>CM059572.1:6682594-8006152 GCA_030386875.1 Morinoia aosen | reverse complement strand
ATGCAATTTTGTACATGCATAGAGTAAGGCTGTATAGGAAAATTTCGGCGTGCTGGCAGTAACTGACCACAGATTTGTGTTCAGAAAGTCAAGTTTCTTATCCCAAATTACTCTAACTCAAACGAATATCTTTTTATAAGCTCCTTTAAGCCTAGCAGAGACCACTACTCTCATTGGTCTTATGCTCGACTGGTAATACTGACATTTTTCGTGAGAGTCTAACCTGACTCTTCAAAATAGTTTATTCCCTCATATTTCGTTTTTCCCCTTAACACGAGTTGGTTTGAAACATTTGACTACTGTACAAATTTACCAAATGGACTATCATAGGACTGAATAATAGGAGTGAAAGATTGTGTAGTTAATGAAATTCAAAATCCACGAGCAGATAATACATTTATAATTTGTTTTCGATATTTCTTATTCATTTCAAATGCAGCAAATTTCTTAACAGGTCCCCTATATGATCAGTCAAAGGCTCGGTAACTAATCTATTTTTTGTGAAAGTTATTTGACATTTCTCTCCTGATCTATTATAATAACTCTGTCAAATAAAAATAATTTACTGATTGAATTACTTTGAATAAGTGAACGTGCTTTGCTAAGAAGTTTGCACAATTTATAATGAATGCAATATATTGAAAAACAAATTATTCGTATTTAATCTTCTTTTAGAATTTTGAACTTCGGTAACCACAGCATCTTTCATTCATATTATTCAATTTTACGATATTACATTTGGTAACTTTTTATCGGCGTCTGCTGTACCATTCGATTTATATCAGCTCACTCTCTAAATATAAGCATTTTCATCGTTCAGTAGTAGGTAATGAGAGCAAATAGCTGTCCAATGGTGGGGATAATTGTTAGTTAACAACCATAATACAATTGCCATGAACACAACACCTGCAGTGCACACTGCCCACCAAGACACCATTACCCACTCAAGGGATTCAACTGTTGTATCTACGGCAATAAGTGCCCTCTCAGAGTTGTGAATTCCGGTGCTTTATGTTAGATTGGCCTTGTTTGAATGGGAGTTGAATGTTGAATAGGAGTTCTTGTATAGTTTTATGAGTGTTTATCTGTTCAGTTTACTGCTGTCTTTTATTCATGACCCATTACTTTTCCGACAGTAATTATGTTTGAAAAGCTGCTTCGATTCTCGCTATTTTTATGCGCACAGTGTGTTCACATTATTCCCCGTTTTTTTAATTCCTTACTAAATTCTTCCCTCCTCTTTTTCGAAAACCTCTTTGTCGTAGCTATGGAGGCTCAACTAACTGATCCTCTAAAAACTTTTTTTACAGGCTTGTCTGAGTAAATTTCGATCTCTTGCTAGCAATGCCAGAGAGCGTGAACACAAAATCTAATAGGCCGATTTTTTGCACTTCGCGGGCATTTCTTGCAAACTAAACTGATGGTTCACAGATCAACCAAAGCGATTAATTCATTGAGGCATTTTCGTTGGACGTGTTCTGGATGATCAGTTCTTTATATTATACTTTATATTATATTGGAAATTATACTGGAAGGACTGCAACAATTCTCCAATGCCCATCTAATGCCATGTAGTCGTGTGGTCAAGGACTTTTGTCTTATTAAAGCCTCCCAGATGTAGGTGACAACAAACGTATACATCTTCATGATATCTGCGAACAGAATATTCTCCCAGATGTGCCCTGGTGGAACACGTTCCGACTTAGGCCATCTAATTTGATGTCCAAATAACATAAGACAAACTACTTTAACAAATACAACTATATTTATTTGATAATTTAAGGAGACACCTGACGCTTCATTTTATAGTTATTGACGAGAAGTGAACTATAATTATTACCTCAGTGAAAGTTGGTTACTTGGAAGCACATGTCGGTTTGTATTTTTACAAATTTCAACTACGAAAATAATAGCGAGGAATAAGGCTTTGAAACTTAGCATTTTATATTAAAAGCTTTACTGGTAAAATTGAACGTTTCGACTCAAAGAGTTATTCTCAACAAAATTCTCTGAAAAAATAAAAAAATATTTACATACTGCCAATATCGAGAAAACAAGAAAACTTAAATGGAAGGAAAACTTAATAAAAATAAATCAAATTTCTAAACTATTTGCAGAGGAAAAGCGGATTGGGAGTCATTTAAAAAAGGCTTTCGTTGTAAAATATTAAAAGATTCAATAATGCGCAGATCAACGGGGTTAAAGCAGCGGCTAAAACGTTAAAGTCCTCTAATTTTATAGGAAGGTTACATCTTTCTGCATGGATGCGTATGGCTGAGTGAGAAGGAGCAGCAAGAGGACGGTTAGTGCGATAACTTCTGCCGGCATGCTCTGCAACGCGAATATGCAAGGCTCTAGTGGTAGAACCCACATACTCCGACGCACACTGTGCGCAACTGTATAGAACACCTGCAGACGCAGTAACTACTGGTAGACAACACCTGCAGACGCTGTAACTAGTGGCAGACAACAACACCTGCAGACGCAGTAACTAGTGGTAGACAACAACACTAGCAGACGCAGTTACTAGGGGCAGACAACAACACCTGCAGCCGCAGTAACTAGTGGCAGGCAACAACACCTGGCAGACACAGTAACTAGTGGCAGACAACAGCACCTGGAAGACGCAGTAACTAGTGGCAGACAACAACACCTGGCAGACGCAGCAACTAGTGGCAGACAGCAACACCTGGCAGACGCAGTAAATAGAGGCAGACAACACCTGCAGACACAGTAACTAGTGGCAGACAACAACACCTGACAGATGCAGCAACTAGTGGCAGACAGCAACACCTGGCAGACGCAGCAAATAGAGGCAGACAACACCTGCAGACGCAGTAACTAGTGGCTGACAACAACACCTGCAGACGCAGTAACTAGTGGCAGACAACAACACCTGCAGAAGCAGTAACTAGTGGCAGACAACACCTGCAGACACAGTAACTAGTGGCAGACAACACCTGCAGACGCCGTAACTAGTGCCAGACAACACCTGCAGACGCAGTAACTAGTGGTAGACAACAAAACTAGCAGACGCAGTTACTAGTGGCAGACAACAACACCTGCAGCCGCAGTAACTAGTGGCAGACAACAACACCTGGCAGACACAGTAACTAGTGGCAGACAACAGCACCTGGCAGACGCAGTAACTAGTGGCAGACAACAACACCTGGCAGACGCAGCAACTAGTGGCAGACAGCAACACCTGGCAGACGCAGTAAATAGAGGCTGACAACACCTGCAGACACAGTAACTAGTGGCAGACAACAACACCTGACAGACGCAGCAACTAGTGGCAGACAGCAACACCTGGCAGTCGCAGTAACTAGTGGTAGACAACAACACATGCAGAAGCAGTAACTAGTGGCAGACAACACCTGCAGACGCAGTAACTAGTGGCAGACAACACCTGCAGACGCATTAACTAGTGCCAGACAACACCTGCAGACGCAGTAACTAGTGGGCAGACAAAACCTGCAGACGCAGTAACTAGTGGCAGACAACACCTGCAGACGCAGTAACTAGTGGCAGATAACAACACCTGCACACGCAGTAACTAGTGGTAGTCAACAACACCTGCAGGCGCAGTAACTAGTGGCAGACAACAACACAACCAGTCCAGGACACAACAACACACACGCTACACTCCCCCCTCGCTGTCTAGCGCGTGTGAACTGGTTTTTGATTAGCCGACATCGGCTTACCAAATTAACTTTGATGAAATAAAAAAATTTTAAAAAGCCAAATCCAAATAAAATCTAAATGACATTGTTTAAATTTGACGTAGTTCAATTTAGGAAACTATTTTCACATTCAATTAACGACTCAAAACAATAATTATCATGAAAATCGAATCAAAATCCATTGTAATAAATTGCTAGTTTATTTTTTGAAAATTTCAGCTATGTGTTATTAAATTTAAGCATACAGTACTGGAGAAAAAACTGTTTTACGTCGCTCTATCATGAATAGTTTTATTATCATTGTATTTTTGGTGTCATTGTAATACATGAACCCATGTTTAGGACATCCGCTACGCCCAATTTCCCGTTTTAGGAGCACCAACCTCTTGTTTAGGTGCGCCGGTCTCAGGACGACCTATAACGCGATTCAAAATATTATGTTGTTGGCCAGGGCAACCACGAGGAATAAGGGAGTAGTATCAGTTCAAATTTGCGTACATTGATACTGAAGATAGTAATTGTTAAATCGTTACTTATACGATGTTTGTGTTCTGGAAGTCAGTCACTTGAATGACGCTCTAACTCAAGCGAACAGCTTTCTTTGAATGCATCTAGTACTTCGTCGGAGGTACAGTTCACATTAAGGAAATCACCTTACGCCATCTCTACTATAGACTTTCACTGAAATGAGCCTGAATAGTCCGCAAACCAATTTTCACGCAGTTGAGTAACATCTGAGTTCCGTTAGGAGACTTGGCTTCGTTACACCAAAATTTTAGGGATATGAATTTGAGGACTTTACATATACGTCAGGTTGTCAGGAAGCCCTGGTTGTTTGGAAGTGAGGGGACCTGGGAGAGAGAATCACGGCCGGACACAGCTCCCAAATGATCGCCCTTCGTACAGGCCAGAGGCCATAACTAAATTTGATCATTACTTGTTCTGATTATTCCCATATTTTCCTCCCCCAATGATATTTACTCCTATGAGAGCTTCATATCTCATGAAAATTTAAGCCGTTGATTGTTCCCAAGACTGAATGAGAATCAGTTTCATGTAGGTATACCTGCTGGCAACCAAGGTGAGCTTTCCAACCGGCCTCAAGTCCCCTGAGCGGTGGGATATTAAGCGCACCTCACGCTCACAATCTATATAAATGCTACTCAACGCTGGACACGGCGTGCGAATGGCGGCTTTGCATTTAATGCAGGTGGATTAGGATGTTCTCTATTTCTATTGTTTACCTCGTTCGATCGTGAAGTTTTCCCTGAACAGAAGTAAGAGCTTGTGCAATGAGTTTGCTAAAGCTAAACCATGGGTTTATCAAATGGCAACTGATGACGTGTTCCTTTGGTGTACATTCGTTTACTCTCGACAAACTCTTGTCTTGATCACCGAGTTTTGCTTTAAAATATGCAAAATATGTTTGCTTCACAAATGCGGTGACGAAAATGGTCACCAAATCATCTGATGGTGGAACTACCCCAGGTATAACAAAAAGAAACAGAGCAGTTTAGGCAGTTATGACGAGAAGCAGCCGGGCGGACATGATTTCATAGGCAATATGAATGCAAGCAAAACCTTAATTTGAATGCTATGTTGAGTGTGTGGTTGGAGAATAGGATGTCCACGACTTGCGGATCTGTAGATACCCGCAAATAATTTACCCAGCCAGTGTTAGCTGCCAAGTGTCGTGAGCGCCTCCTCGAGATATTGCAGGTATTCTGTTTCTTGGGTCGTGCGATGTTGGTAAAGTGGCCAAGGGAAGATCTCTTTACCGAAGCGTTTATAAATGGCCAATTCTGTGTACATTGGCCACGAAATGGGCAATCTGGCAACCCTGCCAGGACGCCACGACGGCTATCCCGGCTCCCCCAACCAAGCGACCCAACTATCCCACCTTTGCCGTCTCAGTGTTGCATTACACTCCAATGAGCCGCTCAGGCAGTAAATATATATTATGCTCAATCAGAGCAAACTTTCAACTTAAATTTCGCACTTGGGTAATTGGTTTCGCATGACTTGTATGAATACGAATTCGACAGCTAAAAATATATATAAATAGTTATAAAAACTCGAAAAATTGGAAATTTTTTCGATGTCAAGCTTCAACAATGTTATTCAAGTTCACATTTATTCAAGTATTTCGATATTGATATGCACAAAATCTGTTGGAAATCGTATGAAATTCAACGGCAGACAAAATGATTTTATTAATTCAACCGTTCAGATATTTTCATCAATACTGAGCAATTAAGAGTGAAAAATTGCTATACTACCGTATGTGAAGTACAGATTGAAGTTAGTATGAGGCGCCGCGAGCGGCTGCAAAATATTAGTACCAAATTATATTTTATTTCCACAAATAACGATCGTTCGTTCGATGCTTATAGAAAAGACGATTATAGGGTTTGACGCAGAGTGTGTCGGGAAGAGAAGAGGTGAAACGGAAAAGGATAGATAGGAGACTGATAAAGATCCGCTCTGCGCATTTCATTCCAGTGTTAGGGGGTTGAATTTTTTACGTAGATTAAGGGTGGCGCGAAATGCCCGAACCAAGTCCAGCTGCCGTATCGTCATTTGAGAAGTGAAAATATTGACCTGAAATTGTTTTGTAATATCGACTGGTCCAAAATTCCAAACTTCAGGAGGCTTGAAAAATTTGTTTCTTCTAGAAAAATAACCATATTGTGTTATATTCACACAAAATTAGTTGAAACATTTTAGTGCATCTAGTAAAAGGTAAACTAATTTATTTTTATGATCAGTCATCCAAGTCGAATGGAAGGAATTTTTTGTTTTACTTTCCAATTTCACTGAACAACAACATGCTGACTTTCACAGTTGATGCTATATCGCTTGGTACATTTACATAAATGAAAATATCAATGCATTACCGTTTTGTTCTTATTCTTACGTTGTGGTATTTGTTATTATGGTGATGGTGTAAATACGGTGCTGGTGTAGGTACGGTGCTGGTGTAGGTACGGAGCCGGTGTAGGTACGGTGCTGGTGTAGGTACAGTGCTGGTGTAGGCACGGTGCTGGTGTAGGTACGGTGCTGGTGTAGGTACGGTGCTGGTGTAGGCACGGTGCTGGTGTAACACCACGTCGGACAGGACCCACCACCTATCCCCCACTTCCCCAGCACTCACCCGCTGCTCACGCACTGGGGAGGTCATGTTTGGTTGGGGAAGCTTTGAGTTGCCTGGGGAATGATAATCATGAAAATATCGTACAAATAAAAATAACAACAATTACTGCATTACTGCTGTAAATAAAATGAAACGGAAATCAATAGTAAAATTTCTTCACACTCATAATGCCCTAACCCAGAACATGAAGGTTGGTGATCCTAAACCTGGAGTAGCGGAAGTCTTAAACCTGGTGTAGCGGATTTCCCAAACCTGGAGTAGCGGATGTCTTAAACCTGGAGTAGCGGATGTCCTAAACCTGGAGTAGCGGATGTCCTAAACCTGGAGTAGCGGATGCCCTAATCGTGGAGTAGCGGATGTCATAAACCTGGAGTAGCGGATGTCCCAAACCTGGAGTAGCGGATGTCCCAAACCTGGAGTATCTGATGTCCTAAACCTGTAGTAGCGGATGTAATAAACCTGGAGTAGCGGATGTCGTAAACCTGGAGTATCGGATGTCCTAAACCTGGAGTAGCGGATGTCCTAAGCCTGGAGTAGCGGATGTCCCAAACCTGGAGTAGCGGATGTCCCAAACCTGGAGTAGCGGATGTCCTAAACCTGGTGTAGCGGATGTCCTAAACCTGGAGTAACGGATGTCCTAAACCTGGAGTAGCGGATGTCCTAAACCTTGAGTGGCGGATGTTCCAAACCTGGAGTAGCGGATGTTCCAAACCTGGAGTAGCGGATGTCTCAACCCTGGGTTCAAGTATTACAAGGGCCCCAATAAAAACACCGCTAAACAACACTGATCATGATTGAGCGAAATGATAGGTTCGGGTGATGAGAAGAGAAAAAAATTTCTTTAAATTTCATATTTTAAACACAAATCAAATTCCCGTAGTTAGTCTTCGAAAACGTAAAACAGTTATTTCAATGCCGTATGGGCAATTTTTATGTCACATGAGTTAAAGTTTTACTAAATGACATGATAAACAACTAAAATGGAATTTACATAAAATTAGATGAAATTGAGGTTTTTGAGTTGATAAATTAGGTGGTGCAAGTTTTTGCATTTTGATGATGTCAGTTTCGAATGACCAAATTCGGATGAGCCGCTTGTCAGATATCTATAATTATGTGTGATGTCAATAATTTTCGTGAGCAGTTATCGGCTACTATCATGTGCTCTAGCCAGGTAAGAGCGTTTCTTCTTGGTGGTGCGTCCTGGACCGGTGGCTGTTTGTCACTAGTTACTGTGCTGCAGGTGTTGTCTGCCACAAGTTACTGCGTCTGCAGGTGTTTTCACGGTAATTGTATCATAGTTAACTAATATTTCCATAATTAGCTCATATGTCTCATAGCCTACGGCTAAACGATGCAATTTTGTATATTCATAGAGTAAGCTGTATAGGAAAATTTCGGCGTGCTGGCACTAACTGACCACAGATTTGTGTTCAGAAAGTCAAGTTTCTTAACCCAAATTACTCTAACTCAAACGAATATCTTTTTAAAAGCTCCTTTAAGCCTAACAGAGACCACTCCTCTCATAGGGCTAATGCTCCACAGGTAATGCCGACACCGTTCGTGGGAGTCTAACCTGACTCTCAAAAATAGTTTCCAACAATGTCACATTGAAAACGTAATCCCTCGGATGTGAGAGCAGTTGACGACTCTACTAATTTACCAAATGTGATATCCTAAGATTGAATAATAAATGTTATCGAATGTTTATTTAATAAAGTTATATCCCATCAGCTGAGAACGCATTTATATTTTTTTCGATTTTATTCATTCATTTCAAATTGGGCAAACTTCTTTTCAACGTGTTTTGATTGATTTTGACCGACAACGGTGAATAAATCATTTTCTTGAAAAGTTATTCGACCACGAGAGTAATGCTCCGTAGGACAACATGCCACCTCGCATTGTTGATGCTATTTGCATTATTTTCACTTTCTATGTTTTTTCTGTTAAAATCAGTTCTCTGACGCTTTTTGTCAATATATACATAAAAATTTTGGTGCTGGTGTAGGTACAGAGCTACATCCCTGTACCTACACCAGCACCGTACCTACACCAGCACCGTGCCTACACCAGCACCGTGCCTACACCAGCACCGTGCCTACACCAGCACCGTGCCTACACCAGCACCGTACCTACACCAGCACCGTGCCTACACCAGCACAGTACCTACACAAGCACCGTACCTACACCAGCACCATAACAACAAATACCATAACGTAACAATATGTACTAAAACGATAATGTATTGATATTTACATTTATGTAAATGTAAGAAGCGACATAGCATCAACAGTGGAAGTCAGCATGTTGTTGTTCAGTGGAATTGAAAGGTAAAGTGAAAATTCTTTCCAAAATAAATCCGAAGACTGATCATAAAAATAAATCAGTTAGCCGTCACAAATGTTCCCATTGTTAAACTAATTTCCTGTGAATGTAACCAAATACGCTTATTTATCACCAGGAAATAATTTTGTTCAGCCTCCCAAAGTTTATAGTTTCAGAAAAATCAATGTTACACAACAAAATCAGGTGAATATTTTCATTTCTTTAATAAATATACGGCAACTAGAGTGGGTTCGAGCTTTTTCTTTGCCATGCGTCAGCTTGTAATATATCAAAGTATGTGTCAAATTTTACAGCCGCTTGTGGCGCCTCATACCGTCGACGTTCTGTACGACACTTATTGCTGTGCAGGAATTATTACATGCTGAAATGCTTAGTGTTTCCCCGCTGCTCGAAATGCTCTACGATGTATGTATTAATCGATTTACTTGTTGACTAACTCGATTTACTTGGTGCTCGTCGTAGCCGTGTGACTATCGAACTTGCCTCCGTTCAGGCAGACCCGGGTTCGAGTCCCGGCGCTGGTGGCGATTTTCTCTGTTGGGTATAGGGGAAAAATTCCAAGCACGATACCTCAATCTACCCAGGTGTCTGAAATGGGTACCGGTCTTGACCGGGGGAAAGCGTCATGGCGTCCTGGTGTTAGTTATAAGGCATTTGAAAATCCAATGTACAAGGTGATAAGTATATCAGGCTTGAAATAGGAAATAAAGCATCCGTAGATGCCTTCATTATTATTATTATAATTATTATTGAAAAAATATCTGCAAGGGTTGATTAACGTTATGCCATCTGAGATAATTAACTTCCAAGCACAAACCTGAGGTTAGGTTTTGCAAGCACACCGCCATTTTGACTAAGCAGCTTACCGCCTGAATATAGAAAATTGCATCGTTTAGCCGTAGGTAATGAGACATTAGCTGATGGTGGTGGGGACATTGCTGTGAACACATCTGCAGACGCAGTATTTAGTGGCATACAACAACACCAGCAGACGCAGTATCTAGAGGCAGACAACAACACCTGCAGACGCAGAACTATTGACAGATAACAACACCAGCAGATGCAGTAACTAGTGACAGACAACACCAGCAGACGCAGTGACTATGTAGTGACAGACAACACCTGCAGACACAGTAACTAGTGGCAGACAACAACACCTGCAGATTGAAGACAACACCTGCAGACACAGTAACTAGTGGCAGACAACAACACCTGACAGATGCAGCAACTAGTGGCAGACAGCAACACCTGGCAGACGCAGTAAATAGAGGCAGAAACTTTCTTATATAATAATAATAATAATAACTTACTGTTATGCAGAGCACTAGTCCTGATGTTTGAAGATAGCGCTTATGCTTTAGGAGGGCTGCCGTTTGCGCTCTGTGATGTTCAGATAACAACACCAGCAGATGCAGTAACTAGTGACAGACAACACCAGCAGACGCAGTGACTATGTAGTGACAGACACCTGCAGACACAGTAACTAGTGGCAACTGCGGCTACACTTGCATATCTTATTTTGGGCAGGACAACTCACCGATTTTCAAATTTTGATTCGATTGGTCTGAAATTTTTGGCCAGTGAATGTACGTTTCGAAAAAAAGACATTTTACTCGTATGACTTCTTCGATTTAGGCCTTAGTTTTTGGAAAAAATTTGAAATATTAGGTTTTAGTTAATTTTAGAGATATTTCAAAAGAATAGAAGTCAATGAGATCTTATGTTAAAACAAATTCAAAGGCAGGTTTGAAATCATTGTAACATTTTAAACAAACTAAGAGTTCAGAATTTCCTATTTTCTATTTCGTTTTATTTTGATTTGGATTTTTTTTTCACATACTAAAATATTCCCAATTTTTTGTTTTGAACCGTGATAAAAGAAATAAAATTTACAAATTGGGAACTCGGGACCTGTTAGTTTGTTAGAAATGTTCCACGGATTTTGAAACTTTTTTTTTAGGGGAAAAACTCACTGACTTCAACTTTTTTATGTTGAATATGAGGTTTTACTTAAATGGAAAAAAAATACATCTGTGTTGAAGTGTAATACATTTTTTTACTTGAATGCTGAATTCATGTTGTACCATCATCTACAAATAATATGCATGAATAATTTCAAATAAACGATGTAAATTGCATGTTATACACATTTAAATAAACTATACTAAAGTAATTCATTTCAATTACTTACTAAATGAACTTGTATTTAATTACCATTGGTGTTATCTTCGCTATTTTTGTGATCAGTATTATTCAGTTAAATTTTTGTTATTGTCTTCACTGTAATTATTGAAATTTTAACCAAATCTGCCACTGGGTTAGAACTTAGCTCTGATAAATTAATGTGCTGAAAACATACTTGCGTCCATACAGAGCAAGTTAAGCTGGGTTTAGACGGAGGGTGCTTTCCACGGGGCAACGCTCTCTTCCCCTTCCCACCTCTCTAAAAAAACCATAAACTCTGATCTAATGCCTCCCACCCGTTCCCCTGGCGTGTCGTCGCTGCTACCGTTCTGATGGAAAAACTTTCGGGCGACAGACTTGGCGGCAGGGCTGCCGAAATTGGTACGTTCGTACAAATTTCGTACGACCTGCTCCAAATGTCACTTGGTTGTGCATTTGGTACGACGATAGCCTATAAAGCGCCGAATTTTGGCACGTTATAAAGATTTAATCATTTGTGTAAGAAATTATGCCCTACCAAGAAATATTAGCCTTATTTTTGGCAGTTACAAAAATTTTCATATAAATGAGGTAAATTAAATGGAATGTGCAATCCTTTAATGTTACGCAACGCGTTTGATACCAGTTAGAAGTTTAGAACTCGTCGTACCGCGGTATCGTTGCCAGTGTCATGTTGCACTTCTACAGTCAAAAGTTGTATGTGTACATTGAACATAAATATTGAGAGTTAAAAATTGTAATGCAAAGTTAGTTTTGTTATTTTCTAAAATTGCTAGTCTATGATGTTACGTTGACTGAGACTGACGAGCATGCATTTTAGTAATGAATACGCTTGATTTGTTCTTCACTTGTTGCGTCGTGGTTCTGTTTCCGTTCGTTTGCTGTTGCCCATTCCCCGCCTGCTTTACTGTCACGTGTCAGGCAGTCAATGCAGTTTCTGAGTGGTATCAGTATCTGGGATACGAATTATACTTTAATTGTCAGTACTGGTAGGATGGATTTATTCAATTGTCATTCATATATGGAAGATTTATTTAAAGAAAATATTGAATTTCGTCACTTTTTACGAGTCATATGCTCATGTACCAAATAAAGCGGGTAAAAATATGTTAGATTATAGGTTACGTTTAGATTCTCTGGATTTAACTAAGAATATTGTAATTGCGTGCTCAGTTGTTCAGCTTAGGTTAGTAATATTTATCTTAAGAAAAAATCGAATGCTGTCAATTTTGAAGGGCCGTGTACACTAGTATTATAACAATGATAATAGTAATGGTAAATCGTTACCTACAACGATGACAAAAGAGGGCCTTTTAGACGTGATACAACTTGTTGCAGAAACATTGTATATATACACAGGGGGCACAATTATATTATCAATGTGAGGGCCCAAGCTAAAGGTTAGGTAGGCTTTCTTTTTGTCAAAATAACATAGGTTTTTGTTTTGTAACGGACCATCTTTTTTTGGTTCACTGCTGTCCTGTTTTTTCAGCACCTACTACTTTCTTCTTCAACTTTAAACAATTTAAACAATTTATTTACCACAGGTGATACAGAGATAGAATGTTTCTTAAGTCTAGTACAATGGTCAAATTTGAGTATAGCTACCTGTGGGCCCGAATAAGTTCAGTGACTTCTAGGGCATCCTACCATCAACGTTAGTCTAAGGAGTACAATAATGTTTAACCTTATTCACTTAAACTAGGGACGCATTAGACTGATCAATGAGATAATTAACTCGAAATTAGATGCTTCATTTTACATTATAGTTCATATGGACTAGATTTAACAGTATATTCGACAAACGATTCACGAACAGACTGAAGATCGGCGAAATTGACCATGGCAAATTGCAATTACAATTACGGCAAATGGGAAATTACAGTTATGTAGGGGACAAGGTTTGACTTAGTGACCTTACACGACTAGTAATCTGATAGGAAGTGAGACTCAAGATTTCTTTTGAATACCTTAGATTTCTTTTGAATTTTGATCTTGTTTCATGAACTTCTTACTCATCTTACTGTTTCTATGCCCTTTCTGCATAGATTTCGCGTTCTCTAAATCCATACTAAATGGTACCTTCTTCCTTTCTCCCTTTGGATCTCATTTGTTGAGGATAGGGAGGCTTAAACTAACTAATAATCTAATCTCTAGTCTATTATGCTACATTTTTCCTTTTTGAATTTCACAGTTCATTTTTTTTATTTAATAATTCTTTACTTACTGGTATGCCTCTCACTCAAGGGGTACAACTATTGTATCTGTGGGAATTAACGCTCCTAGGGGGACTATGTGAGGGCCCGAGCTAAACTTTAGGTAGGCTTCCTTTTTGTTGAAATGGAATAGGTTTTGTTGCGGACCATTTTTTTGGACTCATTGCTGCCTTGTTTTTCAGCTCTTACTACTTTCTTCTTACACTTTTTCTTGTTTCATGGACTTCTTTCTTAGCTTACTATTTCTGTGCACCTTGTGCATAGATTCCGCGTTCCATCAACTCCATAATAAATGGTGCCTTCCTCCTTCCTCTCTTGGAACATCTTTGTCGGGGTTAAGGGAGGCTAAAACTTTCTTATATAATAATAATAATAATAATAACTTACTGTTATGCAGAGCACTAGTCCTGATGTTCGAAGATATCGCTTATGCTTTAGGAGGGCTGCCGTTTGCGCTCTGTGATGTTTAGTAAGTCATTATGTACGACTACTCCTTACCTAGATTTGAATGCTCATTTTTATGTTTTCTTGGGTCTACATTTCGGAATTTTTTAGCCGGAAAATGTTGAACGTGCCTTGAGTGGTCGGTGGTGTACCAATTATTGTTTTTGATGAAAAAAATAGTTTATTTAATTCATTATCGTCAAAAGTTTACGTGACATCGAGATATTAGAAACGAAATATATTTTTAGGTAATAAGAATATTTATTCAGGGACGAGTTGTTGGCTCATATTTTGTTCCCATCCTTATAGAACAAGTGATGTAAAGTCCAGAGCTGAGAGTTTAGTAGGCTTTCTTGTTGTTCAAATTAAAATGCTTCGTTTCCTTAGGTTGAGACCAATTTTTTTTGGTTCATTAGTATCTTTTTTTTCATCACCCATGACTTTCTTCTTCAGGTTTAATTTTGTTTCATAACCTTACTCCTCAACTTATTGTTCCTGTACTGAGGTTCTCTTGTGTGGAAACACCCTGCGTATTAATTATGCGTTTCCTTTTAACTCCGGTGCTTGGCGTTTCCTTCCTCTATTTGAACGGTTGTATTGTAGTAAGGGAATGGAGGCTAAACCCAAGTCGGAATTCAATCTATAGAATTAGTCATTTTTTATAATAAAAACTTGATGTTCTATGTGAGAATATGTAAAGTCCCGCGACTGTGTCGCTTTGAGCAGCTTTGTTGTGGTAAGGAAGGCTGAATCTATGCCGCAACCTAATTTATAGAACTAGTCAGTATTTTTAATAAAAACTTGGTGTTCTACGAGAGAATATGTAAAGTCCTGCAGCTGTGCTCGCTTTGAGCAGCAAGGAAGGCTGAATCTATGTCGTAATCTAATCTGTAGAACTAGTCAGTATTCGTAATGAAGACTGGGTGTTTTATGGAAGAAGATTTAAAGGCCCTCGACTAACTTACGTAAGCCATCAATTTATTGAGAATAGAAAACGTTTTTGATTCCGTTGCAGAACATCTCTCGATTCACTGCTGTCATTATTTGTTTTTAATTAGCAATTGAACTATTCAAAATTTTTCAACATGAAAATATTGTGGCGTAACTCGTGAGCGATATTGAATGCGGTAGCCCTTATAGGGAAACACAGAATGGAATGAACAAAATAAACGGATTTTTATTCACTCTTCCCCCTCAGAGGGAGACAACTATTGCATCCATGGGAATTAGCACTCCCTCGGGGAAAATGTGAAGGCCCGAGCTGAGAGTTGGGTAGGCTTTCCTTTCGTTTAAATGAAATGACTTTCTTGTGTTAAGGAACATTGTTTTGGTTCACAGCTGTCCTGTTTTTCAGCACCTACTACTTTCTTCTTCAAATTTGATCTTGTTTCATAATCTTCTTTCACAACTTACTGTTTCTTGGCCCTTTCTGCATAGATTCTGCATTCCCTTAACTCCATACTGAATGGTGGCTTCCTCCTTCCTCTCTTTGGATCGCATTTGTTGCTGCGGGTAGGGAGGCTAAAACTAACGACTAATTTAATCAATCCTTCTTCTCTTTGGATCGCCTTTGTTGCGGATAGGGAGGTTTAAACTAACTAATAATCTAATTTAATTACGTGTGTGATGGAGTCTTGTGTAGGAACAAATATTGTGCACACAGTCCCCGTTGTGTCAAGTTCATATTGAATGATTTCTAACTTCCTTTGATTGGACTTTGTTGCGGTAGGGAGGCCTGTACTACCAATAATCTAACCTTGAAATATTTTGTTTTTGCTTTTTTTGGTCCATTGCCATCCTATTCTCTGGAACCGTACATATCCATGGTAGAATTTTCATTGCAAATTTCGTACCTTGATGCTTCCATCCAAAACATATTTGGGAACACACCTCGTGCATAGATTTCCTGATATACAGGCAGACAGAGGTTAGAGATAACAATGGAGAAGAGCAGCGTTTACTGGTAGGATGCTGTACAGGTGGGGACGCGAACCAAATGCGCGGGCCCTAAAGAGCTCACCGCTTATAAGACCTCTGAGGTGCACGGGGGAAGAGGGCATGGATGGCGCTTGGCGCACATACCTCCCCCCTTTACCCGGATAGGTATTCAATTATAAACCAAAAAAAAATAATATTCGGGCGAATAACAACAAAAATTTTAATTTCAAACACAAAATCCGCCTCACATGCTCAAAGGTAAATCTATCAACTAAACAATTAAATTTGATCAAACCCAGTAAATGATACCTCGCAATTAAAGGTGTAATGTCGCACAATATTTCAATACCGCAACAATTATGTAAATGACAAGCAATTTCGACATCAGGTAATCACATGCATAATTTCAGAACCGTCAAAAACAAAATTCCTTCACTGAAATCATCACCAAATTAATTGACCATCGCCACTTGACGTTAACAAAGTCGCGCATAACACAAATATTATTATTAAAAAACAAAATAAACCTAGGGATTATAGGGGTTATAGATTAACTGCAACGTGAAACACGAGCTCACCGGCAAGGCAATTTCGGAAAATTTTATAAGAATCAAAACTATTACCTCGTAGGTAATGGAAAATAATTCAGAAAGGATGATTAAATTAGCTGAAAATCAAATTAAAGCATCATTAAAGTTTTCACCAAAAAGAAAAATTCAAAACCTCGTCTGCGTTACCGTAGACTTAAAAATAGAAGTTAGATAATGTTATTGTTATCATACGCGTATGTTATTGTTATTGATTTTTATAATATTAAAGCCAAACATCGCTCCAATTAGAACAGAACTTTTCCACTATTAGTAAAAGAATAATCGAAATAAACAGAGTGCCGTAGACTCGTAAGACTTAATTCTATCGATACATAAGGATATAGAATGTGGAGTAAGATATAAGAAAACATGTAGTAAAATCAAACACACGCTAGTTTAAAACATCAAGTATGAATATGGAAATTCGGTAAACCGTTTCAAATTATCGTAATCCAATAGTAATAAAATGTAAACAAAGTACATAATTTTGAACGACTGAATTTATAATTACCTACTTCAAGTTTCTAAATATACTGAACCACGTTGGCAACACCACGAACATGGTAAAGTAACATTGTAGAACATAGGCACTCTTTTTCAAGTTGGGTTATTTTGTATTTAAAGTCAATGGTTCACCGTATCAATGGTTCACCGTTCAAAGTCAATGGTTCACCGTATCAATGGTTCACCGTTGTTCTCCTTCCCTTTCGCGAAGGTGAATTCGCAAAACCTTGTGCATGAAAAATAAAAAGAAATTTCAAATAAGTCCAAAAACAACATTAATAACGAAATAATAACTAAACAAAATCAAAGCAAATCCATTAATTAAATTTCGCACAACTACAAGTGTTAACACCATCGTTTTCTCCAAACATGTTGCACTCGCTCGATCGCATAGTGAGCGTAAAACACATACAGCATTAGCATGATTAAATAGTTATTACATAGCGAGAACTAGATTAAATAGTGATTATATAGCTTATACGATTATAAAACATCTAAACGGATTAAACACATTAAAACGCATAAACCCTTAAGCGCATAAAACTTTTCAACATGTTTCTTATTACATTTTACCCTCCAATTTTCACGGAGTTAAACGCATCCAAACAAAAGCATAATTCTTGCATAATTTTCAACAACGCTTTCCCATCTTCAGTCCGAATTTTAGTCGCATTTTCAAATACAAATAAACTCGGTTTTCAACGAGCGTATAAAGTTTTCCAGTAATATTTTCCAGCTCCTTTTTCCAATATTTCAATTTCAATTTTCTCATAATTTTTCTTATTATTTCCAATCTCAATTTCCAATTCTGAAACTCTACTGTCGTCAAAGTTTATGTGTTTTTGGTTTTTGAGAACAAAGTCGCTGAGGCACCACGCCGTCACGTGTACGCCGTCACGCCGTGTACTCGCCACGTGCTTAACACGCGGTACCTGCCCGTACCCGCTGTCACTCGCACAGCACGCGAAGCTGAAATGAAACGAAAACAAAGAAACAATTAGCATGGCCCGATATCAACAACATGAGTTAACAACCAATTAAAAATATAAAGAAATTAAAATTCAAACAGGTAAATAATACTAAGTACGAATCTCATTAATTGAGTTAACAGTCTACTCATGACCCCAAATGTTAAAGCATAAGTTTAGGCAAAGTCCATTCACCTCCCATTAATCTAAAGTATTTACCTATAAATTGAGAACTACATTTTTGAGTCTCGTTCGGGAAATTTCCAGCCACGTGAGTGCTGATTTCAAATCGATTTCAAGTTTAATTTAATTTTGCCGAGACAGCAAAAGTGCACCGCCGCATCGACTCCTCAGCCAAGTCAGCGCATGCCTCTCGCCGGCAACGAGCTATTTTTAGCTGCGAACTAATAAAAAATCCACAGGCGTGAGCAAGGAAAAACAAAAAAAATAGAACAAATTTCATAAACAGCAAATTCCTCACAAGCACGTATTCACAGAATAAAACCTCGAATTTAAAAACATAACCAGAAAGGTTACTTCAGTTCAAAGAGATTCACCATGCTGCTTTTTGCAAACGAACACTACAATGCAAAATTAGAAGCAAATAGATTATAAGCAAAACGTTTACGAGAATACAACGAAACATAGCAAAAGCACTGAAAATACTTGGTATATACATAAGAAACATACGTAAGAACGTACTTCAAAAATCAAATCAAAATCAATTTTCACGTTAAATGCTTGACAATCACTTTTAATCTTTCAATCAGTTGTAAATTGTCAACTGGACAATTTTAAAATAAAAAATGAAATAAATTGCATTCTTTTTAGAATTAAAACATTTTAAATTACATAGCACAAAATTTTACTGAACGTGAAATTCAGATAGGCTTGTAAAATGACTTTTATGATGCACTAGATCGTTTCAACGTGCTCAAAAATTATTAACTGAAGGATTATTAAACGAAGCCTCTCTCATTGACAAATGACTATGAAGTAAATTAAATTTTACTCCCACACTGAATTAGTGTGGACTCTCACGTCCAAAACACATCTAATTCATGACTATCCACCAGTCACACCAGTCACTAAAAAATGTTTTAACAGCATTAACAACATTAACAACATTTAACAATATTAATGACATTTGTGGCACTTTACCATAATCTTTAATGGTCACTATCATAACTAGTTACCTAGTCATATACTGCTTCACAGTATTACTAACTTCACAGTATTACCAACATTACTGCCTCGTGCCAATACTAACGCGTACGAAATGCTGAGCACAGCTCTCGGCCTTGCGCCGACGTACAAAAAAAACATCTACCTCTGCATCAAGCAAAAAAACATCACACTCACTCGTGTGCGCTGCAGTGCAGCTGCACTGGTAACTTTACTCGATACTCTTTACCAGTGATACTTGATACTCGATACTCGTTACTCTTTAACTTATTACCAGACAACCACGTGTGGTTAATTTACGGGCATCTATCGCCTCTCATTATTATTCGCCAGCACAATGACAACCGCAATCTACAATGCTTAACTCTGACCGTCATGGTATCAATGGTATTACTTCCACCACATGAAATTATGAACTGAAATCAGAGTCCCAATGGAAATCAACGGTAACAGCTTCTGCAAAAGCTTATTCACTTAATTGTCTGCGCGAATTACTCAACAGTATTACTCGACCTCGCTGGTAAATGTACCTGGTAACCTTAAACCATTTTACCAGATATATCCACAGACTTGTCGGTATCTTTACCAAGCGCTGCAACGCTTTATTTATTCTCTCACGGACATTCACTCTGCCGCGGTATCTTCTCTTTTTGCTCTATTTTTCTCACATATTTCTCACATATTTCTTCTATCGTACTCAGAGCAATAACATCAGGAATGTATCATCTGAACATCCATTATTACTTACTTCACTTGAAAGAGTATCTTCCAACTTTAATATATTTTTAATTCTCGAAATCACATTGCATTTCTCAGTACATATTTCATCACTATTACATCATTTCAATGCATTGTACTACTTTTACATCATCTTTTAACTAATTCCTGTCATCTTAATACAGCGAATTGTTCTTTCAATAATTGATCCTTTGATCAGTAGTACTTCCTCGAAATCAAAATGCAATGATTCTCTTGCAAACAATTGTCTCTTACTCTAACTGCTTGAACGTTGAGTTTTACAAAGGTCTTCAGCATTACCTTTGGGCAAATTGGAAACGCACCTCCCCCTGCTGCATCCTATCAGACGCAACCAGCAAAAAAACTCAAATATGATCTTTAAAAATGACACAATAAATGTCCAAAAAATAGTCACCCCAAAAATGACCTTTCTGCCCGCAAACAAACAGGGATACTTTTAAAGAGAATTTTGCAACTGACCGCCTCGCTCAAATTACAGGGAGCATTACATGACCTAACTGTTGCACTGGCTACAGGAGGCATTTAAGGATACTTATGTCTCTTTCGCCAACATATCATCACTAGAAAAATATTCGTGGCAGTCATTGCACTCACTACAGGCGTGTTGGTTACTGGAATTTCAGGCATAGTTACGTTACTAGTTCGATGTCTAGGTATTACACAAATAACAATTACTGCTCAACTGAGCTTACGATTGCTCAAAAGCAAATTTTTACAACAGTTACTAAATCAATACAAATTTAGTTAAATCACTTATAACAACACTTCAAGAAAATTGCGCCACTCACTTCAAAAAACAGCTCTCATAGAATCTTAAAAACAGCTCATGTCTAGGGATTATTGAACACACTGCTTGCACTCTGCAAATGCAAAAAAACTGCCTGGCAAAAACTCTACTTCTGCTGACGAGCGCTTTTACGCGGCTCGGCCGATGAATGTATGAAGGGAGGCGCACTGCACGCTGTCTGCCTCACGCTCAATAAATATCTAGGCTGCAACGGAACTGTAACAATTATAAATATTTATTGTTGCTGCGTTACTTATCTTAAATTGTAGTTTTAGTTGTCGTTGTTGTCGAACGATGTCGCGGTCTCTGCAGTCGTTGGAAGCGATGCACCGTTACTGCTTCGTCCGTAGCACGAAAATAACGTAGCTGTAGTCGGTTGACACACCTCGTAGATGTAGTTTAAGATCTGTAGCCGCCCTCTCGCAGATCTCTGAAGCTCTCTGTAGACGCTGTCCTTATTCTCGATTTCTTGTTGCTCTGACTGTCTCTTCAGATTCTTCTTAGAAGTTATAATTCTTGTCGTCACCAGACGATCTTCTCGGTAGTTCTCTTAATTTCTCTGTAGTTATCAGTAACCTCCTCCGCCGTGTTGATTTGCTGAAGTCACTGGATCTTCTTCTCAAACTTCTGTACTTCTCAAACTTCTTCTTCTCAAACTTCTGTACGTCGAATACTATATCTACTTGACTTCCCAAATATATCTTCACGAATTCGTGGGTCCGTCAACTCTCTGGCCACCAAATATACAGGCAGACAGAGGTTAGAGATAACAATGGAGAACTGCAGAGTTTACTGGTAAGGATGTTAACAGGACGGGGATGCGAACCAAATGCGCGGGCCCTAAAGAGCTCACCGCTTATAAGACCTCTGAGGTGCACGGGGGAAGAGGGCATGGATGGCGCTTGGCGCACACTGATTTCTTATTTCGACACCGATTGGTGCCTTCTTCCAACCTGTTCATGAAACACCATTATTTGTGAGAAGAAGTTCTGAAATGGTGTCATATTCATCTAGATTTTCGGTGTTTTATCATTTATTCATATAATCATTGCAACAATGCGAACGCGAGTAATTATAACTTAATTCCCCTCACAACGATAACAATAATCAAAGCTCTCTGTTCCTAGCGCTCCCATGGGAAACGTACAAGTTCTTGAGCTAAAGGTTAGGTAAGCCTTTTGTTAAAATAAAGTAGTCTTTATGATTTTTTGACCATTTTTTCGGTTCACCGCTGTCCTGTTTTTCAGCACCTATTCTTTCTTCGTCAACTTCTTTTTTTTTCATAAACTTCTTTCTTAACTCACTGTTTCTATATCCCCTTCTGGGTAGGTTCCGCGTTCCCTTAACTCCAAACTAAATGGTGCCTTTTATAGGAAGTCTTTTTTTAGCTTAGATGTTTAGATGCTAAAAAGGACATACAACTGTAAATCAATACTCCTGCTCATTCAGTTCGTGAACTTACAAGCAGAATATTTCGCAAGTTTTATTTCAAATAAATATCTGAAACTGATTCTTATATTATCCTTTTTTACGTTTAAACACGGCGCGCAATAGTCAGCTTCATCTGCATGGAAAAAGTATTAAAACGTTTTGTATGATTGAATGAAGTCAATTTTCCTACAGTTTGGATAGAGTTGTTTACTTATGAAGCTGCCGGAATGATAACATTGAAGATCGATAACCTTTTAGTTCTGGTAGATTTGTACGTAGCAGGACGGAATTCAATTTTTCAACAATCCAAATCCGTATCTGCGGAGGCACACCGGCAGTCGGCCATGTTGTTGATCGTACGTCTGGAAGGGCAGGGTACCCTACGTAGTAGTACGCAGCCGCCGCTGACGTCATGGTGGGGAGGTGACGTCTTCTGGTTTGATTTAAATGAAGCCTCCTATTGGCTAGTCGAATTTGCGAATGTGCGCGGCTGTCCCCGTAGAAGTGACGTTACCTCCTTTAAGGCGCGGCTACACTATGCGTTTCTTCGTGCAACTCACGCGCTACTCGCCCTAATTTGACGCATGCATGTCGGATGCACGAGTGCTGCATGAACTTCGACGGTGTCCGGAAAAAATCGGAACCCCGAGGACCCAGGATGGAAACATCTTCGCATTCATCCCTGGACAACCGGACTCGAGACGTCAGATTAACACGCCAGAAGAGCTCGACCAATACCTGATGCGGCAACTGGATAAATCATCGAATCAGGTCTTGGGTGTTCACCTCAATTAGGTATCAAAACATGTACCTGTGTCAAACTATATACTCGTATGCCAATAACGCCTAGAATTCTATAACTTTACACTAGATCTTCAAATTGCATAACTTCATGTCATGAATCAGTTCCAACCTCTAAAGATATATACGGCAGTTTTACCTCAATTTTGACAATCTTATGACAGATATATATGAACATTTATGACAACTGTATTGGAAATTGCAACAACACCATCAGCAATTTGTACCTACCAATGTTATGATGGAATATTGATATCCACCTTGTTCGCCTTTCCTCGTAAATTGTATGTAATTTTCAACCAACAAACTATTATTATGTGTAAAACATATTAGCTGATTAGATTATCATCGTCGCTAAATTTTTTCTATTTATTTTTTTTTTAACTTATTACCTGTTGTATGTGAACTTTGTAACAACGCCTTCAGCAATTTGTACGCATCAATTTTGTATATTGAACTACAATATTAATCGCTCTTGACTGAGTATTGAGTGTACTGACGAAATCACGCTAGATTTCTTACTCTTTTCTATACTTTCTAAGCTAGTTTTTAGATAGATATATCCTTTTAATCTTGACTCTGTATTTCGTTTTAAGTTGTACAATAGTACTAACTGCCTACTGTTTACTAATTTTGAATGACTGATCACGCTGATATATTAGATGAAATCGACCCGGATCTCGATCATTTGAACAGAATATTTCCAAACCTAAACGACTCTGAAAACTGCAGATATACTAATATATCAAAATTCAACGAATCTATACGAATACCCCGGCAGGATTTTTCGCTACTGTGTTGGAACTGTAGGTCACTCTATCCAAAATTGGAAGAGATACAATGCACTATTACTGAACTTAAGTATACCTTAGATGTGATTAGCTTCACCGAAAGCTGGCTAGATGACTCGACCAAAGACATAATTAAATTCGAAAATTATCATAGTTACCATTCGCTACGAAAAAACAAGCGAGGCGGGGGCATCAGTACATACATTTCTAAGCACATGGATTCGAGAATCATAGCAAGTGCAACACTGAATCAGGATCATATAGAATCATTATTCGTAGAACTGTCTAGAGATGGCAAACGAATTGTGCTTGGAACGGTGTATAGGCCGCCTACAGCCTGTCCTATATCCTTCCTTAGTGAGCTTAATCGAATTATTTCTCAGTTCAACAGGTCCTTCTACAATGACATAATAATATGCGGTGACTTCAACTATGATTTGCTGAAACATGAAAGCTATGAACCAATCTCTAATTTCTTGAATGCATTTCATTCTAAATCTTTCCTTCCGATCATCACAAAGCCAACACGAATAACCTCAGAATGTGCCACGCTGCTTGACAATATCTTAATGACAGACCCAAGTAAATTTCTTGCTGGAATAATTACTTCTGACTTATCAGATCATTTTCCAGTTTTTCTTATTAAGAGAAATGTCTATCTTGCGTGCACCAAAGCACGGGCTGAAACTTACTCATATCGTAAAATAAACGAATCAAATTTAGAAGAAATGCGCACCGTTCTAGAAGATTTAATGCCAACATTGCACATCACCCAACAAAACAATAATGCAAGGAGCGTTGATGAATCAGTGGTAAAGTTGACTGAAACTATAATGAACGCATACAATCAGTGTTGCCCAATTGTAACTCGTACAGTTACCCCGAAAAAAAAACAAAAGCCCTGGATTACTAGAGACATCGTGATAAATATAAAGAAACGCCAAGCGTACCTAGCCCTCCTTTGCGAAGGGCGAATATCTAGAGAAACATATAACCGATTCAGAAACTATGTGACAAACCAGATAAGAACATCAAAAAAGAGCTACTTTACCCTCAAGTTTACTCAATTCAAAGCTGACGTTAAAAAGACTTGGCGCCTCCTTAACTCTTGTTATAAACCGAATAACGCCGAAAAAAAGAAAATTTGATATATCACTCAAGGTAATGTAAAATACCATGAGAAGAATGAAATTGCTAATCTCTTCAACAACTTCTTTGTAAACGTAGGGAAAACTATAGCCAATGGTATTCCAAGTGAACCTACTGATCACCTGGAATTTATGGAGCATATTCGAGAACACAACTCCTTTTTCTTTACGCCTACAAACTCCTCCGATGTAATTGCGTGCATAAACAACATGAAAAATAAATCGAGTGGGTTACAAACGTTTCCAACTAAAATACTTAAAATAATTGCTGATATTGTGGCCCCGCTGATATCCAATATTATTAACCAGTCTCTCTTACTTGGCACTTTCCCGAACTCCCTCAAAGTTGCTAGAGTAACCCCTATCTTTAAAAATGGTGAAAAAACCTGTGTAAACAATTATCGACCTATCTCCATGTCACCAATTATTAGCAAGGTATTCGAGAAAATTGTGTATAAAAAAGTGTACTCTTATTTTGAACAAAAATCATTTCTCTATGATAAACAATACGGCTTTCGCTGTGAAAAATCAACAACACAGGCAATATTAAATCATTTACAATTCCTTTATTCTAATATAGATAACGGAAAGACTGTCTTCTCTGTATTTCTTGACTTTCGAAAGGCATTCGATTGTGTGGACCATAACATATTACTCTCGAAACTTCATTGTTATGGCATTCGTGGGGTTGCCCATGATTGGTTCAGATCATACCTAACAAATCGGAAGCAATACGTTGTCATTGACGACGCAAAATCGGACCCACAGAAAATTAGCCATGGAGTTCCATAAGGATCTGTTCTTGGGCCTCTCCTTTTTCTGATTTTTATCAATGATATTATTAAATCTACATCATTTTTTAAATTCATACTTTTTGCCGATGACAGTACGCTTTCTGCGGTCCTTCCGAACGAAAATCCCACTACGATTGCGGAGAGTATAAATAATGAACTCCATAAGGTTTCACTGTGGCTTAAAGCTAATAAAATAAGCCTCAATATCGATAAAACAAATTATATTACGTTCTCATACAAGAAAAATATATCTCTACCATCCATTAAAATTGGCGAAGGTGAAATCAAAGAAACCAACTCATGTAAATTTCTAGGCATCATAATAGATAAACATCTGACCTTCAAAGAGCACATCACTCATATTAGTTCTAAATTATCAAAATTCATCGGAATCCTGAATAAAGTTAAAAATTTCCTGCCTGAAACAGCCTTACTAATGCTTTATCGAACGCTCATTTCACCATACCTGCAATACGGAATAGAAGCATGGCATGGAACTGATAAAAATAAAACCAATATAATTTTTACTCTGCAAAAAAGAGCCATCAGAGCGGTAAAGAACCTAGAATATAATGCTCACACAAATGATTCATTCAAAAATTTACAAATACTTAAACTCTCGGATCTCTACAAAATCTCCATCTGCAATTTCATCTACAAAACATTAGCTAATGATGGCGACAATAGCCTTCAACAGTTATTAACTGCGCAAACTGGTCATCACGACCATTTAACACGAAATAAAAGTAAATTCATGCTTCCTTATTATTCAAAGGCCCGCTCGCAACATAGTATACTATTCGTTGGAACTAAAACCTGGAACTCAATACCTGCGGAGATCCGTGAAAGTAATTCTTACAAGGTATTTAAAAGAAATCTTGAGTCTCACTTCTTATCAGAATACTAGTCGTGTAAGATCACCAAGTCAAATCCTGCCTCCTACATGTCTGGTCCTAATAATGCAATTTGCCATGAGTAATATCGCCGATTTTCAGTCTGCTCCCAAATCGTTATCGAATATACTGTTAAATATTGTCCATATGACCTATATTGTAAAATTAAACATCAATATCGAGTTCATTATCCTGTTGATCAGTCTAATGCGAAACTAGGCTAAGTGAATTAGGTTAAACATTATTGTACGCCCTAGAATAATGTAATGGTAGGATGCCCTAGAAGTCGCTGAACTTATTCGGGCCCACAGGTAGCTATACTCAACTCTGACCATTGTATTAGACTTAAGAAACATTCTACCTCTGTATCTCCTGTGGTAAATAAATTGTTTAAATTGTTTAAATTGTTTATATTGTCCACATGTGGGTGAAATCAAATGCATATAAAAGATACGGTCATTAAGCATCCTTTATGAGCGAGAATAAGAGACCGACCAACCATGCGTCTGCTGGTGTTGTTGAATGCCACTAGTTACTGCGTCTGCAGGTGTTGTGGTCTGCCACTAGTTACTGCGTCTGCAGGTGTTGTTGTCTGCCACTAGTTACTGCATCTGCAGGTATTGTTGTCTGCCACTAGTTACTGCGTCTGCAGGTGTTGTTGAATGCCACTAGTTACTGCGGTAACCGGCTTACACTGTATCTCTATTTTATCCCATGTACCCAAGTCCGCATGATGTTGTGGTGAATATCGAAAAGATATGAAATATGTTTTTGGTGGTGATAGGGCTTTGCATATTTTTAGGGCATATTTTTCATTTCTCATTCAACTACCCTTGACAGAGATAGACTATTGGCACGCCACGAATGGTTTGTCTATTAGCACGCCTCGTATATTTTGTCAATTAATATGCCTCGTATGGTCTATCTTCTTCTTGTACACCTCTGATAGTTTGTCTATTAGTACACCTCGTATAGTTTGTCTATTATTATGCCTCGTATGGCTTATCTACTTGTACACCTCGGATGGTTTGTCAACTAGTACTCCTCGTATGGAACGTTTGTTTTAGGATGTCCTACATTAAGAAACTTTTAAAAGCCAATATGTTGGCATGTATCTCATGTGGCGACTTGGAAATACACATTTTTTCTTTTTTCTTTCTTTCTTTTTCCGCAGGTGTTGTTGTCCGCCACTAGTTACTGCATCTGTAGCTGTTGTCTGCCACTAGTTACAACGTCTGCAGGTGTTGTCTGCCACTAGTTACTTCATCTGTAGCTGTTGTCTGCCACTAGTTACTGCATCTGTAGCTGTTGTCTGCCACTAGTTACAACGTCTCCAGGTGTTGTCTGCCACTACTTACTGCGTCTGCGGGTGTTGTCTGCCACTAGTTACTGCGTCTGCAGGTGTTGTCTGCCACTAGTTACTGCGTCTGCAGGTGTTGTCTGTCACTAGTTACTGCGTCTGCAGGTGTTGTCTGCCATTAGTTACTACGTCTGCAGGTGTTGTCTGCCACTAGTTACGGCGTCTGCAGGTGTTGTCTGACGCTAGTTACAACGTCTGCAGGTGTTGTCTGCCACTAGTTACTGCGTCTGCAGGTGTTGTCTGCTTCTAGTTACTGCGTCTGCAGGTGTTGTCTGCCACTAGTTACTGCGTCTGCAGGTGTTGTCTGCCACTCGTTACTACGTCTGCAGGTGTTGTCTGCCACTAGTTACTGCGTCTGCAGGTGTTGTCTGCCACTAGTTACTGCGTCTGCAGGTGTTGTCTGCTTCTAGTTACTGCGTCTGCAGGTGTTGTCTGCCACTAGTTACTGCGTCTGCAGGTGTTGACTGCCACTAGTTACTACGTCTGCAGGTGTTGTCTACCACTAGTTACTGCGTCTGCAGGTGTTGTCTGCCACTAGTTACTGCGTCTGCAGGTGTTGTCTGCCACTAGTTACTGCGTCTGCAGGTGTTTTCTGTCACTAGTTACTGCGTCTGCAGGTGTTGTGTTCACGTGAGATGTAGTATAGATGTTGACTAACAATTATCTCCACCATCACCGGCCAAAACGTCTAATTACTCATGGCTAAACGATGCAATTTTGAACATTCAGGCAGTAAGATGTGCCGGAAAATGGCGGCGTGCTGGCAGAAACTAACCACAGGTTGGTGTTCAGGAAGTCAAACAGCTCAACCAATAGCCTTACTCAACCAAACAGCTCTCATGCACCTCGTACCCCGTCGTATGTAGAGAAAACATCAACTACCCCACTTTTCCCCACGCTATGCGATACGCTGTAAGGAGACACAATTGGCTGTAAAGATATTTGGTGTCCGAGCTGGGCACATTTCATGGGGGAATAGATAATTGGTTTTGTCCACTTAAATTTATCTATGTGAATTCGACAGGTGGAAATATTGGACATGTTATTGCAAAACATCAGCAGAATTGAAAATTCGGTCTCTGACAAGTTTCAATAAATTAATTTTTGTTTGCATTTGTGCATTTATTATCACATTTGAGCATTGTTTCACGCAAAATCTGAGAAACCTTCTTCCGCTTCTCTTGTTTTAATAAATTATTTTAGTATTAAGCTACTATAAGTTTCAATTCCACTGATGTCGTGTTGATGTTGAGTGGATTTGCAAACATAAGTGAAGAGCTACTCCGAATGAATTTCGATGGCTCCATTTCAAAATAATTTAGTTAGGCATGAATTTTGAAATTTACAACACGATTTTCTGTGAGATAGTTATGAAATATGATACAAAATAGTAGATAAAAACAATTTCATGGAACTTGTAATAGACTGAATTTTCATTTATTGTGCTGTTTTGCAATCACCTGACACATATATATTCAGTTGTCGAATTCATACTTCTAGAATTGCCCTCGACCACAGCCAATTTTTAAATGGTGAGTCGGTAATTACTTTCATAGTTACCGTAGTTTTAGAGCCTACTGGGGTTCCCTAAGATGTTGATCTGTTGTAGAAGATGGTGAATTAAAGCAATCGTCATCTTCGGGTAAGTTAAAGATGCATTGTAGAAAGCTGGTGACTTGAGTTAGGCGATAGGTGAGAACTCGACTTCCTAAACACAAACCGTTAGTCAGTGTCTGCTAGCACGCCACCATGTTCCTATGCAGCTTACTACCTAATTATTCAAAATTGCGTCATTTGCCCAGTTTTATTCATTGCGCAGCTCCCGAAAAATACACGAATTATCTATTTCATAAGTAATTTGTACAACATAAGCTAACTTGCAGTAGCCGCGGCTCTCTCAATCAATGCGTTTATCGGGTGGCTCTCCTGTGAAAATAGGTGAACAACACTGGGTCACTTTATCCGTAAGTAATGTGACATGTTAGCTGATGGTGGTGGGTATATTGTTGGTTGACTGTAGTACAGGTGCCGTGAACACAACACCTGCAGACGCAGTAGCTAGTGCCAGACAACACCTGCAGACGCAGTAACTAGTGATAGACAACACCTGCAGACGCGGTAACTAGTGACAGACAACACCTGCAGACGCAGTAACTAGTGGCAGACAACACCTGCAGACGCTGTAACTAGTGGCAGAAAACACATGCAGACGCAGTAACTAGTGACAGAAAACACATGCAGACGCAGTAACTAGTGGCAGAAAACACATGCAGACGCAGTAACTAGTGGCAGACAACACCTGCAGACGCAGTAACTAGTGGCAGAAAACACATGCAGACGCAGTAACTAGGGGCAGACAACGCCTGCAGACGCAGTAACTAGTGGCAGAAAACACATGAAGGCGCAGTAACTAGTGGCAGAAAACACATGCAGACGCTGTAACTAGTGGCAGAAAACATATGCAGACGCAGTAACTAATGGCAGACAACACCTGCAGACGCAGTAACTAGTGGTAGACAACAACACCTGCAGACGAAGTAACTAGTGGCAGACAACACCTGCAGATGCACGAACTAGTGGCAGACAACAACACCTGCAGACGTAGTAACTAGTGGCAGACAACAACACCTGCAGACGCAGTAACTAGTGGCAGACAACACCTGCAGACGCAGTAACTAGTGGCAGACGGTTTGGTAGTTTTCATTCCACAAATGCCACTCTATTGCAATATGTAATGACCTCCTCTTGATAATCGTTCTGAAGAAATCGGAAGCAATACGTTGTCATTGACGACGCAAAATCAGACCCACAGACAATTAGCCATGGAGTTCCACAAGGATCTGTTCTGGGGCCTCTCATGTTTCTGATTTTTATCAATGATAGTGTAAAATCTACATCATTATTCAAATTCATACTTTTTGCCGATGACAGTACGCTTTCTGCGGTCCTTCCGAACCAAAATCCTGCTAAGATTGTGGAGAGTATAAATACTGAACTTCACAAGGTTTCATCGTGGCTCAAAGCTAATAAAATAAGCCTAAATATCGATAAAATATATTATATTACTTTCTCATACAAGAAAGATGTATCTCTCCCATGCATTAAAATTGGCGAAGGTGAAATCGAAGAAACCAACTCATGTAAGTTTCTGGGTATCATAATAGATAAACATCTGACCTTCAAAGAGCACATCACTCATATTAGTTCTAAATTATCAAAATCCATCGGAATCCTAAATAAAGTTAAAAATTTTCTGCCTGAAACAGCTTTACAAATGCTCTACCGAACGCTCATTTCTCCATACTTGCAATACGGAATAGAAGCATGGCACGGAACTGATAAAAATAAAACCAACAAAATTTTTACTCCGCAGAAAAGGGCTGTCAGAGCGGTAAAGAACCTAGAATATAATGCTCACACAAATGATTCTTTCAAAAATTTACAAATACTTAAACTTTCGGATCTCTACAAAATCTCCATCTGTAATTTTATTTACAAAACATTAAGAAATGATGGCGACAATAGCCTAAGACAATTATTGACTGCGCAAACTGGTCATCACGACCATTTAACCCGAAATAGAAGTAAATTCATGCTTCCTTATTATTCAAAGGCCAGGTCGCAACACAGTATTCTCTTCGTTGGAACCAAAACTTGGAACTCTATACCTGCAGAGATCCGTGAATGTAATTCGTACAAAGTATTCATAAGACATCTTGAGTCTCACTTCCTATCAGAATACTAGTCGTGTAAGATCACCGTCTCGAAATCTTGCCTCCTACATGTAACTAATGATAATGTCATAATGTAACTTGCCTTGTGTACCATAACCAATCTTCTCTCTGCTCTTGAATCGTTTTATCGAACATACTGTTAAATATAGCCGACTTGACCTATATTGTAAAATACAGCTTAAAATATCGAGTTAATTATCTCAATGATCAGTCTAATGCGAAACTAGGTTAAGTGAACTAGGTTAAACTTTATTGTACACCCTAGAATAACGTGATGGTAGGATGCCCTAGAAGTCGCTGAACTTATTCGGGCCCACAGGTAGCTATACTCAAATTTGACCATTGTACTAGACTTAAGTAAAATTCTACCTCTGTATCACCTGTGGTAAATAAATTGTTTAAATTGTTTAAATTGTTTATTGTCAAAAGTTCTGCGTAAATTATCTCAATGTGATGTATCGTATATCGGAATGGATATTTATTCGACCGTATAATATTCTTTTAGGGATCATATGACTGCCATCAGCCCAATATTTGGGCAAAACAATGTTACATATAAATCATTGTTAGGCCTACTACATATATATTTCATATAAATCAAATATTTATTAGCGGTCATTATGGTCAATTAATTATTTTCTTTGAGCGTGAAGATAACCCCTACAAAAATATCAAAGGTAAACATTCACTATCATTTATCAACTTCGTTTCATCATCTCATCTACTCTTCCTGACTTACGAAGGAATATAATAAAAAGCAAGATCAGGAGTATCAACTACCAACGATAACATCTACATACCACTCCCCAGGTAGCAAAATTTATTGACCTAATATTGAGCCAATATACAGTCTCAATATTGACTGGATATTCAAAATGAACATTGGGGCAATACCTTATTTTGGAAAATTCGGTTGATATTAGAAAAATAAATTGGCCCAATAACAATATTATCATCAACCCAATATCAACTAATTATTGTGTCAACATTGACTTGATAATGAAGTGTTCCTTGCAATAACATTGGCTTAATACTCAATTCTTGATAGGTTGATAATTTTATTACATATAGCCCCGATAATGATAATTTCACCCACCCAATATTAGCTAATTATTGTGTCACTATTGACTTGATATTGAAGTGTTCCTTAAAATAATATTCACCTTTAAGGCCTGGAGTTGGTGCTGCTTTAGCAATTGAGTTCCGCTTGTGGCGGGTGGAGCAGCGACCTTTCCTAAATTCACGTACTTCTACGGCAATTTCTATTGTTGGTACGCTATCCAGATTTTAGCACATTTTTCTTAGATAATTCTACTTTAACAGGTATTAGTATTACTGAACACAAATGAACTAAAACTGAGTTTGAGGGGTAACTAAGGTAGGGTACTAAAGGCTCAGTACTGAATTTCTGACATCAAGTAGATATTGGTAGAATATATTGTCCCAATAATAATTTATTTTTAACCCAGTATCAGCTAATTACTGTGTCACAATTGACTTGATATTGAGGTGTTTCCTTGAATAACACTTTGGCTCAATAATTAATTTCTAATATCGCATCAATATTCAGAAGGGTTCAAAGACGAGAAACATATATAATTCTGATAACTATGTTATCCGATGTACATACCTACACACCTACAAGACTATGAATTGAACTGCATTCAAAATTTATCTAAAATCCATGATTACAAACCTCTTTGGCATCGTAGTCCAAATTTTGTGTTGCACGTACGTACCAGTGGTCGGGCAACCTGTACTAAGCAGCATATATACGTTCATCTAAGCAGCATATACAGTGTGGGGCAGAAAAACCTATCCGATTTCCAAACTTTATAAAATTAAAACCACTCAACAAACCACTCAACATTAGCATATCGCAAATTTTATGCCATTTTTAAATTTAAGTTTTGAAAAGCACATCACTCAAATGTCGTCCTTGGGAGCGCATACACTGATTTAGGCGCTCGCGGTAGCTTTCCATGACTTTCACCGTCATTTCCACAGGAATTTCTTCAATTGCCCGAGCAATTTCCCTTCGTAAAGCAAGAAGGGTCCTTGGTCGATGCTGGTAAACCTTCGATTTGAGGTAACCCCAAAGGAAGAAGTCACATGGAGTGAGATCCGGTGAGCGCGGCGGCCAGCCAAGATCACCTCTCAGGGAAATGAGGCGACCGGGAAACAGTTCCCTGAGAATGTCCATTGATCGTCGCGATGTGTGGGCGGTTGCACCATCCTGTTGAAACCACACATTTTCCGCGCCATTTTCTTCCATTTTAGGTCTAAGAAAATTTTCCAGCATGAAACAATAGCGCTCGCTGTTGACCGTTACGGTTTGCCCATTTTCTTCAAAAAAGTAAGGCCCCCAGACGCCTAGGCGGGAAAGAGCACACCACACAGTCACTTTTGGGCTATGGAGGGGTTCCTGATGGATTTCTCGAGGATTTTCGTCACTCCAATATCGAAAATTCTACCTGTTAACGGCACCATAAAGGTGAAAATGGGCTTCGTCCGTGAAGAGCACAACATCGTCGTTTGGGAGTTCTCGGAGATCGCGACACAGGTTCGTACGGGTTTCAAAATCCCTTTCACTTAATTCCTGTGCAACAACCATTTTGTAGGGATGCATTTTGAGGTCCCGGTGCAAAATGCGCCGAATACTGCGGTTGGAAATCGCCAAAGCCAGCGAATGTTTTCGCGCCGAACGACGCGGGGAACGTTCAATCGCGGCTCTCACATTGGCCACGTTTTCAGGTCCTGTTGCTGTCCTGGGACGTCCAGGCGACTTCTTTTTCAATGCTGAACTCGTCTGTCTAAAACTTGACACCCACACTTTAATCGTAGCGTGATGTGGAACAGGATCATGACGCCCGAGTCCGAAATGAATTCGAAAAGCACGTTGTGTAGCAATTATCGAACCGCCGCATTCGATAAACCGCTCAATAACAAAAGCACGATGTTCACCAGACCAAGGCATGTTGACTACTGACAAATGGCATAAAACCGGCTTTCTAACGGTTTTTACCCCACTACTCTACCTGCTCCTTCTTCTGAGAAAAAGGGATTTGAAATCGGATAGGTTTTTCTGCCCCACCCTTTATATGTGTGATTGAAAAATTGCCCGAAAGCGCTTTACTCAAAGAATGATGCATGCAAAATGGGTTATATGGTAGGAATAGGCCTACTCAATACTTTCGTTACGAAATTAAGTCATTTATATCATCTAAATAAATGACTTTATATAATCTTAATTCAATATATAGACATTTATTGCTATGGTAACATGAGACAAGCGATTTTAGCATATTTTTTGTAAAAATTAGACCTTCGAAACTCATTGGACGACTGAAAAAACAGGAACTGTGAACCTGTGATTACAGTAATTCTGAATATACATGTTATTGTAACGTATTCACATTTTTTGATATCTGTCAGGTATATCTACACTCATTAATGACTGCAAAAACTATTCATTAACTTTATTGGTACATTTTAAACAAATTACTCCGTATTATTGGCGTACAATATCAACCCAATATTTGGGCAATAATAATTTATATTTGAACAAATTTTATTAAATTGCGAGATTTTTAATTATTATGAGATAGTTTCCACTTATATGAATATCGTACATATGTATATACACTGTTAGTTTAATATTAGAAATAATACTATTTACTACATTGTCCCAATAACTAGTTGACATCATAAATAAATATATCTTTTTTCAATATTGTCTTGTTATTAGCCTATTATTATAATCCAAGGTTCCAATATCAGGTCAATAAATAATTATCAACCCAATATTGGCCTAATAATTTCTTGCTACCTGGGTCAGCTGTTGCGAGAGACGCTGGACTAGACGCATAGTAAATATGTAAACTCAATGGTGGGACCCAGATTTAGGCATCGGCCAGGTATGAGGATGGGTTGCTCACTTCACAATCCACTTTATGAGGATCAATTGGAGCAAGATGGATCTCCAGATATTTTGGGGTCAATTGCTAATTTTGTGACTCTCAAATTCATTTTAGCGCAAAGGGGATTTATGGCCAGATTGATGGATTATTTTGCCGATGTGATCTCTTATAGCCATGCTGATTTATGCTTCAGTAGATATGCTGATTTAGTCTACAATAGACATGCTGATTTATGCTACAATAGACATGCTGATTTATGCTACAATAGATATATTGATTTATGCTACAATAGACATGCTGATTCATGTTATAATAGACATGCTGATTCATGTTATAATAGACACGCTGATTTATGCTTCAATAGACATGCTGATTTATGCTACAAATAGGCATGCTGATTTATGCTTCAATAGACATTCTGATTTATGCTTCAATAGACATGCTGATTTATGCTACAATAGACATGCTGATTTATGCTACAATAGACATGCTGATTTATGCTTCAATAGAAATTCTCATATCAATACTTTCCATTCACTTCTAGCGCACCAACAGCTTGCTGTGCATCAGATCATATAGAAGAATAACGATAGGGTCAACAGGAAACAACACTCAATACAACGATGGGGCTCACAAAAAGTCACATAATCAGCGTGAAACATATTTTCAACTCCATGAGAACACAAACTTTACCCATATCACATTTTTAATATTTTAGTTACCGTAACAGAATTTTCAATACTTTTTTCGAGAAGAAGTAGCAAGAGGACGGTTCGTGGGATAACTTCAGCCGGCACACTCTGTACCGCGAACATGTCAGGCAGGGCTGCCAATGATATTTCTAGCAAAATCTAAGATCATACTTCTAAAACACCCAAGATCTTGTGGGCCCAAGCATTGGGAGCCCTGATGTCAGGCTCTCGTGGTAGATCCCGGCAGATGTTATCGCACAAACCGTCCTCTTGCTGCTCCTTCTCACTCAGACATACGATCCCGTGATGAAATATGTAATCTGTAATGAAATTAGACGATATTAATATTTAGCCTCTGCTTCGAACCCATTTTATCTACGCATTGTGTCATTATAAACCAGCACCGTACCTACACCAGCACCGTACCTACACCAGGACCGTACCTACACCAGCACCGTACCTACACCAGCACCGTACCTACACCAGCACTGTACCTACACCAGCACCGTACCTACACCAGCACCGTACCTACACCAGCACCGTACCTACACCAGCACTGTACCTACACCAGCACCGTACCTACACCAGCACCGTACTTACACCAGCACCGTACCTACACCAGCACTGTACCTACACCAGCACCGTGCCTACACCAGCACCGTACCTACACCAGCACCGTACCTACACCAGCACCGTACCTACACCAGCATCGTACCTACACCAGCACCGTACCTACACCAGCACCGTACCTACACCAGCACCGTACCTACACCAGCACCGTACCTACACCAGCACCGTACCTACACCAGCACCGTACCTACACCAGCACCGTACCTACACCAGCACCGTACCTACACCAGCACCGTACTTACACCAGCACCGTACCTACACTAGCACCACAGCAACAAATATCTCAGCGTACATAATAAGAAAACAATAGCAAATTTTGAAATTCAAAAATAAGAAGCTATGAACTATGAACTGTGAAAGTTAGCAAGTCGTTGTTCAATTTTATTAAAAACTAAAGTGAATAACTATTTTTCTCAAGTTCCATCAGTCGATGGTCAATATATTTTAGTTAGCCTCAGATAGTTTGAAAATTGTTTCGCTGATTTTCAGTGAAATATGCTCAATATTACAGTTTTAATTATGATTTACGCAGGAAAAATATTATAAGCATTTCAACATTGAAAGTTTTTTAATATTATAAAGCAACGTAAAATGAATATTGAATGAGTCGGGTTTTTCTTCCGCTCTCTGGATTTATTAGTTGTACCACCGAATATATTTACTTCATTTGAGTCTCCGATTATTTTGCCTAAGTCATGAACAATTTTGATGAGAATTAATGAGGATAGCGCTGCCACCAGGGGCGAACCGCCCCGACTGAGATTTAACTAATTATTTAACAACGTGCATCATTCTGTCTATTGGTAGCGGCTGAGGGCCAAGGGCACGCGTTTCTTGTGCTAGTTACCGAGAGATGAGAGAGGAAATATACGAGGCCCAAGCTTTCTACGTTTATTGGAGGCAGGTAAGGGTCGCAGAGCATGTGTGGTAAAAACAACCTTTTACAATTTCGGAACAACAGGACAACTCAACCCACGATATCTTCCGAGGGATTGCTCACGAATACACCACGACAACGGTGTAACCAATATTTCAAGTCAAGGAAATTGTCGAGCCCCGAAGGTCGAGCCACTGAAACGTCGATCCAATTAAGCGTATAGCAGACGCTTTGAAATCATGCGCCCTCACAATACAATCAATAAATTGCCGTTGACCTTGCCACGTTTAAACCGAACACCAGTTCAAATATGAAATTGGATGCACTGCCTCGCTCTCAATCCCCGATCTCCTTCTATATTTTTCTGCTGAAATACTCTCTGAGTCCTTCGTCCGCGTCCCTGACCTTTCTCTAGGCTCACCGGCGAATAAATTTTCTAAGTATAATAAAACCGGCTTGATCGTCTCACAAATCAACCCCGAAATTCCGGTTCGTCCGGAATTTCGTAAGAAATTTCTTGCATAGCAGTTAAAGCTCAATCGTACTACTGCTCTTCTACTGTTTATTTGTACTTCTACATAGTTCTTGTTAGGCTATTCTGAAAGGAATTAGATTAGTGAGCTTATCTACTATTTATTTGCTAGGTTATTCTGCAAGGAAATTATATTAGTACGCTTATCTATTATTTACTTTCTAGGTTATTCTGTAAGGGAAAATTAGATTATTAAGCTTATCTTTTATTTACTTGCTTGGTTATTCTGTAAGGGAAAATTAGATTAGTACGCTTATCTATTATTCACTTGCTACATAGGCTTTTGCTTATGTAGTCCCCTCCTCTACCGGACCTGCAGATCTAAGAGCGTAAGGACGCCTAGCTGCCGGGGTGGGTAGGGGTGAGGGAGCTTCAGGCCTTGATACGTAGATTTCGTCATCGCTGCTTTCCGAGTCGCTATCTTCGTGAAGTACTTCGGTGACGTGCTCGACGCTCCTCCCCTTGTTGCGGGGGCGTTCGTCTTGTATTACTAAAGCCTCCTCTGCCTGAAATGACGCGGGCTTAAGTCTATTTCTGTGGACCGTTATCTCATGCCGGCGGCCGTGGACTTGTCGTATTACGACGTTCATCGGTGTTGGAAGGGCCTGAATCCGGTATGGGCCTATCCAGTTTGGTCGGAATTTTCCCATACCCAGGCAGCATTCGTTTTTTCGTAGGATATTCAGAGGAGATCCTGTCAGGATGTCCCAGGATTGTCCTTTGATAACATCCTCGCGATATACAAATTTGTACACGTTCAGGGGATATTACAAGCAGATATTCAGAGGATATCCTCTCAGGATGTCCCAGGATTGTCCTTTGATAACATCCTCGCGATATACAAATTTGTACACATTCAGGGGATATTACAAGCAGACATCCAGAGGACATCAGAATCAAATATCCTGGGAATATAATATTTGATTGTTCGTAGGATATTCAGAAGATATCCTCTCAGGATGTCCCAGGATTGTCCTTTGATAACATCCTCGCGATATACAAATTTGTACACATTCAGGGGATATTACAAGCAGACATCCAGAGGACATCAGAATCAAATATCCTGGGAATATAATATACAAATATTCCAATGATGTCCACCTCAACTCTGAAGGCAGGAATTTAGAAATCAACTTCCACCAGGGTCATCAGCACGTACCTCTAAAGAGAATATCCACTACTGATATTAAATAGAATGTCTACGGAACTTTCTGAAAGTATTAGAGTGATAATATCACTACAAAATTAGTCATTCAAAAAATTCATTCACTAACCATAGTAACTATATTATTCGTGATATTTTTAGAGTTTGCAAAACATTCTAACACCCTAGATACCTACTTCCACTTCCTTGTGTTATCAATCACTAAACAGAAACGGATAAAAACAGCAGGAACTTTACTTTGAACCCATCTAGGTATAGTAAATTAGATATATTCCATCTAAAGTACACTACCAACAAAAATGTTTTTTTTAAATTGTCAAATAAAAACACGCAGATTGGGAAGGGTTAAATTTAAACTTACTAAAATTATGAAGAAGAGCAATCAATTACAGGTCAATGAAGATAAGTTCATATCAATGTAACTAACAATTTTGGTAAAATGAATAACTTACCTACTCGACTCCATGTAAAACAATTCTACAGCTAGTTATATGAACAATTATTTCATACCCACTCCTTAATGATGTTTGTTAGGTTGATTTTCACCCGCAATTCAATCATCTCTGCAAAACCGTCTGAATCTCTGAAACATGAAACAATTAATAATTAGATACATTATTTTTATTTATAAAAGTTAAATAATGAGCTTATTGAAAATATCCAATTGAAAACACTTTGTCTATCTACTGAAAACAATTTTATCAAATAAATTACGTCTTGAAAACATTTTACAGTACAGAAGGCTCGAAAAGAAATCATCATTCCAATTAAATTCAACTAAGTGTTATAAACGTAGAGTAAAGAGGGTCATTTCCACGGTCTCCCAAGAGGCACCCTTCTGTGAACCGTCGTTGACTTTATATTAAAGTGGAAGTCTCACCATGATGAATCTGAAGTACTTTAGTAAAATTTGAGATCGGTTGTCCTCAAATTTCACTGGAGTACTACAGACTCACACAGTCCTACATAAACCACTTGAATTAGCATATGTAGCTACTGATACCAAATAATATGACATAACAGTGTGTGTGTGTAGGTGTGTGTGTGCATGCGCGTGTGTGTGTGTGTGTGTGTGTGTGTGTATATATGTGTGTGTGTGCGTGTGTGTGTGCAGTACTTTGTTCACAACATAGTAATGTAATACTGTATGAGATTTAATGAACAATCTATCCTATAAGTTTGTCCTTCAAACCACATGCTCCAGTTACGAAATTAAAGATTTTCTTATCGACACATGAATCTAAATTAAAAATAAATGAAGTTTAATCGCATTAACATTTATTCAGTAAATAACCATTTCAGACGTATAATCAAAAGGAATTGTTTACCCAGGGTTCATATTCATCCTATAGCTAATTCTCTACAAATTTTCTGATGCCAACATTGTAGAAAAAAAAGTTATATATCATAAAAATAAAATAAAACTACAGTAAGCACACCTTTCTTCAGAAATCACCTACATATAGATAGATTAATTAAATTGTTTTCAAGTTTAGGCATGTTTTCCAAATTTAGGAAAATAAAATTAACTGCCCAGATTAGTTTGACGAGGTATGGCAATGAATTGAACATAACTAAGTTTGAAATACCATAGTTACCTACAACAAAAATATAATAACTAGCTATATGATATTGGCAGTTATAGCTAGTAGCTACACAGTCCTTTGAGTAAATTATGTCCTTTCAACTAGAAATAATTAACACTTCTACGAAAAAAAGAACATCATTCATCTTCCAAAACGCTCAGTGGCATTAACCTCAATACTGGAAATGAGAAACATTATTAGTTGAATATATCTATACCACATAGCTACTCTAGGCTAAAGCCCAAAGTACATAGTATAAACGCTTATGCCTTCCTCCCTCACTAGCAAGGATGTTCAAAGGAGAAAAAGAAGTTTATAAAGCAAGAGGAAAAGATAGAAAAGGTAGAAGGAGGTGTTGAAATAAAGAACAGCGGTTGCCCGGTCGAATAAAAGAATGATCCGTAACACAACAAAACCTAATCTATTAGAACAAAAAGGAGACCTGTCTAACCAGAATGCAAAAAATAAAAATAAATAGAAGAAAGTAGGAGACAGCAATTCAAGAAACTTTAACTAATCAAATTAGCAATTAAAAAACAGAACGGACCTAAACAATGTAATGATATAAACGAACATCCAATAACCCCAATGGAAATAAAAAGAACATAAGAATGTATCCAAATTCTTTCAGCTGCAGATATGTATCTCAAAATTCGTTCAAAGTTCACTTCCAGGTTCAGGCTCATCCTGCCCCTGCGCACCAGATTCTTGAACAGCACATTTCTTTTTGTTGAGGCTGTCTTTGGCATGTGTTAAGTTCAACGCCATGAGTTTCACAATTTGATCCGTGCTAGTTTCAGAAGACAACGCATTTTTCTTCAAGGCATCTGTTGAAGCATAAAATTTAGTTAAAAAAATAAAAATATTGTAAAAAAGTACCATGAAATGTTATTAATTACACAGATATAAATCAAATATTAGTTAGTAGCTATCTTATAAATTTATACAATCACATGTATGGATATAGCAGACTACAAAAATCATAACATATGCAAATACATATGTTTATTTCTTTTTTACTATAGCCCCAGAATGAAGAAGAAATTTAGAGATGAATTTCCACCAGCGTACAGAATGAAAAAAAATTCATGTCTACAACTAATTAATTACTAAAGTAGAAAGGTTGAAAGAAGTTGTGCAACGAACAAGTTTCAAAGATTAGCCCCTGTGGTTTAACTGGTTTTCATCATTTACACAGTAAATGTAATTATTAAACTTTGAATCTGATTCTTTATGGCACAACTTATTGGAACCTAGCATCTAGCTAGTTAACTTCATGATGTCCCAAAGAAAGGTAACCTTTTTTGTCACCCTAGTTAGGAAATTTTCAATTTTACATACATAGAGTATCAGTGTTGCTTACCCAATATGCAGCTGAACAGCTTCAGATCTTTAAAAGATTTTTTGCCAGTTTTGCCATGCATACTGAAGTCCAGTGCTAGTGCTCTTGCAAGACAGAAGTTCATCATATTATTTATGATAGCTCTCGTGTGAGTACCTCCAACACTTTGTAATTTCATTACAAGATTTAGTTTTTCATCTTCACTGTTCAGAAGTTCCTCTAATGCTATCAAATCATCATTTGTTTTAATAGGAAATGATGGTAACTTACTTTCCTTACTATGTTGCAGTAACATTTCACCTGAACTGGATGCACGAGAAATTTTTTTGAAAGTCTTATATGCCCTATTGGCTTCCTCACTACCATTAACAACTTCCTTGTGAATATTAGAAAATCCTCCAACAATAAGATTTTTAAGCTCTACTACTTCAGATTTCAAGGCAGCACAACAACAATTCTTCGTTGAAGTTGGTACATTGCCGCTTTTAACTGCAGGTGCACGTGCTGCACATACAAAAAAAAATATTTTAAATAACAATCATACGTAAATAGACCAGCACAGATAATATAATGTAAATGTAATTTGAGCTGATTCAAAGTATGGGTATCATTGCTCCAGATGTGCTCAACAACACATAATTCCATAAAACTTATAATTTTATCTGAGTAGCAATGAATGGAAAGTAATGCTAGTTTTGTAAATTTGTAAAAAAATTAGTGTATTAGCATTGGTAAAGAGTTTTGCTATCTGTGAATTTTTAGTACCAGTATTAGTATCTGCGGTGAAAATTTCAGTAGCAGTGAAGCTAAAATGTTTATATAAGCTATTTATTTTCATTTATTTAGATTATCTATTTTTAAAATTGTTTATTTACATCATTGCAGTACCTAGGCATATATAAAATTTTATGTCAAGTGCCCAATTTTTAAAATCATTGGTTACACATTTTCTTCATTATTATAATCAGAATCTGTAACAGTCTCAGCAGCAAGATAAACAATTTTCAAACAAAAAAACTTAGGCTTTGTGCTCATTCTTTTCTCTCATAATTTAAGTAACTAAAATGGTTTGACATTACTTAGCTATAAATAAGGACTTACCGAGTGAAGGAAGTCTAACTTGTTTCTTCCTTGGAGGAGATGGAAGAAGTTCATCAGAAAATGATTGAGTATGAATTTTCTATTTTGTCACAGGGGTTCTTACATCACTGTCACTACTAACTGCTTCACTTGTAAGATCTGCTGCCTGCTGTCTTGCTGTCAGACTCACTCACAAGAGTTAAGTGAAACATTATCAAGTTCACTATCAGCACTAATACTTATGTCAGCATGACTTGAACCAGCACTTGTCCCAGGTATTGCCAGAGCTTCATTGCAAGATGGCGCTATACTAGGAACGCTATCCTCACCTAAATTTACTCCACTGTTTACTCCAACACTTCTTAATTTTTTTCGGAATTCGGTTGTTTTTCTACATATACCATAGTAGTTTTTCTTACACGACATTGTTTAAAAGAAAAATGTCACAAGCATTCATTTAATAACGCTATCACGTATGAATCTTAGATGGCGTCAACCCTACACAAGCAGCTAGCTTGAAACTGCCACGGCACCGCTGCACGCCGTGCAGTGCTTAGCAATGTGCGCACATGTCTATCACATGACATCTCCGCACATGTCTACCTGTGTCTGTGACACCTATAAGGCTGCTCTTATCGAAGCCTAGGTGCTCACTCTGTCAATATCCGTCCTCCCGCCAACATCTGGACAGTAAATCTTCCCCAAGCAACTTGTGTTTCACCTAGCCCTACATGAGTGCACATGATCCTGCACATGTGGTGGCCTTAGTATGTGGTAAACTCGTACTCACATAAGTGTTATAGGTGTCCAAGTATTGATAATTTTGAACATTATTCGGTCTCGATGTGTACCGGAGGAAATCATCAACTTTGGCAGCCCCAAGAAACTACCCTTGTATTTGGCATCAGCATACCAAAAATTGTGCTACTGAACGCCGACACCCAAATTAGTATATTGCTCCACCACAATTCACCACTCAGAACAAGAGTTTTGATATATGAAGCCGGCGACGACGTGGAATTAGTCTTCGAGGTCAAGATCTGCGCTTTCCCAGCGGCAAATATCCAGTAAATGAACATTTGTGCTAATTTTTGAAGTGCTACAAACATTTTAGTCATCAACAATATATTTTAGATTGTGTTGCAATACTTACTACGACATTTTAACTAACTGTCCCAGTGAAATTGTATCAAAAACTGTAACCAGTGATAAGTGATACGTACTACGATTTAAAAGTATCAATAACATCGTGCAACATCAGTCACCAATATTCCCAGCTCTTCAAATCAGCAGCAACATCGCAGCAGCAAGGCGACGAGATCTGCAGCAGACTTCTTTGTTCGAGTTAAGTATTAATCGAAGAAATTTTATCTCTAGGTCTGAGCGACGTACTGTATCCGAGCAGGCTATTTTTTGCTGATGCAATTTTTTTTTCAATAATCGCGTGAGAGCGCTCTGCAGCAAGCAAGCATCACCAGTCACGCTGTGATAGTGTTAGACGACGGATCTGTAGCAGCTACGTATTTGGAAGTAGCAGTTTTACAAAAATTTACCTTCAGTAAAGATTGTAAGTTGATATTTTATCGTTATTAAATAGGAGAGTTAGTAGAGGTATTCAGAAATCCTGATTTTGGCTATTAGAAGCTATAATTTTGATAGTAAATCCTTTTGTTCTGCAGCAGCTGTAAATTCCTTGATGTTCTTGCCTGAGAAGCACTGTCACGTGAACATTAGCTGGTGAGAAAGCAACAATATTTGATGGTGGTCTTGAGATATTAATTGTTAGGAAATAGAGCGCAATTGCTATTATTATTATTACTGCTACTATTATTGCTCTATTTAACCGTATTGGTGTTGTGCTATTATTATTTACTGTTATTTTGTGAGAATTTTTTAGGCAAGATTATTAATTTTTTTGTGTGTTGATTGATTTTTGGGAGAAATAATTTCTATTTTTGTTTACGAAGTACGACATTAATTTTTGATTGATCCTTGATTAATTTTGAATTTTTCATTGATAATAGGGAATTATTGAATTATTAAATTGTGAATAAGATAGATGTCTGACTATTCTGATAGTGAGGACGAAATAATACGTACAGAGCATACTGTAACTAGATCAGGACGAGTCAGTACTCCAAGAGTGACTAGTACGAAAGTAGTTAGCAAAATGACAACCCCAATTACAGCAGTTGCTGGTCCTAGTAGTGCTAGTAGTAATGTAACTACGACGCAACTTGCACGCGATATTGCCGCAAATTTAACTGTTCCGAATCTAGGTACCATTATGACGAATTCAGAGCTTCCAATCTTTCGTGGAAGACGCCGAGCCCAAGATGCTGAGTTTCTCGAAAATAAGACATTCTCGACCCATATACAGAACCTAAGGGCTTATATGTCATTATTGCCAGACGCCCAAAGTGATCAGAGGCGCAAAGAATTTCTAATAAGATCGGCGAACAAGAACGTCGGAGATTTTAATACGGTTGTCACGAAGCTAGTAAATGCCGACCTAAATTATACGTTCGATCAGGTTGTTCAAATACTAGAAGACATTTACGTCTCACGTGGTGAAAAAAGTATACACGCCCTAGCTTGTGATTTAAATAAATTAGAATTAGTGAAGAATGACGCTTTGGCCGCGCAACTTGTTACGTCATTTTCAAAAATAAGAAAGCTATCAGAAAGTATTTTAGATTCAAACTCACTAGGATGGCAACGACACGCGTATTTTCAAAACTGCGCGACTCAGGCAGAATTAAAAAAATTTGTTGGTGACAGCATGACGTATAGTCTGGCATTAGCTACGTTAGGACCATTGCTAAATGAGTCTTTCGCCAGAAAAATCTTTGAATCCCAGTTTAGTACTGCGGAAGAGTTATTGGCTAGATTAATTTCTGCTGTGAGAACTCAGGCCGAAAGTAAACAAATACTCGCGCGTACGTACCAAGTTAGGCACGAGAGTGAAGCTTACGTAGGTGAGATAACCGGTGAATTTGAGGAGAGATTTGACGAGACAGAACAGTTTCCGCAAAGTGAAGTATTCTACGGCAGTGTAGGAAATCACCGAAGAAATTTTCGATCAGGCGCACGTAGGTTTATTCCTAGGCCCTGGCTCGCACGAAGTACTCGCACAAGAGGTAGAGAATTTAGTAGTTACGTAGGAGACAGAGGAATTGGTTCTCTGGAATGCAACATGACAAAAACAGAGAACAATAGTTCTGGTCAGTTGGCAGGAAAAAATTTTGAGTACAGAACCAAAAGAGAGCAATTTCTGCGTGGATGCTTTGCGTGCGGAGGAGCCCACGTAGTAAAGAATTGTAGAGCGACAGGTACGGAAGTAAGAAATTATAAGGCGTATCTGCGTGGTAGAGGTAACGCAAATCGAGGTAAAAATGAAGTGCATTGGGCAGAAACCGAGTCAGGTGATTTTTTACCCTAGGTGAAGGTAGGGAGGAGGAATTGAAACTGATTGAGCCCGAGGTAATTAGCGGTACCAACCTCGTTAAACTAGAGACCGTGGCAAATCCAGATACCACCGAGATAACCCAATCGTACGTTGACCCCGTGTTTAAATGTAAAAATAGATATAATTTGTTGCAAGAAGAAGAACTAGAAAATGATCATGATCAAAGTAAGACTGTCGAATCTTATTTCTCTGTGAGCGTTGTAAAAAATATTAATAGAAATGCTGGTTTAGTATCATTTAAAGAGTGCAACAAACCGACCATAATAATAAAAAATAACGATCAGTATTTGAATGCTCTGATAGATAGTGGCTCAGAGAAATGTCTTATAAGTTACAGACAGGTTAAAAATTTGAGTAATGAAGTAAAGCCGAGTCATCTCAAAGTGAAAGGCATTAACGGCAAAAGTGACGTCACCGGTGAAGTAGAATTATCCATTAAAATTCCCGGCACTAACAAAGTAATTAAAACAAGCGCACTCATAGTCAAAGAAGCTAAGTTTAATTATGACCTGATTCTTGGTCGTGATGTGTTAAAAGATGCGATCATTAACTTTAGAGAAAAAGAACTTCTTTGGAATAATGTTACAATTCCTTTTCAAGATTTAAATGTGGAACCATTGTTAAGTAGAGAAGTAGTAATGAGAAGGATAGTTAATAGTGACTGTCTGTTGTCAGAGATTGCTGTTGCGAGAAAGAGCAACAGGAGATTAATAAATGATGACTGCGGGAAAAAGAGAGAGAGCTCAGCAGTGGCTGAGCCAGCACAGTCAAAGAGTACGAAGCAGTCAATAGAGCACTGTAATCAGTCAAAGAGTACGAAGAAGTTAATAGTGCACTGTAATCAGGTTGAAATACCTGGTAATTCCGTAAATGTTGTATATGGATTTATTAAAAAACCTATTGCAGGAGAGTATATGATTACCAAAAGATGTCTCGAAAATGGTGCTATGATAGCCGATTCAATTGTTCAAGTAGACGACGATGTGTGGTACCAATTATGATGCTGAATTCAAGTGATGAGACACTATATTTATCAGAGAATACAATGATATGTAATGTGGAATTCATCGATACTGATGAAATCGAGAGCGAAGTGTGTTTAACAAGTGTTGACACAGCACTAAGAGATGCTAGTGAGGTCGAATTAAATTCTGTCGCGGAGTCAGGTACGACTAAAGTTGTTTCGTCAGGTGGTGGAATTAATGCCATTGTCGATAGTAAACTTGCGTTGCACGCTGATACTCGTGGCAGAGGTGAAATTCTTGTTGACGACAAGGAGTTAGGATTTAATGCAGAAGTAAATGCAGTTTTAATAAGTGGAGAACGTGGAGAAAAGGAGTTAAGACGTGACTTGACAGACAAAGACGTTACATGTAATGAAGAAGACGTTCAATTACCCTTACTTAAATTGTTAAATAAATTTAGAGATGTAGTAACTTTAGAAGGCGAACAAATAGGAGTCACTAATATTTTGAAGCATCAAATTCAGTTGAAGCCTGATGCTCCAGTATTAAATTTAGTTCCCTATCGTATACCCCACAAGTATCAAGAAGAGGTAATGAAGATAACTAATGATATGTTAGATCAAGGTATTATAGAAGAGTCGCACTCTGACTTTAACTTCCCTGTCATTGTAGTTAAAAAGAAAACGGGAGATTTACGTCCCGTGATTGATTTTCGTTCCTTGAATAAAGTTTTAATTAAACATTCTTATCCCCTTCCACGTATCGACGATATCCTAGCGACTCTAGGAGGTAACACGTGGTTCTCTAACCTTGATTTGCGCAGTGCATTCCATCAAATTGAATTGGAAAAAGAGAGTAGAAAGTACACGGCATTTAGCGTAAATTATCGTAAGTATCAATTCTGCTGTGTACCTTTTGGTCTTTCTACTTCTCCAGGAATTTTTCAAAAGGCAATGACCTCAGCGCTTACACCCATTTTGGGAAAGCTCGCGTTTGTTTTCCTCGATGACATTTTAGTATTTTCTAAAAATAAAATTCAACATCTATCGGATATAGAAAGCGTTCCTAAAATGCTTAGATCCGGAAATTTATCATTGAAGCTTGAGAAATGTAACTTTTTCAAGCAGGAGATCGAATATCTGGGCCATATCATTACCGCAGATGGAATTAAATGTAAATACTCAAAAAAATTACAAGATTGTCGAGCGCCAACCAATGTTAAAGAACTGCGACAGTTTTTAGGTTTAGCGAACTATTTTCGCAATTTTCTACCAAATTTCGCTGAAGTAGCAAGTCCCTTGTATAATCTTTTGAGAAAAAATGTAGTTTATACTTGGACTGACGAATGTCAAAAAAGTTTTGAGTTTATGAAATCTCTATTGACGTCTGACACAGTGCTGAGACATCCCGACTATAACAAGGACTTTCATGTGTTCACTGATGCTTCCAATTCAGGAATTGGTGCTGTTTTAATGCAAGCGGATGATTCAAGCGACAAAATTCTAAGACCTATAGCTTATTATAGTAAAAATTTAAATTCGAGCCAGCGAAGATATTCTACTACCAAAAAAGAATTCTTCGCAATTCATTCAGCATTAAAATATTTCAAGTATTTAATAACTGGGTACCCCGTCCGGGTATACTCAGATCATAAACCTTTAGCGCCACTTTTTAATAAAAAACTTCCTGACGACACCAACATGGCGAGATGGTGCATAAACGTACATTCATTTGACCCGGTGGTAAAATATCTACCTGGTAAAGAAGACGTTGTAGCTGATTATTTAAGCAGATTACCTGTTCATAACGAGAAATTAAATCTTAAAGAACTAAATTCTTGTGAAGATTTGGAAGTCGCATTTGAATCAGAAGTTTGTGTTGTGGAGACTCGATCACGACACAGACGCACGACAGGAAACGAGGTGGTTGACCCGCCGCATAGCGACAATGCTGACGGTGCAGCAGACCCAGACGCACGACCCGCGCTGATAAATTATGTGCCGACAGAGTCTGAGATATCTTGGACGATTAAGGAATTTATCGACGAGCGAAACAATGACGCATTTTGTATAGAAATTAAGAATGCTTTATTGCATGACAGTAATTCGACTATACCGGATTTAGAGAAATTTTTATTTTTAAATGATATTGTTTACCGACGACGAGAAATTGATAATAGACCTAGTACCATACTAACAGTAGTTGTACCTAATTCGTTAATGAGTAAAGCTATATTAGCGATACACAGTCTGTATCACACGGATGAAAAACATACGTTGTTTAAATTCAAACTGAAGTATTACAATTTATTGGAGAAAACCCTTGTAAGAAAATTTGTTAAAAACTGTGAAGTTTGTAAAATACTTAAGGTCAGACCTTCTGTGCCAATCAAAATTTTGACAGCTCCAATAGCTACAAAGCCTTTTGAAGTAGTTTCAATTGATCTTTTGGGACCACTTAACGTAACTGATAACGGAAATAAATATGTTCTTGTTGTTATTGATTTGTTTTCGAGATTTTGTCGATTGTACGCTATATCCAACCGGCGTACTGAGACAATTATCGAGTGTTTAAGCAATTGCTTTTCACTATTAGGTTATCCCAAAACATTAATATCCGATAATGCCCTTGAGTTCACATCCGTGGCGCTAAAGCAGTATGCAAAAATTCATGATATTGCTAAGAGAGAAGTTTTAGCTTATAGTCCACATTCTAATGCGATCGTGGAGCGCAATAATAGAAAAATAAGTAATCTTTTGAAGTTGTATGTTAACACTCTTACTCATACCGAGTGGGATCAATTGCTTGAAGTAGTTGAAAATGCGTTAAATAATGCATTAAACTCTACGTTAGGCGAAACGCCGAGTTTCGTGATGTTCAATCGCGATACATGCCCGTACTACCAGGCAGATAATTTCGATTCAGTAACATATAATTTTGATGATGAATTAGATTTAGTTAATATTAGAGCCAGAGAAGCCGTTCGAACAGTAGAAAATATCAGAAATTTAATTATCAATCACACGACGGAGCGAAATCTCTATAGAAACCTTAAGCGGCGCAACAAGGATATTAACGTAGGTGACAGAGTTCTCTTAAAGAATCATAATAAATCCCATAAGCTTCAATTAAATTGGATTGGGCCTGCGATCGTCCAAAAAGTTAAACGCAATTACGCTGATATCAAAGTTGGATCCAAAATTGTTAGGAGTAATTTAAATCATCTGTTACCCCTTAAAAAGGTAAAAAATGTGAGTTAAAATAACAATTTCATTAGGTTTTTGACGTTGACAGCACGACGATTTACGTGTAATCTTTTTACCTTCGTTTTAACAGTTATCAGTAATGCTAAGGATGTAATCATAATTTTAAGAGTTTTTTTGGCTATTGGCAAATACGTTTTGCGTTCATTTTAATCTCAGTAATCCGTTGTATTTTATAGGTTATTCTTATTCTTACGATGTACTCAAGTCAATTGAGGTTATATTTAGGTATTTTACCCCTGAGGAATTTGTACCGTCTAGCTTTCAGTTGTCGCTAAGACGTTTTATTAATTTTTTTCTCGCATTCACTCAGGCATTCGTATTGCTAAATTGACGTTTTTTAATTGTGAACGGTTGATCAGGCTGCGAATTGAGTTCGCTGAGCTAGGAATTTATACAGCGAGATGCGCACTTGCGGTCTTGCCGAGCTATTTTTATCTAATCCGGAATGTCACTGATCTAGATGTCGATGATCCCGATCGTTCGACGATCAGCAGAAATTTTAATTAAATTCACAAGACAGGTGTCTTGTAACCGGATGTAATTTTTTTTCGATACGATCAGCGTCTATTTTCTTTATGCGAGACTATCGTGGTTGGTTAATGACTCTTGTCAGACAATCAAGATGTGATACCAAATTATATGTTGTATTTATTTTAATTGATAACGGCCATGCCAATCTTTCTGTATTTGTTCTTTGCAGCGCATGCGCGGGACGAATCACCCATGGCGGAAGCGTTTGGGGCGAGGCTGTCGCGGGTGCGGCGACGACTTTCGCTGGAAATGACGATTTTCTGGTCATCTGCACGACAGTGGCGTTTGACCAAAAGTTTAATAACATGGAGATCGCGCTGATAGTGATCCTCATCCTATTGTCGACGTTAGGACTCGCCATGATTCTTCATAGTCTTCGTAGGAGAGCAACGATTTTACTTAGTCTACGAGATCAACGTTAAGAACTTTAGTGATAAATTTACGTCACGTAAAGCGGGTGGGACGTCCCCGAGATGCAGGACGTCAGAACCGTCCCTGTAACCCTGCGGGTGCGCGACGAGTTTAAATTGAAAATGATTATTTTTTGATAGGTTGAAAAAATTTCATTGAAACGAAATTAGAAATAATCGGAAAATTTTGGAAAAGTGTTTAGATATTAGTTGAAAAGTAAAGCGTTCTGAAATTATGTGCAGTGAAGTAGGAATTGCGTATCGCGAGAAATATGCGATGCAAGGCGCGCAGTGTTTTTTCCTATCCATGCTTTTAATGTTCTATTTAATCTAATTTATTAAGCATGCGTTTAATTTAAGTATACTATTTTTAATATTGACGCAAAATTTTAATTAGAAATTTCTTTATTTGGTTTTGGTGTTAGAAGTTTGACATTTCTAATTTGAAAATGTTGTGTTTTGATTGCATTTTTTTAATTGTGTGACAATTCGAAATTCGAACATTGCGAATTTTTTTTTAAAATGATTGATTGCGACTTATTATTTTTGTTTTGTTTAAATTTTTCTTATGCGAAAACACAAAAGGTATTTGCGATGATGCAACGGGTAATTATTTTTTAATTGATATGGCGTAGGTTGTTTTAACAATATTAAAATGGCGTTTCAATATGACCCTTTTTACACCGTTCTTCATGGCTGTCGACGTGCTGATTATATTTAAGCACGGTAAGTCAGCAGCTTTGCTTTTTGCGTGTTTCCTTTGCTTTGCTTTTATGCTTTTTAATTATTAAGTTTTCTTAATTTTTTCAAATGCATTATGATTTCTTCTGTTAGAGTGTATTAAAAATTTGTTTTTATGTTTTTTTTGGTTGTATGTGGTAAAATGTTACCTGGTTGACAGAAACAAAATGTTTAAACATTTATTTTGGCTGCGTTTCGGTGCGTAAATTATATTTTGTTGTATTTCTAAAAATTAACTTAACCGTATTTTTCGTTTTGGCGTTTTATACTTATTTTAATATACTAAACCATGCTGTATTAGCGGCGAGGGTAAAGTATTTAAGTATTAATATGGAATATTTTTTTTTTTCTTTCTTTCGTTAACATGTTTTCTGCGACTTGAAATTAGTAACTTAATTAATTCATTTTTTCTTGAAGTTCTAACATGTTTGCTTAGTTACGTTCTAATTTTTGATGCGTTTTAACTATAACCTTCTTGCTTTGCGTTAACATATAATCTTATTAATGGTGTTAACGGTTTTTCTTTAACAGTTTTCAAACTGCGTTTTTTAATTAAGGTTATTAATCATGGTATAGAAGTTTCTTTCCACACGGAAGGGTACGTATAAAAGTGTTCGCAAAAAGATACCCTCGTGATTGCTTGTTTTTCTTGAAATATAAATGCTTGGTTGAAGATATACTAAGAATTGTTCAGTATCTTTTTGAATTGGTTGATAGTATGATTTGTGATTTAACGTAAACTCATATTAAAAACGGTTTATGATTTATGTAGTTGAAATCATTTCATAAGCGTTAACTTTGACTTAGAATTGTCATTTATAATATTTTTTAGTTAGTTGTGATTGAGTCACTTTTCTTTGCTTTTTTGATTGATTGTTGACCACCCTTGGTAACTATTTTTTTTGTTGCGTGGTAACTATACTTTAAGTCCGTGAGGGTTAGGTTACCGTTTATTTTTTTTTGGAGCATGGTCCTCTCTCTAAGAAAAGTGAGGGGGACAAATGTGCGCACATGTCTATCACATGACACCTCCGCACATGTCTACCTGTGTCTGTGACACCTATAAGGCTGCTCTTATCGAAGCCTAGGTGCTCACTCTGTCAATATCCGTCCTCCCGCCAACATCTGGACAGTAAATCTTCCCCAAGCAACTTGTGTTTCACCTAGCCCTACATGAGTGCACATGATCCTGCACAGCAACCATCATCTATAGAACGCAAATGAAACTAGTCCGTTGCAGAATGCTACCGGAAAATAATGTGAAATTTTTTACAAGCCCTCAAAAATTTGCATTTCCACATTGAAATAGATAATATTTTTCGAAGGCCCCTACAAATTTACGAAATAACTAAAATGAAATGAATAGTATTGTTGCTACTACAAAGTACGTACGCATGTGCGTACCTCCTTATAGTAGTAACACTTCTAAAAGCACTAAAAAGCTTCCACGTATTTATATAAAACCTTGTAATTATCTATATTTACAAAGACATATTTGTGTTTGAACTATCATAGCCTAATGAACATATTCTTTAATGAGTTAGGTATGTGAAGAAAGTGTTTTGAGGTGCTTGAAAGAAAACGTGAATACCTATTATGTGACTGGCAAAATTGTTTAGTTTACTGCATGTAAAATTCCTATATAATTATACTCATACCTTTAGGTTTGACAGTAGGTCTAGGTACATTCGTGCAGAAAATACTTTTCTAATTCATTATATTTCTGATAAGAGTTTACATATTTAATTAGATTTTCTATTTCAAGTTGTCATTTAATATATTATACTAAATTAAAGGAGGTAAATTTCCGGACGTTTACTGCCTTCAAACAAATAGAAACGTAATTCGTTCAGGGGAGAGCATATAAATGATAATTTCGTATTGTAATTTGTTTGAAATTAATTATTTAGTGAATGGAAAAAATTATTTGAGAGTGTTTATAATTTTTATTTTTGTTTAAATTATGACGATCATGAATTTAACCTTCGTAAAAAGGTGACAAAAGATTTATTTTATTGTATAATAGTGTTTAGATAATCCAACTCAAAATAAACATGAAGACAAATTATTTTCAGATATACCTATGTCCTTGAGTAATATCCGGTGGATATTAAGAGGAGACCATCTGCAAACACCTATAATACTTCACGATAGAAACAAATTTTTAAACATGTCCAATCTCAATTAGACAGAAAAAAACTCAAGGAAATATTTTATCTTCAACTAAATTTATTAATAGACTTCAAAATACGTCAAAGTTATCCTGAGGATATCCTCTCAACATTGGAAAGGGGTATAGTTAATTTACGATATCCGTATAAAATCGAAACAATATTAGCTCCGAACATGAGGACATACAGCGAACATAGAGGACACCGAGGGAATATCCTTAGGATATTCTAATGCTGCCTGGGTAGCCTTATTTATTCCTGTAGTGTTCCGAAGAAACACGCAATCGCCGACTCTAAGTTCCTTATCTCTCACGCGCTGATATCTCACATTCTTGTCATGTGCATTTCGGCTTGCTGACATCGCGTCTTCGAACGCAATTTGCAACCTGGCAAAGGCGGCGTGAGGAAAATCCTCCTCCAAAGCATAGTTTAGTATCCTGGGCTGCAGAATATCAGACAGTGGCAAGGGAGCGTCGCGTCCATGAAATAAATAGTATGGTGTGTTATCTACCGAGGCATGATACGAACAGTTTAGAGCGAGCGTGGCAAAAGGTAGCTGCTCGTCCCATGATGTAAGATCTTTCTCTACGGTTGCCGCTAACGTTGTCTTGATCAATTTCTTGAATGCTTCCGTCATTCCGTTACTGGCTGGATGGAAGGCCGTGGTGAAGTGCAACTTGGACTTCAAAATGCGGCACATTTCTTGGAAATTTTGGGCGGTAAACTCAGTACCTCGATCCGACACGATGTGTTCCGGACAGCCATACCGGCATACGTAATCCATGAACGTTCGCGCTACGGTCTCGCTCTTTTTATCGCGCAGTGGGTAAGTCTGCACGTATCTAGAGAAGTGGCACACGATTGTCAGAATATATCTATGTCCTGCATGTGACTGTGTCAGCTCTCCAATGAGATCAATACCCACCCTTTCTAATGGTCGTGAGACTGGCGGTAATTCGCCTATTTTTGCTTTAAGGCCCCCGTGGGGACTTCGCTTCTGACACGTCGTGCAATTTTTCACGTGCTCTTGCACGTGTCGTGCCATATTTGGCCAAAAGAATAATTCTCTTGCACGGTGGAGGGTCTTTTTAATTCCAAAATGTCCGGAAATACGCGTATCGTGCGACATTATTAACGCGGGCTTTACTAGGGATTCGGGAATCACTGCACGTTTGCGAATGTCCCCATTATCGCCTACTTCCAGGTAGAATAAACAGTCTTTGCCTAGCACGAAATCCTTGTACTGGCTCGGATCTGTCACCATTTCACCCTTTCCTTCCAATGCGTTGATGACCTTGGCCCAGTGCTGTGCTTTGCGCTGCTCCATACTTACCTTTTCCGCACAGAAAACTTCGTACGGGTCCAGCGCTTCCGTCACGGTCGGGCGGACGGCTGCCACTCCTCGGGAGAGCGTATCTGGAATCACATTCTCCTTGCCGGGTCTATATGAAATTTCATATTCTAACTGCGACAGCAGCACTGCCCAGCGGGCGATACGTGGAACGGTAACTTTGTATTGGAAGAGATATCTAAGAGGTTGGTGGTCGGTTAGTATCAGGAATTTTCGGCCGTAGAGATATCTCGCAAAATGGCGGACATTTTCCACAATAGCCAAAGCTCCTCTCTCGGTGGTGCTGTACCGAGTCTCCGCCGGTGTAAATTTCCGTGAGTTGTATGCGATTGGGTGATCCATGCCGTCCTTTTCTTGCGTCAGTACTCCTCCCAGTGCGACATCACTGGCGTCGGTGTGCAGCCTGAACGGTCGCTCGAAATCTGGGTAGCCCAACACCGGCGCTTCCGCTAGAGTCAATTTAAGCGCGTCGAATGCGGCCTGATGTTCGTCCGTCCACACAAATTTGGCACACTTCTTAGTCAATGCCGTCAAAAAGTGCGACTCGCTCCGAGAAATTTGGTATGTGTCTTCGATAGTAGCCTGCCATTCCCAAAATTCTTCGGACATCTTTCGGTTTCTTCGGTGGTAACAACTCGCGAATGGCCGTGATTTTCCTTTGGTCAACTTGAATTCCGTCCTTCGAGACAACGTGACCCAAATATTCGATGGATGGTTTGGCAAAGCTGCACTTTTTCAGTGAAATTTTCAGTCTTGACTTCTGAAGGAGAGCGAAAACTTCCTCCAAATGAGCGATGTGATCCTCAAACGTCTTCGAAAATACTACTACGTCGTCTATGAAAACTTAGCTCGTCTTTCCAATCACTGGCTCTAATACTCGATTGACCAAGCGCTGGAATGTGGCTGGGGCTGTAGTCAGCCCGAACGGCATGCGCTTGAAGTGGTATTGAGCCGACTCAGTAGCAAATGCTGTCTTGTCGCGGTCTGCTTCCGCGACAGGAATCTGCCAGTAGCCTGATTTCAAGTCTATGGCTGAGAAGTAGCATGCGCCTCCAAGGGACTCCAAAATTTGTTCGATTCATGGCATTGGATATTTATCTGCGAGCGTGACTTCATTAATTCGTCGAAAATCAACACAGAACCTATACGTGCCGTGCTTCTTTTTGATGAGGAGCACCGGAGATGCCCACGCGCTCGCTGATGGCTCAATTAGGTCCATTGCTAGCATATTCTGCACTTGTTCCTCGATTGCTGCGCGTGTTGCCTGGGGCAGAGGCCATTGTTTCGTAGCAATCGGCGCCGCGTTCCTGGTGTTAATTCGATGTGGGTGCAAGTCACATCGGCCTAAATCTTGCTCGTGCTGAGAAATGGATGTCGCATACTTACCGAGGAGCGCTAACAAACTCTCACGCTGCTGCGTGTGCAGATGCTCTAGGCTTGGTACTTCCGCCTCGGGTAGCTCGTCGGTGATACCATACTAACCATCGTCACTGCTCATTGTTGGTAGCACCGCCGCGACCTCATACTTTCGCATACTTACCCTTCTTCTTTGTCTGATCAAATTGATCGACTCTCCGGCATACTTACCGTCCTTAAATGTATACGAATGACCGTTCACGATCACTCTACTACCATGTCCACTGGCCATGTCCAGCGTCACCTTACCTATGCGCTGGGGTAAATCGAGCCCTACTAGTATGTCTCCTGGATAATTTCCGACTTGAGCCACTATCACGTCGTGCACATACGTGTTACCTCCTATCTTAATATTCAGCGCAATTCTGCCCCGCACATCTATTTCCGCGCCACTCACTGTACTTAACTTCAGTTTGGCAGTCTTACTGTACCTAATTCTTCTTACTGTACCTAATTCTTACTGTACCTAATCCTGCCGACACAAATTTTTCGGCCATGTCAGGCCTTACCAGACAACAAACCGATCCGGTGTCCAGGAATGCTTCGCTGTCTTGTTCGTTCACTTTTATCTGTTTGATCGGTTTGGCCTCGTGTGTGTCGACAGGCGCCCCTAGTTTTTTCTACTAGGCGGGCCTTGTGCGCATCGCCACGGTGTCATGTTATCAGCGTTGAGCCTCCGATGAGATGCGGGATTCGAGCCTTGTGACTCGTCCAATTGTCTGATCTGCCTCGCTGGATTCGGTGTAGGCCACTGTGCCCTACACTCTCTGGCCATATGGCCCGCCTTCCCACAATTGAAACAGTTCATGGTCCTTCGCCGTATGTTCTGGGCAAATGTATTTTGTCTGGAAATCACCGCTGGGTTGCGACATTCTCGAGAGAAATGGCCTACTTGGTCGCACGACCAGCATCTAGGTGGTGGCCGGGTTGGGGCGGCTTCTACTTCGTCTATAGCGCAGATATGCCTGAGCGGTTTTTCGTCCTCCAGCATTCGTTCGTACTTCTGTGTTATTTTGACACAATCTGCGAGCTTTTTTGGTTCGTATGTTGCCATTGTCTTCTTCAATGCCGGGTCGAGACCTTTGACAAACACATACGCCAAGAGCTTGTCGCGAGATGATTTGTTTTGCAACTCCTTGATAACATGCGACAAGGCAGCCAAACAGGTCTCCAGTCGCGAAGCATAATCTTCGATCGTGCCCCGGTCCATTTTGGTCCCAGTCAGTTCCGCATGTGCATCCGTCAGCGAAATGCTTTTGAGGAAACGATCCTCAAAGCGTTCGGTCAGCTCCGTCAGATCGCATGCTTCGAGCTCGGGGTTTGAATCCAGAAAACTCTCCGCGGTGTCAGTGCAGAGATATCGGATGACATCAGCGCTTCGGTCGTCTGACCAGTTTTCTAGAGCGGCGCGTTTCTTCACAGTATTTAGAAACTTCACCACATTGGTTTTACCGTCGAATTTCGGAAGCTTGCCAAGCACTGGCCCGCTTGCAGCTGTCTGAGCGGCGCCTGCGTCCTGTTTATTGGCGGTGGAACTTCCTGTCTTGGTAGACTTTTCTTCGTCCTTAGACATTTTGCAGCTTGAACTCAGCGATGATCAACAAATTTTTTCTCAATTATATCTATTGGCAGTTGCAACTCAACAACACACAACAATGAACATTCAACGTTTTACGATAAGTACTGGTTACCAAGCATAAACAAAAAAAATTTTCCGGGTGTATCCAAGAGAGGAAAGAGGAGGGCACCACTGAATAAAGATTCCCGAAATGCGGACTCTTATGCGTAGGGCATCAAAACCATACTTCAGGAGGGAATCTCCTTACACCAAATACCGTTAAAACGAGTCATATACCAGCACAAATTTTGCGTAAATATTCACGTTGATCGTTCCCTGTACTTGCAATGTTACTCATACATATTCACTTTGCTGACCCTAGTTCAGCCCAAGACACACGAAAAATATTTTCTTTGAACGACAAAGTACAATTTTATTTGGTGCATTGATCTCCTCCCCAAACACAGACCAAGAGCGACCAACAAAATGCGGAATCGGCACGTATTATTTCTGTCCTAGGGAACACACAAACATTGAAGTGGATGGTTCTACTCACGATTCGTTGATTTATGCACAATAACAGAGTAGATGTTCGGTTGGTTTGAAAAAAAAACGCTCCAGCCGCTAATAAAACTAGGAGGTGTCTCCAAGAGAGAAAGGAGGAAGGCACCAGCTGAAATGCAGTCTCTCCGCAGAGGTACATAGAACAGCAAGTTGGGCCTCTAATAGTAAGAACAGTTTAAGTCAAGATAAGTTGTCAGACTAGTTTAATGCGGTTCATTAACCCATACAAGGTGAAGAAAGAGTTAAGAGCTGAAACAAGACGTTAGTGAACCGAAATGTGGTCATTAAATAATCCTGTATTTCCTTCCAGCACTAAAGCCTAATTACTCACAGTTGGCCCTCACTATTTATTATAGATTGGATAGCCCTACACTAGAGCACAGCAAGGGTTCCACATAGACATAGACACAACATAGTAATAGACATCAAGTTAGGTAAAATAGTTTACTCACCTCTTGATACCTTACAACATAACTAGATACTCAGATACCAGAATGTGGTTAGCGAGAGCAGAGCGGAGATAGAAAGGAATATATAGAATAGGGTAGCATAGAATTAGTACATTAGTTTAGAAATTAAGAAGTTAGATACCAACCACAGTAGGTAATATTATTTACACACTCGGTCAACATTTACTTGTTGTCGAACCCGAGTTCACTCGTAGACTGACTTGCGAGTGTTACCCTCTCGAGCGTTGCCAACTTATGGTCTCTCTAACTAGAACTAACACTACTCGCTATATTACACCCCTCCCTCCTTAATTAGAAACCCCTCCCTGTATCCCCAGTCCCCATATTCAATAGTCAATCCTAAAGGTCCATTCTCACCACAGGCTTCCGAGCCCGGGTAGACCTGCGTGAGATGTTAGCACTTGGAGGCTCGTGCATCCTAGCCTCCTGGGTGGGAGTCGGGTAATCAGGTGTTCCGGTGTCAGGTTCATTGGTCGGAGGTGGTGGGTATGAATTTTGAGCAGGTTGTGGAAACACGATGGTTTCCTCCGTAGGTTGTTCCAAGGGTTCAGGGATGGTGTTCGAGCAGGTAATAACTTGGTCCTGGTGTCGACGAACGACCTCTCCCCCCTTCAGTTGGCACTTGTAGGATACCGGGCCTGTTTTCTCAATGGTGGTAGCAGGGGTCCATTTTGGGGAACCCGGCGTGTATTGACGGACCATCACAGGAGACTCCGGCGGAATATCAACCGCGCGAGACCCTGGGTGGTATCTTTTCTGAGCGTCCTGGCGTTGAGCAACTTTGGACGCGATTGCTTCTGACGGCCAAAGCAGATCAAGACGAGAGCGAACTTTTCTGCCTAACATCAGTTCGGCGGGCGTAACACCTGTTGTCGTGTGGGGTGTCAGCCGATAGTTGAACAGAAACCTGTCTAGTGCTAGGCGTAGGGGTTCCGTTGACTTTCGTATATTCTTCTTGAAAGTTTGTACCATGCGCTCTGCCAGTCCATTAGTTGAAGGGTGGTATGGTGCGCTCGTAATATGTCGCATACCACATGCCTTCACAAATTCTTGGAATTCAGCCGATGTGAAACACGTTGCATTGTCAGAAACAATTGTTAATGGAAATCCAAATGTCGCAAAAGTGTGTTTCAGGCACGAGATCGTTTCGCTAGAGGTTGTAGTAGATGTGGGAAAAATTTCAACCCACTTAGAGTGTGCATCCACGATCACTAGATAGTATTTTCCATCCATGGGGCCCGCGTAGTCAATGTGTATGCGATGCCAAGGCTTCGCAGGCCATTCCCACGGATGGAGTTCAGCTTTCGTTGGTGCAGCTCGAGTGCTCAGGCACTCGCTGCATGACTTAGTCGTTTCTTCTAGATCTTTGTCCAGCAGCGGCCACCATACATAGCTGCGAGCTAACTCCTTCATCCTGGATGATCCAGCATGGCCAGAGTGCAGTTCGTCCACAATGGCTTGTCTGAGAGCTTGGGGTACAATAATTCTTGCTCCCCAGAGTACACAGCCATTTTGTGTGGACAATTCGTCTCGCCTCCTAGTAAACGGAGCAAGATCAGGGTCACCAATTACCGTCGAAGGCCAGCCTACTTGGCAGTATTTGTATACCTTTGAAAGTACGGGGTCCCTTAGGGTGCCGTCGCGGATGTGGGTGCTGGTGACTGGAGCTGACTCAAGGAAATTAACTAAGGACGTCCATTCCGCAGGAATAGGTGTGGCTTCCTCGGGAGTTGTCAAAGGTAGACGACTGAGAGCATCAGCTGTGCCCAACAGCACGCCGGACCGGTGACGCAAGGTGAACTTGTAGGACTGCAGTAGTAAAGCCCACCTTTGAATGCGCCCGGATGCCATCGGAGGAATGCTTCTACCCGGATCAAATAGTCCTAACAAAGGTTTGTGGTCCGTAACCACAGTGAAATCCTGTCCCCACAGGAAGCAATGAAATTTTCGAAGTGCGAACACCATAGCTAGGGCTTCTTTTTCAGTTTGAGAGTAGTTGCGTTCTGTTGCTGTTAGAGTTCGGGAGGCAAAATAGGCGGGGCGTTCAATCCCATCAATAAGGTGACACAGCACCGCTCCCACACCATACGCACTACTGTCAGCCACTACCACTATGGGTTTATGAGGGTCAAAGTGGACTAGAGTCTGAGAGTCCAGGAGGGCTTGTTTAGATTTCTGGAAGGCTCTCTCCTGACTTGCATCCCATTTCCAAGGGGTTTTGTCTCTCAGTAAGGTATTTAGGGGCTCCAGCATAGTTGCAGATGATTTTAGAAATTTCCTATAGAAATTTAGCAGCCCAAGGTAGGCTCTCAGTTGAGTTACATTAGTAGGGGCTGGTGCATTCTGGATTGCTGCTACCTTCTCTGCAGTGGGGTGCAATCCATCCTTGTCAATTTGGTATCCAAGGTAGGATACCTGTGGCACTCCAATTTGGCATTTATCCATTTTCAGTTTTAGTCCTGCCTCCTGTAGTTTAGATAAGACTTGATAGAGACGCTTGTTGTGCTCTTGCTCATTAGTGGCACTCACCAGGACGTCATCCAGGTAGCAGAACACTCCTGGGAGGCCCTGCAATAGTCCTTCCATGACACGCTGAAAGATTCCAGGTGCGGACGCAATTCCAAAACTGAGACGGTTGTAGGCAAATAAACCTCTGTGGGTGTTTATTACCGTGAGTTCCTTGGAGTCTTCATCCAAGGGTAGTTGAGCGTATGCCTGAGACATATCTAGCTTGGAGTATATAACTCCTCCTGCTAACCCGCTAAATAGATCTTCCACTCTGGGTATAGGGTAGGTATCAAGCCTAGTGGCTCTGTTGACTGTTAATTTGTAGTCCCCACAGATGCGGATGCTTTGATCAGCCTTGAGCACAGGGACGATCGCCGCTGCCCATCTCGAGTATTGTACAGGGGTGAGGATACCTTCCTGCACCAGTCTATCAAGTTCTGCCTCCACCTTAGGTCTCAGTGTGTAAGGCACGTTCCTGGCCTTACAAAACTTTGGTGGTACAGCTGGATCCACTTCTATTTTGAAATTCCTTCCCTTAAAGCAACCTAGACCTGGTTGAAAAAGGTCAGGGAATTTATTTGCTAACTCTTCAGGGCAGGTAGTCAATTTGTTGACATTATTTGATACTATAGTTAGCCCAAGGGAATCAATCAGGTCCCTACCCAGCAAAGCTGGCCCCTCCCTGTCTACAATCACAATAGTTGCTAGTTGAGGAACCATATTACCAGATTCACGCTGGATGTTAGCTCTAATCTCTCCGCAAACTACTAGCTCCGCTCCCCCATAAGTCCTAAGCTTAACATCAGAAAGTCTCAGCTCGGGTCTGGACTTAGCTGGTATTTTAGAGTAGGTGGCCATTGAAAGGATAGACCTGGCAGCACCTGTATCTACCTCCATCTCTAATGGCACACCATTTAGTAACAATTTTATTTTGATTGGGGGTTTCATTTCCTCGGCTATTGAGAAAATCTCTCCATAACAGCCTAGATTAGCAACTGGATAGTCTGCACAGGCTGCATTGTTAGTTCTATTAGGGTTAGGGTGGTGTTCCCTCCCCCTTTTCTCATGCATAGCATGCACAAAATTATTTTTGTTGTCTTTAGCAGAATTTTGCTTTTTCAATTTAAAGCAACACTTCTTAAGATGGCCTTTTTGGCCACAACCATGACAAACACTGTCTTTATAGGGGCAATCTCTACGCCAGTGCAGATTACCACAGCCGCTGCATGCTGATTTGGGGCTAGCTTGAGCCTGAGTTTTGCCCTGAGGCTTAATAGCAGTTTGCTTTACTCTATGCTGGCCCACATTTAGTATGGAATTAGGTTGCCTTAACACAACCGTCTCCCTCAGTTGAGTTTCTTTGGCAGTTGCCAGATCCACGGCTTTTTTCCATGTGAGGTCATTTTCATTAAGCAAACAATTTTGAACATCATTACTGGCCACACCCAGTATGAACCTATCAAGAAGCGTCTCTTCCAGAACTTCCTGTTTGAAATTACAGGTGTCTGACAGGGCCTTTAAGCTAGCCACAAAATCAGCAATGCTCTCCCCTTGTTTCTGGTTCCGCTTATGGAACCTAAACCTTTCAAAGATCTGGTTGCGTGTCGGCTTAAAATGCCGTCTTAACGCTTCCATGATCTCCTCATAGGTAGCATCTAAAAGTCTTTTAGGTGACAGTAAGTCTTTGGCTAACCTAACAATTTTAGGACCCACCAGAGCAATAAATGTTTTAGCTTTATTTGAATCTTCCACTTTATTAATACTAAGGAAGCAGTTTAGCCTGACTTCATATTCTGGGAATTCTTCCTCTAAAGGATTGAATTCTCCCACTGAGCCTAGCATTGGCATTTTTACCCAGCTTTACAGCTAATTGTCAGATATCTACCTGAAATAGTAGTAGCAACAATATCAGTTGCAAGAGTAGCCAATTCAAGAGGCTGTAATAATACACCTTGTTAAAAAAAAATCAGAAATTTACAGCATCAATACTCTAGTCACTGAATAATAATATAAATTCTGAGTTCCTTCATTAGTCTAGCCTCTCCCAATAGTTCTACAAAAAATAATCCTCGTCGCCAGTATTATAGATTGGATAGCCCTACACTAGAGCACAGCAAGGGTTCCACATAGACATAGACACAACATAGTAATAGACATCAAGTTAGGTAAAATAGTTTACTCACCTCTTGATACCTTACAACATAACTAGATACTCAGATACCAGAATGTGGTTAGCGAGAGCAGAGCGGAGATAGAAAGGAATATATAGAATAGGGTAGCATAGAATTAGTACATTAGTTTAGAAATTAAGAAGTTAGATACCAACCACAGTAGGTAATATTATTTACACACTCGGTCAACATTTACTTGTTGTCGAACCCGAGTTCACTCGTAGACTGACTTGCGAGTGTTGCCCTCTCGAGCGTTGCCAACTTATGGTCTCTCTAACTAGAACTTACACTACTCGCTATAATACACTATTACACAACAATATATATTTTCCGTTGGTGCGTGCACGTAATCGTTCCCTAAATTTGCAATCCTGCTCACACCATCAATCATCAACAGAAGACAATAAAAAAAAAATTTCTGCAGTTAAAGACACGTTCTACTGATTTCCCATGGAACATACAATGAATGAAATGAAATGGTGTTTACCTACAGTTTTCCTTTGGTCCTTCGTAGGTGTTGCTGCTCGCTGCCTCTGGATTGGTTCCTTCTTCTATTACTCTCTCTCTTTTTTTCTCACAAGCTTTTAGGGCCAGCACCGCTTGCCACCACTGAATGAGTCGGGTTTTTCTTCCGCTCTCTGGATTTATTAGTTGTACCACCGAATATATTTACGTCATTTGAGTCTCCGATTATTTTGCCTAAGTCATGAACAATTTTGATGAGAATTAATGAGGATAGCGCTGCCACCAGGGGCGAACCGCCCCGACTAAGATATACATACATACATACATACATATACATATACCGGGCTTATCCTCCCTATGGGAGGGTAGCCGACAGCAGGCCACAATCACCACACTTAGTCACTAGGAGGCGAGAGAGGCAGCACTGGCCGCACCTGAACTGCCAGGATCAGCAGCAGCCCAGCACAACCACCTTCCACAGTCAGGCCCGACAGCCACAGCTGGTTTACCCCGACCGCTTCATTGAGTGCAGCCCCTCCCCCCGCACATGACAGGTCAACCCCATCACACGCGGGCAGCTTCCAGTAACGCGTCAAAAATAAAATTACCTCCTTATACACTGCCCCCACTCACCTCTGTGCGCAGCCATCCCTCTCGCCACGTCCACAGTCAGACCCCTCTCATACAAAGTACGTCGCACCCCATCCATCCATCCAACTCATCCGTGGTCTACCTCGCGCTCGAAGACCACTCACTTCCGACATATATATCTTTTTCACCAGCCGCTCAGCATTCATTCTTTCTACATGCCCAAACCATCCAAGCACTCTTTCATCCACTCGCCAGCTCAACTTTTTGATAACACCCGTCTGCCCCCTAACCAACTCATTCCTGATCCTATCTCTTCTAGTTACTCCATACATGCTCCTCAAACACTTCATCTCAAACACATCCAACTTCCTCCTCTCAGCTGCTCTCAACCCCCAGGACTCTGCTCCATACAACAAAACTGGCACAATCAAACTTTCATACAGTCCCCTCTTAGCATTCATACTCAAACTCCTGCATTCAAAAACTTTCCTCATTGCACCTAATGTCTTACAACCTTCACTCACTCGATGCTTCACTTCCACTTCCATACTATCCTTAACAGTCACATCCGACCCGAGGTACCTAAAATGCTCTACCTCCTCTAAAACTTCCCCATTCAACCTCACATCCAAAGTTCCAAACACTCCACCTCTTGAATATCTCATCACCTTACTTTTATTTACATTTACCCTCAATTTCCGCCTTTCGCACACTCTACCAAACTCTGCAACCAGTCTCCTCAGTGTTTCCTCTGAATCAGCCACAAGCGTTGTATCATCTGCAAACAACAGCTGACACACTTCCCAATACATACCATTTCGTCCCACCAACTGCGCACCTTTTCCCAACACTCTGGCATTCACTTCTCTCACCACACCATCCATAAACAAATTAAACAACCACGGCGACATCACACATCCCTGTCTCACACCTGTCACAACTGGGAACTATTCACTCACCTCATTCCCTACTCTCACACATGCTCTGCTATCAATGTAGAAACTCTTGATCGCATTCAACAGTCTCCCACCCACTCCATACAAACTTACCACTTGCCATAGAGCCTCGCGATCCACTCTGTCATACGCCTTCTCTAGATCCATAAATGCCCAACATACATCCTTTCCCTTTAATAAGTATTTTTCATTCACCTGCCTCACAGCAAACATTTGATCCACACAACCTCTACCACACCTAAAACCACACTGTTCTTCAGCAAGCACACGGTCCGTCAACACTCTCACTCTTCCAATTAACACTCTTCCATACAGCTTCCCAACGACACTCAGTAGACTTATACCCCTAGAATTACTGCACTCATACCTGTCACCTTTCCCCTTGTACAACGGAACTACGCACGCGCTACTCCAATCAACCGGCACTTTACTAGCCTCGAAACACACATTTAATAAATGCACCAACCATTCTATAACCACATTTCCTCCTTTCTTTAGACATTCAACCGTGCAGCCATCCAAACCTGGAGCTTTCCCATTTTTCATTTCATCCAACGCACGTCTCACCTCTGCACTTCTTATTCGACTTCTATTCACTTCACCAAACACAGGCATTCTAACATCACTTCCAACAGCTGCTACTCTCGCAATCCTATCATCCCTCACGTTCAGCAGTTCCTCAAAATACTCCGCCCATCTCTTTCTCACATCACAACTCTCCACTAGCAGCCTACCATTTGTATCCTTCACTCTTGCCTCATTCTCCACCTGACCCTTCCTAATTCTCTTCACTTCCTTCTAGAAAACCTTCCTTCTCTCCATGAAATCCCCTCCCAAATTCCTCCCCCATTCCTAATCCGCCGCCCTCTTCGCTCTCCTTACCATTCTTTGTACCTCTTTCTTCCTCTCCTTATACGCTTCAAAATTTTGCTGGTTGCCTCGTTGCAGCCACCTCTCGAACGCCCCCCGCTTTCTTTTCACAGCCGCTCCTACTTCTCCGTTCCACCATTCACTCCCCTTTCTAATCCCACCTCCAACCTTCCTTACCCCACACACTTCCCTTGCACATTTTTCCACCGCATCTTTAAACAACTTCCATTCCCCTTCCACTCCACCCACCTCACTTTCCTTCACCCTCCCATACTCCACTTTCATCTTCTCCTGATACACTCACGCTCAGAATCATGTAACTTGCTTACATTTTACACCTCCCTTCCACTCCTACTTTTTACACCTCCCCACATTCCACTAACTCTCAGCTTTCCTTCCACCAAATAATGATCCAAAATCCCATTCATCTCACCACGGAACACATGCACATCGAGCAAACGACTCATCACTCCCCTGCTAACCAAAATATAATCCATCATTGCTCTCTCCTCTATCACACCTCTAATCGTCCTCACGTATGCATACTTGTTTATACTTTTTTTCTGAAACAAACTATTCCCAACCACTAACTCACTCACCACACATAACCCCACCAAGAAATCCCCACTCTCATTCACCCCAGCCACTCCGTACTTACCAACAACACCATCCACCACCTCATCACCCACTCTTGCATTCAGGTCCCCCATCACCACAACTCTACAACCACTCCCCACTCTAGCCACACACTCGGACAATTTTTCCCAAAACTCCTCTCTCTCTTCCCCACTCCTCTCCGATCCCGGTCCGTACGTGCTCAAAAACACCCAGGACTCTTCCCCCCATTTCACTCACACCCACATTATTCCTGATCACACCTTACCCCATTCAACTACTTTCTCTCTGATTCTTACACTCAATAGTATAGCCACACCCTCTCTCGCATGTCCCTCACGTACTCCAGACACTCTCCCTCTCACACTCCCAAACATCAACTCACCACTACCCTTCAATTTCGTCTCACTCAAGGCCAATACATCCATCTTCCGGTTTAACATCATTCTTCCGATCTCCTCCTTCTTACTCTCAGTTGCTCTACTTCCACACCCCCTTACATTGAAAGATCCTAGTACTAGGGTTTAAGTGGTCGTTCGACCTCTCACACCCCCTTCATTGGCCTGCTGCCTTTCGGGAAAATCATTACAGAGAAGGGGATCCCCAGTCCCCTCGCTCCGTCCACTCTAGTCGCCTCTTACGACACGCAGCGGACCACGGTGGGAGAATTCTAACCCCCCACAGGGGGAAAAAACTGTGTTGTGTACAAATTTTGAAATAATATAACTTGAGTAATATATTTGAAATTTTATATAAAATGAACGATATTATAAATATCATAATTCAAAGAGTTTCTTATACGCAATAACTAACACTTATTAGCTGTATCAGAATTTTTTTGTAGAAATTACTGATTCATTTATTACATTTTGAATGAATTACTGTTTCATCCCATCAAAATATTTTTATATAAAGGTGAACTTATCAACATCAAATTATTTTATCGATATTTTTGAAATAGCTAGATAATGATACTATGAACATTTTCAACGTTATTCACCTTCATAAAAATCAGGTAATAAAAATATTGCCACCATATATCATCTTCAAAAGCAATTGACTCTCCATCACTGTCGACAGCAATTATTATATTATAAAAAACTGATTTTGATAAACTTGCTCTATTTCCCTTGAACAATTTAGGCGTAATATCTGCAAAAATAAAACTAACTACATTTTGTTTACTATTGATAAGTTGTATATCAAATAAGCTCCAAAATTACCATCACAGCTCGCATTTATTGAGGGTAACTACATGATGGCAGTAAGACAGGATATGCACTTGTATGCCGGATGTGACGAATTAGTCACAGTTATAAAATTCTTTATATATAAATTCAGTATATGAATTACAAGTTCCAATTGCAAGTATCATTAGCCAAAAATTATCACAAACTATGAGTAAAATTAACAAACAGATATCTCACCTGGTTTATCCTCCATTCAGCAAAAAAGAACTCGCAGTCACAAAGAAAAGTTGCAACGTCAGAGCGGCACAGTCTCTTGTTTACAACTGAGGCACGGAGTCACGTATCCGCATCAAACGTGTTCTGAACAGGGTTGCCATGTTGGCCTTTTTAAGGCCAAATATCACAAATCTGGCTTTTTTTTCAAGCGTTTGGCTTTGTGATTATGAGTTTGGCCTTTTTCTTAAATTTGGCTTTTTTCTGGCTTTTTTAGTCATTTTCCGGTTTTTGTGCCGTACAAGGCGCAAAACTGAAACGTGACAGTTGAACGCAGAGCAACAGGATCAGCTAGTCTCCAACAGGATCAGCTAGATCTTGCTTAATATTATAAAATCCTTTGCGAATATCAAATCAAGTAATTGAAGGAGAATTTGCAGATTTGCACAGGCTGTATTTAGCTCAGGATTGTATCAACATTAGTGAGCCGCAGTACCGTAAAATACCGGAAGCAGGAGGGCATTTTGACGGTGTTGAGATTCTTAAAGGCCCGTCCACACTATCAATCTTTCGCCCGAAGTTCGTGTTTTTCGGCAGTCCGCGAACACGAACACAGATGAAAAGTTCGCAGATTTCGGTGTGTTTGTGTTTTCGAACGTGTTGGAAAACACGAACTTTCGGTCAAACAGCGAACACTCGTTTTGTTTATGTATTGTGGAAGGTGGTTTTGCGAGTGAATTACTTGGTTTCTATGTCTTTTTTCCTATTTCATCGATTTATTTATGTTTTTGGTGCAAATTATGGTAATTGTAGGGTGGCACGGACATTTATTTACCAAAATGAACCACGTAACGATGTTATTTCATTTTATTCAGATATGGCTGAATATGTAAGTAGGTTTGGATTTAATTGAGGTGAATGTAATTGAATAAAAATTGCTGAAACCGAAGCTGAATATGCATAAAATTATCAAAGTTTACTTATTTTGACATCTAGGCTAACTTAAATATAATATTGAATATTTTTCAGTAGCATGCCAAGAGTGGTAGCTACTAATTTGCAGCTGATAAAATTGGCACAAAAATTCATTTGCAAAATCTGTGGCTATTATTTATTGTATTTATTTTTGACATTTTTTGGTTAAAATAGAATATTTTATTTCTTTTATAGCCTGATACTGATATTATGAAATTAAACTAAATGCTATTTTTTTGTATTTTTCAGAAAGTTTTCAAACAATTGGCAATTTTGCATGAAAGGTGTTGATGTAGCAGAATAAATTTTGGAAAACTTATTTTAAATAAAAACTAAGGCAGTTGCCTTAGATTGCCTCTGTAGTACTTCAAAGTAGTTATTGAGCAGTGGTGACTCAATGTCATTAGGTGACTCTACTATGGAACTGCAGAGCTGGGTCTTCAGAATCTTCAACAATGGTAAGTATTTCAGTGAATTGTTCAATTTTTCTACCTAACTACATTCATGACTATTGAAGTTAGTAAGATTAGTATCTATGAAAGCTTTGTTTAAAAAATATGGTCCTTAAGTATTGAATTTTTTATGGCATATAGGCTTAACAATAAAAAATGAATGCAGAAGTGTGAATTAGAATAAAATTTTTCATTTATTTGTGAACCAAATTTTGGTACTTAAACAAACCAGCCTGCTATGCAGGTTGTAAATTGGATACATTTTTTCTCAATCAATATTATTTGTTACAAATACTATTGGAAATAATTATCAACTTTTAACATCAGGTGCCACTTCCAGCACTTTAGCTTTGGCAAAATTCTGGCTTTGTCACATCTCTCTACAAAAACTACTTTGATGAACTTCATCTATGTTTGATTGAAATTTTACAAAATTAAACTTTGATTTGCTCGTGTGTAATTCCAATGTACCAAGTCATTCATAATTATTCAAGAGTTTCTATCATTTTTAGAGAGCCACCTATGATTAATAGGCAAATTATTTTCTTCTCTTCCGTCAGGTTGAGAAGCCCATTGCCACCCAAGAAGCAATTGAAATCATTGAAGACTATTCACGGGCCTTCCTCGAATTGGTTACCATCATTACAGGTCATTACAAAGACCCTGCCTTCAAGTTCAAGCACCTCTGATGAATCCTTACCACCATCACCGTGGTCCTTTTTGTTGGTAGTTCTCTTCTCTCAACACAAGTCTCTAAACAGACTTGTGTTGGGTAAGTTTTGGTTAGACTCTACATGAATTTAAAAGTGAAGGTTAAATTTTTTTCACTTTCCCTGCATTTCCATGACTGTTGGTTTGGTTAGCTTATAAGTAGCAGAACAGGTAAATCAATTTTCCAGCTTGAATATACACTCTATTTTAATTTTTCCTAATGATTATGAAAATTACAATTGCACAATAACATTTTACCTCGTATGATTTCAATTATTTTTTAAAATGTCGGGAAACATCAAATGTCGTACATTTATACCTGCACTTAAATGGGAAATTTACCTGTTGGTACACATATGGCCCAATACGCAGGGAACGTGTTAAAAGAATGAAGCAGGGGGCCCTTTCTTCATTGTGGCATAATGATTTGGTTGTTGTTTACTTTTTGGTGATTATAATTCCACAAAGGAAATTTTTCCACTGATGAACATCAGCCAATCATATAGTAAACAATTTTGTTGCCATTAGCATCCTGGTACGCTGAAACAAAATGTATGTATTTACTTTGGTAATACAGATGTTAATCAATTGTGTATGAAGTATTAAAAAAAAAGTTCCTGCAATGCAATAAATAATGTTGAGATCATGAAATGAGTAAAGTGCTTGATTGATCAAATTCTAGTCTTTTTGTATCTTGGTAATGATGTGCTTGACCAGTAATTACAAATTGTACTCATACTTTTCTTATGCTACATTATATGCTAGTTATGATTATTTAACATTACAATACCAGAGGGTATTTAAAGTGTACTTCAATATACTTTTTATATTAGTCATCAAGACAAATTATCTGTATTAGATATGTAGAATATAAATGCTATAATTCTATGAAATATTTTTTCATTGAGCTAAATGTTCACCAAATATTTACCAGAATGCCAATTACGTTGTGTAGTGATGATTTTCATAAGAAATATTTATTTGCAATATACTTTTCATCAGTTTCATGTCAGAATTAGATGGCTTGCGGTTGACTACTTATTACAGAAATATGTTATTTTTGGGGGATTTTTAAACATTGCACAAACCCTGTGTACATGTTTGTACTCAATGATCCCTACTTTGTACCTCTCTTTGGAACACCCTTGTTGTGGTTATGGGAATCGAACAATTTTTTGGTATAAAACCTCAAAATTTAATATAAAATATTTCAATAGCGTCAAAAGCGAAATAAGCTTGCAGGTATTCACAACATGTTTAGAACATTCGAATGGACGTTCTGAGCCCTAAAACTTTTTAAATTTGCCCATCCAACCTCAACCCCTTAGGGGGAAATTTCTAAAAAACCTAATTTCTCAGCTAATATTGTACATAGACGATTAGTTTTTTTGTTAAATTCACAATGAAAATATCTACCAATGCTAGGTCCATGTGCTTGGTTTTGCTTAAAAAAAAAAATTCAAGAAATTTTTGAATTTTTTAAGTAAAATATACTAACTTTTTACTTATTACTTCACATGTCAATAAAAAATTTTCTAATTCACTTATCAAAAAAAACTATGCAGGTTTATAGTATTAACCTTGATCTTTACGATGCAAGAAAGATCTCAGTAAGTAAAAAACTGTTGGAGAAATAATTAAAAAACTGGAACACTTTTTCCACATAAAAAGTTTTCTTCTACTCTGCGGCTCAATATCTCCTACAGTTTTTCACCTTTGAAGGAGATCTTTTTTGCATCATGGAGAGCAAAGTGACTACTATAATAGCTAGCTTATTTGGGTTAGATAAGTTGATTAGAAATATTTTTCCTTGTCCATGGAAATAAAATAACAGTATTTAATTGTTTTTAATATTCAAATAATTGTCAATTTTTATTTTTAGAGCAAAAACAAACCAACTGAGCTAGCTATTGTAGATATTTTGATTGTGAATCAAATAAAAAAATCATTTGTTTCTATGTACAATATTGGTTGAGAAATTGAAATTTAAAAAAAATTCTTTGAGGGGTAAATTTTAAAAAAATTTGAACTACAACTGTCTATTCGAATGTTATAAACATGCTGCAAATATCCAAGAGCTTATTTCCCTACAGAATTATTTTTTTATTTTTCAAAGAATTCACAAGAAAAATCGTTTGCTTCCCTTAAGGAGGCTCAAAGTAACATGTATGTTCTCTTCATTGGTAATAAAAATAGTGCAATGTATGGGGAACAACAAACTTGCAATTGAAGCTAAAAGAAACAATTAACAACTTATGAGAAACATATGAAATAGTTTAGAAATTAAATCTTTATTGGTGAATTAATTTTACATAGCACTGCATTTTGTTTAACCATAGTTTTTTGTCAATGGATGATTATATATTCTAGATCTGTGCATACAACAAATCACCTTTGCAAATTTTTACCTTTCAAGATATCTCTATGACTTGTTTCTGGTGCCTTTAACCGTTTGACTTACTGTTTTTATCCATGCAGTTATTTTCATTGTAAATATTGAATATAATGAATTCACACATTTACTCTTTAAGTACACCTGTTCTGGCTTCACTGTTGTCCTTATGTTAATCAGTTTCATGAAAATGCTTTCTTTAACATGGTTTTAGGTAACTGAAGTACAAAATTGTATTCATAACAGGTTTATCATCTTCTTGGTAACTGATCAATGTCTTTCACGTTTGAGATCATACACAAAAATATTCATCTGTTTTTTCCCCTCGCTTGAATACAGGACTAGATGATTTTTTTAAATTAATTGATTAAGAATGCACCCATTATGGGTAGGTGTCGGTTTTTTGAATCCCAGCACCATGCAGTGATTTCTCCCCGTTTGGAAAGGAGAGAACTCAGATACACCCTACCCAGGTGTCGGAAATGGGTACAGACTTGACCGGGTAACCGTCATTGTATCCTGATGTCAGTGATAAAGCATTTGAAAAACCAATGTGCATGATGATATGATGGCAGGTAAGAAAAGTATTAAGACACCAGTGCATTATAATTTGATAGTATTGTAAAGTCATGAATCATTTACACCAGTAGTGCAAATGCCCCTCTCCAGTCGTAGAAAACCAAACCAGGAAGGTTTGGCAGCGCAGGACAGGACCATGGCTGGCCCCCGAGCACAAACGAATAGGAGGGTCGAGCTCGGGCTGTGAACAAACATTAACGTCAAACAAGGTCCCAAGGAAATGAATTATTTCAAGCGGAGCGAGTTCAGTTTATAATTCAAGAAATGCTATATTATAGCTTTTCATAAATTAAAACATTGGCGGTATTATAGCAGCATTTACTTTGCAAAATACAATTTAGATTGAACCATAGCTTCCCTAAATCAAAAGATTATTATGATAATTAGAGTAGTTTGAATACCAGAGAATGTTTAAAATGATAATTTTTGGCATACTAGCATGTGTACATAAAACCTCATCCCTTCTCATCATTGAAGACCTCAAACTCCAATCAAACCAACATAGAAATTATGTAAAGTGATGGAATGGAGTATAAACATTTTTGATGGGAAATTCTCAAAAAAAAGTCGACCGAACCAAGTGCTACATGTCACTTCGACCCACCTCAAAAGCGAACTCGTTCTGAAGTCTCTGGTACCGCTGCAGTCGTCCACAGGAAGTTCACGGGGACGCTATTTGTGCAATGCCAATGTAGGTAGTTGAGGCGGTCCATAGTTCATAATAGCTCTAGGACGCAGCAGCAGTTTAGCCTCCACGGATGAAAGCGGCACGGCAGCACCACATCGCGGAGCAGCACAGTTGCAGTGCCCAACGCTGCCACCAGCTCAAGGAGCTCTCTCTTCTCACTTCATCATAGTGATGCTAAAGTGGCATGCAATCTCTAGAGAAGAGTTCATGAAATTCAAGAAGTTTTATGGGAAACTTCACTTCAGGTAGAAATCACTGGCTGCAGATTCCGACTCTGCTTGCGTTTGTGGAGTCTGTAAATGAGTACAACAAAGGGAATTACAGATGGAAGTCCACCGCAAAATTTTTCGATGGTTTATGCATTATCGTTTCATGAGATGTGAACAATATTACTGGAAGAAAACAGTGGTTATATAGATTCCCCTAGATATCACAATATAAATTTTGCTCATGCACCTGAAAGTTCACAAATAATGGAACTAGTTTGGTTTCAAAGTAGTTCTAATTGTAGTAGGTTACAATCAACTACGAGAACAATTGAAACATATATCTATGTACTTTGCACAGCACTACTTTTTTGTGAGAGAGTTCATCAATTCAAGTAGCACCCCAAGACCAGACAGTGTTGCAAAAACATAGTGCTCAGCTCTGCTATTGTACCAAGTCAATACCGTATTTATGATGATACGTGGGTCACTTAACTCGTTTCATTACCATATTTCAACTTACTGCAAATTTCTTAATGGTTTCAATATTCCAGAAAAATTAGTTTTCTATTTGAGGAACATTACAATACTCATTGCAAAGTAATATTTGAACCCAACACTGCAATGGGATGCATACCTTCATGTTTTCATCCTTAAGTAGAGTATTGATGGCCTCACAAGTTTCAGGTATGATAGCACGCGACTGCTTTGATATTCTTGTCAAATACTGTAGAGAAGTGCATGAATCACTTCGTAGCAGCCACCTGTAAAAAAATAATCCATACATGAGGAACACATTAAAATGATTATGTACTAGCATCAAAATTTGTGGAATATAATTGTCATGAGGTTCTGAATAGAAGCAAATTATTCATAATCAACATGACGTGTCTAACAATAATTCAGAATAATTACCTATTATACTTTTGTTTTTCATTTACGTATTATATTTCATTATATATTTTCATACACGGATTATATTTTTATACACAGATTTTATACACAAAATTATATACATGGAAAACTTACATTCCACTGTCATACTTTTCATGAAATATGTAAGTGAGCAGGTGCTGACATAAATGATAATGAACTAAAAAAATATGGTCCTTAACAAGTAAAAAAAATTTCAATATAAAGATGGCCTGCTTGACGTTCAGCTTTGAGTTCTCAAATTCTTCCCTTAGAACCATTTCTTAGATATGTTAAGTAGTTATAAGAGATCTAGGTGTTAACAATGTTCTCAGAAAAATATCACAGAAAAGCACACAAAAATTTATTGTGCAATAGTAAAAATACATTCAGGTATGCTTGACTGAGTAATGGATGCTTCAAAAATGTGCACAGAAAGTATGAATACTGCATATAGTTTGAGACACTAATAAAATGAACAAGCTAAACTTTACATTTTTGAAATAAATTGTTGGCTTAATTAAACAGAAAAATATTAAATAACTTTGGTAAATTACTTCAAATATTGTAGGATTAGAGAATAAAAAGAAGAACCAGAGTAAAAACGAACATTACATTTATTGCAAACGTTTCGGAATTAAAATTCCATCATCAGTGCTGGAACAGGAGAGAAAAAAAAATAAATTGTCTATTCTAAACACAAAAATCATATTATTCCACATAATTCTCTAAATGACTAAAAACCTAATTTGTTCGTTCATACTCAAACAATAGCATACTCCTAATTCACACAAAAACACATGTACACGCTAATTCAGAAAACAACAACGAAACACACTATGCATTCACACACACACACACACACATGCACATGCAGAATTACGTCAGTAGGTGGGGGCAATTGATAACTTTACGGCACTAATGTCTTTGTTGAGGTTAGGTTTATGAGTGAATATGAAAAGGGACTCTAGAATTCTTAGGTCATGCTCACTATTAGCTCGGCATAAAGTTGAAAAATTAATAGTTTTGAATGAATGGTTCGTATTTTCACAGTGATCCCTAATTGCTGATTGGGGTGGAGTGGTTAGTGCACGACCGGTTCTATGAGATATTCCTGCATGTTGGCTATGTCTGATGAATTGTTGGAGTTTGGTACTACCAACGTAAGACTGCATGCAGCAGTCACACTTATAAAAATAGACACAGCCACTCCACAGGCACTCATCCAGTCGTTCCTTCCTGCTAAAAAAGGATGCAATCTTAAAACTATTTCTATAAAACACTCTGACGTCGACCGTTGTAAAAAACCTACTAACCAACGATACTACCTCCTTCTTCAGCTCTGCGTTCAAATAACCCATGAATGGTAACTCGACGTACAAGGTCTGCTTAGGTACGCTCAAGGTTGCAGGAGAGGGGCAAATTTTACGATCTAAAAATTTTTTTACACAATTCTGAATTAGTGATTTCGGATATTTGTTGTTGACCAATAAATTTACAATGTACTCAACTTCAAGATGGAATATTTCAGTACGTATGAAATATTCCATCTTGAAGTTGAGTACATTGTAAATTTATTGGTCAACAACAAATATCCGAAATCACTAATTCAGAATTGTGTAAAAAAATTTCTAGATCGTAAAATTTGCCCCTCTCCTGCAACCTTGAGCGTACCTAAGCAGACCTTGTACGTCGAGTTACCATTCATGGGTTATTTGAACGCAGAGCTGAAGAAGGAGGTAGTATCGTTGGTTAGTAGGTTTTTTACAACGGTCGACGTCAGAGTGTTTTATAGAAATAGTTTTAAGATTGCATCCTTTTTTAGCAGGAAGGAACGACTGGATGAGTGCCTGTGGAGTGGCTGTGTCTATTTTTATAAGTGTGACTGCTGCATGCAGTCTTACGTTGGTAGTACCAAACTCCAACAATTCATCAGACATAGCCAACATGCAGGAATATCTCATAGAACCGGTCGTGCACTAACCACTCCACCCCAATCAGCAATTAGGGATCACTGTGAAAATACGAACCATTCATTCAAAACTATTAATTTTTCAACTTTATGCCGAGCTAATAGTGAGCATGACCTAAGAATTCTAGAGTCCCTTTTCATATTCACTCATAAACCTAACCTCAACAAAGACATTAGTGCCGTAAAGTTATCAATTGCCCCCACCTACTGACGTAATTCTGCATGTGCATGTGTGTGTGTGTGTGTGTGAATGCATAGTGTGTTTCGTTGTTGTTTTCTGAATTAGCGTGTACATGTGTTTTTGTGTGAATTAGGAGTATGCTATTGTTTGAGTATGAACGAACAAATTAGGTTTTTAGTCATTTAGAGAATTATGTGGAATAATATGATTTTTGTGTTTAGAATAGACAATTTATTTTTTTTTCTCTCCTGTTCCAGCACTGATGATGGAATTTTAATTCCGAAACGTTTGCAATAAATGTAATGTTCGTTTTTACTCTGGTTCTTCTTTTTATTCTACGAATAAGATTCTCGAAGAATCGCCCTATTGGAAATATTGTAGGATTATTTTATGATAAAATGAAAAATATGAGCATTTTTCACCTCTTATAGAAAATTTAGGTCAAAAAAAGTGAAAAAAATTATATAGGCTGAGTAGGAGCATATTTTAAAGTTTTAAGCTCAAGTCCAAAAATTTACACTTCATGAAGAGCATTGAAAAAGATCAAGGACATCAGCTGATCCCATCTTACCACTGTAACACTGATGGTATTCGAAATATTCTCATAATACATCAGCGATTCTTAATATTTTCTGTTCACATATGCCCACACAAATAAATTATGGTTACTAACTCTCAACAAATGAAATTTACCAATTATATGCATCAATTAACTAAAACTTACTTGGGAAGCAGTATTGTTTGTTTACATGTTGTTCGCGAACAACTTCTGTCCGCCGAAAGCGTATAGTCTGTACGTCTGGACACGATTCGGAAAAGTTTGTGTTTTTGTTCGCGTTTTGGTGTGTTCGTGATTGACGAAGAGTTTGATAGTGTAGACGGGCCTTAAGACACTATGCAGTTTAGACTTGTGACAAGGATTGGTAGATCCTGAGTAGTTTAGTGGACAAGTCTGGTACCAGACGCTGAACTCTTTGTGTGATAACTGTGGAGGGAATTGTAGGCCGTTACAAAGGCCCCGACGCTGTCGGCCCTCAATTTCAAGTTCAAGGTTAAAGAACTCTCAGGTTATGCGCTCATTGCCTGGTGACTCCCGCTAGCAATGCTATTGTTGGAAGAATGTTTTCTATGGTTATAGCAGTCAAAACAAAGCCCAACATTAGATTACGAACTTGAAAGCTAGATGAGAAAGTTCTAATCCGAGCACATCTCAACAATATTTCTTATGTTGTAAGGACTTCAAAGTGGCCTCAAGAATGCAACCTTATATCAAATCAAGCATCTTTTATCAAACAGAAATCAAGAAACTAGCTCTCTGGCTGCTTCTACCTCTCAAACTTCTGCTGAGGATGAAAAGTCCAAGTAATTTATGTTATTCCTTGAAGAATAGTGCAAGTTAGGTCTATTTTTTCTTTGTATGTAGATTTTTTAATGGCTAGTAGAATTATGATACTCTGAGGCACGGGTCTCCAAACTACGGCCCGCGGGCCAAATCCGGCCCGCCAGGGTGATCAATCCGGCCCGCGACACTTAAGCCGACCGCGTACTCGGCGAGTACTCTAGAAATTATAGATAATGGCAGGAAAATCAAAACTTTTTTGGCCCTTGGAACTTACTGGAGCAATCAATATGGCCCTAAGTCTGGCAAGTTTGGAGACCCCTGCGCCTATGGGCATCTACCTGCTATATTAGTTCACATATATATAAATTTGGCCTTTTTCTTGGTAAAATTTGGCCTAAAATTCATGTAGCCATCTGGCAACCCTGGTTCTGAACAAACTCTGAGCAAGCGACGCATCAGGCACACCCGGGGCACAACACTTTCTGCCAATATTCTAGCCTATATAAACCATTTCTTTTTGTGTGACAAATTCGCCACAGTCGTCCGTAAAGGGTTAAGAAGTATTTTTAAAAGGTTTTTGAAGATTTCATTGGGAAAAACTGTAGAGATCCCTCTGCAGATACAGCAAGTATTAGTGACATTAGTAGTAGTGATTTATTATAACTATAGAAGACTTATCTAAAATCTTTTAGACTTATTAGTGGTTTTTTAGTTTGTAGGTTTTGGCGGAAAACAATGGTATAAAACAGTGTCATGTATGTTCTGGTGCTCGGTAACTTTGAATGCCATTTTCTCTGAAACACTTTCAACTTTGCCACTTTATTTCTTCTACAGTTTGAAGGTAAGGAGAAAAAGTTGTAAATATCAAGGATCTTTTCTGCATTGTAAGGATCAGATTATTGTAAAGATCAGCATTGTAAAGATCAGAGAGTACCATAAAATTGAGAGGTAGTTTTTTGATCAGTTGTTAGTGAATTTTTTTATTAATTTTTTCTTGCCCAATCAGGAATAAAGTTTAAGGAGATCGTCCCAATTTTTCAACTTTTTTGTGTCCAATTCTATGGAAAATTAGCCAGTATAGATATTTTTTGAAGGTAAACTTTTTCACTTATGTCACTTTTTAGATTTAGGCCTTAGTTTTTTCACAAAAAATTTGTTTTTTGGCACATTTATATGCAGCTGACCGAAATGTATGCTTTCCAAATCTCCGTCTTTTTGCCGTTGATGAGGTGTTGATCAAAATGCTCGCGGAGATCGATAGTGTAACTTTTAATGTGGATGCACTGGTGTTATTTCTTGAGAAATGCAAATTGCTGTCGGAAATCTGATCGAAGGCCGTGCTTAACCATCCGTATCGTTTTTGTATTTGTTGTCCATACTTTAACGTGCTCGGAAATGTATGTATTCCTTGCTGTACTACTTGAGGAGATTTAAATTGAAGTCGCGCTGTAACGCGTCATGGTCAAACGTGATATCGTCTTGGAAGCTTGAAGATGAAAAAAGTGTAATATGGCCGGGCGCGCCGCGTTGGTACCTTGGGGGCTTCAGCGTGGGTAAGGCGTCCGGCCATAAATGGGTGGGCAGCTGAAACCCCCTACAGGGTTTGGCTGCTCAGTGCTTTCGAATGTACTGTGTTGTGTACAAATTTTAATGGGAAGACACTTGTAATTTTGAGTTGTATTTGTGATCATGATTTTCATGAACATGTGAATGCGTCAGCTTATTTCACTGATGAAGTATTTGCATAAATTTTAGAATATTTTATCAGGCAAATTGTTTGATTCCCTGAAGGAGAACGTATACCAAAAATCTGGAAAATTCCTGGTTTTTGTTTTATAACTTTATTCATCAGAGATATGCTTACTTCAGCTATCAAATATGCTGAACGTTTTGTGCTTTGTGAGAGGGGGGGAAAGGATTGGTTCCTAATGCAGCTGGTAGTGCGAGACAGTCACTACATTAGACATGAACCAGAAATATCTGGATTATGTCCTGTTGGTCTATTTGACACAGTACTTCCTAGTTTACAATCAAGCGTAGCTTCACAACGTTCTTTGCTGCGTGAGAGGGGAAAATGAAGGTGGGAAGGGTAGAAGTGCATCAAGAAGGATGCAACGTGCGAGCTCTTGGAGCGGTGATGCCTATCTATGATACCAATTACAAATGTCTCTTGATACCTCTGATACAAGTTCCTTCAAGGAACAACAAAAAACTTACATGAAAAGATATTCATATATTCAGATAGCTTTCAGAACATCAACCGTATCAATATTTCATAGCAATGTAGCTTGAAAATGAAAAAAAGAAGAATTTTAGAAAAATGTTCTCCCTAAAAAGTTGAAAATAGGGTATTTAAAAAAGCTATCTCCTCCGAAAGTTATAATCTTAGAGCAATGTGATTTAGATATTGAATGTGCAAAGAGTGGCTGCATGGCTGCACGGAGAATCAATATGAAATTCATAGTGCTTATATAGAGACATCAAAAAATCTACTTAAAAAAATCATAACCTTTCAAAAGAAAAATTGTATCATCATAAAAATTAAACGTTCACAAATTTTGAATTGATTCTTTGTCCAACCATGCAGCAATTCTCTGCTCATTCAACGAAACCTAAATCATTGCTCTACAATGGACACTTTAAGAGAAGATAGCATTGGAAAATACCAAATTTTTCCACCACATTTTACCCATTATCCCAATAACTAGTTCAAAACTTGAAAAAAATTTGGGGTACATAACTGTAACCCTATCAAAAATACACACGTATGCAAAATTTCATAGATCTAGTTCCCATACATCAAATGTGACTACAATTTTTTTGATTGAAGTTTATTGTATGGGAACTAATTCTATAAAATTTGCAAAGGCATGTATTCTTCTTAGAGTCATAGGTGTGTATCCCAAACTTTTTTCAACTTTCAAATTAATTACTGAGATGATTGGAAAAAATGAGTGAAAAAAAGATATTTTCTTACGCTATCTCCTTCGAAAGTTATTATTGTAGAGCCATGATTTATGTCTCATTGAATGCGCAAAATGTTGCTGCATAGCTGGACGTGGGCTTGTTATGAAGTTCGCTGTTTTTTATATTTGAAATTACTTTTTTTGAATCTCATTTTTCTGTACATGTTTCTATGTAACTAAAAAATTCCTATGAATTTCAGTGGGAATCCATCTCCAGTTAAGCAGCAACATTTCACGTATTCAATGAGACTTGAATCATTACGATAATAACTTTCATAGGAGATAGATTTTGAACTTTTACCTTCAACTGTTCTGGAAGTGCATTTTTCTACAATTTTTCATATTTTCTTTTGCAAGCTATATTACTTGAAAAATTGATTCTGTTGATGTTCTGAAAGCTTTCTGAACATATGAATTTATTTTCATGTAAGATTTTTGTTGTTCTTTGAATGACCTGGTATCACAGATATGCATAGAGCTGGTGTCACTGATATGAACCACAGCTCCAGGTGCGCATGCTGCAGTATCCTCGACATGCAACACCCTCTCTCGCCTATGTTTTCCAATCTCCCGGAGCAAAGAAAGTTGTGTAGCTTTGCTAGATTGTAAACTAAGGATTTTTGTGTCAAATAGACAAACAAAACAATATCCAGGTATTTCTGGTTGTGCCTAATGCAATTACTTTAAAGCACTATTTGATTTGAATCCACCCTCCCCCCCCCTCCTCTCGTTTCCCCCGCTCACAAAGCCCAGACATTCTGAACCTTTGCCATCTTGTAAAATAAGGACTTCTGTATTAAATAGAGCAATAAAACTACAAAAGAAGAATTTTCAGGGGCGTGGCACATGCACTTGCTGGTCGGCACTGGCTGCTGATTAGACCCCTCTTCCCCTTCCAAACCCCATTTCCTCCACTTACGGGATGCGCAGATCGTTCTGCTAATTTGACAGCTTGTGATGTAAGCATATTTCTAGCAAATAAAGCAATAAAAAACCTTGATTCTGTTTGGATGTTCACATTAAAGCAATGAGCTATTTTAATGATAGTAGAACAAGTGTGAGGACTGAAAGGATAGTGAGTGAATGGTGTGAAGTGCTTGTGAGTTTGCATCAGTTGTGTTTAATGATGTTATGTTTGGTAAATATGTATACAGATAGAGTTTTTGTGTCAGATGAATGCAATAGTTTTTTTTGGTGGGGGGGGGGGATATTAGGTGCACAGTCATCAAAACATTGCATCTACTATGTGCTGATATTTTAGCATTATTAGCTAAAATTAATAGAAATTGTAGACTGGTTAATGTTTATAGGGGTCTCTTATGGAAAGATTTCAGGTGGTTGTAGAAGAATTAAGATAAGAATTGTTCATCAAAAGTTGGTTGTAGTATTTGGGAGTGCTATGGGCTACTAATAATGCATAAGATGAGGTGAAAACTAAAAGATGGTAAGATACATGGGAAAGTTTGTAAGGAGCTATAAGGAAAAGTTACCTGACAATAAATGCTAAAAAAATTGAACTGTAAGGTAATAAGGCATTTTGTTGTTTCATTCATTGAATGGAGTTAATTCTCCTTTGTATTTATATTTCATTCTATTGTATTCAGTTCTTTTCTTCTATTGAATGCTTTTTTAATTCTTTTCAGCTTTATCTTACAATAAAGAAAAATAATTTAATATAAATTTAATCAATAGATGTAATACTTCAATAACCTCATAAAACCTGCCTTCCTGTAAAAAAGGATATCCTGTGTGGTCAGGACTCTCATTTGGTAAGTCATTCATCTTTTATTCAAAGATGGCTTCTGATGCCAGTCTCTAATTACTATAGTTCTTATGTATTGCAGGATAAAACTATTTGTTGTGATAATCTTAAATATAGTCAAGCTCAGAGGAGTCACATTTTCTCTTCAATTTAGGAGAACATTTATGAGTGACCTCTTATATTGCTATTGCAGTTGTACTGTGTAGGATGATGCCATACTGCAACTTTGAAGGTTATGATTGTTTGTCCTTGTTTACCTTCAGAGCAGCCAGTATCAGGTGGAGACCAGCGAATTGGTGCTGGCTGGAGTGCCTGGCAGTGTAGGAGCCACTGATTGCCTTCTGGAGTCTGACAGGTGAGCCTTCATGGCCTGCTCTACTTCTTTGATACCTCTCTAATCCTGTGACTCATTGGTTTTTAGTCATTTGTTTCTATAGTTTCAGTTTTGTTTAGTTTTGACTTGTCTTCAATTTTTAGACAACTATGTTCAAGATTTGATTGCATGTGTAACATCATTCAAGACCTTTGAGTTATTTTCAGTTCTTTAATTTTATTCATAGAATTTTAATTGAATCCTAGGTTTTTGGTTTAGCCATCTTGAATTTTTTGCAAAAATTAATAATTCAACATACTACTTTTTATTGATTTAATTTTGTGCTATGATTTCCAGTGTTGATAGAAATTCCTAAGTCTTCTCATGTGCAGCCTTTGGGATTGCTAACAAGTTACCCATATCACCATTTCATAGTTTTCTTTGATCGTCTGTTATATTTTGCTCATTGATAAGGTTTGCTGTCAGTGTTCCTAAATTATTGGCTCTGTAGTTGCTGCTATACTGGTCTTCTGGAACTTTTAGCATATCTGTATTGAGAAGGAAGACATTTAAGCGTGTTGACAGTATGAGAGTGTCAGGCTGGAGTGCTGGATGGATATGAAACTTGGAGCTCAAAAGTGGCTGATAGGAGTCAGTTGAATGTGCTCCAGATGGAGTGTCCGAGGAGTATGGCTGGGGTGACATTGTGGGATTGGTAAATCAATGAGCCGAGGAGTATGACAAATGTGGAAAGGATGACAAAAAGTGTGAACAGCTTTTTGTTGAAGTGGTTTGGCCATATGGGGAAATTAAAAAGAAATTGTTGGTGAAGGAAGCAATGAAGTCAGAAGCAAGGAGTAGGAATGTTGGAGGTTAGTCAAAAACTAGATAAATTAATGGAGTTGAAAGAGCATTGCACCAGTATTTTAGAAGATGACCAACAGTTAAAGATAAGTTGATAGTGGTTGTGAGTGCTTGACTGTGATTGTCATGATGGGTATGGCTGGAGGTTCTTTGCCTGCTGGAGTGACCCAGGTTTGGTAAATAGGACGTGTAGTTGTGTCAGTTTTTTAGGTCTGGAATTTTTGAAGTCTTATAAAACTGCAAGAGTGAATCCACATAGTGCTGTTGGGCCTTGCTGTGGAAGAGACTCTCAAAAGATGTATATGCAATAGAGTAAACAGTTGAAAGTTATTGTCCTCTCTGGAGGATACAACTTCTGTGTCTAGTATTTATTACTCCCTGGAGGAATTTTCAGATTCCAGGCTTAAAGTAAAAAGCTATTCTTTTTATTGAAAAAGACTAATTTCATTTTGTTACAGGTCATATTTTTTCAGTTACTCCTTTTTTTTCTGTACCCATAACTTTCTTCTTCAACTTTAATTTTGTGTCTCAAACTCTTTTCCTTACTTGCTGTTCTTGTATGCAGGGGAATCAGTGTGACAGCAGACCTTACATGTAGACTCCTTGTTGCCTCAACTCCAAACTGAACGCTACCTCCAACTTTCTTCCTATTAGAACACCTCCGTTGGGAAAAAGAAGGCTTAAACTAAACTAACATCTAGTTGATATTTTAACTCTAAACTAAGCAGTCTTTTGTTCATTTCTCCTTTCGGCCTTCCTTTGTTGGGGTTAGGGAGGCTTCAACTAATTTATAATTCGATCTGTGGGTTGTTTGACTATAGGGGTGAATCTGATTCCTGCTGGTGGACTATCTTTGTGGAGGGGATTGACCTTGGTGATTACAAGGTGTCTGTTAATAGTGTAGCCAGTTTGTAAATGCTTCCAACTTTTAAATTGTTATGAAAAGATTGAATGAAATTGGTTGCATAGAGAGAACTAAAATTGAACATTTCATTCTGTTCTGTTTGGCTTTCAAAATAACCACCACCAGGCTCAAGACATTCCCCAATATGAAAATCAAATTTGTCCTACAACATCCTTCAAAGTATTAACATTAATGAATTAAATGACTTTTTTGGCATTGTTTTTTCATTGGAGCAATGTGCAATACAAAATACTCTTCATGTTATGAAGTCAAAGAATGAACCCTAAAAAAGACACAAATCAGGTAATCTTGATTTAGGAATATTTGATCTAGGTGATATTCGTCTTAGAGGAAATCAGCCCTTCAACTAATTTACTTCTAACTTGATGATGTCCCACCAATGGGAGACACTAATGAAGGCAGTAATTTCTACAACTTGATGTTCATGTTGATATATGAACCTTTGATTTCTGTTAACCATTCATTATTGATTGATCATTTGAGACCCAAAAATCAATATACTCATCTTGTGCTAGCTGATTGTTATGAAGCAACCAGACAAGAAAAAGTTAAAGAATTAACTCACAATGTAATTCGATAGTGCATGTTTTATTTGAAAAACAAAGGATTGAAAAAACAGGTAGCACTTCAATGAAATAATTTTTTTGACAGCACACTTCTTCTCACCAAAGAATCTTAGAGTGGTTCATACTATAACACAAGGCAAAAATTACGTTACTCTATTCTTTTACTAAATGATCTTAAATTGTCCGATCCACCTGATGTGTGGTTATCTTGCATTAATGAAATGTGTGGGCACTTTTTATTTTCTGTAATGATGGAAGAACAGCATTTTGTTTTTAATTACTTCAAGTTATAACTTCAATTTTCTCAAATATTAAAGCAAAGAAGCATCCCATTGCTCAGGTACCTAGCACCCAGCATGGAGCGTGCAGTGGTTATGGTGCACAAGCTAACGGATACTGAAGTGGAGAGGCTGTGCTGCAGGCAGAATTTCATCAAGCAAGAAGCTGCAGCGGAGAACATGACGCAAGGTGAGACTTAGTTCTGGTCTGGGTGTTAGATAAAGACAGTTGTTAAAGTAGAAAATTACACCTTAATAGTGTGGAAATAAACCAAAATGGTATTAAGATAGAAGCTCTCCCAACTGATTTGAGAGTGAGACCTGCTGCTTATATCATTATATGTTGCAAAAAAATAAATTATCCTTATGTAATAAAGATCCAGGTATCTCTTTAAATGAATTAATTTCTATGTTTTTAGTTGGTAATTTCTCCTATTTTATTAAAATTGGCAGAGTTTCTACATGTATGCACAGTTGTTGCTTTTTTCATTGGTCCATCTCTTTGTCATGCTCTGAACACTCTGACTGCAACGTGTGCTGCTGGTGGCCTCGGAAAAGATTTTCATAATGCTGTTGACATACCAGTAGTTGCAAACTCAATTTTCATCATTACTTAGTTGAAGCTAGATGAGGGTATGATTCAATTAATGATTGCATGTTTCAAATTTGCCTATTACTATTGACATTGAATTGGAGTTAAATATTGAGCTTCAGTTTAACCAACTGCGGTCAAAGTGTTACGGATACTTGACCGTATTTGTGATACAAAGAATATTTTAATCACTGGTACTATTAGGATGAATATAGATGTTTGTCATTTACATCTGGGAGATTTATGTAGGAAAAGTATCACATCTCCTCATTCTTGACAGGTCATGAACACTGATAGGATATAATTTTGCAAAAATTTGTTTACAGATGTAAAACCAAATTGCACAAAAAATGTTTCTCTCCAATTATTATTTTACCAGTGTCTGTATAGCCAATTCTGGTTTGAATAGAATTTTTTGAGTCATACGGAAGATGAAGCAGTTTGAGCATAATGCAATTGGTATGTACGTTTTGTCATGATCAGGAGCATAGCCAAATTGAAAGTCCCATGCTGTGAGTGGAGATATGGCAACACTAGACACAAATAGTTTTAGTGTTCTCAACATTATCTGGAACTTTTGTTTATGGATTTATGCTGTCATTTTGCATGCATTTTGGTGTACACAGTCATGTTTGTAGATGTGTGAATATTTGGGAGTGTAATACTACATGTAAATCTCTGTTTGGAGTAGATCATTGGAGTACCACATTTATTATTCCTTTACATTACACAGTTTTGACTGTCTGCCACCTGAGCATTCACAGCATGGATTTTTATCAGAATTACTCTCAGAGTAAACCTTATTTTACTTCTATTCTTCCTGTCTGCTGAACCATGCTATGAGTGCAATTTTGAGTATTTAAAAACCATCACCCCCTCATGGGGCTACAATTATTCTGTCTATGGGGTATAAGCACTACCAGGGAAAATATGTGAAGTGCTGTGCTGAAGTAGGTAGGTCTTTTTTTCAAATAGAATACATTTTTTGTTTTATTATAGACCAATTTTTTATAGTTTACTGCTGTCCATTTTTCAGTTTTCAATACTTACTAAATGAAATAGATTGATTTCTGGGAAATCACACTTTCAGGATAAAAAGGAAAACCAACATGGCTAAGAATATCATCATAAAAAAATTCAGATTATAAATAATCCATCTTCAGTGTTCTGTAATACAATAAATTGAAGTACTAAAACATTGTAACTATAAATCTTCTGAATAAATTGGGTGCAATACAATGAAATTGAAAAGACATGATAAAACGAAAACCAAACAAATTGTCAAGAAACTATGAAAAGTTTCACCTCCGTATCACATTCATTTATTGATGGACAGTTTTTTAAAATGTATATCGATTCTAAAATGTGGAGATTGGACAAATTTGATGTTGAATCCAAAAATTTTAAAATTTGTATTCATAAAAATATGGTCTTTCTTAAAACAGTGTTCTCTTATAGATGAATTGGATGGTTTGGTCAGGTTACAGCCAGTGCAAAAGGAGATTCCCCTGTGTTGCGCACATCTCAAAAAAAAATTGGAGCCCAGTGCTACCAATGTAAGAGCGCTCGCAGCGGTCACACGTATATTGATATACAAATGAGGTGCGCAACATCACATCCAGAGTATCCCTTTGCTTAAAATATGATCCGAGTTTCCTATTGTTTTCAAAATATGAGCAAGGATTTATTTGTGGAAAAGACCCTTAACTGTTGACAGTACTTCCATTTCCATTTCCTCTGTGCGGGATCCTATGAAAGGTAACTGAAATTACGACCTTAGCTTTGGCACAGTAATAATTCTTGGCTTTGCACTGAATTTTCTACTAAAAAATTCCCGTGCTTCACTGGTAAAAATATTTTCAGGAAATTTCCGTCTGTTTGTGAGGTGTGCACAACACAGGGGAATCTCCTTTTGCACTGGCTGTAACCTGACCAAACCATCCAACTCATCTATAAGAGAACACAGTTTTAAGAAAGACCATATTTTTTAAAATACAAATTTTAAAGTTTTTGGATTCAACATCAAATTTGTCCAATCTCTGCATTTTAGATTCGATATACATTTCAAAAAACCGTCCATCAATAAATGAATGGGATATGCGGTGAAACTTTTCATTGTTTCTTGACATTTTGTTTGGTTTTTGTTCTATCATGTCTTAAATTTCATTGTCTTACATCCTAGTCATTTAGAAGATTTAAAGTTGCAATGTTTTAATACTTTGATTAGGATGAATACAGAACAGAACACTGAAGATGAATTTTTTATAATCCGAAATGTTTTTTTCATCATGATATTCTTGGCCACATTGGTTTTCGTTTTTATCCTCAATACTTTCTGCATCAAGTTTAATCTTGTTTCATGAACTGCTTTCTTGACTTGCTGTTTCTATGCACCTTCTGCATAGATTCCCCATTTCCTCAGCACCATATTAAATGGTCCCTGCTTCCTTCCTATCTTTGCAACACCTGAGTTGGATAAGTAGGCTTAAATTTTCATATAATCCAAATCGAAAACTTGCAAAAAACTGTGGTATTGCTCTATTAAAGATAAGGACTTCAGTGGTAGAAGGAGTTGTGTCAAGTTTTGTTCTTTGTTTTCAGTGTGAAACTTCCTCCTACAAGGTTGAGAAATGGTTCATAATTGAGAAAACATGTCACTCACTGTATTTCATTCTATTCTAATTGCCTCATGAATGATTTAAAAATTGGTTTACTTCATTTGAAGTTGAAACTTCATGATGTCTGTCAGAAATATAGTGAAGTCGGAAGTACATTTTTTAATACAAATTTTTATTGGGCTTGCTAGTTTATTATGAATTGTAAGTACTATTTATTCTGAAGACTTTATTTCTTGCTTCTTATTGTCATTTATATATGCTGGTGTAAGCTAAAATATGATTAAGCTCATTTAATCTCCAAAGCTTGTGAAGTCCTAACTTTTAGGTGAAAGAATTGCATTGTGCTCTCTGTTATAAGTATTACTAGATTTCTTTTCATAACCTACAAGATCATTCCAGTTTTCATGTGTTAAAATATGAACAAAATTGTTAACTTTGTCAAAACCATGAAATTAAATTTGTATTTTAATACATAAAGAGCTGTTACAAGGTTTGTTATCTCAAATGCAATTTTTCTCAATGAGCTTGTGTCACTTGCAGATGATAGCCCGAGCTCTGGTAGCCATCTAAAAGAAATTCATATCAAAAGTGAAGTGCCTGACGCTGAGCTGGAGGCCGTTACTGTGAAGGACGAGCCCATTGACTGGCATCAGGAACCCCAGGTGCTGCAATTGGTTGCTTACTCTTCTACGTATTGAGTTCTTCTAATTGGTTGCTTGATCTTTTCTTGAATGCTTCTAATTGGTGCGTGCGAATAACACGCGCTGCAGGTTTAAGTTTTTAATTGTAATGCACTGGGCAGACAAACGAACTAAAATAAAATGGAACGAAGTCAAAAGGAAAATCGTGAACAGGTACGATACAAGTCTCTAGTACAAAGTGGTTGATAATGCTCGTCAAAGTGAGTCTTTAACTTTAGTTCAGACTTGTAGCTCAAGACGCTGGTAGTTCCTCAGCATAGGAAACCTTGTTGTACTCCAAAGGCTAGAACACTTCTCTTCTAAGTGCTCTCGCGCCCTCCTTTCCTTCAGCCAGCAAGGATTGGAAAGAAGTTTTCCAGACGTCTTGACTCTGTTCTTGAGCAAAGGAAGAAGATGTACTACGGTTTACTGTAAGAGGAGAAAAAAGTCGAGATGATTAATATGTCACATTAACTGGATGAAGGTAAATAACATGTTAATGAAAAGAAATTACACAAAAGATCTAAGATTAACACTCTTACACTATTGACGTTGCTCGTTTGGTGCGAAATGCTTTGCATTACAAGAAAAATGGAAGGAATTTGCAGGATCAACGGGAAGGGGCCTCTGCGGTTAAGTTATACAGTAAAAGAAGGTTTAATCGTAAAAATGGATAACAAGAAGCGATTTGACGTAATGAAGTCAAAGTGATTCAGAAACTGTGTTAATTCAACGGTTCATCAAAACTCACCTGAAAAATTCTTTCTCAGTAAGGTTTTTCCTCTTGCAGTGATGAGTAAGGTGAAAGGCTCAAATGAAGCTACAGAACACGGAAGAGAAAATCCAATTGGCCTTAATATTAATTTGAAGTAATTGATATTAGCTAGATTGTGGACAGCCTATCTGATGACTGTATCGTAATAATCGCCCCTCGAGGAGGACAACGAAGATACGTTAATAATCTCCCCTCGACGGGGATTGCGATGGTGAGTTAATAATCGCCCCTCGAGGAGGACAACAATGGTAAGTTAATAATCGCCCCTTGAGGGGGACTGCAAAGGTGAGTTAATAATCTCCCCTCGAGGAGGACAGCAAAGGTAAGTTAATAATCGCCCCTCGAGGAGGACAGCAAAGGTTAGATAATAATCGCCTCTTGAGGAAGACAGCAACGGTACGTTGATAATCGCCTCTCAAAGAAGACAGCTAAGGTAAGTTAATAATTCCTATGTTACCCATTAATAATTAAGAACACCCAAGGGAAGACAGTGTCACAGAAAAAAGAAATGCAGGTAGAAGAGAAAAGTGAAGACAGCAGAAGATGAACAGAAATGTTCATCCTCATGCTAAAAAGTGGGCCTTGATGGCAGTACCAACGAAACTTCACAACAATCGTCCGTTGCACCAAGAGTAGAGATGTGACTAAAAAAAATCATGCCGTTTTTTTTTTAAAACATGTTATTTGAACAGAAATTATGACTAAAAAACATGGATATTAATATATTTTATGTGACCTAAAAAATTCAATGATGTTTTTTTCAAAAACTTTGTTTTTTACAGAAAAATCATGACTAAAAAACATGGCTAGTATTATATTATATGGGACCAAAAAAATAGTTTTTTTTTAAACATTAAAAAAAAATCATGACTATAAAAACACGTATGTAAATATCAGGAAAGATATTTTTCTTTAATCGAATTGTCTATAGAAACTTATAAACAAAGAACGCTGTTAATATTGAAATCATATTTATTAGAACTCTTATTAGGTCTTAGAATAAAATATCTGCAAAGAATCTATTCACACTATAAAACCTTTCAGAGACCAGCTCCATCCTCAGTAAGTCATTCAGTAAATGTGGTAAAATGGACATTGAATTTTCACTTTTCCTTTAAAAAAACATTTTACTGAATGACTTACTGAGGGTGGAGCTAGTCTCCAAAAGGTTTTTTAGAGTGAATAGATTCTTTGTAGATATTTTATTCCAAGACCTGGTACAATTCTAATAGATATTAATATATTTTATGTGACCAAAAAATCCATGCTGCTTTTTGAATATGTTTTTGTTACAAAAAAGTCATGATTAAAAAACACGGATATTAATATACTTTATTTGACCATAAACAACCATGCTGTTTTTTTGAAAAACATCTTTTTTTACAGAAAAATCATGACTGAAAAAACGTGGATATTAATATATTCCATGTGCCAAAAAAAACCATGCTGGTTTTTTTAAATCATGTTATCTTTACAAAAAAGATCATGACTAAAAAACATAGATAATAATGACTTTTTGTGAAAAAATGTTTTTTTGATCAGATAAAATATAATAACACATGTTTTTTTGTCATGATTTTTGGTAAAAAAATTTTTTTTTCAAAAAGCATGGTTTTTGGTCACATAAAATAAATTAATACACACATTTTTTTTTAACAAAAAAGTCATGACCTAAAAATGAATAATAATGACATTTTGCCAAAAAAACATGTTTTAAAAAAACAATGGTTTTATTGGTCACATAAAATATATTCAAATCCAGGTTTTCTTACACACGATTGTTTGGAAAAGACATGTTTTTTAAAAAAACAGCATGGGGTTTATAGGTCTCATAAATATATTCATGTTATTTTAGTCGATTTTTAGCAAAAAAACATTTTTTGGTCTCATAAATATATTATTCATGTTTTTTTAATCATGATTTTTTAGTAAAAAAACATGTGTTTAAAAAAAACTGCATTGGGGTTTTTTAGGTCACATAAAATATATTATATTTTTTAATCATGATTTTTTTGTGAAAAAAACAGCGTGGTTATATTTGGTATGAAAAATATGGTCAATGTGAAGCGTGATGTGATCAAAGGAAATGGGAATTTTATTCCCAAGAATCACTACAGGAACCCATTTAAGAACGTTTTACAGGAATGACATTTTGCTCGCTGATGCGTTATTTTAGAATTATTCAACTTTGAACTTGGCTTTCACGTGCCAAGGAAGCGGGCGCGCCAAGCGAAATTTAATTAATAATGGAAGCTAATTAAATTGATAACGGAAGCTAACCCCCTATTACAAACGTAAAGAGGTTGGATCGTGAGGTTAAGCCACAGTTCTTCTAGTGAAAATTATAAATAAAGGTTGAAAGCAACCCATTAAGGTCACGTCAACAATTGTGTTTACATCTGCTCCATGATGGCGGCGGCCGTACCGGGTGGCGCCGTCTATGAGCTGACTGTAAAGGTGACGACGTAATGACTAAAAAAAGTCAAAATCACCAAGTACGAGAAGTAGTACGTTAACTTTTTTGTGTTATTGATTGATAACAATATTTCTTCTTATTTTATTAACAATTTCTATCATTCTTTCATTTCTACGAAGTTCTGGCAAAAACTTTAACACCACATGATCCGAACTTTGCCTTTCCCGACCCAACCTGGTCGTACTCTGTGTTGCACATTTTGCGCGGGAAAGCGATTTCACCTATAACTTTGAAGCTGAATAATTCTAAAATAACGCATCAGCGAACAGAATGTCATTCATGTAAAACGTTCTTAAATGGGTTCCTTTAGTGATTCTTGGGAATACAATTTCCATTTCCTTTGATCACATTATGCTTCACATTGACCAAAAATATATTAATATTCATTTTTATTAGTCAGAATTTTTTTGTAAAAATCATGTTTTTAAAAAAACTGCATGTTTTTTTTTGGTCACCTAAAATATATTAAAATCTATATTTTTTAGTCATTTTTTTGTAATGAAAACATGAAAAAAACATACAGTAAATGTGGTGGCAGATAACCCACAATTACCTAGAGGAGTCTAAGAGGAGCAGCAGGAGCCACAGAACTTATATTGATGGAGTCAAAATTCAGAGCTTATTATCTCTACTATGCCTGTTTTTTTTTTGTTCACATAAAAATAAAATCAGATAGTACAGATAGTAAGCTCTGAATTTTGACTCCATCAATATAAGTTCTGTGGCTCCTGCTGTTCCTCTTAGACTCCTCTAGGTAATTGTAAGTTATCTGCCACAACTTTTACTGTATGGTTTTTTTTTTGATGTTTTTATAACAAAAAAAAATTATTAAAAGACATGGATATTAATATAGTTTAGTGTTCAAAAGAAAAAACGACATATACCTTACAAAATTTAGGTGTGTGCAAAAAATAATACAAAAAACACATAAAAAACATGTTTTTTTTAGCAAAAAAAAAAACGCCATCAAATAAAACCGTTTTTTTGCATCACTAACCAAGAGTAACTTCCGCTGGCACAGGTAACACTGGTTGACTTTCTGAAGCAATAGCATGGATGATAATAGTAACAATAATAATAATACTTGAAACTAGGGAAAAGTTCACAATCTCACCTTCGTCCGTGCTCCAAGCCTCAAGTGTGTGGTGAAACGATGTCTAGGCGACTTTGTTACTGAGGTGAGCACACTGTATTTATTCTAGTTCACTCCCCTCTTGAGAGCTTCTAATTGGTTGCTAACTGTCCCATGGAATGTTCCTAATTGGTTGATTATTATTCTCTTGAGTGCTTCTAATTGGTTGCTTACTCTCTTTAGTGCTTCTAATTGGTTCTTTACTCTCTTTTTGAGTGCTTTCTGTGGATTGCTTACTCACCTCTTGAATGTTTCCGATTGGTTACGTACACTCCTGTAGGATGTTTCCAATTGGTTACTCACTTTCTTCTTGAATGCTTCCCGTTGTATTTCAGTGGAGTTTTTATCATTCCGCAGAAAATTTAATTTAATCAGATGTTGTCTGTTTTTACTTGGTCTGGGCCCCTATTTTGTGACATTTGTGTCATTGTTATTGCTTTCACCACTTATTGTTTTGAGCATTTCTGACATAATTGACAAAACTTGTCATTCAGTGGATTTTATATTCCAATTACTTTATGAATGATTTAAAGCGTTTAACTTTAGATACGCTTAATTCATTGCTAAACCATTTCATCTACCCGCAGGGGGATACAACTGTTCTATGGGAATTAGTGCTCCCAGGGGGACTGTGTGAGGGCCCGAGCTAAAAGTTAGGTAGGCTTCCTTTTTGTGGAAATAGAACAGGTTTTTGTTCTGTTACAGACCATCTTTTTTTCGGTTCACTGCTGTCTTTTTTTTCAGCTCCTAGTACTTTCTTTTTCAACTTTTTCTTGTTTCATGAACTTCTTTCTTGGCTTACTGTTTCTGTGCACTTTGTGCATAGATTCTGCATTCCCTTAACTCCATACTAAATGGTGCCCTCCTCCTTCCTCTCTTAAAATATCTTTGTCATGGTTAAGGGAGGCTAAAAATTTCTTACATATTAAAATTGTAAGGCTTAGGTGTTGTTGCTCTGGCCATTGAGTTCCGTTTGAGGCGAGTGAAACAGCGGCCTTACATATATGCTCCTCCTGCGGTTGGTATAGGTGATACACAGTAGAGGAGTTGGAACTTTTTTTGAATAAATTTACATAGAGACATATTAAGATAACTGAGCACAAAAAAGACTAGAATATGATTTGAGGGGTAACTGAGGTAGGACACTACAAGTACCCTCCCACTAGAGAGAAAGAAGTTCTAACGATACAATTTAGTAAAATAAAATAATGATGCTGCAGAACGTTGGTGTTGAGCGATGAGGCCGTCCGTGCAATGAAGTCGAGCGTTGCGATGTGGCCGAGCGATGCAAAGAGACCGTGCGATAAGGCGGAACGATGAGGCCATGCTGTAGGCTTTTGGTGGCTCGGTTGTGCGTTTTGGCGCGTAGTTAAATGTTCTTGGATGGTAGAAACAGTTAGCGGAAATTGCGATTGGATGCTTCGTTGGAGAGCAGCGATGAGTGCTGCTTGGGTCACTTGTTGTTAGGGGCAGGCACTGTAGAAGCATCGGCCCGGCCCGATGGTGAAACCGCTGGAGAGCTGCTAGCTTCACCAGTTGTAAGGGGCAAGCAATGTTGAAGCCTCAGCCTAGTGGGGCTCCAGTTGTTGGAGCAGCTAGGGTGCCCATTTGAAAGAGACTGGCGATTCGTCTGGGGTCACCAATTGTAAGGCCAGGTGTTGTTGCTTCAGCAGATGTGTTCCATTTGCGGCGAAGATTGGCTGAAGCTGATGAGGCTTACTTATATGCTCCTCCTGCGGTTAGTATCGGTGATACGCAGTGGAGGAGTGTGAACTTTTTAGTGAATAAATTAACATTGAGACATATTAAGATAACTGAACACAAAAAAACTAGAATATGATTTGAGGGGTAACTGAGGTAGGGCACTAGAATATAATATCTCATCAGCTGTTAAGCGATGTTTTACTCTGGTTCCAGAAAATAATTTCACTGCACTCTCCATTATTCTCAATTCTGTTAAATTGATATTTATTGTCTATTTGATTGCTTATTGGTGGTTAGTGTAATACATCTTATTTTCAAAAATTGTTGTACCACGTAAAGTGACTTTGACTGTTGGTATTGTATTGAGTCTTGTTTTGAAAATTTTTTCGATTGCATGAATACCTCGCTAAACTTTTGCTCTATATTTAGGTATTAACCGGCTGGGAAGACAGAATGTGCATTTCAAATTTATTTTGCGTATTCTTTATTTGTTGCTTCTTGTATTATTTTTTACAAATTTTTTGTTTTGTTTTGAACAGTTGAGCGCATTTGCTCAAGATGAAAGTAAGAACATATGCTAAAGAGCACAACTTTGTCTCTAAAGTACATGGTTACCACGGGCATAGTTGTTTTTAATTGTAATTTTTCGTATAATGTGTTTTTTTCTGAGAACACTTGCCAGTAATAATCGAGTAAAGTTCTTCCTCGCAGGCCAGTTCAAGTTCAGGCTCTCATGCAGTTACTTTCAAGAGGGAAGTAGACTACGACTGCAATGAGGCACGTTCAGGGCTCGCAGAAGCAGAAGGCGAGTTGAGGGAATGCAGCTCTGGTGCGGGCATCACAAGTGCTGTTCATCAGGGACCAGCTGCAGCATCTCAAGGGAGCGCTGACTCGCTATCATCAGATGTGTCAATTAGCGGCAGTGGTATTGAGGCCGCACCTGCTGACAGACTCATGTCACGGCCCTTACTGTGTGAACATTGTGATTACATCACTGGTAGAAAGGACTTTATGGAGCTGCATCTCCGTGTCAGGCACAAATTAGGATGTTACTACGATTGTGGGTTGTGTGATTACTCCACTATGTACATAAGTATTTTGAAGCGGCATGTAGTGGAGCAGCATGACAAGGAAAGCCGGTACGAAGGTCTACCCGGGGGTATCCAATATTCAGGTGTGAAAATGACGGGGGAACAGTCACGTAATAAACATGGTCAGGAAGAGCCCAAATGTGATTTATGTAACTCTTGTTTTGTCGTCAAGTCCAGCCCTGATACACCTAAAATAGGTGCAATAAACAATATTATGGTGTACAAGTGTGAAGTATGCGAATATTCTTCGTCAAATGAAGGAAAATTGACGCAGTTTTTGTCTGGTAAACGCAAAATAAGACCTCAAATAAGCAAACATGTTCAAAGTCGATTTTACAGGCGTAACTTGAATGACTCTGCCCGTAGAAACGAACGTGAACCATACCAAGCTATCAAAGGTAGGAAAGGACAACTGTTCAAATCTGAGATTTGTGACTATTCCTCTACTCGTAAGGGTTATGCTAAATGGCACCTAGCCTGCAAACATGGTAAAGGTCAGCTGTTCAAGTGCGAATTGTGTGAATATTTCTCTGCTCATAGGGGTAATCTTAGACGTCACCGAGCCAGCAAACATGGTGAAGGTCAGCTTTTCAAGTGTGAGTTATGTAACTATTCTTCCACTCGAAAGGGTAATCTTAAACTTCACCTAGCCAGCAAACATGGTGAAGGTCAGCTGTTCAAGTGTGAATTTTGTGAATATTTCTCTGCTCATAAGGGTGAAATTAAGCGTCACCTAGCCAGCAAACATGGTGAAGGTCAGCTGTTCAAGTGTAAATTATGTACCTATTCTTCCGCTCGAAAGTGTAACCTTGAATTTCACCTAGCCAGCAAACATGGCGAAGGTCAGCTGTTCAAGTGTGAATTATGTAACTATTCTTCCGCTCGAAAGGGTAATCTTAAGCTTCACCTAGCCAGCAAACATGGTGAAGGTCAGCTGTTCAAGTGTGAATTTTGCAAATATTCCTCTGCTCATAGGAGTGATCTTAAACTTCACCTAGCCAGAAGACATAGTGAAGGTCAGCTGTTAAAGTGTGAGTTATGTGAATATTCCTCTGCTCATAAGGGTGAAATTAGGCGTCACCTAGCCAGCAAACATGGTGAAGGTCAGCTGTTCAAGTGTGAGTTATGTGAATATTCCTCTGCTCATAAGAGAAGTCTTAAACTTCACCTAGCCAGCAAACATGGTGAAGGTCAGCTATTCAAGTGTGAATTATGTAACTATTCTTCCGCTCTAAAGGGTAATCTTAAACTTCACTTAGCCAGCAAACATGGTGAAGGTCAGCTGTTCAAGTGTGAATTTTGCGAATATTCCTCTGCTCATAGGAGTGATCTTAAACATCACCTAGCCAGCAAACATGGTGAAGGTCAGCTGTTCAAGTGTGAATTATGTAACTATTCTTCCGCTCGAAAGGGTAAAGTTGAAAAACACCTAGCAAGCAAACATTAATGCGTTTTCTTGCAAGATGTGAAATGTAGATTCCTGGGCTATTCAAATGTCTAACCAGTGCATCACGATTCACATTCTATTAAGATTGTAGCTCTTCCGTGTGGTCAAAGATCTTTCGGGCTTCTCCCTCTGGAGAATGTAACTTTTGTGTCCATTGGAATTAGTGCTCACTAGAGGAATATGTGAGGTCCTGAACCAAAATTTAAGGAGGTCAAGTTTATGTGGAAATGTTTTTATTTTGTTAAGGACCTTCTTTTTCGTTTACTGCAGTCCTGTTTTTCATTATTTGTTGCGCCTTCAACTTCATCTTGTTGCCTAAATTTCTGTGAAACGTTCTGTTTCTATAAACCTTGTGCATAAACCCTGCATTATCATAAGTGATCACTTAATGATGTCTTCTCCTTCCTCTTTTAAAACCACTTTTATAAATAAACATGTCTGAACTATCTTATTTAACGTAAGTAACGCCTCGGTTGAGTTGTTTTAGGCGAAATTTTATTTCCTTCCTAACATTCATTCTTCATTTTGCGTGCTATTCTGCGCAATTTTCTTTAATTTATAATGTGTCTTTTCGAATGAAATGAGAACTTTCTTTCAGTTGCCGAGTGGCTTTTTAGGATGACGCATGAAAATCAGCCGTTGACATTCTATTTCGAAGTGTTTTTTGTCGCATCCTTGTTACATTTGTCAGACTTGCATTGCAAATTCTTTTTTTTCTTTTATATTCCAGGATTGACGGTCACAATCTTGAATTGTTTCATGTTCTTTTTTTGTGTTTGTAAGAAAATATACATTTCTGGCAACCTTCTCTAATGTTTCATGTCAGTGGTTCTCAAACTTGGGTCCCTGAGAAGGTCCCAGGGGGTCTGCGACACGATGGAAAAATTACATCATGACAATATGTATAAAAATGCACAACAATGATTCTTCGTCATTATAATAGGTGGAATCGAAATTTTGGTGTGCATGCAGCCATCATTTTTCAATGACATTTTCATATGTCATATTTCATTTAGGTGTGTTGGCCCACACTTTGCTTCTGGCTTTATTGGAGAACTGTGTTTACTTTTGTTGCAATACGTTGCAATACATTTATCACATGAAATTTTTTTTGGCAAGGTCACGGAAAGCTGCGACAAATTTTGAGAAATTTGACATTCTGCTGGGCTACAAGCGTTGGACTGTGTGTAGTCGTAAACCTTCGGTCGGCGCCTCGGTCAAACTTGCTAGCTCTCGAGCATCGACAAGACACCTTGGGGATACACGAAACACACACACACACACAGGCTTGGGATCAGAAGGCAGAGGTTTTGGCTGAACTGGGCCCCTCAGGGGGATACAACTATTGTATCTATTGGAATTAGCACTCCCAGGGGAACCATGTGAGGGCCCGAGCTAAAGGTTAGGTAGGCTTCTTTTTTTGTTGTAATAAAATGGGTTTTTGTTTTGTTACGGACCATCTTTTTTCAGTTCACTGCTGTCCTGTTTTTCCAGCACCTACTACTTTCTTCTTCATCTTATTCTTTTTTCGTGAACTTCTTTCGTAGCTTACTGTTTCTGTGCACCTTGTGCATAGATTCCGCGTTCCCTCAACTCCATACTAAATGGTGCCTTCCTCTTTCCTCTCTTGGAACATCTTTGTCGTGGTTAAGGGAGGCTAAAACTTTCTTTTGTAATAATAATAATAATTTGGCTGAACTGGGTAGCGCGAGGGCAGATTCAAAAGAGAAGGAGTAAGGCTTTAGCAGAAAGCGGCACCATCTACACCAATGGTGTGCTCTCTAAGGAATCACGTGTTTGGGGTATCGAGCGCGCGCCAATCAGAGTGCGAAACTTCAGGACAGGCAAGCATCCAACGAATCAAAATTGAGAGACTTTCTCTGTGGCTTAAAACAGTCTAGACCTTTCGAGAATGAACCAGGCGAGAGCTATATAATGAGTTGACATGAAGAATCGGGAGACTTTTGTTCGTGGACTTACAGAGGAGAAGAGGTGCGAGATCTGAGGGCACACACAACGTGGCATCCCGGCCGCTGCCGGGATGCATACTACATAAGCAGCAAATTTAACATCTGAGTAAAGTGAACCTCGAAGTTTCAAGAAGACAACGCTGTACTCCTACAATCGCCGAAGTAGTAACCTGCAACAAGAACCCGCTCGAAAAATCACGGGCTTGGCACATCACCAACCCAACGAAAAATACATGGAGAATTTCCACGTTGAGCATGAGCTCCCAAGCAGCTTCAGCGTAAAAATTTGGAGCCACGCGTTCACCAACAATGCGGAGGTCGACGGGCAAGAACTACAATAACACAATCCCGCAGCACTTTAAAGAATCACAGCTGGGACAGGACTTCAAAAACTTTGCCAGTAACGAAGCGCATGTGGAGAACTGGAGCAGTGAAGCCAGCAAGATGGAGCGGCGCAATGGAGCAGCCGCCGGAACGAACTGCCGCGGCAGTGGCCGCCGACGAGGACAGCAGATGCTGAGCACCAGCAGCGGAAATAGTGAATAGGCAGTGAATATCAATCAATGAATCACTCATTATCAAGAGTGCGAGTGTTTATTATAGTGAGAGCTCTGAAGGTGGCCGGCCTGATGCCGGGCGTCCCGCCACAACATCGCCGCCCGAAGCAAAGGCAGATCAACTCTACGTGCATTCTTCAAGCAGTATTGGAAGTGTATTAAATCATCGTGATCTACAAGTACAAGAAAGTGTTAATACAAAATTACGTGTTGAGGACTCAGAAAAGTGATCTAAGTGCAAATTGAAGTGCAAAGCAGCACATAGAATAGGGCACTCAGAGTGGCGCGCTAATTATATAATTAATTTGTGTTTTTTATTGTGTTGTGCACTTAGCAGGAGGATGTGGTTCGGTCACAAAGCAAGAGTTCAGGTGGTGCGGGATGCAAAGTTTTTTACTTAATTTTTGAATACCTTGTGGTAAGCAAGGTTTTTGCTGTTATACATTGCATTATCCCCGGTTATTTCGTGCTTACGCTAGCCCATTCATCGACTATGTCTTCTGATTTTTTATTCATTGTGCGGGAAGTTTTTTATAGTTATCATGAATTTTGTGCCACGTTAATCATGCAATCGTTGCTCTAGCGCTCATTGCGACAAGAGGTGCATATTTCTCATTCTTGGTGTGTCAATTTAGGTCAAAACTTGCTTGTCGACAATCCTTATTTTTAATCTACGTGTTCTCAAAATAAAACTCATTTCAATCTTTCGATTCTTTTATTTTCCATGCTGTTGTACGAGTACACGCGAACACGAAATGTGTAATACCATTATTATATTTTCGTGGGTTGAGATTCCCCTAGGCGTGCGAGGGGGTGGCAGCCGCAAAGCTATAAACCACCACCCCTTCTGGTATCGCGACACTTTGGTGGTGTGTGTGGGTTTTTGGTATGTGTGAAAATGTTGAAGAAAGCTCATTTATAAGGAAGCGAATGGAGAAGAAGAATCGTAAAAGCATTAAAATCTTTATCTGAACGTTTCGAGCCAAGGCTCATTTTCAACAGGAAATCTGCAAAGTTTAAGAAAAATTTTGAACAAAGTTATCATACACAATTAAAAATCAAATGTCTAGGTATGGAAGAACTGAAATTTTTTTTTGAGAGCCTAATGACAACGGGTGAAAACATTTGTAAAAAGAGAGCTGCGCAAACATAAAAGATATTATCTAGAAAGTAAATCAGCCTACGAAAAAACAAGTAAAACTAAGTAAAAGGTGGGTTATAATGGGTTACCGATTGACTATTTTCAGCGGATAAGAACTTTGCATTTCATTGAGGGAGGGCCTGAGTTTATGAATGTACAAGGACTCCAATATACGAAGGTCAAAACTAGCTTTACATGAATCTAAAATTTCAAATTTGTCCATATTAATAACCTGATGACATGTACCCTCCAAAGTGTGCTGTCTAATGCTGGAATGTGCAGGGGAACATAGAATGCGACCTGTTCGATGGCTACGACCGGCATGCTCCGATACCCTCACGTAAAGAGCACGATGGGTTGACCCCACGTACTGTGATGCGCAATGCGCACAACTAAATTTATAAATGAGGGACGAACGCATGCCAGCCGGCAGCACATCTTTAAATTTAAAAAATGACCCAATGGTGCGCTTATTCACTAAAATAACACGAAAACTAAGAGGAAAATAATTTGATATTAGTTTTAAGACATCGGTTTTTAGTTTCTCAGACTGATGTCCAAAGTATGGTAAAACACAGTAGATGAAATCATTATTGGCGGGACTGGTAATTGGGGCAAATTTATTGGCTAGAAACTTACTAATTGAACGGGATATTACTGCTTTAGGGTAGCCATTAGTTGTGAAAAAGGTTTCAAGAAACTTAAATTCATTATGCATGTTGGTATAATTAGAACAGATGTTATATGCACGGTTAACTAGAGTTGAAACGCTATTTAATTTGAACCTTTTGCAACAATAACTAAAGAAACTTAAACCTAACCCAGAAAAAGACATATACAAATTTGAAATTTTAGATTCATGTAAAGCTAGTTTTGACCTCCGTATATTGGAGTCCTTGTACATTCATAAACTCAGGCCCTCCCTCAATGAAATGCAAAGTTCTTATCCGCTGAAAATAGTCAATCGGTAACCCATTATAACCCACCTTTTACTTAGTTTTACTTGTTTTTTCGTAGGCTGATTTACTTTCTAGATAATATCTTTTATGTTTGCGCAGCTCTCTTTTTACAAATGTTTTCACCCGTTGTCATTAGGCTCTCAAAAAAAACTTTCAGCTCTTCCATACCTAGACCTTAGATTTTTAATTGTGTATGATAACTTTGTTCAAAATTTTTCTTAAACTTTGCAGATTTCCTGTTGAAAATGAGCCTTGGCTCGAAACGTTCAGATAAAGATTTTAATGCTTTTACGATTCTTCTTCTTATTTGCTTCCTTATAAATTTGCTTCGCAAAAAAGATGTGGTTTTACATTTACGTGTCAATTATGGCGAAGAGGCATGTCGACTTTACTATAGATATTTTAATACCAAATTCAAACTCGAGAAATCGAAACTGGATTATGATTTCCTCGTGCAGTGCGAGATTTACAACATTATGCCTAAGTTTCTCCGGTTCAAGCTCTACAAAATTTCGCTTCACACTACAAGTTTTTACAAATCATGGCAAGTCAACCTACTTAGAAGAGAAATCAACCAGAAGAAAAAGACCATCGCTAAGCTGACCTGTGATCTCTCGGAGTGTCGCTCCAGTCTTTCTGAAACGTTCCCCGGAGTGACACGTATTTTGATTTACCGAACTGTGAATGATAAAATTAGAAATCTAGTGCAAAAATCTAGCCAGATTCATGAACGTAAATTGCGTAACTTAGGAATCTTCAACAGACTACAGCCCTGTGATCCCAACAAAGTTGTGCACAACTACAGCTCCGTGACGTTGAGCAATCGCCTTAAAACTCTGTTAGCATTCGGTCTTGATTTTTGTCTCCCTGTGTACAAAATAATTTTTTTTTCAGTATTTTCTTCAGTTTGAGAAATTAGCTTATACAGTTGAGCAAAAGTTCCCTAATCATGATAATTTATCAACTTTTAATGAACAACTGCAATCCCTTTCTTTCAAGTATTTTTATGGTTTCAAACCTTACAAAATTTTTTCTGCCATTTTTACTAGAAAAGATGTAATAGAATTGAAACAACTCTCTTCTAACCCAGAAATCATTGTAACTAAACCTGATAAAGGTCGTGCTGTAGTCATTTTGAATAAGGAGACTTACCTTGACCGAATGCGAAATATAATATCTGACACCTCCAAATTTTTACCGATCACCGAGTCAATTCAAAAATATTCATTGAAGATAGAAGACAAAGTCAATAACTTCCTACGTAAATTAAAAAAATTGAATTTCATTCAGGATGACGTGTACAAGAAACTTATTTGCTCTGGCACTGGTCCCGGTATTTTATACGGTTTGCCTAAAATCCACAAGCCTAACTTTGCGACTGCCTTTCTGTTTAGACCGATATTTGCCGCATATAACTGTGCTACATACAACGTTGCCAAATACCTTGTACCTGTTCTTAGTCCCTTGACCTCTAATAATTATACTGTTATTAACTCTCATGAATTTGTTCAATCTATTTCTAGTCAAACGTGTGCAAATGACGTTTTTATGGCTTCCTTGGACGTTGAAAATCTTTTTACCAATATACCATTGACCGAAACAATAGATATTTGCCTTAATTCTCTGTTTTGTAGTCCATCCAATAGAGTCATAGGTTTGAGCAAAAAATATTTCAAATCACTTTTAGAATTGTGTGTTCATAATTCATTTTTTCTTTTTAATGGGTCAATTTATAAGCAGATAGAAGGTTTAGGAATGGGATTACCTTTAGGACCAAGTTTTGCTAATATTTTTATGTGCCACCATGAGCAGAAGTGGTTAGATCAATGTCCAGATGATTTTAAACCTGTCTTTTACAAACGTTATGTTGACGACACTTTTGTCCTTTTCAAGCATAAATCACATGCAGACCTTTTCCTTAAATACCTGAACGATAAGCATCCTAATATTAAATTTACTTTAGAATTAGAAATGAATAAAGAGCTGAATTTTCTAGATGTTACTGTTTGCCGCTCCAACAATATTTTTGAAACATCTGTTTTTAGAAAACCATCTTTTTCTGGGTTAGGTTTAAGTTTCTTTAGTTATTGTTGCAAAAGGTTCAAATTAAATAGCGTTTCAACTCTAGTTAACCGTGCATATAACATCTGTTCTAATTATACTAACATGCATTATGAATTTAGGTTTCTTGAAACCTTTTTCCCAACTAATGACTACCCTAAAGCAGTAATATCCCGTTCAATTAGTAAGTTTCTAGCCAATAAATTTGCCCCAATTACCAGTCCCGCCAATAATGATTTCATCTACTGTGTTTTACCATACTTTGGACATCAGTCTGAGAAACTAAAAACCGATGTCTTAAAACTAATATCAAATTATTTTCCTCTTAGTTTTCGTGTTATTTTAGTGAATAAGCGCACCATTGGGTCATTTTTTAAATTTAAAGATGTGCTGCCGGCTGGCATGCGTTCGTCCCTCATTTATAAATTTAGTTGTGCGCATTGCGCATCACAGTACGTGGGGTCAACCCATCGTGCTCTTTACGTGAGGGTATCGGAGCATGCCGGTCGTAGCCATCGAACAGGTCGCATTCTATGTTCCCCTGCACATTCCAGCATTAGACAGCACACTTTGGAGGGTACATGTCATCAGGTTATTAATATGGACAAATTTGAAATTTTAGATTCATGTAAAGCTAGTTTTGACCTCCGTATATTGGAGTCCTTGTACATTCATAAACTCAGGCCCTCCCTCAATGAAATGCAAAGTTCTTATCCGCTGAAAATAGTCAATCGGTAACCCATTATAACCCACCTTTTACTTAGTTTTACTTGTTTTTTCGTAGGCTGATTTACTTTCTAGATAATATCTTTCATGTTTGCGCAGCTCTCTTTTTAAAAATGTTTTCACCCGTTGTCATTAGGCTCTCAAAAAATAAATTTCAGTTCTTCCATACCTAGACATTTGATTTTTAATTGTGTATGATAACTTTGTTCAAAATTTTTCTTAAACTTTGCAAATTTCCTGTTGAAAATGAGCCTTGGCTCGAAACGTTCAGATAAAGATTTTAATGCTTTTACGATTCTTCTTCTCCATTTGCTTCCTTATAAATTTGCTTCGCAAAAAAGATGTGGTTTTAAGCTCATTTATTGGTAGGTTTTTCTTACCTTATTTTCAAATCAATATCATTAGCTTAATTTGAATTTATTACGACGTAGCAACATCGATCCTCCGTCAGTCCATCTGTCACGGTCGTGAGTCTTGTGACCGGCAGTCTGGCACCAAGTCCGTTTAGGCTCTGGCTGTCTAATCGGTCTATCTGCTACACATTCGCATTGTACACAGATAACGTTCGCTATATTTTACTATTATATAAAAAATGGTAGTATTTCGGTAATGAGTTATTGATAACTGACAAAACTATATTTGGCAAGTTTGCCTAAATATCATGTAACTGTAGGCTGCTCTGTTTCTTTTCAATTATTAATTTTATTCATCATGCTTCATTTTACGCTCACAAAAAGTGAGAATTGAAGGTGCAGAAGTTTTAAAACTAAAATCGACGGATAAGCTTTCCACTGCTACTTCATCAAGACGAAGTGAAGGAAGTAGTTTGGGTTCAAAAAAGAAAATCAAAACTGAGAAGGAATAATTCCTAATGTATTGCATATGGGCTTACCTATGTGGTGAAAAAACGTTGGAGTGGAGTACCCGAAGTGTGTCATCTGTCAAGACATACTCTCCAATGAAGGTGTGAAACCATCGAAACTATAAAGACATTTACAACAAAAGGGAAATTTCACTGTTTCCTTTAACAATTTTACTGGTGCCGAAATGAATTATCTTTATGTGTGAATTGTGCGTCGTGAAGGGACCATCTAATAGACAAGGATTTGATAAAGATTATTTGCTCTCAGCAAGTACTCTAGCCCACCCACACCTTCCTGTGTTGGTACCGTTAGTATACCCACTTGGAGTTGTCTACTCGTTACAAATAGTATCTGTAAAATTGATAACTAAGTGCTCATGGGATTATTTAAAACAGTGTTGTCAGTGGGTAAAACTAACGTGGGGGGCGCCCACTAACATATGGGTCTTTTTTTAGCTTTGCGTATTTATTTTCATTCTGTATCTTGTAAGAAAAAAAGCAAACTAAAATTAATAAAGTATTATAAATAAAGCACACGACCCTGGTCCCTGGAGTTCAGTGCTCCGAGGACCAGGCAGAATGGCGGGGGAGGCAAAGGATCGCGACCCAGCCAGAGAAACTCTGCAGGGTATCGGAAGACGTCCGCAAGGGAGCAAAAGAAGTCATCCGCCAAACCCAATGAGATAAAATCGATCAGGACGCCGGTTGCTGAACATGGAAGTGGACCCAAAAGCAGCACATCGCTTTGTTCGACCTCTGCAGCAGCCGCGGGCCGTCAGATTGGGGAACGGGAGCAACAGGAGGACACGTCTGCTTGAATCACCAATATCGAGAGCAATATCGACCAAGTCATAAAGTGCCTGGATGGGGTGCTGCCGGAGCGTTATGTCGCTCGGGTAAATACAACGAGCCTGCCTCTGGTGCACCCAACCTAACCCTTTACGCCCGAGTGTGACGAATTCGTCACACAAGAAGTACGAGCTTCTCACGTAGTAAATTACAAACAGAGCTTCATGCAAACGAATGTGCAGACGCAGGTACATGTCCTCTCCAGGCTGAGTAGTGTGTTGTGTCAGTTTTGCGCGCGCTACCTCAGTTGATAAACAAACTTTGCGAGGGGGTGACGTGTGGTTCGCACCGCTCCTACTCGCTATATAAAAAACGTTATGGATGAAATCTCAGGTAAGTTTCATGCGTGTAAAAATTTTTGAATGTTAAGTAGCGTCTGTACAATACGTTTATCAAAGGAAAATGGAATTTAAAGAGTTAGAAAGAATAAAATATTGAGTTACATCAGTGTGACGATTTCGTCACATCAGGGACACAAAGCATGTTTTGTTGCTACCGTGTTTGCATGGCAAGCGAAGAATGTTGGCAAACCTTCCTCTTTTATAATGCCAGTACCGTCTTAGATGCTAGTCCAATTTAATATATATGTTATTTACTCCTTGTTAAAGATGAAAATATAATTAAAAATTACAATAAAATGAAATAATGCGACTTTATGAAAAGAGTGATTGAGTACTACTGTTCATTTATATAAATTGACGTTATGTTCTATTATACGAGCGTTTGTTTTTTACAGGATCATTTTTCTCACCAAGATTATTCTATGGCAACAAGAACAACCGTGATAGAAAAGTTATTTTTGCAAGTGATAAATTGAAGAATTAGATGAAGATGACGTTGTAGATCCTGACTAAATTATTGCTGAATCCGACAAGGACGCGGAAAAAAGTACGTTGCTAATCAGTGTTTAGAGAGATATTTGTAATAAATGCCTTCATAAAAATGTATTTTCTTGACAAATTGCCAATTTTCTATTCTAACTTCACATTAGATACGTTGTAATGCGTTGTATTTTATTTCAGATTTGAACAGGCAATTGACGTCGACGATCCATCAGAAATTATCGAAAATTCAGCAGTTGGGATTGAGATCACAGCATCTGCTTTTAGAGAAAGCAGACCACAAAAAAATTAACCGCGCACTCGTCGGCGCCAGTAATTACATCATAAACGATGGCTCTGTTAGGACCTGACATAATGGATAACGAAGATATTCTTTTCCCTGCAATATTTTACAAGCAATTATTATCAGATTTCACTGATCCAGTAGTTCGTGAAATCAAAAATTGAAAATAACCTCAACAAACCTCTGAATGTGACCAACTACGAGCTGAAACAGTGATTTGGGCTTGCATGTTACATCGTTTTGAGTCTAAGAGCAAGACCACTATTGGAGCGCTATTGCCTGACATTGGGGAGGACATTGCACCCAGAATTGCTGAAACGAGAAACAAATGCAAGAAAGAGCACTGCATTGGAAGAACTATTTACTATAAGAAATGTAATGCAAGCCTATGTCTCATTGCTAAATCAAACAGGTTTGAATCTTATCATGAGTAGTATGAGAAAAAAATTGTAGGTAAAATGTACCAATGTTTGTTACTATGCTTGTACCCAGTAGTGCAGCCAGGGAGGGGGACCACTGGGGCCACTGGGGCCAGCCCCCCCCCCCCCAAATTTTGAGTTGGGAGCCAGTTTCAGTTTCTCTTTAAGTAAAACAATAAAAACAATAAATAAGATTGCTGATAATTGATGGCTGCCGCTCATCCCCCTTCCCTATCCCCGAAATTATATGTCGGGGATCCTGCATCCCCCCCTTCCCCGAAATTTTTGCCTGAGGATGTGTTTTAAGATTTACAGTAAATAAAGTGATAGCAACGTGTGAAATAGGTCAAAAATACTATTCAATAAAGAATTTGAAGTTATTTCCTTGTATAACTTATGCACCTTAGCTCGCGGATGTGACGAATTCGTCACAAAAATTTTTTTTTTCAAAAAAATAATTTTAGGCAATTTCAATGCATCTTGTGCTTCCAGTACACCTTTCTGTCATAAATAGAACAAAAATTATTTTTTAGATGCTTGAAAGATAATTCAGGGCGTAAAGGGCTAATCTCCAATGAAGAAAAAATCGAGAAGCTAGAGAATACCATTAAAGAAATAACAAATGTAATATCCTCGCTATCTTCCTCTGGAGGCCTGAAGAGCTCAATCAACTCTCCAAGACAGAAAAATAAAACAAGTTCATTCCTTTGGATTTTGCAAAACAGCCACCACCGCCAGTATTCACGTGCTTTTACAGCATGAAATTTGCACCAGAAACGAAGCGTGCAATCGACCCTTACTCAGTTAAAAAGTCAATTGTGGCTCTGACAAAATCGCCACTGAAGTCCATAACCACCAGCGGCCAAGACAGCTTCACCCTTGAGGTAAGAAACAAGAGCCAAGGCCAAGCACTCATGACCATCACACACTCAACACCGTGCAAGGTCCTTCCCCACCCAAAACTCAACAAATCAAAAAGACTCACCCTCCCTGTACACCCTGTCCTTGTCGTGGGGGGAGGGCTTGCGCGTCCCTGTGAAGTGCAGGGCCAAACTGACCAGGTGCAACCATGTAAGGCGGGCCTGCACCGAGGGACCTGACAAACGAGGTAGCATCGGTTGAAATAGCTTTGATTTGGACCCCAACTGGATCTTCCTTTGACCACCCCCTATAATCACTACAACTCTGGAGGAGACCTAGTCTCGGCTTCTTCAGTTTCGATCGAGTCAATTGCGGCCAGGGATAGCCGAGGGAACCCCGGGGTCGGTTGGTGGCTGTTTAAACGTGGTGGTGCGGAGTGGCGCCCGTTCCTGCTACTAGTCAAGCGCAGCATCCGATTTAGATTCGTGGGCTTTTGAAGCTATATTTGCATGAAAGAGTGGTCCCGATTGGACTGCGTGTGCCTGGCTTCAGGGATCCCCTTGTTGTAGGCCTAACATGACTGCCCGCTTGACGTGCGAATGACACCTAAAGAATCTTTTTCATGGAACCCCCTCGAACTGCGCCACTGACGACCCGGATTCTATTGGACCATAGTACCGAAATTCCCTCTCAAGAGCCGTTACTGCAGCTGCCATCGCAGGTTCCCCCTGCGAGTGGAGGAGCTGCAGGCGGACATCAATATGCCACTGAACTTACAATGGAACCCTACCAACGCCCAACCATGAAAACTGACGCAGCCAATGTTCCTGGTGGGAGATGGGGAAACCAGCCTCGCCGTGGAGGCTGCCGCTGCAGGCAACTGCACCTCTTGACTGCTGACACCCATGATTCGATTCTTCCGACAGAATACAAACGGTTTTTCAACATCAAAGCTAACGATGGCTCGCCCTTGACCCATATAGATGTTATTGTAGCCCACCGTGATCTGTACCGCGGGCTGGGAGAAAGACCGGTGTCATGCCGCACAGGTGTTGTCGAGCTTTTTGTGCTGGTTACCCATAATATTACTTGTTTTCTTTATGTGTCCAGCTCCCTGAATGCCGACTTGGTCTGTTTCTTTGCGCTGATGATGCGTCTGTGCATTTACTTTAGTTAGCCCTAAATATCATTTGTATTGCATTTCAATATTTCAATGTTATTTTCACTACCTAGCTGAATAAAACAACTAAGATTTGAAATGTAATTTTGCGTGTTGTATTGTGTTATGCAGTAACTTATGTCTATGTACGCTATTTTCACATAAAATAAATAAAATCATGTTCTTTGCTGAAATGTATCAGTCTATTTAAAAGGTATTGTAACGAGATTCCACAAGAAATAATTCACATCCTATAATCAAAAGAGTTTTCCTTACTCCTGTTTGCCACAGGCTTTAGTCTAATACGACACTCTCGCCTAAAAAGGGGCTTAAGGAAACCACCGTGGGAGGACCAACTATTCCGCATATTTTGTCGCAAAAGAAGGCGCTGTCGCAGTTCGGCCTAAACAGAATTCACTTCTGTTGCCCTAACGGTGTAATTACGGCGCAGACAGTTGCTCGTCTTCCTAACGGTACCGCCGTAGTTCGGCACGAACAGAATTTACTACTGTTGCCCTAGCGGACTGAACACGGCGTAGGCGGTACCCACACACACCACTCTAACGGTGCCGCCGTAGTTCGGCACGAACAGAATTTGCTTCTGTTGCCCTAGCGGACATAATGCGGCGTAGGCGGTACCCACACACACCTCCCTCTAACGGTACCACCGTAGTTCGGCACAAACAATTTACTTCTGTTGCCCTAGCGGACTTATTACGGCGTAGGTGGTACCCACATACAATCTCACCCTCTCGGTACCGCCGTAGTGCGGCACACACAGAAATTAATTCTTTTGCCCTAACGGACTGATTACGGCGAAGGCGGTACCCACACGAACCTCAGGAAGGGCAGCTGCACAGAAAAGCCAGCGCCCCCGGAAAAAGGTAGCTGCAAAGAAGACAGCCCCCTTCTCCCACGAACCCTCACGTCGACCGCACGACGGTATCGACAACCGGCCAAGATCACTGAGACTCGTGGAGGTGTCCTCTTGGTGGAGGTGCACAACCAGGACCAAAGCCGTGCCATCTTGTGCATCCGTCAATTGGCTGGTGTGAGTATTGAGGTGACTGCACATGGTAGCCTAAATGAACGTAGGGGCACCATCTGGTATGCAAACCACCCACAATACACTGATGAGCGCCTTTTAGAAGAGTTACAGCAGTGTGGAGTTAAGGCCCTGTACCGAATGAAGAGACTGGAAAATGGCATTTTAGTTCCCACTCCGGTATACATTCTCACTTTCGATCGGTGCTCTCTCCTTCAGTCGGTGGGCATTGGTTGGACGAGGTGTAGTGTACGGCAGTACGTCCCAAAGCCACGCCGTTGTTTTAAGTGCCAAAAATATGGTCACGGAACATAGACGTGCCGATCTCTGTGGAGCGTATGTGCTAACTATGCTCAAAATCAGCACGAGCTGCCATGCGACCGACCTCCAATGTGCCCAAACTATGATAAGCAGCCCTCTGCTGGATCCCGGGACTGCTTCTATTACAAAATGGAAGAGGAGGTGCTTGCCACGCAGATGACTCAAAGGCTAAGTTATGGAGAAGCGCAACGATTAGTTAGCAGCAGGTACATCACCGGTGGTACATCATACGCTGAAAGAGTGCAGGCCCCTCAGAGAAGACCAAGTGTTCTGACGACTCTGCGCCCAGTGGGACCAATGGAAACTCTGGTGCAGCTAGCCGAGAGCCCACTGCCGCTGTGGGCAGTTCGTGGCGTGCTGCGGGCCGCTCTGATATGAATAAATCACAGCATGGCACTAAACCAGCGCAGACTCCCAGACCCTCTTTTGCTGATGCTCTGATCGATTTGCAGCCAAGCCTTCCGAATGTTGAATTTTTCACGGGCGTTGTTGCCCCTACTGTCTCGAGAAAACGTGTCCCGAGCGCAACGTCACCTCTTACTGGCGCTGCCTCAGCAAAGGTGGCTAGAGCTTTGACGGGGAAAGTTTGGAATAGAGATCGACCACAGTGTAAACGAAACAGCATGGTAAGCGGCAGCAGCGACGACGTGTCGCCAGTGCCTGGGGAGGACGTGCAGCCATCTAGCGGCATGGGTTGTGCCCCGGACCCGGTGGGGGCTCGGACTGATGAGGATCCTGCAGCTCCGCGACGTTCTGATGTAAGACGCGACTCACTGACCTGTCGTGGTACGGATAGCACCCGACCGAGTCGTGATGCCATCGTAAAGCTCGACTTCGTAGCGCAGCGTATACGTTCGCTGGATCGCGTGATCACCGTACCCAAGGCCGTTTCTTCTCACTTGTCAAAAGTATGTCCACCATCAAAACCTACCTCAATGCCCCCTCCAAAGTGCCTTTTCATGTATGGGCAATAAACCTGGCCAGCATAATCCGCCATCTTTGCTAAAATTACCATATCCCAAAATGAAACACCCGGAAGATAAAACCCAATAGTGACATTTGATGCAAACCATTATTCAATGGAATGTTAGGGGGTACCGGAGTAACTACGGCGACTTGCGGACCCTCATAGAACAATATCAACCACTATGAATCTGTCTCCAGGAAACAATCCTGGGAGGCCTAACCCCATCACCTCCTGGGGTTAACAATATAGAAACTTTCTCCCATGTGCCCGACCTGGCTCCGGGATCAGGACTGGCCGTCCTCATCCGGAGAGATCTGGGCTATGCAAGGCTAGCACTGAATACCCAAATCCAGGCTTTGGCGCTTCGCCTTTGGATTGGGAACAAACCTCTAACAATTTGTTACGCATCCATCTCGCCAGCAGAGCCAGTTTTCTTGCCAGACCTGATAAACCTGTATAGTCAACTGTCTGAACAATCCTTTGTCGTTGGGGACTTCAACGCAAAGTATCCAACTTGGGGCAATGTACAGAGTGATCAACATGGTAGAACGAAGGACTCTTTCATTGTTAATACAAACTCCTGCCTGCTGAAAAACAGGGCGGCCACACACTTTCATGTTCAAACTGGCACAACGACTGCACTAGATTTGAGCCTGCGCACCCCCGATGTTTTCCCGGACTTGAGGTGGAGCGTGCTGGAGGATGCTAACGGCAGTGACCATTTTCCAATAGTCATTCATTTGGAGCAGTATGAGCCAATACCTACGGAGCCACGATGTATGATGAAGCGAGCAAATTGGAAAACCTATGAGGATATGATGCAGATGGACGAGGAGGCTGAGTATGGGAGTGTGGATGAGCATGTAGAACAGTTCAACAGAACCCTGAGAAGCGCTGCGAATTTAGCTATCCCGGTGTCGCGCGGGGTTTTCCCAAACACCGCGTCCCTTGGTGGACCAACAGCTGCGCTGTGGCCAATGTTAACCGGAAGCGAGCACTGAGGCGATACCAGCGTAGCGGTCAGCTAGCGGACAAGATAGCCTACAATAGGGCTAGAGCCAGGGCGCAATACCTCAAGGATGAAGCTCGCAAAGCCTCTTGGCGCAAGTATGTCCCCAGTCTTAATGCAGACACGCCCATGTCCAAGATTTGGCCACGGGTTACAAAAATGAAGGGGCATTATAGTGTCAGCAAGCCTTGCCTAGAACTGGACGGTTCCCTCACGGCGGATCCGCAGCGAGTGGCGGATGTTCTGGCCGAGAATTTTTCTTCCGTATGCAGTGACGCACACTACCCTCCTGATTTCCGTGTGTATAAAAGGAGACAGGAACAGCTGAGACCGAACTTTACAGTTTAAGAGGTTGTCTCCTATAACGAACCACTCACCATCCGTGAAATCTATCGTGCCCTGAAGAAATGTAAAAACATCGTGCCTGGGCCTGATGGAATCCATTACAAAATGCCCAAGAAAATGCACTCCTCAACTTTCCGTCAACTACTCTCCATCTTCAATCAGGTCTGGAGCACTCATGAGTGCCCAATCCTATGGCACACTGACAGGTTCTCGCTTTTGCAAAGCCCCATAAACCTCATGCTCGCACTGATAGCTATCGCCCCATCGCCCTCACAAGCTGCGTTGGGAAACTGGGGGAGAAAATTGTAAACGGACGCTTGGTCAGATGGTTGGAGTCTGAAGAAATTTTAAACCCGGTTTAGTTTGGCTACAGGCAACTGCGAGGGACTACAGACACTCTTGTACGTTTTCAGAACCATCTGGTTAGCAGCGGCCCGGAAACAGACTCTGACTGTCTTTTTTATCGTTATAAATCTTACGACACTGTCTGGAGGCACGATATCGTGCAGCGTGTGCATGAATGCGGCCCTCGGGGTAATATGGCGGTATCTCTTCAGCAGTTCCTGAGGGAGAGAACTTTCGGTGTCAAATTGGGAAATGCCCAATCCCCGCTGCAAATCCAAGAGGAGGGCCTTCCACAAGGGAATGTGATGAGTTGTACGCTAATCTCCCTCGCCTTCAATGGAATCACTTCTAGCTTGCCAGCCGGTGTGGCTTCGTCGCTCTATGTTGATGACTTCATAATATACTCCTCTTCAACTGTTTTGCCGGCGTTGACACGTCGGATGCAGCTAGCAATAAACAGTGTGAACAACTGGGCTGGCCAGAACGGTTTTAGGTTTTCTCCTGCCAAAACCGCAGCTCTTCTTTTTCAAGGCCGCTGTCGACACGACCCTCTGCAGTTGTTGCTTCGTGGGGAGCCGCTTAATTTTGTGCACAGTGCAAAGCTCCTCGGAATGATTTTTGACGACAAGATATCGTTGAAGCCTCACTTAGCTACCCTCAAGGCAAACTGAACTAGAAGGATGAACCTTCACAAATGTGTCTCTGGTCTATCTTGGGGAGCGGATCGTGCCACGCTGCTCCGACTATACCGAACCCTAATTAGGAGTAAGCTGGATTATGGCTGTGTAATTTACCAGCATGCAAAAGAAACTGCGCTAAAAACTCTGGACCCCGTACATAATGCCGCTATCAGACTCTGCACTGGTGCTTTCCGAACCTTCCCTACGGAGAGTTTGTGTGGGGAAAGTGGTGAACCTCCTCTCTGGCTCCGCCGTGTACAGCTGAGCCTGCAGTACCTTGCCCGACTTGACCAGCTGCCTCTGTCTCCGAAGTGGGTTAACGTACACGCACCCCTTGGACGGCACCTTCCTTTCCCATATTTTCTACCTTTGTCTAGAGATTACCCGACATTAGTAGCCACGATGCAACTAAGACCCACGAGAGTCCTTCTGGTACTCTTTGACAACTCTCCAACATGGCGCCTACCAATGGGGACTTTCTGCCCCGGGTGCAGGATGCCAAAGAGTCGATGGAGTCGATGCCAGCTAACTTTCTCAAACATTTTTATGGAGTATGTGCTGGAGGTGCATGGCGAGTCTTTTAAGATCTACACAGATGGTTCCAAAACAGGAAGAGCTGGGGGTTGTGCTGCTGTTTCCGGGGTGAGGGTGAGGGCTAGAAGGTTGCTACCCGAGACCTCGTGCTTCACCGCGGAGCTCTATGGTGTCTTGGAGGCACTTAAACTAGTTAAGGAGCACCCGCATGATAAATTCACTGTTTTATTGACTCGGAAAGCGTCATTGACTCTGCTCAGGCTTATGATAGCACTCACCCCCTCATCGGCGAGGTCGTCATGACGCTGGTGTAGCTTGTGCGTGAGCACAAATATGTGAAATTGTGCTGGGTGCCCGGACACGTGGGGGTGTCAGGTAATGAAAGGGCTGACCAGGAGGCGAAGCGAGTTGCGGATAGTGATGAGGAAGCTCTAAATCAAATGGTACCCTTTCAGAACTACCATCCCGTGATTAGGGCCGCTGTAAGGCGTCTGTGGCAACAGGAATGGGCAACAGAACGGACAACAAACTGAGAACTATTAAACAAACAGTTCTGGAATGGCCCTCGCCGAGGTGTCGCGTCCGCCGGGTGGAGGTGCTGCTCTTTCGTCTTCGCAGTGGACATACCTAACTGACCCACCTTTATCTAATGGAACGACAACCTCAGCCGCGATGCGAGCAGTGTCACGTTCCTCTGACCGTCAAACACATCCTTGCTGAGTGCCCGAGATACGCTGCTGACCGAAATGTATGCTTTCCAAACCTCCGTCCTTTTGCCGTGGATGAGGTGTTGACCAAAATGCTCACGGAGATCGATCGTGTAACTTTTAATGTGAATGTACTGGTGTTGTTTCTTGAGAAATGCAAATTGCTGTCGGAAATCTTATCGAAGATCGCGCTTGACCATCCCTATCGTTTTTGTATTTGCTGTCTATACCTTCACGTGTTCGGAAATGTATGTTTTCCTTGCACTACTTGAAGAGATTTAACGGGAAGCCGCGCTGTAACGTATTATAGCCAGACGTGATATCGGCTTGGAAGTTTGAAGATGTAGAAACTGTAATATGACCGGGTGTGCTGCGTTGGTACCTCGGGGGTTTCAGCGTGGGTAAGTCGTCCGGCCATAAATGGGTGGGGAGCTGAAACCCCCTACAGAGTTTGGCTGCTCAGTCCGTTTCGAATGTACTGGCTTGTGTACAAACTTTAATGGGGAGACACTTGTAATCTTGAGTTGTAATTATGATCATGATGCTCATATAATTTTGATGTTTCAAATAATAGTGATGTTCATTTTGTGTGGTAATTTGGAAAAGTCTGAAACGAATTAAAATATGTGACCTTCGGTGCGATATAGTTCGAGTAACTGAAGCGCTAGCAAACCCATGTTACTGCTACTACTACTACTACTACTTAGACTAGAAATAATCTTAAAAATCGACGGACAAATTTGAGACCTTTAATGTTGTTGGATTTCCACTTTATCCATCATTGATGGCAGGCATAAATGAGTAGAATTTCCTGATTTCAACTAAGATCAATTCCAACGTTGTTGTGTCAGTTCTTTTCTAAAGAAATGTTTCCCTCTGAAATTCGTTATCTTTTCCCGAAATAGATAGCGCTTTAAAAACTGCCGTGATATGCGAAAGGATCTCGTGAAAATTTTACTGGTATAAGATCTGGTATGAAGAAATAATTCATATTTCAGTCCGCTGTATCGAAATCGTAATAGAGAACGTGCTTTCCTTTTTTAGTGTTTTAGTCGGCAAAAATACGAATTTTGAGCGTCCAGAATTAACGAGATCAACTACCACTGTTGAAAACTGTTATTGGATTAGCTTGGCCGTTACAAATTTAGCCAGAAATACACGTTAATTTATATACTGCAAGATTTTGATAAGCATTGCGAGCAAATTATCAATAGGTAACTGAAATTCACTCTTAGGTCGTGCAAAGCGACACTATGGCAATGGCACGCAAAAATTATCAATAACGCCTCAAGCAAAACGTGAGCGCTGTGTCACCGATGTGAATATTCGAGTGTTGCTAGACCAAAAAGTTTTTTAACTATTGATAGATATTAAGAAAATTTCCGCAGAGAGAGTATACAGAAACTAACCTCGAGTAAGAACTAATCTCGTACGGATAGATGAGGTCGGATAGATTTATGAAATTATTTGATTGAGGTTCGGTATCTTCATCCTTTCACTGCTTTCAACCGTTCAAACACTTGAGGGAGGGGGGGGGGGGGGGGGGGGAGACAACAGTTTTTTCGTGCATTGTACGTTTTTTAGGGTTCATGTGTATATGATCGATAGGTTTCGAGAGGTGAAACCCAGACGGTCTTCGACTCAAGAATGGGCTGCAAGTGCTGTTCGAGCGCTAGGTATAGAGATACGAGAAGGGATGTAGGGTTTAACAGGATAAGGGGCATAATCGGATGTTAGAGAAAATGTTGCCAGACGGGCAAGAAGACTTTTAAAGTTATGAAGTTAATAGTGTACTTGAAAATCATTGGATTTATTCCTGAGCACAACAGGGTCTTGCTTGTGCGGCAGAGGAAAATTACAAGTTTCTACCCTGCTTTGGATTTATTGGATCTTTTTCAGATAAGCCCCGCCACTAATGCAACACATGAGTTCACCCACTTGTAACTTTCGAAATATTGCACCTATCGACTTCAAATTACTCTCAAACGAAAGATTAAAACATTCGTTCGTGTGAGAGTAATTTTAAGTCAATAGGTACATTTTTTTCGAAAGTTCAAGTGAGTGAACTTATGTGTTGGATTATTGGCAGGGCTTAGATGGAAAAGATCCGATTAATTTTGGAGACCAATCATCCCTAAGAGAAAAAATCGTGAGATGGTCATCTTCAGTAAGCCAGTTGCTCGTTTGTTTTTGAGTTCAGGTAAAGAACCGAGTCAAGTAATAAATAATGTGCCTCAAGCAGGAAGCAGACAAAGACACCTCCAATGGTCGGTTCCATTCACACCGGGTTCCATCGTATCTATTTCGTACATTCAGCACAAGCACGGTACATGAACTGAAACATAGACGTCCTCGTCAAGAGGAAACGTGGAAGTGGAAAAAGTGCTCCCAGACTGAGGGGAATCGTGAAATTTTCACGCGTAAGAAGAAACCACATTCAAATAGGTAAAGTATATTGTCAGAACACTTCAGCATGAAAACGGAAGAATCAATATTGAGACGAAGTTCACTAGAAATTCAGGAAACGCGATCTAAAAAATAACGTACAATGAGAAACCTTCATTAGTAGCGGGTTATGCATACAATGGCAACCTCGATATTTCGGAAGAAGCGGCCCTCCTTACACACCCCGTTAACAACTACAGGGGCTCGGTGCTACTGTAGCGTGAGGTCTACCGCTTGGTATTGCCTACCCAGGTGCAGTTTGGGATGTGCAAATTCAGTGTTTTTCTCTACGTTAAATGTATCTAAATAAGTTTATCCATTAGTAGCCTAACCTCACGCTATAGTATTAGCTAGAGGTAGACATGCTATAGTGGGATAGACATCACGCTATAGTAGCACCGGAGACTTGCCCCGGCAGCCGATTTGAATAATTAACCTTCGATAGGAGTTGATAATCCTTAGCCATTCGATGTGCAAGTACTAATTAGCCATCTATAGATGACCGTAGGTTTAGTTTTGAAACATATTTATGGCTGGTGAAATATTGAAAATATATTTGATTAAGTTAGGTTTTTTGTCATATACGATAAACGACTTTCTGAACACAAAACCGTGGTTAGTTTCTGCTAGCACACAGACAGTTTTCCGAGGCAACTTACTTCATGATAATTCATAACTGCATCGTTTAGTTATAGGCAATACGCCATATTAGCTGATGAATGTGATGATGGTGGGGATAATTTTTAGATAACTATAATGCAACTGCCGTGAACACAACACCTGCTGATTCAGTAACTAGTGGCAGAACACTTATGATGCAACTAGTGGCAGACAACACCTGCAGACGCAGTAACTAGTGGCAGACAACAACACCTGCAGACGCAGTAACTAGTGGTAGACAACAACACCTGCAGACGCAGTAACGAGTGGCAGACAATACCTGCACGTGCAGTAACTAGTGGCCGACAACACCTGCAGACGCAGTAACTAGTGGCAGACAACAACACCTGCAGACGCAGTAACTAGTGGTAGACAACAACACCTGCAGACGCAGTAACGAGTGGCAGACAATACCTGCACGTGCAGTAACTAGTGGCCGACAACACCTGCAGACGCAGTAACTAGTGGCAGACAACAACACCTGCAGACGCAGTAACTAGTGGCAGACAACACCTGCAGACGCAGTAACTAGTTAACTAGTGGCAGACAACAACACCTGCAGACGCAGTAACTAGCGGCAGACAACACCTGCAGACGCAGTAACTAGTGGAATACAACAACACCTGCAGACGCAGTAACTATTGGCAGACAACAACACCTGCAGACGCAGTAACTGGTGGCAGACAACAACACCACAGGACACCAACACACGCTACACTCCCCCCCTCGCGGTAGCGCGTGTGAACTGGTTTTTGATTAGCTGACATCGGCTTACAAAAATATTTTCTCTTGAATAATCAGAAGATAATGAAGGCACAGTATCAAATTCAGGATAGCGTTGGGAAAATGTGACTTAATTTTATTTATGGAAAAACTTTTACATCTAATATCTAGACTCAAAAAAAATATCATATTAGATCAAAAAACTGTAACAAAAACTTAGTTCTTCATTAAATGAAGTTTGAGTTAAGTGAAACTGAAATTGAAGATCCGGTATTGAAATAACTTTTTCACGTTTTCGAAGGCTAACTATGGAAATTTGATTTGCGTATTGAAATGATATCCTGTTACTTTGGTTCTCCTCTCATCGCCCGTTACTTCACTCTATCATGATTGGTGTTATTATCATTGTATTTTTGGTGTCATTGTAATACATGAACCCATGTTTAGGACATCCGCTACGCCCAATTTCCCGTCTTAGGTTCACCAACCTCCTGTTTAGGTGCGCCGGTCTCAGGACGACTTATAACGCAATACAAAATATTATGTTGTTGGCTAGGGCAACTATAAGGAAGGAATTTTAGGGCAAATTTGTGTACATTGCTACTGATGATAGTGATTGGTAAAGCGTTACTTACGCGATGATATTAAAGGCTAGAGGGAAACCAGCAACGCATCATAATAGATATACAAAAGTAACATCAACAACAAGAACTACAACCACAAAACAGTCAAGACATCAACATTCCGCACAACGGAACACAAGTCAACATGAAAGCTTCCTTCCATTCAATAACAACACAGATGAACACACAGCCAACTCACTCAGTCTGATAAATATAAGTTATAAGTATAAGTTAAATAAGTATAAGTAAAATATATAATATATAAGTATAAGTTAAATAAGTTGCTCTCGTGGGTTTTTTCTATGTTTACTGATCAAATTTAGTTGAAAGTGTTAATAAAAAAGTCATCAGAATAGTAAAATTTTAAATGCGTGTTACTCAGTTTTTTACTGAATACAGTTTTAATCAATCACTGAGTACGTTAAAACCCCTGAATTTTCGTCTGATGAATAAAATATCAGTTTTCTTACCTATTGTCGAATGATGCTTTTATTATAGTATGAATTGTTAAATCGTAAACTTTGTTTGAAATTGTGCATCCAAACTCGGCCGTGAAGTAGAAGAAAGGTTACAGCGACGGTGTTGGAAAACTGAGGGACTTTCCCTTAGTCACGTGTGTGCATCTCTCAGTTTGCATAAATTTACCAAAAGTTGTATGTTTACACACAAAGTTGCGTTCATTGCAGGCATTCATGTTACATTACGTTACAAATGTGATGATAGTCTCCTTTGGTTGATTGATATATTATCGGAGTGATCAACTTTCACTGAGGGAAATCGATAGTTCTCTTCCCATCAATTACTATGTAACGAAACGCCAGATGTCTCCTTCAATCATTAGATAAATTGGATGTATTTATATAGTTTTGTGTGTTATTTTTCTCATGTTGTTGCAATAATAATCTCAGTGAACACATTAAATTGGTTGGTCCGTCTCTCTTTCACGCTCTTGAAGGATACTAATGACCGTATCTGTGATACGAGTTCCACCAGAGCACTTGTAAAGAATATTTTAATCACAGGTACAATAAGAATAGAGATATTTGGTGTTATTCACATCTGGCAGCTTTATTTATGACGACTGCCAAATCCTGTAATTTTTGACGGCTGTGTGCTGCAGTGAAAAATATTCATTTGGAAAGCAATGACTTATTACCTAAAATTATACTTTTTTCGTCTCCATTTTCTTTCACAGAATTGATCAATCAGTTCCCACATTGCCAGATCAATGTAATAATAAATTAGTAATCATAACAAATATTTTCGATGGACAAGAAAATATTCAACATCTGGTGGTGTTGGACGTACGCAATCAACCGAAGTAATTCAACAGTCAAATTCAAATTGCTTAAGGTTTAATTTTGCTTATTTTGCCCTGACCGTTTTCCTGCAACACACATGGTCGATGCATTCAATATCATCATTGGACTTTGCACGGCATCCTAAGTTACTGGCTGATTAAAACACGTCTATATAACAGCGACGGTACTACATGCATCGAGTGTAGAATTTCTTTATTTTCAAAGGAAGATTAAATTGCTGGCAAAGATTTCGAATTGCTGAATAATAAGGAGAGGTAAGCGTACGACCAGTTCTATGGGAAATTCCTGAATGTTGGCTGTGTCTAATGAAATGTTTAAGTTTGGTACTACCAACACAAGTCTGCATGCAGCAGTCACGCGTAGACACATCCACTCCATAGGCACTTATCCAGTCTTTCTTTTGTTCTAAAAATGAACAGATATTAAAACTAATTCAACAAAACACTATGAAACAACTGGAGAATAAACTAACTGCTCAGAGATACAACTTCCCTTTCTAGTTCAGGGCTCAAATAAAGCAAAAATTGTAGTCTTAAGAAATTTTTTTACTTTGCTTGCTCAAGGTGACATTAGAGGGAGATTATTTTTTATCCAGAACTTTTTTAAAGGAATTATCCCTGATAAGTTTAGCAGACTTATTGTTAACCCATAATTTTCTAATCAGTTAATTTTCAATGTGGTGTATTTCGAAAGTCCTAGACACAAGGTATGCGCAATGAAGTAGAGTATTAGCACAAAATTTGCCACTTCCCTAGTAACTATAACTGAAACAGTTCGTACCAAGGCCAGTGAACGTTGGCCTCCTGAAGACAGAGGTAATGAGCCTGGAGTTGGACTTCTTCACGAATGCATCAACGTACAGAATTTGCCCATTTAGCTTTACTTTAATTCTAAATTTAATATGGGAATAGATCGCTCTATTTCTACCGTAAATTTAATATTAAGGAGATATGCATTGATATATTCGTTAAAACAAGCAGCTTCATGTTCCGAGCGACACGAAACCAACGCATTATCCAGATATCTACGCTGCATATCAACACATCGCTCCTACATCCGTGGGTCATTGCCAATAAGGAAGCGGTAACGGCAGGCCAGGCACGATCTCAAACAAAGCAAAAGCATACGCCAATAAAGCCTGTGTGTCGAGTACTATGCACACGCCGTGTTTGCAGAATGTCTTTTGTAACCGTAGATTGTAATGAAGAGCTGAGAACTATCATTAATTTCTGATCATTCTAATTGTACTCAGCGTATTGTTCGTATTGCTTGCGGGTATATAAAGCTTTTTTGTTTATAGAACTCATTAGTTGCGCTGAGTAGCAAGGATTGGTAGAAGCGTGTCTATTGTAGTGTAACTCGGCATGTCTATTGTAGCATAATTCAGCATGTCTATTGAAGTGTAAATCGGCATGTCTATTGTAGCATATATCAGCATGTCTATTGTAGTGTAAATCGGCATGTCTATTGTAGCAAAAATCAGCTTGTCTACTCTAACACAAATCAATATGTCTACTGTAGCAAAAATCAGCATGTCTACTGTGGCATAAATCAACATGTCTACTGTGGCACAAATCAACATGTCTAGCGTAGCACAAATCATCATGTCTACTGTAGCACAAGTCAACATGTCTACAGTAGCACAAATCAACATGTTTACTGTAGCACAAATCAACATGTCTACTGTAGCACAAATCAACATGTCTACTGTCGCACAAATCAACATGTCTACTGTAGCACAAATCAACATGTCTACTGTAGCACAAATGAACATGTCTACTGTAGCACAAATGAACATGTCTACTGTAGCACAAATCAACATGTCTACTGTAGCACAAATCAACATGTCTACTGTAGCACAAGTATACATGCCTGTTGCAGTTCACATCGCCAAAACAATGCAACACAACCAAAGCTCGCTCACAATTCCCCCACCGCAGGGATTCTCGGAAAGACGCCAACACTTGGACGATGGTGCGATTCTCCGACATTGTTTCAGTAAAGCATTTGGCCTGTGACAGCTTCAATACTCATTTCATTTATTTTAAGTTATGAAAGTCACGCATCTTGGTAACACGACGTTATGCGTTCTAAAATATCAAGTTTCCTTAATTCAAAACCACGAATTTATAACAGTTGAAATAAAACATGGAAACTAAACTTCGAAATCTCAGTAAGTACTTGATTACAAATTTATTGGGTGAAATTTATCTTTATTTTAGTTTAAAACGGTTTTTTATACAATTACGTTGATACATTCAAACCAAAGTTTTTTACGGTAACTGCAATATTTAAAAATTGATACTTCCACCATACATGTTACTAGGGAATAGAAATAGCTTTCACGTTGGAGCGCCATCGACATATTGAGTGTTTTTTGCTGCTTCCACTATCGTTACTTCTGTGTCAAATCTAATGCATTGCTTTTCATTGTATTGTCATTACTTATTGTCATCGTTCTAGGTAACGATTTTTCGATTACTTCCAAAATCGGTTAAAATAATGAATATAGCTACAATAATTGTAATCCAACTTTGAGTTTAGGTTTCTAATTCAATTTTCCTGCTTTTACTTGAGCCGTTCAATGATATCGCCCGCTGTTGACACCACAGAAAAATACGCCAGGCTGTTACCGGTCCCTTTAACTGCAAATTCTATCTTACTCCTAAATTTTTCCTTCGTATACCAAATTTCCGTGGACTTATCACACCCCAGATCAATTAAAGCTCTTTATCCTCTCTATCCAAACCTTCCCATATCTCACGATATCTGCCCGGCTGTAAAATAGAAATGGGCACAGAACAAATACGGCGCATCACATGGATGTCCTTCGAACCAAGATTTTTGTGCGGAAGACATGCTGCATTTTACTGGCCGGGCTGAAGCGCGTCTCCACATTTCTCATCATAAAGGTATTATTTTCGTACAACCATTACTAATTGTTAGGCAGCAAACCATTCAAGACAAAGAAGAAAATAAGTAGAATCTATTGTAATGGGAAAGAACTATGGAAGGATAGCTTATAAAAGTTCTTCAAAGATGGCGGCCTCCCGATACCCAAGATGGCGGCCGCCATCTTGGAGCTGATGTAAACGGACGTCACTAGAAATCTTTATTTATAATTTTCACTAGAAGAAATGTGGCTCCCCCTCACGACCCAACCTCTTTACGTTTGTAATAGGGGGTTAGCTTCCGTTATTCATTAAATTCCGCTTGGCGCGCTCGCTTCTTTGGCGCGCGAAAGCCAACTGCGAAGTTGAATAAGTCCAAAATAACCCATCAGCGAGCAGAATGTCATTCATGCAAAACGTTCTTGAATGTGATCCTTTATTGTGATCCTTTATTGATTCTTGGCAACGAAATTATGAAAATCGTTGACAACAATAAAATCAATATTGACCTTTGTTTTCGATGTTATTCATACATTTCAACCCGGGCCAATTTCTTTTCAATGTGTTTTAATTGATTTTGACAGACAACGGTAACTAATTCATTTTCTAGTAGAGTTATTCGATCATGAGAGAAATGCTCCGTAGGACAACATGCCACCTCTCATTGTTGATGTTATTTGCATTATTTTCACTTCCTATGTTTTTTTGCTGTTTAAATCAGTTCTCCAACGTTTTTAGTCAATGTATACATTACAATTTTAGTGCTGGTGTAGGTACGGAGCTACATCCCTGCACTTTCACAACAAATACCAGAACGTAACAATAAGAACAAAGCGGTAATGTATTGATATTTACATTTATGTAAATGTAAAAAGCGATATAGCATCAACAGCGGAAGTCAGTATGTTGTCGTTCAGTGGAATTGAAAAGTAAAGTGAAATTCCTTCCATTTGATTAAAAAGACTGATCATAAAAATAAATTAGTTTGCCTTCAAAAACATCTTTATCATAGAAACTATACCTGTGTGAATGTAACAGAATATGCGTATTTATGCGATGAACACAATACTTTTAGCCTCCCAAAGTTTAGAATTTCAGAAAAATCGATTTTACATAACAATGTCCAATAAATATTTTAATTTCTCATGTGAATAGTCGGCAACTAGACTAGGTTCCAGCATAAGCGAGAAGAACTAATGTGCGGGCTTTATTACTGTCTTCTTTCAGACTTTTTACAGCCGCTCGCGGCGCCTCATGCTGTGAGCAGTCTTCACGTTAGATACGAATTTTCAGTTGATATTACTACTCTGAATTGCTCGGTATTGGTAAGAATATCTACAAGGGTTGAGTTACGTTATGTTATCTGAGATAATTGACTTCCGAACACAAACCTGAGGTCAGTTTTTGTAAGCACGCCGCCATTTTTACTAAGCAGCTTACTGCCCGAATATACAAAATTGCATCGTTTAGCCGCAGGTGATGAGACATTAGCTGATGGTGGTGGGGACATTGCTGTGAACACATCTGCAGACGCAGTAACTAGTGGCAGACAACACCTGCAGACGCAGTAACTAGTAGCGCATGGTAACCAACATTTGAAGATTGCCTATTTCGGCAGTTGTCAAAAATTGACAACGCTCTAAGCGTAGGCTGCACGAGGGCTGAACGATGTAACATTGCGGTGAGGGGGTGAGCAGCGTTGGACAATGGCGGCGTGCTGACTAAAACTGACCCCAGATTTGTGTTCGGGGTGTCAATTATCTGAGATGGGACAAGTCAGACCCAGACAACCAAACTTATCTACATGCTCTGCTTTAACGAATTTCATTAAGGCTCTTCCTTTAACCCGTAGTAATCTGATAATTCTTGGCACTTGGAAGCCATAAACGGCAACAAAATTTTCTTACAGCAGTTGAAGCAAACTTTAGAGAGATGTTGATATTGGCGCGCGATTTTGAACCCAATCTAGCTTTTAAATATTGAATCGGTGAGCTGTAGATATTCATTTTACGGTGCTTTATAATATTCAAAAACTTTCAATGTTGAAATGTTTATAATTTTTTTTTCTTGCGTAAATCATAATTAAAACTGTAATATTGAGCATATTTCGCTGAAAATCAGCGAAACAATTTTCAAACTATCTGAGGCTAACTAAAATATATTGACAATCGACTAATGGAACTTGAGAAAAATAGTTATTCACTTTAGTTTTTAATAAAATTGAACAACGACTAGCTAACTTTCACCGTTCATAGTTCATAGCTTCTTATTTTTGAATTTCAAAATTTGCTATTGTTTTCTTATTATGTACGCTGAGATATTTGTTGCCGTGGTGCTAGTGTAGGTACGGTGCTGGTGTAAGTACGGTGCTGGTGTAGGTACGGTGCTGGTGTAGGTACGGTGCTGGTGTAGGTACGGTGCTGGTGTAGGTACGGTGCTGGTGTAGGTACGGTGCTGGTGTAGGTACGGTGCTGGTGTAGGCACGGTGCTGGTGTAGGTACAGTGCTGGTGTAGGTACGGTGCTGGTGTAAGTACGGTGCTGGTGTAGGTACGGTGCTGGTGTAGGTACGGTGCTGGTGTAGGTACGGTGCTGGTGTAGGTGCGGTGCTGGTGTAGGTACGGTGCTGGTGTAGGTACAGTGCTGGTGTAGGTACGGTGCTGGTGTAGGTACGGTGCTGGTGTAGGAACGGTGCTGGTGTAGGTACGGTGCTGGTGTAGGTACGGTGCTGGTGTAGGTACGGTGCTGGTGTAGGTACGGTGCTGGTGTAGGTACGGTGCTGGTGTAGGTACGGTGCTGGTGTAGGTACGGTTCTGGTGTAGGTACGGTGCTGGTGTAGGTACGGTGCTGGTGTAGGTACGGTGCTGGTTTTTAATGACACAATGCGTAGATAAAATGGGTTCGAAGCTGAGGCTAAATATTAATATCGTCTAATTTCATTACAGATTACATATTTCATCACGGGATCGTATGTCTGAGTGAGAAGGAGCAGCAAGAGGACGGTTTGTGCGATAACATCTGCCGGGATCTACCACGAGAGCCTGACATCAGGGCTCCCAATGCTTGGGTTTAACACAAGATCTTGGGTGTTTTAGAACTATGATCTTAGATTTTGCTAGAAATATCATTGGCAGCCCTGCCTGACATGTTCGCGGTACAGAGTGTGCCGGCTGAAGTTATCCCACGAACCGTCCTCTTGCTACTTCTTCTCGAAAAATGTATTGAAAACTCTGTTACGGTAACTAAAATATTAAAAATGTGTTATGGGTAAAGTTTGTGTTCTCATGGAGTTGAAAATATGTTTCAAGCTGATTATGTGACTTTTTGTGAGCCCCATCGTGGTATTGAGTGTTGTTTCCTGTTGACCCTATCGTTATTCTTCTATATGATCTGTTGCACAGCAAGCTGTTGGTGCGCTAGAAGTGAATGGGAAGTATTGATATCAGAATTTCTATTGAAACATAAATCAGCACGTCTATTGTAGCTTAAATCTGCATGTCTATTGTAGCATAATTCAGCATGTCTATTGAAGCGTAAATCAGAATGTCTATTGAACCATAAATCAGCATGCCTATTTGTAGCATAAATCAGCATGTCTATTGAAGCATAAATCAGCATGTCTATTATGACATGAATCAGCATGTCTATTGAAGCATAAATCAATATATCTATTGTAGCATAAATCAGCATATCTACTGAAGCATAAATCAGCATGGATATGAGAGATCACATCGGCAAAATAATCCATCAATCTGGCCATAAATCCGCTTTGCGCTAAAATGAATTTGAGAGTCACAAAATTAGCAATTGACCCCATAACATCTGGAGATCCATCTTGCTCCAATTGATCCTCATAAAGTGGATTGTGAAGTGAGCAACCCATCCTCATACCTGGCCGACGCCTAAATCTGGGTCCCACCATTGAGTTTACATATTTACTATGCGTCTAGTCCAGCGTCTCTCGCAACAGCTGATCGAGTGGTATGTAGATGTTATCGTTGATAGTTGATACTCCTGATCTTGCTTTTCATTATATTCCTTCGTAAGTCAGGAGGAGTAGATAAGATGATGAAACGAAGTTGATAAATGATAGTGAATGTTTAACTTTAATATTTTTTTAGGGGTTATCTTCACGCTTAAAGAAAATAATTAATTGACCATAATGACCGCTAATAAATATTTGATTTTTATGAAATTTATATGTAATAGGCCTAACAATGATTCATATGTAACATTGTTTTGCCCAAATATTGGGCTGATGGCAGTCATATGATCCCTTAAAGAATATTATACGGTCGAATAAATATCTATTCCGATATACGATACATCACATTGAGATAATTTACGAAGAACTTTTGACAATAACGCGACTTCAGAACGATTATCAAGAGGAGGTCATTACAAATTGCAATAGAGTGGCATTTGTGGAATGAAAACTACCAAACCGTCTACCACTAGTTACTGCGTCTGCAGGTGTTGTCTGCCACTAGTTACTGCGTCTGCAGGTGTTGTTGTCTGCCACTAGTTACTACGTCTGCAGGTGTTGTTGTCTACCACTAGTTAGTGCATCTGCAGGTGTTGTCTGCCACTAGTTGCTGCGTCTGCAGGTGTTGTTGTCTACCACTAGTTACTGCGTCTGCAGGTGTTGTCTGCCATTAGTTACTGCGTCTGCAGGTGTTGTCTTCCACTAGTTACTGCGTCTGCATGTGTTTTCTTCCACTAGTTACAGCCTCTGCATGTGTTTTCTGCCACTAGTTACTGCGTTTGCATGTATTTTCTGTCACTAGTTACTGCGTCTGCATGTGTTTTCTGCCACTAGTTACAGCGTCTGCAGGTGTTGTTTGCCACTAGTTACTGCATCTGCAGGTATTGTCTGCCACTAGTTACTGCGTCTGCATGTGTTTTCTGCCACTAGTTACTACGTGTGCAGGTGTTGTCTGTGTCGAGAAACCCTTAATTTTGGGAGATTTTAACTGATTTGTGTCCTTTTTTGTTTTTACTGATTTGTGCTCTTGTGTTTTGTAAATTTTTTTAGGATATTGTAGTACTTGCGTATTCCAACAGCACGAGCGGATCGCTTAACATGTGTGCCTGGTGGCTTGTGTTCACATGTGCTGGAGTTGTGTGCTACGTGTTGTGTTGGTGTTGTGCTTGGAAGGAATTTGTGTGTAAGCCTTTCCTGGACAAGAGAGTCTGTTTCCTTAAACCACATTCGACGGGGAGAACTAATGGCCACACAAAGAGGTCCTGTGTTGAAGATGTGAGAAACATGAACTTGTTATGATTAGCTAAGACCTTTTGGAGAGGCATGGGCGCCCAACAGTCAAACCACACGGGTGACAAGGATTTATAGAGCACTCAAGCTTGAGGGTGGGGGACGAGCGACACTCGAAGCGGCAAGATTGTTGACACAGCAGGATACGAAACAACCAGGCATTAGAAAAACATAGTGGAAAAAATTTAGAGCAGAATGCACGAAAAAAAAAGATCGCCAGTGTTCCTGAAAGAGCGCGGAGTCGGCTATACGTTCTCATCAGAGGGCTTACAGCAAATGTAATGGTCAGAGCACCCTTGGAAAGATTTTCGAAGTGGAGAACCGCCAATCAGAGAAATTATTGTAGGCGTTCACGAATGAAAGAGGGCAGACCTCACAGCACACAAGACCAAAGAGTTAGTAAGTTTGGGCGAGCCGTCCGACAAGGTGCGTTAGTACGAAGTGTTCACAGATAAATACACGCTGTGAAAATACGCGGAAAACATATAGCCTGCTTCACAGTGTAATTGTACTGGTTAGAATTTAATGTAAACACTTTCCATTTTTTAGAGAAGAGAAGTCTCACGCACGACCATCGGGGTCGAGACATTAGAATCAGAAAATAAAGTGTAGACGTCTTTGGGCGGGTAAGAAGTTATTTCTGGTTGTGCAAGATATGCTGTTCGAAAAAAAATATGTGATGTGTAAAGTACTGTCATTCAAAGTTAACACTGAATGTTTAAATGAGCACATTTTTGCAATCAAAGTAATGGGTTAAATGTTTGTATCTTTGCAGGAGGGCGGTCTCTTTTTACTCCTCTCTTGGCAGTTCTTCACAGTCAATTTCAACTTGAAGAAAACTTACGAGATGCTGTCATACAATCATCAAAAGATACTGTACTGAACTGTGAATAAGTCAGGGAATCGGAACTGAAGCGGTGCCTGAGAATACGCATGTGATTTGAAGCTATGATCGTGCTTTGTGCTGTTGGAAACGTTATTAAAAATAGGTTGCATATTATCATGTGTATTGATTCAATTGATGCGCAGAGGGTTAGCCAAACCGTATTATTAGGGTAGTATTATCAGGAGGCTATGACGCTCGAATCTTGTTTGTAATTCTGGCAGTTGTGTTAGGATCTTGAGAAGGGTAGTTTGTTCAGGGTGTCATGTGTGTGCCGCGAGCATAAATTCTTTCCGATAACCTATGCAGTATTAATACATCCCCTCGCTATAGGCCTTCGAGCAATTCAGATGCGCACAGAAACGCGTTGTAAGTGGGTCAGCTGTCGTCGGTGAGTACCGTTTGTTTTAGTATATGTACTGTAATGTTAATTAATTTTTTGATTTTTGTGTGTTTAGGTTTGTGTCTGGAGGTGTGCCATTCCTCTATTCCGAGAACCTGATCTTCTTGTTAATGAAATGTTAACAAGGAGGAGGGCCCTTTTCTCGTGACATCACAATTTGGTAAGATCAACACGATCGCTTTGTAATTTTGTGAATTTTGTGAGTGTAGTATAACAGTTGCATTGTATTTTTTTTGCGTGGTTATTTCATGTGCGAAACGTACAGAAATTCAGTAGAGGTACATAACTCGTAGTGATGATTTTCTGTGTTCCGGTGTGAGAAGCCAGCAAGCACACTGCCATATAGCTAAAGAAAGTGAAAGTGTTTATAAAAGTGATAAGATTCAGTGAGAAAATTCTGGTGTGTTCACACGATTAATTTCAAAGTTTCAGTAAAAATTTTACAGTGAGTAGGTTTGAAAAATATTTGAGTGGTCACAAAAATTTGAGTTTTGAAAATTTATATTAGAGAAAATCGACACTATGCCTGCGCGCGGGAGAAGGAACAACGCCCGCAGAAATGAGCCAGCAACGCCACCACAGCCCGAAGAGGAAGAAGTTAATATGCCTGTGGTAACCAGTTGCGTGGGGGCCATTGGTGCTAAATTCAGGAGGGGCGATGATGTGGGGGAACATATGGCAAGGTTGAAGTTTTTGACTGGTAAGCTGAATAACAGCGAGCAGGTACATGCGTTCTTCCTATGCCTAGGTCCACAAGAGGCAAAGGAATGCAATAAAATAATTGGTACACTAACGAACCTACGAGAAGCAGAAACATGACTGCGCTCACACGCCGACCAAGTAGAACATCCGACTCAAGCGCTGTTTGAAATAGTAACCAAGAAGCAAACAAGCCGAGAGGGAGTTTCAGAGTACCTAACGCGCCTGGAAAGGCTGTACAACGAGAATTATCTAGAAAATCCGGAACGAGTCATTATAGATTTGATGTGGCTCGGATTAAGGGATGACATCACCAGACCCTTTCGAAGTGATGCGCGACCTACGACAGTACAAGAATTGAGGGACATAGCAATCGAAGTGGAAAATCGACGGATAGTACCAGTACCAAGGGAAACGACAGAGAGGAGGGAACCGGAGAGAGAGAGCGCAGCGAAGCGAGAGGAGGCCACAGCATGAGACTGCACTTGTCGGCCACACGATGCGGCATTCGCCACAGCGGCAAAGAGGCCACCGCAATGAAGCACCACACTGGAAGGAAAGGAACAGACAGACACGACACTCTCCTTATCATCGAAGAGGAAATTATGAAGCGCCATACTGGAGCGAAAGAGGCAGACTAAGGAGTCATCAGCACCAAATTTACCACGCAAGAGAACCACAGCCGCATCCGGAAGTACCACCTGCACCTGCAGTGGACCTAGCACAGTATAGAGCAGTGCCACCGCCGTGCGTCAACTGTGGAAAATTTGGGCACCTAAGAGCTGATTGCAGAGTGCAACAGTTTGCAGGACAGCCAAAAAACGGGATAGGAGACCGTTAGCTCCACTAATCAATCCCAGCGTTATACTCCAAGTGAATGGTACACCTGTTACCGCACTTCTTGATACCGGAGCAAATATATGCTTGGTAAAAGAGCGTGTGGTTGCGGGGATTAAAAATGCTAGTGTGAAAGGGACATCTACTGCATTAAAAACAATTGGAGAGGAACCCGTACCGGTGCTGGGAAAGATTAATGTGCCAATCAAAGTTAACGGTCAGAAAATTGTACAGAGATGCTTTGTTGTGAAGGAAAATGCATTCCCAGGGGACCTGCTAATGGGAGTGGAAGTAATGCACAAAGTCAACGCAATGCTAGACGTCGGAAAACGTAGGGCATCATTCTTTGGCACTTACGTGAACATGTTTTCAGCACCAGGACACGCTTTTCCGAAAATTCTGTGTGTAACCCGGGAAGAAACATCAGTCACTCTGGCTGAGGACATCACAGTGAAGCCTCGTGCGCAAACCATGGTGAAGTGCCGAGCAGATGGCAAGTTTGATGGGAAGGAAATAATTTTAGAGCCTAGAATTAAGTGGGCGCCTTACGTCGGAGCCACCGCTGCAAAGGTACAAAACGGGTATGTTTTGATGCCTGTACTTAACCCTTTTGACGAAGAAATCGCTCTGACTGAAGGAGCAATAATTGCAACATGCCACGAAATCTCGAATGAAGATGCAACTGCAGAAGAAAACAATGTGGAAAATAGCGAAGCAGAAAATCGCCGCAGAGAGAAGCGCTTTCAGCAAATTGATGAGCTTGACCTCAGTCACTTGGATGCTGAAAAATAAGGACAAGTCAGAAGCCTGCTGAAGGAATATCACAAGACGATTAGTGCAGACGAGATGGATATTGGCCACGTTAAAGGAGTAAAATACAAAATTTTGCTGAGTGATTACAGGCCAATTCAAACAAAAGGATGGCGTATTCCGTACACCAGCCAAGAAATTATTGATAAAAAGATCTCGGAGATGATTGAAAGTGGAGTTGTGCAAGAGAGCACAAGTGATTGGAAGAACCCCCTCGTACTCGTAAAGAAGCCTGGAGGAGGACACAGAATTTGCCTTGATTTGCGAGCTGTAAACATGCGGGTAATAAACGAACATTATCCAATTCCCAACATCATAGGGACACTGGAGGAGGTGGCTGGCAAAGAATACTATTCCATTGTCGATGCAAAATCAGCCTTCCATCAAATTGAGCTAGATGAAGAAAGTAAGCAGTACACGGCATTTCAGACTCGACAAGGCAACTTCGAGTTCTCTAGGCTACCTATGGGACTCAAGTGCTCAACATCAGTGTATCAGAGAGTAATTTGTCATGTTCTGAAAAGGCAACTTGGAAAATTCGCCGCTATTTACTTGGACGATGTGTGCGTCAGCTCTATGACTTTTGAGAGTCACCTAGAAAATTTAATGGAAGTGTTGCACGAGTTTCAATGTGCCGGAGTAAAAATAGGCTTAGACAAGTGCAAATTTGCGCAAAAACAAGTGAAGTACCTAGGATGTTACATCAGTCGTGAGGGACTCATTCCAGATCCCAAGAACGTGGACGCGATGCAGAATTACCCTAGACCGACGACCGCACGCAAAGTCCGATCCTTCGTCGCGGCACTGAACTTCTACCGGCGGTTCATTCCGCATTTCGCTACAACAGCTGCACCCCTTAATGCGCTGACTAAAAAGGGGCAAAAGTTCAAATGGAAGGAAGAACACGAGCAAGCCTTGTGTAAACTTAAGCAGCTCATGATAGAAGCGCCAGTTCTGAAGAAGCCTTCTCTAAATGAGACGTATTACTTCAGCTGTGATGCCTCAAATAAGGGCTCTGGCGCGGTCCTTGCACAAAAATGTAATGGCAAGGAACAACCGATTGGATACTTCAGCAAAAGATTCAATGATACTGAAAAACGTTATTCAATTACGGAGCGGGAAGGATTAGCAGTGGTCGCCGCTGTAAATCACTTTTCACCTAACCTGTATGGTAATAAATTTATTGTATTTATTGATCACACGGCGCTCAAATATTTGTTTCAAGGTAAAAACACCAAGAACAACAGAATTATGAGATGGGCCCTAACACTCTCACAGTATGATTTTGAGGTAATTTATCGCCCAGGAGCTCAGAACGTGGTACCCGACGCGTTGTCGAGAAATATTGCGAACGACAACGAAGAAGAAAATCAAGACGACGGAGTCCCCAAAACAGTGTTCGTCACGACGATGATAGACGAAGCACCCAATGTGCAAGAGGCGGAAAATAGTTTGCAGAAAGAAAATGTGAGAGCAGAACAATTGAAGGATCCTGTTTGGGGGCCTGTGCTGAGGTACCTTGAAGGTGACAAATTAGGGAACGCTCCAAGTCTCGCTCTGAAATCCGAAATCTTCACCGACAGAGGCATATTGTATTTCAGAAAGGCGCAACGAAAGCCTAATAGAACAAGGCACTTGATCGTTGTGCCAGACGCTCTGAGAGAGGCAGCGATAACATTGGCACATGACAGCGCAATCGGTGCACACCAAGGTCGTGCTAAAACGTGGAAAAAGCTCATGGAATTCGGGCACTGGATTAACATGGCGCGTGACGTTAACAAGTACGTCGATTCGTGCATGCAATGTCAGAAAACGTAAGAAACGTAATCGCATTTGTGTTAGTATGGGTTCATTCCCTGAAATTGACAAGCCTCTGGACAGAATAGGCGTTGATTTAATTGAAATGCCAGTCTCGAACGAGGGACACAAGTACATCCTGACCGTGGTCGATCACTCCAGTAGATATGTTGCAGCGTTCCCGCTCAGAAGCAAGACAACTGAGGAAGTGACTCGAGCGTTGACTAAATTGGTGACTACGTACGGCCCAGCCAAGACGCTCATCTCAGACAGGGGCACCGAGTTCACGTCAGCTTTGTTCAGAAATGTGTGTGAAAAATTGAAAATAAAATACTACAACACTTCAGCATATCATCCCCAATCAAACGGAATGACGGAACGGCAGAATCAGAACATAAAAGGGATTTTGTCACATCTTGCCGCAAGCGATCAGTTATCATGGCCTGATGCACTTTCTTGGACGTGCCTGGCACTGAACACCAGCTACCAGAGCGTCATTGAAGAAATTCCATTCTATTTATTCTTTGGTAGGGACGCTGAAATTCCTGTTGTTGACTGGCTGAAAACACCTCGCATGGATTATTCTTTAGGAGAGAATTACAGTGCAGAGATTAGCGCCCGGCTCCACAATGCGTTCAAAATCGTAAAAGCCAAGTCCAAGGCGTCACACGACAAGTCCGTGCAAATGAAGGAAAGAGGTGTGAAAAACAACCAGGTGCAGATCGGAGACCTCGTTTCATTACATAATCCGACAGGAAAAGCCGAAGCTGCAAACGCGTGGCCAACGGACTGGATTGGACCGTTCCAAATCATTAAAAAGAACGACCCAAATGCCACCATCAAAGCACTGTATGGTAACCGTCAAGAAAGGGTTCACTTGGACAGATTGAAACTTGCTCATTTAAGAGGCGAGGCTTTTCCCGGCACGTCGGACGTCGCAGCTGAGCCGGGGAATGGAAACGAATATGAAACAATTGATAGTGAAGATGAAGAGCTGAGAACAGAAAACCACGTGAACGAGAGAGCGGCGTTCAAAGAGCGACGGAGCTACAATCTACGTTCTAGGTGTAGGTGAACCGCCAACTAGAAACGAACTGCAGAGGACTGAAATCATGCATCAACTTGACTTTGCGGGATGTGTTCTTGTGTGTTTAATTTTAGAAGAACTCTTGGGTAGGAGTGAGTTTTTAGCGTTGTATTGCTTTAATCTAAATGTGTTCTTTAGTAGAATTGTGTTATTCTAGCTGTGAATTGAATCTAATCTCACTCACTAGATTGTGATGCTTCGTTCAGTAGGAATAAGCTCTAGGTTATGTAACTCCAACTTTCTTTGCTCACAAGAAATTTCGTCCAGAACGAAAGTCATGTTCGAGTTGAAATCTAACACTATGCTTAATTCTCATTTTTCTTTCTTGCTGAGAAAAGGGAAATTGGGCGTTCACTAGAGTAACTTCGTGTGTTTCTCAAGAGGAGTACTTTGTTTCATTTGTAGTATGCTTATATTCCCTCGCCAGCATCTCGTAAAGCGCACGCGCTTAATACGAAATAACTCTGGTGAATTAACTAGTTTAATCTGAAGTTCTTAGGCTGAGGCTATCTCAGGCTTGCTAATTTTATCAATATCTTTAGACCGTTCATTTTCGTAACGGGGAAAATGTGTTCCGCGTCAGATTAAAAGTTGCGTATTCTTTCGTGCTGCAGTGTTGAACTTTCTGACTTTGTATCTTTCTCTTGCCCTGAAAGAATATCGTAAACACGGTATTCCGGAAGGAATTATTCTCATCTTACTCTGTAGAGTGTAGTACATTTCTTTTCAGACTTAAGGAATTATTCTCTTGGTAGATTAGCGTAGTATGTACTTCAGCACAAAACAGGCCAGAACAATTGCATAACACGAATGCGTCTCGTATAAGCAGCAAATTAAGGAAGAATCACATGGAATACAAGTAATTATTTACATGAAGAACGAACAGATAGCAACTGTACAACATAGGGGATACAGCGCACTTGTATTGGAAGTATTTGATTGTAGAACAAACTCAAGCGTTGCATTGGGAAACGACGAAGATGTATGTACGGCTGGAAATTTTGCACCATGTTCTGAAGAATGCCGAAGGCACAAGTAATTAGCTCAGAACCGGTGGCGGTTGAGCTGTGGCTGAAGACATCGTCCAGACATATCGTTCGCTAACAAGCTCGCATCGGGAAGGGCTGCTCAAGTAATTGGCAGTTAAGACTTCGAAGTGGAAAGCACCACAGAGCGACGGAGTACCAGGATGAGGAAGGAAGGAGAAGCGAAAATAATGAAGATAATAGTTTAGGGTACCTTAATGTAGTAGCGTTCAAAAATGCTTTTATACAGTGGGCACTCAAATGAAACAATAACAATGCTTTTATATGATTGAGTGTTGAAACTTACTTAAGTAACTTGGAATTTGCGTCGTAACATTTATGCCTAGTAAGGCATTCCTGAAATTCGAATGCAAGTTTCCAGTGAATTTTTTTTACTAGGCAAATTATCACATTGGAATATTGAAGCCGCATTTTAGGCATCTCTATTTATACGTGAAATAAAACAAATTAAAAGAGAGAATACGTCGGATGTGCTTTGGATGAGGCGTACTATCATCAAAGAATATTAACCCACGGAATTCTCGCAAAAATAAGAGTGTTTACTCGGAGATAATAAAATATCATCTCGTGTCTAGCAGAATTTCTACGTCGATTTCGAGGAATACTGAGATTCTACGTCAATATCAAGGAATACTGAGATTCTACGTCGATATCAAGGAATACTGAGAGGAATTCTACAGGATACCAGCGTGCACTACGCAGGATTGTACCTCGGGATTCTTCAGGATTACTCCGTAGGATTCAGGACCTTATTGCGAATGGAAACTATATTGAATGAAATGTATCGACGCTTCGACTCGTATTTATCGACAGATCAATATAACTTACTGACGTGCCGATTTGCCTGATCAACGAATCGACGTTCATGAGTAATCTGCCGGTTAAAAGTTTGAGTTTGAATAAACGTCATAAAATGTATGTGAAACATTGCACTTAACATGATTTGGTGGTTTTTTGAATCGTAATAATGATCCATCTTACAGAACGCAATCGTGCAGTTAATGTGGTGTATAGAAATTTTATACGAGCCTGGGGATTGGGCTCGCAATACTTCATCCTGAAATTGAGTTACCTTCCATCAAGGCGTGTGTGAAGCTATAAAATGCCAAAAGAGAGGCATGGAAGAAAAGCAAATTCCGTCAGCTATACCAAAGGAGTCAACATCGAATCGTCAACAACAGAGTCAAGGACTTGGACAACAGAACATGCAAGCGTGAATTGAAATCTACGAGACATAAAGTCAGCAATACTGTAGGATGTTTGAGAATGTAGGAGATGTAACCGTTATACTTTGTGAATGTTATTAGGGGTGAACACTCAAAAGATTTATGACGCACTTCACTTCGGTGGAACACAACACAATACATCAGGCCGTGCCAATTGTAATGAATGAGATTATTAAGTGTAATGTAGCCTGTTTTCTGCGGAACTAATTTTAGAACATAATGTGCTTAAGTAGATTTTTCCATTTGTGTCTTAAGCTGGCTAATATTTCAGATTAAATTGTTCAAATGAATAGCACAACGTTGTGCTAATACAAAAGAAAAAAAAATTGCCGAGTCAATTTTTTTATGTAAAGGAGCGGGGATGTCGAGAAACCCTTAATTTTGGGAAATTTTAACTGATTTGTGTCCTTTTTTGTGTTAACTGATTTGTGCTCTTGTGTTTTGTAAATTTTTTTAGGATATTGTAGTACTTGCGTATTCCAACAGCACGATCGGATCGCTTAACATGTGTGCCTGGTGGCTTGTGTTCACATGTGCTGGAGTTGTGTGCTACGTGTTGTGTTGGTGTTGTGCTTGGACGGAATTTGTGTGTAAGCCTTTCCTGGACAAGAGAGTCTGTTTCCTTAAACCACATTCGACGGGGAGAACTAATGGCCACACAAAGAGGTCCTGTGTTGAAGATGTGAGAAACATGAATTTGTTATGATTAGCTAAGACCTTTTGGAGAGGCATGGGTGCCCAACAGTCAAACCACAAGGGTGACAAGGATTTATAGAGCACTCAAGCTTGAGGGTGGGGGACGAGCGACACTCGAGGCGGCAAGATTGTTGACACAGCAGGATACGAAACAACCAGGCATTAGAAAAGCATAGTGGAAAAAATTTAGAGCAGAATTCATGAAAAAAAAAGATCGCCAGTGTTCCTGAAAGAGCGCGGAGTCGGCTATACGTTCTCATCAGAGGGCTTACAGCAAATGTAATGGTCAGAGCACCCTTGGAAAGATTTTAGAAGTGGAGAACCGCCAATCAGAGAAATTGTAGGCGTTCACGAATGAAAGAGGGCAGACCTCACAGCACACAAGACCAAAGAGTTAGTAAGTTTGGGCGAGCCGTCCGACAAGGTGCGTTAGTACGAAGTGTTCACAGATAAATACACGCTGTGAAAATACGTGGAAAACATATAGCCTGCTTCACAGTGTAATTGTACTGGTTAGAATTTAATGTAAACACTTTCCATTTTTTAGAGAAGAGAAGTCTCACGCACGACCATCGGGGTCGAGACATTAGAATCAGAAAATAAAGTGTAGACGTCTTTGGGCGGGTAAGAAGTTATTTCTGGTTGTGCAAGATATGCTGTTCGAAAAAAAAATATGTGATGTAAAGTACTGTCATTCAAAGTTAACACTGAATGTTTAAATGAGCACATTTTTGCAATCAAAGTAATGGGTTAAATGTTTGTATCTTTGCAGGAGGGCGGTCTCTTTTTACTCCTCTCTTGGCAGTTCTTCACAGTCAATTTCAACTTGAAGAAAACTTACGAGATGCTGTCATACAATCATCAAAAGATACTGTACTGAACTGTGAATAAGTCAGGGAATCGGAACTGAAGCGGTGCCTGAGAATACGCATGTGATTTGAAGCTATGATCGTGCTTTGTGCTGTTGGAAACGTTATTAAAAATAGGTTGCATATTATCATGTGTATTGATTCAATTGATGCGCAGAGGGTTGGCCAAACCGTATTATTAGGGTAGTATTATCAGGAGGCTATGACGCTCGAATCTTGTTTGTAATTCTGGCAGTTGTGTTAGGATCTTGAGAAGGGTAGTTTGTTCAGGGTGTCATGTGTGTGCCGCGAGCATAAATTCTTTCCGATAACCTATGCAGTATTAATACATCCCCTCGCTATAGGCCTTCGAGCAATTCAGATGCGCACAGAAACGCGTTGTAAGTGGGTCAGCTGTCGTCGGTGAGTACCGTTTGTTTTAGTATATGTACTGTAATGTTAATTAATTTTTTGATTTTTGTGTGTTTAGGTTTGTGTCTGGAGGTGTGCCATTCCTCTTTTCCGAGAACCTGATCTTCTTGTTAATGAAATGTTAACAAGGAGGAGGGCCCTTTTCTCGTGACATCTGCCACTAGTTACTGCGTCTGCAGGTGTTGTCTGCCATTAGTTACTGCGTCTGCATGTGTTTTCTGCCACTAGTTACTGCGTCTGCAGGTGTTGTCTGCCACTAGTTACTGCGTCTGCATGTGTTTTCTGCCACTAGTTACTGCGTCTGCATGTGTTTTCTGCCACTAGTTACTGCGTCTGCATGTGTTTTCTGCCACTAGTTACAGCGTCTGCAGGTGTTGTCTGGCACTAGTTACTGCATCTGCAGGTGTTGTCTGCCACTAGTTACTGCGTCTGCAGGTGTTGTCTGTCACTAGTTACTGCGTCTGCAGGTGTTGTCTGGCACTAGCTACTGCGTCTGCAGGTGTTGTGTTCACGGCACCTGCACTACGGTCAACCAACAATATACTCACCATCATCAGCTAGCATGTCACATTACCTACGGCTAAAGTGACCCGGTGTTGTTCACTTATTTTCACAGGAGAGCCACCCGTTAAACGCATTGATTGAGAGAGCCGCGGCTACTGCAAGTTAGCTCATGTTGTACAAATTATTTATGAAATAAATAATTCGTGTATTTTTCGGGAGCTGAGCAATGAATAAAACTGGGCAAATGACGCAATTTTGAATAATCAGGCAGTAAGGTGCATAGGAACATGGTGGCGTGCTAGCAGACACTGACTAACGGTTTGTGTTTAGGAAGTAGAGTTCTCACCTATCGCCTAACTCAAGTCACCAGCTTTCTACAATGCTTCTTTAACTTACCCGAAGATGACGATTGCTTTAATTCACCATCTTCTACAGCAGATCAACATCTTAGGAAGCCCTAGTAGGCTCTAAAACTACGGTAACTATGAAAGTAATTACCGACTCACCATTTAAAAATTTGCTGTGGTCGAGGGCAATTCTACAAGTATGAATTCGACAACTGAATATATATGTGTCAGGTGATTGCAAAACAGCACAATAATTGAAAATTCAGTCTATTACATGTTCCATGAAATTGTTTTTATCTACTATTTTGTATCATATTTCATAACTATCTCACAGAAAATCGTGTTGTAAATTTAAAAATTCATGCCTAACTAAATTATTTTGAAATGGAGCCATCGAAATTCATTCGGAGTAGCTCTTCACTTGTGTTTGCAAATCCACTCAACATCAACACGACATCAGTGGAATTGAAACATATAGTAGCTTAATACTAAAATAATTTATTAAAACAAGAGAAGCGGAAGAAGGTTTCTCAGATTTTGCATGAAACAATGCTCAAATGCGATAATAAATGCAAACAAAAATTGATTTATTGAAACTTGTCATAGACCGAATTTTCAATTCTGCTGATGTTTTGCAATAACATGTCCAATATTTCCACCTGTCGAATTCACATAGATAAATTTAAGTGGACAAAACCAATTATCTATTCCCCCATGAAATGTGCCCAGCTCGGACACCAAATATCTTTACAGCCAATTGTCTCTCCTTACAGCGTATCGCATAGCGTGGGGAAAGGTGGGATAGTTGATGTTTCCTATACATACGACGGGGTACGATGTGCATGGGAGCTGTTTGGTTGAGTAAGGCTATTGGTTGAGCTGTTTGACTTCCTGAACACCAACCTGTGGTTAGTTTCTGCCAGCACGCCACCATTTTCCAGCACATCTTACTGTCTGAATGTTCAAAATCGCATCGTTCAGCCATGAGTAATGAGACGTTTTGGCCGGTGATGGTGGGGATAATTGTTGGTTAAAATCTATACTATATCTCACGTGAACACAACACCTGCAGACACAGTAACTAGTGGCAGACAACACCTGCAGACGCAGTAACTAGTGGCAGACAACACCTGCAGACGTAGTAACTAGTGGCAGACAACACCTGCAGACGCAGTAACTAGTGGCAGACAACACCTGCAGACGCAGTAACTAGAAGCAGACAACACCTGCAGACGCAGTAACTAGTGGCAGACAACACCTGCCGACGTTGTAACTAGCGTCAGACAACACCTGCAGACGCCGTAACTAGTGGCAGACAACACTTGCAGACGTAGTAACTAATGGCAGACAACACCTGCAGACGCAGTAACTAGTGACAGACAACACCTGCAGACGCAGTAACTAGTGGCAGACAACACCTGCAGACGCAGTAACTAGTGGCAGACAACACCTGCAGACGCAGTAAGTAGTGGCAGACAACACCTGCAGACGTAGTAACTAGTGGCAGACAACAGCTACAGATGCAGTAACTAGTGGAAGACAACAACACCTGCAGAAAAAGAAAGAAAGAAAAAAAGAAAAATGCGTATTTCCAAGTTGCTGCATGAGATACATGCAACATATTGGCTTTTAAAAGTTTCTTAATGTAGGACATCCTAAAACAAATGTTCCATATGAGGAGTACTAGTTGACAAACCATCCGAGGTGTACAAGTAGATAAGCCATACGAGGCATAATAATAGACAAACTATACGAGGTGTACTAATAGACAAGCTATCAGAGGTGTACAAGAAGATAGACCATACGAGGCATATTAATTGACAAAATATACGAGGCTTACTAATAGACAAACCATTCGTGGCGTGCCAATAGTCTATCTCTGTCACGGGTAGTTGAATGAGAAATGAAAAATATGCCCTATAAATATGCAAAGCCCTATCACCACCAAAAACATATTTCATATCTTTTCGATATTCACCACAACATCATGCGGACATGGGTACATGGGATAAAATAGAGATAGAGTGTAAGCCGGTTACCGCAGTAACTAGTGGCATTCAACAACACCTGCAGACGCAGTTACTAGTGGCAGACAACAATACCTGCAGTCGCAGTAACTAATGGCAGACAACAACACCTGCAGACGCAGTAACTAGTGGCAGACCACAACACCTGCAGACGCAGTAACTAGTGGCATTCAACAACACTTGCAGACGCATGGTTGGTCGGTCTCTTATTCACGTTCTTGAAGGATGCTTAATGACCGTATCTTTTACATGCATTTGATTTCACCCACTTCTGGACACTTTATTTAAAAAAAATGTGTTGAATCCCGTCTATTTTGACAGCTATGTGCTCTAGTGAATAACATTCCATTGGAAAGCACATTCGTATTACCTAAAGTTATATTGTATACGTCTCCATTTTCTTTAACAGAATTGATCAATCAATTCCCACACTACAGGTGCAATGTAATAATTAATAAGTCACCGTAAAGATATTTTTTATAGTCATAAAAAACGTCGGATGAATGAGACCAACTCAAATAATTGAGTTCCACGCCGTCCCTGCAACACACGCGGTCGATGTATTCAATCTCATTATTGGACTTCGCACGGCGTCCTAAATTACTGGCTTATTAGAACAGGTAAATTAATGGCTTATTAAAACAGGCTTATGAAACAGAGACAGTATTACACCGTACAGTGGAGAGTTTCTTTATTATCAAAGGACGATTGAATTGCTGACAATGGTCTCTAATTGCCAATGAGAAACAGAGGGAAGCACGTGACCAGTTCTACGGGAAGTTCCTGAATGTTGGCTGTGTCTACTGAATTGTTGAAGTTTGGTACTACCAACATAAGTCTGCATGCAGCAGTCACGCATGATATTGTAAATATATTTATTATTTTTTTTTACATATTATACATTAAATAATCATTATTTATTGATAATGTTATTATCAATTAGGTTTCATTAATTATTAATAACAATTAAATTAATAAACGCAGCAGCCAATCCATTCCCTAATCAGCATCCAATACTAAATTAATCAGTGGCCAATGTTGTCTGAACTTATTTCCAAAATCAGATCGTTTTCATCTCAAATACAAAATATCAAAATATAATCGAATATTGGCCAATGGTCAGAAATTGCCTACCCAATAATCAGCAATTGCTCAATTAATACTTTCCGCAGGAGCCAATACATTATAATTGGCGTCCTAACACCAGAAGCTTGAGCCAATACTCAGTACTTGCCCATCCAATACTGGACGCAGGAAGGAGCCAATACTCGGAGTTTAAGTATTAGAACTCATCGCAAGCACGAAGTTTCGGCTGTGAAGAAGTCTGCGAAATGAGGCACTGGAGCGAAGGAAATTTCTAGACCCGCACTTTGGGGTGTTGACATGGATGATACAGACGACATCACTTCTGCCCCCCCGCTGTGCGCACGACCACGTATCGGTCCTGTGGTGCGGGATGGTGGGCTGCGCCAAGCGTTGCGTGAGGTTGTGACCGCGCTGGGTGGTGGAAAATTTATGAAGAGATTCCATAAAATTGTTAACAAATTACGTACGTCCTAAGGTAACCACATTCATAACATGATCGATTTACTGAGAACTTGAACATAATCCTAATATGTAGCAATAACGAAACTAGAAATAATATTGGCATAAAACGATAGATCGTTCTAAACATCCGAGAACAACCTGAACTAAGTAGCCCCAATAACTCTTCTCCGCTGCTAATTAACTTATAGATGTTATTGTGCCAATGTATTTTGTGAAAATGACTGATCTTTTGCAATATTTTCAACTTTGCCGCCTGTTAACTGAAGATGGATCTGGTCACCGAGACGTTTTATAGATACGCCTTGTTTCAAATTTATAGTACGTGAAATTGTCAAGAAATAGGATAATGATACGTGGTACTTTCTTCGTTTAAAATTCTTTATATTCTCATACAACTGTTTGAAACATCGATTTTAATTATTTTTAGTTCAGTTTGGGCTAGTTTCTAAGAAGTAGTTTGAGTTTTCAGTAAATTTCAAACGCAACATCGAAAATTACAGTTACGTAGTTCTGATCTTATAAATGTTATGAGGGTATATTTTCCAGCGCCGGTGGCGGTATAAGCCCTACGTACAGCACGGAGCACCGCAAGGGCCCAGTGACGTCACTGCGGACGGTGCGAGACATGGTAGACTAAAGGAGGTAACGTCACTTCTACGGGGACAGCCGCGCACATTCGCAAATTCGACTAGCCAATAGGAGGCTTCATTTCAATCAAACCAGAAGACGTCACCTCCCCACCATGACGTCAGCGGCGGCTGCGTACTACTACGTAGGGTACCCTGCCCTTCCAGACGTACGATCAACAACATGGCCGACTGCCGGTGTGCCTCCGCAGATACGGATTTGGATTTTTGAAAAATTGAATTCCGTCCTGCTACGTACAAATCTACCAGAACTCGAGGGTTATCGATCTTCAATGTTATCATTCCGGCAGCTTCATAAGTTAACAACTCTATCCAAACTGTAGGAAAATTGACTTCATTCAATCATACAAAACGTTTTAATACTTTTTCCATGCAGATGAAGCTGACTATTGCGCGCCGTGTTTAATCGTAAAAAAGGATAATATAAGAATCAGTTTCAGATATTTATTTGAAATAAAACTTGCGAAATATTCTGCCTGTAAGTTCACGAACTGAATGAGCAGGAGTATTGATTTACAGTTGTATGTCCTTTTCAGCATCTAAACATCTAAGCTAAAAAAAAAAATCCTATAAAAGGCACCATTTAGTTTGGAGTTAAGGGAACGCGGAACCTACCCAGAAGGGGATATAGCAACAGTGAGTTAAGAAAGAAGTTTATGAAAAGAGATAGAAGTTGACAAAGAAAGAATAGGTGCTGAAAAACAGGACAGCTCTGAACCGAAAAAATGGTCAAAAAATCATAAAGACTACTTTATTTTAACGAAAGGCTTACCTAACCTTTAGCTCAAGAACTTGTACATTTCCCATGGGAGCGCTAGGAACAGAGAGCTTTGAATATTGTTACCGTTGTGAGGGGAAGTTATAATTACTCGTGTTCGCATTGTTGCAATGATTATATGAATAAATGATAAAATACCGAAAATCTAGATGAATATGACACCATTTCAGAACTTCTTCCCACAAAAAATGGTGTTTCATGAACAGGTTGGAAGAAGGCACCAATCGGTGTCGAAATAAGAAATCAGGAAATCTATGCACGAGGTGTGTTCCCAAATATGTTTTGGATGGAAGCATCAAGGTACGAAATTTGCAATGAAAATTCTACCATGGATATGTACGGTTCCAGAGAATAGGATGGCAATGGACCAAAAAAAGTCGGTACAAACTAAACAAAATATTTTAAGGATAGATTATTGGTAGTACAGGCCTCCCCACCGCAACAAAGTCCAATAAAAGGAAGTTAGAAATCATTAAATATAAACTTGACACAACGGGGACTGTGTGCACAATATTTGTTCCTACACAAGACTCCATCACTCACGTAATTAAATTAGATTATTAGTTAGTTTAAACCTCCCTATCCGCAACAAAGGCGATCCAAAGAGAGGAAGGATAGATTAGATTAGTCGTTAGTTTTAGCCTCCCTACCCGCAGCAACAAATGCGATCCAAAGAGAGGAAGGAGGAAGGCACCATTCAGTATGCAGTTAAGGAAATGCAGAATCTATGCAGAAAGGGTCAAGAAACAGTAAGTTGTGAAAGAAGATTATGAAACAAGATCAAATTTGAAAAAGAAAGTTGTAGGTGTTGAAAAACAGGACAGCTGTGAACCAAAACAATGTTCCTTAACACAAGAAAGTCATTTCATTTAAACGAAAGGAAAGCCTACCCAACTCTCAGCTCGGGCCCTCATATTTTCCCCGAGGGAGTGCTAATTCCCATGGATGCAATAGTTGTCTCCCTCTGAGGGGGAAGAGTGAATAAAAATCCGTTTATTTTGTTCATGCCTTTCTGTGTTTCCCTATAAGGGCTACCGCATTCAATATCGCTCACGAGTTACGCCACAATATTTTCATGTTGAAAAATTTTGAATAGTTCAATCGCTAATTAAAAACAAATAATGACAGCAGTGAATCGAGAGATGATTTGCAACGGAGTCAAAAACGTTTTCTATTCTCAATAAATTGATGGCTTACATAAGTTAGTCGTGGGACTTTAAAATCTTCTTCCATAAAACACCCAGTCTTCATTATGAATACTGACTAGTTCTACAGATTAGATTACGACATAAATTTAGCCTTCCTAGCTGCTCAAAGCGAGCACAGCTGCAGGACTTTACATACTCTCTCGTAGAACACCAAGTTTTTTATTGAAAATACTGACTAGTTCTATAAATTAGGTTGCGACATAGATTCAGCCTTCCTTACCACAACAAAGCTGCTCAAAGCGACACAGTCGCGGGACTTTACATATTCTCACATAGAACATCAAGTTTTTATTATAAAAAATGACTAATTCTATAGATTGAATTTCGACTTGGGTTTAGCCTCCATTCCCTTACTACAATACAACCGTTCGAATAGAGGAAGGAAACGCCAAGCACCGGAGTTAAAAGGAAACGCATAATTAATACGCAGGGTGTTTCCACACAAGAGAACCTCAGTACAGGAACAATAAGTTGAGGAGTAAGGTTATGAAACAAAATTAAACCTGAAGAAGAAAGTCATGGGTGATGAAAAACAGGATACTAATGAACCAAAAAAAATTGGTCTCAACCTAAGGAAACGAAGCATTTTAATTTGAACAACAAGAAAGCCTACTAAACTCTCAGCTCTGGACTTTACATCACTTGTTCTATAAGGATGGGAACAAAATATGAGCCAACAACTCGTCCCTGAATAAATATTCTTATTACTTAAAAATATATTTCGTTTCTAATATCTCGATGTCACGTAAACTTTTGACGATAATGAATTAAATAAACTATTTTTTTTCATAAAAATCAATAATTGGTACACCACCGACCACTCAAGGCACGTTCAACATTTTCCGGCTAATAAATTCCGAAATGCACACCCAAGACAACATAAAACTGAGCATTCAAATCTAGGTAAGGAGTAGTCGTACATAATGACTTACTAAACATCACAGAGCGCAAACGGCAGCCCTCCTAATGCATAAGCGCTATCTTCAAACATCAGGACTAGTGCTCTGCATAACAGTAAGTTATTATTATTATTATTATATAAGAAAGTTTAAGCCTCCCTTAACCACGACAAAGATGTTCCAAGAGAGGAAGGAGGAAGGCACCATTTATTATGGAATTGATGGAACGCGAAATCTATGCACAAGGTGCACAGAAATAGTAAGCTAAGAAAGAAGTTCATGAAACAAGAAAAAGTGTAAGAAGAAAGTCGTAAGAGCTGAAAAACAAGGCAGCAATGAGTCTAAAAAATGCTCCGCAACAAAACCTATTCCATTTCAACAAAAAGGAAGCCTACCTAAAGTTTAGCTCGGGCCCTCACATAGTCCCCCTAGGAGCGTTAATTCCCACAGATACAACAGTTGTACCCCCTGAGTGAGAGTCATACCAGTTAGTAAAGAAGTATTAAATAAAAAAAATGAACTGTGAAATTCAAAAAGGAAAAAATGTAGCATAACAGACAAGAGATTAGATTATTAGTTAGTTTAAGCCTACCTATCCTCAACAAATGAGATCCAAAGGGAGAAAGGAAGAAGGTACCATTTAGTATGGATTTAGGGAACGCGGAATCTATGCAGAAAGGGCATAGAAACAGTAAGATGAGAAAGAAGTTCATGAAACAAGATCAAAATTCAAAAGAAATCTAAGGTATTCAAAAGAAATCTTGAGTCTCACTTCCTATCAGATTACTAGTCGTGTAAGGTCACTAAGTCAAACCTTGTCCCCTACATAACTGTAATTTCCCATTTGCCGTAATTGTAATTGTAATTTGCCATGGTCAATTTCGCCGATCTTCAGTCTGTTCGTGAATCGTTTGTCGAATATACTGTTAAATCTAGTCCATATGAACTATAATGTAAAATGAAGCATCTAATTTCGAGTTAATTATCTCATTGATCCGTCTAATGCGTCCCTAGTTTAAGTGAATTAGGTTAAACATTATTGTACTCCTTAGAATAACGTTGATGGTAGGATGCCCTAGAAGTCACTGAACCTATTCGGGCCTACAGGTAGCTATACTCAAATTTGACCATTGTACTAGACTTAAAGATCATCATTTAAATCTTCTTATTCTGGTCTCAAATTGCTGTCGTAAGCTTTGTGTGGTAAACTCTTCTTACCTTTTTATTCTCGTGAATACACAACGACAACACTTATTTTAGATAGTTAACTTTTGTACGGTTCCACCAATGTTGAAAATATTACAGCTAGCGATGTAAAACAATACTTTTCATGTCTTTTAACCCCGATGTACTCTTTGTGCCAGTACTATTAGCGCAAGTAAGAAATATCATAACCATTTTGTGTTTTGTGATAGCAAATATTATCGTTGGGACACCTTACATAGGGATGAAAGATCGGATGTGGGCTTTCACCGGATGTAAGATATAAACAAATGTGAAGCGTGACCAAGTGTAGAGGCATGACCGGATGCGGGGCATCACCGGAAGAGGGAGTGAAGTGTTGTCGGATGGGGCGAAAGGAATTTTTGGATTTTGGAGTTGATAATTTATTAGAAAAAATAGGCTCCATTTCCATTCCTGGGCCCCACAGACGAAGTACTAGTAATTGTGGAAAGCAACCTCATTCCCCTGCATGGAACCAACAGTTGTGATGCTCATTTTATTCGACAGGAATAAGTAAGATCAATATTTGAATGACTTAGCGCACGTACAATAAGATAAATTTTCACTTCCTAGCAAAAATTTCAGAAATCGAAACTTAGAAATTGAAACACAGAAACTGAAACTTAGTGCCGCCCTCCAAATGCAAACGATCCTCTTATACATATCATTGTTTATTTTTTATTAACTTGTGCTTCTCCCTAAATCCTGTGTCGACAACTATCATGTGTATTACGATAACCATGTATGAATAGCAATTAAGGATCTAAATCATATGTTCCAACACTTAACATGGGTGTTACGATAACCATGTATAAATAGCAATTAAGGGTTTCTATGTTAAGGTATTTGAATGCATTTTTCGCTTTCATTTTCAAAACTTGTGCGTACTAATAAAAGTGTTTTTCAAATGAGCGTCGCGAGGATTGTGCTCTCTTAGTTCAAAACCAGATTAGGCAAGGAAAGGAACTCAATTTTGTTGTACTTTTCTATCAATCATTTTGTTTCAACATTCTACACGGGTATTACGATACCAATGTGTTATAATCATTTAAGGATGTTAATGTTAAGGTGTTTTAAAAACCAATGTATCGACATTTCATGTTTGTACTTTATTGGAAATAAAATGTTTTTCTTTCTTTCTTTTTCTTGGAGCCCATCATTGGTACAATTGCAAATACTTATTTACATATATAAGTAAGCAATTCTCCAAGCTCAATAGAGTAAAGGAACTCACATATGAGGATTTCTCCGTAGCTACTGCTGCTGCTGCTGCTGCAAATTCTGCGTGGAAGAATTCATTCAGAGGGACCGCCCCTGCAGGGGTGTCTGGGAGAGCCTTGCATTGGCGCTGAAGAGGAAAAGGACAGAACACTAGCAACGTACAGCTTTAAGAACGGCCTTCATTTGTGACTCTTCGGTGTATCAAGCGTAAAGAGAAAGCAAGAGGGAGGGAGACGAAGAGACAGAAGGAGGGAGAAGACGAGGGAAAAGTAGGGAGGAGAAGCGAGAGGGAGAGAGGAGTGAGAGAGAGAGGGAGGGAGAGAGAGAGTGAGGGAAGGGAGAGATAGAGCGAGAGAGCGAAATTGCGGAAGTCATTGTACGATGAAGTGAAAAAAGGCTCACGACAAAATAAATGCATGGTATTCCTCATGCCGGTAACACACTCGGAGTTTCGTTTCTGGTCTGATTTGTCTACACTCGCCGCTCTAACATAATTTATTGTTTACACATTGGGTGGTAAGACGGCCGTCGCTCACCTCCTTGCAACAACCTAGTGCTGTGTAACATAAATGGAGAGCAACTCCTCGCATTATTGCTATATCGTCGTCGATTAAAGAGAAAGCGAAAAATACACTTATTTGCCGGGTTGCGGAGTCGGGAGGAATTAATTAGCGATTCCGGCTCTAACTCAGACTGCACATCTTCATAATTTTGGGCCTTCAACTCTACCTATTCACAATTTATAGAATGACTATTTTATTTCTCAATATTTGTAGTGTTGCAATGTGTACATATGTTTACCACATTCTTTTTTTAACGACTTTTAAATGGGCAACAGAATTTTACAAATGAAGTTGTAATATTACGAGTGCATAGGACTCGTCGAAAATTCTTATACAATGAAATACTAAGTGTCTCCTTAAACAAATAATTTCATAAATAGATTTTGGGTTTTCCTGTACACAATTTCTCCTATGTTATTACAATGGAAATTTCATTGAATAAATAAAATTGGTTAGTCCGACTTGCTTGGTCTTTCTCCCTTTCACGCTCGTTAAAGATGTTTAATGATTGTTTCTGAGGTATAGCGAAAAATCATGATATTGTTCTACATCGGTATTGTCCCAATACCGATATTGTTGACCTGACAACATTTCGAAATCTTCATTACAACGAACTAATTAATTATATAATGCCGAGAAAGAGATACTATTTCAACTTTTCAAATCGTAAGAAAATAATTACAAAAATTTACATTTCAGCGTATTCTTCATCAGAAAGTGGGCATCGATGAAAACATAGAAAGTTAAACATGGAAATAAATAGTGAAGTAGAAAACTATAACTCTTGGAGAACCAAGCAAAACTCAACGAATAACGTTAGAAATGAGCAAAAATTTCAATTAATAATACATGTTACCTTGACCAAAATTCAAGAAAGTAAACAAAATGAAATCAATTGGGAGTACATAATTATTGCATATTTTTTGAAAAAATCAACTAATATTACAGTTATTAACATCAGAATAAGCTAATCAAATTTTTATCATTAACACTGATAATATAATCTGAAAACGACAGAAGTCTTGATGTATCAGGCCATAGCTTCAGGTGTTGGTAAGGACTATTAATTATTTAGCAATACTTCGAAGCAAAGAAATACAAACTGGAAAAAATCGTAAGGAACCACTGGTATAGAACATAGACACATCAAGTACGCGCAGTCCTACCACTCTTTATGTGAGTGCCACGTATTGCGTCAGCTGAGCTGTTCTGCAAGAAACTTGAAACACATTTACTGCTAGTTTCTACTTCCTATGTATGAATTGAAGGGGAAATGAACGAAACAGTAGGAAACAAATTAAGTTTGCGAAGTTTTAAGTTTCTCATTCCTGCTGTTTAACTGCTAAATATTCATTATTGCTTCAGTACGAAACTTCTGTTTCGAAACGTAGAAACCTCATATATTTGTATGTGTGTGAACCTACTTTGTCTAGATTTCAATGACAGTGTGAGGTAATAGGTAAAAATATGCTGTTTCGAACTTCGGAAAAAATAATCGGGAAAAACATTGCGAATTTTTTAACTTTTCGGTCAAGTATTTTAAATCTCTTGTGTTTCCTTCAGTTTTAAACAATTCCAAATAATTTACAACGAAAATTAAAATTGGAGTCACACAAATTAGCGACTCCTACCTCTACTCCACCGCATTCGGAGAAGCGACTCAGACTCCGACTCTACCCCAAAACACGAGACTGCGGAATTGTATTCAACCGGTGTAGATGCTGGTCATGACTTTAAAGGTAAGTAAAAATATAAGGTTGCAAAACCTTATATTTGTGTACCGAACATAGCCACCTATTTGCCACCATTTCTGGGAAGGCGGTAAAAAACCGTCGAGTGTATAGCGGCAGTGGGCGGCTGCATTGCTGCGATCGGCGTTAAAAAAATCTGCTAGTTAATTTTTCCACTCAATGTGTCCGAAACTATCTAATCCTACGCGCTGCTTCTGGTACGGCCGCAACGGTAAAAAATCCAACCGAAAATAAACGCCAAGTGCGTCACCGGCATATGAGAGCTGATTCATGTCACTTACATAATCAAAATAATTAAGAAAAGTTGGTTTAAAAAATATGACCAAAAGATAACACGTATTTGAATACTCTTAACACACAGGACAGTAATCATTTAACATTGATGTACCTGTAGCTGAACTATGTTGGACAGAAAACGCAATAATTGCAGAAAAGGGAATGATATACTGAAGAAAAAAATATATATCAGAAATGTCTTGAATATGAAAACGGTCAGGAGTTTTTGGAAGAACGAATGGGATGACGACATCATTTCCTATGAAATTAAGCAAAAAACTTGTGAAAGTTTATTAGTAACATCGGTTTATCATTATGGAAGTATACTGAGCACAACTGAACTACTCTGAAGTTCCTAAGAAATCTTTTGCGCTCGACAAAAGGAAATACATTCAAAACTTATTTATTTCAAACAACATTAACGCCTTTTATGTACTCAATTACATGAAAAGTCTGAAGCGGGTGTTTAAGAAGTTCGTAACATAGTTGCGATAACATTAAAGGGAAATTGTATTGAATTGCGCGATAGTTGTGCAGTCTATACTATAATAACAGCCGCGTCCGTCCGTCCGTCTGTCCGAAGCCAGCCTGCAGTGTGTGATGAGCGTATCTGTGATACAAGCTCCAGCCCTATATATTTTGACGGGCTGTGTTTACGCGACCTCATCAACTCTCGAGAGATTGTATTTTATAATTACTTACGGCCTTTCTCTCATTTCGACTTTTTTTCATTTCAATCAAGGGGGGTGAACTTGTAAATTTACGATCCAAACAACGAAATAAAATGTAGTCTAATGGGCACATGAGATTGAATTTGAAGCAGCTGCTGAAGAAGTATAGAACACTACAAATTTACATCCTATACACTTGATGCATGAAATCTATACCATTTACAAGTTGATTTGCTCCAAATGAATTTTGATTTGATCCTCGCGAAATTAGAATTGCTCCAAGTGAATTTTAATTTGCTCCTCGTGAAAATGGAATTGCTCAAAGTGAAATTAGATTTGATCCTAGTTAAAATAAAATTGCTCCGAGCAAAATTTGATTAGCTCTTTTCCAATTTTAAATCATTACATAATAATTCTATTGCCTTTATAATGTTATTTGCGAGAATCTTAGTGAAATTTATTTATTCTTTGTGAAGTGATTTTATTCCAATAATGCGTACAAAGATACAAAGTTTTTGCTGAGTATAATTTACAAAAAAAATACAGAATACTTTTTCGTTGTATGAACCAATTAGACAAAAGAGTGAATCCCGTATCTCAGACACTTTGATCCAAGAAGCATCATAGAGATATTACCGCGTTGTACATTGCCGCACATCGCGTTGCACCTTGTGTAGACATGCTAACGTCATCAGCAATAAGTGTCCACATCAACTCGAAACTTCTTCATTTTTCAGAAAACAAAACCTTCAAGATGAAGTATAGTAAAAGATGTGCGCGATACAGACAGAGAATAATAGAACCTTCCAATAATCAAGAGGACTGGAAGAAAGTTGCAAACGCACTTGGAATAAATGTTGAGACTGCATAAAAGTGGATGAAAAATAAGCACGTCATATCTAAGAAGAAAGGAAGAAATAATATAATAAATGTCCCAAAATATTGAGGACATTGACGATAGCCATAGAAGAAAATGCTTCGATTACTCTCCCACAACTTCGGAGAAAAGTACAACAAGATCATGACGTTGATCAAGGAGATCTTATACAGATATGTAAAGGAGGCAATAATTATCAAAACGTGTGCAAACGTTCTAATATATGCTTACATTTCATTTTGTGATGTTTAGTTATGACGTTTCAGCATTAATATTCTTTCAATAACATTACTGCACTTCTTCATCAAAATGAATTTGTACACGAGTTATCAGCAAAATATCTATGACATTTTTTTAGTTTTAAAACGCTTCCTATCAATTTATTCTCCAATCCCGCTGGGGATTGCGACATAAACATGTTTAATGATTATAATAATAATGATGGTTTATTTGATAGGGTGTCATCTACCGGATGATCGTAGGTAGAAAATAACCCTCGGGTAAAGAAAAAAGAAAAAAAAAAGAAAAAATGTTTATTTCCAAGTTGTCACATGAGATACATGCCAACATATTGGCTTTTAAAAGTTTTTTGAATATAGGGAATCCTAAAACAAATGTTCCATACGAGGAGTACTAATTGACAAACCATCCGAGGTGTACAAGTAGATAAGCCATACGAGGCATAATAATAGACAAACTATACGAGGTATACTAATAGACAAACTGTCAGAGGTGTACGAAAAGATAGACCATACGAGGCATATTAATTGAAAAAATATACGAGACGTACTAATAGACAAACCATTCGTGGTGTGCTAGTAGTCTAACAAAAGTTCTATACTAGGAGTACTAATTGACAAACCATCCGAGGTGTACAAATAGATAAGCCATACGAGGCATAATAATAATAGGCAAACTATACGAGGTGTACTAATAGACAAGCTATCAGAGGTGTACAAAATAGATAGACCATACGAGGCATATTAATAGACAAAATATCCGAGGCGTACTAATAGACAAAACACACGTGGCTTGCCAATAGTCTATCTCTGTCAAGGGTAGTTGAATGAGAAATGAAAAATATGCCCTAAAAATATGCAGAGCCCTATCACCACCAAAAACATATTTCATATCTTCTCGATATTCACCACATCATGCGGACATGGGTACATGGGATAAAATAGAGATACAGTGTAAGCCGGTTACCACTCATGATTGACAAATATCTACAAAATATTGGTAGAAATGGGTAAACAAACATATATTCAATATACGGACAGAAAGATAATTTTACTACGATTCATATGCTCAAATTCACTTTATTTCAATAATTATATATGACATTAATCCGATTCACAGAAGCGCCCTCCGGGGAAGTGATAGATCTATTTTTGAATCATTTCGCTATTGCAATAAAATTTATTAACCGAATGGTTTTTGCGTAAAGAAATGAAATAGAAACATGTATTTCTATTTATTTAGATACATATATATCCCTACACACGTACACACACATATTAATATATATACTTATTTAAAATAAAATATTAGAAAAAAATACATATATAAGATAAAAGATAGAAGCAACCTACCATCTACTACACAGAAAATGACAGCTGAGCTCACTGCAATCCTAAAAAATTTTTCGCAAAAAAAAACTAAAAGGAAGAGAAGACTTCGAAAAACATAAAAATGAGCTGGTTTTTAATTTCTTCACAGAAATTTTTAAGAAAAATCAGGTTATAGTCAAGAAGCAACACAACTCTTCAGCATTATACGGACATGTGTTCGTGGGATAAAATGGAATAACATTGTGGCCGGTTATCACATTTGAGTGGAGAATATTTACAAAATTGGCACATATAGGAAGGTTAGGCCTTGATCCAAAATGATGATTTTAATTACAGAAATTTAGAGTTTTTTCCGATTTGAAAGTTCAGTGCTAGTGTGCGCTGAACCCACGGAAAAAAAATAAAAAGACTAAATGCAATGCTTAAATTACCCATTTCCCTCCAATTCAGCCGAAAATCGATTGAAAACATCTTCGAGAATGATTTTGAAATAGCGAGACAACGTTAGCCAAAAATTTAATTCATTATAAACTTTGCACAACCCTCACATCTATAAACCTGTTTATTGGTGTACACACAAAATGTATTTCATGGTATATTTGTCATACGGACGTTAAATATTAATACAGAAAAGAGAAAGAAATAACAAAATAAAGATGAGGAAATACTCCTAATTATGGAAAGAACGTTCGTTCTGCTGCACTGAACTGAAGGCTGTGGTGCTCATTGTTGTCGACAGAAATAAGTAAGATGAATATACGAATCGCTTAGCAAACGTAAAATGAAATAGTTTCTAAATTTCTAACAGAAATTTCAGGAAAAATTAAAATTTCTGATAGATGGGAAGTTCACACCGAGATTCTGCAAGCCCTATGACAGAGATGCAAAATGACGTGACACATTTACTCTAAATTATTTTCCAGTTTTAGAGTTTTTAATATGCTGGGGAAGCTTGTTCCACAAAAAAGCTCCAGAAACTGAGAGAGCTTTTTGTCCCACGTTAGATGAACGGTAACTGACTAAAACATCGTTCCTCCGGTTTGGTCTTTCGTTTGGGATATTAGATGGAAAAAATTTTACCACCTCTGCATTACTTTGGGGGAGGTACAGAGAGGAGAATACTCGTCGAGCTTTCTGGATCATGAATCTGTTCGGTATTGGGATCCAGTCGAGTTTTCTTAAAAGAGGGGTGACATGATCGTATTTATTGAAATTTCCTTAGCATACCACTTTGGCGGCGAAGTTTACACATTTTTGCAACTCTTCCTGACGACATTTAGGTAAGTCTCCCCACACAAGACTGCAGTAGTCCAGACGCGATAAAACTAAAGACTGAATCACTAATAATCTAGATTTTTCGTCAAGTGTGTTCTTTATACGATGAAAGAACATTAAGGTTCCGTTAATTTTGTTGCACATTGTTTCGACGTGTGAATTGAAAGTCATATTTTGTCAAACCAAACACCCAGATTTTTAACCTTATCGACTGGTTTAATTGTATCGTCTCCAAATGTTAGCTTGAATGGTGGTAAATTTTCAGTCGCATTCTGTGATCCAAAAATAATGCATTGCGTTTTACTTGCGTTAAGTTTGAGGCCATTATGGTCATACCACAATTTCAGATTTCTCAGAAGGTTTTCAGCGTTGGCTTGTGTTTCTGTTAAATCCGCTGTTGAGCTTGTCATGGCAATTTGTACGTCATCAGCATACATTAAGATTTTTGTGTTTGCCAGCATGGTGGGGAAATCGTTGATGAAAATTGAAAATAGGAGTGGGCCGATGATTGAACCTTGAGGAACGCCAAAATTATTTGGTATGAATGATGACATTTTGTTATTCAAGCACACTGCATGAGAGCGGTTTCGTAGGTAGCTTTCAAACCACTGAGTGTCTATTCTGAGGTTTGAAATTTTTTGTTGAAGTTTCTTATGCTCAACACTGTCGAAAGCTTTGGAGAGATCAAGCAATAGTAAGAGAGTTATTTTTTTTTGGTCAATATCATTGTAAATTTTTTCTGTTATGTTTAATAGGGCGTCCTGAGTACTGGTATTCCTCCTGTAAGCATATTGATTGCGATGCAGTAGATGTGACTCGTCTATGTAAGACGAGAGCTGGTTTGTTATTACTTTTCCTAATATTTTGGACATAACAGGCAGGAGACCGATTGGTCTGTAGTTTGACGCTATGTCGATATCACCAGATTTATGTAATGGCTTAATAATGGATAGTTTCCATTGATCGGGAAACTTGTTTGTGGCTATAGATGTATTTATTATCAAGCGAATAAAGGGTGCTGTGACAGGGAAGCTGTCTTTTATATGTTGGAGGCTTATGCCATCATGTCCAGTCGCTTTAGTATTCTTTAGTGAGTATAAGATTTTTCGTATCTCTATGACGCTAACTGGCTTTGGTCTCCACTTGTTGCTACTATTTGGGGATGAAACATCGCTCAGATTTGCCTCTGAAGATGTGTCTGAAACTGTCCTGGATACTTCATTGAAAACATCTTCGCCAACTTTTGAGAAGAAAGTGTTAAAGTCATTCGCCATTTCTGAGGAGTTGTCAAAAGCGCTTTTGCAGTCTGAATTTTTATACTGAGCAGCTTCTCTAATGATTTCCCAAGTTCTTTTAGGGCTTTGTTTTGCCGCCAAGAGTTTTTTGTGGAAGTAGTCCCGTTTTGCTTCCTTAACTTTTCTTCGTAGGATCTTCTCATGATCTTTATATAATTTTCGACGCGTACTGTCTGATTTATTCAGTTTGTACTCACGCTGCAAATTTCTTTTAGCTCTGCTCAAATGTTTTATCTCATCTGTTATCCATTTAGAAATTCTTGGTTTAACTTTCTTCGTAGTGAAAGGTGCGCATTCGTTAAGAGCTGATACGAAATTTTCGTTGAAAAGCGAAACTTGTAGATTGACATCATCGGTGTTTTCCATGCCTTGAAATTCACTCCATCTGTCTAATAGCTTTTCTTGAAATATTTCAGGGGAGTAGTGGTTTTTCATGCGATATGTAATGTAACTAGATTTCTGTTTCTCTTTTGCAATATTGATTTGGCATTCTACCGAATGGTGATCAGAAAAGGACGGTAAGATTTCTGTGCTGAGTACTGCTTGGGGATTGTTAGTAATTGCTAGGTCAAGAAGAGTTTTAGAAGTGTTGGTAATTCGCGTTGGTTCTTGGAATGCTGCTACTGGATGATCGTCAGTAGGTTACCGGTTGAACATATGATCCGAAGACCCTGCACACTATAGAAAGTCCCTTTGCTTATATGCCTTTTACAGATAGATTAAATAATTATGGAAGTAATCAATTAAGTAGGTTTTCTCTGAAATTTATTGAAATGTAATTCATTATTCATTAAACTTAAATAAAAAATATCATTTACTAATTAATATTAATTAACCATGAGAGCACAGATTTGGCAATCAAGAAAGGTTCAAACCAAGGTTCTACCCTGTGGTTAGGGAAATATATAGTATTTTATATATTTTAAAAGCACAAGCTGAAAAAATAATTATGTAATTTTGATATTGTAACTCTAACAAACTAAAAATTATTTGGATCTATCGCAAATTAACAAAGAGCGAATCAAATTTCACTTGGAGCAATTCTATTTGCAAGAGGATCAAATCAAAATTCACTTGGAGCAATTGTATTTTCAAGAGGATCAAATCAAAATTCACTTGGAGCCATTATATTTTTACGAGGAGCAAATTAAAATTCATTTGGAGCAAATCAACTTGTAAATGGTATAGTAAAACATTTACTCAATGAAATCTCTCAAAAATATATCCTTAGTCGGGGAGTTATAATGCTGAAGCGGAGTATAAGAGGTAAGTAAGCAGAGCATTGTTTAAGGAAAATAAACACTACAAAATTGTACTGGTCGAAAACTGACATTTACGTGATTAGAATTTGTTTCAGTATTAGTATTGAAAATGCTACTGTGAGGTTTATCATACCTATGATCATATTTATAGAAGAAACGCCGTTTCTATTAGAAGACTTCTGTTTGTCCTAACTAAATAAAGTATGAAAAGCACGAAAGTACAAATGGACTTAAAAATGGGAACATAAATTTCCGTGCTTATATAAATATTGAATCACCAACGCACATCGTCAAAAGTTCACAAGAAAATATGAAAGTCAATAAATAAAAACGTGTTCGGCTTCATGGAATAAAACATTAAATTTTATCAATTGGAAACGCTTCAACCGATTAAGAAAAATGATATAAGAAATTGAGGGCACCACACTTTTGAATAACTGCACAATCGTTTGTTTCTGTGAATACAAAAGCACTCGAACATTCACGTCAAGAAACACGAAAATATCGAAACATTAAAGTAGACGCGTTATGAACAGCAAAGCCGTCGCATTTATCCATGAGCATTTACGATGGCACAGTTTCACTCGAAATAATAGCCAATCTTCAAAGGATTTCAGTGCACATAGGAAGAGGTCTAATTACACACAATGTACCCCCTTCGTCACTACATTAAATGAGTACGAGCGTAGCAAACACGAGCCATTGCGGAATACGGTAAGATTTTAAGACTTTTCAAAGCATCGTGAGTCGTGCCAGTGGGTCATTCATTTATACTAGATACTTGGTTCACCGATGTAACTTACAACATTGAAGTGCTCAATGCGCACGTTTAGAATTAAGAGAACGACATCAGCCGGAATTAAAACATCAAATTTGAGAGAATGCAAGTCACCCCACAAATTATTTATGAAGTGCAGATGGGTCAGCAAAAAACACAGCGTTGCAGACACGTCTAAAATGAAAATATTTCAAATTAAATAAGTATATTTTTATTGCATACCATAAAATTCATCGTAATCTTTTAGCTCGATCAGAATAGCCATATTAAAAATTTCAATAGCGAGATTATACGACATGGTTCAATACGTGCGGCCCAAATCTTGTCTTTAGCTTTTCCTTTGATATTTTCTCCCACACAGATCGACGTAATAAATTGAGAGAGGGAATGAGCGAGAAAGATGAAGAAAAAAAAGAGAAATAGAACAAGGAGAAGAAATTGCACCCTCTGTTAAAAATTAAATTATAAGCTTTCAATGGTAATACTTACGCGTAAAATTCTCTGAATTTGGAAATTGAATTCTGGGCTGGATTTAAACAGCCTGTTGAATCTACTCATTTCTTTAGTAGATCTCCTATAACGAAAGCTAGCAATCAGTTTCCGGTAAATTTCGATTTTAAAATCGACACTATTGCCTTCAAGCGTTTTCAAATAGTTTATTTCACTCTCCATGTTTATTGTTTAATTGTCACTTCAAAAATTGTCTTTTTTCTTCGGAAATTTGTACGTCACTCTTTTAGTGCGAAAAATTACAGTACCTAAGAGAAGTTGAACCTGACACTAAGGTAGCTTTAACGATACTAGACATTAAATGCTATCACGACCGACAGCTCTCAAGACACCTAAACAGTGTGAGTGTGAGTGCGACGTAAGCACAGCTCTTCTAATGTCGTGTTCACAACATACCGTGAACATGATAAACACTGCAATTAGATGAAGGCAGTATAGCCAAGCTAGAGTCATGGAGTTGGAGTGGAGTTGGAGTCAGGGTCGCTTTTTCGAGTGTGGTGGAGTGCAAGGCGATGTCGTTCATTAGCATGTGGTGCACATGAAGCCTGGGTCGGAGTCGCTATTTGTAGGTGAAATATCAAATTATTACGGTGCCTGCATTTGATCTCACGTACTCATGACTGTCTGTTGTTTGTTAATGCGAATCCTGCGAGGATGAAGGAGTTGTTGTTCTGAAACTGTAGCTTGATTTTCATGAAAATCCTGTTCGAAGGTTAGCAATGACCTCATTTTCACGTTCCCTAAGTCATTAAAATTTATAACAAAATTATTTCTGTCGACTATTATGAGCAACAAAACCGTAAGTTCGGTATAGCAGGGCGACGGTCATTTTCGTTATTGCGATTTTTATCCAATTTTCTTCAGGTATGTTTTTATATATGATTTTTTGGTCAAGGAAACAAAATCCTAGAGTCATGAAGATTAATGTTCTGATAATATTTAGCACTGAACCTTTAATAAGGACTAACTATATATTACATTAGCCAGATTACACCACCTTGTTGCTTCAATTATCGCTACCTACCCCAGTGAAAATGAAAAAGAAAACCCGTTAATTGACAATAGAGTTAAAAGATGAAATGTTTAACATTGGTTTTAAAAATGTCTGAATATTAACATTCTTGGTTGATAATTACACATCGGTATCGTAATACCAATGTTAAATGTCGAAACAAACAATTTTTTGGCAGAAAAGCAGAAGAAAAATCAATTCCTTTCGTTGCGTAATGTGATTTTGACAGTGCATTGGAATATTAGTAACTAATAAAACATAATATTCGTAACGCATAGTCAGTGTTGGGCCCGCAACTTATACAATATTGCGGCGCAACCGCAACACCACAAAAAAAGTTGCGACCCAAGCGTAACAGGAACTTTGAAAAAACTAAAGTTGCGATCGCAACCGCAACTTTTTATTTATGAAATATAATTTTAACAAAATATTATTAATTATCTTTTTCGTATATATTGATATGAATAAAAATGATATTAAAATATTCATAATAGGGCATTGTTTTTCTGAAAAAAATTAATAGATCGAGAAAATGTGTGGAGTATAGAACTGAATGAAATATCAAGATACTGAAAGAAACGTTTCATTTGTAAATATGGCATGAAAAATAAAATGAATTCTACTTTCTAATAATAATAAGGTTGAAAAGGTACCTCGCAGGTAATATTTTCATGAGAGTTCCGTATATATATATTTCAAAATAATGAGAAAGAAAGAAACGTTTCATTTGTAAATATAACACGAACAATCCCATGCTTATAGAGGTAGCAATTCAAAGTAATGATATCAAATCCAGCACATGCTGCTCTGGTTCCTCGTCAAAAGAAAATGATTCCACCCTATTTTCATGAACACTGGGCAATATTTAATGATTGCGCAAAACGAACGTTTTTATAGCTCCTGTGAGATTCGACCTGAATTTCCTTCATATAATAAAATTCTGGCTTTCTCTTCTATTGCCTATAGACCGACAACTAATGACTGCAGAAATTTGAAATTTATTGGCATTGTTTTAAAATATCATTCAAAGGAAATAAATAAAAACTCCATCAAATTTCCCTTTGCAATATATTGATAATATAATCATCATAAGGCATCATATTTTACCTTATCAACAATTACGTCTCAGGACTACTAAATTTTTATCAGTAATGTAACTGATGCATCGTCTTCTGATTTCCTGCAGAAAACAAAGTGTATTTGCTGTAGAGGGGCGGGAGGTATTTGGGGCGAGTGGTGCCTCGCTGTAGTGGGGTGAGTAGTGCCTCGCTGTAGAGGGGTGAGTGGTGCCTTGCTTTAGAGAGGTGATTGGTGCCTCGCTGTAGAGGGGTGAGTGGTGCCTTGCTTTAGAGAGGTGATTGGTGCCTCGCTGTAGAGGGGTGAGTAGTGCCTTGCTGTAGAGGGGTGAGTGGTGCCTTGCTTCAGAGAGGTGATTGGTGCCTCGCTGTAGAGGAGTGAGTGGTGCCTTGCTTTAGGGAGGTGATTGGTGCCTCGCTGTAGAGGGGTGAGTGGCACCATAAGGAACCACTCACACCTCTTCTCACCCCATAAGGCACCATAAGATTTGTGAAAGCTAAATTTCCGCAATAAGTCCGGTGAAAAAGCAAAAAGCAAACAAGCTGTAGAAAATTTGAAAATCGCTATAGGAGTCTGATTCACACGTATCTACGAGACGCGAGCTCGGTTTATCCTATGGAAGCATTACTATTATTATACAAGAAAGTTTTAGCCTCCCTTTACCACAACAAAGATGTTCAAAAAGAGGAAAGATGAAGGCATCATTTGGTATGGAGTTGAAGGAACGCGGAATCTATGCACATTGCACAAGGTGCATAGAAACATTAGGCTATGGAAGAAGTTCATGAAACAATAAAAATATTTGTTATTGTAAAAAAGAGCTCACTTAATGCCCTCACAACATTGACCGCTGCATGCCATGCCAGTGACCGCTGCACAACCTGACGCCCAGCACAAAACTGAATGAAATGTGCGACCAGTAAAAGACGAGATAGGAAGCTGAAAATTTCCCTGGTTAAACTTCTTACGACAGGAAACAAGGGCAACAAGTACTGGATTGTGTCCGATTCACTTCGCTTTCTTGGGACACCCTAAAATAAAATGAATTTCATTTTTTACAAATAATAATGAGAAGGTACTTAGCTAGTAGCTATATTTTCATAGGAGTTCCGTATATATAGGAAATAAATTAGAAGACAGAAAAGAGCAGAACATTTGTGTTGCGTACATGACGAATAAAGAAAAACCATGCATAAATAGCTCCTGTAATATATGATATTCCTTTGCTTTTCGTTATTCCTCTCCTATGGTTTAATACTGGTTCATGATCTCAATGTAACAATGTCAATGCACTGTAATGACGATCAACGTTGCCTTTCAAAAATGTTTCAGCCAATCATCGACTTGTTTCAACGAACTTTTCTTCGTTTTTTCCATCTCATCCGATTTCATTACGACGTTGAAGAAGTCATCTTCGTCATCTACGTCCTCGGCACTGCTTCCCTAAGCTGAAATACCATTTTCCGATCTGTCATTAAGATGGGCGATTAGTTTGTTGTTATTACCTCCACTATCTGCACTTCGTTTAGCCATTTTAGCTTAAAATGTGGATGCAGAGAGGACGCCAAAATAAAATCGTCGATTTGAAGTACATTGGCAAATCGCATCATCTAGCTATGTAAATTTGCCGTATAACACATAATTTTACACTAACAACTCACATCATTCCTAATAACATATGTTATATAATGAGTTACATTAAAATATACTTATATACTGTAAGCAAAGTGTATGTGTATCACTGTATCGCCTAATGCTAATAATAAACAGTTGCCAGATGGGTTGTACCCTGTACGGTTTAGTTTCAAACGAGAATGAAAAGCGTATTGAACTTTGTTGAAGTTATTTTGCAAACTAAATTGACATCGTGATGTTGCGGTTGCGTGTTGCGGCCCGACACGTCGAAAATTGTTGCGATCGCAACAGATTCGCAACTTTCCAAAAATTATTGCGACGCAACCGCAACAGAAAAAGTTGCGATCGCAATTGCGGCCGCAACTTGTTGCGGCGCAGCTGCCCAAAACTGCGGATAGTTGAGAACACTCTCGTTGGGAAGCGCTTGTATTGACATATTTTGTATTGGCATATTGGCATAACTTTTCCGACTAAGAATATGATACTAATTTTCTATTTCTGCAGTAACGCTTTGAGGAAACCCAATAATGCTTATAATTAGAGCTGTGCCAATATGCACATGCATATATGGACGCGTATGTGAAATTGTCAGCGCTTTAAATATGCGGCTTCAGGTTAGATATATGCGATTGCGAAGTATCGTATGCACAGTACTCGCATTTATTTATATGCAAGCAATATGCGACTGCTGAATGAAGGACTTCAGTTAGTTGGAACTTGTGCGATATATAAAATATTGAACCGTAAAGTAATGATTCTTAACGATAGTCTTCAACATTTAAAATATCATGCACTTGCTGCTAATGAAGAAAACATGAAAATATTCACGGGATTCCAAAGTAAAACAAGGCTTGACGTATGTAGTTACGTTGGATAGCCATGAAAAAATGGCCGGGGAGCGATGGGATTCGAGCCCGCGACACCTTCACGGAAGGGAACTTGCAGAAGTCATAGCGAGCTACCAGCTTTCTGTGATTTTATCGTAGATGCAAATAGTTAATTTTAGTTAACTTTATGATGAACCAAAAGGATTATCTTCGTTACTGATAACTATGAAGTCTCAGCCGATATTTGGACAATAACAGTGTATACTCATATTATGTTTCACGATAAACGAACAGTTTTCCCGCAATAAGTATTGTACAGATTTCCGTCCCCAGAGTCATATTCTGGGAATTCATTCATGAAAGTATCATTCCTTACACTTTGGGGTACTTTGGGCATGGTAACTAATAAATAATGATAATCATTAGAATAGTATAAGAAATTTGTTCACTTCTTCAATCATCAACATATTATCGAATATATCGCTAAATTTCAATACGAAATTTAATAAAAAAATTAGAAAAAAATTATCATAATTTTCCTCTACGTAATCCCTCACATTTCGGAGATCCCAGAATACCAAACATTCGCATTAAGTTTTGAATAACGAAGTATTGCAGGAATGTTCAAATCAGTATATAATCTCTAAATGTCAATTGTAGATTTAATTGCCCTTATCTGAGTCCAGAAAGCGAAATCACTATAATGATGCAAACTTTGGGAATTCGTTGGATGTCCGGAATTAGAGGGATTACTTTGTTGAGTTTTTCTCATTTTTTAATGAACAGGCAGAGCACAACAGAGGTATTTATTATTACTTCACTGAATGCATAAGTTTCGCAAATTGATACAAATTTCACAGTTGTATTTTCACTTGAACATTTTTGTACGTATAGGTAGGCCTATGTGTAGAAGAGAGCAAGAAAACTATCACTAGGTGTACAAAACTATCACGCCATAAAAGTCTTAAAAACTTGAAACTGCATTAATTTCAGTTCGGACACCTCCATTGTATTTTATTGATGAACCATATTTCATAACTGAAGAACAGGTCAAGAAGATAACCTGGGGATCAGGTACTGACGACAGTGCACCGGGTAAAACTTGTGATGCTGCTTGCAAGTGAGAGTATGTATGCGAGAGGTCCCATAAATGTACAAAATTTCTGGAGTAAGGAACAAATTTACAGTGTTCCCTTAAAAACAGGACAATCAAATTACACCACTCGCCTTACAGGATATATTCAATGATTTTGTGCATATGCTTAAAGCACTTTGCATATTACATCTGTTAAAGTGTACATGAGTAATTAATTGCAAATGAGATTTTGCAAATGCACAAGATAATTTTTTGCAATCCATAAAACATTCTGCATATCTCTTAGAGTGCATATATGCAAGTTATGCAATTGCACAGCTCTACTTGAAATATTGTCTAACAAAAGTCTATATGAGTAAGACACATGAAAATGGTTATTCTACAACTGAGAAAAAAAATCGTCACCTCCGGGATTCGAAGAGCCACGATGTGGGAGTGTGCCTAGAACGACAAGGCTATGGACCAGCATTCAAACAGCAGGTCATAACTTAGGTGAGCGCGGCCTTCGGCAGCGCAGATTACCAGGCTAGGAGAAGGTGGAGAAACCTTGCTCTCTGTCATCCCCTAGGAAGCGTATGAGAGTTATATTATACACTCACATTTGGAAGATGAATTGACGCTTAAAATGAACCCAATTTCAAATTTTTAGGTGCAATAGTTCAGGAATTATAACGTTATCAAAATGAGCCTTATAGAGGAAATCGGCCGACAATTTACGGGCCACGAGAGGCCCTCTTCCTGCCCCCCACAGGGGCGTAAAAAAATTCTCAATTACATAAATATGTTGTTCTCGTCATGCCCATTAATTTGGTACTAACTTCAAGATTCTACGTCTTAGAGTTCAGAAATTACCTTTTTTGTCAGGGTAACTCGAAGGGTCTTAGATGGGTTCTCTAAAATGGCTAGCCGGTCATAAATGAGAGGAGTTTACCAATGCTTTTTCATATAAATATTTAAACTCTAAACACGTATGTAAATGAGATTACATACAGCTATAACTTTTTTACCTACTAATTGCGTCAACAGGGCAGATAAATTTTTAAAATAAGTTGCAATTATGCTTATTTAAAACTACAACTATAAGTTTGTAAGAGATTGCATATTTCTCCGGATAATTCTTATATAATACAATTTCTAATTGGAGGACTTGATTTTAATGTAAGCATCAGGCTATAAGAGAAATAAAGTATTTTATTGAAATAAAAAAATTTTTACCAAGAAATACAATAAATAAAGGCCACATATTGTGCAAATGAATTTTTGTGGCAATTCTATCATCATATAAGTAGCTACCATTGTTGAAATACTACTGAAATATATCCAAAACTTTATTTAGATGTGAAAATCACTAAAGTTTGATAATTTCATGGATTTTTAGCTTCAGTTCAGACAGGTAATATTTCAAATATGTTCACATCAATTAAATCCAAACCTACTTACATATTCAGCCATATCTGAATAAAATGAAATAACACCGTAACGTAATTCATTTTGGTAAATAAATGCCCGTGCCACCCTACAATTCACTAAATTTGCACCAAAAACACAATTAAATCGATAAAATAGGAAAAAAGACATAGAAACCAAGTAATTCACTCGCAAAACCACCTTTCACAATACATAAACAAGATAGTGTTCGCTGTTTGACCGAAAGGTCGTGTTTTCCAACACGTTCGAAAACACAAACACACCGAAATCTGCGAACTTTTCATCTGTGTTCGTGTTCGCGGATTGCCGAAAAACACGAACTTCGGGCGAAAGATTGATAGTGTGGGCGGGCCTTAAGGAATCACGTGTTTGGGTATCGAGCGTGCGGCAATCAGAGTGCGAAACTTCAGGACATGCAAGCATCCAACGAATCAAAATTGAGAGACTTTCTCTGTGGCTTAGAGCAGTCTAGACCTTTTGAGAATGAATCAGGCGAGAGCTATATAATGAGTTGACATGAAGAATCGGGAGGCTTTTTTCGTGGAATTACAGATGAGAAGAAGTGCGAGATCTGAGGGCACACACAACGTGGCATCCCGGCCGCACCCACGTCAAAGTTGCTCCACTCTGTGTGCGTGAGCGAGTCTGTGTACGTGCATGGCTAGTTCACGTCACCAAAAACCACGCCCACTTCAACAGCTGCCACGCGTCGCTGCGTGACATAATTGTTGTACAAACATTTATTGTGGTATGCACTTTTCCATTAAAGTATCATTTAATAGTGGATTAAAATACTCTATGTTTCATTGTACATTTGAACGTCTCAGCCGTCTTAAAGGACACATATTATTTGAGTTAGATCAAATGAGAGCACTGTTACTGCGATTCTACCGTGTCATAATGTATCGTTCGAATGTCACGATGTATAGTTTACAATACAAATCTCTTCAGTTTATAGTATAAATACGTAGTTCATTCTAACAATTAACCCATTCTTTTTGAGTGAATAAAAGTATTTTATTCACTTAGAAGTGAATAAAAGTATTTTAACTGGTTCATCATAATATGAAATAAATTTAAGTATTCAAGTACTGGCGTCCTGTACGATGCCTTTTATGCATATTGACGTCAAATTAATTCGATTTATTTAATTTTACAAATTCAGTGGAAAACTTGATGTGCTCATTCAGTAAATTTACTAGCCACTTCCTTCTCGTTTAATACCATACGATTTTGGTCGTAAAGTGCGAAGTAAAGGAACATGGATACTTTCATCGGCGATAAAGAAAACTGGACGCTAACACAAGAAGTAATGAATGTTATAAATTCCATCACAAATGTTTAACCTTTTTAGTTTCCCTTCGGGAAATGGTCCCCCTTCCCCTGTCATATACATATGACATAGGTATATGATGCTTCATCAATACCGATTTTTTCAATTGCTCTGGCGATGAGATAGTTTTGAAATGAATATTAAAGCTTGTGGCCACACTATTTAATGTTACCAAGTTAGCCATTTTTTGTGTCGGTACGTGACAACTATGATATATTGGATGAAATTTAATGTCATTTTCAAAACTTTTTACATAAGTAATGAAAAAAACATTCTAAGTGAAAGATATTATCATGTAATAATATTTATTTGTTTATGTGATACATGCTTTCATTATTTATTATGAATTTAGTTACGATCGCTTTTCAACTTCTCAACTCTACGAAATATTTTCAGTTCTTCACATGTTTAGATAAAATAGTATTTGCTAAACAGTTTTTACAGCCAAAGGCCAATCGTTAAAATTCTATGCCTCTGCCAACCTATAAAATGCAACTTTTCGATGCAACTATCAACTTTGGGCGGAAAAAGCTAGCCTGCTGGTGATCGATATTTCTACAGTACAAAATATCGCTCCTATATAATCGTCATATAATGAGAATTTTGTGTTTTACTGGATCTGCTTCTTTCTGAACAATTGATTGTCATTTTCTATCAATATGACCGTATAATAATATGATTTACTTCATTTTCAGCCCGAAGGTGGTGATAGTTTCATCGAAACGTTGCATTTTTTAGATTGATAGAGGTATAAAACTTTAACGATTGACATTTTGCAGTAAAAGATATTCCGATGGCTTTATTGAACAAATTTCTATACAAATACATCTAAAAACATATGAAAGACGACTTTCTTGAAAGCATTATTGCTCTCTATGAAACTACTGAATTTTTGCATTTTGCATATTCTAAAAATATATATTAAGTGGTAAATTTCTCATTCTTTTCAAATATTATGCGAGTGCATAATATTTGAAAAGAAAGAAAGATTTATCACTTAATATGTATATTTAGAAATGTGCAGAATTCAGCAATTCAGTAGTGTTTCATCGCAAGCAATAATGCTTTCAAAAAAGTCGTCTTTCATATGTTTTAGATCTATTTGAATAGAAGTTTGTTCAATAAAGCAATCGCGATATTCTTTACTGCAAAATGTCAATCGTTAAAATTTTAGACCTCTATCAATCTAAAAAATGCAACGTTTCGATGAAACTATTACCACCTTCGGGCTGAAAATGAAGTAAATCATATTTTTATACGGTTACATTGATAGAAAATGGCAATCAATTGTTCAAGTAGAAGCAGACATAGTAAACACAAAATTCTCATTGTAAGACGACTATATAGGAGCGATATTTTTTACTGTAGAAATAATGATCACCAGCAGGCTAGCTTTTTCAGTGCAAAGATGATAGTTGCATCGAAAAGTTGCATTTTATAGGTTGGCAGAGGCATAGAATTTTAACGATTGTCCTTTTGCAGTAAAAAAGGTTGAGCGAATTCTATTTTATGTAAACACGTGAAGAACTGAAAATATGTCGTAGAGTTGAGAAGTTGAAAAGCGATCGTAACTAAATTCATAATTAATAATGAAAGCATGTATCACATATACAAATAAATATTACTACATGCAAATATCTTTCATTTATAATGTTTTTTTCATTACTTATGTAAGAAGTTTTGAAAATGATATTAAATATCGTCCAATATATCATAGTTATCACGTAATGACACAAAATATAGCTAACTTTTTAGCATTAAATAGTGTGGCTACGTGCTTTAATATTCATTTAAAAACTCTCTCATTGCCAGAGCAAATGAAAAAAACTCGGTTTTGATGAATCATCATATTTGTATGTCATATATGCAGTGTTGGGCAGTTGCGCCGCAACAAGTTGCGGCCGCAATTGCGATCGCAACTTTTTCTGTTGCGGTTGCGCTTGCGCTGCAACAATTTTGGGAATGTAGCGAATCTGTTGCGATCGCAACAATTTTCGACGTGTCAGGCCGCAACTCGCAACCGCTACATCACGATGGTAATTTAATTTTCAAAATGGCTTCAATAAAGTTTAATACGCGTTTCAGTCTCGTTTAAAACTAAACCGTACTGTTCAGTACGGTTTAGGCAACTGTTTATTATTCGCATTAGGCGATACAGTGATACACATACAATTTGCTTACAATATGTAAGTATATTTAATGTAACTCATTATATAACATATGTTATTAGGAACGATGTGAGCTCTAAGTGTAAAATTACGTGTTATACGGTAAATATACATAGCTAGATGTTGCGATTTCCCAATGTACTTCACAACGACGATTTTATCCTGGCGTCCTCTCTGCAACCACATTTTAAGCTAAAATGGCTAAACGAAGTACAAAAAGTGGAGTTAATAAAAAAAAAAACTTATCGCCTATCTTAATAACAGATCGGAAAATAGTATTTCAGCTGAGGAGAGCAGTGCCGAGGACGTTGAAGATTACTTCTTCAACGTCGTAATGATATCGGATGACGAGGAAAGAAGTCAATGAAAGAGGTCAATGATTGGCTGAAACAGGCAGTAATCAACAGAACTAGCCACTCAGATGTTCACAGAGCGATGTTTCCTTCAAGTGAATTTGTCGCTTCGTTCATCCAATTTAACACGCCAATACCATCGAGCGCTGCGGTCGAACGACTGTTCTCTTAGGCAAGAAATTTTGAGACCACGACTTGCTCGGCTTTCAGACAAACATTTCGAAATGTTAACATTTTTGAAAGGCAACGTTGATCGTCATTACCGTGCATTGACATTGTCACATTGAGATCATGAACCAGCATTAAATCATAACAGAGGAACAACAAAAAGCAGATGAATATCATATATTATAGAAGCATATGTATGGTTTTTCTTTGTGCATCACATAGGCTGTACAAATCTTCTGCGCTTTTCTGTTTTCTATTTTTTTCTACATATATACGGAACTTATATGAAAATATAGCTACTAGCTTGGTACCTTTTCAATATTATTATTAGAAAATGGGATTCATTTTATTGTTCATGCTATATTCACAAATGAAACGTTTCTTTCTTTCTTATTTGTTTTTGGAATATATATACCGAACTCCTATGAAATTATAGCTACTAGCTACGTACCTTTTTACCGTTATTATCATTAGAAAATTGAATTCATTTTATTTTTCATGCTATATTTACAAATGAAACGTTCCTTTCAGTGTCATATTTCATTCAATTCTAGTCCAAACATTTACTCGATCTATTATTTTTTTTAGTAAAACAATGCACTATTTTGAATATCTTAATATTGTATTAATTCATAGCAATATATACGTAAAATGAATTAAATAATATTTAATTGATATATTTGATGATTAAATAGTTGCGGTTGCGATCGCAATTTTAGTTTTTCCAAAGTTGCTCCTGCGGTTGCGTCGCAACTTTTCTTGTAGTGTTGCGGTCACGGTTGCGCCCCAGCATTGAAAAAGTTGCGGGCCCAACACTGCATATATGACAGGAGAAGGGGGATTCTTTCCAGAGGGAAACTAAAAAGGTGAAACATTTATGATGAAATTTATAACATTTATCACTTCTCGTGTTAGCGCCCAGTTTTCTTTATCGCCTATGAAAGTATCCAGGTTCCTTTACTTCGCACTTAACGACCAAAATCGTATGGTATTAAACGAGAAGGAAGTGGCTAGTAAATATACTGATATGAGCACATCAAGTTTTCCACTAAATTTGTAAAATTAAATTAATCGAATTCATTTGGCGTCAATGTGCATAAAAGGCATCTCACAGAGCGCTTCAGCCCTTGAACACTTCAATTTAATTCATATTATAATGGACCAGTTAAAATAGTTTTATTTACTATTTAAGTGAATAAAATACTTTTATACACTTCAAAAAGAATGGGTTAATTGTTCGAATGAACTACATATTTATAATATAAACTAAAGTGATTTGCATTGTAAACAATACATCGTGACAAACGAACGATACATTATGACACGGTAGAAGCGCAGTAACTGTGCTCTTATTTGATCAAACTCATATAATATGTGTCGTGTAAGACGGCTGAGACCCTCAAGTGTACAATGAAACATAGAGTGCTTTAATCCACAATTAAATGATACTTCAATGACAAAGTACACACAATAATAAATGTTTGTACTACAATTATGTCACGCAGCGATGCGTGACATCTATTGAAGTGGGCGTGGTTTTTGGTGACGTTGACGAGCCACGTACGTACACAGACTCGCTGACGCACACAGAGTTGTGCAACTTTAACGTGGGTGCATCCCGGCAGCACAGACGCCAATCTTGCCAGATTTGGACGCCGCCCACCCCTTTCCCTCCACCTCCAAGCAGCTACATGAAGTTGCTATTCGCGCCAATTATTGAACTATGTAGTGCTACTAAGGTTTATTAACCTATCTGTTCGTTATACAGTTATTATTAATCACTGCGTTATAAACACTGCAAGTACTTAGTAAGTGAATAGTACAGCAGAATACCAAAGTTAACCTGCATTGAATCATTATAATAAGTTTTGACAACGACTGCTGGTGTTTGGCCATTCGAACCTTCATGTCGGCACTCGAGAACAGGCATTTCTAAACTTTTTTAACTTGACCTTAAACTAACTGAACTTGGCTTAACCTAACCCAACCTAAACTTACTCAACCTTACCTCTTAACCTAACTTAACCTAACCAAAATTAATTCAACCTAACATTTCTGTACCTGCTTGGAGGTGGTGCTGTAGCTCACCGGAGGTGGAGGGAGAGGGGTGGGTGCCGTCCAAATCTGGCGACATTGGCGTCTGTGCTGCCGGGATGCATACTACATAAGCAGCAAATTTAACTTCTGAGTAAAGTGAACATCGAAGTTTCAAGAAGACAACGCCGTACACTTACAATCGCCGAAGTAGTAACCTGCAACAAGCACCCGCTCGAAAAATCATGGTTGTTGATGGTGTCACGAGAAAAGGACCCGTCACCTCTTGTTAACATTTCATTAACAAGAAGATCAGGCTCTCGGAATTGAGGGGTTTGCTCACCTCCATGGGATACATAAACAACACAAAAAAATTAATGGATCTTAATCGACATTACAGTACATATACTAAAAACAGAGTGGTACTCACCGATGAGAGCTGACCCACTTACATCAGCGCGTTTCAGTGCGCTATTTTGCCTCGGTGAGATGTGGTGCGAGCGTTAAAGGTTTTTTTAAACGCCATTAAAATGCTAAAGAATCCTTTATAATGAACACCCTGGTACAAAGCATTAATCGTAATTTACTGGAACTGTGAGTAACACATATTGACAAATACTACTCTGCCTAATTGACCGGTCAATTTCTTCAAGTGAATTACACACGGAACACATATAATGAAATAAGGCCTGACTGTCGGGTTGGCGCATTCCAACGGCACAATGGCTGACTATTTGACCTCGGTTCACTAGTTCTTTCAACCAAGAGCAGCTTCAGTTCAATCCCTGTTTCTTACACGGGTGCATATACTGTCTTTGGATGTTTTATGAAGAAGTCGTGCTTGCAATCAATAGGAGAAAACCGCCCTCCTGTGGAGCAACAAAATTTTTGACAAAAACTTTAATTCTACAATTTTCTCATACATATATATGCACATATTCCACATTTAATTCAACTGCTCCAATTCTCTTATACGTTATATGAACCTATCGTTTCCAGCGGTATCTCTCATAACAAAAGCACGAGCCTTACCCGCCCTGACGACGTTATCAAAATTTTCCTTTAAACAACCTCCCCGGTACGGGATCTTCTTCCCTCTGCACAAGCAAAATGTAAACTTTTAATTTGTTGATTCAAGAAAAAATATATCTTAACAGGTTTCGCTTCTCACTTATTTTCCTGAGTATAACATTTAATTTAACACCTATTCACGACGCAGAATATAAAATTTTAGGTATAATAATGCCTAGCCACGACGAACCTTATCGAAATGCTCGCAAAGACTCACTGACTCTTGTTTTTGCGTCCTGGCCCAAGTGTTCTTTTGGGGCTACCCTCTTTCCAATCATGACCAATGGTGCTACTCTTGCACCTTCTAAACAATCGCCCACTCTGTCCCATTGGCTGTTCTCGGGGTTGCACGCATCCTATTCGCTGTTAGAAGGACACGAATTTTCCCGCCCATATTTTCCGAGGTGATCTTGAAGTCAAAACCCGTTGGTGATCCGGCTTTCCCACGACTCTACCCTCTGCCCTCTACCCTCTACGCCGGGCCTATGGTCAACAAATTTTGCCTTTGTGGTCAAACAACACTGCCTTTCTTGTTCGAGCTCTCGAGTTCTGATTACAAAGCAAAATATTCGCCCCCACTTCGAGTGCCCGCTTCGCTTAAACGACACATAAATCTATGTTGAGTGTAAACATTCAGGCCTACACACATGTTAGAGCGATCCACTCGTTCCATTGGAATGCGCCTGACCACAGTTTTATAAACTCACAATTTTAGTTCAAGCAAACAATAAATGCGCACAAAATTCGTTACACACATTTACAAGATTTATTACACATAGTCAAACTTTTCCTAAATTTTCATTTTCAATTCGCAAAATTTTCAATTCGCAAAATTGATCGTTCTTAACAGATTCTTGACAGGACCGCCCTCCTATAGTTGAAAAAATTGGCCTGAAAATTTTTTTTAATTAGCTTTCAGCTATTTATTGAATTCTGATTACTGCAGTCTGTAGCCAACATAAAACACACATTGTAAATTCTACTCAAGCACATTATATTCTAAAATTAATCCGCAGAAAGCAGGGTACATTACACTTAAGAATCTTATTCATTACAATCAGCACGGCCTAATATATTGTATCGTGTTCATTTACTCGATGTGTCTGTGTTCCTCCGACGTGAAATCCTTCATAAATGCTCGAGTGCTCACCCCTAATTACATTCACAACATATTACGGTTACATTTCCTACCCTCTCTAACATCCTACAGTATTGATGATTTTATATCTCGTAGAGTTCAATTAACGCTTGTATGTTCTGTCGTCCAACCCCTTGACGCTGCTGTTGACGATTCGATGTCGACTCCTTTGGTATCGCTGACGGAATTTGCTTTCCTTCCATGCTTCTCTTCTGGCATTTCAATAGCTTCACACACGCGTTGAAGATAGGTACTCATTTTCAGGAGGGAGTATTGCGAGTCCAATATCCAGACTCATGACAAATTTCTATGCACCACATTAACTGCACGATTTCGTTCTGTAATATGGATCATTATCACGATTCAAATTACCGCCAAATCATGTCAAATGCAATGTTGCACTTATATTTTATGACGTTTATTCAAACTCAACCTTTAATCAGCAGATTACTCATGAACGCTGATTCGTTGATCAGGCGAATCGGCAAGTCATGAAGTCATATTGATTCGTTGAAAAAATACGAGTTGAAGCGTAGATAAATCCCATTCAATACAGGTTCCATTCGCGATGGGGTTCCAAATCCTACGAAGTTATCCTGAAGAATCCGAGGGGTATTCCTGAGCCATGCACGGTGGTACACTGTAGAATGCGTGTCCGTAGTCCTTGACGTTGACGCAAAAATTTCTGGTAGACACGATATGATGTTCCATCCATTTGTCCGAGTAAATACTCTCATTTGCGCGAGAATTTCGTGTGTTAATATTCTTTAAAGATCGTACGCCTCATTCAAAGCCTCTCCGACGTAATCTCTTTTAAATTTTTATTTCACGTATAAATAGAGATGCCAAAAATGCGGCTTCAATATTCCAATGTGATCATTTGCCTAGTAAAAAAAATTCACAGGAAACTTGCATTCGAATTTCAGGAATGCCTTACTAAGCATAAATGTTACGATGCAAATTCCAAATTACTCAAGTTAGTTTCAACACTCAATAATACAAAAGCATTGTCACTGTTTCATATGAGTGCCCACTATATAAAAGCATTTTTGAACGCCAGTACAGGTAGGCACCCTAGAATATTATCTGCTTTCTTTTTGTTTCTTCCTCCTTCCTCATGCTGGTGCTTCGTCGCTCTGTGGTGCTTTCCACTTAGAAGTATTTAGTACTAATTAGTCGAGAAGTCCTTCCTGGCTCGGTTGTTCGCAAACGATGGGTTGGCCGCAAGCCTGACCACGGGCGAGTCAGGTATTTACTTGTGCCCTCCGCATTCTTCTGAACATGGTGCAAAATTTTCAGCTATACATTCGTCTTCGTCGCCTCTCACTGCAACGCTTGAATCTGTGCAATCCTTTTAAATACTTCCAATACAAGTGCGATGTATCCCCTATGTCGTGTCGTTGCTTTCTCTTCTTCGTTCTTGTGAATAATTACTCGTGTTCCACGTGATTCTTCCTTAATTTTGCTGCCTATACGCGACGTGTTTCTGTCATATAATCTGCTGGCCTATTTTGTGCTGGAGTACTTCCTACGCTAATCTCCCTAGAAATCAATTCCTTAAGTCTGAAAAAGAAATGTACTACACTCTACAGAGTAAGATAAGATTAATTCCTTCCAGAATATCGTGGTTTACGATATTCTTTCAGGGCAAGAGAAAGACACAAAGTTAGAAAAATTCAACACTACAGCACGAAAGAACACGCAACTTTTAATCTAACGCTGAACATATTTTCCCCGTTACGAAAAATGAACGGTCTAAAGGTATTGATAAAATTAGCAAGCCTGAGATAGCCTCAGCCTAAGAACTTCAGATTAAACTAATTAATTCGCTAGAGTTATTTCATATTAAGCGCGTACGTCTTACGAGAAGCTGGCGAGAAAATGAAAGCATACTACGAAAGGTAACATAGCACTCCCTTTGAGAAGCACACGACATCAGACTAACGAAAAGCTCAATTTCTCTTCTCTTAGCAACAATAGAAATGCAATTTTAAGTACAGCGTGAGATTAGAACACTCCGACAAGCATCTCGTTTTCCAACAAGATCGCTCGTGAGCAGAAATTCAAAGTTACACACAGCTAGTAACACATACAACTACTGAAGAACACATCTCGCTCTTGCGAGTGCAAACTACGATAACACGAAACTCGAACACGCCTTCCTATTGAAGAACACATTTAAAATTACACACGAAGGAAACATCCTGAAAATCAAAGAAATTCGTTAACTTAATTCATTGCAGCTAATCACTCCTTTGCCGACGATTCACCTACATCTTGAGCGCAGATTGTATTTTCGCCGCTCTTTGAACGCAGCTCGCTCGTTCACGTTGTTTTCTGTCCCCAGGTTTCCATCTTTGCTATCAATTGTTTCATATTCGTTTCCGTTCTCTGACTCAGCTGCGACGTCCGACGTGCCGGGAAAAGCCTCGCCTCGTAGATGCGCAACTTTCAATCTATCCAAGTGAACCCTTTCTTGGCGGTTATCTTACAGTGCTTTGATGGTGGCATTTGTGGCACTCTTTGCAATGATACGATACGGTCCCACCCAGTCTGTAGGCCCCGCGTTTGCAGCGTCGGCTTTTCCTGTCGGATTGTGTAATAAAACAATATCTCCGCTCTGCACCTGGTTGTTTTTCACACCTCTTTTCTTCATTTGCAGGGACTTGTCGTGTGACGCCTTGGATTTGGCTTTCACGATTTGGAACGCATTGTGGAGCCGGGCGCTAATCTCTGCACTGCAATTCTCTCCTAAAGAATAATCCATGCGAGGTGTTTTCAGCCAGGCAACAACAGGAATTTCAGCGACCCTACCAAAGAATAAATAATACGGAATTTCTTCAATAACACTTTGATAACTTGTCTTCAGCGCCAAGCACGTCCAAGAAAGTGCATCCGGCCACGATGATTGATCGCTGGCGGCAAGGTGTGACAAAATCACTTTTATGTTCTGGTTCTGCCTTTCCGTCATCCCGTTTGATTGGGGATGATATGCTGAGGTGTTGTAATATTTTATTTTTAATTTTCCGCTTACACTTCTGAATAAAGCTGACGTGAACTCGGTGCCTCTGTCTGAAATGAGCGTTTTGGCTGGGCCATACGTAGTCACAAATTTAGTTAACGCTCGAGTCACTTCCTCAGTTGTCTTGCTTCTGAGTGGGAAAGCTGCAACATATCTACTGAAGTGATCAACCACGGTCAGGATGTACTTGTGGCCCTCGTTCGAGACAGGCATTTCAATTAAATCAACGCCTCTTCTGTCCTGCGGCTTGTCAATTTAAGAGAATGAACCCATGCTCACACAAATGCGATTGTTGATCTTACGTTTCTGACACTGCATGCACGAATCGACGTATTTGTTAAGGTAACGCGCCATGTTAATCCAGTACCCGAATTCCATGAGTTTTTTCCACGTTTTAGCACGACCTTGGTGTGCACCGATTGTGCTATCATGCGCTAACGTTATTGCTGCTTTTCTCAGAGCGTCTGGCACAACGATCAAGTGCCTTGTTCTATTAGGCTTTCGTTGCGACTTTCTGAAATACAATATGCTTCCGTCGGTGAAGATTTCGGATTTCAGAGCGAGACTTGGAGCGTCCCCTAATTTGTCACCTTCAAGATACCTCAGCACAGGCCCCCAAACAGGATCTTTCAATTGTTCTGCTCTCACATTTTCTTTCTGCAAACTAACTTCCGCCTCTTGTACACTGGGTGTTTCATCCAACATCGACGTGACGAACACTGTTTTAGAGGCTTCGTCGTCTTGGTTTTCCTCTTCGTTGTTGTTCGCAATATTTCTCGACATCGCGTCGGGTACCACGATCTGAGCGCCTGGCCGATAAATCACCTCAAAATCATATTGAGAGAGTGGTAAGGCCCACCTCATAATTCTGTTGTTCTTGGTATTTTTACCTTTGAACAAGTATTTGAGGGCCGTGTGATCCGTAATTACAACAAATTTATTACCGTACAAATAAGGTGAGAAATGGTTCACCGCCGCCACTACTGCTAATCCTTCACGTTCAGTGATTGAATAACGTTTTTCAGCATCATTGAATCTTTTGCTGAAGTATCCAATCGGTTGTTCCTTGCCACTACATCTTTGTGCCAGGACCGCGCCAGAGCCCTCATTTGAGGCATCACAGCTCAAGTAATACGTCTCATTTAGAGAAGGCTTCTTCAGAACTGGAGCTTCTATCATGAGCTGCTTAAGTTTACAGAAGGCTTGCTCGTGTTCTTCCTTCCACTTGAATTTTTGCCCCTTCTTAGTCAGAGCATTAAGGGGTGCAGCGGTTGTAGCGAAATGCGGAATGAACCGCCGGTAGAAGTTGAGTGCAGCGACGAATGAGCGGACTTTGCGTGCGGTCGTCGGCCTAGGGTAATTCTGCATCGCATCCACGTTCTTGGGGTCTGGAATAAGTCCTTCCCGACTGATGTAACATCCTAGGTACTTCACTTGTTTTTGCGCAAATTTGCACTTGTCTAAGCCTATTTTTACTCCGGCACATTGAAATTCGTGCAACACTTCCCTTAAATTTTCTAGGTGACTCTCAAAAGTCATAGAGCTGATGCACACATCGTCCAAATAAATGGCGGCGAATTTTCCAAGCTGCCTTTTCAGAACATGACAAATTACTCTCTGGTACACTGATGTTGAGCACTTGAGTCCCATAGGTAGCCTAGTGAATTCAAAGTTTCCTTGTCGAGTTTGAAACGCCGTGTACTGCTTACTTTCTTCATCTAGCTCAATTTGATGGAAGGCTGATTTTGCATCGACAATAGAGTAGTATTCTTTGCCAGCAACCTCTTTCAGTGTCCCTACAATGTGGGGAATCGGATAGTGTTCGTACACTACCCGCATGTTTACAGCTCGCAAATCAAGGCAAATTATGTGGCCCCCCCCAGGCTTCCTTACGAGTACGAGTTGGTTTTTCCAAGCACTTGTACTCTCTTGCACAACTCCACTTTCAATCATCTCCGAGACCTTTTTATCAATAATTTCTTGGCTGGTGTACGGAATACGCCATCCTTTTGTTTGAATTGGCCTGTAATCACTGAGCAAAATTTTTTATTTTACTCCTTTAACGTGGCCAATATCCATCTCGTCTGCACTGATTGTTTTGTGATATTCCTTCAGCAGGTTTCTGATTTGTTCTTGTTTTTCAGCATCCAAGTGACTGAGGTCAAGCTCATCAATTTGCTGGAAGCGTTTCTCTCTGCGGAGATTTTCTGCTTCGCGGTTTTCATCATTATTCTCTTCTGCAGTTGCATTTTCATTCGAGATTTCGTGGCATGTTGCAATTATTGCTCCTTCAGTCAGAGCAATTTCTTCGGCAAAAGGGTTAAGTACAGGCATCAAAACATACCCGTTTTGTACCTTTGCTGCGGTGGCTCCCCACGTAAGGCGCCCACTTAATTATAGGCTCTAAAATCACCTCCTTTCCATCAAACTTGACATCTGCTCGGCACTTCACCATAGTTTGCGCGCGAGGCTTCACTGTAGTGTCCTCAGCGAGAGTAACCGATGCTTCCTCCCGCGTTACCCACAGAATTTTCGGAGAAGCGGGTCCTGGTGCTGAAAACATGTTCACGTAAGTGCCAAAGAATGATGCCCTACGTTTTCCGAAGTCTAGCTTTGCGTTGACTTTGTTCATTACTTCCACTCCTACTAGTAGGTCTCCTGGGAATGCATTTACCCGCACAACACAGCATCTCAGTATAATTTTCTGACCGTTAACTTTGATTGGCACATTAATCTTTCCCAGCACCGGTACGGGTTCCTCTCCAATTGTTTTTAATGCAGTCGACGTTTCTTTTACACTAGCATTTTTGATCCCCGTGACCACACGCTCTTTTACCAAGCATATATTTGCTCCGGTATCAAGAAGTGCGGTTACAGGTGTACCATTCCCTCGGAGTATAACGCTGGGATTGATTATTGGAGCTAACGGTCTCCTATTCCGTTTTTTGGCTGTCCTCCAAAATGTTGCACTCTGCAATTTGCTCTTAGGTGCCCAAATTTTCCGCAGTTGACGCACGGTGGTGGCACTGTTCTGTACTGCGCTAAGTTCACCTCAGGTTCAGGTGGCCCTTCCCGATGCGGCTGTGGTTCTCTCACGTGGTAATTTTGGTACTGTTGGTTCCTTAGTCTGCCTCTTTCACCCCAGTGTGGTGCTTCATAGTTCCTTCTTCGGTGATAAGGAGAGTGTCGTATCTGTCTGCCCCTTTCATTCCAGTGTGGCACTTCATTGCGGTGGCCTCTTTGCCGCTGTGGCGAATGCCGCATTGTGTGGCCTACATGCGCACTCTCAGGCTGCTTCCTCCTATTGCTTCTCTGCGGTCTCTCCCTCTCAGATTCCCTTCTTTCTGTAGTTTCCCTTGGTACTGGCACTATCCGTCGATTTTCCACTTCGATTGCCATGTCCCTCAATTCTTGGATGGTGGTAGGCCGCGAATCACTTCGGAAGGGTCTCGTGATGTCTGCCCTTAATCCGAGCCACATCAAATCTATAATGACTCGTTCCGGATGTTCTAGATAATTCTCGTTGTACAGCCTTTCCAGGCGTTTCAGGTACTCAGAAACTCCCTCTCAGCTTGCTTGCTTCTTGGTGACTATTTCTAACATTGCTTGAGTAGGATGTTCTACTTGGTCGGCATATGCACGTAACCATTTTTCTGCTTCTCGTAGATTCGTTAGCGTATCAATTATTTGATTGCCCTCCTTTGCCTCTTGTTGACCTAGGCATAGGAAGAAGGCATGCACCTGCTCGCTGTTATTCAGGTTACCAGTCAGAAACTTCGATCTGGCCATATGTTCTCCCACGTCATCGCCCCTCCTGAATTTAGACCCAATGGCCCCCACGCAACTGGGTACAACTGGCATATTAACTTCTTCCTCTTCAGGCTGTAGTGGCGCCGCTGGTTCGTCTCTACGGGCGTTGTTCCTTCTCCCTCGCGCAGGCATGGTGTCGATTTTCTCCAATTTAAATTTTCAAAACTCAAATTTTTGCGACCATCCAAAGATTTTTAAACCTACTCACTGTGAAATTTTACTGAAACTTTGAATCAATCGTGTGAGCACACTAAAATATTCTCACAGAATCTTATCACTTTTATAACCGCTTTCACTTTCTTTAGCTATATGGTAGTGCCCTTGCTGGCTTCTCACACCGGAGCACAGAAAATCATCACTTTACGAGTTATGTACCTCTACTGAATTTCTGTACGTTTTGCACATGAAAATAACCACGCAAAAAGGTACAATGTAACTGTTTCACTACACTCACAAATTCACAAAAATTACAAAGCGATCGTATTGATCTTACCAAATTGTGATGTCACGAGAAAAGGACCCGTCACCTCTTGTTAACATTTCATTAACAAGAAGAACCGGCTCTCGGATTTGAGGGGTTGGCTCACCTCCATGGGATACATAAACAACACAAAAAAATTAATGGATCTTAATCGACATTACAGTACATATACTAAAAACAGAGTGGTACTCACCGATGAGAGCTGACCCACTTACATTAGCGCGTTTCAGTGCGCTATTTTGCCTCAATGAGATGTGGTGCGACCGTTAACGGTTTTTTTTAAACGCCATTAAAATGCTAAAGAATCCTTTATAATGAACACCCTGGTACAAAGCATTAATCGTAATTTACTGGAACTGTGAGTAACACATATTGACAAATACTACTCTGCCTAATTGACCGGTCAATTTCTTTAAGTGAATTACACACGGAACACATATAATGAAATAAGGCCTGACTGTCGGGTTGGCGCATTCCAACGGCACAATGGATGACTATTTGACCTCGGTTCACTAGTTCTTTCAACCAAGAGCAGCTTCAGTTCAATCCCTGTTTCTTACGCGGTGCATATACTGTCTTTGGATGTTTTATGAAGAAGTCGTGCTTGCAATTAATAGGAGAAAACCGCCCTCCTGTGGAGCAACAAAATTTTTGACAATTACTTTAATTCTACAATTTTCTCATACATATATATGCACATATTCCACATTTAATTCAACTGCTACAATTCTCTTATACGTTATATGAACCTATCGTTTCCAGCGGTATCTATCGTAACAAAAGTACGAGCCTTACCCGCCCTGACGACGTTATCAAAATTTTCCTTTAAACAACCTCCCCGGTACGGGATCTTCTTCCCTCTGCACAAGCAAAATGTAAACTTTTAATTTGTTGATTCAAGAAAAAATATATCCTAACAGGTTTCGCTTCTCACTTATTTTCCAGAGTATAAAATTTAATTTAACACCTATTCACGACGCAGAGTATAACATTTTAGGTAAAATAATGCCTAGCCACGACGAACCTTATCGAAATGCTCGCAAAGACTCACCGACTCTTGTTTTTGCGTCCTGGCCCAAGTGTTCTTTTGGGGCTACCCTCTTTCCAATCATGACTAATGGTGCTACTCTTGCACCTTCTAAACAATCGCCCACTCTGTCCCATTGGCTGTTTTTGGGGTTGCACGCATCCTATTCGCTGTTAGAAGGACACGAATTTTCCCGCCCATATTTTGCGAGGTGATCTTGAAGTCAAAACCCGTTGGTGATCCGGCTTTCCCACGACTCTACCCTCTGCCCTCTACCCTCTACGCCGGGCCTATGGTCAACAAATTTTGCCTTTGTGGTCAAACAACACTGCCTTTCTTGTTCGAGCTCTCGAGATCTGATTACAAAGCAAAACATTCGCCCCCAATTCGAGTGCCCGCTTCGCTTACACGACACATAAATCTATGTTGAGTGTAAACATTCAGGCCTACACACATGTTAGAGCGATCCACTCGTTTCATTGAAATGCGCCTGACCACAGTTTTATAAACTCACAATTTTAGTTCAAGCAAACAATAAATGCGCACAAAATTCGTTACACACAATTACAAGATTTATTACACATGATCAAACTTTTCCTAAATTTTCATTTTCAATTCGCAGAATTTTCAATTCGCAAAATTGATCGTTCTTAACAGATTCTTGACAATGGCTGGGCACATCAACGACCCAACGAAAAATACATGAAGAATTTCCACGTTGAGCATGAGCTCCCAAGCAGCTTCAGCATAAAAATTTGGAGCCATGCATTCACCAACAATGCGGAGGTCGCCGGGCCAGAACTACAATAACCTAATCCTGCAGCACTTCAATGAATCACAGGCGGGACAGGACTTCAAAAACTTTGCTAGTAACGAAGCGCATGTTGAGATCTGGAGCAGTGAAGCCAGCAAGATGGATCGGAGCAATGGAGTAGCCGCCGAAACGAACTGCCGCGGCAGTGGCCGCCGACGAGGACAGGAGATGCTGAGCACCAGCAGCGGCAATAGTGAATAGGTGGTGAATATCAATCAATGAATCACTCATTATCAAGAGTGCGAGTGTTTATAATAGAGAGAGCTCTGAAGATGGCCGGCCTGATGCCGGGCGTCCCGCCACAACATCGCCGCCCTAAGCAGAGGCAGATCAACTCTACGTGCATTCTTCAAGCAGTATTAGAAGTGTATTAAGTCATCGTGATCTACAAGTTACAAGAAAGTGTTAATACAAAATTACGGGTTGAGGACTCAGAAAAGTGATCTCAGTGCAAATTGAAGTGCAAAGCAGCACATAGAATAAGGCATTTGAAGTGGCACGCTAATTATGAAATTAATTTGTGTTTTTTATTGTGGTGTTATGCACTTAGCAGGAGGATGTGGTTCGGTCACAAAGCAAGAGTTCAGGTGGTGCGTGATGCGAAGTGTTGTACCTAATTTTTGAATACCTTGTGGTAAGCAAGGTTTTTGCTGTTATACATTGCATTATCCCCGGTTATTTCGTCCTTACGCTAGCCCATTCATCGACCATGTCTTCTGATTTTTTATTCATTGTGCGGGAAGTTTTTTTATAGTTATCATGAATTTTGTGCGACGTTAATCATGCAATCGTTGCTCTAGCGCTCATTGCGACAAGAGGTGCATATTTCTCATTCTTGGTGTGTCAATTTAAGTCAAAACTTGCTTGTCGACAACCTCATTTTTAATCTACGTGTTCTCAAAATAAATCCCATTTCAATCTTTTGATTCTTTTATTTTCCATGCTGTTGTATGGGTACACGAGAACACCAAATGTGTAATACTATTAGTTTTATTTTCGGGGGGTTGAGATTCCCCCAGGTGTGCGAGGGGGCGGCAGCAGCAATGCTATAAACCACCACCCCTTCTCGTATCGCGACACTTTGGTGGTGTGTGTGTGTGGTATGTTTTCCAGAATGTGTGTGGTGGGTTTTTGGTATGTGTGAAAATGTTGAAGAAAGCTCATGTATTGGTAGGTTTTTCTGTACCTTATTTTCAAATCAATGTCATTAGCTTAATTTGAATTTATTACTACGTAGCAACATCGATCCTCCGTCAGTCCAATTGTCACGATCGTGAGTCTTGTGACTGGCAGTCTGGCACCAAGTCCGTTTAGGCTCTGGCTGTCTGATCGGTCTGGCTGCTACACATTCGTATTGTACGCAGATAACGTTCGCTATATTTTGCTATTATATTAAAAATGGTAGTATATCGGAGTTGGAGGCATCAAATATAGACCGATTAAATTGTTGTTTACAATAATATTCCTGCCCACATGCTGACGCTGAAAAGAAGTTGATGTTGATGAACACGAATTATGTGAGGATTTGATCTGCCCAATGGAGAAAACTGTGCGCATTCAATACACCACATCGAGTGAAAGATGCTTCATACGTGAGCAGGACTCACTTCCGAAAACCGACATCATTTGTTTCTTTCTGCAAAAACCAAGGACCATATTGCATGCGAGGCTCATGATCTGTAGGAAGCAAACTTCATACTCATTGAAAATAGCATGAGTAACTTTTGACCGCAGAGTTATCGCCATACAGTAACATGACTTGAAATGCCTAAATGTTGAGCAGCACAGCGTGTACTATCACGAATATTTTGTTCAAAATGTTGAATGATTCGTCCTAAGTGATCGTTGCGTAGACGCCCTGTTTCCTGTCTGTTTGTCCTGAAGCTTCCATTTCACGCAATCTTCTGTGTAAGTTGGTGAAGAACCTGTGTCCAGGAACCTCATTAGTTAGGTGGCGTTCTCTGTACAACAGTGACGCAAGTAAAGCATTCCCTGCTGCATGTCCGTACATGGAATGCATGTCAGCAAGTTCTGCATTTATGAAGCGCTCCATGCTTGCTGTTCGATGTGCAGTAAATAAATGAGCAATAAAATAGCACTCTTCTCCACTTAACTTAGTACTATGAAGCAAATTTTCAGATTCGATATAAACACGCAACTGTTCCATAAACATTTCCCTTTCTATTTCCCTTTCATTTTTGTTGTGCTTTTCTGTCAAACATTTTATCATTCAACATCTTATATTGGTATTTCGATTCCAATGTGTTGTTATCAATTAAGGATGTTAATGATACGGTATTTCAAAAACCAATGTTTCATCAACTACTTTATTGGAAATAAAATGTATTTCTTTTCTTTATTTTATTCTTTTCTATGATTCCCCTTCCAGGCCCATTAATCACCTAAACCTAACTTCGTTGGCAGCGCGCTGGTGCGTGAGGGCTTGAGATTTATGATTTAAGAACTTTTAAACTTGAAATTACTCGAAAACGGTGGAGTTTTAAGATTTTTGTTACCCGTAAAAATCACGTTATATCGGGATTTTCTACGTATAGATTAATTTTTTACTTCTCGTTCTGAAACACCCTGTATTGATATGTAGCACGGATACATATTGATATATACACGGATTCATCATATCTCGCGTTCAAGGAAAATTTGTGCTCAGGGTAATATCGAGTGTTACGGCAGGTCTGCGTATTCACTTCGAATCTCTAAAAAGAACTGCGTCGATCATCATACTTGAAGAGATATCTCATTGCGAGTTACCAAGGGATACAAATATGCCCACTCTACGAAGAACCTTCTAGAAGCCTAACATCTGGACTAACCTCCACGATACAGCGCCGTCGTTTCGAACACGTCATATCGGAGTCCTTCATCAAGCGCCCGGAACTGCCATCAAGTACCATTTAATATATCCTTAATCTATAATTCTTCTATTTATAAGAATATTTCTTATATTCAAGTATTTCATTATTGGAATTCATATATGGGTTATTGATTCAATTAGGCATATTTCCATGTACGTTAAGATGACTTTCATGATTCTATAGAACGTCGCTCGATCGAGAACGAATAGCAGCGGTTGTCCACGCCCAGCAAAAGGCTGAGGGAACTCGAGTCAGCAGAGGGAGAGACACCATCTAAGCCACTAGTGTGTTTCAAGCCTCGCTGCACTCGCCCATAGGGGCGCAGGCTAATATACTCTCTGTCATACTAGAGTAGAACTGTCGAGTGGAAACCGAACATAGTCTCAGTGCGAAAGCCATTCTACGTAATACTATTTCCGTGTTTGAGTGCCCGACAGCCAATCTAGCAACTAGGGCGCTTCCTTGTACCGACGTACCAGGCCGTCATACCAATAATGGCATCTGTGGCACCTCACCTCCCCTCATCCATCTAAAGCTGAGTTCTCGCGTTCTTTCGGTTCTTCCTGAGCTAATCAATTAATACTCTCAGATCGTGAAATTGATTTAGAATGGCTAGCGATATTTCATATCAATGTTCATGTATGTTAGATTAACTCTTTATAAGTAAATCTCCGTCTCGGTTACAAGTGTATCAATACTTGTGTTCTGAAAATATGAGACAAGGCACGTTACCAATTATTATCAGTTCATTCATTTTGATATAATAAATTTCAATTTCTCTTTTTCCAAGGTTGGTGGCAGCGTAACTATGAATCAATTAAAATCATGGTGAGGACATAGAAGTCACGCCATATTAATAAAAAAAGAATTATGAGACATGATCAAATGTCACGGCAACTAAAGAAATGAATTGCATCTCAAATTAGAGCATCACGGCAACTGGTGACAAAGGCTCACAACATTTGTGCATACAGGGTGTTGGTGGAACTCTTGGTACAAACTTCAGCTACTAGTAGAAAATACAAATTTAAACACTTTTTCATCAGTGAAAAAATATCGAAAAACGCTTAGTTTTTAATTATTGGTCTCAGCAGTTTTTAATGCTACGCTACAAGAACACAACAGCGATTTAGCAACAGACAGAAATAAGGGCAATATTGGGAATTAGAATGAACAAGTGATGGCAGAATCTAACATGTTTTATTTACAGTTTAAAACATTAATTCACAGATTCAGGAAATTTCTAGAAATTCCTAGTCAACGTTAGCGACCCCTGGTGAGAAGCAATGTGTATCTTTTGTCAGTTAGCACCGTGGCACTGAAGTGGTATGATGTATCGCCTTACAAATGCACAAATGGCAGACATGCCTTTCACTTATGGTGCTGTTAATAGTAATGCATGACGTGCCGCAAGAATCTATCCCGAACGTTACCCTAATCGAGAAGTCCCTGATCATCGATCATTCGCTGAATTGCACCGAAGGTTGACGGAAACCGGCAGTTTCAAACAGAGTAGACGTTGGTCTCCCAATAAATTATCATCGAGAGCAAGAAGTGTTGGAACATTTCCGTAGAAACCCGCGTACGAGCACCCGTGCCGCAGCAGCATCTTTGGGTATCCGTGACCATAGTACAGTATGGCATGTATTGAACCGGAATAATTATCATCCGTATCACTTCCAGAGAGTCCAGGGTCTCCTTCCCGTTGATTATGGTCCTCGTGAGATTCGCGCAGAGGTTTTTAGATCGGGGGGGTAGAAGATGCCTATTTTGCAGAGTGTGTGTTGTTTACGGATGAAGCAACCTTCAGCCGAGGTGGAATTTTTGATTATCATAACTTTCACTCATGGCAGCAGAACAACCCTCATGTCATCCATGAATGTCATCACAAACATCGCTACACTGTCAATGTTTGAACAGGTATCGTGCACAATCAACTCATTGGTCCATACATTCTGCCAGAGCGTCTTACTGGAGATGTGTACAAAATCTTTCTTGAAGAAGTCCTTCCTGGTTTATTGGAAAATGTGCTATTAGGTATTCGTAGACGACTTTGGTTTCAACACGATGGAGCTCCGGCACATTATGCTCTAAATGTGCGATGGTTTCTTGACCAACAATTTCCAAATCGATGGATTGGTCGTGGTGGTGCTGTGTCTGATTTGACTCCGTTAGATTTTACCTCATGGGGGTACTTAAAATCTCTGATTTATGCGACACATGTGGAGTCGGAAGAAGACCTTGTCGCTCGAATTGTAGTCGCTGCTGGAGATATCGCTGACAACCCAGGAATGTTTGGCAACGCACGTAACTCGCTTCGACGAAGGTGTCGTGCGTGTATCGATGTTAATGGTCGAAATTTTGAACACCTACTTTGATGCATTACTTTCTATTATATATTAAAGTACGTCATGTTATTTAACGTTTTTCATTACCCTCGTGTGTTATTATTGAACATTAGTGCATGTGGTTAACAAGGATCGCCGTGAGTTCTTGAAGCGCAGCATTAAAAACTGCTAAGCCCAATAATTAAAAAACTAAGCGTTTTTCGATAGTTTTTCACTGATGAAAAAGTGTTTAAATTTGTATTTTCTACTAGTAGCCGAAGTTTGTACCAAGAGTTCCACCAACACCCTGTATAAGTATGTTTTTATTCATGTATACAGTGTGTTTCAGAACTAGAGGTGTAAAATTGCACACCAAGTAAAAAAAGGCCAAATGAACACTTTTTTCTATGACATTTTTTGAAAAACTTCGGGTTTTTAAGATACCTGTTTATTGTTTTAAAGGATGAAATTTAATGACACAATTACTCGCAATATTTATTTTGAATTTACGTTTTAATTTTTTTTCAAAATGTGTTCCACCTACATAAATGCACACTCTTCAAATCGTAGCCTTAACGACTGCCGGATATTGGGTAACACATCGTGGTTTCTTTGAAACTGAACTGTGTCATCATAACAAACCAGAAGTAACCTGGCAGCACGATCTGGAACATTCTAAAACCTTCTGGGTAAAACTTTTTTTCCAAATTACACCAAAGCTAAATTTTTTAAACTCTCATTGAATAGAAATGTTTGCTATGTAAATTAAAAAAATTGTTAGGGATTGAGTCATTAAATTTCACCCTTAAAAACAATAAACAGCTACCATCTCAGAAATCCGAATTTTTTTCGGAAAATTTCATTGAAGAAATAATGTTTATTTGTCATTTTCTCCTAGGTGTGCAATTTTGAACCTCATGTTTTGAAATACCCTGTATATATAGTGTATATATACTGGGTGTTTCAAAATTCGAGGGAAAACTTTTATAGGTTGTATTGGATGGCAAACTAAACTGTTTTACACTATGAGCGGGTATGCCAAAACGTCACGTTTTCGAGATACAAGGTGTACAGAAGTATTACCTGAGGCCAGTTAAAACACAAGAAGAGCCTCAATTATTGATTAATACCACTTTACAGCAGCTGCTCAAAGTGCCTTCCGCCAACGTCGATGCACAACTGACACCGGTGTGCACAGGATTGTCGCAAACGTTCGAAGATTCCGGGCATTGCTGCAATATCTGCAGAAGCAACAGCGATTCTAGCAACTAGGTCTTCGGAGTCAACTGGGGTGTCGTAGGGAAGGCTCTTCATATGTCCCCAAAAGAAAAAATCTAATGGAGTCAGATCGGAAGATCTTGATGACCAAGAAACAGGACCACCACGACCGATCCATCGATGAGGAAAGCGGCCAGTTAAGTACTCCCTCACTCTGTTTGAGTTATGTGCAGGTGCTCCATCGTGTTGGAACCACATTCGTTGACGAATGGTCAAAGGAACATTATCCAGTAACAGTTGCAATTGTTCTTGAAGAAAAATTCTTTAATTTCACCCGTTTATTCGTTCAGGCATGATGTACGAACAAATCACGTAGACATCAACAATTCCCAAACATTGACACTGAAGCGTTGTTGAAGCCCGTGCTCGCGGCGGATGTGCGGATTAACTTGTCACCATTCATGGGAGTTGTGCAAATTAAACATTCCCTCACGACTGAGTGTTGCTTCATCTGAAAACAATACATTCTACTGGGTGAATTGTGCACGAAAAGGATAATCTCGCGGAGTCAATCCTTGAACTCTCTCGAAGTGGAATGGATGAAGCTGATTCTCATTCAACACTCGCCATACCCCCACATGTGGTTGTAACCCCATAACTTTTGCTACAGCACGTGTGCTCGCACGTGGGTTCTGCTCAAAACGTCATAGGACTTATTTTCCATTTCTGCGTCTTGCATTGGGCGGCCAGCATCCTGTCGATGTACACCTAACGTTTCTGTTTCACATAACCTCCTGTGTAAATTTGTGAACGCCCGGTGGGTAGGTACCTCTCCGCGTATATCGGAGCTGCCCGTCTTGCATTGCAACCAGCTGCGCCGTATGCTAGGTGCATATGTACCAGTTCAAGATTAGCAGACTTTCCGTGTTCCTCGTCTCGCGTCACATCGTCAACTAACGAATGGCCGTGAATGCCACAGAACAATTACATAAAAAGAACTTCAAAACTACGGTGGACCCCAAGCCCGCTCTAGACAAACATACGCACACACGCCAACCAATCAACTGCTAGCAGTCACGACTAACCGCTGACGTCATCACGGCCAAAGCTTTCAATTGGCTGCGTATCCAGACATTACTGATTACTGTGAGGCGGCGTTCACACCAGCGAGGTAAGATACATACGTACATGTCTGTAGGTCGTAAGCGATAGGCGATAATAATTGTCTTGTGAGATACGACGCGCTCAGATCCGTTAAAAATACGGAGAGACGAAAAAACTGTTTCACACCGGTGCGATGGCGACATCTGTTGTAAGATGCGTGTATCATGAGACAAAGCGTGCGTGTCTCTTCCTTCAGTGTCGTACGATATTGCCTGATTGAGTGATTGATTGTAAGAAAGTAACCACGACAAATATGTTCAAATAGAGGAAGGATGAAGGCACAACTTAGTATGGAGTTAAGGGAACGCGGAATCAATGCACAGGGTGAACAGAAACAATAGAACAATAGAAACATGGAAAACCCGAAAATAATACTAATAATAACAATAGAAACATATAACATAGAAACATAGAACCTTGAAAGAAGTTCATGAAACAATTAAAAAGTGGAAGAAGAAAGTAGTACGTGCTGAAAAACAGAACAGCTGTGAACCGAAAAAAGATGGTCTATAACAAACAAAAAAAAAACAATTCTATTCCTACAAAAAGAAGGCCTACCTAACTCTAACTCCCTTACATTTTTCCCCAAGAGAGCTAATTCCCATAGATACAATGATTGTATCTCCATGAGGGGACGATTTGGCTAGAGTTTTTCATCACTCGATGAAGAACTCATGATAACTGACAAAATTTTTCCTGCTACACTTCGTTGCTAGCTCGTGTCTTATCGCTTCAGTATGAACCTTACTTATCTTAAGGATAATTATCGTGTATCGCATGTTTCGGAGATGAATATTTCATCCCTCTAGTGTGAACTCCGCCTAATACTCGTTTCGATTGAAAGTCTAATTTTCATGCTAAAGTTATAAGCGTTTCTGGGCGTAGTAAGGATAGTGAAAGCCGAAATAATGAATTGCGGTAACATTGACAACACTTTTTTATTATTTCATTAACTATATATACACGTGAACGCGCATTCATATACATACCTGCAATTCATATTTCGAGAATCACCCGCAATTAGGTTAAATTCATGTCCTGAATGTGGTAAAATAATCAAAAAGTGCAATGAGCTCAGCAGTACATTTTCTTGAATTTTTCTTCGAACACCAAAGTGTCGTAGGAACGCTCTCGAAAACGATTAGGCATGGGTTTACAAGTTTGCATCTAAAAACATTTTACATACGTTTTTTTTTGCAATTTACAGACTTTTTTGTAGGTGTTCATTAATTTTTAAAGAACATAAAACATTTCGTGAACTTCGATGTTTTCTATTTGAGCAACGAAACACTTTGTCTCTCCAAGTTTTCCTATCAATATACTATGACCATCATCAGGGGAAGGTGATGTATTTTAGAAAAAATTTATGCAAATATTTGAACGTTTCTAATGTATGGACCAATTTTTTGCAAATGATTTAGTACATAAATTTCGAATAAGACATGACTGTGGTATAAATTCTTTCGCTATTATTTTTATTGAAACAATTAAAAATGAACTATAACGCACCCTGCTAACAACCAAGTAAGATCTGTGGTATCATCCATGCGCCAACATACCAAGCAGCAAAATATTTATTTGGTTGTATTAATCTAATAAATAACGATGAATGGTAAAAATTGATTAGTAGTGTCCAACCAACATACTATTTGAAGGAAATAAAGCCCCAAAAAAATAACATGTAGGTTTCCCATGATACAAGGAGTTGTCCAGGTGCATACCACCTCTGAGTTTTGCTCTGCACGTGTTCCTGAAAATTTTGAACGAGTTATTTAACCCGTCGCGACGGTCTTGCAGGTAAATTAACTCGTCAGTATCGTCATCACGTCGCTTGTAAAATTATCTGAAGCTTCCAGAACTTGTCAGGAGTCAAATATATTCAATGGAATCATGAAATAAACACGCAGGTCAGTGGCATATTTTCCAGATTAGCCCCGGCACTAATACAACACATTAGTTCACCCACTTGTAACTTTCGAAATATTGCACCTATCGACTTCAAATTACTCTCTTAAGAAAGAATAAAGCATTAAACGATTGACGCGAAAGAATGTTTCCAAACTTCTTTTGAGAGTAATTTGAAGTTGATAGGTGCATTATTTCGAAAGTTACACGAGGGTGAACGTATGTGTTGCATTAATGGCGGGGCTTATCTGGAAAAGATCCGATCAGTAGAACATCGATGGGATCATGTGTTGCATTGGCGGAAATACCAATGCAATCATTGAAAATATGAATCAATGCGTAACTCACTTGCAAGCCTGTTTCAAAAACGCTACGTGGAAGATGCATACAGCTCACAGCCCTTGCAGACGATTTACCTACTGCGTTTTTTCAATATAAGAATAGTGTCAACAGTATTTCCAAATTCTCAATGGAATTGGAAACCGATATATGCATCCCTAATCTAATAGTTCTTCTCCTAACTGAAGGCAGGCTGACGTTCAAGGTGTACCGTAAACCCACACAATGGAAGCTACTTAGATTCTTTCAAATGCCAGCCCTTACTTTAAAAACATAAGCATAATCAATTATTATATAAGTTAGTTTAAACCTTCCTAACCACAACAAAGGTGTCCCAAAGAGAGGAATGAATATAGACATGTACTCAAAAGTCCATGCACAATGTGTGCTCTCACACGGTTTTCTTTGTGCGGTTTCCCGAATGCTGCGGTGCCTTAGAATAATGAGTATGTGATGACTTTTCAGCAGTCTTTCGAGCTTTCTACTGCTATCACTCTCCCTGTTCTGTCCAATTCTAGCTTGTAACTTGAAAAATCCATTGTTTGCTGGTCTCTGGTGGCACGCCTAATTGCACAAATGCCAGGTCTCGATGCCCCAGGAGTGGCAGACTTCGACGCCCCAGGAGTGGCAAGCTTCGATGCCCCACGAGTGGCACGCCTCGATGCCCCACGAGTGGCAGGCCTCGATACTCCAGGGGTGGCAGGACTCGACGCCCCAGGAGTGGCAGGCCTCAACGCCCCAGGAGTGGCAGGCCTCGATGCCCCAGGAGTGGCAGGACTCGACGCCCCAGGAGTGGCAGGATTCGATGTCCTAGGAGTGGCAGGACTCGACGTCCCAGGAGTGGCAGGCCTCAGCGCCCCACGAGTAGCAGGCCTCGGTGCCCTACGAGTGGCAAGCCTTGATGCCCCACGATTGGCAGGCCTCACAGCATCAGGAGTGGCAGGCCTCACAGCACCAGGAGTGGCAGGCCTCACAGCATCAGGAGTGGCAGGCCTCACAGCATCAGGAGTGGCAGGCCTCACAGCACCAGGAGTGGCAGGCCTCACAGCATCAAGAGTGGCAGGCCTCACAGCATCAGGAGCAGGAAATTCAACACAAGCAGCCGATGGAGAAATACAGGAAGAAATTAAGAACAGTGATATATCATCTTGAATAAAATTGAAGCATACTACCCAATAAGTAACACTTCCAACAACCTAAATTTTTCCTGTGTTTAAGGCTTTACCACCAAGGCATGATTTCACAGAGCAAGTAAGAGGGAATAAGTAATATACTCATTTGGGCTAAATACCATTCAATATAAATCCCCAGGAATATAAGAGTCACTAATCTCCTATTTTCAAATTGAATTATATTACACCATTTAAAAAGATGTTCCTAACTGTCAAAAATTATTCCAGGTTTATAGACTGGTAGCATTTTGTTTAGATGTAAAAAATATCTGACAATAGGGTTATGCAACCTAAACTTGAATGTGATTTCCGACTGTCATGAGATCTTTGTAACAGCCTAAAATGCCCCCAAAAACAAAAGAGTCATGCAAAAACTCAGCACAGTGACAGCTCTTGTGTTTTAGACTTGACCGATAAACAGGATCCAACAATCCTTCATGCCACAAACTACCAATGTACGACATTACTGGGGTAACCAAGACCTCAAAGCCATCCTCGGGCAAGGCAGGAGACTGCAATCCAATGTACATGAAAAACTCATTTTAATCAGTATCTCAAACTCCAGGCATGCAGTAGAAAAATTTTCATTACATCTACAATAAATAAATTAAAATCCTGTCCAGCCAGACAACTTGAACCATAGTCATCTTTAGCACATCTAGCAGGCAATGCATTCTATCCCTCCTGCTCAAACACCACATTCAAGAAGGTCTCCCTCTCTTGCCTATACTTTGTACAATCCAAGAATGGCGTTCAATTGTGTTTTTAACCTCCCTAGAAAAATTCCAACTAATAAATGCAGTTTTTTGCACTTATTACAGAAACAAAAGCTCCATCACTTGTCAATGTAGAAACTCGTTTCAGGTTTCCTGAAACACAAAAATAAACAATGTATAACAAATGGAAACACAATTATCGATATTGAATAGTAAAAAGTTACATTTTCATAGGACAAATTTTTGAATAAACACAAATTTACCGTAATACTCAAGTTTAGAGTAGAACATTAAATTCTGCTCCCTATTTTTGCAATAAGATCTTTTCTGCATCAAATGAGGGTAGAATCAAGTTTCTAAAAAGAGGGCAGAGCCTTTGTTGGTCTTATTGTCAATAACTTACAGTAAGAGAGAAGGGTTATTGGAAAATTCAAGAAATAATCTTGCAATGCTTGTAAATTATCATGCACAATGTATGGCTCAGGGTGTTGGTCCATTATGAAAACCCACACCATTATAAAAACCAGGCCTTTGGGATATCAGATATAAGTTATTTTTTACCTGTTGAGATGCAAATTAATCATATCCAATAATTAAACTATATCCCCATGTTACCCAGCTCCTAACCTTTGTATCTTGTAAACCGTACAGATCCCTATGAATTTTTCACAGCGGACACTTGAAAACAAAAAAGATCTAATTATGCAACAAATATATATTGATTAACATGTCGTTATTGTCTTGCATGTCCTCTTATGGCTATAATGTGCAATGTTTATGCATGTTTTAACACAAAATATTTGCTGTTTCTCTTGTGACAATAACAGCGCATATTGTATTTCCTTCAAAAATGCTGTACATTGTTCAGTACATTATAATACAACAAATTTTGAATATAAATGAATTAAATACTACCCATCATTGCCTACACAACATTTTTTTAAGTGGCATTTCCTAATTATGTGAAGTGGTGTACAATAAATTAATGTGATTTTCAACTTTAACATGATCTGATTTTAAAATGCACTTTACTTTTTCACTATGTAAATTTACCACTCTCAATTAGAACATTTTTTATCTTAATAATCTTCTTTCATTTCAACTGGATTTATCTTAATTCAATTTTAGTCAAATTTACCCTGAACAAATTTCTCAGAAAGACCTCTTGATTATGTTTTTTCATCTTGAATTATCTAAGACAAATCCTAGGTAAACTTTGTATGGTCACCTTTGTTGGACAACTCTGAATGACCGTCGATTGTGAACAACTTATTTGATTACTTTTCATTGCATAAAAGGCCACATTTGAAAGTGACCAGATTTAGAATAGGGAGCTGCCATACTCAAAACCTAATCATTCATTTTACAGCTAAGTAAAGTCAGAGTAGAGACACTGTTATTTCTCTACATGGCTACATAAAAGCAGAATCCTGCATGATTTTTTCAATTATTATACAAGCAATGAGCAGTAGAAAAATAACTTAAATTTAAAAGCGAAACAATTTTTTGAAATAGGTCATGCAGGGTTATTTAGTGAAATCATGATAGCATAATGACAACTCTACATGCTAAGCATAAGCTATGTTTGAAAACCTTATAACTAGTCATTATTTTTACTGAGCTAAATTTTTATACATAGAAATTTGAAATTTATTACCATACCAGCAAATTGAAAGAGCTTGGGTAAAAGACAATGGATGTACATACATTCAAAGTCTGTAACAGTCACTTATTCAAAAAAAACTTCTAATGAGGTATTTTGATTGTGTTCATTTAATATGAAACAAGCAGTTACTGCAAATACAAAATAAATAGGAATATAGCAAATTTGAGACATTTCAATTAACATTTTTTATTTTAATTGAAAATAATTACTTTTAGAATTGCATTTTTAATTATATTTTGCGTAAAGAATTTGATGTCCTAATCTTAATGTAAATTAAATTTTGGGGTTATTTAATGTTTTCTTATTTTAATTTCAGCTACAATTATTATATTTCGCTAGGCCTATATTATTGATAATAAAAGTTGCAGCTCTTTAACACTTCATTTACTCCATGCTATTATGGGCCAATAAAACGAAACATTCTTTTTTCCAAACAATGGATAATAAGAAACTCATTATTAATTTATGAAGCTTTGATTCAGTAGGTTGATTGGGATATACGATGCAACTATAAGTTTTACATTACACACCTTGGTCTTACAGAGCTCTTTGCGGATCTGCTAAGATTACAAAATATTTCTGGCATTTCTGACGGGAAGCAACACGGATTGAAAATCTACAGAAATAATTTGGATATATTATCCATCTTCAACGTTGCATTTCAACATGGTTGAATTCAATCAAACATCGAGCAATTTTTTCGGCGTACGCAAGAAGCCATTTTTACTTCTGCAGCTACGTCGCAGGTCACAGCCGCCCTAAAGCTGGGTTTACACGGAGGGTGACTTCCCCGAGGCAACGCCCTCTCTCCCTCCCCGCCTCTTAAAAAAACCCTCAATCCCCCTGTCTAACGCCTCCCACTACTACCCCATGCGTGTCGACGCTGCTGTCCCACATGCTGGGACTGCCTCAGAGCGCCAGAGCGACAGTGCCATGGAGCTAGGATAAATGGAGGGAGCATAGCCACAGTACAGAGAAGAGAAGTAACTTCATATCCAGAGCCGGCTATTGTGACGTCATAACAATTGTGACGTCACAGCGAAAATCAGCACGGATGTGAATGAAATACCTTCTGTATGAATCGTGAGGGCTTTCGCCACGGTTGTCGTTTAACAATAATCATGATAGCTACTCCTAAAAAAAGTGTTCCTACCAGTATTGTTCAATTAACAGCAAAGACGACCCAGAGCTTAGGTTTTTCAACTTCCCTAAAAAAATTATACCTAGAATGGATTGCTGCATCTGGAAATGAAAAGTTGAAAAGTTTATCTCTGAATTGTTTGAGAACGCACCGATATATTTGTGCTAAGCACTTCCACCGGTCTGATTTCGCAAGAACATTATCACCTTTAAAGGCTAAGAGTTGGCTGAATGAAGGTGCAATACCACAAAAATATGTTGACATTCTTAAGTCTGATGAAGGTAAGTGTTATTTGGGTACATTAGCCTGACCTAAGAAAGTTTGTTACCGTTATGGTCATACTAAAATCTTCTCATTTTTAATTTATTTTACTTTGAAATTCATCTACATTTTGGTGGGTTTTACTTTTCCTTTTGTGGATTATTCGTTGGCTTTCATAACATATCAGTCACTTTATAGTACAGTTTCATGGTTATTTCCCAAGGAGTTGCACTTTTATAACACTTTTATTTATAGTTTGCATTCCTTTTATATTCTCCAAAGTTTTTAATATATGTGCTAATGTATTGGTCACCACGTAAGTGTTAAGTAATTGTTTTTCAGTTCTTATCAATTGAAAATAAAAATTTATTCCATATAGAAAGAGTACACTACTTTACTATTATAAGTTCTGGAAATTTCAGTTCTCAAATATTACACTTCTTAATCATTGAAGAAGGACAGTTCAAGATCTTAAGTTTGATTCTTAATTTTAGTGTAGAAAGTCCAACGTTGTTGGTGAACCTTTTTTTCCTTGCACTCACATTTGTATTATAAATGTACTTTTGCCTGAAATTTCGCTGATACTTTGATTTAACATTTTTTTCTGATAATATGTGTTTATGAATATCACGCTGTTTTTTGAAAACAGTCATGAATTTATTAATTTGCTGTACAACTACCAATTTTGTAGATATTGACCTCAAAAATACCTATACCTAGCTATGATTCTTAAATCAAGGGTCATTGAAGTAAAAATCACAAGTGCTAATATAACATAAAGAATTGTAAACCCATTGTTAGCTGTATTTCATATTTAATTTCATAGAAACAAAGTTCATTTTTCAATAAGGAGGATGAGGCTTTGTCAGATATATAAACTAACACAGAATTGCTCTAGTTGGTCAGAGCTTTGGGTTTTTGTCCAAACCTCACACTTGTACCCAAAAAAATATAGTCCAAAAACTGCAAACTTTTTTGAGCTTTTATCAAGGACACGGTAAGTATTAAAAAACTCACAAGACAGAGTTAACAAATGAAAATACCCCTTTGAACTTTATCTAGATCTGAACTCATACATTTGCAACCAATAAAGTAATATAACCATGTAAATACACGTCATTGTTGCTTCAAATATGCTGGATACAAATATTTACAACTCAATCACAAATTTGCATTTTGTTGAGTGATATTTGAGATGTAGAATAATACCCCTGAATGAATTTTGAAAACAGTCATTTCTTGAACAACAAAGGTTATAATAAATATGCAATATGAGCTTAAATTGTTGTATTAGTTCATTTTTCATCATTTTCCCATATTTTGTAAAATATCACTGAGTTGCTCAACATGTGAGGATGACTAATTACCTAATGGTTCTTTTAGTATAAAAGGCAAGGGATATGAGAAGCTGTAAATATTCTAGCTCTGTTTTTATTATCTGCACTCATATATGTTTGTATTAAAGTAGCAGTATATTTATACAACTGTCATATTGGTTACAATGTTTTGAAGTTTTCATGTTAGCTATGCTTAGAAGGCACTTTGTAACAGTGATGGACGTGTTTTGTTCTTGAAGTATTCAGGCTCAAATTTGTTACCCTGATTCCTTACAACTCCTATTAAAGGATAAAATTGCAAATATTTATATATTAATTGTCAGTCCTGTAAGAAAAAATGGAAATAATTCCCAACGAATAAAATACTGGAATAAAATAAAAACCACTCAAAGAAATAAATATTACTGGAAAAACATGATAACCTCCAAATGAAATTGGACTTTAAAGAAATGAATTTTTGCCAACCTGATTGAAAGAGTTGTGTATATCATTTATTTCTCATTGATTGTTATTTAAATATACTCGTTGTTCATACTTTTTTAATTCTGAACCATGGGGTATTTAGGTTTTAATTTTGGCAAACAATATTCAATTAGGGCAAAAGAGATTTTAGCCAACCCTGTGAAAACCTCTCAGGTTTTAACAGAAGGAGAATGATTTTGCTGCAAAGAGCTAACTATGGGTTCTTTCTTCCTCACAGCTAATGCTCAGCTCATGTTCCTTGCAAAGAGAGTTTCTCCATCAACCTCTGACGAGTCTCCGTTAAAAAAATGAGGACCACAACCGGAACACCTCTCAGAGCCCCTGCAAGAAAGCCTGTTAGGAACCTTATCAGAAGCCTGCCTGCCCCACAACCCAAATCAGCTTCCAATCAGCACCCCTGGACTCCCAGCCAGCACTTCAGGAGCAGCCCCTGTGATTACCCCAACAAAGTTTTCAGTTAGAAGTCCCATGAGGACTCCCATCAGAATCCTCCTCAGATCTTCTGTGGCAACCCAAGTCAAAGCCAGAGTCACAAGTCCTGCCACAGTTTTGTCAAAGGCCTCCATCAATGCTGTAAGTAGTAGCACTCCAGTGATGGTTGTTGGTGTCAAGAGTGGTAATGAGCCTTGCCTAATAAGTGAGCCTTTAGTGAAGGAGTATGTATTTATGTATCCGATTTTTTTCATCATTTAAATTTTGAAAGTGTTCTTAAACTTTTGATCATTAGTGTATATGTTTCCAATGTAGTTTCAAAAGATTGTAGTTCGATTAATGACTGCCCAAGGTCAATTCTAACAATTGTGTTACATTTAAAAAGTTTTTTTAATGTTCGGATTGCTTCTTGTCCTAATAGTAGCTCAAACTTGTTCATAACATAAAATCAGGACCTTTGTTTTTCATAATGTTTTATTCTTCATGTGCTGAGCCTTCAACAACTGTTGTGTGGTTTGTGTGATCATGATTGTTGATGTGTTCCAGCATTCTGGAGGTAACAATATAATTGAATCACAGAAGATGTGAGGAAAAAAAGGTTGTTGGGTCTCATTATGTGTAACGTATGAGACTTACGAGGTATGCCAATTATCAGCTCTACTTATATACTCTGTATTACATTTTGTTCGTGTTCAAATAAAAGTACACCGCTGTAAGCTTCTTCATAGGCATTACGTTTTAGAAAGTTCTTTGTTGCTTAAGCTCAGCAGGCACCAGGGTCCTACTGGCGTGTTTAGTGTTCGTGAAGTATTTATGCTCTGTGTATATATATGCCTTGAAGCATGGTTTTATCTTATAATTGAGGTTCCAAACATCTATGTGTAAAGGATCTAACATATAACCAGTCATTTAGCTGATTCTCAGCTCAAGAAATAAAGAGGTCTAATAAAACTCAAGAAATACCTAGGACAGCCGGTTATTGTTATTTGTTATTTTTGAATTATAGAAATAGATTTTTTACTCCCTTGGTTTCTAATTATTAAATTATTCTATTAAGATTCTGTTTGATTTTCTATTAATTTCATGTCATTTCAAAGTAGATTCTATAACTAATGAATTTCGCAATACACATTTATTCCTGTGCATATGATTTAATAGAGTGTGTATGTTTCATTTCAGGTACCTAACCCAACTTGTGTATCACAGTCTCAACAAATTGCTACTCCTTCAAATTTGGGTTCAACTGAGAAATTTGAAAAAGATTCCTTCAACTGGACAGTGAGTGTTGCTTGTTTTATACTGTCTTCATTGCCATTTAAATTTTTTATATTCGTGTAGAACATTTATTAAAATCACACATTAACTTTCCTCATTCTTCAATCTCTCTTCGTTCTCTTTCCCTCTCTTTTATCCCCAACTCACCTTACCATTCTCCTCCACTTTCCCATTCCTCTCGCTCAGGGATTGAAAAAACCATGGGTTTTAAAAAAAAACAACCCACATGTTTTTTTTAGGTTAAATTTTTTTATGGGGTTTTATTGTTTTTTGGGGCTTCATTGTTTTTTTTTGTAATACCTGTTTTTGTTTAAAAGAGTTATTCACACAGCTCCAGTTGCCTCTTTTCCAGATATATATACATATATACACTTATTGAGTAAATATTGTTATTTGATTACTTGATTTCCAACATTATATTACATTATTATATGAATTATTACATTATATGAACAATATATGAATTAAGTTTGTCCATCATAATTACCATTTACCAAGTACCACATGCATAGGGACATAGCTCTGCTGTCTGTAAAGATATAAGATGTGCAAAGAGAATTGCTGTGCTTGTCAATTCATAGTCAGTTGTTTTAGCAGCAGACAGACGCAAGTCATGTGAGAGGGTAGCACCATGCAGATCATAAGTAACCCCCACAAGCAATTCTCGAAGGGAAAAAATAGTACATGGTCACTTTAGATGAATGGTCACAGAAAGTGACCATGATCACCTTATAATCCCTATACTAAGAATGACCGTCGTGTGTTTATATATTGATATATTTATATGTTTCGTGTTTGCCTCTTAAGAATAGATAGAAAGAAATTAGGACTGGCGGTCTTGGTTTTAGTTCACTGGTAAATTAATGCATTCATTTTCGCTGTACAAGTGCACTATAATATAAGTCACTTTCAAAACATTATAGAGATCCAGAGCCTTATATACTCGAGTCCGTATCCTGTAAACTGAGGTCGGCGGGGTTTTGCATATAACGCTACAATTTACATACTGAAGCTCACAGTTGCTTTCATTAATACTGAATTTCTGTATCTAGGATATGACTCGAATGGCTATAACTACTTCCATTGTACCATATAAATCAAGAGGCTTATTTGAGAATTTTGATGTTTTGTCTTTCCATCTGAGGGATTAAAACAGGGGGAATTTGATAGGTAGTGAAGCCTGTATCACAGAAACGCGCATCACACACTTTTAGTTTTTCAAGTATTACTCCTACAACTACTCTTACTAGTAGTCGTACTACTACTCCTACTCCTACTAGTAGTACTACTGGTACCAGTACTAGCTAGTAACACTACCACCACCAGTACCACTACCACCATCCTACCACTACCACTATCCTACTACTACCCTACCACTACTCCTACCACTACTCCTGCTACCACCACCGCCACAACTACCACCACCACAACTACCACCACCACGACTACCACCACCACAACTACCACCACCACTACTACCACTACTACTACAACTGCTACTACTTTTTACTATTTAAATATGGAAGTCGGCATGTGTCAATATTAAACTATTTTCCTCCTCTGATTCAGCGACCAGAAGATGAGGATTTGTCTCCGCCGCCGGTTGTACTCAACGACGAAGACATGACTACCGCGAAGCACTTCGATGGCAACGAATCGGTTGGAACTCTGTTTGAGTCGGCCGAGGTCAACAATGCAGCAGCTTACTTGAGTGGGTATGTTGCTATAAAAGTTGATAGATATCACCGAAGTAAGAAAGGTTCAATGTTAAAAGACTGCTCTGCGTGTTAGTTAATTCTTGCGCCTGAAGACCTAAACACGCACCTCTTCGTGTCATTCAAAGAATATGTACAAAACAATGATCCGCAACGAAGCCTCCATTACTGCAGCAAATCATTCATTGAAACAATCATGAACTACGAGAGAGTATTTTTGTTCTGTTTTAATAAGTTCAGTCATGTTCAAGGTTTCTGTGAACTAGCTCAGAAGGTCATTGATGAAACATGCTCTCCGCCTGTATTGTGAGCTGCAGATGTGAAGGAATTCTTCATCAAATTTTATGTGACTTGCAGGACTTATCAAACCATAAGCACATCAATAAAGCCTTAGAGAGCAGTAATCCTAGTGATAAAATAAAGAAAATTACACATCAATGAAATGTTACAATAAGACTTGGTTTTGGAAAAATATAGCTTCATTTCTTTTCGTTGCTCGTTATTTATTTCTTTGTAATGAACAGCATTGGTGCACGATTGTATACATGTTCGTATTGCTCTTTCTTAAGAATTGTGTATTAAATTTGTCTTAATTTGTAAGCTAATTCCGTAATTCCTTTTCGCTTTACTTTCGTTCCGCCGTATTGTATTGAATTGAGCGCAGCGATATTCGTGTTACAAAGTATCTGCGGTGGCGTAAAAGCCTGTCAATTTGTTGCATATGATGCTGAATAGTGTCAATAATAAGATTGTCACGCATGGACGGAAGGAGGAAACTCTATCAGAATTAAATACAAGTATGTAAATTTGCTTAGAGGAAGGACGGAATAATTTACCGCACACTTGTGGTATTTCTCATAATTGTAGAAGTCTGATTGACTAAGAAAGAAACAAGCAGGTTAACATTGAAGTTATTGCTGGTGTTATTATTAGTTCTTTCTATTATTGGCAGTTCATTTATTCTTAATCTATTCGCTGACTTATTACAATTCTCGTGCAATGTCTGTGTTTGAACAAATAGTAATTTCATATTAGTGATTATAATATATATTTTTGATTCATTATTTACGATCTGCTGAACATATTATCGTTGTATATGTTGCCCCAGAAGTAACCGATCCTTTTAATTTGCTGATAAAAAAAATACTATGAATGCTAGGATTTTGAAACTAATTTTCCTCTAAAGATAAACAACATATGGTTTATGAAAGCTACGTTTTGAAAACAGGACTCTTTAAGTGATAGCCACGGCCGTTTTTACAATTTGAACTTTATTCTTTATCGTTTCAATAACGCTCCATCGGGCATTACACGACAGTTAAGCTATTTCATGAAAAATTCATTTAGTTAGTGCACATTAGTTGATTTTGTTACATAACTCGTGACGAGTCCCACAAGAAAACCTCGCTTAGGGAAAAAATTTGGAGAACGAGGGGTCAAGTGAAGCATGATAAATTGTGGGTTTGAAACCGAAGCGAAGCGAGAGTAGCTTTCTAGTTGCTGAGTTAATTAAGTGCCACGTTATATGTAAGCATAAACATATTTTTTATTCGAAGAAATATGTATTAACATCATAGTGTTCATAGCTCTACTTTCATCAACCAATTAAAAGGTCAATTAATTATGGACCGCCCTCATTTTACTTTCTCTCGCTATAGACAATGTTTCATTTAATTTTCTGGTGTCAATTTTCGTCACAGAATGCTCTCATCGATAACCGACGCCTTTATTTCCTGGTGTAAGGAGCCAACTATTGAATCTGTGGGAATTAGCTCTGACACAGGGATAGATGTAAATATATGTTTGATTTTGTTACGGACCATCTTTTTTTCGGTTCACTGGTGTCTTTTTTCAGCATCTGTTACTTTCTTTGTCCACTTTTATCATATTTCAATAACATTCTTCAATCTTGCTGTTTCTGTGCGTGATGCGTGTGGACGTATCTCGTCCTTTGATTCCCCATTCCCTTAATTGCACACTAAATGGCTTCTTCTGCTCTCCTTTCTTGGGACCACCTTTCACGTGGTGTGAGAGGCTTAAACTAACTCAGTATGTAATCGTCGTGGTGTAATATATTACGCACTCTTCAAACATGCGTATTATACGAGATTTATATTGACTACTCATGTTACATGGAGATATTTGTTTACTTTCGTCTAGTTTTACTATTTGTTTTCGATGAGTTGCGGAACGTAGCTTGTTATAGGAAATAATAAGTATTTACTGTTTAGTACTTTCTTCTAGGAGCAATCAACTAAGTTGAACTGGTGTTCTTCTATTGGAGAAAGAATAGTATTTATTAGTAAACTAAACTTGAATTATGTCTATGTAATTAGTTTCATGATGAAGCGTTCCTACCATCCATTAGTAGAAAATATAAAGTGCACTCTTACCATCCTAAATGAAAATATTTCATTTAATCTGCGTCGGAATTTTGTTACCGAAAATATGTGTCATGTCGATGACCCTAACTCACGAGTCTCTAATTCACCAAAGCTCGTGTTGACGAATATTGTTGGTTTGGAATCATGGACATTAATTCACGAATTTGTGGATCAAAACACTGAAATACTCTACCCTCAAACAACACGTAAATGATAGCTTTTGTATATTATGCAGGTACAGTTGTAAAAATGTCTTTTTGAATGCTCGTTAAAATATGATCCAGAGCAAAGAAACTTATTACGATGAAGTATTCATTGAATAAATTATTCAGCCCCAGCGTTTTAGTTTTACTTATATTCCTATTCCAATCGTATTTGACTAGGTAAAAGTTATGAGCAAACAAAGAACAGCTGAGAACGCCAGAAGCAGCGCAGTCGAGGTATTGTACGTCTGGCAGAAAGTGTACTCGAAATTGACCAATCAGCGGCCGGCTATTGTGACGTCACGCTTAGCCAAAGCATGACGTCACACGCTGCCAAAAGCGGTCGTGCCAACCCCTCTATTTGAAACAACTGCTCTTCTCTGTACTGTGGCATAGCCGTCTGTGAAGAGAACCAGTTTTTGAGATTTCTCCTATGCCTGCGGTAACCAACAGCCGTCTCGCAAGTGTGACGTCAGCACGGAAGCCAGTTACCTCTTGACTACGCTGGGATGTGCACGCGCTCGCTGAATGCTCTTCCAGCTGTTGAGTTAATCGTCAATCATTAATTTCGGATTCTAAAACTCCGAAAGATAATAAATTGTGTTTCCTCACTTGAGGACACTTAATAATATCAAAATTACTAGCAAAGATACATTTAGAGTTGAAAACTATAAGATTACAGGCCCTTTAACGCAACAAATTAGAGAGCGACTTGCACGCGCACCTCATCCTTTGATTTGTGGAGCGATACTAATCTTGCTTGGAAAATGGGAGGGCGAATTGTAGAGGAGGTGAGGAGGCGAGGAGGAGCCAACTTCAGCCAAGCGTCTGTGGTTGGCTCACGTGTGGGGCCTTGCCAATGTCCCAGTCTCCCAACTTTTGCAGCTAATTTGAACCCGATTGGAATCGGCTATGCTCCCTCCAGTATATCCTAGCTCCATGGACAGTGCGCTTCAGACAGTCTCGAAGGTAGGATGTATGTCTTAGCTGCTCTGCCGTCATGTTCTCATGCGTTATCTTAATGCAAAAAGTCTCTCCTGATCTGGAAAAGTGGCTGAAGGCTAAAGTTTTCACATTGATAGATTTATTGAGAGCATAGCGTCAGTCTGATTGTATTTATTGCGGCTGTAAATATATTTTTTTATCATGTACTATCACTGAAATGATTTTCGATCTAATTCAAAAGTAATTACCTCTAACAATAGTAGCACAAATTGTTCGCTATCATGCTATTATTAACACAAGATGGCTCGTGATAGGACTTAGACTGATATAATTTTTGTTACTTATTTCTATATCCTGTAATCAGACTCTATCGCGCAAATTTCATTCATTTTTATCTCTATATACATTTGCTGGGCAAGCTATATTTTATTATTCCTTAGTTTGGGCATTAAGTTCATATAAGAAGCTATATACGCGCTAAGTTTTATTGATTCGCCTCCATCCCTTATTAATCTAATTGACACATTCGTTTCTGCCAAGGCACTTGGCCTTCGTTTAAGAAGTAATTCTTGAATTCTTCAAGAATACGTTGATCTAATGCCGGCCTCTGTGAAATAGTTTACAGGTTAAAAATAGTATCTTCTTTTCTGCACGTACCTCGAATTACATTTCGACATCCTCACTCAGTCACTGTTATCTCCAGGGTTGCCGTTATTTCTGATGATCGTACAAAACCTTCATGAAAACGTACCAAAAATTGTTAGAGCGCACCAAATCTATTTAACTAACAAAAAAAGGAAAATTTTAAGGTTTTACCTACTTTTCCTACTAGAATGGAACTTTTTCCTCCTCTTCTTCCTTCATCTGCCAATGTTTTTTATTTAATTTGTTCACTAAGCTACAGTGGTAGTTCAAATTTTTGCAGTCTGTGTTCTCTAACGTAGATTTTGATCTCATTCATGCATTTAGTCTTGCTCTTTTTAACGAAATCCTGTTTTTTGCTATTATGTAGTTAGGGTCGAAAAATTTTTCTAGCTGCTGGAAAATATTGCGGTATTGACAAAAGCTGCAGCATGAACTCGGGAAGCAGCGAGTAAGAAAGCTGCGTACCAGTATTTTTCAGACACGATTTTTGTCTTGAAAGGAGCATCTTGACCAAACAGTTCTCCCCACTTCATATTGATATTTTCATGCTAGTCCTTTTTCGCAAAATTGGAGAAATGCACTGAATATGGTATTATTGAATTACATTTATTAAGATCTTTCAATCCAAACTCTTCTGGTTTTTGGTACCTATTTTGCTGACATTTCTCAGGAGAATGCTTTCTGCAGCAGCACCAAAATAAATCTCATTTATGTTGACATAGTTTGAGGGGTTGCCTACATTTATTTTGCAATTATTGTCATTCGAAATCAATAGATCCCTTTTTATGAAGTTGCCCATAGTAAAATTCTCACTCCAGAGAAATTAAAATACATTTTTCTAAGGGAAACTCGTATATTTGCTGAACGCACTAATTTCGGCAGCCCTGGGCATCTCACCCTTCGTCTAAACGCAAGTGGGGAAGCTTGAGCGGGTGAGAGGGGTAGGGTAGGGGCGTCACCCTGGGGAAGACACCCTCCGTGTAAACCCAGCTTAACTACAGCGACTATAACTGCAACTCCAGTGCGTGTTCAGCAGTGTTAGCAAACGGATATGAGATAACCAGTCATGGACGACGAGAAAAAAGCTTTAGCAAGCTTGGTGCAATTAAGTATTCTCAGTGACTCCGTGTGGTGAGGACGTGTGTTGCGCTCGCTCCGAAAATAAAGCGCCTATTGTTAGAAAGAATTTACTTCTAACCTAAATGGGTACCCACTCTCACCATGAGTATTCAAATGTGATTTAAATACCCCATACATAAAAATAATCAAACTAAGAGTATGATATTCCCTAAAAAAGTGTGAAAGTATTCAACCCTCGTTTACACAACGAACCGAACTCCCTCAATCTTCAAGATGGCGCCTAACAAACGATGCAAGTTATTCTAGTTAGTTATTTATATAGCCTTGTCCAGATCGTTGACCCCAGACGCAGACGGATTTTTTTTTACTAATTGGTCACTGATTTTACGGTTCTTATAATACACACAAAATTTAATAGAGGTTTCTGGATTTATTGGTTTACGAAGGTTTTTTTTTGTTGAAGTACAAGACTTTGAGCACCTGGAAGCGTTGAAGGGTTTGTTTGTTGAAAAATCTGTTTTAAATTTCACTTATGAGTTAGGTCTACACGGTGAGCTCCCACTTTTGGATGTTTTGGTTGAAGCTTCTATCGGTAGATTCCATAGTTCCGTTCATGTCGAACCTTCCCATTCTGGTGAAAGTATTAATTACGATTGTGAAGCTCCTCAAATCTATAAAGAAGGCGTCATACATACTTTGATAAATAGAGCTCGTAAAGTTTGCAGTAATTGGGAAGAACCGTAAAATCAGTGACCAATTAGTAAAAAATAATCAGTCTGCATCTGGGGTCAACGATCTGGACAAGGCAGGTGAGATTTATCAATTTAAATGTAACCGAAGAGAATGTAAGTCTCTTGATAAGCGTTACATTGGCATGACCAGAATGACCCTGAAGCAAAGATTAACAGCTCATAAATATCAAGGTTCCATCTTCAATCATTCCCGTGTTGACCATAGTTGCAAACCATCCAATGAAGATCTGTTCCCTAACACCAAAATTATTTATAATGTTATTAAAAAAGATCATATTCATATAATTGAAGCTTTACACATTCATGAACTTAAACCTCCCCTTAATGAAAACACGAATGATTTTATCGCTCTCAAACTGTTTCGCAGAACTTCAGCTTGCTAGGTGCGACGATGCTACTCGGCCATTTTGCTCTTGTCTCTCGTGTGATGAACATCGGTTTTGTACATTAAATCTAGTCTCACTACTATTTCTGTGATAAAAAGGTGGTTATTTTGTCTAGTCGCTTTCGTCTTTTGTGATCTGCTTTTATTGTCTATATTACTTAAGTGTTAGTTTCTGCATTTTTTCCAATGTGACTGAAAATTATTCTGTTTTTTTCCAGCATAGCCTATTCTAACTTAACCCATGCCAACATATTCTAACCTATCCTATCCTAACTGAGCCATTCCTGATAATATGTCTACATAAAAAACCGTGGACCCATGATAAAATTTCGTAATATTACCAAACCTGTCCTAACATAACCTACTCTAACCTAACTTAACCAATGTCATCATTCAGCTCGGTGGACCCGTGAAATTTTCGGTCATTACCTTACTAATTTTAACATAACATATTCTAACCTAACCTACCCTTACCTAACTAATTCTAACCAATCCGATTCTAACCTATAGTAACCGAACCGCGATCCTGATAATATGTCAAGCATGAACAAATTCCATCAACAATACCTAACCTATGCTAACATAACCTATCTTAACATAACTTAAAATAATTATCGTAACCTATCCTAACCTACCGTAGCCAAACTAATTCTAATAATATGTCCAACATAAAAAACCGGTGAAAAAATTCCGTCAACATTACTTAACCTATCGTAACGTAACAAATCTTTAACCTGTTCTAACTTAACATATCTTAACCTATCCTAACTGAACCTATCCTAGCCTAACCTATCCTAACCAAACTTAACCAACGTCATTGCTAAGCTAGGTGGACTCGCTAAAAAATTCGGTAAAAATTACCAAATAAATCCTAACATAACAAATTCTAACATAAGTTATCCTAACCTAACATATACTAACTTATCGTTTCCTAACCGGAGCTATCCTAATAATATATCAAACACAAAAAAAACATAAAAAATCGTGGACCCGTGAAAAAATTTCACCAACATTATCTAACCTACGGTAACCTAACCATTTGCTGCTCCTCGTTCATTTTTTGCCTTCTTTGCCAAAATAAATTTCTCTGGAGGGCTAGGTACCAAGGCTGCTGCTCCTCATCCATGTTTTGCCTTCTATGCCGGGATAAATTTCTTTGCTGCTAGCGATATCTACTGCGATTGCTGCTCCTCGTTCATATTTTACCATCTTTGCTGAAATCATTTTTTCTGCCTCTCTAAGTACCAAGGTTGCTGCTCCTCGTCCATATTCCACGCATGATTTGCTGTCTTCAACAGTCTCGCTGAGGTACGCTGCATGTTGTACATCGTTCATTGCAGCTCGCCTCACCTGCTGACGTTGCCTGTCCCTATCTAGGATTTCCTGCCGTTGTTCATTCCTTATTTTCTGTCGGTAGAGCCTCATTCTATCGCGAGCAGCTTCCAATTTTCGCTCCATTGTTTGGTTCTGTGTCGCAATTATCACTTAAACATGAAGAAAAAACGCTGATCCTATCTAGACTTTTTACAGATTTGTATGTAAAATGCGGTCTTCTGATGAAATATATATCTTAACAATCAGGAGAAATTTATATAAATTTTGAAAAAACAACGCATGTATAGGCGATATTTTAATGTAACACTCAGGAATAATTCGGTATCCATGATACCGCAAACTCGGACGAAAGCGTGACGGACGGACTAAGTAACTAACTAACTCAGGAAGGAACAAGCAGAATATTATATAGAGTGCACCCAGCCATTAATCAGTCTAGTGTGCAGCTAGGTCAAGTGAATTAGGTTAAACATTACTGTACACCTAAGAACAGCGTTGGTGGGAGGATGCCCTAGAAGTTGCTGAACTTCGTGTCCACAAGTAGCTATGACCATGTGTGTTCATTGTACTGGACTTAGGAAACTATTTACTGCTGTATTGCTTGTGGCAAATAAATTGTTCAAATTGTTCAGAGAATGAGGCACTTACTGTTAGCTGCAGTCGCGGAAATGGGGGACGAAATATCAAGTTGAACTACGATATTCAAATCGCAAAGTTCGTTTCACTGGAGTCTGACAGAACTCCACTGCCTCAGAGGGACGTCACCAGTGGGTGCTGGTGGCAGCTGAATTTGAGAGAGAGCGGAGGCATTTTGGAGCAACAACAACCTTAAAGACAATTTTATTGAGGAAGTACTGAGTGCATAGTTCAGCGATCTCGTCCTATTTCATATCTAGTGCTATAGTAAATATGCACGCCTATGATAAATTAGGTTCTCTCATCCCCAGTTCGCCAAAATGGCAGCCAACCACCTGACGGTGGGCGCGTGTCTCCTGCTGACGCTGGCCAACATCCCGACGCAGGCGCAAAATTTGCACTTCACGACCACGCCGCTGTCGGTGCTCAGTAATGCTGGGTTCACATTGACACTCGCATTGGAAGCTCACATCCATGGGGCCCGCGCAAGTGCACGGAGCGTAAGTCGAGCGGTCGTATACATTGGCACAGCGCTAGCAGGCATCAGAAGCGTCAAGGTCGGCGGGCAGAGTGTTTTGCTCACACTGCTCAGTTGCAATCCAGATGCTACGTTGGGAGGTACTGCGCTCCGCGCTCTAGTACTTCTCGCCAGGAGGGCAGATGATTAGTAGAATAGCGCTAATAATTTATTTCGTATGTCATTGATTGCACGTTCTTCAATGTTCTTGTTTTTGCTGATTTTTGTAGCGCATATGCAGCATAAAATATGAAGGCTTCGGCAAGAATTATGCTAGTAAAACCATATGTAGAAACACTCGATGCATATATGGTACACTCTATGCATAATTGTGGAAGCGCATATTACATGCTAAGCAGAAATATGTATCCATATATATGCTTCACTTGAATAGCTCCAAATTTATATTTTTTGTGAGGAAGATTGCGCAGAATCAATGATACAGGATACAGTGTACTTCTTCATACACGGAAAAAATAATTTATTTTATAATTTTCCATTAATCATTACGTGCATTCAATTCTCAACTAAGTTTAATAACTTATCTGAACATATATATTGTGAAGCAGTACCAATTCTAATCTGAACGAATTAAGGACGATGATAACGAACGAAAAAAAAGTGATCTAATCCAAGTTTGATTTTGAAGTACATATAATGTTATGCAAGGATGAATGCAAGGATTATTTGTTAACCCTTCTTTTAAATGAGGAATATATTTTAGCATTAAATTCGAGGGTTATACTTGATAATTTCGTGGTATTTTAGATTTTCAAAAACAAATTTTCTACGATTATCTGCCAGCAAAGTTTTATGCAGCGAAAACTTCCACTCGACATCGCAAGAAACAAGAGGAGCAAAAGTGAAGCAAGTTAGTTCGGAAGGTGAATATTCATTAATGGATTCATCCATTGCGTTAGAGATCTCACGAGTCAAAATTGAGTTGATTGTTTTTATTTTTTCAAAACCTTCGTTTATCACCAAAATGCATTTTAACTCTTGATAATACCTTTTATCATATCTGTTCTTCAATGTTTCCTATACGATATCCATTAATTTTATTGCTCTCGAAGTAGGAAGTCCCTGTGTTGCTATGCAAGAGCAATTCATATCCTTCGGTGACAATAATTTGATAAAGTGTGCACTAAGCCCAACATGGTTCTACGTAATAATATTTGGAAACTAAAACCTTGAACCACGCAAAACTTCTCTCACGTGTACTGAGTGAGAAAAAAGTTTTATATTTCACCTGTTTCTCGCAATAAATGCAATAGAGAAATTCTTCCTCGGCTTGAAAATCTTCAAATTCCTTGAAGTATTCTAAAAAATGATGCTCCTTGTTCACCTTCGGCATGATTGTAAATCACTACTAGCCGCACTAATCTCAAATACACTTCATAAGGAACTATATCTAAAAAAACTTGAGCTAATTCCCGCAAAATTGAAGTAAACTTTTGAAGTAGCTGTAGCAACTTACAATTATTGATTTACGAAAAATTTCAATTTACAAAATTGTTCCAGTTATACAAAAAAAATTAAATAAAACTGGATGAAAAAAAGAACATAATTTAAAAGTAATGGGAAGGTTTTGCTAGGTTTCAGTTTACTGCCACTTACAGTTAATTATGCATGTTCGTCATATTTTATGCTGTTCCGAGGAAAATATGCGATATGCGCACACTGCATATATACTTGGGGGCATATTTTATGCTATCTAAAATATACTCATAAGCATATATATGCAATATGTTCAATGTCACATCCCTACTGATGACATGCTGCAGGCTACGGCTCATCTGTAGATGGAGTGATTGACGGGCAGGCGGCGGCAAAGAATGGCTAGGGAGAATGTCCAAGTGAACCTCACTTTGCCCGCCTGCTAGCCCGGCAACAGTGTATGTGCCCGCCGAAGTGACGCTCAGTGAGGTGAAAAGAGTGTCAATGTGAACCCACCATAAAGCAATGCTGGGAGTGGACCCAATTATGTCAATCCCGCTTGGAAAAACAGACCCCGGCTTGAAAGATAAGATTTTCCTTCCCGTAAAAGCTCTTGGAGAACATCGTGACACCTTTGTACTGAACAACTTTATCGGACAAGCAGAAGAACGCGTGCGTTGCAACAGAGTATCGTCCTCTTCAATGAAAACTGCATCTAATTTCAACTCGTACCGGCAAATGATGTCTGATTCTGTCTCATTCAATGCGGAGGGGGCATTTCGGCTCAGTATATGGGATTTGGAGGAGGTGTTCACGTTGGTTATGGTTCCGGTTCAAATACTTCTAATGAGAAGTACAAAGAGTTCTTCCGGGAAACAGAAGGAGAAATTGTTCTGGGCGGCGCTGAGTGTCAAACACACGTCGTTGACCGTGAGTTTGAACACCAAGCCGGTCTTCACACAAAACTTCATTGTAGGTCTAAGGAAGCTCAATCTTGCCTCTCAAAACCCGCAGTCAGAAAACAGTGTTCATGCATTCCAGGACTTCGTCGAGAACTTTGGCACTCATCACCAAGACACTACGATCCTCGGATCTAAATTAGTGATAGAAAAGCTCTTTTCCAGGAAGGCGGCTAGTACAGCTGAGAGCACTGGCCGAACGAATTGCGTCTCCTCTTCTTTTTCGACAAGTTTACAAATGAATGCTGTGTTTGTCGAAGCGGAGGCACATTTTAGTGAAGACGCCAAAAAATGTTCCGGGTCACAGAGCTCATCCAATGCATTCAACTCGCTGGGGCTGTCCTCGGAACGCATCACCGTCGGAACTCCTCCATATTCCGACCCGGACAAGTGGGCAGAACACGCCATGCAGACTCCCGTACCCATTCACTACAGACTGGAGAAAATTTCGCGCATGTTCACCCAGGACTGGTTTGGCGATATCGTACCTGATGAAAAATTCAATGGTACGGCCATGCGGGACTTCTTCGAAAATCTTTCTCGACAATATTGTACGATAATGTTGCAACGGCCCTGCACCGCCACTTGGGCCGGATGTGGATACAACAGTAACTGCAGACTTGATGAGATGTGCGTTGATGACGACACTTCTGCTGGCGGATTCACATGCAAAAGGAAAGGATGTGGATACAACAGTAACTGCAGCTTCTGGGAGAACTGCATTGATAACGACACTGCTGCTGACGGATTCACCTGCAGAAAAGGATGTGGCATCACCAGCAATTGCCCCAACAACGAAATTTGCGTAAATGACAACAGCCTGAAGGGATTCCGGTGCGTGGATCTGTGCTCCTCGTCGCACCTCGCGTGTTCCCCCGGCGAGTCTTGCCACGCTGAGCCCCACAGCGCCAGGGGCTTCATCTGCGCGCCCACCAAACCAGGTGAGTCGTGCTTACCTTTCCGTGCTGCTGTACGCATACAGTGAAACTTGTGAGCTGTGAGTCCCTCTTGTGCTCGTCGTGAGTAATGAGTACACCTCGAGTAATGGGTACACCGCGAGTAATGGGTACACCGCGAGTAATGGGTACACCGCGAGTAATGGGTACAACGCGAGTAATGGGTACACCGCGAGTAATGGGTACACCGCGAGTAATGGGTACACCGCGAGTAACACAACTTGTCCTATTTGAAGCTTATGCTCCAAAATCCTAGCCAAAGCTACCATAGACTATCGCTACATATGCTACCTCCATCTATCACTTCATCACCGAGCCTAACGTATCCTGGCAGGACCCGTGAAATAATTCCAACATGTGATCAGGCCGTAGCATAGATACCGCAATGGTCTTTGTATTTGTTGATGAAGGCGATGGAAGCGCAACGGACGGACTAAGTAACTAAGGAAGGAACAAGCAGAATGTCAATATGATTAATTATTAGCCAGGAAGTTCGTGAAATAATTGTCATATCTTTCAACCGCGATAAGCTGCATTTCCTCATCAATGTATTCAATTTTCACGCAATATTGTGGACACATAAACAAACGTGAGCAGAAGACAAGCTTTTTATATCATTTGAATGGTATCTATGATACCAACCAAGCAAGCAGATCCCCATTGTAATAACATAGGAGGAATTACGCACAAAAATATATTTATTTATAAATAAATGGAACCACCTGGCGTTGCATTATATAGAGTTGATGAGGGAGTTCTAGTGCACCAGTGCTGTTCTGACGCTGTGTTCACTTTTGGTCGTCGCAACAAAAATATGTCGATCGACATAAGTACGTCAACACCAGAACCTTGTCGAACAACAAAAGTATGTCGGCAATTAAATGTATGTCAAAAAAAAAAACAATCGGGCAAAATTTTTGCCCGCGCCAGGACTCGATCTCGGGACTCCCTCTCGCTAGGACGCCTTCTTACCAACGCGGCCACGGTGAGCAGTAAGTAGGGTGTAGCGAGTCCAGTGGAGAGTCGTACGGCGAGCTGGACTCGATATAAAAATCGTATACCATTCGTTTTATGTCAAATGAAAGCGTAAATAAAAATGAGAACTTCAAACCAAAATTATTCAAAATTATTATTCGGTCCAAAATTATTTTAAATCTCCGCTGGCGAAAATATTGCGTGAAATTTATCGTGTTATTATCATTCTTGCTGGACTCAATGTATTCGTGCTGGAATCCATGTATTCGTGCTGGACTCAATGTATTCGTGCTGGACTCAATGTATTCGTGCTGGACTCAATGTATTCGTGCTGGACTCAATGTATTCGTGCTGGACTCAATGTATTCGTGCTAGACTCAATGTATTCGTGCTTGACTCAATGTATTCGTGCTGGACTCAATGTATTCGTGCTGGACTCATTGTATTCGTGTTGGACTCAATGTATTCGTGCTGGACTCAATGTATTCGTGCTGGACTCAATGTATTCGTGCTGGACTCAATGTATTCGTGCTGGACTTAATGTATTCGTGCTGGACTCAATGTATTCGTGCTGGACTCAATGTATTCGTGCTGGACTCAATGTATTCGTGCTGGACTCAATGTATTCGTGCTGGACTCAATGTATTCGTGCTGGACTCAATGTATTCGTGCTGGACTCAATGTATTCGTGCTGGACTCAATGTATTCGTGTTGGACTCAATGTATTCGTGCTGGACTCAATGTATTCGTGCTGGACTCAATGTATTCGTGCTGGACTCAATGTATTCGTGCTGGACTCAATGCATTCGTTCTGGACTCAATGTATTCGTGCTGGACTCAATGTATTCGTGCTGGACTCAATGTATTCGTGCTGGACTCATTGTATTCGTGTTGGACTCAATGTATTCGTGCTGGACTCAATGTATTCGTGCTGGACTCAATGTATTCGTGCTGGACTCAATGTATTCGTGTTGGACTCAATGTATTCGTGCTGGACTCAATGTATTCGTGCTGGACTCAATGTATTCGTGCTGGACTCAATGTATTCGTGTTGGACTCAATGTATTCGTGCTGGACTCAATGTATTCGTGCTGGACTCAATGTATTCGTGCTGGACTTAATGTATTCGTGCTGGACTCAATGTATTCGTGCTGGACTCAATGCATTCGTTCTGGACTCAATGTATTCGTGCTGGACTCAATGTATTCGTGCTGGACTCAATGTATTCGTGCTTGACTCAATGTATTCGTGCTGGACTCAATGTATTCGTGCTGGACTCATTGTATTCGTGTTGGACTCAATGTATTCGTGCTGGACTCAATGTATTCGTGCTGGACTCAATGTATTCGTGCTGGACTCAATGTATTCGTGCTGGACTTAATGTATTCGTGCTGGACTCAATGTATTCGTGCTGGACTCAATGTATTCGTGCTGGACTCAATGTATTCGTGCTGGACTCAATGTATTCGTGCTGGACTCAATGTATTCGTGCTGGACTCAATGTATTCGTGCTGGACTCAATGTATTCGTGCTGGACTCAATGTATTCGTGTTGGACTCAATGTATTCGTGCTGGACTCAATGTATTCGTGCTGGACTCAATGTATTCGTGCTGGACTCAATGTATTCGTGGTGGACTCAATGTATTCGTGCTGGACTCAATGTATTCGTGCTGGACTCAATGTATTCGTGCTGGACTTAATGTATTCGTGCTGGACTCAATGTATTCGTGCTGGACTCAATGCATTCGTTCTGGACTCAATGTATTCGTGCTGGACTCAATGTATTCGTGCTGGACTCAATGTATTCGTGCTGGACTCATTGTATTCGTGTTGGACTCAATGTATTCGTGCTGGACTCAATGTATTCGTGCTGGACTCAATGTATTCGTGCTGGACTCAATGTATTCGTGTTGGACTCAATGTATTCGTGCTGGACTCAATGTATTCGTGCTGGACTCAATGTATTCGTGCTGGACTCAATGTATTCGTGTTGGACTCAATGTATTCGTGCTGGACTCAATGTATTCGTGCTGGACTCAATGTATTCGTGCTGGACTTAATGTATTCGTGCTGGACTCAATGTATTCGTGCTGGACTCAATGCATTCGTTCTGGACTCAATGTATTCGTGCTGGACTCAATGTATTCGTGCTGGACTCAATGTATTCGTGCTGGACTCATTGTATTCGTGTTGGACTCAATGTATTCGTGCTGGACTCAATGTATTCGTGCTGGACTCAATGTATTCGTGCTGGACTCAATGTATTCGTGCTGGACTTAATGTATTCGTGCTGGACTCAATGTATTCGTGCTGGACTCAATGTATTCGTGCTGGACTCAATGTATTCGTGCTGGACTCAATGTATTCGTGCTGGACTCAATGTATTCGTGCTGGACTCAATGTATTCGTGCTGGACTCAATGTATTCGTGCTGGACTCAATGTATTCGTGCTGGACTTAATGTATTCGTGCTGGACTCAATGTATTCGTGCTGGACTCAATGCATTCGTTCTGGACTCAATGTATTCGTGCTGGACTCAATGTATTCGTGCTGGACTCAATGTATTCGTGCTGGACTCATTGTATTCGTGTTGGACTCAATGTATTCGTGCTGGACTCAATGTATTCGTGCTGGACTCAATGTATTCGTGCTGGACTCAATGTATTCGTGTTGGACTCAATGTATTCGTGCTGGACTCAATGTATTCGTGCTGGACTCAATGTATTCGTGCTGGACTCAATGTATTCGTGTTGGACTCAATGTATTCGTGCTGGACTCAATGTATTCGTGCTGGACTCAATGTATTCGTGCTGGACTTAATGTATTCGTGCTGGACTCAATGTATTCGTGCTGGACTCAATGCATTCGTTCTGGACTCAATGTATTCGTGCTGGACTCAATGTATTCGTGCTGGACTCAATGTATTCGTGCTGGACTCATTGTATTCGTGGTGGACTCAATGTATTCGTGCTGGACTCAATGTATTCGTGCTGGACTCAATGTATTCGTGCTGGACTCAATGTATTCGTGCTGGACTCAATGTATTCGTGCTGGACTCAATGTATTCGTGCTGGACTTAATGTATTCGTGCTGGACTCAATGTATTCGTGCTGGACTCAATGTATTCGTGCTGGACTCAATGTATTCGTGCTGGACTCAATGTATTCGTGCTGGACTCAATGTATTCGTGCTGGACTCAATGTATTCGTGCTGGACTCAATGTATTCGTGCTGGACTCAATGTATTCGTGTTGGACTCAATGTATTCGTGCTGGACTCAATGTATTCGTGCTGGACTCAATGTATTCGTGCTGGACTCAATGTATTCGTGGTGGACTCAATGTATTCGTGCTGGACTCAATGTATTCGTGCTGGACTCAATGTATTCGTGCTGGACTTAATGTATTCGTGCTGGACTCAATGTATTCGTGCTGGACTCAATGCATTCGTTCTGGACTCAATGTATTCGTGCTGGACTCAATGTATTCGTGCTGGACTCAATGTATTCGTGCTGGACTCATTGTATTCGTGTTGGACTCAATGTATTCGTGCTGGACTCAATGTATTCGTGCTGGACTCAATGTATTCGTGCTGGACTCAATGTATTCGTGTTGGACTCAATGTATTCGTGCTGGACTCAATGTATTCGTGCTGGACTCAATGTATTCGTGCTGGACTCAATGTATTCGTGTTGGACTCAATGTATTCGTGCTGGACTCAATGTATTCGTGCTGGACTCAATGTATTCGTGCTGGACTTAATGTATTCGTGCTGGACTCAATGTATTCGTGCTGGACTCAATGCATTCGTTCTGGACTCAATGTATTCGTGCTGGACTCAATGTATTCGTGCTGGACTCAATGTATTCGTGCTGGACTCATTGTATTCGTGTTGGACTCAATGTATTCGTGCTGGACTCAATGTATTCGTGCTGGACTCAATGTATTCGTGCTGGACTCAATGTATTCGTGCTGGACTTAATGTATTCGTGCTGGACTCAATGTATTCGTGCTGGACTCAATGTATTCGTGCTGGACTCAATGTATTCGTGCTGGACTCAATGTATTCGTGCTGGACTCAATGTATTCGTGGTGGACTCAATGTATTCGTGCTGGACTCAATGTATTCGTGCTGGACTCAATGTATTCGTGCTGGACTTAATGTATTCGTGCTGGACTCAATGTATTCGTGCTGGACTCAATGCATTCGTTCTGGACTCAATGTATTCGTGCTGGACTCAATGTATTCGTGCTGGACTCAATGTATTCGTGCTGGACTCATTGTATTCGTGTTGGACTCAATGTATTCGTGCTGGACTCAATGTATTCGTGCTGGACTCAATGTATTCGTGCTGGACTCAATGTATTCGTGTTGGACTCAATGTATTCGTGCTGGACTCAATGTATTCGTGCTGGACTCAATGTATTCGTGCTGGACTCAATGTATTCGTGTTGGACTCAATGTATTCGTGCTGGACTCAATGTATTCGTGCTGGACTCAATGTATTCGTGCTGGACTTAATGTATTCGTGCTGGACTCAATGTATTCGTGCTGGACTCAATGCATTCGTTCTGGACTCAATGTATTCGTGCTGGACTCAATGTATTCGTGCTGGACTCAATGTATTCGTGCTGGACTCATTGTATTCGTGTTGGACTCAATGTATTCGTGCTGGACTCAATGTATTCGTGCTGGACTCAATGTATTCGTGCTGGACTCAATGTATTCGTGCTGGACTCAATGTATTCGTGCTGGACTCAATGTATTCGTGCTGGACTTAATGTATTCGTGCTGGACTCAATGTATTCGTGCTGGACTCAATGTATTCGTGCTGGACTCAATGTATTCGTGCTGGACTCAATGTATTCGTGCTGGACTCAATGTATTCGTGCTGGACTCAATGTATTCGTGCTGGACTCAATGTATTCGTGCTGGACTCAATGTATTCGTGTTGGACTCAATGTATTCGTGCTGGACTCAATGTATTCGTGCTGGACTCAATGTATTCGTGCTGGACTCAATGTATTCGTGGTGGACTCAATGTATTCGTGCTGGACTCAATGTATTCGTGCTGGACTCAATGTATTCGTGCTGGACTTAATGTATTCGTGCTGGACTCAATGTATTCGTGCTGGACTCAATGCATTCGTTCTGGACTCAATGTATTCGTGCTGGACTCAATGTATTCGTGCTGGACTCAATGTATTCGTGCTGGACTCATTGTATTCGTGTTGGACTCAATGTATTCGTGCTGGACTCAATGTATTCGTGCTGGACTCAATGTATTCGTGCTGGACTCAATGTATTCGTGTTGGACTCAATGTATTCGTGCTGGACTCAATGTATTCGTGCTGGACTCAATGTATTCGTGCTGGACTCAATGTATTCGTGTTGGACTCAATGTATTCGTGCTGGACTCAATGTATTCGTGCTGGACTCAATGTATTCGTGCTGGACTTAATGTATTCGTGCTGGACTCAATGTATTCGTGCTGGACTCAATGCATTCGTTCTGGACTCAATGTATTCGTGCTGGACTCAATGTATTCGTGCTGGACTCAATGTATTCGTGCTTGACTCAATGTATTCGTGCTGGACTCAATGTATTCGTGCTGGACTCATTGTATTCGTGTTGGACTCAATGTATTCGTGCTGGACTCAATGTATTCGTGCTGGACTCAATGTATTCGTGCTGGACTCAATGTATTCGTGCTGGACTTAATGTATTCGTGCTGGACTCAATGTATTCGTGCTGGACTCAATGTATTCGTGCTGGACTCAATGTATTCGTGCTGGACTCAATGTATTCGTGCTGGACTCAATGTATTCGTGCTGGACTCAATGTATTCGTGCTGGACTCAATGTATTCGTGCTGGACTCAATGTATTCGTGTTGGACTCAATGTATTCGTGCTGGACTCAATGTATTCGTGCTGGACTCAATGTATTCGTGCTGGACTCAATGTATTCGTGGTGGACTCAATGTATTCGTGCTGGACTCAATGTATTCGTGCTGGACTCAATGTATTCGTGCTGGACTTAATGTATTCGTGCTGGACTCAATGTATTCGTGCTGGACTCAATGCATTCGTTCTGGACTCAATGTATTCGTGCTGGACTCAATGTATTCGTGCTGGATTCAATGTATTCGTGCTGGACTCATTGTATTCGTGTTGGACTCAATGTATTCGTGCTGGACTCAATGTATTCGTGCTGGACTCAATGTATTCGTGCTGGACTCAATGTATTCGTGTTGGACTCAATGTATTCGTGCTGGACTCAATGTATTCGTGCTGGACTCAATGTATTCGTGCTGGACTCAATGTATTCGTGCTGGACTCAATGTATTCGTGCTGGACTCAATGTATTCGTGCTGGACTCAATGTATTCGTGTTGGACTCAATGTATTCGTGCTGGACTCAATGTATTCGTGCTGGACTCAATGTATTCGTGCTGGACTCAATGTATTCGTGGTGGACTCAATGTATTCGTGCTGGACTCAATGTATTCGTGCTGGACTCAATGTATTCGTGCTGGACTTAATGTATTCGTGCTGGACTCAATGTATTCGTGCTGGACTCAATGCATTCGTTCTGGACTCAATGTATTCGTGCTGGACTCAATGTATTCGTGCTGGACTCAATGTATTCGTGCTGGACTCATTGTATTCGTGTTGGACTCAATGTATTCGTGCTGGACTCAATGTATTCGTGCTGGACTCAATGTATTCGTGCTGGACTCAATGTATTCGTGTTGGACTCAATGTATTCGTGCTGGACTCAATGTATTCGTGCTGGACTCAATGTATTCGTGCTGGACTCAATGTATTCGTGTTGGACTCAATGTATTCGTGCTGGACTCAATGTATTCGTGCTGGACTCAATGTATTCGTGCTGGACTTAATGTATTCGTGCTGGACTCAATGTATTCGTGCTGGACTCAATGCATTCGTTCTGGACTCAATGTATTCGTGCTGGACTCAATGTATTCGTGCTGGACTCAATGTATTCGTGCTGGACTCATTGTATTCGTGTTGGACTCAATGTATTCGTGCTGGACTCAATGTATTCGTGCTGGACTCAATGTATTCGTGCTGGACTCAATGTATTCGTGCTGGACTTAATGTATTCGTGCTGGACTCAATGTATTCGTGCTGGACTCAATGTATTCGTGCTGGACTCAATGTATTCGTGCTGGACTCAATGTATTCGTGCTGGACTCAATGTATTCGTGCTGGACTCAATGTATTCGTGCTGGACTCAATGTATTCGTGCTGGACTCAATGTATTCGTGCTGGACTCAATGTATTCGTGCTGGACTCATTGTATTCGTGTTGGACTCAATGTATTCGTGCTGGACTCAATGTATTCGTGCTGGACTCAATGTATTCGTGCTGGACTCAATGTATTCGTGCTGGACTTAATGTATTCGTGCTGGACTCAATGTATTCGTGCTGGACTCAATGTATTCGTGCTGGACTCAATGTATTCGTGCTGGACTCAATGTATTCGTGCTGGACTCAATGTATTCGTGCTGGACTCAATGTATTCGTGCTGGACTCAATGTATTCGTGCTGGACTCAATGTATTCGTGTTGGACTCAATGTATTCGTGCTGGACTCAATGTATTCGTGCTGGACTCAATGTATTCGTGCTGGACTCAATGTATTCGTGGTGGACTCAATGTATTCGTGCTGGACTCAATGTATTCGTGCTGGACTCAATGTATTCGTGCTGGACTCAATGTATTCGTGCTGGACTCAATGTATTCGTGGTGGACTCAATGTATTCGTGCTGGACTCAATGTATTCGTGCTGGACTCAATGTATTCGTGCTGGACTCAATGTATTCGTGCTGGACTCAATGTATTCGTGCTGGACTCAATGTATTCGTGTTGGACTCAATGTATTCGTGCTGGACTCAATGTATTCGTGCTGGACTCAATGTATTCGTGCTGGACTTAATGTATTCGTGCTGGACTCAATGTATTCGTGCTGGACTCAATGCATTCGTTCTGGACTCAATGTATTCGTGCTGGCTTCAATGTATTCGTGCTGGACTCAATGTATTCGTGCTGGACTCATTGTATTCGTGTTGGACTCAATGTATTCGTGCTGGACTCAATGTATTCGTGCTGGACTCAATGTATTCGTGCTGGACTCAATGTATTCGTGCTGGACTCAATGTATTCGTGCTGGACTCAATGTATTCGTGCTGGACTCAATGTATTCGTGCTGGACTCAATGTATTCGTGCTGGACTCAATGTATTCGTGCTGGACTCAATGTATTCGTGCTGGACTCAATGTATTCGTGCTGGACTCAATGTATTCGTGCTGGACTCAATGTATTCGTGCTGGACTCAATGTATTCGTGCTGGACTCAATGTATTCGTGTTGGACTCAATGTATTCGTGCTGGACTCAATGTATTCGTGCTGGACTCAATGTATTCGTGCTGGACTCAATGTATTCGTGGTGGACTCAATGTATTCGTGCTGGACTCAATGTATTCGTGTTGGACTCAATGTATTCGTGCTGGACTCAATGTATTCGTGCTGGACTCAATGTATTCGTGCTGGACTCAATGTATTCGTGTTGGACTCAATGTATTCGTGCTGGACTCAATGTATTCGTGCTGGACTCAATGTATTCGTGCTGGACTTAATGTATTCGTGCTGGACTCAGTGTATTCGTGCTGGACTTAATGTATTCGTGCTGGACTCAATGTATTCGTGCTGGACTCAATGTATTCGTGCTGGACTCAATGTATTCGTGCTGGACTCAATGTATTCGTGCTGGACTCAATGTATTCGTGCTGGACTCAATGTATTCGTGCTGGACTCAATGTATTCGTGCTGGACTCAATGTATTCGTGCTGGACTCAATGTATTCGTGCTGGACTCAATGCATTCGTTCTGGACTCAATGTATTCGTGCTGGACTCAATGTATTCGTGCTGGACTCAATGTATTCGTGCTGGACTCATTGTATTCGTGCTGGACTCAATGTATTCGTGCTGGACTCAATGTATTCGTGCTGGACTCAATGTATTCGTGCTGGACTTAATGTATTCGTGCTGGACTCAATGTATTCGTGCTGGACTCAATGCATTCGTTCTGGACTCAATGTATTCGTGCTGGACTCAATGTATTCGTGCTGGACTCAATGTATTCGTGCTGGACTCAATGTATTCGTGCTGGACTCAATGTATTCGTGCTGGACTCAATGTATTCGTGCTGGACTCAATGTATTCGTGCTGGACTCAATGTATTCGTGCTGGACTCAATGTATTCGTGTTGGACTCAATGTATTCGTGCTGGACTCAATGTATTCGTGCTGGACTCAATGTATTCGTGCTGGACTCAATGTATTCGTGGTGGACTCAATGTATTCGTGCTGGACTCAATGTATTCGTGCTGGACTCAATGTATTCGTGCTGGACTTAATGTATTCGTGCTGGACTCAATGTATTCGTGCTGGACTCAATGCATTCGTTCTGGACTCAATGTATTCGTGCTGGACTCAATGTATTCGTGCTGGACTCAATGTATTCGTGCTGGACTCATTGTATTCGTGTTGGACTCAATGTATTCGTGCTGGACTCAATGTATTCGTGCTGGACTCAATGCATTCGTTCTGGACTCAATGTATTCGTGCTGGACTCAATGTATTCGTGCTGGACTTAATGTATTCGTGCTGGACTCAATGTATTCGTGCTGGACTCAATGTATTCGTGCTGGACTCAATGTATTCGTGCTGGACTTAATGTATTCGTGCTGGACTCAATGTATTCGTGCTGGACTCAATGTATTCGTGCTGGACTCAATGTATTCGTGCTGGACTCAATGTATTCGTGCTGGACTCAATGTATTCGTGGTGGACTCAATGTATTCGTGCTGGACTCAATGTATTCGTGCTGGACTCAATGTATTCGTGCTGGACTTAATGTATTCGTGCTGGACTCAATGTATTCGTGCTGGACTCAATGCATTCGTTCTGGACTCAATGTATTCGTGCTGGACTCAATGTATTCGTGCTGGACTCAATGTATTCGTGCTGGACTCATTGTATTCGTGTTGGACTCAATGTATTCGTGCTGGACTCAATGTATTCGTGCTGGACTCAATGTATTCGTGCTGGACTCAATGTATTCGTGCTGGACTCAATGTATTCGTGCTGGACTCAATGTATTCGTGCTGGACTCAATGTATTCGTGCTGGACTCAATGTATTCGTGCTGGACTCAATGTATTCGTGCTGGACTTAATGTATTCGTGCTGGACTCAATGTATTCGTGCTGGACTCAATGCATTCGTTCTGGACTCAATGTATTCGTGCTGGACTCAATGTATTCGTGCTGGACTCAATGTATTCGTGCTGGACTCAATGTATTCGTGCTGGACTCAATGTATTCGTGGTGGACTCAATGTATTCGTGCTGGACTCAATGTATTCGTGCTGGACTCAATGTATTCGTGCTGGACTCAATGTATTCGTGCTGGACTCAATGTATTCGTGCTGGACTCAATGTATTCGTGCTGGACTCAATGTATTCGTGCTGGACTCAATGTATTCGTGCTGGACTCATTGTATTCGTGCTGGACTCAATGTATTCGTGCTGGACTCAATGCATTCGGGCTGGACTCAATGTATTCGTGCTGGACTCAATGTATTCGTGCTGGACTCAATGTATTCGTGCTTGACTCAATGTATTCGTGCTGGACTCAATGTATTCGTGCTGGACTCAATGTATTCGTGCTTGACTCAATGTATTCGTGCCGGACTCAATGTATTCGTGCTGGACTCGATGTATTCGTGCTGGAAACAATGCACCAGACTCGTACTATAGCAATACTTCACCACGATTGTGGGATGATTCGTTGTCATTTCTACGCTTATGTTCAACAGGCAGAGCTGTGCTTGCTGGTGGTCGAGGGTACATCGACGGCAGCAGCACAAGACTCAAGGAGGTTGAGTCCCTCAACTTTAAGACCTTCCCTGACCTCCCTCGGGCAGTTAGCAGCGTTGCGATGGCCAAAGCTGGTGACCATCTCTACGCGTGCGGCGGGTGGGTTGGAGGCGGTAGAACTGATGAGTGTTATCGCATCAACGTACACACCCCGGGGAATGTGTGGCATTCTATGCAGTCCATTCCGATTACATTATTGGGATCTGCGGTACCGGTAGGGGACACCCTGATCTGGTTCTCTGGAGGGTCAACATTAGTGAAGTTTGATGCTGATAGACAGTTATACACGACAGCTACTTTACCATTTGATAGCAACTCGGACCATTGTTCGGTGTCGACCGAGACACACGCGTACGTCATTGGTGCTGGCAGTGACAGAAATGAAATCTGGACCAACAAAAACCCGATTGATGAAACTGAGTGGGAGTTGGCTGGGCAGTTGATGAGATCTCGATATTACCACGCCTGTCTCTGGTATGGCTCGAATTTAATGATAACAGGGGGAAGTTACCTCAGGAGGGATGTGGAGCTATTCAACACTGAAACGCGTGAGGTGTGGGCAGGGAAGGAGATGCCGAGGGGACTGCAGTGGCACAGGATGATGCTGCACAACGGCATGCCCTCGGTCGTTGGTGGGGATGACGGGAGCCCGTATACTTCTCGTATCACATCTTTTTCTAACACAGAAAATAGATGGATTGAGTCGCCAATGAAGCTAAAAAATCCAAAAATCTGGTTTGCGCTCGTTGAGGTTTAGAAAACATTTTCTCAGTATGAGCTTTACAACGACGTAGAGCACTGAACAGCACTGATTCTTGAGGCTGGTCTTTGATTTACATAGTGTGTGTTGTCTATTCATCTCCTTGTGCAACTCTGGTGGTGTTGCTGGGTTACACACTCACTCGGTTGTGTGTTGGTTGTGCACATGTGTTCATTATTGCAGTCCGCGGCGCGCCTCCAGTCATAACAGAGTGCCCGTAGTGATGACAAGGGCAACATTTGAGACGCCCTTGCCCTTTACAGTGGATAAGATTTATTTCAAATGTCAATTTTACGAATCTTATTTCCCGTAAAATTAGCCGTGTAAGTCGCCAGGTAATTTTCTGTGTATGATTATATTTTTATAGCTGATTTATTTGCAAACAATATACGAACATAATTAAATGTGTCTAGTTAGTGATTAAATATAGCAAAGCATTTTCCTAACGTTGAGTTCGCATTGCAGACTCGTATTGACAAGCATTGAGTTTTGTAGTTCGCTTGTGCGCGTTTGCTGCCAAGGGAGAACATTTGCTTCACTTAACGCTTCAATTGTAGCCAATTTTGGTAGTGAATTGCTGCCTTGTGCCTTGTGCCTGTGTGAGCCCCGTGCTTCATTCCGCTTGGTTCTGTGCCTTCGTTTGATGGTGCGTTGATCTCTGGCGGTTGTGCTGCGTGGTGGTCTTCTTCTGAGCTCATTCTTTTGCTGTGAAATTTGTGAACTTGTAATTTGTGAACACAATCTTATGTGATCAAATATAATTTAACAAAAATTCCAACCCGCCGCGTTATTCATACCTACAACTTTCGGTCGTAAACAAGCGTGTGTCCTGGCGTAGGAGTGTGTCCTTATAGCAAGGAAAAGCAAACACAAAATGTCCGATAGAGGCAATACAAAAACCATCATTGGGATTTACAATATTTAACACAAAGATCCTCAGCTGATAAACACACACGGGCGTCGCAATACCATGTCGGTGGTCGAAACCAGTGATGGAGAGAAAAGAAAGCAAAACTGCACGCCCTTTGCTGCGTAATCTAGGTTTGATAATGCATGTTGTCTCGAGTAAACTTGTGGATTTTGATCTTCACTACGTCAACGCGAGTGAACCCCAATTGAAAATCAAGGATGTTTCGCCGGTGAGTACGCGTCGGTTCCTAGGCGTTTTTTAGTCGTATTACGCGCGGTTTAAGGGTCAAATGTCCACTTTTTCGGACACAAAACTGCACGTGAATCGCCGTTGTTCCGCCCTACCTAACGGTCGTTTACCGCCTCAAAACCAGATTCGAATCGCGGCTGGCCGTCTATGGATTATAGGTTAAAAAAATCGCTCCCGGTTGCACGTGCGTCGCCTCACGGGGTGTACAATATTGCACTGGAAGCTTTGGATCTTACAATACATTCACACTTAATGCATTGTGAATGTATTGACCCATTAAGCTCAGTACAATATTGTACATCCAATGAGATCGATGCACGTGCAACTGGGAGCTCAGGTACATAAGAAGGACAAGGATTCCCGCTCTTTTTTTAACTTTTATCACAAAAATTAAACCACCTTTGAATAAAAATTTACATGAATATCTTACTTCCATTAAATCACAGCCTTCCCACCAATGGCACACCAAAATAATATAGGCAGTAAACATAAAATCACAATACGTTCAAAATGCTGCATATAACAAACAAATATCAACTACATAAACATAAGGATGGGAATGATATTTCCATATCACAAAGTTCCCTTTCAACGCTCGTTTACATTATAGATTAGATGATTGGTTAGTTTAAGCCTCCCTATCCGCAACAACTGCGATCCAAAGAGAGGAAAAGGGGGCACCATTTAGTGTGGAGGCAACACGTGGACTACGCTTTGGGACATATGTGTCCCACTAAGTAAATTGCTCACTTGCATACCGGCATAAATGAATAGCATTTCCATAATTTCACATCCTTTTTCAGAATTGATTTCAGCATACCAGTTAAAATGATCGTACACTTAAATTTTTCACACTTTCTATAAAGGACAAGAGTGGTTTTGAGTAGTACAGTCGGTTTCTAAATTCTGCTACTCACAACTTAACCGAACCAACCGTAGCAATCGCACAAACGTAGTCAATGTTTTAAGGGAACGCGGAATCTGTGCGGAAAGGGTTTAAGATGATCATCCCAGGCCCCTGCCAGGCCCTTGTCGCTCTGATGGTCATTTTTCATGTTTTTGCTGGAAAAGGACCCTTAGGTGGTGGACTATTCGGTAATAAAATTTTTTGGCGCTACGGACAATATATATGATGACCTCAAATAATAAAAGATTCCCGTAGGAATAGCCTGAAGCTCGCACCAAAGAAGTTAGATTTTACTCATTGGCTGCACGTCAAACCCATTCTTACGGGAATCTAAAATTATTTCAGGTCATCATTTCTCGGAAACAAAGAAGTTTTGAGGTTTATGTCACCCATGAAAATCGTTTTATTTTGCATTTTTCTGTATTTGGTTGAAATATGTTAATCGAATTACACAACACCCATCATATATGTATATCATTCTTCATCAATGTATATCTTCATCAATGTATATCATTCTTCATACATCAAAAAATAAATCAATAAAATATGTCACATTTTATTTCTTCTTAATTTAGATATGTCAAATCAAGTGCACTGAGTGGCTTTCAACACTCATGTACAATGAACATTATAGATATATAGTATCCTTGATAGATCTCTCAAAATTTTAGACAACATAGAAATGATTTGCCAGCAGGGAACATTTTAAATATCATTAAAGAACATAACAAATGAAATTAGAGTTACAATGTAAGTTTTCAATACCCTACCTTAGCTGGGTGACCAATGAACCAGGAAAATTTTTTTTTGCAAAAGAAACGCATCATTCATAAATTACATACGTAGGCAATTAAAATTGACTGATTGTGCTTGTTTATCGGCTGGATGCTGATCAACATTTTATATAACAATTTTAAACTCTGCAAAATATTTCATTAGCGAACCAAATGGAAAATAAAGGTAAAGAATAGCACAAAAAAAATTTCTTGCATTACTAATGCGGACAGAAGTGAGTGGGGGCAGTGTATAAGGAGGTAATTTTATTTTTTGACGCGTTACTGGAAGCTGCCCGCGTGTGATGGGGTTGACCTGTCATGTGCGGGGGGAGGGGCTGCACTCAATGAAGCGGTCAGGGTAAACCAGCTATGGCTGTCGGGCCTGACTGTGGAAGGTGGTTGTGCTGGGGCTGCTGCTGATTCTGGCAGTTCAGGTGCGGCCAGTGCTGCCTCTCTCGCCTCCTAGTGACTAAGTGTGGTGATTGTGGCCTGCTGTCGGCTACCCTCCCATAGGGAGGATAAGCCCGGTACAATGTGTACTAATGCGGTTTTAGAGAAAAAACTAGAGCACAATTAGATAGCGCAATTATCTACCAAAAAAAGTATTTACAATAAACCATACTCTCAAATGATAGATAGGGTGCACTGTTGCACAGGACTTAATGCACAGAATTAAAAATTTTGAAAAACAGATTAAACAAGAGAATAGTTGAAGACAGAAAAACAAGCTGACATGGACAGTAAAAAAAAATGAATAAAAAATTTCCATTATGAAAGGCATAACAATAATTACGATATAATATGACCCACCTGCACAATGACCCATCTTCTACATGCTTCCAATGTTCATGAATATAACTTGCAAATGAATCAAGTGAATGTGAACTGTTCTGTAAACTTGTTCAGTAATCTATCCAGAGTACTTTGATATGAATACCACTGCTCTAGTTTCAAAACAGTCGGACGAGCAACACTTCACACAACTGTGTTTAAAAATTTGAACTCAGCTTGAGCTCGTTGACCAACGCGAAAATCTAAAGATGAGCGTAGCTGTCGATGGCCTCAACATCCCGATAAACAATAAAAAACATGTTTTTAGCATGATGATGCTATACTAATTCACCATTTATCTAATGCAACAATTGCGAAGAACACATTCACAAGGAAAACTAACACCAGCAATCGCGATTGCAAAATCGGTAACTTCTAGTACATCACTCGATGACTCACAGTCGCAAACTAAAGGGCCGTTTACACTGGTCTACATTTTGCTGCAGCCTCACGTGTAGACGCCTCGTGTGGAGCTTCACAAGAGCCATGTGCGTTTAGACTAGACACCATTGGAGCGAGCCATGGAGCGCGCGCTGCTCAACAGGGCTGCCACGCTAGATATTATATAGCTAGATCTAGGTGTTTTTGCTGAAGCTTAGATGTAAAATTTCGAACCTAGATATTAGCTATAAAATCCATATAGTTTTTTCAGCGTGATAGAAATTTTCTAGCTAGAATTACAATTAAGCTATGTATATGATAGATTACTGTAAATTCGAATTAGGAAGTCACCATAATGGTTGGTTACTGCTTCATTCTTATTATATTTGTTAATTTACTTAAGCAAATTGTCTGAATAGTGAAGCAACCATATTCTGATCATGTTATGTTCAGATTATGAACGACACCAAGACGGCTATTTCACGGTTCATAAGCTACAGCACACTATCTCCAATTGCAAAACTAGTGATGATATCAGAAAATCAAGGAATAAAATGCACATACATTATCAATAATGTAATGTGGCCTCATTTTGACGAAAGACCGACCAATGATATTGGTAACAAGGAGTTCAGTTTATTGTTGGATGGAGCAATGATATTTCTATCATGAAACTACTTGGTGTATCAGTTATTTACTAAAGTAATGCATCTAATAAAGTAGAATCAACTTACTTAGTAATTGCAAAATTATTAAAAGTGATGAAGATAGCGGTGTGAAAGCCTTAAAACAATTGTTGATAAGTAGGAATCTGAGCATTGATGAAATGCAATGCAATAGAGACTGACCTTTCTACTCGCAACACGTGTAAAATTGAAGAATATTTGGATACCAAGCTTTATTAGGGTAAATATCAGGATACTAAATAATTTATATAAAGATAAATTGCCTAAAATAAAGAAATTTATGAAATAAATATCCTTATATGCTATTGTTCAACTAATTTATTATAGTAGATAATTAATTTATTTCTAGATAAATTTTTGGATGTTTTATTATTAAATCTATATGTTTCTCGATATTTTTTGAGGTCACACTAGATTTTTTGGTCAAACACAAGTGGCAGCCATGCAGCACAAAACCAAGTGGCAGCCATGCAGCTGTAGACGAGCTTGTGTGAATATTGTTGCTGCATCGTACCTACGTAATCTCTTTTTTATTTGCATGAGTTAAATGTTACTATATTCGTTCATCTTCATTAAAATATAATGGAAAGCAGCCTCCTTATATTCACAGCTTTTAGTCAGCCAAAGGCATTGATGGGCTTAGTACATTTCAATTAGAAGCAGTGTAGTATCTCGCGGTAGTGTTGAGTCAGCCATGACGGGTGAGAGAGAGGCGCTACCTCACTTGATGACTGCCATCCGCACACTGACCGGTCGAGCTGCGCCTCGCACACGTGTAGCCGCTGCACGGATTCAACCAAAGCGAATCGGGAACTTCGGGCTCACACACACAAATTTGAGCCTCAGTGGTGAGCTTCGGCTACACGAGTCGCGCCTCACAGCCGAAATGTCCCCTAGTGTAAACACCCCTTAAGTCGAACAGATCGCAACACGTGCAGTACACTACCGGCAGCATACATTCGTAGGGCTGTAAACCACGGATGGCCGCTGTCAAATGTTACGGCCATTTCCGAACTGAAAATTTTGCGCCTTCAAATCGACCTGGGCCAACTATGAATTTCACGTCCGAATTCGACCGCGGGTAGTTGAGAGCGCGTTGAAGGAGTGTTAATGCAGAGTAGGCCGACCAGCCTATAAAGCGCACATAATCGACCGTCACGTCCTCAACCCACCGGTGATACGACCATAATTTTCAATTGGGACGGACATCAAGGGACGCCAAAGACACGAGGTTTCTTCAGTTTTATTTCAAGCCCCGTTGACTCCGTGAACTGCACAACAAGGATATTTTCAGGATCGGCATAATACGAGAAATATCCGCATGATAAGAAAACTCCTAGTACAAAAATAAAGATGACTGACTGATTAAGGTATATAATACCGCATAATAAGAAAACTCCAAGTTCAAAAATATAGATGACTGACTGATTGAGGTATATAATCCCGCATAAGAAGAAAACTCCTAGTTCGAAAATATAGATCAGAAGTAGCTGACTAAGGTACGAAGAGCAACTAAATATTGCTAGATCTAAGTATGATATCCTAATGACAATGAACTATCACGCCAGTCTCAAGAGTCTGGGTAGCTCACGAGTCGATTCATGTTAGCAGGAATTCCAGTTCCAGAGAATATCAATAAGGATAGTGCTCCACGCTCGGAACAACTCATGGCAACTCATGAGCAAATCAATACATAGAAAGGGATCAATAATCGTCAGGCCAAACGCATAACACAATGAGACAACTGTTGGAATATCTGAGGCAGAATATTAAAGAAGGTTTGACTTTATAAATAGGAAGTACATTTTTATACGTTGTTTTGAGCACACAATAATGCAAAAATCCAATTTTATAAACATACACGTGGAAGGTTTTTCTTTAGCTTCCCATTATAATTTCTAAACTATTATATATGTGCACTGTGGTCAAAGGAGGACAGTACACTCGCACACATTAATTTTAATTGCAGGGACTCGGCTTTAAAATCAGTTCTAACGGTTTACACAAATTAAATGCTACTGTAGTACTGGTTTACAACCTCGGTGAGACAACCTGACAACACCCCAATATACTCACAAACAATGGGGGAAGGTCCCTCACACGTTGGAATAGCCTTTCTATTTCAACCTACAGAATGAAGGGACTATCTTATTTTTTTTACTCTACCTGGGGAGGGAGAAAAAGTTTAAAAGGGTTAGGTCTCTGATGCAGGGGCAACGCTAAAATAGTAACAGCAGACTAGCATTACGGCCTATTCAGCCGCAGAATAATCAGAGCTTAAAGTTAATGTACATGAATACAGCAGATCAGATATAATTACCTATTGTCAAAAAAATGGCTATCTCATTGATCAGCCTAATACTGAAAGGGGTTGAAATGAGTCAGCAAATTTAAATTACCTAATTTAAATACATGTGAACTGTCCCTGGGGCAACAAGTACACGTTGGCCAACGTCACCCTGAGAACACAAAATCACATGGGCGAGTGGTCGCATAAATTTCAGGGTATATTCCCAGTCTACTTTTGAAAGCGCTTTAACTCTAGGCTTCTACCCTACTGACTAGCGCAACTTGCCCAGCATAGCTCATGGGTGAGGAGCCAACAAGATATTGACAAAAAATGTATTTTATTTCTTAATAAATTTGAGCTATGCACGGTCAAGTTGTGAAGTTGCTAGTACCGACCAGCTGTTCACATCCTATGTTTTTATACTAAACACGTCAGTTGTGATGGGTTAAACTGAAGTTCAATATTCAACTCAAATTCAAAGTCAAAATTAATGAGCAAATTTGTAAAAATCACACATTCGCTGGGCCTGCTAAATACAGTTCATTTATAAAGGTTGTTAGAATTTGTAAAACGATCCATCGATGGGTCGCTTCGCAGCAGGAAAACCTAACTACGACTCACCGGTGGGTCACACCGCAATGAACGTGTTAAAAGCTACAACTTCTCACAGGCACTTTCGCCTTAGTGCTGCTTACCTTAGTTTACACAATCTGAATTGTTACATTCCTAGCATCACAATACAGCATCCTAGCTGGAGGGAACATCAGAGATTAAAAGAAAGGGCTAGTCTAACTCGATATAGGTGCTTCGCCGGTTGCCAGCAGCATCATTGAATGCTCTAGGAACCGGCTGTTCGCCACTATCAAACACACAATACATGGTGGCGGAGCAACAAGTATAGCTAGTTCGAGAACACAACGAATTAAAATTAGTAGTTTTCTAACACGTAATCACACTGCTAGGTACACAGAAACTTAAGATTATCCGGGGAGAAACCCTCTCCACGAGCACTTAAGTCAAACAGAACGCTGGGTCAGTCTTGCGGACCAGTACGGATCCGCTGAATGTTGCAGCAAGTTTTTTCAAAATTCGCGTCTTGTAAGACGCGCCACACATAAATAGAAGTTAAGGAAACTTGATGCCAGTCACGATGTATTGATGGAAACACTCTCATTAGTACTTACATTGCAATACGAGCTCAGCAATTTCCGATATCAGGGATGAATGATGAATATAAAATGGGTAGAAATGAACAATCCGGCGTCCAAGACTACAAGGCCGATTTTCAGAACTATCTTCTCCCTCCCACACATCAACTAGTACGCCAGTTGACGAGCTGGTAGGAAATGGAATGATTTACCTCTTCACAAATTTGTGATACCTCCTACGCTGACAGTACTGGCGCAAGAAAGAAAGGAAAAGAAAAGAAAGAAAATGAAAGGAAAGAAGGAATAGACAAGAAAAGAAAAGATAAAAAAGAAAAGAGAAGGAAAGAAAGAAAAGAAATAAACCAATACATAAAGAAATAAAGACGTTTGTTCCAGAGAAAGTCATTGCATGAGATAATGACACATTGGAGTTCAGTCTCAACTCAGCGCACTTCGTGGCCGAACCGTTAAGGGCGCGCCCTTGCGTGAACCGTTAAGGGCGCGCCCTGGCGGGTTCAAAACTCGGTGACGGATGGCGAGTTTTCTTCTAAATAATTTGAAAACTCCTTGGGAATCCTCCGCAATTCCTCGTTAATTAGTTGAAACGAAATGAGCAACGACAGAAAACGCTTGACCGAAACAGACAGAAACACCGTCATAAATGATTATCAAGTTGTCAGAAAGTTAGTCAAAAGTAATTTGTAAACAACATCGCGCAACACAAAAATGTGAACAAACATGCATGCAAAATGAAATTCATAGCTTGTTCATCGTTCGGACAGAAAGATAATGTTTTCACGAATCATTTGCTCAAATTGCGCTTCATTTCATATCTGTTCCTCTGGGGTAGGGAATGCTACGAGGGATAGATCTATTTTTGAAACGGTTAGCAAGCGCAATAAACTTATTTGCTGGACGATCGAGTTATTTCTGAGAATGGTTCATCGTTGGCTGGTCGCAGAGAAGCGAGCGAAGTGTAATGGGCCCTCATGTTTTGTTTTTATGAAAAGGAAAGAAACTTATATGAATGTATTTGTAGATATACTTAAATATATACATGCATGTGTGTGTATACACACACAGATACACATCAATATACCCAGACACACGCACATATATATGTACGTATAGAAAATCAATGTGAGAGAAAATAGTTTCCCTCCTGCTACATCTAAATGACAGCTGCATTGCTCAACTGTAATCAAAAGAAATAACTTGGAAAAAAAATAATAAATGAAGAGAAAAAAGACTTCGAGAACCGTAAAAATGAACTAGTTTCTAATTGTCTAACAGAATTTGAAAAGAAATCGAGTTACAGTCTAAGAACAACAACAAAAACATCTCGGATGTCCCGTCCTCTCGGTATTCTCTTCAACATCATACGGACATGGGTACATGGTACAACATCATACGGACATGGGTACATGGTACAACATCATACGGACATGGGTACATGGTACAACATCATACGGACATAGGTACATGGTACAACATCATACGGACATGGGAACATGGTGCAACATCATACGGACATGGGTACATGGTACAACATCATACGGACATGGGTAAATGGTACAACACCATACGGACATGGGTACATGGTACAACATCATACGGACATGGGTACATGCTACAACATCATACGGTCATGGGTACATGGTACAACATCATACGGACACGGGTACATGGCACAATATCATACGGACATGGGTACATGGTACAACATCATACGGACATGGGAACATGGTACAACATCATACGGACATGGGTACATGGTACAACATCATACGGACATGGGTACATGGTACAACATCATACGGACATGGGTACATGGTACAACATCATACGGACATGGGAACATGGTACAACATCATACGGACATGGGTTCATGGTACAACATCATACGGACATGGGTACATGGTACAACATCACACGAACATGGGTACATGGTAAAACATCATACGGACATGGGTACATGGTACAACATCATACGGACATGGGTACATGGTACAACATCATACGGACATGGGTACATGGTACAACATCATACGGACACGGGTACATGGTATAATATCATACGGACATGGGTACATGGTACAACATCATACGGACATGGGTATATGGTACATCATACGGACATGGGTACATGGTACAACATCATACGGACATGGGAACATGGTACAACATCATACGGACATGGGTACATGGTACAACATCATACGGACATGGGTATATGGTACAACATCATACGGACATGGGTACATGGTACAACATCATACGAACATGGGTACATGGTACAACATCATACGGACATGGGTACATGGTACAACATCATACGGACATGGGTACATGGCACAACATCATACGGACATGGGTACATGCTACAACATCATACGGACATGGGTACATGGTAAAACATCATAGGGACATGGGTACATGGTACAACATCATACGGACATGGGTACATGGTACAACATCATACGGACATGGGTACATGGTACAACATCATACGGACATGGGTACACGGTACAACATCATACGGACATGGGTATATGGTACATCATACGGACATGGGTACATGGTACATCACCATACGGACATGGGTACATGGTACAACATCATACAGACATGGGTACATGGTACAACATCATACGGACATGGGTACATGGTACAACATCATACGGACATGGGAACATGGTACAACATCATACGGACATGGGTACATGGTACAACATCATACGGACATGTGGACATGGTACAACATCATACGGACATGGGGACATGGTACAACATCATACGGACATGAGTACATGGTACAACATCATACGGACATGGGTACATGGTACAACATACGGACATGGGTTAATGGGACAACATCATACGAACATATGTACACGGTACAACATACGGACATGGGTACACGGTACAACATACGGACATGGGTACATGGTACAATATCATACGGATATGGGTACACTGTACAACATACGAACATGGGTACATGGAAAAACATCATACGGACATGGGTACACGGTACAACATACGGACATGGGTACATGGTACAACATACAGACATGGGTACATGGTACAACATCATACGGACATGGGTACACGGTACAACATACGGACATGGGTACATGGTACAACATACAGACATGGGTACATGGTACAACATCATACGGACACGGGTACATGGTACAACATCATACGGACATGGATACATGGTTCAACATCATACGGACATGGGTACATGGAACAACATCATACGGAGATGGGTACATGGTACAACATCACTAGACATGGGTACATGGTACAACATCATACGGACATGGGTACATGGTACAACATCATACTGACATGGGTACATGGTACAACATCATACGGACATGGGTACATGGTACATCATACGGACATGAGTACATGGTACAACATCATACTGACATGGGTACATGGTACAAAATCATACGGACATGGGTACATGGTACAACATCACACGGACATGGGTACATGGTACAACATCATACGGACATGGGTACATGGTACAACATCATACGGACATGGGTACATGGTACAACATACCGACTTGGGTATATGGTACAACATCATTCGGACATAGGTGCATGGTACAACACCATACGGACATGGTTACATGGTACAACAAACGGACATAGGTACATGGTACAACACACCCAAGGGTACATGGTACAACATCATACGGACATGGGTACACGGTGCAACATCATACGAACACGGGTACACAGTACAACATCATACGGACATGGGTACATGATACATCATACGGACAAGGGTTCATGGTACATCATACGGACATTGATACATGGTACAACATCAAACGGACATGGGTACAGGGTACAACATCATACGGACATGGGGCCATGGTATAACATCATACGGACATGGGTACATGGTACAACATCATACGGACATGGGTACATGGTACAACATCATACGAACATGGGTACATGGTACATCATACGGACATGGGTACATGGTACAACATCAAACGGACATGGGTACATGGTACAACATCATACGGACATGGGTACATGGTACAACATCATACGCACATGGGGACATGGTACAACATCATACGAACATGGGTACATGGTACAACATCATACTGACATGGGTACATGGTACAACACCATACGGACATGGGTACATGGTACATCATACGGACATGAGTACATGGTACAACATCATACTGACATGGGTACGTGGTACATCATACGGACATGGGTACATGGTACAACATCATACAGACATGGGTACATGGTACAACATCATACGGACATGGGGACATGGTACATCATACGGACATGGGTTCATGGTACATTATACGGACATGGGTACATGGTACAACATCATACAGACATGGGTACATGGTAAAACATCATACGGACATGGGGACATGGTACATCATACGGACATGGGTACATGGTACAACATCATACGGACATGGGGACATGGTACATCATACGGACATGGGTACATGGTACATCATACGGACATGGGTACATGGTATAACATACGGACATGGGTACATGGTACAACATCATACGGACATGGGTACATGGTAAAACATCATACGGACATGGGGACATGGTACATCATACGGACATGGGTTCATGGTACATCATACGGACATGGGTACATGGTACAACATCATACAGACATGGGTAAATGGTAAAAAATCATACGGACATGGGTACATGGTACAACATCATACGGACATGGGGACATGGTACAACATCTTACGGACATGGGGACAAGGTATAACATCATACGTACATGGGTATATGGTAAAACATCATACGGACATGGGTACATGGTACAACACCATACGGACATGGGTACATGGTACAACATCATACGGACATGGGTACATGCTACAACATCATACGGTCATGGGTACATGGTACAACATCATACGGACACGGGTACATGGTACAATATCATACGGACATGGGTACATGGTACAACATCATACGGACATGGGAACATGGTACAACATCATACGGACATGGGTACATGGTACAACATCATACGGACATGGGTACATGGTACAACATCATACGGACATGGGTACATGGTACAACATCATACGGACATGGGAACATGGTACAACATCATACGGACATGGGTTCATGGTACAACATCATACGGACATGGGTACATGGTACAACATCACACGAACATGGGTACATGGTAAAACATCATACGGACATGGGTACATGGTACAACATCATACGGACATGGGTACATGGTACAACATCATACGGACATGGGTACATGGTACAACATCATACGGACACGGGTACATGGTACAATATCATACGGACATGGGTACATGGTAAAACATCATAAGGACATGGGTATATGGTACATCATACGGACATGGGTACATGGTGCAACATCATACGGACGTGGGAACATGGTACAACATCATACGGACATGGGTACATGGTACAACATCATACGGACATGGGTACATGGTACAACATCATACGGACATGGGTACATGGAACAACATCATACGGACATGGGTACATGGTACAACATCATACGGACATGGGTACATGGTACAACATCATACTGACATGGGTACATGCTACAACATCATACGGACATGGGTACATGGTAAAACATCATAGGGACATGGGTACATGGTACAACATCATACGGACATGGGTACATGGTACAACATCATACGGACATGGGTACATGGTACAACATCATACGGACATGGGTACACGGTACAACATCATACGGACATGGGTATATGGTACATCATACGAACATGGGTACATGGTACATCACCATACGGACATGGGTACATGGTACAACATCATACAGACATGGGTACATGGTACAACATCATACGGACATGGGTACATGGTACAACATCATACGGACATGGGAACATGGTACAACATCATACGGACATGGGTACATGGTACAACATCATACGGACATGTGGACATGGTACAACATCATACGGACATGGGGACATGGTACAATATCATACGGACATGAGTACATGGTACAACATCATACGGACATGGGTACATGTTACAACATACGGACATGGGTTAATGGGACAACATCATACGAACATATGTACACGGTACAACATACGGACATGGGTACACGGTACAACATACGGACATGGGTACATGGTACAATATCATACGGATATGGGTACACTGTACAACATACGAACATGGGTACATGGTAAAACATCATACGGACATGGGTACACGGTACAACATACGGTCATGGGTACATGGTACAACATACAGACATGGGTACATGGTACAACATACAGACATGGGTACATGGTACAACATCATACGGACATGGGTACACGGTACAACATACGGACATGGGTACATGGTACAACATACAGACATGGGTACATGGTACAACATCATACGGACACGGGTACATGGTACAACATCATACGGACATGGATACATGGTTCAACATCATACGGACATGGGTACATGGTACAACATCATACGGAGATGGGTACATGGTACAACATCACTAGACATGGGTACATGGTACAACATCATACGGACATGGGTACATGGTACAACATCATACTGACATGGGTACATGGTACAACATCATACGGACATGGGTACATGGCACATCATACGGACATGAGTACATGGTACAACATCATACTGACATGGGTACATGGTACAAAATCATACGGACATGGGTACATGCTACAACATCACACGGACATGGGTACATGGTACAACATCATACGGACATGGGTACATGGTACAACATCATACGGACATGGGTACATGGTACAACATACCGACTTGGGTATATGGTACAACATCATTCGGACATAGGTGCATGGTACAACACCATACGGACATGGTTACATGGTACAACAAACGAACATAGGTACATGGTACAACACACCCAAGGGTACATGGTACAACATCATACGGACATGGGTACACGGTGCAACATCATACGAACACGGGTACACGGTACAACATCATACGGACATGGGTACATGATACATCATACGGACAAGGGTTCATGGTACATCATACGGACATGGATACATGGTACAACATCAAACGGACATGGGTACAGGGTACAACATCATACGGACATGGGGCCATGGTATAACATCATACGGACATGGGTACATGGTACAACATCATACGGACATGGGTACATGGTACAACATCATACGAACATGGGTACATGGTACATCATACGGACATGGGTACATGGTACAACATCAAACGGACATGGGTACATGGTACAACATCATACGGACATGGGTACATGGTACAACATCATACGCACATGGGGACATGGTACAACATCATACGAACATGGTTACATGGTACAACATCATACTGACATGGGTACATGGTACAACACCATACGGACATGGGTACATGGTACATCATACGGACATGAGTACATGGTACAACATCATACTAACATGGGTACATGGTACATCATACGGACATGGGTACATGGTACAACATCATACAGACATGGGTACATGGTACAACATCATACGGACATGGGGACATGGTACATCATACGGACATGGGTTCATGGTACAATATACGGACATGGATACATGGTACAACATCATACAGACATGGGTACATGGTAAAACATCATACGGACATGGGGACATGGTACATCATACGGACATGGGTACATGGTACAACATCATACGGACATCGGGACATGGTACATCATACGGACATGGGTACATGGTACATCATACGAACATGGGTACATGGTATAACATACGGACATGGGTACATGGTACAACATCATACGGACATGGGTACATGGTACAACATCATACGGACATGGGGACATGGTACATCATACGGACATGGGTTCATGGTACATCATACGGACATAGGTACATGGTACAACATCATACAGACATGGGTAAATGGTAAAAAATCATACGGACATGGGTACATGGTACAACATCATACGGACATGGGGACATGGTACAACATCATACGGACATGGGGACAAGGTACAATATCATACGTACATGGGTATATGGTAAAACATCATACGGACATGGGTACATGGTACAACATCATACGGACATGGGGACATGGTAAAACATCATACGGACATGGGTACATGGTACAACATCATACGGACATGGGTACATGGTACAACATCATACGGACATGGGTACATGGTACAACATACGGGCAAGGGTACACGGTAAAACATCATACGGACATGGGTACACGGTACAACCTACAGACACGATTACATGGGAAAACATCATACGGACATGGGCACACGGTACAACATACGGACATGGTACATGGTACAACATACAGACATGGGTACATGGTACAACATCATACGGACATGGGGACATGGTACATCATACGGACATGGGTTCATGGTACATCATACGGACATGGGTACATGGTACAACATCATACAGACATGGGTAAATGGTAAAAAATCATACGGACATGGGTACATGGTACAACATCATACGGACATGGGGACATGGTACAACATCATACGGACATGGGGACAAGGTACAACATCATACGTACATGGGTATATGGTAAAACATCATACGGACATGGGTACATGGTACAACATCATACGGACATGGGGACGTGGTAAAACATCATACGGACATGGGTACATGATACAACATCATACGGACATGGGGACAAGGTACATCATACGGACATGGGTACATGGTACAACATACGGACATGGGTACATGGTACAACATCAAACGGACATGGGTACATGGTACAACATCATTCGGACATGGGTACATGGTACAACATCATACGGACATGGGTACATGGCATAAAATGGGCTACTGACATGGCGGGTATCACTTATGAGTAGCAAATATCTGCAAAATTTAGGCACGTAGACGTCGATGGAACAATGGGCCCGACTGGTCATTTTATGAACTGAAATTTAGAGTTATTTCTGATTCGAAGTTTTATTCTAGTTGTGCGCAGGGAAAAAAAATAAGGCAAAAACGAATATTCCTCTCTCCCCCCCCATGCGGGTACAGGAGTACCTACCAAGCGAGGGGTACAATAGCCATGTCAGGGGTTAATTGTGTCAATGACGGAAATCAGCAGAATATATTCTTTATCATATTTCATGCTTGGTACGATGATTGAAAACTCATAAGTATTACTAAAGGATGCCTAGAAAGTCCTTCACTATAAGTGAACAACGAAAGAAGAAAAGATACGAATACGCTCTACCAAACCGACTGAAACGCCGTCGTAAATGATTTCACTGTAGTGAGACAAGGCTGGCAAAAAGTATTTATAAAGAATATAGCACAACACTGACATCTAGGAACATATAAAATGATTTGCACCAAAAATGAATTTAGAGCTTGTTTTCGTACGGGTAGTAAACATAAATACAGAAAACATGAAATAATATTAATAATAAAAACGACCTCGTCCTGCCACACTGAGCCGACGGCTCTGTTGTTCATTTTAGTCGACAGAAATAATTAAGATATCAAGTAGAGGGACTTGGCGAAAACGTGAAAAGGTAATTCCTAATTTTCTCACAGAAATTTTATGAAAATAGAGTTATAAAACAAAAACATTTTAGATATTCTCATTCACAACATATGGGTACATGCGATAGAGTAGAGACACGGTGAGAGTTTGATATAACTTACACAATTACACGTAGCTACACAATTTCTGCATATAGATCACAAATGAACCTAATCATGTTCCATAATCAACTGAACTACTCAGGCTACGCGTCAGGCCTGGTAGACTACCGTAGCGTGAGGTTGTCGCGGTGGGGATAGCAGGAAGTGGACAAAGTAGCTAAAACAAGCACAGGCATTCCAACTTCGTAGAGTTTGAAATGCTGACCCTTAGTAGCAATGAGTATATTTTATGAAGAAGATAGGAAGAGAGGAAGGAAGAAAGCACCATTTAGTATGGAGTTAAGGGAACGTGGAATCCTTCCACAAACAATGCGACAAAAAGAAGGCCTAACTTTCAGATCAGGACATCACACTTTCCCCTCGGAGTGTTTGGTCCCATAGAAAGCATACTTGTATTCCCTCTGGGTAGATCGTAAGGGTAGTTCGCGGAACTCGAGTCACAATGCGCAAGTTTTATTTAAATAGAATGTTTAGATTAAGAGTCAAGTAAGGACGTGACTCAGCTGCCCAGTAAGCCAGACATAAACGCTCTGCCTTATCAGATCACTAAGAAATTAATCACCATAATGCCAGCAAATCTTAGGCAGCACACAGTCATGCTACCCGTGGCCTTATCTTTTATCCCCTGAGCGTCGCGATAACAGCGTCGCGTGTCCCTTGACTGGCACTGAGGTAGCAAATCAAAGGCACTCCAGGTTCGAATTTTAATGATTACAATAAAAATTGTGAATTTTATGGGTCTGCTTTTACTTGAACAAATATCTTTCATTTTTTATTAATGTAACTGTATAAAAATATGATCTACTTTTTCCAGCCTGAAGATGATGACGAAACGTTGCATTTTATAGGTTGAGAGAAGTATAGAATTTTAACCATTGACATGGTGCAGTAAAAAGTTTTGAGTGAATTTATTTTCATTTCAACACGTGCATAAAGAACTGGAAATTATAATCACTATTATAAAAGGAGCCGCGTCCGTCCGTCCGTCCGTCTGTGTGTCACTCCCACCAGTCTGCAGTGTGAGATGAGCGTATCTGTGGTACAAGCTTCATCAACTCCACAATTTTCGGTGCCTTAACCCAGCAGATTGGGAGTCGGAATGAATATCGCGTGTGTTGGTAGGTTAGATTAGGTTGTATAGAATATCAGCGGTTGAGACTTGGGAAAGTATTGGAAAGCCATAAAATAGCATGGGAAATCATGGGAAAGCTATGTTGAAGCTCAGTTTGTCTGTCGCTCTGTCACGCTGTCGAGGAAGCTGAGTGACGATTTTTGAAAGGAGTTTCACCAGCGCGATAAATTAATAATATTTTAATCTCGGGTTCCGTTGGGTTATATATGTTTTTAATCCACATCTAAAATATTTATTTTAGGAAATTGTCGATTCCTGTCATATATAATGGGTCGCGTACACCAAACAAAAAACCTACACCGCGACCTTCCCGCAGCGCTGCAGCAGCGTGTCATTCTCCCCCTTCTCAAAAAATGGTGTGTGCTAGTTTAAATAAAACTTGCGCATGGAGACTCGTTTTTCGTGACCTACCCATACGAACTAAGGGGGAATACAATTATTGTTTCTATGGGAATGAGCCCTACCATTGGTAAGATGTGAGGTCCTGATCTGAGAGTTAGGCCTTCTTTTTGTTGCAATGTTTTTTGCTCTGCTATGGACGATCCATTTTCAATTCACAGCTGTCCTTGTGTTTCAGTATCACCTACTTTCTTCTTCAATTTTCATCTTGTTCCACACTTTTTCTTCTCAACATGTTTTTTCTATGCGAGCAGAATTCTGTGCTGGAACACACATCGTGAAAGGTTTCCACGTTCCCTTAACTCCATACTAAATGGAACTTTCATCCTTCCTCTCTTTGAACATCTTCGTTGTGGTAAGGGAGTCTTATACTAATTTATAATCAACTATTCACCTACCCCAACAAATTTTTGCAGAAGTTTCTGAAATATTAATTTATTTCATTGACTTTTCTAATTTGACGGGATAGATTCAGGTGGAAAAAGTGTGAATACTCTCTTTCCAGGACCCTTATTACGTCTTGGAGAACACTCTACCTATCTGCTACGAACACCACCTCACCAACCAGCTGAACAAGCCCCTCCTCGAATATTCGAGCCCATCTAGGGGGAGGAGGCCGAGTCTCAGCTACTCAGTGAGTAACTTTTTCATGTTCCTCATTATCCGTGGTCAAATTCGAGCGTGAGTTCCTCGTGATTCCGCTTTATTTCTAAGATGTCATTAGCTTTACAGTATATGGATTTCAGTCACTTACTCTGGGACAAGTCTCGCTGAGCGGCGAAGCCGCTCAGCGAGAATGAAAATATCGATTGTAACTGGAATTTGATGCTGATTCCGAATCTGCAATTTGTTTTGACCGCTCTCGATTTTTTCGATTTTTTTTTATTTTTTTCAATTTTAAATTTTTATACATTTTTATTGTTTTTTTTGGCCTGCACCACCTCATGATCCGAACTCTGTCATTCTCGACCCAACCTGGTCGGACTTGGCAAACTTTGGCCTGCACCACCTCATGATCGAACTCTGCCATTCTCGACCCAACATGGTCAGACCGTGCCTTGAAGACCTGAGTACCGGATAGGGCCGGGTTCCACCCAACCTGTACGGACATGGCATTCTTTGGGCACCACCTCAGTTGCTGCTAGCCGCCTTTCCAAAAAAAAAAAATCGAAAAAATCGAGAGCGGTCAAAACAAATTGCATATTCGGAATCAGCATCAAATTCCAGTTATAATCGATATTTTCATTCTCGCTGAGCGGCTTCGCCGCTCAGAGAGACTTAAGCCCTTACTTTCTGCCAAGTTCTCACCTCACGGGGCACAGGATGAACAAAAGGCATAGGTCAGTTCGATTTGTTTACCTAGTGCCATAGGGACTGGTGCCCTGAGGGGGATACTGTGAAGCTATAGATGAGAATACGAGACTCCTTTCTCCCTCACTTTGTTTCTTTCAGTTTTTGTGGCGATTTTTCTATTTACTCTCTGGTTGTTCCTCATCCTTCTTATCTCGCTGTTCCTATGTGCAGAATATTGCGTGGGGAACTCCTCTTGCAAAGATTGCCCACTTTTCACACCCATACTAAATGGTTCCTTGTCTTCGCTCTCCTGCGACCGCCTCGGTCGTGACTAAGAATTTAAACCAATGTAATGATATTAATTTATTATTTTCCATATACAAATATTTATACTGATATGCAAACTTCCCGCGCTCTGGTTAATTTCACGTTCATTTTGTATCTTGCTTTGGATGCTGACGACACTCTACAGGTAAGCCTAGCATCCATGCTTGATCCCCTCAGGGAAATGCAACTATTACTGCTTTTCCCTGAGTTCTGACTTCGATTGTATTCGAAAATTTCTTTTTATTATACCCTTTAACTCCTCAAAAGACCGTGAAATAGTCCAAATATATTGCATTATATGTACAATTTCAATCCTAATATCCATGAAGTTTACGGCCGAGTGGTTGTTTCTTCCTCACGTTGCTCGATGTCTGTGACCATCTGATGTTAGTGGCCCTCCAATGACGGTGGAGGTGATAACGGTAATATTGGTACAAGATTGGAGACGATAATGGGTTAACTTGAATGATTCTGCAAGTAATTTTTTGAAATTATTTCAAGGATTTTGAGTGAAATTATTTTTGATTGATTGCGAGGATTTTTAATTGATTCAAATTACCAGTTAGTGTCCTATTACCATTCTCGCTTCATCATTAGCGGTCATGTGAGACAAGGAATATTTCACCTTCAATTTCCCGCAGGGTAGCGCTGTGCAGGCTCAGCGAGGCTGCGTCCGAGGCCAGCACGGGCTGTAATTCTAAACAAACACCGAGTTTGTGCAGTTTTGAACTTCAGCTGTCCTTGTGTTCACGAACTACGAGTCTGTCTTTCCACAGTGTTGCCGACCTGTGCCATTCTAAATGTGCATGAGTGCACGTTCTACAGTGATGAGGTCACCAGTTGTATAATGGCTACTAATATCGAGATTTTCTCTATGATGTAAATTATTTTATTATCTCAAATAATAAGCGTGGTAGGTGTCACAAGAAATTGTCCCGCCTCCTTGTTAACATTTCATTAACAAGAAGATCAGGTTCTCGGAATAGCGGAATGGCACACTTCCTGGTACATACCTAAACACACAAGAAATGCGAGAATGTATAAAGAACACAGTCATTAAGAAAGACAAACAATTATTGCATACTAAATTTAGAGCAGTACTCACCGATGAACAGCGACACGACTTACGCAGCGCATTTTCTGAGCGCCCTTCGTGATGTTATGAGCGATCGCTTCTAATATTGTGGGGCATGATACACAGGGTCAAATACGATTGATATTTATGATTTTTCGGCCATTCATCATACAAACACCAACAGGACTACGTAATATGCGTGATTAGGACTGAATCAAATCAAATAATGACATATAGAAACTGCCTACTCTCAATAGCTTACATTACAGTACTTTACTGACGGATTCGATTCGACTCGGCTGGCCAGCCTTACACAAGTTACAAGAGCTACACCGAGACATGGTCAATTCTGGTCTGTTCTACCTCAGTTATTCCAGCAGCACAGGATGTGGTCATTACTTCACCCCACACATTGCTGAGCCAATGCAGCTTCAGTTCAAAAAACTGTCTTATGCACAGTTCCAAGAATGTCTATTGCTAATTGCAAATATCAGAGCTCCCGAGCATTTTCTTTACTTGCGAACTTCTATCTTCAGGCCTCCCACCTGTAAGACCAATTTATAACTCGTTAACCAGGATTGAGCCAATTACGTTCCCTTACAATATCTCAATTATTACATGACTGACTGACAATGACTTTCAATAACATTTATTTTTTCAAAAATATAAATCTTTTTCGAAGAAACTGTATATCTCTCACCCTCCCAGAGACGTTGCATCTAAAGGCCCCCTCACACGTACAAATATGTTGGCAGACAATCTGAACTGAATTTGGTTTGTCCGTCTCAAGGCCCCTCACACGATGCAAACAACACACTGCAAACTTGACAAAAACTGGCACACGCTTCAGTATACCAGTAGCAGCTAGGTGTAGGGTACGCACAAGAGTAGCGACTCCAGACGGCGAGTTCGTACAATTGATAGGATTCGCTATAGTTGCAATGAATAAGAAATAAAAGAGATGTAAACGCTCGCTCAAAATGGGCTAAAGAATAGTTCCTAAAAAGTATTGAACATACAAATAAGAAATTGCTTATTGAAGTGCATAAGGAGGGAGAGAGGCAGAGTACAGTCGTGCACCACACACGAACTCCGGCGTGACACTGACGTGGTGTCAAGGTTTGCAGCCGGTCGCTCCAAAATTATCAAGCATGGCTCATCTGTCTCATACAGTCTGTGCCAACCTGAAATGAGCGTACAAACGCACGAATTCAGCACCAGTTCAGATATGTTTGCAGATATATTTGCGCGTGTGAGGGGGCCTTAAATGTTCCAATAAATGATTCCCACGCTGGTTGGGGTTTCAATTTACTTCTCTGCAAGTGAAAAAAACGAGAAAATGTATGAATTTCAGGATTACATGATAGCGTAAAACTTTAGTATGAAATTTCAATGTAGCCACATTTCCAATTATTCCTTTAAGCACGTTTGTTACTGCGAACACACCCGCGTTTCTTTCTTACTTTTCGCGTCACGGCGTCGGCTGTAGAACTGCCTTTTATTCATCCCGATGCCTAGCGTATTTTCTTGAGGGTTGTCCTCTCTCTCATATTCGACCTATAAGAATCTCCCAACTTCGACAGCGCCCGCCTACCCCTTTTCTAATTGATAGCCCTGTAGCTCGCCTTCCTTTATTTGCTTCGAGGGTTTGTCACAAGAATCTAGCTTGCCACGCCTACATCAGTCTTGAGCAATCTGAAAGTCGTTGTTATGGAAACTCTTTTAGCTCAAGTGTAGCAACATAATTCTGTCAGCTCCTGCGGCGGTGTTTCTCACGGCATTGGCGTTTTCGACCATCTCAAGTGGGCAGCTAATTAAATTTCTCGTCCCTAGGGTTTGACCGAGCGACCGAGGCCTCTCAAGGATTACTTACACAATGTAAACAGACATTGTTCGAGCCCTCACAGCTTATCGCTCCACCTAACATTTGCTGAGTCCAAACATACAGGCATAACATACAGGCCCGTAACATACATGTTGAGGCGACCCATCTGCACTGCTGGAATTTACTGAGATATTTCAACGGACAAAATTTTTTTTTTAAGTAAGTACGCACAAAATTCGTTACACACAATTCAAAGATTTATTACACATAATTAAATTTTCTCCTAAATTTTTATTTTCAATTCGCAAAAATTGGTTATTCTTAACAGATTCTTGACATAGGCACCAGAAGTTTTCATCAGCCCATTCAATAATTTAGCAGACGTATAATATAAAATATAAAATATCCAAGAGATAATTTTTCTCATTTCTCATTCAACTACCCTTGACAGAGTTAGACTATTAGCACGCCACGTATGGTTTGTCTATTAGTACGCCTCGTATATTATGTCTATTAATATGCCTCGTATGGTCTATCTATTTGTACACTTCTGATAGTTTATCTATTAGCACACCTCGTATAGTTTGTCTATTATCATGCCTCGTATGGCTAATCTAATTGTACACCTCGGATGGTTTGTCAGTTAATACTCCTCGTATGGAACTTTTGTTTTAGGACGTCTTATATTAAGAAACTTTTAAAAGCCAATATGTTGGCATGTATCTCATGTGGCAACTTGGAAATAAACGTTTTTTTTTGTTTTTGTTTTTAATGAAACAGAATATATCAGTGAAGACGAGTTTTATATTCACATTGACTGCCAGATATATGTTCTGAAATACAATTAGGGAAGGGGAACGTGGGAGAATATGAGTAGTTTATTAGAAAACTTTCATGATGAAATGACAACCTGGGAAAAATTTAGTAATGAATTGAGCGATTGAGGAACACTGTGGAAACCAATCTTTTGGGTCAGAAGCTTATATCTTACTATTTATGTGAATGGAAAAGATTTGTAAGGCCTTTCCAAAGTCTCCAACTAATCTCAGCCCACCATGTTTCCAATTTCCAGAAGAGAAAATAAATTTCACAACAAAAACAGGAATTCTTCAATCAAGAGGCCCGTCATATCAAATATTACATATTGTTATTTCAGTATGTTTATTGTTATATTACAGTTCATTTCGTTCTTGTACTAAGTTCTTGTATCAGTAGTATCAAGATTTTTGTTATTACTGATATAGGAGCAAATAATATTAATGATTGATAATTCCACCAACTTTCTGTACCTTGTCTAATTTTTCCTTGTTGTCCAACATGAGGAAGTGTTATCAAATTAACGTATGCTAGTATGCTTCTTGCCGGTCACTGTCCTGGGAATGTTTCACCTTTAATGAATTTTACCTTTCACCTTCTACCAATTTCAGTTGGACATGAGTTTACACTGCCTATTCAAATAATAGCCAACTAAATTAGCTATTTCACGAGGTGTCATAATTATCGTTCTTCTCAGGCAGTAACTAAGTAGGCATTCTCAACTCCCCAGGCTGCTTGAAAGAGAGCCTCTCAATCTCCTAAATTTTCAAACATAGGAGCTTGTCAGACTGTTTATGATGTCACTATGACATCCTCACTAACTCCTGGAACTGTAACTGGAAGAACTTCAATCGGTTTAGCAGGTTCTTCAACAAGATTTTTTACATCTCAAACCTCTTTTGAAAGCATCTCAACCACTTCCCGATCTGGAACTAATAGAAGCTGTCAAGAACCATGGGTCGACCAGACCTGAATCCTGATAAATGCCTATTGGCAAAAAACATTTAGGCGTTTTATAAACCATCTTGTTGAAGAATTTATTTCTTTGCCCCACCAAGGTAGAAAGGGCAGCTAAAGAGAATGAATGGAAGAAAAAAAGCTGCTACAAAGAAGAGGACACCTGGTGTGTATAAGAATTTTAACATTATATTACAAATATATCCAACGCTGGGATCCATTTGACATTATTTATTCGCTTCAATTCATGATCGGCAGTAATTGGTACCGGCGTTGCAAAGTTAAAATGGAAGCTTTAGCATTTACCACAAGGTTCGTCTACTGCAGAAACGCTAAGATGCTCGTCTTCACCCTTAACATGAAGACACCCTGTGGCGTCTCAAATCCGTACCCCTTTTGCCTCCAATTGCAAGGCTTTCTCAGATCAGCAGCTGAGAGAGGCACCTTGGACTTATTTGTGGAGTTAAGATGATTGAGTTCTAGTCAGAAGGGAAAAGTAAATGGCACATTGATAGTGAGCATGGTTCAGGTGATGGCTTGCATTTATATATAGGATTCCATGCAAATTACGTTGTGTTGACATGTGAGATGTTACATTTATTATGTTTTAAATTTTAGGCTCGCTCTGAGACAACTGGTTTATTGTTTATGATGCTATGGTTATTTTGTGGTAATGAATAGCTTTACGTAACATAACTATAATCACCTTGCTACAGTTTTAGTTAGAAATATGTATTTTCACTTCCTTTTGCTATCTTCGTATTTTCCCACTTCTCCTCCCTCTTATTCCCATCATTTCTCCTGCTTGCTTTCATGTGAATTTCGGATTCTTATGCAATTCCTAGTGTGCCTTTTTGGTCCTGCTTGCCATTTCTTGTTTGCAATGACTCATGGTCATCCTCTTCATCTCAGTCTTAGCACGAGTCTCCTTTCACAATCCACACATCTCTTCCAGGTTCCAACTTCTCCCACAGTGTCCATGGATTGTACCTACGTGACAGAAATGCTGTTGTGTTGCGAATTTGCTAATTTTTCTTTACCTTTCAGGTTCCGGAACAGAAGGAAGTGGACCCTCAATCTATTTAACAAAAAAAAGGAAGAAAAAGAAATGGTTCCAGTTATGTTCAAGGGAAGCATGGAAAAATGAGAAATTTTCGAACTAGAAGAAGTGAAACGGCCGTACGTCCTTGTAAATGTAAATATATTTATTACTGAAAGGCAGAATTCTTCAATGCTAAATTGTTACCATAATAGATTCAACTTGGAAGTACCCCTCAGGGGGATACAACTGTTTTAATTGTGGGAATTTCCGCTCCCATAAGGAACATGGGATATCTCGAGCAGACGGTTAGGTAACCCTTTTTAATAGGTTAGTTTTTTTGGTTGTGTTACGGACTATCTTTTTTCAGTTTTTTGTTGCCCTATTTTTTAGCACCTACATTTTCTTCAATTTGTTACTTGTTTCATGAACTTCTTTCTCAACCTATTATTTCTATGCACCTTCTGCATAGATCCGCGTTCCCTTGACTCTAAACTAAATGGTATTTTCCTCCTTCTTCTCTTTGGAATGTTTTTGTTGCGATTCGAGAGGCTCAAACTAACATCTTGTGTATTCTGTATTCACTTTAGAAACATGAAAGTAATACCACTTTTGCCAATGTTACTTGGCTAAATGTATTTGTCCCTGTATTCAGGTATTATCAGCGGGGAAATGTGTAAGAAAAAGAAAAGAAAAACAGTTTATTTCCAACATAGATGATACAGAAGTACCATCATTGGTTTTTAAAATATCTTAAAGCTAATACACTTAGATGATACACACGCACGAGTATTGGAATACCCATGTCACTAGTCGAAAAGAAATGATTGAGGGAAATGTACTCCTAATGCCGCTTAATCTACATTTGATGATAAAGGAAATGATTATTGTAAGAGAACACAATTTCATGGAAGATGCATTTTCATTGTGGGGTGAGAACACTTTTGACAGTTTACATATACATGACATAAAACTTTGGAATTCTAGACTCCAGGAAATAATATATGAATCGCTTGTTTCGGCCGATTGTTCAAAAATCTCATTTCAAGGAAGCATGAATATATATATATATATGTATAAGCTTGGGGGCAACAAAAATTACAAGATTTGTATTTCGAATTAAACAATTTGAACATAACGGTCATTAGTTGATAAGTATTTTATTTAAATATGAATGGATGACCACACAAAAAAATGCATAGTTTTCACGTAAATGCTTTACAATAATACAGGGATGACGAGTTAGGTAATGTTACAAGTTGAGAGTGACCAGAAAAAAGACCATTTTTTGTAGTTAAAGTGCTAGTGGTCAGTTTAGTACACACATATGTGCACATATACATGTAAATATACACACATTTCAATGCACATACATATCTACGCATGTCAACATGCACAAATACGTTTCTACGCATCGAGACAATCACAATACATACGCGTCCTATGAAAATGCTGTGCGATGTTTTGAAATATAGGATAATGAGCAAAGGAAATTCGTGACAACTTCTTCAGTATGTGTTGTTGCTTACAATTTCTAACGAAATAAATTTCTAATGAAATATTGTAACGATGATTAATTAAATTTTGTATCGAAAAGATAATTGGTTGATAAGCGTCTTATTTATCATATGTGGGTGATTGCGCAACAAATATATATATATAAATATATATATATATATATATATAAATGTACAGGGAGTTCGTGGGATTCGAACTCAGGACTTATAGGTTACTGCGCCAACATGCTATCGACTGCGCTATCAATCACCCTAAAAGGTGATCGAAGCACAACGAAAGCAATGAATGGCACAGTGAAAGCGGGCTCCCCGTCCCAGCTTATAATTCCCTTATGTATCGAGAGCTCAAAGTCTTGTCACCCCAAGAAACAGTTAATGAATCTGGTGAAAGCGGGCTCCCCGTCCCAGCTTAGTTTTTCCAAATGAAATAAATGTACAGGGAGTTCGTGGGATTCGAACTCAGGACTTAAGATACATTAGGACTAAGTGTATTAGCTCAGGACGATACATAAGGGAATTATAAGCTGGGACGGGGAGCCCGCTTTCACTGTGCCATTCATTGCTTTCGTTGTGCTTCGATCACCTTTTAGGGTGATTGATAGCGCAGTCGATAGCGTGCTGGCGCGGTAACTTATAAGTCCTGAGTTCGAATCCCACGAACTCCCTGTACATTTATATATATATATATATATTCTTTATGAATGCTTTAAAATAATGAAGTGAAAATGAAGTAGTACGTAGTGACTTTATCACCCATCTACGCACACATAGCGTGCACACGTACACATATACACAAGTAAGCATGTGCGCAAATATCAGCGTAAACTAGTCAGTAAAACCAGCGTTCCAATCGATGGACTTGAAGAAAATATCTTTTAACACGGCATGAATTTTATGAAATATCCGTACTAAAAGTGGTGGCACAAAACAGTCTACTTGAGTCAGAAACATGAAAACGACTTTTCTCTACAACGGTTCCCAAGTACAGAATAGTTTCACAAATACGTGAGGCCTAGGTGCGGCTGTTTTAATATACTTTAGAGCGTAAGGGAGGATTTGATAATTTGCAGTACACTAGATCAACAAAAGCATTTTTGGACGTAATAAGAAAGAAAACATGAATGCCCTATAAAGATTTCATTATCATATTAGGAAAAAAATCACATTATCTTTGAAATATGGCGCAGAATGGCCACAACTGATGAACATACATAGGTACAATGACGGTCTAGTTTGATGCTTGCTCAAAAACGGAGAGGAAAGACATAAAATGCATCCTGTGGCTGGTTTATTTAGTTCAAGTAGAGCTTGTTATTATTCATGAAAGCAAAAAGATACTGAACTTATTGGGTTGAAAACATGACATTTAACATGTACAAGACATTTAAGCTTTGGATTGCTTTACGATAATAAAATGGAATGATGTGTTGGGTAGTGTTAGAAGTTGGGAGTGAAAAAAGGCGGTATGTATAATTTATATGCTAATTGCTAGTCCAGTGCGCACAGGTGCATGTGCACAAATACACACCCATATGCGCACACACACCTATATACGCACACACACACACATACAAGTTAGCATGTTTGCAAAATCCCAGCGTGTAGGCGATCAAATCATAATACCTACGCATACTTCACAACTGTTGTGTAATGTCTTGAATTATAAAACATTGAACAAGGGAGATTATTCAGCAATAAAGATACAAGGCAAATGAGATTCGTCAACACTTATTCAGTATGTTCTGTAACTAAGAATAACTGAAACACTAATGTAGCTGCTTTAATGACTAGCAATAGTACTGAGGCGATTTTTCAGTCGTAATCTCTATGTGATCGAGTAACCCTGAGAGTTACGCGGGTTACTCGATCCGTCAAAAACAGTGTTTCCAATGGTGATCCGTCGCCAAGATTACTTTTAGAAACACCGGTTAGTGTCACCCGAGTAACTTTCTCCGCAACCTCGTTTTGAAAAGGATTATTATCGGGTTGGGTTATGACGTCACTAATGTTTACCAACAAAGTGTTGAGCGGGTAATTGCTTCTGGAGTGACATATTCGTATTTACTTATAAATGAGTGATTTCATATGATAAAATTGAAAGAGTTATCAATTATTTTGAGTAATTAAGCATATTGTGTGAAGTTTTTGTCACTAAAACGGTAAATTATTTGAAATAAACGTTAAATGCGTACACAAGCAGTGTTGATTTTATGCCATTTAATACAAGGCTGAGGGAAATAAATTACCATCCAAATTCAAATATTTCTCATTGTACAAAACTAAGCATGTATGTAATTATATTTCTTTAAATGATTCGATATTTATTCTTCTTTGATGTAAATTACATTTCTAAATTTCTTTTCATTCTTTTGTGAACCAACTTTTCCCTATGAAGGATGAAAATTATCAAATGCATTTTTAAATTTTATTTCGTTTTCAAAATGCAAAGTTTCAGCGATTATTTGCAAATATTCTTCCACTGTGAAAAGTTTGGAATATTAGATCTCTAACCACACTTTTGCCTGGTTAAACTTTGATAAATTCTGCCAAACAATTCGCATCGTAAGTCTAACCTCTTTTAATTCAAATTTTTTTCTTACATGTTGCAGTAATTGTATAACACTCAAAATAGTTGTGTTATTGAATGGTTTCCCCCTCAGGGGAATACAACTATTGTGTCTGTGGGAATTAGCGCTCCCAGGGGAAAATACGTGAGGGTCCGAGCTGAGAGTTAATTAGGCTTTCTTTTTGTTGAAGTAAAATATTTTTTTGTGTTAAACACCACCTTTTCTAGTTCACAGCTGTCGTGTTTTTCAGCGCCTACTACTTTCTTCTTCTACTTTTATCTTGTTGCATGAACTTCCTTTCCAACTTACTGTTTCTATGCCAATTCTGTATAGATTCCGCATTCCTTAATATCCGTACTAAATGGCACCTTCCTCTTTCCTCTCTTTGATACGCTCTTTTTTGGAGCGATTAGTAATTATCATTAAACTAACCTATAATCTAATCTAAAAAGCTAATCGAATGGTTTTGCCTGAGCTACTTGTGAGGAAGTTATTGTATCAGCAAAAATGTTCTCGCTAATATTGTGAGACAGAACTTACTATGTTTTAAAAATGAAAATGTTATTTTTTTTCCTAAGTAAAAATTTCCATCTCATGTGGCTAATATTATTTTTCAATTTCAGCTTTATTAACTGACTTGAAGTGATAATTTCAATTTTGTATACCTTTACCAAATTAGGATTCAATTCTCTTGTGCAAAAGGCAAGTAAACTATAATTAGAAGTTAAGGTTGTGTCTGTCCACAAATTGCTTTAATAACATCAAAGCTTAGTATTTATTCTTGTACTAAATTTTGCTGAATTTTAGGGCTATGATAAAATGTTCAGTTTTCATGAAACTTATTTGCCTTAGTTGAAGTTGTGTGAATAATAATTGATGTCTTCTTTAATAATTTAAATTAGTAAACTGTTGAAAAACAGTTGAAATTAAACTCAAATAGAGTAAAAAATTCAAAGTACACACTTAGACATTAGGTAGACATTTTTTGTTAAATAAGTGTATATATGTATTTTTTCGCAGGTGACTGCCTACTTTTTTGCATCAATTTTAAGCTTTTCTTTGTCATTTAAGCATCTATTTGTTTTCTTGATTTTCTATCATGTTTTTTAAAGTTTTGTTAAGGGTGTTGCAACACACCTTGTTTATTTAATACTGTATTACAAAGTTTCTTTTCTTTTCTTGGTAGGGTTTTAGCTTGGGAAGCGATTATGGTAGGGAAAGATTTATTCAACTTATGTTCAAGTCCAATAATCCTCTATACATACAGGATCTATGAATTAAAATAAATTACAAATCTTGTTTGTATCTAAATAAACTTTTAAACATGCTATAGATGTCATGGTTTCTGCTCTATATTTACAAATTTTTTTCTGAATGAGCTCATAGATCATAGAAATTCACATTTGTGTAATTTATCATGATCTTATGAAAATGTATTAATTGACTTTTTCTATTGCAGAGAATGTTGTAGAACTTAACCTGTGAACAACAGTTACTGTCCCAAAGTGCAAGAACACCGTTCCAGTTTGTAACAAATACCTCAGTCACGGCAGAGTGATGGCTGTGAGCGGCCAGAGATGGCGGATGTGAGCTAACATGCGCAGCAGGAATATAGTCATTTGAATGAAATATTATTAAATTAAATTTAATTAAAGAATATAATTATTGTGTCTTCGTGTATGAAGAACATTACTAGCAAAAACCCTGTGTGATGGCTGTGATTTAAATAGATTTATTTAGTCAGTGTGATATATTAGCAGATTTAATTAACCATACCACCAAATCTATTTGCATAGAACCTCTTGCATTGTAAAGCAACGCGCTTTTTTTATTTGAAAAATTTGGAAAAATTCTGCATATATAGTGAATTTAGTGCTGCTGAAGTTCACATGTATTGACTGTCAATATTAAAAAATTGAAATCTCATTGAACCCAGTATTCCTCTACTATCTTGTTAATAAATATTGGAAAAACTGGGCTGCTTTTCCTCAGGAGTTTATTTTAACTTCAATCAGAGTAACAGGGGAGTAAATTAGTGATGTGGAAAGAACCTCAAGAGCAACCAAAATATGAATTTTTAGTAGAGCTTACTGTATAACAAAATATTCAACCCATGTGCAAGACAGAAAACTAGTAAATGCTGATGCTGGTAGGTAATTTATAAAATTTTTGAATATATTGCACTATCCTCTCATTATTCATTCAAGTTATTGAAAAATACCTGTAAAAATATTTCTTGTATTCAAAAACTATTGAATGCCAGGTACATTTATAACTAGTACTTTTTTCAAATTCTGGTGTGAGAATTTTTTCTGAGCAAGTATAAGCTAAATGCATTCACTTTGGGTGGTTGGTAGTGTTAATGGTGAAAAAGTTCTCAAATATTAATGCCTTTTATTGGACAGTTTATAGAAAATTGGAAAATTGTTACCTAAATCCCAACTTTGGTATTTCAAGCGAACTTCATATTTCTAATCAGACTAAAGCATTTTTTCTTGCTTTAGCTACAATCTGAATGATAGCCAAGTTAAAAGATACTTGCTGAGTTAACTGATGCGTTGCACAAATTTTCATCTACGTGGTCATTTAGTCATGCTGTCCACTATTTCATTAAGAAAGAATTGGCACGGTAATTTTTTACATTGTTGTTTCAAAGAGCTTATGGTATTATATAATTGTACTGAGTGTAATTTCTTTTGCAAGGTCTCATCATTTTGAAGTATTTTAGTGATCATATCATTCATAATTGACATGTCATCTAAAAAAATGAACTCTGTTAGCACAATACTGTGGGCTAACTAGAGCGCGAATTATTTCGAAATAGGTGGCTTTCTTTTCTATTTATTTTTATTAAACCATTTGTGATATTTCTGACTTCTAAATCAATTTAGAGATTATCGTGCATGAATTTAAGGTCTTGCATGAAAATTTGTGTTTCTTCAGTTATGGTATGTGAAATGTGTGCATATGTGCATCTGTAGAATAAAGGTCCAAATTACTGTTCATCAAATTTTTATTGTCAAATAATTATCAAAGCTTCCCTATTTTTCCTCCATTTCATTGTATTCAGAGCAGAACTTGGTATTCTTTTAAAACCAGGTTTAAAATGCTTATACTGAAGAGTCAAGCAACTACGTAATGCATCGAAATAAGCTCTACAGTAACTGAGTTACTGGTTTAAATGAAACACAAATTAGTTAGCTCTTTTATTTAAAATAAATAAACAAACATTATGAAACTAGGGAAGTAGACACAACACTAGTAATGGCTAGTTGCTCATTGAACTTTTTTAACTTCCATGGAACTAAAACAAATTAAGTCATGCCGGTAGAAAATATTTTTCCATAATTTTATAACATCAAGTGGCAAATCAAGATGACTCTATCTATATTATTACAATACATAAATTTTAATATAGTTACTCGTCAGACATTATATTTCGAACAGCTTAAACAATTTATTTACCACAGGTGATACAGAGATAGAATGTTTCTTGAATGAGACTCAAGATTTCTTTTGAATACTTTATAAGAATTACTTTCACGGATCTCCGCAGGTATTGAGTTCCAAGTTTTGGTGCCAATGAAGAGGATACTGTGTTGCCACCGGGCCTTTGAATAATAAGGAAGCATGATTTTACTTCTATTTCGGGTTCAATGGTCGTGATGACCAGTTTGTACGGTTAACAATTGTTTTAGGCTATCGTCGCCATCATTTGTTAATGTAAATGTAAATGAAATTACAAATAGAGATTTTGTAGAGATCCGAAAGCTTAAGTATTCGCAAATGAATCATTTGTGCGAGCATTATATTCTATATTCTTTACCGCTCTGAAAGCTCTTTCCTGCAGAGTAAAAACTTTGTTTGTTTTATTTTTATCAGTTCCGTTCTAATTAAAAATTAAAGACGTGTCGCCGATATGGGAAGGCCGTGCATGCGCGTAGCTAGAGCCGTCGCGTCGATGCGGCACGTCCGCCGCGACGGCGAAACCGCCGCTTTAAGGTCGTGTCACACGACCACTACACGTCGACGGCCGTTCGCGACCCACGTCCTTAGCGCGTCCCTGCATGGCTCTACACGTCTCTCATCGGACGCGACGCGTCGATGCTGCGCACGTGGCCGTCCCCAAATTTCGAGTTAAAAAAAACGGCTCTCGGCTGCGCCCAGCTGATTATTCGTCGTCTGCATAGCCATTACTCACACGCACATATGCCCATATTACATAAGTGCGTATGCGTGATGACCATGCAGAGACGACAATATCAGCTGAGCGCCGCCGAGAGCTTTTTATATACTTGTAGATATGTTCACACATCCACACATATATATGCATACATGTGCACGCATAAGTTTATACAAGCGCAGGCAAATAAAAAATAGATTATTCGAACGAGGCACTGAATTTCTGCAATCATTACCAAACTTTCAATGTCACTTCTATTCGAATGACAACTGTTGTTCGATTAGAGTATATTTTTCTGTCCCAGCTCTCATATTCGTTTTCCGCGAGAGCGTATACGTTTTCCGCGCTTTTTCGGTGTGACACTTCAATACTAAAACGCGGAAAACGTAACCTTGTATGTAAAATAACTGTTTTGTTGGGCGTGAACAAGAGAAACGTTTTAAATTGTGTATTCTGGAACAAGCGTTTAATAAGCGAGGGATAAAAAAAAATGAAGTAAATAACTCGTTTAACAATTTCCTTTACAAGCAGCCAATCAAATGAATCAAAATTATTCATTAAACTATTTAAAGTTTCTGTTCCCACTTCGCATACAAATAATATTGTTTCCCGAATAACACGATAAAACAACTCATTTATGGGTAAAGTTCGTATGAGTCTAAGTTCCACTAAAATCTAAACACAATTAAGGAACTAGAGCATGCGCTTCCTCTGTCATAGAACGATTTTAAATGATTGACTCATTACTGTAATACGAATAAAAGCCATTGAAGGAATAAAACACAAAATAAACATAAAAAAAGATTCCCCTAAACATACACGTTGAGTTCTAAGTGACGACGAAATATTTCTCAATTAACTATATTAAATCGCTTGTAATATTGTGTTACTTGTGTATTTTGTAAATAAGTAGCTATTTTTACGTAAGAACAATATATGTTTGATAAAATTTCCGCTTCCGTCTCAACCTTGACTTTACTGCCACGGATTTCCAGTAAAGGACCATTCCATTTTTGATTTATAATCCACAAATCTCTGCGCACTAGATTTCAACGACTGACTTCTTCAAGCGAAATAGATTGAAAGTGATGCCGGCTGTATTTTATTCGACTGCAACAAGCTCTGGATTGGTGTCTTCGTTGCTCTCGCCTTCTGGGATCCGAGAGCTCGAAGGTCTTTTCCCTCGGTAGCCGTCCCAGTCAGAGGATCCTGAATGGAAAAAGATGAATCATTTAAATACCCATGACACTGTTTGAGTCCACTATAAATTCAACTGACTATAACTGTGAGGAAAATTTCTTCTATTTAAAACTTATACACAAGAAATAGCTGAGGATAGTTTGCTTACTCTCAGGTATAAGAACTTACAAGAAAGTACAATAATCAAGAAATCATACCATAAACCAGTTTCATCGTCTGTTAACTATTATAAATTAGCTGTTTTTCATGGTCTAAATAAGTAGCTAGTTCACTAATGCTCATCAAATGCCTATCTTTTTGCGATTTATTTTACGCTAGGATCACAGACTCGAATGGTGAATATTCGACTCGGAATCCTGAAATATTTTAATATCTGATTTGGACTCCACCTCTGAATTCCTACCCCACAAAATTCTTCACATTTCTTCATACTTCATTCGACTCCTGCTTCCCTCTAAAATATCCGACTTGTTCAAACTCCGACTCCGCAGCCTTATTTGTACCAATGAATTCCCACACGAGTGACACGCTAAGCAGCATGAATGTTTTAGCAGGTTACAATGAGCCGATTTTCGTTTGAACACCAGCAATGTAATTACCTTTTAACGTTTTCTGAATGGCGATTTTTACAGCGCTGCGAGGTGCCTGTTGGAACTCTGGAATTTTTGATATGGAACCTGGTTGGATTGAAAATACAGCGGATTAGTATAGATTAAGCACTCGACATTATTGTGTTTATGTATACACGATTAGATTTAGTATAAACAAGACTTATTTATCGTATTATTTTGCATCAGGGTATTTATTCATTTTATGCTTAGATGATTTTCACGGAAATCATACTTACTTCCAATCGCCTTGCAGGCTGCACTGTCGGTAAACTTTACTTTCGTACGTTTCCTCTTTGCTCCCACCCCGTCATGGAGAATTCGTTGGCAAATTCTCGCGACAGCAGCCATTTCATCATAGATATTGCTGTCCGTGTGAGGTTTACTTCCTTTGCCGCGACCAGATAAGGAACCTTGGGTTTGAAAAAAGGCGATTCAACAATGATTTATAATATAGCTACCTCTCGAATCGTTCAAGACAAACGACTATTGATGTTCGGTACGAAAACAATCAAAGATACAAACAATAGGTATACATTCATTGCCATTGAGGGTATTGTGACAGGAATAAGATTTACCAGATCGCTTCTTTGAAGTATTTCATTTGGTTCTTCGTCAATATTTGCAGGTGCAAATGCTCGAGACACGGCTGGCGGTTGTGCAGGCTTATCGCTTAGATTTTCTTTGAGAATTAAGTTATTTTCTACGATGAGACTCTCGATTCGGGCGAGCCTAGTATGAATGGCTACCAGTTCTTCTGAAGATGGGCTTGGTTTTGGTGAAGAAACGCATCTGACAATGAAAAGGAATGCACGTTAAAATATCAAATCACACGTTCTAATTTCAAAATTTCAAAGGTTGGATAAAATTTAGACAAACAGTTTATAGTTTCTTGTATCAGTTATTCACAATTCTAATTTAACTAATTATATTATTTCATAGTATTTAGTTCATAAGCTATTTGATGTCTAATATACCCAAGATGGTACAAAAGATGACTGTGTATTTTCAACTATTTTTCTCAATCATAAATGTGATTCATGTAGCTATTTAAATTCACTACTCGGCACGTCAATGAACGTACATACCGATTCTTTACTGGAATAAATTCGTCTGTGAGGGCTATTGGTACACGGCCACTTCTCTGCTGGTCCAAAGATGAATCGGAGTCGTCCTCTGCAGCAAATTTGCATTATTAGGTAGATTAGACCATCAAAATTATGTTTTTTTTCAAACACATTTTTACGTAGTATTGGCTTGCAATTTACAATTTCACATTGGCTGAACTCGTGCTAAATATATACAAAAAAGAAACCAAATATTAACCACTAAACCTTGGATAGCATTTCTAAAAAATATTGCAAACTTGATGACCAAATAAGACTAGAATTTGAAAATCTGAGACACAAAAGTTGTAGCCTTTACTTGGACTCACAGTAAACAAATAACTTCACAAATTCTAAAATCATTTATTGAATTTAAACGAACCTGATGGAGTAGATGATGCCAGTAAATTCCTCTGAATTTGTGTTCGAGGACTTCTTCTGGTAGGTGATTCGGTGTCTTACTGTCTTAAATGGCTCATTTTATTTATAAATGGTGTTAAAAATTAAAAATCGTGACGGACCTAAAACGCAAATTTACTGAAAATAATTAGCCTAGAGTGATGCACCATTTGCCGGCCACAGCTAATTACCTGAAGAAATCAATTTCAATGAATTCAGTCATCATTGTAATCAGTTCAGCGCGCTGGAAGTGGTTCATTGTGAGGCATAAGTTCTTATTTTTGCGACTACAATAACTTATAGCATAATCTGCCACAAAAAACACTCAATCTGTTTTACCGGTTTACTGATGAAAGACATCCACAGTTTAACCCAATCTAAAGTTCTTGTGTGATATTGAACTTTCTCCGTGTTTCTAAATCCAGTGGCAGCGGCGACCTTCAAAGTCGCCACTGCCACCGGTTTGCTCGTTTTTCCTCTGCGCGATCCCCCACATACATGCTAAGTCCTAAAAAACGGAGTGTCCAATTTCAACTACCAATAACTACCAGTTGTATCAAAAAGTACCATGATGTACCAAGGAGTACTAATAAGAATCAATAGATACCCTTCAGTACCAATAAGTACCAACATGAACGAAAAAGTACCGAGAAGCACCAATAAGTACAAAAAGTACGAATGAGCACAAGCAAGTACCAAAAAGTACCAATAAGTAACAAAAAGTACCAAACACTACCGAGAAGCACCATCAAGTACCATCAAGTACAAATAAAAGTAATAAGTACAAATAAGAACCAATAAGTACAAATAAGAACCAATAAGTACCAAAAAATGCCAATAAGTACCAAGAAGTACCAATAAGTACCAAGATATAGCAAGAAAAAACAGTAATTAGCAAAAGTACCAATAAGTAGCAAAAAGAACCCAAAAATACCAAACAGTACCGAAAAGAATCATCAAGCACTAATAGGTACCAATAGGAACCAATAACTGAAAATGAGTATCAATAAGTACCAAAATGAACCCAAAAGTACCAAAAAGTACCAAACAGTACCGAAAAGCACCATCAAGTACCAATAAGAACCAATTAGTACCAATAAATGCTAATAAGTACCATTAAGTACCAATAAGTGGCATTGAGAACCAATTAGAGCCAATAAATGCTAAAAATACCAACAACTACCACTAAATAGCAATTAAGACCAATTAACACCAATAAGTATCAATGAGCACCAATAAGTACAAATAAGCACCAATAAGAACTAATAATAACCAAGAAGTACCAAAAAGTACCAATAATTACCAATAAGTACCAATTAGAACCAATAGGTACAAATACGTACCAAAAAACACCCAAAAGTACCAAAAAATACCAAAAAGGACCGAAAAGCACCATCAAGTACCGAAAAGCACCATCAAGTACCAATAAGTACCAATTAGAACTAATAAGTGCCAATAGGCACCAATATATGTCATTGAGAACCAATAAGTGCCAATAAATGCTCAAAAGTAACAATAGGTATCAATAAGTACCAATATGTACCAATAAGTACCAACAGGAACCAATAAGTACCAACAAGAACCAATAAGTACCAACAAGTACTAATAAGTACCACTAAATAGCAATTAAGACCAATTAGTACCCATCGTTACCAATCAGGACAAATCAGTACAAATAAATACCAATACGTACCAATAAAAATCAAGAAGTACAAAAATGTACCAATAATTACCAATAAGTACCAATAAATACCAATAAGTACCAAAAAGAACCCAAAAGTACCAATACGTACCAAACAGTAGCGAAAAGCACCATCAAGTGCCAATATGTACCAACAAGTACCAATAGAAACCAAAAAGTGCCAATACGTACCAAAAAGAACACAAAAATACCACGAAGTACCAAACAGTACCGAAAAGCACCATCAAGTACCAATAAGGACCAATAAGTACCAATAAGTACTAACAACTACTAACAAGTAACAATCAGTACCAATAAGTACCATAAAGTACCATAAAGTACCAAAGAACAAAAACTAGCCTAGGTACCCTCCTTCCCCTGCAAATGGACTCTCCCTAACGAACCATACCAGCCCGCGTCCTCGCGATTTCAAATTTTTAAATCGCTATATCTCAAAAATAAGTCAGAGCGCTACAAACGGACTTCAGATTTGTAATGAACGTCAAAAAATTAGTTCATTTACGCAAAGAAGTGGCAAAAAATAGACCTAATTGGGCCTAAAGTAAAAATTTACCCAACTAACTAGCCTAGCCTAAGTTAGTTACCTAATCCATTCCAGTCGCGTGAACACGAGAAAAAATCATGAAATCCGCAGAAGAATTTTCCAATAGACAGACTAGCAAACACAATACTACTGGCACTTATCACAAGCACGTAATTAGATCACTTTTTTGTCATTACACGTCTAATTTAAAGTCAAGTGGTAGCTGCTTTTTAAACGATGACATGCACGCACCGGCACTTTCAACCATAGTTGCAGCACGACTGAACGTACTCGCTCCGACGCTCAGCACTTTCAGCCGTCTGATCGACTGTTGTACGGCCAAAAAACGTCGATAATATCACGCCTATAAATCGGCGAGTACACGTCAACGAATTGTCGGGCGTTGCACGGATGAGATCAAAATCAGCGTCGCATAGGCGTTTTACGGTCGAAGTGGCCGCCGCGCCTATAATACGTCCATGATCGACTGTCTCGTCCTAAATTCGCCGGCGACACGTCCTTAATTTTCAATTGGGGTGCCATGCTTCTATTCCGTATTGCAAGTATGGTGAAATTAGCGTTCGGTAGAGCATTCGTAAAGCTGTTTCAGGCAGGTAATTTTTAACTTTATTCAGGATTAGGATTCAAGAGAGGGATAGGAAACCGTATCAAAATACTAATGCAGGATAATAGGGTATACAATAATTATCACACAGCATGCTACCTACAAGGATTGAATAATTTGTTGTTCCTCTTTGAAATTCTTGAAAATAGTATCATTTGAAGAAAGCCTCGTGAAAACAGAAATTCTTCCGCAGACTAACTTTCACATTAGAGTCATTATTTGCTAAATCCGTTACATAAAATACAGTAATTCTTCCTCAATTTCAAAAAGATAGCTAACAAATTTTTTTTATTAAAAGTTTGTGTACAGTAAATTGAGCAAGAGATAAATTTAAATGCCGGGGCATGTGTGTTTATATTGATAACGAGGAATAACGATTAATGTACATTGCTTGAAAAGATGGCGAACAACATATCATTCAATTAAAATTTCTTCGTTGTGTATCAACAGAAAAATTTGCAGTCCCTTTCGATGTAATAAAATAATTTGAACGAAAAATTTACGACCGAACATTCAATAGCAAGGCAGAGGCTCTATCCGCGGACGGTTACGCCGTAGTAACCGTAATATTGAAAATTAATGACCAATTTAAGTACATGTGTGCATACAATAGGTCGGTTATTAATCATTTATTGATTCAAAAATTAATTTTCAACACGCTTCTTTTCCCAGAAATCACTACGTCAACTATCAGCTAATGCAATCTGTTTGTAAACATTGCTCGAGTAACCTCAAAATCATGTTCACAGTTGTATTTTCGGATCTTGGGCAGAGTTACTCCAGTGAGAGTTACGCGAGTAACTCTCGGGGTTATGACTGGAAAACAGCCTCTGCTAATATTCCTTTAGTCGATAAAACAGCAACGGTTTCTCTTCAAGGATGCTGGTTATTCATAACTGTTTAGACCTCGAGAACAGATGTGGCGCAATTTGGTGAGAAGTGACTGCTTAGACCTCGACTGTTAAGACTCCATAACTGTTTAGACCTCGACTGTTTAGACTCCATAACTGTTTAGACCTCGACTGCTTAGACTCCATAACTGTTTAGACCTCGAGAACAGATGTGGCGCAATTTGGTGAGAAGTGACAAATCTACTATAACATTATTTATTTTGTATGATGAGCGAAAGCATGACTGGGATTCCATTGGGAATCTGTTTCAATAATATTCAAGATATTATGATATATAAATTTGTATCTTTAGAGGTAGCAGTAATGATCCGAAAATCGTTTGAGCGAATCGAAAGGTCGCGCTTCACAGCATATGAGTGAGCAGCAGATTACAAAGGAGAAGCAAGAGTAAGAAAGAAAAACAGTTTATTTCCAATAAATATGGTACAAAAAGGTATCACATCATTGGTTGTTTAAAATATCTTAAACTAAATACACTTAGATGATACACATACATGATTATTGTAATACACATGTCACTAGTCGAAAAGAAATTTTTGAGGGCAATGTACTCCTATTAATCTACATTTGATGATACATGCAATATTCTATAATATAATAAGAGCCGCGTCCGTCTACATGTCTCTCTGTCCGAAGCCAGCCGGAAGTGTGTGATGAGCGTATCTGTAATACAAGCTTAGGATATGAGTACATGTGTCATGTGATTTGTTGAACATTATTATACATTTTTGACGGGCTGTCTGTACTCGGCTTTATCAACTCTCGAGAGGTTAAATTTTTTTATTTCTTACAGCCTTTCTTTTATTTCGCCTTCTTTTTCATTTCAACTATAGGGGAGTGGACTAGTTATAATTACTAGTACACCCCTGGTTTTTTAATATTAGAGAGGAGGTGATGTTACGCTGCTGGCACTTCTAGAAGGTCGAGGTGTTGGTTTTTTTGGTATACTCGATCCGTCATAAATGGATGGAAGCGATAATTTTGTAAAAAATATACTTCAGACGTAGATCAAAAACAAATACATCCAACCCAACAGAATCAGCGAATGAAATACTCTTAATCTTGTGCACTGGTGAAACTCCTATGAAAAATAGTCAGTAAGCTTCCTTGACAGCGTGATAAAGTGGCAGACCAACTGAGCTTTAACGTGGCTTTCCCACGATTTTCTATGCTATCTTATACCTTTTCTACTCTTTCCTCAGTCTCAATTGCTGATGTTCCATACAACCTTACCTACCAACACACGTGATATTCATTCCAACTCGGAAACTGCTGGGTTAATGTACCGCAAATAATTGTGGAGTTGATGAAGCTTGTATCACAGATACACTCATCACACACTTTGGGCTGGTTTGTGTGACACACAGGCGGACGGACGGACGCGGCTGCTTTTATAATCACTATTATAAAAGGAGCCGCGTCCGTCCGTCTGTGTGACACCCTCATCTAATCGATGGCTTTGATAGCAACCAGGATAAAGCTTAAGAAATACAAGAAATTATTCTTTTGTATTATTTTATTTTTCTTTGGCGATTCAATTCCCTTTCACTTGCATTATGGTATCCAGAATACGCAAATGATTATTTTTACAAACAGAAATTTTCGTTGGAGCTTTCTCTGATTAAATTCATCATGTCGCTTTGATATTTTCAATTGATAATGCGAATAAAAGTTTTAAATTCGTTTGACCAGTAACCTGGCTGCTACTTAGTATAAGGCCCAAGATTTTTGAACTTGAGTTATTGTTTTCGAAATTGTGATTTTCTTGACAAGCTCCGAAAAGACAATAGACAACATTTCAAAATTAAATTCCGGGAAAAGAGGCCGCAATGGATAGAAATGTGTCTAACCGCAAGAGAAAAGTATATAGCAAGACTTCGACAACAAGAAAAACGCCTAAGACGATCGGATGAACAACGCGAAATGGCAAGACGAAGCAATGCTGCTCGCCAACGAGAAGCTAGAGCTAAATTGACCCTTGACCGGCGTTTGGAAATTCGGAATAATGCAGAGCAACACTGAGTAGCTAGAGAGAGCTAAACACATGAAAGAAGCGAGGAAATTCTTCGGCATAATGCTAGACAACATCGAGTGTCACGAGAAAATTCAACTCAAGAAAGAAGGGATGTAATTCTTCAGACTAATGCCTTACAGCATCGACATCCACAATCGAATTTAACTCAAAAAAGAAAGGATGAAATTCTTCAGATTAATACCGATGAGCACGTGTGCACTAGTAATAATTTAATTAAATAATGATGCACAGTTGTTGCTTGCTTGGTTGGTGCGTGTGTCTGTGACGCTCATAAGGATGCTTTATGACAGAATCTGTGATACAAGTTGTACCAGTGCACACGTACAAGATTATTTGAATCGCCTCAGAAGGACGTCAGCAATGGGTGCTGGTGGCAGTTCAACTTGAGAGAAAGTGGAAGCATTTTTGAGCAACAGCAACCTAATTTGAGACAATTTTCTTAAAGAAGTTCTGAATGTATAGTTCAGTGATCTCGTTCTGTATCATTTCTGGTTTCATGGTCAAAATGCACACCAGTGACAAATTATGTTCTCTCATCCCCAGTTCGCCAAAATGGCAGCCAACCACCTGACGGTGGGCGCGTGTCTCCTGCTGACGCTGGCCAACATCCCGACGCAGGCGGCGAGTTCGCGGTTCACCACCACGCCGCTGCCGGTGCTCAATAAAGCAATGCTTGGCATTGACCCAATTCTGTCAAACCCGCTTGGCAAAAGAGACCCCGGCTTAAAAGATCAAATATTTGTACCCGCCATATCAATAGGGTTACATCGTGAAACAATTGAAATAAGCCACTTCATCGGAAAAGCGGTTCAAGACGTGCGTTGCGACAGAGTATAGTCCTCTTCAATGACAGCTGTATCGAATTTCAACTCGTACAGGAATATGATGACTGAATCTATTTCATTCAACGCAGGAGGTGGCATATCGGCGCAGTACATGGGATTCGGAGGAGGTGCCCACGTCGGTTATGGCTCCAGTTCAAATACTTCTGATGAAAAGTACAAAAAGTTCTTCCGGGAGACAGAAGGAGAAATAGTTCTGGGCGGCGCTGAGTGTCAAACACACGTCGTGTCGGTGAATTTAAACGTTAAGCCAGTCTTCACAGAGAGCTTCGTCGCAGGTCTGAGGAAACTCAATCTTGCCTCTCAAAACCCTCAGTCAGAAAACAGTGTCCATGCATTCCAGGACTTCGTCGAGAACTTCGGCACTCATTACCAAGACACTACGATCCTCGGATCTAAATTAGTGATAGAAAAGCTCTTTTCCAGGAAGGCTGCTAGTGTAGCTGAGAGCACTGCCCGGAAGCGTTGCGTCTCTTCTTCTATTTCTACAAGTTTACAAATGAAGGTTCCGTTTGCTACAGCCGAAGCACAAATGAGTGAAGATACCAAGAAGTGTCCCGGGTCACAGAACTCGTCCAATCCATTCAACTCGCTGGGACTGTCCTCGGAACGTATCATCGCCGTAGGAACTCCTCCATTTTCGACCCCGAGAAGTGGGGAGACAACGCCTTGAAGACTCCCGTACCCATTCACTACAGACTGGTGAAAATATCGCGCATATTCACCCAGGACTGGTTTGACGATATTGTACCTGATGAAAACTTTAATGGTACAGCCATGAGGGACTTCTATGAAAATCTTTCTGGCCAATATTGTGAGATGATGTTCCAACAACCCTGAACCGCCACTTGGGCCGGATGTGGGTACAACAGCAACTGCAGACTCGGGGAGATGTGCGTCGATAACGACACTGCTGCTGGTGGATTCACCTGCAGAAAAGGATGTGGCATCAGGAGCGACTGCTCCCACAACAAAATTTGCGTAAACAACAACAGCATGGAGAGATTCCGGTGCGTTGATCTGTGCTCCTCGTCGCACCTCGCGTGTTCCCCCGGCGAGTCCTGCCACGCTGAGCCCCACAGCGCCAGGGGCTTCATTTGCGTGCCCACCAAACCAGGTGAGTCGTGCTTACCTTTCCGTGCTGCTGTACGCATACAGTGAAACTTGTGAGCTGTGAGTCCCTTTTGTGCTCGTCGTGAGTAATGGGTACACCGCGAGTAATGGGTACATCGCGAGTAATGGGTACATCGCGAGTAATGGTAACACCGCGAGTAATGGGTACACCGCGAGTAATGGGTACACCGCGAGTAATGGGTACACAGCGAGTAGTAGGTACATCGCGAGTAATGGGTACACCGCGAGTAATGGGTACACCGCAAGTAATGGGTACACTGCGAGTAACACAACTTGACCCATTTGAAGTTAATGCTTCAAAATCCTAGCCAAATTTACCATAGACTATCGCTACATATGCTACCTCCATCTATCACATCATCACCGAGCCTCACGTATCCTGGCTATAGACCGACCGGGGTTGAAAATTTGGCCGGGGCCGGGGTTATCAAATTTACCACGGCCGGGGCCGGGGTGGGACAAGGGTTCAGATCGTGTTAGGAGTTCTGACAATATCATCTTAAGATCCATCTTCTTGGGCAAATGTGTTAGATGACTCTGAATACTCTGATGCCAGTGCAGGAGTGTGCCCAAATATAGCGGAATCAGCTATAGCGGAACTAAAAACTTGCAAAAATACAGGGTTCGGTTGACACCTGAAAGTGCTGAAGCCCTTCTGTTTTTAATGTATCAGAGCTATGTTTAATTTTGAGCAAACAGCTATTCAACCAACATCGACGCTCCACCACGGCGTAGCACCTAACTCAAAATTACACGAATCCAAGCCGAATTTAATGGAAGAAACGAAGTCTGTCGATGACTGCGATGATCTGGAACTATAATTGATAGCGTAAAAAAATACTAATTACATTTATTAAACATGAAGGATGATCAAAAGATACTTAATGTAATTTTTTTCAATGAACCATATTTTGATGTAATAATTATGAGTCTATGACATACGTTTCCGAAAGGTGGGGTCACTTCGGACTAGGGGAGACAGGACAGTCAGCCCCATCCAAGCATTTGCTTGGATGTTCATTGTCCAATCATTTACTGAACTGTCCGAAGTGACCTCACCGTACGGCATTCTTATCATGCGAAATGAATAATTTGTACCCTTTGCGAATAGTGAATAGGTAGATTCTTCGTCAGTACCAGTCCAATTTCCTTTCATACTTATGTGTCACATGTATTCTTTTTGTGCATCCGTACTTCTTTCTTTGTTTTTGTCCGTGTCATACTTTGTATTTTTACTTTCATGATATATTTTTAGTACCTTCAATTTATTTTACTTTGATCTTATTTTCAGACCTAATTCTTTCTTATTTCGTTTGAACTGATGATGGAGCTGGACTCCGAAACGTTTTCGTAGTAAAGATGATAAATTTTATCGGAATTTTCTTAGTTTTTAAGTTTTGATGAGGTTGCGATTAAAGCAAACCACTGACGTGTTCAGATATATGAAATGAATAAATTATTGTAATATGTTGCCATTTTTTATTTAAATCTTTAAAATATCTACTATACCGAGTGGGTCACGAAAATGTCCCCGACTTTTAAATTGATTATATCTCCGCTTTATGTTAATACATATGAATTGTCTTTTCATTCAAAATGTTGTAAATTTTGTTTCGTTTTCGAATAATTTCAGTTTTTGAAAATCGTATAATACCCACTTTAGAGTCGTCGATTTACTGAAAGAGGTAGAAAAACTAATTGCTCAAAGGAAAAGTTTTAAAAACAACACTGGGGTTCATTTCACAATGCCTACTGCTAAAAATAATCTCACAATAATGCATTCTACGTATCACAAAGGTTTTAAACCCTCTGATAGGTTATTTACTTCCTTATTTCATCATTTAAAGACACCTAAAATGCAGCGATCCAAGAATTTTCATTTTATTGGGATATGAAGCAACGAAAATCTGGGAAATAGTTAGAAGAGCATTTAATGAAAAATTCCCGGAAAGGAACTCGCCCGATAAGAAGACTGTGTTTAGCTCAGTTAGAAAATTCAACGAACATGGCATCATCTTAAACCGAAAGAAAGGAAACTTAGGACGAAAGTAACTCACAGAACAGAAAATAACATCGCAATTCTTTGGGTAATTTTTCGTCCTAAGTTTCCTTTTTTTCGATTTAGGATGCTGCCATGTCCGTTGAATTTTCTAACTGAGCTAAACACAGTCTTCTTATCGGGCGAGTTCCTTTCCGGGAATTTTCCATTAAATGCTCTTCTAACTTTTTCACAGGTTTTCGTTGCTTCATATTCCATTACAATGAAAATTCTTTGATCGTTAGTGAGCTGAATTTTAGGTGTCTTCAAATGATGAAATAAGGAAGTAAATAAACGGTTCTCAGAGGGCTTAAATACTTAGTAGGATACATCATTGTAAAATTATTTTTAACAATAGGTACTAAGAAATGAAGAAGAACACCATTGTTTTAAAAACTTTTTCTTTGAACATTAGTTTTTCTACCTCTTTCAGTGAATCGATCATTGTAAAGTGGTTATTAAGCGATTTAAAAAAATTATATTAGTCTAAAAGAAAACAAAATTTACTACATTGTGAAAAAAAGACAATTGAAATACTTTGATTTGAAGCGAAGATATAATCAAATAAAATGTGGAGATTTACGTGGGACACCCGGTACAACAAACATCAGTTGTTGTTCGTTCGCTCTGCACCAGTTCTGTTGGTCAGACTGTCCATCTATGGTCTCTTCAATAATTAGAGAGACAGTAATAATCGGTATTATTATTAATATTATTATTAATATTAGTATTATTATTATACAAGAAAGGTTTAGCCTCCCTTTACCACGACAAAGATGTTCCAAGAGAAGAAGGATGAAGGCATCATTTAGTATGGAGTTGAGGGAATGCGGAATCTATGCATAAGGTGCATAAAAACAGTAAGCTGAGAAAGAAGATCATGATGGAAGAAAAAGTTGAAGAAGAAAGTAGTGCGTGCTGAAATACAGAACAGAAGTGAGCCGAAAAAGATGGTTCGTAACAAAACAAAAACCTATTCTATTTTAACAAAAGAAAGCCTACCTAACTTTTAGCTCGGGCCCCCACATAATCCCCCTGAGAGCGCTAATTCCCACAAACACAATAGTTGTACCCCCTCATGGGATAATTCTTAATTAGTTAGATAGCCATAAATAGCATAAAGGCGCTGTTAGGCCGCGCAAAATATTTATCGTTTGAAATATTTGAGAACATCAGCGTTTGAGAACACATGGAATTTTCACGTGGGGTGTACTAGACATCTTGAAGTAGGTTTTGATGGTAGCAGAGATACTGCTTTTTTCTTTTTCGTGACTGCATGTGCTTCAGGATTGCAATGAAATTGCAAATCTTTTAAGAAATCGTTTCAAATTTGATTTAAAAACACGTGAATTTTTCACGTGCGGGTAGTCGGGTAAACTAGTACATACATACATACATATACCGGGCTTATCCTCCCTATGGGAGGGTAGCCGACAGCAGGCCACAATCACCACACTTAGTCACTAGGAGGCGAGAGAGGCAGCACTGGCCGCACCTGAACTGCCAGGATCAGCAGCAGCCCAGCACAACCACCTTCCACAGCCAGGCCCGACAGCCATAGCTGGTTTACCACGACCGCTTCATTGAGTGCAGCCCTCCTCCCGCACAGGACAGGTCAACCCCATCACACGCGGGCAACTTCCAGTATTCGGAAAAGGTAGTACAATCTTAAAAACCTCGGCCAAAACCCCGGTTTAGGGCACTATTTTACCGGGGCCGGCGCAGGGGTAAGCCAAATTTATTGGGGCTTGCAGGGGCCGGGGTCAGCAAAAATGGCCGGGGTTGGTCGGGGCCGTGGCCCCGGTCGGTCTATGATCCTGGCAGGACCCGTGAAATAATTCCAACATGTGATCAGGCCGTAGCATAGATACCGCAATTGTCTTTGTTTTTATTGATGAAGGCGATGGAAGCGCAACGGACGGACTACGTAACTAAGGAAAGAACAAGCACAATTTCAATATGATTAATTATTAGGCAAGAAGTTTGTGAAAAAAGTTGTCATATCTTTCAACCGCGATAAGCTGCATTTTCTCCACAATATATTCAATTTTCACGCAATATTTTGGACACATAAACAAACGTAAGCAGAAGACAAGCTTTTTATATCATTTGAATGGTATCTATGATACCAACCAAGCAAGCAGATCCCCATTGTAATAACATAGGAGAAATTACGCACAAAAAATATATTTATTGATAAATTAATGGAGCCACCTGGCGTTGCATTATATAGAGTTGATTAGGGAGTTCTGGTGCACCAGCGCTACTCTGACGCTGTGTTGACTTTTGGTCGTCGCAACAAAAATATGTCGAGCGACATAAGTACGTCAAAACCTGAACCTTGTCGAACAACAAAAGTATGTCGGCAAATAAATGTATGTCAGAAAAATAACAATCGGGCAAAATTTTGCCCACGCCAGGACACGATCTCGGGCCCCCCTCCCGATAGGACGCCTTCTTACCCACGCGGTCACGGTGACAGTGAGATCCAACAGCGAGTCCAGTGGAGAGTCGTACGGCGAGCTGGACTCGATGCAAAAATCGTATACCAATCGTTTTATGTCAAATAAAAGCGTAAATAAAAATGAGAACTTCCAACCGGTCCAAAATTATTTTAAATCACCGCATGCGAAAATATTGCGTGAAATTTGTCGTGTTATTATCATTCGGGCTGGACTCAATATATTCGCGCTGGAAAAGAAAAAAAGAAAAGAAAAACAGTATATTTCCAATACAGATGGTACAAAAGTACCATCATTGGTTTCTAAAATCTCTTAAAATTAATACACTTAGATGATACACACACACGAGTATTGTAAAAATCGTGTCACTAGTCGAAAAGAAATGATTGAGGGCAATGTACTCCTAATCTTGCTTAATCAACATTTGATAATACATGTTATGATAATCATAAGAGACAACACAATTTCATGGACGATGCATTTTCATTGTGAGGTGAAAGCACTTTTGCCAGTTTACATGTACATGACATAAAACTTCGCAATTCTTGACTCCAGGAAATAATACAAGAATCGCTTGTTTCGGTCAATGGTCAAAACTGTCATTTTAAGGAAGCATGAAAAAAAATATATATATAAATATACATCCGTATATATATACATATATATATATTCATACATATATATACATGTACATATACACACATACATATACATGTATACACGTACACATAAGCATGAGGACCAAGAAGATTATAAGTTTTGTATTTCTAATCCAACAATTTTAACATAGCGGTCATTAGTTAATAAGCATTTTATTTAAACAAAAAGTGGATGATCGCACAACAAATGTATAGTTTTTACATGAATGCTTTACAATAATAAAGAGATGACGAGTTAGGTAATATTACAAGTTGAGAGTGAACAGAAAAAAGACCATTATCTCTTGTAAAATGCTAGTTGTCAGTCTAGTACACACATGTGTGCACATATACACGCAAATATATACACATACACATGCACGCACATACTTACACCAAACTCGTAAGGATACACAAATGCATTTCTATGCATCGAGGCAATACATACGCATTCTATTTAGTGTCATACGCATAGCGTGCACACGTACACATATATACAAGTAAGCATGTGCGCGAATATCAGCGTAAACCAGTCAGTATAAACCAGAAATTCCAATCGAGGGAAACGGAGAAAATATCTTTTATTATAGCATGAATTTTATGAAATTTCGTACTAAAAATAGTGGCACAAAACAGTCTACCTAAGTCTGAAACATGAAAACGATTGTGGGACGTGAATAAGAAAGAAAACATTAATGTCCTATAATGGTTTCATATTAGAAAATAATAAAAATCACATTATCTTTGAAATGTGGCGCAAATTGTCGGCAATTGATAAACAAACATAGGTATCACATTATTATAAGCATATAACTATAAGCGTAATACTGCAGTATAAATGGATGATCACACAACGAATTTGTTGCTTTTTTTACATGGATGCTTTACAATTTCATATTTGAAAGAAAATCACATTATCTTTGTAATATGGTGCAGAATGTCTGCAATTGATAAACACACACTCACACATAGGTACCATGACGGTCTAGTTTGATGCTTGCACAGAAACGGAGAGGAATGACATAAAATGCAACCTTCGACTGGTTTATCTACTGTAGTGCACGCAGGTGTACGTGCACATATGCACACCCATATGACCACATACACCTATATACGTAAACACATATTCAAGTAAGCATGTTTGCAAATGGCAGCGTATAGGCGATCAAATCACAATACCTACGCATACTTTAAAACTGTTGTGTGATATCTTGTATTATAAAACAATAAGCGAGGGAGATTTTAGAGCAATGGAGATACCAGGCAAATGAGATTCGACAGTACTTATTTTGTGTGTTCTGTAACTAAGAATTATCTTGGGATACAAGATGACGAGTTATTTTGGCTTTAAATTCTCTCGATCTTTGAGGGACTTTAATACTCAGGGGAAGTTTGTTCCACAGTAAGGCGCCTGATATGGACAGAGCCTTCTGCCCTAAGTGAGATGAACGATAGTTGACTAAGACATTATTGTTTCTATTCAGTTTTTGATTGGTTACAGTGGGTGGATGGAAATGCACTTCTCAGCATTGCTCTGAGGAAGATATAACGAGGAGAATACGTATTGGGCCTTCTGCATGAGGAGCCTTTCTTGGATAGGAATCCAGCCGAGTTTATTGAGGAGAGGGGTTACGTGATCACTTCTTTTGAAATTACCGTTGCAAACCACCTTCGCTGCAAAATTCATGCACTTTTGTAAGTCCCTTTGAAGGTATTTAGGTAAGTCTCCCCATACTAGGCTGCAGTAGTCAATGCGCGAGAACACAAGGGATTGAAAGGCTAATAACCTGGATTTTTCATCTAGCATACTTTTTATACGATGAAAAAACATTAAAGTTCCATAGATTTTGTTGAGAGTAGTCTCAACGTGAGATTTGAAGGACATATTTCTATCGAACCAGATTTCTAGATTTTTAATTTTTTCTGATGCATTTATTTTATTATTTCCAACTGCAAGAGTAAGATCTGAAGTTTTTTTAATTGCATCTTTGGATCCAAAAATAATGCATTGTGTTTTATTAGCATTTTATTTAGGCCCATTTCGGTCGTACCATGATTTCAGGCTAGTCAGTAAAGTTCCCGCTTTAATTTGCATCTGTGGTATTTCCGATACAGAACTTGTTATTGCAATTTGAACATCATCTGCATACATTGAGATCCGTGTGTTTGAAGGCATTGGAGAGAAATCATTAATGAAAATACAAAACAGTAGCGGACCAAGAATGGATCCTTGGGGAACACCAAAATTGTTTTGAATGAATGGGGACAATTTGTTTTCTATGCGGACTGCATGAGATCGATTTGACAAGTAACTTTCAAACTATTGCGTTTCTATTCCCAAGTTCAGTATTTTACGTAGAAGTCTATCATGTTCGACGCTATCGAACGCCTTACAGAGATCGAGTAGCAACAAGAGTGTTACATTCTTTTGGTCGATGTCACTATATATTTTTACAGAGATATTGAGCAGAGCGTCTTGAGTGCTAGTATTTCTTCTATAGGCATATTGGTTTTGGTGGAGTAGATTTGACTCATCCAGGTGAAACGACAGTTGATTTGTCACCACTTTCTCTAATAGTTTTGACATGACAGGCAAAAGACTGATGGGCCTGTAGTTTGATGCTGTATTTAGGTCACCACTTTTATGCAACGGTCTAATAATGGAGTGTTTCCATTGGTTTGGAAACATGTTGGTTACTATTGATGTATTAATTATCAGACGAATCCATGGTGCTGTAACAGGGAAACTGTCTTTGATATATTGAAGACTGATACCATCATGTCCAATTGCCTTTGTGTTTTTTAGTGGGTGTAAGATATTTTATCACTCCGGTAAATCGACAGGGCGTGGTCTCCACTTGACATCAGTCCTCGAGGGTGCAGTGGGGCATGAATTTTCAATTGTCGTTTCATCTGGATTGGTACACACCTCACTGAAAACTTGAGCCCCTACTTTTGAAAAGGGATTTTCAAAATTACTTTTGCGATCTAGATTTTTATATGGGGCTACCTCACTAATGATTTCCCAAGTTCGTTTCGGGTTATTTTCAGCCGTTATCAGTGCCTGGTGGAAGTGAGTTTGTTTCGCTTCAGTGATTTTCTTTCGAAGAATTTTCTCATGTTCTTTATATCTCTTGTATAAGGTACTGTTTGATCATTTTTTTGTACTCTCGCAAGTTAGCTTTCTTTATTCTGCTCATCTCTTCCACTTCGTCGGTAATCCAAACAGTCCGTTTAGGCTTGGATTTTCTGGTAACGTAAGGTGCACATTCGTCGAGAGCTGCTGTGAAGTTCTCGTTGAAGATTGACACTTGAATGTCAACAACGTCAGATTGCTTCATTTTCTGGAATGAGGTGGACCTATCGAGAAGTTTTTCTTGAAATAGTTCTGCTGAATAGTGCCTTTTCGAGCGATAGGTCATTAAGCGGTATTTTTTTCTTTCCTTTGCAATATTAATCTCATATTCTACAGGGTAGTGATCGGAAATAGAAGGTGATATTACTGTACTAAGTATTGCAGTGGGATGATTTGTGATTGCTAGATCGAGGAGAGTTGCAGAGACTTTAGTGATGCGAGTCGGTTCTTTGACCATTTGTGATAAGCTTAGTTTATACAATAGTTTGCTTAGCTGATTGTTTTTGTCCGTTAGGTCAACATTAAAATCTCCGAAAGCAAAGAATGATTTTTTTGTCTGAAGGATTTCTTTGAAGGTTTCCTCAATGAAATCTAGTGTTAGATTTAGGGGAGACGATTGGTGCCGGTAAAGGCTGCCAATGATGATTGATTTGTGTTTATTTATTTGCGCTTCTAACCAAACCATTTCAATGCCTTCGCAAACTTTATTCGCTAAAAGTGAAGATGTTGAGTACATTTCTTTCACAAAAATACAAGATCCACTACCTCGGCTGGTTTTAGCGCCATCGTAGCGGTACAACACGTAATCAGGAATTTTAAAAAATGAGCTTTGGGTTCGTGAATCAAACCAGGTTTCTGAGACACACAAAATGTCAATTTCTTCAGTGACCAACATTACTCTGATTTCATCCAATTTACCATTCAGGCTTCGAGCATTTACATGCTTAATTTTGATTTTACCTATATTAGCACTCTTTTTGAAGGTAGCAAAGTTACTATTTCGATGGGATCGTTCAGGGGATTTATCGATTTTGTTTAAGTTTCCCAGGGTGTTTGGCCCAGCTTCTGCTATGTAAGAAAGTCTACTATTTGGCTGGGCAGCGGCACTCTGTCATGTTGAGGTGATCCCGGTCTGATTTTTGCCTTGTGTGACAAGAGCTCTGTAGTGATCGCTTTTACGATGGAGCAGTAGTGAAGGGTTATTATTTGATAACTCTGAAAGGGGATTGACTGATATTTTCAAGACACAATGATCCTGTTCATCCAGGACGAGAAGTTTTTGGCCTGTCACATTTGAAATGATTAGTGGTATAAGGTCTACAGCAGCTTGATCAAAATGTTTGTAGTCAATGTAATTATCTATGAGGTTTTGCATGTCTCCACTGTTCTTGTAAAAAAAATTAGCGTATGTGCTGTTGTTTGCTTTACTCTCTGTTTTGATTGCAGCCTTTAGGGAATTGTAATTCCAATTTGATGCCGGTTGTTTTGTAAGTAGATGAGCTACTGCATGGAGGAGGCAGTGTCCATCGGCTTTTAGTGGGAATCAGTTTTATGTTCCATGATCGTTTCAATTCATCCATTGTGGAATTCATGCCTTCACAAATGGGGCTGGAGACGTTTTTTTCGTACTTTTTACATCATTAAGAGGTTCTGAGAGGTGCGGGGAATTTACGTTTTTCTGGCTCTGAAAGGGCGGGCTGTGGTGATTTCTCAATGTATTCGGACTCAATGTATTCGTGCTGAATCAATGTATTCTTGCTGGACTCAATGTATTCGTGCTGGACTCAATGTATTCGTGCTGGACTCAATGTTTTCGTGCTGGACTCAATGTATTCGTGCTGGACTCAATGTATTTGTGCTGGACTCAATGTATTCGTGCTGGACTCAATGTATTCGTGCTGGACTCAATATATTCGTGCTGGACTCAATGTATTCCTGCTGGACTCAATGTATTCGTGCTGGACTCAATATATTCGGGCTGGACTCAATGTATTCGTGCTGGAAACAATGCACCAGACTCGTACTATATCAATACGTCACCACGATTGTGGGATGATTCGTTGTCATTTCTACGCTTATGTTCAACAGGCAGAGCTGTGCTTGCTGGTGGTAGAGGGTACATCGACGGCAGCAGCACAAGACTCAAGGAGGTTGAGTCCCCCAACTACAAGACCTTCCCTGACCTCCCTCGGGCAGTTAGCAGCGTTGCGATGGCCAAAGCTGGTGACCATCTCTACGCGTGCGGCGGGGTGCACGATGGAGGCTATTTAACTGAGGCAGTTAGCAGCGTTGCGATGGCCAAAGCTGGTGACCATCTCTACGCGTGCGGCGGGGTGCACGATGGAGGCTATTTAACTGATGAGTGCATCAACGTACACACCCCGGGGAATGTGTGGCGGTCTATGCAGTCCCTTCCGGTTGAATTAGGGGGGGTTCTGCAGTGTCGGTTGGGGACACCCTGATCTGGTTCTTTGAAGGGTCAAAATTAGTGAAGTTTGATGCAGTAAAGAACGCCTTCACGACAGCTATTTTACCATTTAATAGCAACAGGTACCATTGTTCTGTTTCGAACGGGACCCACGCGTACGTCATTGGTGCCGGCAGTGAATTTAATGAAATCTGGACCAACAAAAACCCGATGGATGAAACTGAGTGGGAGTTGGCTGGGCACTTGATGGAATATCGAGGGGGACACGCCTGTCTCTGGTATGGCTCGATTATATTGATAACAGGGGGATACAGCAGGAGTGATGTGGAGCTATTCAACACAGAAACGCGTTAGGTGTGGGCAGTGAAGGAGATGCCGAGGGGACTGCGGGATCACAAGATGATGCTGTACAACGGCATGCCCTCGGTCGTTGGTGGGTGGGACTGGAGCCCGTATACTTCTCGTATCACATCTTTTTCTATCACAGAAAATAGATGGATCGAGTCGCCAATGAAGCTAAAAAATCCAAAAACCGTGTTTGCGCTGGTTAAAGTTTAGAAAACATTTTCTCAGTATGAGCTTTACAACGACGTAGAGCACTGAACAACACTGATTCTCGGACTGGTCTCTGATTTACATGGAGTGTGTTGTCTATTTATCTCCTTGTGCAACTCTGGTGGTGTTGCTGGGTTACACACTCACTCGGTTGTGTGTTGGTTATGCACATGTTTTCAGTATCGCAGTCCGCGGTGTGCCTTCAGTCATAACAGAGTGTCCGTAGTGATGACAAGGGCAACATTTGAGACGCCCTTGCCCTGTACAGTGGATAAGATTTATTTCAAATGTCAAACTTACGAATCATATATCCCGTATAATTAGCCGTGTAAGTCGCCAGGTAATTTTCTGTGTATGATTTTATTTTCATAGCTGATTTAATTTCGTACAATCTACGAAGAACTTAATTAAATGTGTGTAGTTAGTGATTAAATATAGCAAAACACTTTCCTAATGTTGAGTTTGCGTTGCAGACTCGTATTGACAAGCATTGAGTTTTGTAGTTCGTTTGTGCGCATTGAGCTAGGATATATGGAGGGAGCATAGCCGTCTGTGAAGAGAACCAGTTTTTGATATTTCTCCTATGTCTGTGGTAACCAATAGCCATCTCGCAAGTGTGACGTCAGCACGGAAGTCAGTAACCTACTAATTACGGTAGGGTGTGCACACGCTCGCTGAATGCTCCTCTAGCTGTTGAGTTATCAAATTATTAATCATTAATCTGGGATTCTTAGACTCCGAAAGATAATAAATTGTGTTTCCTCACTTGAGGACACTTGATAATATCAAAATTACTGGCAAAGATACATTAAGGGTTGAAAACTATAAAGATTACAGGCCCTTGATTATAACAAATTAGAGCGATTTGCACGCACACCTCACCCTTCGATTTCTGGAGCGGTACTTATCCTGCTTTGGAAAATGGGAGGGTAGTTGTAGAGGAGGGGGGGGGAGACAAATTCAGCCAAGCGTCTGTGGTTGGCTCAGAATTGAGACGTGTCGGGCATTGAGAGTGCCCGAGTATTTCAAATTTTTCAGCCAATTTGCAGCTCCATCCATATATCCTCCATCCATAATCCATATTTCAAATTTTGCAGCTTCATCCATACATCCTAGCTCCATGCTTGTGCGCGTTTGCTGCCAAGGGAGAACATTTGCTTCACTTATCGCTTCAATTGTAGCCAGTTTTGGTAGTGAATTGCTGCCTTGTGCCTGTGTGAGCCCCGTGCTTCATTTCGCTTGGTTCTGTGCCATCGTTAGATGGTGCGGTGATCTCTGAAGGTTGTGCTGCGTGGTGGTCGGCTTCTGAGCTCATTCTTTTGCTGTGCCATTTGTGAACTTGTAATTTGTCAACACAATCTTATTTGATTAAATATAATTTGACAAAAAATATCTACCTTTTGTGTTATTTATACCAACAACTTTAGTTAGAAAACATACATTTGTCCTGGCGTAGGAGTGTGTCCTTATAGCAAGGAAAAGCAAACACAAAATGTCCGGTAGAGATAATACAAAAACCATCAGTGGGCTTTACAATATTTAACACAAAGATCCTCAGCTGATAAACACACACGGTAGTCGCAATACCATGTCGGTGGTCGAAACAGATGATGGAGAGAAAAGCAAGCAAAACTGCACGTCCTTTGCTGCGTAATCTAGGTTTGATAATGGATGTAAATACAAGTTGAGGAAACTTGATGCCAGTCACGATGTATTGATGAAAACACTCTCATTAGAACCTACATTGCAATACGAGCTCAGCAATTTCCGATATCAGGGATGAATGATGAATATAAAATGGGTAAAAATGAACAATCCGGCGTCCAAGACTACAAGGCCGATTTTCAGAACTATCTTCTCACTCCCACACATCAACTCGTACGCCAGTTGACGAGCTGGTAGGAAATGGAATGTTTTACCTCTTCACAGATTTGTGATACCTCCAACGCTGACAGTACTGGCGCAAGAAAGAAAGAAAGAAAAGAAAAGAAAAGAAAAGAAAAGAAAAGAAAGAAAGCAATAACGAAAGAAAGAAAGCAATTAAGAAAAAAAGAAAAACGTTTATTACCAAGAAAGTCATTGCATGAGATAAGTGACACATTGGACTTCAGTCACCACTAAGCGCAATTCGTGGCCGAACCGTTATGGGCACGCCCTGGCGTAAAGATGTCGCGGGTTCGAATCTCGGTGAAAGATGGCAATTTTGCTTCTAAATAATTTGAAAACTCCTGGATAATCCTCCGCAATTCCTCGTTAATTAGTTGAAACGAAATGAGCAACGACAAAAAACGCTTGACCGAAACAGACAGAAACACCGTCATAAATGATTATCAAGTTGTCAGAAAGTTAGTCAAAAGTAATTTGTAAACAACATCGCGCAACACAAAAATGTGAACAAACATGCATGCAAAATGAAATTCATAGCTTGTTCATCGTGCGGACAGAAAGATAATGTTTTCACGAATCATTTGCTCAAATTGCGCTTCATTTCATGTCTGTTCCTCTGGGGTAGAGAATGCTACGAGGGATAGATCTATTTTTGAAACGGTTAGCAAGCGCAATAAATTCATTTGCTGGACGATCGAGTTATTTCTGAGAATGGTTCAGCGTTGGCTGGTCGCAGCGCAGCGAGCCAAGTGTAATGGGCCCTTGTTTTGTTTTTATGCAAAGGAAAGAAACTCATATGAATGTATCTGTAGATATACTCATATATGTATACATGCATGTGTGTGTATACATTTATAAACACACACATACACACACACACGCACACATATGTGTACGTATAGAAAATCAGTGTGAGAAAAAATGATAGAGATGATCAACAGTTTCCCTCCTGCTACATCTAAATGACAGCTGCATTGCTAACTGTAATCGAAAGAAATAACTTGGAAAGAAAAGAGTAAATGAAGAGAAAAAAGACTTCGAGAACCGTAAAAATGAACTAGTATCTAATTGTCTAACAGAATTTGAAAAGAAATCAAGTTACAGTCTAAGAACAACAACAAAAACATCTCGGGTTTCCCGTCCTCTCGGTATTCTCTTCAACATCATACGGACATGGGTACATGGTACAACATCATACGGACATGGGTACATGGTACAACATCATACGTACATGGGTACATGGTACATCATACAGACGGGTACATGGTACATCATACGGACATGGGTACACGGTACAACATCATACGGACATGGATACATGGTACCACATTACACGGACATGGGTAAATGATACATCAAAGGGACATGGTTACATGGTACAACATCATACGGACATGGGAACATGGTACAACATCATACGGACATGGGTACATGGTACAACATCATACGGACAAGGGTACATGGTACAATATCATATGGGCATGGGTACATGGTACAACATCATACGGACATGGGTACATGGTTCAACATCTTACGGACATGGGTACATGGTACATCATCATACGGACATGGGTACATGGTACAACATCATACGGACATGGGTACATGGTCCAACAACATACGGATATGGGTACATGGCATAAAATGGGATACTGACATAGCCGGGTATCACTTATAAGTAGCAAATATCTACAAAATTTCGGCACGCAGACGTCGATGGAACAATGGGCCCGACTGGTAATTTTATGGACCGAAATTTAGATTTATTTCTAATTTGAAGTTCTGTTCTAGTTGTGCGCATAGAAAGAAAGAATAAGGAAAAAACGCACATTCCCCCCCCCCCCATGCGGGTACAGGAGTACCTACCAAATGAGAAGTACAATAGCCCTGTCAGGGGTTAATTGTGTCAATGAGGGAAATGAGCAGAATATATTCTTTAGCATATTTCATGCTTGGGACGATGATTAAAAACTTACAAGTACTACTAAAGGATGCCTAGAAAGTCCTTCACTATAAGGAAACAACGGAAGAACAAAAGACACCAATACGCCCTACCAAACCGACTGAAACGCCGTCGTAAATGATTTCAAGGTAGTGAGACAAGGCTGTCACGAGAAAACGTCCCGCCTCCTTGTTAACATTTCATTAACAAGATCAGGTTCTCGGAATTGAGGGAATGGCAAACCTCCAAGACATTACACAATACACAAAAATGTGAGGATGTATCAAGAACACAGTCACTAAGGACAGGGAAAAACAATGATTGTAAACTAAAATTAGAGCTGTACTCACCGATTAGCAGAGACACGACTTACACAGCGCATTTTCTGAGCGCCCTCCGTGGTGCTACGAACGATCGCTTCTAATATTGTGGGGCATGATAAATATGTAAAAATCATATATACCTCTAATCATATCATACTCTAATCTAATGTAAAAGCTCGCTCAAAATGGGTTCAAGAATGGTTCCTAAAAAGTAGTGTGTCGATACCGTCGTGCGGTCGACGTGAGGGTTCGTGGAAAAGGGGCTGTCTTTTGTGCAGCTACCTTTTTCCGGGGCGCTAGCTTTTCCGCACAGCTGCCCTTCCTGAAAGAAAGAAAGAAAAGAAAGAAAAACGATTTATTTCCAATAGAGATGGTACAAAAGTACCATCATTGGTTTTTAAAATATCTTAAAATTAATACACTTAGATGATACACACACACGAGTATTGAAAAACTCGTGTCACTAGTCAAAAGAAATGATTGAGGGCAATGAACTCCTAATCTAGCTTAATCTACATTTGATAATAAATGTAATGATAATTGTAAGAGATAACTCAATTTCATGGACGATGCCTTTTCATTGTGGGGTGAAAACACTTTTGACAGTTTACATGTACATGACATAAAACTTCGCAATTCTTGACGCCAGGAAATAATATATGAAATCGCTTGTTTCAGTCAATGTTCACAAGTGTCATTTTAAGGAAGCATGAAAAAAAGAAAAATATATATATACATAAATATATATCCATATAGACACATATGTACACATACGTATGCATGTGTGTATATATCCATACACACACTCACACACACACACACATACACACACACACACACATATATACATATGTATACATATAAGCATGAGGACCAAGAAGATTATAGGTTTTGTATTTCTGATTCAACAATTTTAACCTAACGGTCATTAGTTAACAAACATTTTATTTAAATATAAATGGATGATCGCACAACAAATGTATAGTTTTTACATGAATGCTTTACAATACTAAAGATATGACGAGTTAGGTAATGTTACAAGTTGAGAGTGCACAGAAAAAAGACCATTATCTCTAGTAAAATGCTAGTTGTCAGTCTAGTACACACATATGTGCACGTATACATGTAAATACTTACACATACACATGCACACATATACCCACGCACATATTTACACCTAACTCGTAAGCATACACAAATGCATTTCTATGCATCTAGCCAATACATACGCATTCTACAGAGTGTCACACGCATAGCGTGGACACGTACACATTTACACAAGTAAGCATGTGCGCAAATAGCAGCGAAAACTAGTCAGTATAAACCAGAATTCCAATCGAGGGAAACGGAGAAAATATCTTTTATTATAGCATGAATTTTATAAAATTTCGTACTAAAAATAGTGGCACAAAACAGTCTACTTAAGTCAGAAACATGAAAACGATTGTGGGACGTGAATAAGAAAGAAAACATTAATGTCCTATAAAGGTTTCATATTAGAAAAAAAAATCACATTATCTTTGAAATATGGCGCAAATTGTCGTCAATTGATGAACAAACATAGGTATCACATTATTATAAGCATATAACCATAAGCCGAATAAGTATATTACTGCAGTATAAATGGATGATCACACAACGAATTTATTTTTTTACATGGATGCTTTACAATTTCATATTAGAAAAAATACATTATCTTTGTAATATGGTGCAGAATGTCTGTAATTGATCAACACACACACACATAGGTACCATGACGGTCTAGTTTGATGCTTGCACAGAAACGGAGAGGGATGACATAAAATGCACCTTCGACTGGTTAATCTACTCTAGTGCACACAGTTGTACGTGCACATATACACACCCATATGCGCACATACACCTATATACGTACACACATATACAAGTAAGCATGTCCGCAAAATGACAACGTATAGGCGGTCAAATCATAATACCTACGCATACTTCAAAACTGTTGTTTGATGTCTTGAATTATAAAACAATGAGCGAGGGAGATTGTTCAGCAATGGAGATACCAGGTAAATGAGATTCGTCAGTACTCATTCAGTATGTTCTGTAACTAAGGATTATTATTGAGACACAAGATGACGAGTTACTTTGGCTTTAAATTCTCTCGGTCTTTGAGGGACTTTAATACTCAGGGGAAGTTTGTTCCACAGTAAGGCGAATGATATGGACAGAGCCTTCTGCCCTAAGTGAGATGAACGATAGTTGACTAAGACATTATTGTTTCTGTTCGGTTTTTGATTGGTTACAGTGGGTGGATGGAAACGCACTATCTCAGCATTGCTCTGAGGAAGATATAACGAGGAGAATACGTATTGGGCTTTCTGCATGAGGAGCCTTTCTTGGATAGGGATCCAGCCGAGTTTATTTAGGAGAGGGGTTACGTGATCACTTCTTTTGAAATTACCGTTGCATACCACCTTGGCTGCAAAATTCATGCATTTTTGTAAGTTCCTTTGAAGGTATTGAGGTAGTCTCCCCATACTAGGCTGCAGTAGTCAATGCGCGATAACACAAGGGATTGAATGGCTAATAATCTGTATTTTTCGTCTAGCATACTTTTTATACGATGAAAAAACATTAAAGTTCCGTAGATTTTGTTGCAAGTAGTCTCAACGTGAGATTTGAAGGACATATTTCTATCGAACCAGATACCTAGATTTTTAACTTTTTCTGATGCATTAATTTTATCATTTCCAACTGCAAGAGTAAGATCTGAAGTTTTTTTAATTGCATCTTTGGATCCAAAAATAATGCATTGTGTTTTATTAGCATTTAATTTGAGACCATTTCGGTCGTACCATGATTTCAGGCTAGTCAGTAAAGTTTCGGCTTTAAGGATACCATCCCAGGCCCTTGCCAGATTCTGTCGATTCCATGGTCATTTTGCATACTTTTGTTGTAAAAGGACCCTTAGGAGGTAGACTATTCGTTCCTAAAATTTTATGGCGCTACGGACAATAATTTCCCAAACCAAAGGCGACCAAACTTTTTCAATTTTTCCGATTTTGACCCCACATAAAAAGAGAACAAATATGAAATGGAAAAAAAGCTCAATGTGAGTTTGTTAGAAATATTCCAAGGATTCTAAAACTGTCTTTGCTTTTGTTCTAGCATCAAAACTGAAGGAGGAGTTACATTTTGAAATATCAATATAAATGAAAAGCACCCAAAATTTTCCATTTTTTCCCAATTTTGACCCCATATAAAAAGAGAACAAATGGGAAATGGAAAAAAAGCCGAACGTGAGTGTGTTAGAAATGTTCCAGGGATTCTAAAACTGCATTTTTTTTTTATTCTAGCATCAAAAATGAAGGAGGAGTCCCATTTTGAAATATCAATATTAGTGAAATATCAATACCTAAAAACCAATATGTCAAATATTTGCAAAATCTAAGGCCTGAATCAAAAAAATGAATAGAATCAATTGTGTTTCTTTTCAAAGGTTACATATCATAGTCAAATTTCATAAGAATCAGACTGAAAAAGAAAAAAAGTATTTTTTTGATGAGTAAAAATTTTTATAATTTTTTTTTTATGAAATCACAATTCACAGTTTGAATATGAAGTTATGTATGGAAAGTATCGAAATAAAAATTAAAACTGCATTCAATTACATCAATTGTTCATTATATTACACTTCAACACAAAATTTTATTTTTTGCTTATACCCAACACTTTGAATTTTCAACATTCATCCTGGGACTAGTTCTCGAGTTTTAAAGCTAGAACAAATCCAAAGATAGTTTTAGAATCCTTGAAACATTTCTAACAAACGCTCGTTCGGCTTTTTCCAAATTCGAATTCTTTGAAAAAATATATAGCTCTAAACCCAAAAAATTGTTGCTGATTTTTGAAATATTAAAAATTTTTGAAAAAATAGAAAAAATTTGAATATGAAAAAACTGAACGAGTGTTTGTTAGAAATGTTCCAAGGGTTCTAAAACTGTCTTTGTTTTTGTTCTAGCATCAAAACTGAAGGAGGAGTTCCAATCTGAAATTTCAATAAAAAAACACCAAAAACACATTTTTCGTCAAAAAAAAAGTAAGGCCTAAATCGAAAAAATGACACGAGTAAAAAAGGTTTACTTTTACAAAATACATATACTGGCCAACATTCAAACGAATCGGACTAAAAAAGTTGAACAAGTGGGATGGTTTCCTTAATTTGCGTCTGTGGTATTTCCGATACAGAACTTGTTATTGCAATTTGAACATCATCTGCATACATTGAGATCCGTGTGTTATAAGGCATTGGAGGGAAATCATGAATGAAAATAGAAAACAGTAGCGGACCATGAATGGATCCTTGGGGAACACCAAAATTGTTTTGAATGAATGGGGACAATTTGTTTTCTATGCGGACTGCATGAGATCGATTTGACAAGCAACTTTCAAACCATTGCGTGTCTATTCCCAAGTTCAGTATTTTACGTAGAAGTCTTTTATGTTGGACGCTATCGAACGCCTTAGAGAGATCGAGTAGTGGCAAGAGTGTTACATTCTTTTGATCGATGTCACTGTATATTTTTTCAGATATATTGAGCAGAGCGTCTTGAGTGCTAGTATTTCTTCTATAGGCATATTGATTTTGGTGGAGTAAATTTGACTCGTCCAGGTGAAATGACAGGTGATTTGTCACCACTTTCTTCAATAGTTTGGACATGACAGGCAAAAGACTGATGGGCCTGTAGTTTGATGCTGTATTTAGGTCACCACTTTTGTGCAACGGTCTAATAATGGAGTGTTTCCATTGGTTTAGAAACGTATTGGTTACTATTGATGTATTAATTATCAGACGAATCTATGGTGCTGTAACAGGGAAGCTGTCTTTGATATATTGAAGACTGATACCAGCATGTCCAACTGCCTTTGTGTTTTTTAGTGAGTATAAGATGTTTCGTAACTCTGGTAAATCGACAGGGCGTGGTCTCCACTTGACATCAGTCCTCGAGGGTGCAGTGGGGCATGAATTTTCAATTGTCGTTTCATCTGGATTGGTACACACCTCACTGAAAACTTGAGCCCCTACTTTTTGAAAGAATGTGATGAAATCCGTGGCTGTTGCCAAGGGATTTTCAAAATTACTAATGCGATCTAAATTTTTATTTGGGGCTACCTCACTAATGATTTCCCAAGTTCGCTTCGGGTTATTTTTGGCCGTTATCAGTGCCTGGTGGAAGTGAGTTTGTTTCGCTTCAGTGATTTTCATTCGAAGAATTTTTTCATGTTCTTTATATATATCTCTTGTATAAGGTACTGTTTGATCTATTGTTTTTGTACTCTCGCAAGTTAGCTTTCTTTATTCTGCTCATCTCTTTAACTTCGTCAGTAATCCAAACAGTCCGTTTTGGCTTAATTTTTTTGGTGACGTAAGGTGCACATTCGTCGAGAGCTGCTGTGAAGTTCTCGTTGAAAATTGACACTTGTATGTCAACATCGTCAGATTGCATCATTTTCTGGAATTCGGTAGACCTATCGAGTAGTTTTTCTTGAAATAGTTCTGTTGAATAGTACCTTTTCGAGCGATAGGTCATCAAGCGGTATTTTTGTCTTTCCTTCGCAATATTAATTTCACATTCTATAGAGTGGTGATCGGAAATAGAAAGTGATATTACTGTACTAAGTATTGCGGTGCGATTATTTGTGATTGCTAGATCGAGGAGAGTTGCAGAGACTTTAGTGATGCGAGTCGGTTCTTAGACCATTTGTGATAAGCTTAGTTTATACAATAGTTTGCTTAGCTGATTGTTTTTGTCCGTTTGGTCAACATTGAAATCACCGAAAGCAAAGAATGATTTTTTTGCCTGAAGGATTTCTTTGAAGGTTTCCTCAATGAAATCTAGTGTTAGATTTAGGGGAGACGATGGGTGCCGGTAAAGGCTGCCAATGATTATTGATTTGTGTTTATTTATTTGCACTTCTAACCAAACCATTTCAATGCCTTCGCAAACTTTATTCGCCAGTAGTGAAGATGTTGAGTACATTTCTTTCACAAAAATACAAGATCCACTACCTCGGCTGGTTTTAGCGCCATCGTAGCGGTACAACACGTAATCAGGAATGATAAAAAAATGAACTTTGGGTTCGTGAATCAAACCATGTTTCTGAGACACACAAAATGTCAATTTTTTCAGTGACCAACATTACTCTGATTTCATATAATTCAGGCTTCGAGCATTTACATGCTTGATTTTGATTTTACCTATATTAGCACTCTTTTTAAAGGTAGCGAGTTTACTATCTCGATGGGATCGTTCAGGGGATTTATCAATTTTGTCTAAGTTGCCCAGGGTGTTTGGCCCAGCATCTGCTATGTAAGAAAGTCTACTATTTGGCTGGGCAGGGGCACTTTGTCAAGATGAGGTAACCCCGGTCTGATTTTTGCCTTGTGTGACAAGAGCACTGTAGTGATCGTTTTTACGATTGAGCAGTAGTGGAGGGTTATTATTTGATAACTCTGAAATGGGAACGACTGATATTTTCAAAACACAATGATCTCGTTCATCCAGGACGAGACGTTTTTGGCCTGTCACATTTGAAATGATTAGTGGTATAAGGTCTACAGCAGCTTGGTCAAAATGTTTTTCGTCAATGTAATTATCTATGAGGTTTTGCATGTCGCCACTGTTCTTGTCAAAAAACTTAGCATATGTGCTGTAGTTTGCTTTACTCTCTGTTTTGATTGCAGCCTTTAGGGAATTGTAATTCCATTTTGATGCTGGTTGTTTTGTAAGTAGATGAGCTACTGCGTGGAGGAGGCAGTGTCCATCGGCTTTGGTGGGAATCAGTTTTATGTTCCATGATCGTTTCAATTCATCCATTGTGGAATTCATGCGTTCACAAATGGGGCTGGAGACGTTTTTTTCGCACTTTTTTCGTCATTAAGAGGTTCTGAGAGGTGCGGGGAAATTACGTTTTTCTGGCTCTGAATTCCCGTTCTGTGGTGATTTCTCGTATGGGGATTTGCAGAGAACTGAGAAATGCTCGTGTCAATTATATTTTTCTGGTGATGATTGTGCATACCGTTGGGTAGTGGATTTTCCATCGATTGTCGACTGCAATTTTGCAGCGATTTCTCTCTTCCTGTTGATTTTACTGCTTCCGAGTATGTGATTGGATGTTGATTTATACTCGTGTCTGAGAGGGGCTTTTCATCCTCTTCATCAGCATTGGATAGCAATGAAAACCTATTTTTTGTAGGCACTCCGCAGTTGTTTGTGGCGGATGCAGGAGAGGGCTTGTTATATGACGGCGAACATCGGGAGGAGAGGGGAGGAGAGGGTTTGTTATATGAAGGCAAACATCTGTTTATGCTGCTAGAGGTTTCACGTGGATAGGCGGTCAACTTAGAACAATCATTCAACTGATTGTGCTGTTTTGAATAATCATTTGAGTATTCAATTTCTTCATTCAGATCATGGGAGTTTCTGACACAGGAGATAAAATGTGAAGTTAGTCTCAAAGGTGATTTTAGAGCAATTTGCTGGAGAAAATGATGCGTGTCTTCTCGCGTAACGGGTCAAGTGCGGACATTGTTGTAAGCTTCATCAACAGGACCGGTTTTTACATTTGCTCGCAGCGGAATCTGTTTAAGACCAATTTTTCTGCACAGGCTCGATGCCATGTACAATTGCTGCCCACTTCAGGCACTCACCACATAAATACGAGAAAGAAGATTCTTTGTCATGATCAAATTTTTTAATTTCGTGAGATTTTGGGACGAGAAGCTCAAACCTTTGAAACTAATTATATAGTTCCTGAAAGGAGGTGCGCGTTCAATCTCGTCATAGAGATCATTTAGACGTTCCGAAGTTATGGTCTGAATCCTGCATGCACTATCAATGTCATCTCTGTTGATTTTTGTGAGACTATTGTCTCCAACGAGAAAAGTGTCTAAAGGGGATTTCGCGTAAGGATGGTTACTCGCAGCTACCACCGGCGTAAAATCATGAGCGCTGATACGATAATTTAAAGCAAAAAGCTGTTCTGTAATCACTTGAATATTTGATACAGTGGAAAAAATCGACGCTGGGCTTGGGGGACAATTTTGTCTCAAAGCTTTATTGAGAAATGCAGCTGTAAGAGACAGCGTGTTATTTATTTCGTGAATAGTTTGGGAACTGGTCATTTGAAGAGGATGTAAGTACCCATCATAAGCGGTAACAGGTCTGGTTGTATTTTTCTCCACTGAAAATCTTACGTTATCCTCGCAGTTCACGCTCTGAAGTATTTTACTGCCAGTATCAGCTGCTGCGTTTGCATTTTCAAACATAACTTCGCCGCCTGAAAGGTCTACACACAATTTATCATTAAAATTATAATTAAAATTACCCCTTATGCTTCTTGACTGGTTGCACACATCCAAAATTTTATCGCGTTCTAACGATGACGTTGGTGTTTCCGTCGGCGGTGAACGATTTTGAGCTTTCTCAGTGACGCAGGGCAGAGGCGACGTCGCCATGACGCAATCGTTTCGGCGAGACGAAGGAGCTCGCAGTGCTGTGGCAGCTTCCGCCAGTGAGGACGTATCTTCTTCACTAAAGATTCTCGGCTCTGTGGACGATGAATCTTCTCGGACACAGTCCAAAGCGTGGGGTTGAGAGTCGAGTGCTGCTTGTACGGAATTTCTTGAACTCGCTTCGGGTGTGCCCGTAGCAGGTTTCAGAACTTGAGAAGATGAATAATTACTGGGAGCTGGATTATTACAAGCAGCGCCTGAGAGATTTTCACCCGTGTCAGATGACTCTGATTTTACAGTCATTAGTGATGCTTCAGGGGCTGAGAAACACTTGCTGATACCAGACTTCACGAACGTCCGAGAAGCATTTTTCGTTTTGACTGTTTGAGGACCTTGAACTGATGGATTCACAAGGGCGGATTTATTAGGTCTGCCTTTCCGCTTTATGGCTGGTGCTTTACGCTTTTTACTGAGCTTTTCGTACGAAGCTGTACTGGAGGATCTTTTTCAGATGGGGCAACCTTCCGAGTAGTTGAACGAGTTCTATATTGATACATTGTGACGTTGATAAAGAGGAAGAAAAATTAAATTTTGTTCATTGGGTTAAAGTAGAAGACCTCGCCTTTTAAAGGTAGATAAAAAGAGACTGCCAGTAGGAAAGCTAGGGGGGGGGGCTTGGGGTGTAAGACAGAGGAGGACAGAGTGTGAGCGGGAGGAGGGGGCAGGATGCTTGCGGTCGGCAGAGCAGCGTTGCTTGCTGTCCTTCTTGGGGAAGAAAAGAGAAGAGAAAAAAAGAAGAAGAAAAGAAGAATAAGAACTTCAACTCTTCCATCAGAAGATTGCTCTGGTGAACTTTTCGAGAAACGTCGGATTGTTCAAGTTTACTCCAAATTGTGGAATTATGCTCTGTCTGTGAACACAGGCTTACTATGTTTAACATGGTAAATTATTTCCGAAGTTGCTGGATCAAGTTTATTTAATTTTTATATCTAAAAGTTCCTTCAGAGAAGAAGAAGTTTTTTATCCTTCTCACATTTAACGTCAATAGTTAACCAAAATTGTCCATCAAAAGAACATGATAATGAGGTGAGCTAATTTTTTGAATCAAAAATTGAATGAGTACATTAGAAATTTCCAACATTCATGCTCTATATTAACAAAAATAGTTCACAAAAAATGGTCACCATTATTTTCCAAAGATGCGAGTTTGACAGAGCACACTTTCTATTTTGTTTCTGGAGATAACGGCACTTGTTCTTCCACGTTAAGAGTGGAGGTGTTTTTGAGGGATGGAGTGGAGATGGAGGGGGGATGGAGGGGGCAGGGGTGAGCTTGTTCGCGCTGCCCCTCACCGGCACTGCGGGAGCAACACAAAGTTTTCACATCTCGCCACTCTGATCTGCTTGTTAAAATGATCATAATTGAATCACCGAAAAACTGAAAGTTCACTTTTACCATTTAGTTAGGTAAACGGCACATTCACGGACACACAGTTCTAATTTCGTACTTCGTGGAGTTTTCCTTCCCTCACATTCTGAAACAATTTAGCTCCGGTAACATGGAGCGTGCGTTCACGGTGACAGACAGTCAAGAATCCTGAGGTTCGTGTGGGTACCACCTACGCCGTAATTAGTCCGCTAGGGCAACAGAAGTAATTTCTATTTGTGCCGAACTACAGCTGTACAGCGAGAGTGAGGTTTGTGTGTGTACCGTCTACGCCGTAATTAGTCCGCTAAGGTAACACAAGTAATTTCTGTTTGTGCCGAACTACGGCGGTACAGCGAGAGTGAGGTTTGTGTGGGTACACCCCACGCTGTGACTAGTCTGCTATTGCAACAGAAGTAAATTTTGTTTGTGCCGAACTACGGCAGTACTGTTAGGAAGACGAGCAACTCTCTGCGCCGTTGTCAGTCCGTTAGGGCTCCTCAGTAAATTCCCTGATATGCCGAACTGCAACATCATCTTCCTTTACGACACATCTATGCGGAATAGTTGGTCCTCCCGAGGTGGTTCCCATAAGCCCCTTTTTTAGGCGAGATGTCGTATTAGACGAAAGCCTGTATCAAAAAGGAGAAAGGAAAACTTTTGACCTCAGGATGGGAATTGTTTATCGCAGAATCTCTTTGCAGTGCCTCTTACATAAACAGATACATTTCAGCATGAACAGTGATTTATTTCCTTTTGCATAAATAGTGTGTACAAACATGAGCTACCGCATAACATGGTACAACACGCAAAATTACATTTACAATATTTGTGCTATTCAGCTTGGTAATCAGACTAATGCCATAATGCTGAAATACAATACAAATAACACTTAAGGGCGAACTAAAGTAAATTCACAGACGCGCCATCGGGGTAGGGAAACAGAAGAGCAGACCTAGAAGTACAGAGAACTGAACACATAAAGAAAATACTCAAGATCATGGGTAACTATAACAAACTGGACTCGACACCACCTGCTGCCTGAAATAGTGAATATTCAAATGTGAAATTGCTCATCAAAGTGCATAAAGAGTGAAAAAGGCAGATTACAGTCGCGCACCACCCACGAAGGCTGGCTTGACACATACGTGGTGTCAAGGTTTGCAGCCGGTCGCTTGAAAATTATCAAGCATAGCTGATCTGCCTCATACAGTCTGTGCCAACCTGCAATGAGCGTACAAACGCACGAATTCAGCACTAGTTCAGATATGTCTGCATATATATATTTGCGCGTGTGAGGGGGCCTTAACGTTCAGTACACCCGGTGTAACAACAATGACTACTTCTAGTAACTCCTTAGGTGGGGAGATAATGGTCACGCTGCCCAGAGGCAATACTCTTTTTCCAACGCATAATTACCGCTGTTCAGGGGTCACAAGCGAGTAGAAGACCGAGAATATTTTAAAGCGTACATGAAATTGCTCACCGATATAAATTCAGATAAGGCTAAGAAGGAGTCACTGTTACGATCGGCAAATAAGCAAGTCGGAGATTTCAACTCTGCCGTTACTAAATTAGTAAATCAGGATCTAAACTATTCGTTTGATGAGGTTGTGAGCATCCTAGATGATGTGTATATAAAAAAGGGATAAAATCAATGCATGCACTAGCACGTGACTTAAATCAGTTGCGTTTTATACGGAATGAGAGCTTGACAGCTCAACAGGTCACAGCTTTGGCTAAGAACAGGAAGTTGGCCGAACATATCCTGACTAGTTCGGACGTTTCGTTTCAGAGACATCTCTATGTTGTGTTGTCGCTAGTGCAAACGCTAACGAGCTAATACAGTTTGCCGAGGATTTAGTCGTATTCAGCTTAGCAACGACGGTATTAGCCCCCTTGCTTGACAAAAATTCGTGAAAATGTTTTCTCGCGACCTTTCTTAACCTTTGAAGAGTTACTAGCCCTGATAGTTCCAGCAGCACGGAATCATCCTGAGAGTAAACTGATTGTGGCGCAGGCAAAGACTGGTGCACAGTACTGGGCTAGAGAGACCTTTTTAGTGGACGTGCCTAACGAGATGGATAGTGACGTGTAGGAACCCTTTCAGGAGGTCTTTTTCACCCTCAGCACAGTGATCGTTGTTTTCCGGAGCGCAGAGCGTTTCCCAGTCCTGGTTTAGAAATCCTGGGTATTCTAGACCCAGTGGTTATGTAGGCGACACAGCTTTAGGTTCACTGAAGTGAAACGAGGCTCGAGTGGAGAACTCGAGACAACCTCCGAATAATTTTGGAACCAAGACGAGACAAACTCCCTACTGTTTTCTATGTCATAGTTCAGTGCACGTGAATACTACATGTAACAAGCAAAGCGGTCCGAGCAAACCAAGCTTGACAAGAAGAACCTGTTATGCAAGTGGGCAACAAGGACACTACGCTCGTGAATGTAATGGCAGTGGTAAACGCGAAACGCACTATGCTGAAGCCCCGGAGAGCAACAAAAACGATTTTCTACAGTAAATTCTGACGAGAGCGTGATGACTGGTGCTGAGAAAGAGTATTTGATAGTTATGCCCGAGGGTCGGCCTACAGCCTTCGTAAATCCTAATGTCTAATTAGTTACCGTAACATCAAGTGCCTGAACGAGAAACTGAAACTTAGTAATTTCAGCATCAGAGGAATAAATTCCAAATGTCATATAACGGGAGAAGTTGATCTCTCCATTACCTTGCCTAGTAATAAAACTTTGAATACCAGTGCCTTATTAAAGATGGTCAATTTAACTACGGTCTATTCCTAGAAAGGGATGTTCTAAAAAATGCAGCGCTCAATTTCAAAGAAAGTTTTATAACCCTAGACGGAGTAAAGGTGTCATTTCATGACATGTATGAGGTGCACGCATGAAGTAATAGGGAAGTAATCATGAACATTGTCAATAATACAGACTGTTTATTGTCAGAGGTCGTTGCCCATAGCATGCACTAAAAAAATAGTTAAAGAGACGCAGAGAAAAAAGAAGCCTTGAGAAAAAAGAAAGAAGCATAGATTTAAAAAAATCTGTTGTGAAGAAGACAGACTCCGAAGAAGAAAGAGAGAAGAAAAGAAAAATGACCTTTGTTGGTACACTTCGGGGCAGTGGAGATATCTAGTTATTCATTGAAGTTAATGAATGGTTTTGTGAGGAAGGCTGAACGAGAAAAACATATAGTAAATAAAAGGATGTTGGAAACGGTATTTACGAGTATATGACAGAATCAATAGTTACGATAGACGCGGAGGGATGTGTGCCCCAGTTATCGAATGTCTCAGATTACGATATTTTATTAAGTGAGAATATCATTCTAAGTAATATGGACACAGTAGATGTGTGGCGGTAGATGTGTAAATTACCAGGTAAATTTACCAGCGATACTGAGTGATACTATTGAGGAATAGTGTTGAATTAATGGACGCAGACAGTGAGGACGTTTTAAAGAAGCTGGTACCGGAGATTTCGATGGGACTCTGACTTTAGTTCATAATTTTAGTGGTGAAATTAATACCATTGATAGACGAAGAGAAGAATTATGTACCAAATGAAAATAATGAAGAATGAGAAATAATGAGAGGTGAATGGCGCCCATTAAAAGGCATTGAACTCTAGCGAGACCGCGAGTGTTAGACGCTCAGGCGCTGTATTTCCGGCACCTCTAACTGGCAACAGTCTGATAGACGACAACGTGACCATGAATATGACTAGGTGAATAGTCATGAATATCACTAGGTGAATAGTCACGAATAAGATGTGTTAAGGACGATTGATGTGAATACTTTGAGGAGTGTATACTAATTACAGGAACAAAATTTAATTTATTTAATAATTGTTTAAATGAGAGAAGCTGCACCGAATATTTTCCGATCGCGTTTAAATGATCAAGTGCGTCATAAAGACCGTACGCACTGGTAGGGGAGAATTGTTTGCATGGAGGGTATTTTTAAGTGGTTTGACGTCCCCGTCTAAAAATTTTATGTAACGCAAGGCTTCCCGAATTTCATGAGCAGTGAAGTTTTATGCAATGTTATTTGAAATATATCAGTCGCAAAAGAATGCAATTTATCGCCAAGTCCATCAAAGTCTCCACTGGACAAGTTACTACTGATTGAACGATTAAAATTCAGAGCCATTTAGCCACGACATTTATTTTTACCTTGACAACTAATCGTGTACGTGTACCGTTAAAAGTATGTTCTTACGTATGTTACTTATGTATTGATTATGTATCAAGTATTCTCATTGTATTACTTGCTTATGCCTCATAATAAGCTCGTATACGCTTTTGCTTACAGTTTAGTTGAGTTTAGCATAATATAAGCTCACCTTTCCGTTTATTCGCTACAACAAATTGTAATGTTTTCTTGATTTACGTCACCCTGTGTTAGCTTTAAGTTTTTGTATTTTAAATTTCAAGCTTTAAAAATTGATTAAGTGCATTAACAGGAATTGTCAAGATCTCTGTGGCTTGCACATTTTTTTTTTTGTTCTTAGGCTCATGCCATAACGTCTGTTCGAATGTTAGTGCTAAATTAACAATAATATTGGTGCGTGAATTCTGAATTTGCGAAATGAAATAGCTGATGCCGCCTCTTGGCTCAGGAGACTGTAGGTTTCGAGGCGTAAGCATAATTAAAAATTAAATTAAATGGATCGTCAGAACTTAGTTGCTTGTTATTGAATCAGCATTCAAGAATACTGAAAATTTCCTGAACAGTAGTAAAAAAGCAACTCTTGTTTAAAAATACAAAAGATTGATTTGAAAGGATCTTGTATTTTATTGCTAAAAATAAAATTAGGAGTGTGGTTAACCTAACAGAAGCGTATTCTTGCTTGTGCGTTCATGCAAGCATTTTGTGTCTACATTATAATGTTTAGTGGGTCATGCTAATCAGGTCGTTGTTTTCGTTCCAATTTCAGTTTCGCCTGGGTGTGCGAGAAAGGAACCACAGCGAGTACGGGCGAGTCACGTATTAAAAGTGACGTATTACCCTTGTGGAACTTCACGATGGGTGTACGTGTCGTCTTCACGCACCGTGCTGTGCGGTGCCCAGACCAGACAGCCTGGCGGCCCGAGCGATCGTTAATAACAAAGACGGCCCGTTAATCTCCGGGCGCAGTCAGTTCAAACTAATTAGGGGCAAATCACCTTTGTGCGAGGGAAGGAAAACGACGCTATTTATTGATGCCAATTGAGTAAATTACTTTGAGTGTTCAATTTGGGTGTTTGCCTAAAAAGAAGTGTTTACCTTTAACTGTGTTACGTTTTTTTATCAAGAACGTAGTTTTTCGACCGTCATTTAACTGTATTTAGAAACTTGAAATTTTGGTATTCGTCGATTTAGATTCGTTCAAGCATTATGGACTATATTTAGATTTCATTACGTTTTTTTACTATTTTATAAGAGACGAGATTACAGGAGGTGTTTCTTATATAACGTTTTGTGCACCCATGGTTGAAGGTTGTTGTAACCGGCAGAGTATAAATTGAATTGTGTTTTCTTGTTTTTCGCTATTCATGACTTTGTATGATGTGTAGTAAAATGTTTGAATAGGTTGTGGTTTCTAAATTTTTCGATGCTATTTATATTGTGTTATTAACTAACTAATTTACTTTTCGTCCACTACCCATCCTAAATTCAACGCAACCTAATGAATTTTTTTTTTGTAAATGTGTGTCGTTAATGTGTTATGACAATTGTCCTATTATCATTTTTACTGGGGTATTTTCCTGATAAATTTGCCCCCCCCCCCCAATTCTATCAGGAAGGCATTTACAGGTTGAAACATGGATCACAGAAGTGTATCGAAAACAATGGAGCTTATGTAGAAAAATAAAAGTAATGAGTTGTTAAAGGTTCTGTGCAAGAGAGATGTACTAGGTTCTGTACAAGAGAGATGTTTTCTTCATTTGTTTCTGTTGTGAGTCTTCCTCCTCGTGGGTCGTCATCAAGTTGGACTCTTCCCTCTTTAAAGCGTTTAATCCAATCTTAATGACTGCTCTGCATGGTGCAGAGTCTCCATGGACCTGCTGTAAAGCTTCGATGATCTTAACAGATTTCCAATTTTGTTTAGTTAAAAATTTGATGTTAGCTCTGATCTAAAAAATAGCCATTTGAAGGATTGAAAATTACTATTTGGAGATACAACCTCTCTCGATGCTGACCTGACAGACTGATGAGACAGCTGCAAGTTATCAAGGAAGCTATAAGGACAGGTTTCAACTCGTAAAAACTTGTTAATTTCTGTTCAGTTCAAAATTATGACATTTGTCTGAGAACTTTTGACTAACCCTCGTATGTGAGGTCCCGAATTGAGAGTTAGGTAGGCTTTTCTTGTTGAAATGAAGTGTTTTTTGTCATGGTATGAACAATCTTTTTATGGGCACTGCTGTCCTGTTTTTGAGCTCCTTCTACCTTTTCATTAAACTTTTATCTTGTTTCATGAATTTCTTTCTCAACGTTCAGTTTTTCTGCGCCGTGTGCATAGATTCTGCGTTTCCTTAACTCCATAGTTAACAGTGCATTTTTGCTTTCTCTATTTTGTATTTCTTTGATGCGGTTAGGGAGCCTTAAACCAACGTCGGATTTCGAATCAACGTTGCGCAAATCATCGACATTACTTTTCCAAAATATATTCTAAATCACTCACTAAGAGTTCTTTGGGCTTTGTAGGTTTCAGGACCTATCATTTTTACTCTTTTGCTTACGTATTAATTTATCAACTTTTCTTCTAGAATTTTTTTCCCGCAATTTCTGATGTTAGCCACGAAGTGGCTTTCTGATGTCTGATGGTTGAAGTATGTCATAAGGTGTGGTAATAGCTGTTATGTGTTCCACAACTGTCCAGCCCATGCTAATTGTCTCTCGGTTATTAAGGGCACGCCAGAAGTAACTGACTCTTCAAATTTGTCAATAAAAGTAAAACTATGAAGGCAACGAAGTTGAACCTTGATATATTCGAGAGAATAAAATGTTTATGGTTTATCGAGACTATTGTTATTAACAGCTAGAGAAATTATGACATTGTTTGGAGAGTGCTTTCTAAATCGTTGGATTTTACGATTTGGTAACGTCCCTTGTCCAAATCGTTTTCCAGATTTGTCCCCATGCGACTTCTTATTGTGGAGCTCCCGTATGTCACGATGATATGTAAGAAATTCAACAAATTCACTAGAACTTAAAAACCACATTCATTTTGAAATAGCTCAATTTTTGCCAGATTCAATAAGAAGCGTAATGGAAACGACTAAGAAAAGAGCTCTAATATGTCAAAATAGCCGTGGCAGTCATTTGAGCATTTTCAAAACTTAGTGTGGATAAACCATAAAAGTGTTATTCTTTCAAATAAAAAAGTTTCAACATTCTAGCGTTCATAGTTTTTTGTTATTAGCAAATTAAAAGGCTGATTTACTACTGGCCTTCCCTGTAATATGTATGGCAATTGGCGAGTTGTTTTTCCAGTTTAGCATTATTTGTTCGAGAGTTATGGTCACGTTGTTCTTGATGTAATAGCGGAAAGGTATTTCTATGATATTTCAATTCTGCAGGATTGATTTCACAAATGTGTACTGTACGTTTCGAGCGTCTGGATACAGCTGAAGTTTTATAATTTGTTATGTCGAATAGGAAAGGAAATGAGTTTCGTCATTTCTAAGTGATTCATTATTCATTCATATCATTAAACGGAGCAAGTAGCTTATCATAGGATGTGTGCTGTACATGTTTGTATATACAGGGTGATTTGTAATTCGATGCACATATTTTCACCATGTACAGAAAAATGCAAAAAAAAACGATTTTCATGAGTTACAAAAATTTCAAGACTCCTTCGTTTCCGAAGAATTATTACCTGAAATAATTTTTGGATCCCGTTGGATTAGGTTTACCCTGCAGCCAACAAGTAAAATCGAAATTCCCACGCGTTTTTGACTCTTCCTACGGGAATCTAAAATTATTTCATGTCATTATTTCACGAAAACGAAGGCGTTTTGAGGTTTTTGTCACTCGTGAAAATCATTTTATATTGCGTTAGTCTGCATATGGTTGAAATACGTGCATCGAGTTAAAGAACACCTGTATAAATATTTAATTATAAAAGGAAGTTGTGTTCAATACTACATTCCTACACTACTGAATTCATCAAACAAATACGGATGTGAGGCTACTTTTGCCAATGTAATAAAACTTAGCTTAATGCATGTTTTCCTGTATTGAGGGATTTTCAGTGGGAAAAGTGTAGCTGCTTGAATGAATACAGCAATACTGCCAATATTCCTGTAGTCACTTGGGCAGCTACACTTTATGTTCAAAGTTACTCGTTATTCATATTTTTAAATATTTAGACGTCTATCATGGATATAGGGCAATATGAAAGGTAACTTATCTTTATAACACATTGTTTATAACGCAATCTGATTTAGCGATGATTATTCAAAAATCGTCTGAACAAATCGGTAGGTAAGATTAAGAGAGAACAGCAAATTATGAAATAAAAGAAAGAGAAAAAATGGGGGGAAGATTTGTACTCCAGGAGCCTATTCGTACAATATATACGGGGCTTACATATATATTACACATATATAGAGTCTAAAATATATGTAATTAAGTGAGGGTGGATTTTGGAAAATAATTTATCCTACTTCCTATGATATATCGTTTAACAAGTTCTCTATTAGAATTGAAGAGTTTCTTGAAGCGGAAAGCATCGTTTGCACGCGTAATTTCATCTTGTGGTTTATACAGGATGAATTTACGTCAACAAACGATGAACTTAGTGTTTCTTTCTGAAATATATAGTAATATTATGTGGACTTTCATTTGAGTTATCCTTTAATCACTCGATACGAAGCATTTGATATTGAGAATCACAAAGAGGATGCAAGTCGGAAACGGGGCTTTGTATTGATAAATATTAACATTTTGCCCAGTATGCACACAAATTTCAATTATTACGCGGCTATTAAGCATTACATGCGAAATTTGCATCGTTTTTCAGTATCAAAGTTTCCAGACAATTTTAAATTTTTCAATACGTATGTGCGGAAACCCAGCAGTTCCAGCCATGGTGCAATCAAACGTACGGCAGCCAGTGCATCGCTGCCGCGAGTGTGGCGTGGGTCACTGGGAACGTCATCATCTCAAACGTTTCCTATTGGCTGGCTTGTCAACCGGTTGCGAGCGGCTGTCCCCTTTGAAGTGGACCTACCTGTCTTGTGTATATCGTGGTATACGGCCCCAGACACGGAGATGCGGCTCAGTCATGGAGCTATAATATAGAGGAGGGAGCATAACCGACAGAAACCAGAGCCAGTTTCTGAGATTTCTCTTATGTCTCTGGTAACCAATAGCGTTTAGGCTAGTGTGACGTCAGTACGGAAGTCAGTTACCTACTAACTACGATGTAGTGCGCATACGCTCGCTGAATGCTGTTCTAGCTGTTGAGTTAATCGTGTAATCGTTAATTTGAGATTCTAAGACTCCGAAAAATAATAAATTGTGTTTCCTCACTTGAGGACACTTAATAATATCAAAATTACTAGCAGAGATACATTAAGGGTGGAAAACTGTAAAGTTTACAGGCCCTTGATTATAACAAATTAGAGCGACTTGCACGCACACCTTACCCTTTGACTTGTGGTGGGGTACTAATCTTGCTTTGGAAAATAAGAGGCGGACTTGTAGAGAAGGTGGGTGGAGCCAACTTCAGCCAAGCGCATGGTAGACGAAACAAGGTAGTTGCAAACCAGTCTTTTATAAAATCGAGTGGTGTGTAGGTGACGTCATGACATCGCACCAATAGCAACGCTCAGATTGCATCTGGCAACACTGCTAACCCGAAATCTGGCATCACTCTCAGCGTTACTGGTACGACAATCTTGAATCTAGCCGTGCCGTTCAAACGAAGTGTTGACGAGTCGAGTGAAGTGCAATGTCGCCGCCTCAAGTTAAATTAAAAAGTTTTCAGTTTTGTGTCAGAATAATTCTAAAAATTTACCCTAGATATTTCAATGCCCTGGTTTCAATTTTAAAGAATTTATTGCGCCGAGTGGAATTGTCCAGTTAAATGATTTTAATGTGGAATTCATGTTTGCAGCCGCCATTTCAAAAACACCGACTACCGAAGAATCCTATCGGCATTAAAGATGCACCAAGTGGTGTTGAAAACTGGTGTTGTGCTGTGGTTTTATGATCACAGGACTTTGGACCTAGAAGGTAAGAAATTGAACTTTGAATATTATTTAAATTTTGATTTAAAAAGGATTGCTCATAACTGATTTTTTCCCTTGATGAAGTTGTATCTCTCTATCAAACCTTTGAAACCGGATGCAGTAGACCAGTTCAAATTCGATATGCTAGTTCCATAGGAAAATGCTGTTGACTCGCCTGAAATATGAAGCATAAAGGAAATAAAGAAATAAGAATATAATGTGCACAAATTCTATGCTGATCAATGACATACTGCTTATTTTCAAAAAAAATTTAATGTCATTATAAGCTTTTCATTCCAAAAAGGTTACATAAATCTCGTGGTAGGGTGCTATCATCTCTAATAGTATCTAAATTTTTACGTGTAAATTATTCTGGAAGTAAGATGAGATGACAAATTTTACCAGGTTTACAATGAAAAAACTTCACTGGCATTGTTGAAATTTTGATCTCTCCTTTATGTTGAAATTAGCAAGTAGTAAGCTTAGAATCTGCAGTGCTCAGCATGAAAGCTAGTTTGGACTGCAGACTGTAAAACTTGTGTACCTACTGTATATTGGATGCATTTTCAGAATAGCTTGACTATGTGAGGACCTGAGCTAAAGGTTAGGTAGGCTTACTTTTTGTCGAAATAGAATAGGTTTTTGTTTTGTTACGGACCATCTTTTTTCAGTTCACTGCAGTCCTTTTTTCAGCACCTACTACTTTCTTCTTCAACTTTTTCTTGTTTCGTGAACTTCTTTCTTAGCTTACTGTTTTTGTGCATCTTATGCATAAATTCCTCCTTCCCTCAACTCCATACTAAATGGTGCCTTCCTCCTTTCTTTCTTAGAAAATTTTTGTCGTGGTTATGGGAAGCTAAAACTTTCTTATTTAATAATAATAATAATAATAATAATAATAATAATAATAATAACAATAATAATAATAATTAGTATCACCGGTTCAACCCGAGTATAGGGTTGTCCGACTTGGCCTAAAAATAAAAAAAAAATAATAAAAAATAAAGAAAAAAAAATGAATAGAAATAAAAAAAAAATAAATAAAAAAAAATAAAAAATAAAATAAAACAAAATAAAAAAATAGAAAAAAATAAGTAAATAGTTTTCTGCAAATATTGACACCAGTGGCTTCAATTTAATACCTCACTTGACCATATAGACTCAGCCAATTTTCTAAACGGACTCGCACAAATTTTGAGTTACTGAATTAAGTATATAGATAATAATAATAATTCAGAGTAGCTCTTTTTTCTTGTGTAGCCTATCTAATCTGAAATGTTTAGATTAACTCTTAATAACTTTCTACTTTGTAGCTAAATGTCAAGGTGAAAGATGACAAGAGAGATGCAAAATCTTGTCTAGGATCTTCCATTGTAAAGTGCTACTTTTTATGGCAATCATCTTTTTGAAAATGACACTGTTCTAAGCATAACTGGCAATGCATTTTTATAGATATCTAACTGTTATATGCTTACCATTCATAGTGAGCTTCTATCAATATTTTTGAGATATGAGGTGAAATTTCATGCTGCTTATCATAATTTTATTGTGAGTGCTTCAAAAATGTCATGTGAAGCAACAGAGCCATGTTTCAAAAAAGCATGTCTTATGTTTATGTCAATGATTGTATTTGTATTTTGCTCTCCTGTTATGTTTCTTAATAGAAGTAAAATGAGTCTGGTAATCCACTAAGGAATACATACAATCAAAAATGAAATGTAGAACGTTCTCCAGATTAAGGGCTGATTTCTTTACTTGTCATTTTTTATGAGTCTTACCAAATTGGTATTTGTCTTTTTAGACTTTTTTTATATATAAGGCTATGTGACATTGGGATTGTTCTTAAATAACACCGATATATTTACGTATATTACCCAACAATAACTGTTAATGAAAAATTGTGAGAACCAGCGTGAGTGTGTTACCTTGTTTGGTTGTACTTGAACCTATGTACAGTGCTTCTCTGCATTATTTATTGTACTTGATGCTATGTACAGTACTTCACTGCCTATTACACTTAATTTTTCCTTTTTTCTTCAATTTTTTTTAATTTTTCCACAGCTCTTTTTTGCTCTTTTCCCCTATCTAGGTATCTGGTTCGATCTAGGTATCTGGTTCGATAGAAATATGTCCTTCAAATCTCACGTTGAGACTACTTGCAACAAAATCTACGGAACTTTAATGTTTTTTCATCGAATAAAAAGTATGCTAGACGAAAAATCCAGATTATTAGCCATTCAATCCCTTGTGTTATCGCGCATTGACTACTGCAGCCTAGTATGGGGAGACTTACCTCAATACCTTCAAAGGGACTTACAAAAATGCATGAATTTTGCAGCCAAGGTGGTATGCAACGGTAATTTCAAAAGACGTGATCACGTAACCCCTCTCCTCAATAAACTCGGCTGGATCCCTATCCAAGAAAGGCTCCTCATGCAGAAGGCCCAATACGTATTCTCCTCGTTATATCTTCCTCAGAGCAATGCTGAGATAGTGCGTTTCCATCCACCCACTGTAACCAATCAAAAACCGAACAGAAACAATAATGTCTTAGTCAACTATCGTTCATCTCACTTAGGGCAGAAGGCTCTGTCCATATCAGGCGCCTTACTGTGGAACAAACTTCCCCTGAGTATTAAAGTCCCTCAAAGACCGAGAGAATTTAAAGCCAAAATAACTCGTCATCTTGTGTCTCAATAATAATCCTTAGTTACAGAACATACTGAATGAGTACTGACGAATCTCATTTACCTGGTATCTCCATTGCTGAACAATCTCCCTCGCTCATTGTGTTATAATTCAAGACATCAAACAACAGTTTTGAAGTATGCGTAGGTATTATGATTTGACCGCCTATACGTTGTCATTTGCAAACATGCTTACTTGTATATGTGTGTACGTATATAGGTGTATGTGCGCATATGGGTGTGTATATGTGCACGTACAACTGTGTGCACTAGAGTAGATGAACCAGTCGAAGGTGCATTTTATGTCATTCCTCTCCGTTTCTGTGCAAGCATCAAACTAGACCGTCATGGTACCTATGTGTGTGTGTGTTGATCAATTACAGACATTCTGCACCATATTACAAAGATAATGTATTTTTTCTAATATGAAATTGTAAAGCATCCATGTAAAAAAAAATAAATTCGTTGTGTGATCATCCATTTATACTGCAGTAATATACTTATTCGGCCTATAGTTATATGCTTATAATAATGTGATACCTATGTTTGTTTATCAATTGACGACAATTTGCGCCATATTTCAAAGATAATGTGATTTCTTTTTCTAATATGAAACCATTATAGGACATTAAGGTTTTCTTTCTTATTCGCGTCCCACAATCGTTTTCATGTTTCTGACTTAAGTAGACTGTTTTGTGCCACTATTTTTAGTACGAAATTTTATAAAATTCATGCTATAATAAAAGATATTTTCTCCGTTTCCCTCGATTGGAATTCTGGTTTATACTGACTAGTTTACGCTGATATTTGCGCACATGCTTACTTGTGTAAATGTGTACGTGTCCACGCTATGCGTATGACACTCTGTAGAATGCGTATGTATTGCCTCGATGTATAGAAATGCATTTGCGTATGCTTACGAGTCAGGTGTAAATATGTGCGTGGGTATATGTGTGCATGTGTATGTGTAAATATTTACATGTATACGTGCATATATGTGTGTACTAGACTGACAACTAGCATTTTACTAGAGATAATGGTCTTTTTTTCAGTGCACTCTCAACTTGTAACATTACCTAACTCGTCATATCTTTAGTATTGTAAAGCATTCATGTAAAAACTATACATTTGTTGTGCGATCATCCATTTATATTTAAATAAAATGCTTGTTAACTAATGACCGTTATGTTAAAATTGTTGAATCAGAAATACAAAACCTATAATCTTCTTGGTCCTCTTGCTTATATGTACACACGTGTGTGTCCATGTTAACGAAACCGGTGTTTTTCGTAACCTAGGCACACACATGGCCGTAAAACGCGTGTATATATGTGTGTGTGTGTGTGTGTATGTGTGTGAGTGTGTGTATGGATATATACACACATGCATGCGTGTATGTACATATGTGTGTATGTGGGTACATATTTATATATATTTTTTTTATGCTTCCTCAAAATGACACTTGTAAACATTGACCGAAACAAGCGATTTCATATATTATTTCCTGGCGTCAAGAATTGCGAAGTCTTATGTCATGTACATGTAAACTGTCAAAAGTGTTTTCACCCCACAATGAAAATGCATCGTCCATGAAATTGTGTTATCTCTTACAATTTTTATTACATGTATTATCAGATGTAGATTAAGCTAGATTAGGAGTTCATTGCCCTCAATCATTTCTTTTGACTAGTGACACGAGTTTTTCAATACTCGTGTGTGTGTATCATCTAAGTGTATTAATTTTAAGATATTTTAAAAACCAATGATGGTACTTTTGTACCATCTCTATTGGAAATAAACCTTTTTTTTTCTTTTTTATGTGTACATATATGTGTATATATTTACATGTATGTGTGCACATATGTGTGTACTAAACTGACAACTAGCATTTCACTAGAGATAATGGTCATTTTCTGTTCACTCTCAACTTGTAACATTACCTAACTCGTCATCTCTTTATTATTGCAAAGCATTCATGTACCAACTATACATTTGTTGTACGATCATCCATTTATATTTATATAAAATGCTTATTAACTAACGACCGTTATGTTAAAATTGTTGAATTAGAAATACAAAACTTATAATCTTCTTGGTCCTCATGCTTATGCGTACATATATATATATATATATATATATCTGTATGTGTGTGTATGTATGTATGTATGTATATATGTATGTACGTATATATATGTATATGGATTTGTATTTATATATATATTTTTTTTTCCATGCTTCCTTAAAATGACACTTTTGAACATTTGCCGAAACAAGCGATTCATATATTATTTCCTGGCATCAATAATTGCGAAGTTTTATGTCATGTACATGTAAACTGTCAAAAGTTTTTTCACCCCACAATGAAAATGCATCGTCCATGAATTTGCGTTATCTCTTATAATTATCATTACATGTATTGTCAAATGTAGATTAAGCAAGATTAGGAGTACATTGCCCTCAATCATTTATTTTCGACTAGTGACACGAGTTTTTCAATACTCGTGTGTGTGTGTATCATCTAAGTGTATTAATTTTAAGATATTTAAAAACCAATGATTGTGATATTGTACAATCTCTATTGGAAATAAAGTTTTTTCTTTCTTTCTTTCTTTCTATCACTTCCTCCCTTTTGACTCCTTGTATTTTTACATTCTGTATTACACTATAGTTTATCATTGCCTCCATTTCCTTGTGTATGCATTGCAATATTGCTACATATTCAACATCATCTCTCTGTACAGCTGAACATTTTTATTAAATACTCTCACCTGCATCTTGATTCATCATATTTCCAGTGACAAATTTCAATCTGTACCCTTACTACCAACTAAAATGTGTGCTTATTGAGCCAGAAACAAATTCGAAAACTGCTAACTTGAGAAATTCACTAATTTTTATTTGCCTTTCAGGTACCGGATGAAACTGAAATAATTTCAACGTCATCAAGGTGGATGAAGAGGAGCTAAAAGCTGCTGCGGTTTTCAACTGAACCACCAATATTGGAGGAATTTTTGCTGCGGGAAGTGGAAGATGCTGCCGCTAGAGCTCTGGTTACCTCGTCATGAAAACAGACATGCATCACCTGCAGCTGAAGAAATTCTTTGACTCACTGCACTATAAGTTGTTCCATTTTCAGTGAGCAAGTTTCCTGTTTCCATCTTTTTTGTGTCATTTCAAAAGCATATTCGGTCTGTTGATCTGTACAAGGGACTTGAATTGTGCAGTAAATCTTTCGTGCTATTATTTTTATATGAGGCTCTTGCAGTACCTGTTGAATCAAATCAGCCACTTACTAGCCTTCAGCAAAAATGTTTGTGAATTAATTCATGATAACTGCCCTAAACATCCCACCTGCTGTTCCAAAATAAAAATGTAAATAAAGTTTTTCTTCAGATGTAGAACATTATAGTCAATCAGAGCTTACAATAGAGCTCGATCTGCAGGGTACCTTTTCTATGATGCACAAGTGATTCACTGCACTTTTCTCCTGAGTCCTTGTTCTCATGTTCTAGGGTGAAGTATAAAAAATTTTGTTGTACCACATTATTCAGTTTATTTTAGATCGTTTCTGGATTGTAAATCGTTTTTTACATGGGTGTAGGCTGTTGGCAATAGTGTTATGGACACATTGGGCGGATATGTTGCGGAGCAGCTGTTTGCTTGCACTTCTGTATTCACAGTTAATTTATGCCTATAGTTCCGTTATTTCATTAGAATCAATTACGTGCTATTTACCGTTTCCTCCTGTGAAACCCATGACTTCCCCGTTGTTGTATGTACAGCAACACTTCATACATTCCCATTGAAATATAACAAAGCTTAATTTTAGTGTTAGTGTTACTCACTCAACTACTCAGCTGTAAGCCAAATTAACACGCAAAAAAAAATGATTGAGATGAGGTAAAATTTCTGTGTGATATAATTTGTGTCTCTCATTTGGTAGCCAAGTGGAGCCAGTAAATTTGGACTTAAAAGTAAACTTATGTTTGTGTTTTCTGGATGGCCTGGTGCCATTCGTGTCTGCTGTGGCCAAACTTGAGACATTTAGTCAGGCAAGCTGAGGCTCATCATTCTGTCCGAGGCACCATACAACCTACATTTGTACAAATATCTGCGCACTACTCGCTCTCAGCTCAGTAAGTGGTGTTAATTAAAGTCCCAATGACTGTTAATGAACAACCACTTAGTCTTCGACTTGTGCTAGCCTTATTTTGTTAGTGTCAGATGAATTTAAGGCTTTGATATATTATATTGTATCAAGCGTGTGATAAACCTTTTTTCTTTGTCTGTTTATAATTTAAGGCTGTGAACTATAATGTCGTTCAATCTTGTCTCGCTTAAAACACATTAACGGATGGTAGTGCAAGGTTTATTTGTTGATTTGGTTCGGTGCATTGCTAGGGTGAAGCGTTATAAATAAGCATTACTATCTACGCGCTACACATATTTGTTATCCTTGTTTTCTTCTCGTAATTGGAACTCAGCAAAAAAAATTGGATGTACTCATTGAAACCTTTGCATTATTTTGACACATTCATTGTTTTGGTTTCGAAATGAATTATTTGATAAACTTTAGACTGGCTGTGAAAATACACACGTAACTAGAGTTATGCTTACCTTTCAAGTTTTTGCATTCTACGGCTTATGTTGGAATAGATACACTTCCCGGCAGTCTCTACAAAGTTAACATACATTGTAAAAAGTTATCTGGAGTGTTGTCTTGTTATTAAACAACGCAGTTTGCTTCTGAGCGTGCCGATGAATTTACTTCTGCTTATTGGTGATCATACAATTGTGTGTAAAAACTATTTTACTGTTATGAATGATTGATTTGGAGCATGCATCCAATAGTTGGTGAAAGATGCGTTGTTGGCTTCCCACTCGCACTGAGCTAGAAGAAATGGTACCCAAATAGTAAGTTTGACGTGAACTGGTCTTTCTAATGTTTATCTCTATAGTCTATTATCAATGTGAGGGCCCAAGCTAAAGGTCAGGTAGGCTTTCCTTTTGTCAAAATAACGTAGGTTTTTGTTTTGTTACGGACCATCTTTTTTTGGTTCACTGCTGTCCTGTTTTTTCAGCCCCTACTACTTTCTTCTTCAACTTTGATCTTGCTTCATGAAATTCTTTCTCATCTTACTGTTTCTATGCCCTTTCTGCAAAGATTTCGCGTTCCCAAATCCAAACTGAATGGTACCTTCTTCCTTACTCTCATTGGATCTTATTTGTTGAGGATAGGGAGGCTTAAACTAACTAATAATCGAATCTATAGTCTATTATGCTTTATTTTTTCCTTTTTGAATTTAACAGTTCATTATTTTTATTCAATACTTCTTTACTTACTGGTATGCCCCTCACTCAGGGGGTACAACTATTGTATCTGTGGGAATTACCTTTCCTAGGGGGACTATGTGAGGGCCCGAGCTAATCTTTAGGTAGGCTTCCTTTTTTTTGAAATTGAATACGTTTTGTTTTGTTGCGGACCATTTTTTTAGATTCACTCATCCCTTGTTTTTCAGCTCCTACTACTTTCTTCTTCAACTTTTTCTTGTTTCATGAACTTCTTTCTTAGCTTACTATTTCTGTGCACCTTGTGCATAGATTCCGCGTTCCATAAACTCCATAATAAATGGTGCCTTTCTCCTTCCTCTCTTGGAACAGCTCTGTCGTGGTTAAGGAAGGCTAAAACTTTCTTATTTAATAATGATAATAACTTACTGTTATGCAGAGCACGAGTCCTGATGTTTGACGATAGCGCTTGTGCATTAGGAGGGCTGCCGTTTGCGCTCTGTGATGTTTAGTAAGTCATTATGTACAATACTCCTTACCGAGATTTGAATGCTCAGTTGTATGTTGTTTTGGGTGTACATTTGGGAATTTATTAGCCGGAAAATGTTGAACGTGCCTTGAGTGGTCGGTGGTGTACCAATTATTGTTTTTGATGAAAAAAATAGTTTATTTAATTCATTATCGTCATAAGTTTAAATAACATCGAGATATTAGAAACGAAATATATATTTAAGTAATAGGAATATTTATTCAGGGACGAATTGTTGGCTCATATTTTGTTCCCATCCTTATAGAACAAGTGATGTAAAGTCCAGAGCTGAGAGTTTAGTAGGCCTTCTTGTTGTTCAAATTAAAATGCTTCGTTTCCTTAGGTTAAGACCAATTTTTTTTCGTTCATTAGTGTCCTGTTTTTCATCACCTATGACTTTTTTCTTCAGGTTTAATTTTGTTTCGTAACCTTACTCCTCAACTTATTGTTCCTATACTGAGGTTCTCTTGTGTGGAAACACCCTGCGTATTAATTATGCGTTTCCTTTTAACTCCGGTGCTTGGCGTTTGCTTCCTCTATTTGAACGGTAGTATTGTAGTAAGGGAATGGAGGCTAAACCCAAGTCAGCATTCAATCTATAGAACTAGTCAGTTTTTGTAATAAAAACTTGATGCTCTATGTGAGAATATGTAAAGTCCCGCGACTGTGTCGCTTTGAGCATCATTGTTGTGGTAAGGAAGGCTGAATCTATGTCGCAACCTAATTTATAGAACTAGTCAGTATTTTTTATAAAAACTTGGTGTTCTACGAGAGAATATGTAAAGTCCTGTAGCTGTGCTTGCTTTGAGCAGCAAGGAAGGCTGAATCTATGTCGTAATCTAATCTGTAGAACTAGTCAGTATTCATAATGAAGACTGAGTGTTTTATGGAAGAAGATTTTAAAGTCCCACGACTAACTTATGTAAGCCATCAATTTATTGAGAATAGAAAGCGTTTTTGATTCCGTTGCAGATCATCGCTCGATTCACTGCTGTCATTATTTGTTTTTAATTAGCGATAGAACTATTCATAATTTTTCAACATGAAAATATTGTGCCGTAACTCGTGAGCGATATTGAATGCGGTAGCCCTTATAGGGAAACTCAGAGTGGAATGAACAAAATAAACGGATTTTTATTCACTCTTCCCCCTCAGAGGGACACAACTATTGCATCCATGGGAATTAGCACTCCCTCGGGGAAAATGTGAGGACCCGAGCTGAGAGTTGGGTAGGCTTTCCTTTCGTTAAAATGAAATGTCTTTGTTGTGTTAAGGAACATATTTTTTTGGTTCACAGCTGTCCTGTTTTTCAGCACCTTCTACTTTCTTCTTTAAATTTGATCTTGTTTCATAATCTTCTTTCACAACTTACTCTTTCCATGCCCTTTCTGCATTGAATCCGCGTTCTCTTAATTCCACACTGAATGGTGCCTTCCTCCTTCCTCTCTTTGGATCGCATTTGTTGCTGCGGGTAGGGAGGCTAAAACTAACGACTAATCTAATCAATCCTTCCTCTCTTTGGATCACCTTTGTTGCGGATAGGGAGGTTTAAACTAACTAATAATCTAATTGAATTACGTGTGCGATGGAGTCTTGTGTAGGAACAAATCTTGTCCACACATTCCCCGTTGTGTCAAGTTCATATTGAATGATTTCTTATTCCTTTGATTGGACTTTGTTGCGGTAGGGAGGCCTGTACTACCAATAATCTAACCTTGAAATATTTTGTTTAGTTTGTACCTATTTTTTTCGGTCCATTGCCATCCTATTTTCTGCAACCTTACATATCCATGGTCGATTTTTCATTGCAAATTTCGTACCTTGATGCTTCCATCCAAAACATATTTGGGAACACACCTCGTGCATAGATTTCCTGATTTCTTTTTTCCACGCCGATTGGTGCCTTCTTCCTTCCTGTTCATGAAACACCATTTTTTTGAGGGGAGAAGTTCTGAAATGGTGTCTTATTCATCTAGATTTTCTGTATTTTATCATTTATTCATATAATCTTTGCAACAATGTGAAAGCGAGTAATTATAACTTCCCCTCACAACGATAACTATAATCAAAGCTCTCTGTTCCTAGCGCTCCCATGGGAAATGTACAAGTTCTTGAGCTAAAGGTTAGGTGAGCCTTTCGTTAAAATAAAGGAGTCTTAATGATTTTTTGACCATTTTTTCGGTTCACTGCTGTCCTGTTTTTCAGCACCTATTCTTTCTTCGTCAACTTCCATCTCTTTTCATAAACTTCTTTCTTAACTCACTGTTTCTATATCCCCTTCTGGGTAGGTTCCGCGTTCCCTTAACTCCAAACTAAATGGTGCCTTCTTATCGGAAATCTTCTTTTTAGCTTAGAAGTTTAGATGCTGAAAAAGGATATACAACTGTAAATCAATGCTCCTGCTCATTCAGTTCATGAACTTACAAGCAGATTATATCGCAGGTTTAATTTCAAATAAATATGTGAAACTGAATCTTATATTATCCTTTTTTACGGTTAAACACGGCGGGCAATAGTCAGCTTCATCTGCATGGAAAAAGTACTAAAACGCTTTGTATGATTGAATAAAGTACATTTTCCCACAGTTTGGATAGAGCTGTCAATTTATAAAGCTGCCGGAATGACAAAATTGAAGATCGATAGCCTTTTAGTTCTGGTAGATTTATACGTAGCTGGACGGAATTCAATTTTCCAGAATTCCAAATCCGTACCTTGCGGAGGCACACCGGCAGTCGGCCATGTTGTTTATCGTACATCTGGAAGGGCAGAGTACGCTACGTAGTAGTACGCTGCCGCCGCTGACGTCATGGTGTGGAGGGGACGGCATCAGGCATGATTGAAATGAAGCCTCCTTTTGGCTAGTCGAATTAGCGAATGTGAGCGGCTGTCCCCGTAGAAGTGACGGTACCTCCTTTAGTCTACCATGGCCAAGCGTCTGTGGTTGGCTCAGAATTGTGACGTGTCAGGCCTTGACAGTGCCCGAGTCTTTTAACTTTTGCAGCCAAATTGAGCCCCATCGGAATCAGCTACGCTCCCTCCATATATCCTGGCTCCATGGGCTCAGTGCATGTCAGACACTCAGAGTGATATGGCGCCGGTGATTCACGCTGCGTTCAAGAACGAGTTTTTCAATACGACGCGTTCATGTATTGCGCAAAAAAGCAGTAGTACTCGCAAAAAAAATCCGTTGCAGATATATTGCAACGGATATAACGTTGCAGATATATTGCAACGGATATAACGTTGCAGAAGGTTTGCCATTTTGTCTAAATAATAATATTATTGGTTATAGCGGGAGTTTTAGTTAGTTTTTAGTTGGATGTTGGATTAGTTTTATGGATGTAAGAAACCTATTCCCTCAAATAATGGCGACAATGCATTTTCTGCCCTTGATGAAGACACTTTGTGTATAAAATCACTTTACTGCCCAACATCTGGCAAACTAATCTGCGAGTCTGTTTGAAAAACAGGAGTGATAGGATTTTCAATTTGCATTGAAAGCATTAAAATCTTATTTTACAAAAGTTTAAAACTGGGCATCAGTTTTTTACTCACGTATGAAATAAGTTTAGATCATTTAGAATTAATTTTCGGAAAAAATTAGGAGCAAAGGAGGTTGCAATAACAACCCAGCAGCGAAACAATTTGCTTCTTCCTATAAACGTCTATTTGTTCACAGCGAAATAAAAGATGTTCTTTATGGTAACTGCACATCTTTTGAAGATTTAACAATTTTAACAGCATCTAGCAGAAGCAACCTATCTTTATTATCTCATCTTGCGCTTTAACAGAGTTCAACAATTCGTGTTCTAAAAATAGAATAATGTCTGACGATGTTCAATGTAATGATTCATGCAAAGACGATACATCTACTAAATATATAGAAAATTGTTCAAATTTTTTTTCTAATTCAGTATATTTTATAATGTTGTTTCTTATATATGAGGATACAAAGTAAGAAAATTAAAAAATGTTCTTCGTTGCGAATCATGTATAATTGCCCTGTGTCAAAATGCTGGCGATAAAGATTCCATAAAGTTCATTCATCTTAAAGAGAAAGTGCACTTGACCTATCCATCAAATGATGTAATTGAAGGGCAAAAAGCCCAAGTAGGTTAAGCGCAATTTTGCTGATTAGTAGGTCATGCAGCTCGGCGTACCAGGCAAGGAGCCGTCCGTGTTTCACCCGCAGAGCTCAAGTTGGTTAAGCGACGACACGGACTACTCAGGATCATGAAAGCATGTTGCTCAAATCGGTTTGCTCAAGTAGGACGAGCGCACTTAACATGAAAATGGGAAGACGCTTCCTTCAATGAAAACGTGTCTAGGACTATCTATAGGCCGATGAATAACATATTCGTTGCGGCATGCTGTTCGTATATCTTCGTTTAAAGTTGTGTAGAGTTATTACTTGCATTCCAGAAGCATTATGTTATATTCATTTATTTAATTGTCATAATATAACGAGTCAAGTGTAAAAATTGATGTATTTCTCTAAATTTGTACGTTTGTTTTTTTTCAGTCATTGGCTGAGGCATTTCCTGATGAATTATTTCTTCAGGATGAAACCCATTTGGATAATAGGATGGGCAATAGGGTTAGGTTAGCTAGGGGAGTCTATCTTGTGCAAAGATAATTAAAGACGCCTGAGGATTTTATTAGGTAATCTTCGCTCTAATTCGGCATTCGTAACTCTTATCTTTCGTGCATGCTTCTGATAATTTTCTCCTCTTTGTTGTCTGTTCTTCATTTTTAACTTACGGTTTTCCTGTGTGGGTATGTACCCTGTGCACAAATTAAACGTTCCCATTGCCCGTACTGCCTTCAATTTCCTCTTTGCACCTTGTAAACTAACTCGTACGCTTAAATAATTTTTGAGACTAAAAACTTGAGCTTTTTTAAATTGAGCTTGAGCTTTTTTAATTAAAGTTAAAAAGCTGTAGTAATGTTACCGCCTATTACAATCTACACCTATACCTAGTTAGCTCGTGAAAAATACCACATCCAACAAACACTCAGAGGAGTGGCAAAACTCAGTAACTATATGAATGTCTTTGATGCTGGCATCATCTGTGAGTTCTGTATATAACACATAGCTGCATGATCACTAGAAACTGGCTTAAATTGTGTTTTTCTCATTCAATGGCCATCACTACATCAATCTTATGACATAAAAAACTTTTAATTCAAAATAACATAACCCAAAAGAATGTTGTTAATGACCTTGCTAAAGAGAAAGAGAAGTTGCTTTGAAAGGGCATCAGTTTTCAACGAGGTGTGTGGATCTACATGCATAAATTGGTCTTGAGTAAAAGTCAACCTTGTTGAACACTTTTTTCTCCAATTAATTTTTTTAGTGATAATAATCATAAATATTATCACCAAATTTAAATCATGAATGCCATATCGTACTGTTGGAAGAAAATTGAAATGAAAGTATACCTTGTAAGCACACAATAATATTTTTTTGTGCATAGGATTTGTTTCCCATTTTGTGGCTCAAACCGCTTCTGGAGGCTGGTTGTAAGTAGAGTTAATACGCAGCTCATAGAAAGCTTGTTCAAGTTAGGGCTTCAGCTTTTTAGCGTTAATGTAAAAAGCTCAGGTTCAATTTAAAAAAGCTCAAGTTTAATTTAAAAAGCTCAAGTTTAATTTAAAAAAGCTCAAGTTCAATTTCAAAAAGCTCAAGTTAAATTTTAAAAAGATCAAGTTAAATTTAAAAAGTCTCAAGCAGGCTATATTTAAAAAAATGGATTTCAATTTTGAAAAGCTTTTGTTTTTAAAATTTTATACTTGTGTAATAATAATATAAGTAGAGTTTATTTGTGAGAAGGCATATTTATTTAAATGTACTGACCCTGGAAATAGAGTAAATTGAATAGCAGACAAACCAAGCTGCTGTGATTTTGTACTTAATATGACATTCTTTAAGCTTTACCTATGAATCATATGCTAAATCATTTGCTAAACAGATAATCGGTACTTATATCTATTCACAAAAATGATGCGAATAAACTCTATGTAATATGTAACTGAGTGACAATTAGCAAACTACACTGACTGAAAAGTTGAAGCTTAGTAATGTTCACTTTTTCAGCCAGTGCAGTTTGCTAATTGTCATACAGTTACTTATTACATAAAGTTTATTCGCATCATTTTTTTCAATAGATATAAGTAACGATGATCTGTTTGGCAAATGGTTCATAGGTAAGCCTAAGTCTTGAATGTCAAATTGAGTCCAAAATCACAGCAGCTTGGATTGTCTGATATTCGATTTACTCCATTTTCAGTGCTAGTACTTTCAAATACTTTTGCATTCTCACAAATAAACATAACTTATAATATTATTACATAGGTATGCAATTTTGGAAACATAAGCTTTTCAGAATTGAACTTGATCTTTTCTAAATTAAACTTGAGTTTTTTTAAATTGACCTTGAACTTTTTTAAATCAAACTTGAACTTTTAAAAATTAAACTTGAACTTTTATAAATTGAACTTTACCTTTTTTGAATTAAACTTGAGCTTTTTTAGATTGAACTTGAGCTTGTTTAGAATGAACTTGAGCTTATTTAAATTATTGTTGAAAAGCTGTAGTAAATTTTCTACCACTAGGTTGCCCCAAAACTTATATAATCAAAAAAGTATATGATATTCATATTAACAGCTTTTATATTTTAGCACTCAGCTTAGCTTATGAAATACTAAAATACTCGTATGAACATCAGTTAAAAGTTTTCCTTATAAAAGAATTTGAGAGGAAGCCTAATACTGAGACTATAAATACTAGGACTGCAGCATATCAACACATAAAAAATTGTGTATAAATGCTTCTGGGTGAAAATTAGTAGATCATTACTTAGAAACTATTAACTCATAGATCGAGTGGTTTCAGCAGAGTTCCATGCTCTTATGAAATAGCTACACGGTAATGAATTTATGAAAGCTAAGTCTTCTCTATGATCACCTAAATCTTTTCTGGAATGCAAGAAACACAAAATAAACCTCAGATGATTGTTCGACTACTTATATCAATTAGAACGTTAACGATTAACGAAAAGAAGATTGGAGAGGAGCAAATTGCTTTTTAGGGAAAAAGGAATCATAGCATATGAATGCGTTGTTTGGTGCCGGCCCCGTCCTTGTATTTCGTAAAAAAACACTTAACTGCACGATCACTAGAATCTGGCTTTAATTATGTTTTTTGTGCATTCAATGGCTATCACAACATTAGCAATTAGATGAGAATCTTTAACTTGATATATAACCCTAGAGAATGTTGTCCATGACCATGCTTGAAGTGATTAAGTGGCCTCGAAAGGGCATTAGTTTTCGACAAGATGTGTGGATATACTAGTCTGAATTACTTACCTACAATAAGTCAAACTTTTTCGAGCTCAAATGAAAAAAAATAATTTCAAGAACTTCTAATATTGTCTTGTATAATCAGCCTGGAGGTATGTTTATGAATAATTTATTCATAAATATATCTCTAAAACACGCAACAATGAGCGGTGAAGGCTGCCGTGATACCCTTTAATATTGATATGCCATAATATGGAATTTACTACTGTTAAAGATAATTCTATAATTTAAATTGAGTCCGTAATCTAATTAAAAAAATGCAAACACAATATGGCATTTTAGGGTGACGTGTTTTGCTGTTTCAAGCTGCTTCCACGCCATAAAGAACGACGCCAGTCACAAATACAAAGAAGCATACAGGTTCCCATGCAAAATTGATTACATAGTACATATCAAAAGTTTATTGATGATTTCCTTAATAAGTGCACTTTGTGACAGCCCCTCCTTAAAGAAGGTTTCAACATTTTCATCGAAATATTGGGTAATGAGAGATTTATCATGGAATAGGAAATCTTCTGCCTCACTATTATAGCAATAAATGCAAGTTGAGTAGGTATGTATTCACTGTTTCAGCACAACTAGGCCTCTGAATATTAATTTACAATTGGTATTTTCAGATGATGCTGTGTATGGACATCATGTCCGTGTCAAGTGCGTCTTGATGTTTTGCATGGCATCATATCGGACCCCTCAAATTTTTCTGCTCACAGAGTGGACATCTATGCAGTTCAATTTATTGGATCAACAGTGCCATGACTCTGCATGCGCTATTTCTGCATGATTTGCTCAGGTGAGTGGATACTATTAACGCTTCTGCATTTTCATTTATGTTGCCATCTATTTATATGGCATTGAAACTTCTGTTCTGTTCCTCTATGCCAGTCATTTGGACGATATTACACTGGAGTTAGAGTACTTAAAGAAAACGCAGAGCATAATTTCAGTCTTAGTTTCATATTTTAGAGTTTTTCTCGCACTCAGATTCTAAGAATCAGGCTAAAAAATAAATTTCATAGTCGAATAGCTCCAGTGAAGACTGTCAAATGCTATAGCGGTAATCATCATGAATAAAGACCGAGAAATTGATTCAGAAAGCCGTTCAGATCATCTGTTGCTCCAAGTTACTGCCTCCTGAAGATATCAAGTGGAAGCCTTCAATGTGACTAGTCGGAAGATTGTATTTCTTCTGAGAGTGAGGGCAAAACCTGACTTAGACAGGGATATGTTGGGTAAAACAGACATGGGATATATATGTGGGGTTAAATAGACGGGATATGTGTCGTAAAACAGACGGAATATGTGAGGTAAAAATGACAGGAAATGTGAAATTAAACACACAGGACACACAGTATTGAGGTAAAATAAACTGGGGATATGTGTGGTAAAACAGACGTGGGCATATATGGGCAAAACATATATAGTAGGCATGTGAGAAAAACACATGGAGGACATGTGGGCAGAACACATAGAAAGCATGGGGGCAAAACACATCGAGGACATGTGGGCAAAAAACATGGGGAACATACAGGAAAAACACATAGAAAGCATGCGGGCAAAACACATGAAGGACATGTGGGCAAAACAAGTTGGGAACATTTGGGCAAAACCTGGGTTACCCAGTGGTTTGCCCAGAAAATACCCATGTAAAGCCCACCTTTTTTTTTCTTTAAGTACTCTAACTCCAGTGTATTATCGTCCAAATGAATGGCATAGAGGAACAGAACAGAAGTTTCAATGCCATATAAATAGATGGCAACATAAATGAAAATGCAGAAGCGGTAATAGTATCCACTCACCTGAGCAAATCATACAGAAATAGCGCATGCAGAGTCATGGCACTGTTGATCCAATAAATTGAACTGCATAGATGTTCACTCTGTCAGCAGAAAAATTTGAGGGGTCCGATATGATGCCATGCAAAACATCAAGACGCACTTGACACGGATATGATGTCCATACACAGCATCATCTGAAAATACCAATTTTAAATTAATATTCAGAGGCCTAGTTGTGCTGAAACAGTGAATACAAACCTACTCAGCTTGCATTTATTGCTATAATAGTGAGGCAGAAGATTTCCTATTCCATGATAAATCTCTCATTACCCAATATTTCGATGGAAATGTTGAAACCTTCTTTAAGGAGGGGCTATCACAAAGTGCACTTATTAAGGAAATCATCAATAAACTTTCGATATCTACTATGTAATCAATTTTGCATGGGAACCTGTATGCTTCTTTGTATTTGTGACTGGCGTCGTTCTTTATGGCGTGGAAGCAGCTTGAAACAGCAAAACACGTCACCCCAAAATGCCATATTGTGTTTACATTTTTTTAATTAGATTACGGACTCAATTAAAATGATAGAATTATCTTCAACAGTAGTAAATTCCATATTATGGCATATCAGTATTAAAGGGTATCACGGCAGCCTTCACCGCTCATTGTTGCGTGTTTTAGAGATATATTTATGAATAAATTATTCATAAACATACCTCCAGGCTGATTATGCAAGACAATATTAGAAGTTCTTGAAATTATTTTTTTTCATTTGAGCTCGAAAAAGTTTGACTTATTGTAGGTAAGTAATTCAGACTCGTATATCCACACATCTTGTCGAAAACTAATGCCCTTTCGAGGCCGCCTAATTCACTTCAAGCATGGTCATGGACAACATTCTCTAGGGTTATATATCAAGTTAAAGATTCTCATCTAATTGCTAATGTTGTGATAGCCGTTGAATGCACAAAAAACATAATTAAAGCCAGATTCTAGTGATCGTGCAGTTAAGTGTTTTTTTACGAAATACAATGACGGGGCCGGCACCAAACAACGCATTCATATGCTACGATTCCTTTTTCCCTGAAAAAGCAATTTGCTCCTCTCCAATCTTCTTTTCGTTAATCGTTAACGTTCTAATTGATATAAGTAGTCGAACAATCATCTGAGGTTTATTTTGTGTTTCTTGCATTCCAGAAAAAGATTTAGGTGATCATAGAGAAGACTTAGCTTGTATAAATTCATTACCTTGTAGCTATTTCATAAGAGCACGGAACTCTGCTGAAACCACTCGATCTATGAGTTAATAGTTTCTAAGTAATGATCTACTAATTTTCACCCAGAAGCATTTATACACAATTTTTTATGTGTTGATATGCTGCAGTCCTAGTATTTATAGTCTCAGTATTAGGCTTCCTCTCAAATTCTTTTATAAGGAAAACTTCTAACTGATGTTCATACGAGTATTTTAATATTTCATAAGCTAAGCTGAGTGCTAAAATATAAAAGCTATTCATATTAATATCATATACTTTTTGATAATATAAGTTTTGGGGCAACCTAGCAGTAGAAAATTTACTACAGCTTTTCAACTTCAATTTAAAAAAGCTCAAGTTCATTTTAAACAAGCTCAAGTTCAATCTAAAAAAGCTCAAGTTTAATTCAAAAAAGGTAAAGTTCAATTTATAAAAGTTCAAGTTTAATTTTTAAAAGTTCAAGTTTGATTTAAAAAAGTTCAAGGTCAATTTATAAAAAACTCAAGTTTAATTTAAAAAAGATCAAGTTCAATTCTGAAAAGCTTATGTTTCTAAAATTGCATACCTATGTAATAATATTATAAGTTATGTTTATTTGTGAGAATGCAAAAGTATTTAAAAGTACTAGCACTGAAAATAGAGTAAATCGAATATCAGACAATCCAAGCTGCTGTGATTTTGGACTCAATTTGACATTCAAGTCTTACCTATGAATCATTTGCTAAACAGATCATCGTTACTTATATCTATTGAAAAAAATGATGCGAATAAACTTTATGTAATAAGTAACTGTATGACAATTAGCAAACTGCACTGGCTTAAAAAGTGAACATTACTGAGCTTCAACTTTTCAGTCAGTGTAGTTTGCTAATTGTCACTCAGTTACATATTACATAGAGTTTATTCGCATCATTTTTGTGAATAGATATAAGTACCGATTATCTGTTTAGCAAATGATTTAGCATATGATTCATAGGTAAAGCTTGAAGAATGTCAAATTAAGTACAAAATCACAGCAGCTTGGTTTGTCTGCTATTCAATTTACTCTATTTCCAGGGCCAGTATATTTAAATAAATATGCCTTCTCACAAATAAACTCTACTTATATTATTATTACACAAGTATAGAATTTTAAAAACAAAAGCTTTTCAAAATTGAAATCCATTTTTTTAAATATAGCCTGCTTGAGACCTCTTAAATTTAACTTGATCTTTTTAAAATTTAACTTGAGCTTTTTGGAATTGAACTTGAGCTTTTTTAAATTAAACTTGAGCTTTTTAAATCAAACTTGAGCTTTTTTAAATTGAACCTGAGCTTTTTATATTAACGCTAAAAAGCTGAAGCCCTAACTTGAACAAGCCTTCTATGAGCTGCGTATTAACTCTACTTACAACAAGCCTCCAGAAGCGGTTTGAGCCACAAAATGGGAAACAAATCCTGTGCACAAAAAAATATTATTGTGTGCTTACCAGGTATACTTTCATTTCAATTTTCTTCCAACAGTACGATATGGCATTCATGATTTAAATTTGGTGATAATATTTATGATTATTATCACTAAAAAAATTAATTGAAGAAAAAAGTGTTTAACAAGTTTGACTTTTACTCAAGACCAATTTATGCATGTAGATCCACACACCTCGTTGAAAACTGATGCCCTTTCAAAGCAACTTCTCTTTCTCTTTAGCAAGGTCATTAACAACATTCTTTTGGGTTATGTTATTTTGAATTAAAAGTTTTTTATGTCAGAAGATTGATGTAGTGATGGCCATTTAAATTTGGTGATAATATTTATGTGTCTGTCGTCTGTCTGTCCCCGTGAACGCACGCTCCATGCCTCCGGAGCTAAATTGTTTCAAAATGTGAGGGAAGGAAAACTCCACGAAGTACGAAATTAGAACTGAGTGTCCGTGAATGGGCCGTCTACCTAACTAAATGGTAAAAGTGAACTTTCTGTGTTTCGGTGATTCAATTATGATCATTTTAACAAGTAGATCAGAGCGGCGAGATGTGAAAACTCTGTGTTGCCCTCGCAGTGCCGGTGAGGAGCAGCGCGAACATGCTCACCCCTACCCCCTCCATCCCCCCTCCATCTCCGCTCCATCCCTCCAAAACACCCCGACTCTTAACATGGAAGAACAAGGGCCGTTATCTCCAGAAACAAAATAGAAAGTGTGCTCTCTCAAACTCGCATCTTTGGAAAATAATGGTGACCATTTTTTTGTGAACTATTTTTTGTTACAATAGAGCATGAATGTTGAAAATTTCTAATGTACTCATTCAATTTTTGATTCAAAAAATTAGCTTACCTTATTATCATGTTCTTTTGATGGACAATTTTGGTTAACTATTGACGTTATATGTGAGAAGGAGAGAAAACTTCTTCTTCTTTGAAGAAACTTTTAAATATAAAAATTAAATAAACTTGATCCAGCAACTTCGGAAATAATTTACCATGTTAAACATAGTAATCCTGTGTTCACAGACAGAGCATAATTCCACAATGTGAAGTAAATTTGAACAATACGACGTTTCTCGAATAGTTCACCAGAGCAATCTTCTGATGGAAAAGTTGAAGTAATTTTCTTTTTTTTATTTCTTCTCTTTTCTTCCCCAAGCAGGACAGCAAGCAACGCTGCTCTGCTCTGCCCCGACCGCAAGCATCCTGCCCCCTCCTCCCGCTCACACTCTGTCCTCCTCTGGCTTACACCCCAAGCCCCCCCCCTTTCTTTCCTACTGGCAGTCTCTCTTTATCTACCTTTAAAAGGCGAGGTCTTCCACTTTAACCCAATGAACAAAATTTAATTATTTTTTTTCCTCTCTATCAACGTCACAATGTATCAATATAGAACTCGTTCAACTACTTGGAAGGTTGCCCAATCTGAAAAAACAACATCCTCCAGTACAGCTTCGTACGAAAAGCTCAGTAAAAAGCGCAAAGCACCAGCCATAAAGCGGAAAGGCAGACCTAATAAATCCGCCCCTGTAAATCCATCAGCTCAAGGTCCTAAAACACTCAAAACGAAAAATGCTTCTCGGACGTTCGTGAAGTCTGGTATCAGCAAGTGTTTCTCAGCCCCTGAAGCATCACTAATGACTGCAAAATCTGAGTCATCTGACACGGGCGAAAATCTCTCAGGCGCTGCTTGTAATAATTCAGCTCCCAGTAATAATTCATCTTCTCAAGTTCTGAAACCTGCTACGGGCACACCCGAAGCGAGTTCAAGAAATTACGTACAAGCAGCACTCGACTCGCAACCCCACGCTTTGGACTGTGTCCGAGAAGACTCATCGTCCACAAAGCCGAGATTCTTTAGTAAAGAAGATACCGCGTCACTGGCGGAATCTGCCACAGCACTGCGAGCTCCTTCGTCTCGCCAAAACGGTTGCGTCATGGCGACGTCGCCCCTGCCCTGCGTCACTGAGAAAGCTCAAAATCGTTCACCGCCGACGGAAACACCAACGTCATCGTTAGAACGCGATAAAATTTTGGAAAGTAAAAGGGGTAATTTTAATTATAATTTTAATGATAAATTGTGTGTAGACCTTTCAGGTGGCGAAGTTATGTTTGAAAATGCATACAAAGCAGCTAATACTGGCAGTAAAATACCTCAGAGCGTAAACTGCGAGGATAACGTAAGATTTTCAGTGGAGAACAATACAAACGGACCTGTTACCGCCTTTGAGGGGTACTTACATCCTCTCCAAATGACCAGTTCCCAAACTATTCACGAAATAAATAACACGCTGTCTCTTACAGCTGCATTTCTCAATAAAGCTTTGAGACAAAATCGTCCCCCAAGCCCAGCGTCGATTTTTTCCACTGTATCAAATATTCAAATGATTACAGAACAGCTTTTTGCTTTAAATTATCGTATCAGCGCTCATGATTTTACGCCGGTGGTAGCTGCGAGTAACCATCCTTATGCGAAACCCCCTTTAGACACTTTTCTCGTTGGAGACAATAGTCTCACAAAAATCAACAGAGATGACATTGATAGTGCATGCAGGATTCAGACCATAACTTCGGAACGTCTCAATGATCTCTATGGTGAGATTGAACGCGCACCTCCTTTCAGGAACTATATAATTAGTTTCAAAGGTTTGAGCCTCTCGTCCCAAAATCTGACCAAGTTAAAAAATCTGATCATGACAAAGAATCTTCTTTCTCGTATTTATGTGGTGAGTGCCTGCAGTGGGCAGCAATTGTACATGGCATCGAGCCTGTGCAGAAAAATTGGTCTTAAACTGATTCCGCTGCGAGCAAATGTAAAAACCGTTACTGTTAATGAAGCTTACAACAACGTCCGCACTTGGCCTGTTACGCGAGAAGACACGCATCATTTTCTTCAACAAATTGCTCTAAGATCACCTTTGAGACTAACTTCACATTTTATCTCCTGTGTCAGAAACTCCCATGACCTGAATGAAGAAATTGAATACTCTAATGATTATGCAAAACAGCAAAATGAGTTGAATGATTGTTCTAAGTTGACCGCCTTTCCACGTGAAACCTCCGGGAGCATAAACCGATGTTTGCCTTCATATAAGAAACCCTCTCCCCCCCTCTCCTCCCGATGTTTGCCCTCATATAACAAGGCTTCTCCTGCATCTGCCACAAACAATTGCGGAGTGCCTACAAAAAATAGGTTTTCATTGATATCCAATGCTGATGCAGGGGATGGAAAGCCCCTCCTAGACACGAGTATAAATCAACATCCAATCACATACTCGGAAGCAGTGAAATCAACAGTAAGAGAGAAATCTCTGCAAAATTGCAGTCGACAATCGATGGAAAATCCACTACCCAACTGTGTTCACAATCATCGCCAGAAAAATGGAATTGACACGAGCATTTCTCAGTTCTATGCAAATCCCCATACAAGAAATCCCCACAGCACGCCCTTTCAGAGCCAGAAAAACGTAAATTCCCCGCACCTCTCAGAACCTCTTAATGACGTAAAAAGTACGCAAAAAAACGTCTCCAGCCCCATTTGTGAACGCATGAATTCCACAATGGATGAATTGAAACGATCATGGAACATAAAACTGATTCCCACTAAAGCCGATGGACACTGCCTCCTTCATGCAGTAGCTCATCTACTTACAAAACAACCGGCGTCAAATTGGAATTACAATTCCCTAAAGGCTGCAATCAAAACAGAGTAAAGCAAACAACAGCACATACGCTAATTTTTTTCACAAGAACAGTGGAGACATGCAAAACCTCATAGATAATTACATTGACGACAAACATTTTGATCAAGCTGCTGTAGACCTTATACCACTAATCATTTCAAATGTGACACACCAAAAACTTCTCGTCCTGGATGAACAAGACCATTGTGTTTTGAAAATATCAGTCAATCCCTTTTCAGAGTTATCAAATAATGACCCTCCACTACTGCTCCATCGTAAAAGCGATCACTACAGTGCTCTTGTCACACAAGGCAAAAATCAGACCGGGATCAAATCATCTTGACAGAGTGCCGCTGCCCAGCCAAATAGTAGACTTTCTTACATAGCAGAAGCTGGGTCAAACACCCTGGGCAACTTAGACAAAATCGATAAATCCCCTGAACGATCCCATCGAAATAGTAACTTTGCTACCTTCAAAAAGAGTGCTAATATAGGTAAAATCAAAATTAAGCATGTAAATGCTCGAAGCCTGAATGGTAAATTGGAAGAAATCAGAGTAATGTTGGTCACTGAAGAAATTGACATTTTGTGTGTCTCAGAAACATGGTTTGATTCACGAACCCAAAGTTCATTTTTTAACATTCCTGATTACGTGTTGTACCGCTACGATGGCCCTAAAACCAGCCGAGGTAGTGGATCTTGTATTTTTGTGAAAGAAATGTACTCAACATCTTCAGTATTAGCGAATAAAGTTGGCGAAGGCATTGAAATGGTTTGGCTTGAAGCGCAAATAAATAAACACAAATCAATCATCATTGGCAGCCTTTACCGGCACCCATCGTCTCCCCTAAATCTAACACTAGATTTCATTGAGGAAACCTTCACAGAAATCCCTCAGGCAAAAAAATCATTCTTTGCTTTCGGAGATTTTAATGTTGACCTGACGGACAAAAACAATCAGCTAAGCAAACTATTGTATAAACTAAGCTTATCACAAATGGTCAAAGAACCGACTCGCATCACTAAAGTCTCTGCAACTCTCCTCGATCTAGCAATCACAAATAATCCCACTGCAATACTTAGCACAGTAATATCACCTTCTATTTCCGATCACCACTCTATAGAATGTGAAATTAATATTGCAAAGGAAAGACAAAAATACCACTTAATGACCTATCGCTCGAAAAGACACTATTCAGCAGAACTATTTCAAGAAAAACTTCTCGATAGGTCCACCGAATTTCAGAAAATGATGCAAACTGACGATGTTGACATTCAAATGTCAATCTTCAACGAGAACTTCACAGCAGCTCTCGACGAATGTGCACCTTACGTTACCAAAAAAACCAAGCCAGAACGAACTGCTTGGATTACTGACGAAGTGAAAGATATTAGCAGAATAAAGAAAGCTAACTTGCGAGAGTACAAAAAAAATAGATCAAACAGTACCTTATACAAAAGATATAAAGAACATGAGAAAATTCTTCGAAAGAAAATCACTGAAGCGAAACAAACTCACTTCCACCAGGCACTGATAACGGCTAAAAATAACCCGAAACGAACTTGGGAAATCATTAGTGAGGTAGCCCCATATAAAAATCTAGATCGCAAAAGTAAATTTGAAAATCCCTTGCCAACAGCCACAGATTTCAACACATTCTTTTCAAAAGTAGGGGCTCAAGTTTTCAGTGAGGTGTGAACCAATCCAGATGAAACGACAGTTGAAAATTCATGCCCCACTGCACCCTCGAGGACTGATGTCAAGTGTAGACCACGCCCTGTCGATTTACCGGAGTTACAAAATATCTTGTACTCACTAAAAAACACAAAGGCAATTGGACATGATGGTATCAGTCTCCAATATATCAAAGACAGTTTCCCTGTTACAGCACCATGGATTCGTCTGATAATTAATACATCAATACCAACCAACATGTTTCCAAACCAATGGAAACACTCCATTATTAGACCGTTGCATAAAAGTGGTGAATTAAATACAGCATCAAACTACAGGCCCATCAGTCTTTTGCCTGTCATGTCCAAACTATTAGAGAAAGTGGTGACGAATCAACTGTCGTTTCACCTGGACGAGTCAAATCTACTCCACCAAAATCAATTTGCCTATAGAAGAAATACTAGCACTCAAGACGCTCTGCTCAATATCTCTGAAAAAATATACAGTGACATCGATCAAAAGAATGTAACACTCTTGCTGCTACTCGATCTCTCTAAGGCGTTCGATAGCGTCGAACATAATAGACTTCTACGTAAAATACTGAACTTGGGAATAGACACGCAATGGTTTGAAAGTTACTTGTCAAATCGATCTCGTGCAGTCCGCATAGAAAACAAATTGTCCCCATTCATTCAAAACAATTTTGGTGTTCCTCAAGGATCAATTCTTGGTCCGCTACTGTTTTCTATTTTCATTAATGATTTCCCTCCAATGCCTTCTAACACACGGATCTCGATGTATGCAGATGATGTTCAAATTGCAATAACAAGTTCTGTATCGGAAATACCACAGACGCAAATTAAAGCCGAAAATTTACTGACTAGCCTGAAATCATGGTACGACCGAAATGGTCTTAAATTAAATGCTAATAAAACACAATGCATTATTTTTGGATCCAAAGATGCAATTAAAAAAACTTCAGATCTTACTCTTGCAGTTAGAAATGATAAAATAAATGCATCAGAAAAAGTTAAAAATCTAGGAATCTGGTTCGATAGAAATGTGTCCTTCAAATCTCACGTTGAGACTACTTGCAACAAAATCTACGGAACTTTAATGTTTTTCATCGTATAAAAAGTATGCTAGACGAAAAATCCAGATTATTAGCAATTCAATCCCTTGTGTTATCACGCATTGACTACTGCAGCCTAGTATGGGGAGACTTACCTAAATACCTTCAAAGGGACTTACAAAAGTGCATGAATTTTGCAGCTAAGGTGTTATGCAACGGTAATTTCAAAAGAAGTGACCACGTAACCCCTCTCCTCAATAACCTCGGCTGGATTCCTATCCAAGAAAGGCTCCTCATGCAGAAGGCCCAATACGTATTCTCCTCGTTATATCTTCCTCAGAGCAATGCTGAGATAGTGTGTTTCCATCCACCCACTGTAACCAATCAAAAACCGAATAGAAACAATAATGTCTTAGTCAACTATCGTTCATCTCACTTAGGGCAGAAGGCTCTGTCCATATTAGGCGCTTTACTGTGGAACAAACTTCCCCTGAGTATTAAAGTCCCTCAAAGACCGAGAGAATTTAAAGCCAAAATAACTCGTCATCTAGTGTCTCAAGAATAATTCTTAGTTACAGAACACACAAAATAAGTACTGTCGAATCTCATTTGCCTGGTATCTCCATTGCTCAAAAATCTCCCTCGCTTATTGTTATATAATACAAGATATCACAAAACAGTTTTAGAGTATGCGTAGGTAGTGTGATTTGATCGCCTATACGCTGCCGTTTGCAAACATGCTTACTTGAATATGTGTGTACGTATATAGGTGTATATGGGCATATGGGTGTGCATATGTGCACGTACACCTGTGTGCACTAGAGTAGATAAACCAGTCGAAGGTTGCATTTTATGTCATTCCTTTCCATTTCTGTGCAAGCATCAAACTAGACCGTCATTGTACCTATGTGTGTGTGTGTGTTTATCAATTGTAGACATTCTGCACCATATTTCAAAGATAATGTGATTTTCTTTCTAATATGAAATTGTAAAGCAACCATGTAAAAAAAGCAATAAATTCGTTGTGTGATCACCCATTTATACTGCAGTATTACGCTTATAGTTATATGCTTATAATAATGTGATACCTATGTCTGTTTATCAATTGCCAACAATTTGCGCCATATTTCAAAGATAATGTGATTTTTTTTCTAATATGAAACCTTTATAGGACATTAATGTTTTCTTTCTTATTCACGTCCCACAATCGTTTTCATGTTTCAGACTTAGGTAGACTGTTTTGTGCCACTATTTGTAGTACGAAATTTTATAAAATTCATGCCATAATAAAAGATATTTTCTTCGTTTCCCTCGATTGGAATTTCTGGTTTATACTGACTGGTTTACGCTGATATTCGCGCACATGCTTACTTGTATATATCTGTACGTGTGAACGCTGTGCGTATGACACTAAATAGAATGCGTATGTATTGCCTCGATGCATAGAAATGCATTTGTGTATCCTTACGAGTTTGGTGTAATTATGTGCGTGCATGTGTATATGTATATATTTGCGTGTATATGTGCACACATGTGTGTACTAGACTGACAACTAGCATTTTACTAGAGATAATGGTCTTTTTTCTGTTCACTCTCAACTTGTAACATTACCTAACTCGGCATCTCTTTATCATTGTAAAGCATTCATGTAAAAACTATACATTTGTTGTGCGATCATCCACTTTTTGTTTAAATAAAATGCTTATCAACTAATGACCGCTATGTTAAAATTGTTGGATTAGAAATACAAAACTTATTATCTTCTTGGTCCTCATGTTTATGTGTACGTGTATACATGTATATGTATGTGTGTATATGTACATGTAAATATATGTATGAATATATATATATATATATGTATATGTATACGGATGTATACTTATATATATATTTTCTTTCATGCTTCCTCACAATGACACTTTTGAACATTGGCCGAAATAAGCGATTCATGTATTATTTCCTGGCGTCAAGAATTGCGAAGTTTTATGTCATGTACATGTAACCTGTCAAAAGTGTTTTCACCTCACAATGAAAATGCATCGTCCATGAAATTGTGTTGTCTCTTATAATTATCATTACATGTATTATCAAATGTAGATTAAGCAAGATTAGGAGTACATTGCCCTCAATCATTTATTTTCGACTAGTGACACGAGTTTTACAATACTCGGGTGTGTGTATCATCTAAGTGTATTAATTTTAAGAGATTTTAAAAACCAATGGTGGTACTTTTGTACCATCTATATTGGAAATATACTGTTTTTCTTTCATTGAATGAGAAAAACACAATTTAAGCCAGTTTCTAGTGATCATGCAGCTATGTGTTATATACAGAACTCACAGATGATGCCAGCATCAAAGGCATTCATATAGTTACTGAGTTTTGCCACTCCTCTGAGTGTTTGTTTGATGTGGTATTTTTTACGAGCTAACTAGGTAAAGGTGTAGTTTGTAATAGGCGGTAACATTACTACAGCTTTTTAACTTTAATTAAAAAAGCTCAAGCTCAATTTAAAAAAGCTCAAGTTTAATTTGAAAAAGGTCAAATTTAATATAAAAAGGTCAAGTTCAATTTAAAAAACTCAAGTTTAATTTAAAAAAGTTCAAATTTATTTTAAAAAAAAGGTCAAGTTCAATTTAAAAAAACTCAAGTTCAATTTAAAAAGGTCAAGTTTAATTCAAAAAAGCTCAAGCTCAATTTAAAAAAGCTCAAGTTTAATTTAAAAAAGGTCAAATTTAATTTAAAAAAACGTCACGTTCAATTGAAAGAAGGTCAAGTTCAATTTAATAAAGCTCAAGTTTGATTTAAAAAAGGTCAAGTTCAATTTATTAGGCTCAAGTTAAATTTAAAAAAGGTCAAGTTTCATTTAAAAAACCTCAAGTTTAATTTTAAAAAGTTCAAGGTCAATTTCAAGAAGCTCAATAGTTTAAAAAAGATCAGGTTGAATTTAAAAAGTCTCAAGCAGGCTATATTTAAATAAAGATGAATTTCAATTTTAAAATGCTTATGTTTCTAAAATTTCATACCAATGTAATAATAATATAATGAAAGTTGATTTGTGAAAATGGAATTTGTGAGAATGTAAGAATTACACATTTTATGTGCAATACAATGTTTTATAACATGATGTAATAAGCCATTGCTGTAGCAGTCTTATTGTTTAAATATAACTTTGAATATATGTTATGTTTAACTTTTCAGTCAGTGCAGTTTGCTAATTGTCACACAGTTACTTATTACATAAAATTTATATGGATCAATTTTGTCAATAGATATAAGTACCGATGATCTGTTTAGCAAATGATTTAGCAAATGATTCATCGGTAAAACTGGTCAATTTGCAGTTTAGAGGATTCACGGATATTAACAATTCCGTACCATAGAAGCACTAAAGGAACATTTTGAAACGATTTACATGAATGGCAATCTGCTCGCCGATGCGTAATTTTTGAATTATTCAACTATGAAGTTATTGGAACGTCGCATATAAAAGTGAAGGAACGGACACGTACGTATACTGTAATACGGTATTGACAAAACGATGGGTGAGGTTAGGGTAGGTAATGTTAGGTTGGACAAATAAACTAACCAAAAAATAACACAAATCAACCTAAAACAGCTTACCTTAACCTTCCCAAACCGACGCTGTTCTTTTCGCGCCCATAAGGAGGCATGAACCAACAATGCAGCAAATAAGCAGCCAACCATATAGGCCCTAATGTTATTACTTTTTGAACGCAATTATTGTTATATCTCAAAAATAACGCATCAGCGAGCAGAATGTCATTCGTGTAAAAAGTTTTTAAATGGGTTCCTTTAGTGATTCTCGGGAACGGAATTTTCAATTTCCGTGAATCCCCTAAACTGCAAATCGACCGTAAAACTTGAAGAATGTCAAATTAAGTACAGAATTACAGCAGCTTGGTTTTTCTGATATTAGATTAACTCTACATATCTTAAGTGCCAGTACTTTTAAATAAATATACATTCTCACAAATAAACTTTAATTATATTATTACTTGGGTATGAAATATTAGAGACATAAGCTTTTCAAAATTGAAATCATATTTTTTTTAAATATAGCCTGCTTGGGACTTTTTAAATTAAACTTGATCTTTCTTAAATTAAACATGAGCTTTTTGAAATTGACCTTGAACTTTTCAAAATTGAACTTGAGGTTATTTAAATGGAACTTGACCTTTTTTTAATTAAACTTGAGCTTTATTAAATTAAACTTGAGAGTTTTTAAATTGAACTTGAGCTTTTTAAGTTGAAGTTAAAAGGCTGTAGAGCTTGAAGCAGTCTGTAAAATAATTTATAGTCAAATTACACAGGACATGTTTGTGTAAACACATTAGACAGTATTTAGGCTAGATATTCATAAGAAAGAGTTCAAAGGCAAGTCACCCCCAGAAACCGTTACGAATTTGGTACGGAAAGCTACTGCTTCCACAAGATTTTTCAAATAAATAAATGTACGAGGAGCTCACGAGATTCGAACTCAGGACTTGAATTCACCGCGCCAGAACGCTATCGATCGCGCTACCGACCACCCTAAAAGGTGATCGAAGCACAACGAAAGCAATGCTCCTGAGTTCGAATCTCGTGAGCTCCTCGTACATTTATTTATTTGAAAAACCTTGTGGAAGCAGTAGCTTTCCGTACCAGATTCGTAACTGTTTCTGGGGGTGACATGACTTTGAACTCTCGATACATAAGTAAAAAATATATCTGTCGGGCCAAGTGCGTGCCTGCGTTCACTGTGCCAAGCATTGCTTTCGTTGTGCTTCGATCACCTTTTAGGGTGGTCGGTAGCGCGATCGATAGCGTTCTGGCGCGGTGAATTTAAGTCCTGAGTTCGAATCTCGTGAGCTCCTCGTACATTTATTCATAAGAAAGTTCAGACATTTTGGTTCTGTTACACAGAACCTGACAACATTGTATGCATTGTAAAGACCATATTTCTTACACAGGAGAAACTACCTAAAGTCACCCCAAAGGGAATGTTAGTCTAGTCAAAAAGAGCATTAAAGGAAAGACACACACACAGCATATCTAAGCCAAGAAGTTAAGGACTAAATTCAATATGCTACACTGGAGCATTTCACATCAAGCAGGGTGAGCAACCACAATGCAATTTATTCGCGCATTAGACTAACTAGCCTAAATTATCGAGACTAAATAGAAAATTAATTAATGTACCATTTATTAATAAAGAACACACAAATTTATTTAATATTTTTTCAACACACAGCACACATGAGTCAACAATTAGGGAACTAAATATGTCCAATAACGTGATAAGAACGTCGGTAGCAGCCGTCCTAGCTTTCACAATGCACTTTATTCACGTTGAGCTGCCTAAATTGTCAATTTCCAATAGAATATCATTGGAATCAATATTTATTATTTTGAATGCACAAAGTTACAACAATTTCATTCAAGAACACTCCGAGTTGAATGACAGATCACAACAAACTATGGGTTGAACGCGACGTGTACATGTGACAAACACTGGACACTGTCAAAGTCACGCGAAGACTGCCGTTCAAATTGGGGGTATTTTGACTGTTAACGCAGTCCGAAACTACACAAATAAGCTTCATAACATTGGAAGAGCTCGTTTTTTCAAGTTTATATGTCATTGTGCTTCATTTATTTATTCGGACCACTAGGAAATCCAAGTTTACAGCTTCTTACATAACTGGAAGTGACCAATTTACTGCAAAGAAGTGCGTCCTACCAATGAAAAAAGAGGGACAAAAATTAGTAACATAAGAATAATTTCTTGAATTCCAAGCGCATAAATATCAAAAAACAATTGCTGGGAATGGACTCATGAAATGATAACATGAATATGGATTATATATTTAGTTTTTTGAGGAATTATACGGGCATTATTATTTTAGTGCTTGAATTAATGGGAAGAACTGCCATAATATCAAAAAATATGAAATAACTACAGTTAAGTAAATAAAAACACAACATTGAAATGGTATTCTTTTACCTTATCTCGCTGTTCATTGGCTGAAAATAATAATCCCATAAGACAGCCACTTCTTTAAAATAATATTGCAAAACGCTTTTTTTCCAAATATAGTATGATAGTATATTATTTATTTTTTGGAACAAAGCTACTCTATTAGGAAAATAAATTTTATTTGCGTAAATGTACATAGTACGGTACAAAGTCTAAATTTGGGCTGGCCACTATGCAGCCATGTTGAAAATCCACGTACAGCCCACATTATTAGGTTTAATGACCTAACCATATTTTACCCACCTTTTGCCCATGTGTTTATATAATATATATCACCATTGCCCATCTGATTCCCATTTTCCCATGTGGGCCCCATGACCCTCTTCTACTAGGGTAAAGGCTCTCAGTTTAATAAAATTGAATTTTAAACCGGCATTTGTGCGAGTTGGATTGAAGTGGCGGGAAACAACGAGTGTATCTATCCCAACAAATCTACCTTTCATGTCAATAACTTTGAATGGATTAATTTTCCTTGATTTTGAGACCAAATCGTACCATTATTCTTTTGAATAGATTAATTTGTTCCTAGCCTTTTTTTCAATAATTGCGAAATCTCGATCATTGGGCAAATAGCTATGGCCAGTTTCCATGAAAGTGTGCTCCCAAGACTCAAACGCTTTGATCTCGCACATGTACATGAAGAATCACATAACAGCCTTGTTTCTATTCTGTCCCCCGCAAGCATCACTGAATGTTTGAACATTTTTTATTTGGGAACAATGTATAGAATTCAGGAATGCTAAAATGCTTGAACAGATTTCTATTGATCCTCGTTTTCCTTCACTCTCTAGCCACATTGCCATATGACCTCCGTTGTTTTTTCCAGTATTAATACCTACGTCGTACACCGAAAGTTGACACTTATAAAACACGGATGAAGTATTCAGTCGTGGCAATGGTTGAGTTTTCTGCATATCAAACGTAAATGCCAATAGAGATGTATCATTATTTGCTAGCTCTCTGGACTGATTAAGCTTAGATCTGGCATTTTGAGCTCTACTATGGTGGTTTTCCAGGTCTGATTCAATATTCATTTTGCTCAACAAATCTTCCGATTTCATTTTCATTGCCGCTACATCGCAAACAGCACAGGTATCCGTTTTTAGAACATAAATACCAATATTATACTTGGCGAATTCCCTGTACAAAATGGGTTTACTCACACATTTGGCATTACATTCGGTTGGGTTTTTGATATAGAGATCGTAAAGAATCGGCTTTGACAGATTTTCATTGAAATAAAACTTACTACTGTTCGAACAGTGGCTGGTAAATTTTGGAAATGAGTCTAAAAACTTTCTAATGCACTCTTGCTCGTATTCTGATGTTTTTTTATAGCAAACTGATCCCCTTTTATCAGGAGAACACATTTTCCCTTCATTTTCCTTGTTCAAACAATGCTCGATTCGCATTTTAGAAATTCCAAGGGTTTTGAGATACACTTCTTTACAAACCCTACTATTTTCTAAAACATAAGTGCGAGACTTGGACTTCTTACTACTTGCTTACCCTCTTTTTGGCGGGTTTTCAGTTATTGTATTGATAATGAAATTTGACTGCGCTTGCCAATTTTGACTACTCCAAAATCTTTCGAATAAATTTTTGCGTTTATTTTCAGTTAAGTCATTACAGTTTTAACGGCAGTTAGACTGGTGATATACAAATTTTTTCCTTTCCATATATTAACCGTTTCGCGTGGAAGAACAGCGTCCGGAATTTCTCGCTAATTTCCTCGCAATATATGGGCGTTGCAATGGTCCAAGAGGACTTCGTAAAACTTCCGTACTGGGACCCATTTGCCCATTCGAATTTGAATCCACAGCTGCTGCGACAGACGAATATGTCGCGGCAGTCGTTCCGGATGTCGATGCGACTTCTAACTCCACGCTGGAAACAGTCGCTGGCCTCTTTTGATGACCTGAAAATCAAAGAATTTATTGCAATCCGAGAATGACAAGCATAGAACAGATCAGTACATAAAAACTTAAACCAATTTAAAAATACGATGAAATGTGGGCACAGGGTATCCAAACATGGTAGAATGTGTGCCGCTAAACACCATCCAAACCTAGCATGTTTATCATGCACTTATAGCCTGTGCAGTCCAAACTTTGGTTTGCCTGTTACATGTTTTCAATGCAGTGCATAGATTCTTCCCTGCTGTTCCGTCTTCATATTCAAACTGCTTAATGAAATCCGATCTTCTTTCCTGACAGCTGTAAGATTTCATACTTTGCAGAGCGCAAATCTTGCTGAGTTCTTAATTATATACGTTTTCGTTCAAGACTGATGAAATTTTTTTTTTGATACGCACAAATACCCCAAATTTAATTACTATTTGCAACGCATCGTAAGTTTCAGCTTGTTTCATCACACTCGTCGAACCTCCTTTTAGAATTCATAACGAAGAATTAATTCCGTACAACTGCCTCCAATTATCACAGATTTTTATACGCTTTTCTGCCTCATTTCTGTATTCTATACTCGAATCCAGATTTGTGGCCTGACTTATTTTTAAGTACGAAAAAGAACTCAACCTCCTCTAACAATCCCTTATTCAATGTTACGTTTCTCATCCTTAGAGCCTTATTCATAGCTCACCTCATACTCACACCGCAGCTTGTTAGTGCGTATACGTTTTACGTCTAACTCATACCCCCTAATGACTTAGCCTTTCCGGAACATTTAGATCAGACAAAAGCATACACGCTTCTCAAAAGTATCATAAAGCCTGTTGCTGTAAAAATACCTAATTTTAAGCTTCAAATAAAGAAAATCAAAAATCAGGGGCTCAAAATCAAGAATCTCTGAGCCCCTAGCAATATTTTGAACTTGACAAAAAGAAATGGTGTTCATAGATAACAAAATATTAGTGTAATAATAACTAACTCTCACCATAAAATTACGTAAATGTATCCTCTTTCCTGAAGAGCGGGTGGAAAATCATTTCATCTGAATACCATAACTCCGTTCATTTTGAAATAGTGTCTAATGAACGGAACGCACTCAGATATCTAGGATAAAATGAAAAAGCTATAGCTATATGAGACAGTCGTGTCGAACTTGAATGGTTTCTTGAAGTAGAAAAGTTGGAGAAGTAAAGATGAAATTTGCGTCAAATGGGAATACTCTGAATGAATGCTGTGTGTGAAGAGGACAGGAGTGTCGATGAAGTTCAAGTAAGAGAAGGTACATCGAGATGTGTGGATGCAAGGGAGTGCGTATGGCCATGAGAGTGTATGAAGTTAAGAAGAAAAATTCCTTTGTTGAGTGCTGAAATTAATACTTGAATGGCTGACTCAAGTTCATACGCGGTGGCCAGAGGTAAAATCGTTTGAAGAGCTGTTAACCCGCGCACTGTAACTGGTCGCCTCATTTACCAGGCTCACTGGTTGCCAGACGTAAGGCATAACCCCAAGTTGTTATACACCAAAATGATCGTCTCAGCGAGTGCTACACAGCTGGAGCCAGAAACCCCCACATTGTGGGGGTTAAGGCAGAGCTCCAACCACTTGGAAGTTGGGAGGGGTAAGCACAGTCAGTGTGGTAAATGAGGCGACCGTGAGAGGGTGTGCGTGCGAACAGTCAGTGGCAGCCTCAGTTACCAGCGAAACTACTCAGGGCCTTATTTCGCCTTATTTCGTAAAAATGGCAAATAAGACAAATCTGAAGTCAGTAGCGTGTAGAGCAGTATTTTATTCATATTGTGTGAAAATTACAAGTTTCGAAACACTATACTTACAGTAATATAACCAGACATGCAAACATGCATTTATGTAGGAACTAAAACGAAGAATGGATAACACCTAGTAGACATAAATGGTCATAACTTTTTTTCTAATTGTTGTAGAGGAAAAATAAAAACATCAGCAGGTTTGGAAGGATTTTCTGCATAAAATAGCAGTGAAAAACATTACATTGTTCCCAAAACACAAAAATGGCCATTGATCTCTTTGAAGCAATGTTGTGCAAAAATCTACGGAGTTTGACTCCATATTACAAAGAAACGGTTCAAGTTATCAAAAATCTGACAACATCAAAGTGTAAAGCAACATTTTTTACTCATTACTTCATATTTTTACATCTCTGCCTATTACGGTAAGTGAACAGGGAACGGCAGAGTAACGCGGGTAAATTGACTACTTTTCTGAGGGATGCGCGACCGTGCGCGGGTTAATACAATCCTTTGATGATTAAGCTATGAAAGGTGGTAAGAAATTTTTTGTACGTGATCCAGCAAAGTTAATCAGTCTGCTATATAAGCAATAAGCCACGAAAATGGGCGCGAGAAATGCTTGGATTTGATTAACCATATTCCGGAGCTTACGTCGTTTTCAGCTGGAGGAAAAGTAGTTGATCCAACTATAATAATTTGAGACGTAGTAAGTACAATATGTGAAAGCATCTGCATGCGTTGATTGAAACATGCTGGATTGTGTTTCTGCTAAAAACCGAAGATGTGTAGTACTGAGAAAGACCACAAAAAGAAAAAGAAATGCGCAAGGTAACCACGGTATGAGGCTGAATGAGTAATCAAGACATTACTAGAGCAGATTGAAGAAATGAGGAACGTACCAAATCAGTACGGAAGATGAAATAAGTTGGGAGCAGCTGGGGGAACTCAAAATCTGTTGTGCTAAACTTGCTCGGAGTGTATACCAGGGAAACTAATATCAGTACCAGTCACGAAACAATAAAATTACGCTCGAAATCATGGGATTTGAGTGCTTCAATACTGTTGCATACACATACAGGGAAACATATAGGTCTTGTTATTGCACTTTTTCGAAATCACTAATGAGAACTGTAAAAATTTGAAACTCAAACCTCTTTCGTAACTTCAATGCATAGAGATTCAGGTTAATTAGAACATACCTAATTCACAGAGTACTTTTGAAGGACTGATGGAGGTGCATGAGGTTTGCAGTGGAGCCATATGGCGACAGTTCGTGACGCGTGCTGCGTCAAACGATAATTTTCTTGATCGCCAGGATTGCAGTGAACCGTTGGTTGCTGTTGTGGGCTGTCCACTGCGTTGTCATCTGAATAAAGAAGCATTGATAGCATCAAATGAAAAGGGACTCAGAGTCCGTTTTCATTCAATCCGCTCACAGCAGATTGACCGACTGCTAACCATCAATGTTAAACAAAAAATAAAATGACCAAATCGTAAGCTTTTTCAGTAGTGAACGTCTTCATGGGGAAATTAATGATCACTCCATTTTTTCCTTCTCGATTTAAATTTTCCAACCTTGGTTTGTCAATGAAGACATAGAAGAAAAAAATTAAGACTGTCATATAATCTCTTTTGTGTTGAAGACTACGAAATTAATAGAACTGAAAATAAATATTTTGTTATTGTATGCTTCGTGCACTTTGTGTTTGCGTTATTCAAACGTATGTATACTCTACGACAAAATTTTATTTACAGAAAATCAAAATAAACGTTACCCTGTTAAATCAGCGACAAGTTTTAGTTCACTGCAGTATTTGGGGTAATCATTGCGAATAGCAGTTGTAGTCGTAAAAGTGGTGGTAGTAATAGTATTAATAGTAATAGTACTATGAGTAGTAACATTACTAATCGTAATAATAACAAAATCAACATATCAACATTGCAAAAAGCAGTTGTAGTCGTAGAAGTGGTAGTAGTAATAGTACTAATGGTAATAATACTAAGAGTAGTAAAAATACTATTCGTAATAAAAATAAAACTAGTAAACGTAGTAATAGTATTAATAGAAATAATAGTATAAATAATAACAAAAATAATAGTGGTAATAGTAGTAGTGTTAGTAGTGGCAGTAATGGTAGTAGTGGTTGCAATAGTAATGGTTGTAACAACAACGGTAGTAACAGTAATGGTAGTAATAGTTGTTATAGCAATAGTAGTACTAATAATTTTAGTAATTGTAATAGTACTAGTAGCGGTAGCAGCAGCATTAGCAGCCGAAGCATTGGCAGTAGTAGCATGTGCAGTAATATCATTAGCAGTAGGAGCATTAGCATTAGCAGCATCAACGTTAAGAAATTGATTCGCGTCAAAACTTACTTAATTCACAGAGTATTTTTGAAGGAATGATAGAGGTGCAAGATGTAGGCAGTGGAGGCTTTGAGACAGTAAATGATGAGACCTGGGTCATGGTACGGTGTTCTTCCTCGTCGTGTTGTTCCTCGTACGGTGTTCTTCCTCGTCGTAATCATCCACTGTGTTGTCATTTGAATGAAAAGTGCAATGATGTAATCAAATCCGAATGTATTTTTAAATCCGACTAGGAATGACTCGTTACTCGGTGAGGATCCCCAACTCCAAGCTAGTGAAGTTTTTTTAGTTGCACATACGATGAGTTGCGTCTATATAAGTGCTGTTTGAAAGACATGAAAAATCTCACTAACCCCTTAATAACCAAGTCGTGAGAATCGGTGTTCTTTCATTCGCACTGTGATGACTTGTATGTATTGAGATGTGCTATTCAAAAACACGATACGCCTCTATTATCTGTAAACACTAGGCCAATGTGCTTATACCGCGAATTTATTAAAATTCTAGAAAGAAGAAACCACCCAAAGAACTGATCATTCTATTCTCCTAAAATTTTTCGGATACCCACTCCATGTTCAGTCAAAAATCAATCTGTAAAAAAGGCACACGAAAAATTACTAAAATGGGAAAAGATCAACTAGAAAAGTACATCAACAAAATGAACTCAAAATACCCACAAGTATGATACGAAAATCATGTATGGACTTACTATCTGTAGGGGGGTGCGAACTATCAGAATCATTGAACACTGGTTTTTCTTTAAAAATATGTACACTGTACAGGCTTTAGAACTCAGAGCTGTGAAATCAAAGCTTCAGCTGTACGTTCACACTTACGTAAATCTGTGTTGGCCGCCCGGGCGGTACCCACGTCAATCTCGCATATTCTGAGTGTGCGTGTGCTGGTCCGTGTACGTATATGTCTCGTCACCACCACCATGACTCACTACCATGCGCACTTCAACAGCTGCCACACGTCACTGAGTGACTCGACTCTACATAGTGCGAACATTTATTATCGAATAGCTCGGCAGTATAGGTACCATTTAACAATGAAATAGAATACACTATGTTTCATTTTACACCTAAATGTCACTGCCGTTTTAAACGACACATGTTATATAGCGAGTTAGACCAAATAACAGCCCAATTACTGCGATACTACCGTATGTCATAATGTATTGTTCACATGATTATTATTATTATTATTATTATTATTATTATTATTAGGTAATTTGAGCCTCCCTATCCACAACAAATGCGATCCAAAGAGAGGAAGGAAGAAGACACCATTTAGTATGGAGTTAGGGGAACGCGGAATCTATGCACAAAATGCATAGAAACAGTAAGATGAGAAAAAAGTTCATGAAACAAGATAAAAGTTTAGGAATAAAATAGTAGGTGCTGAAAGAACAGGACAGCATTGAACCGAAAAAAGATGGTTTGTAACAAAACAAATACCTATTCTGTTTTAACAAAAAAAAAACTACCTAACCTTTAGCTCGGGCCCTCACATTGTCCCCCTGGGAGCGCTAATTCCCATAGATACAATATTTGTATTCCCCCTGAGGGGTGTATTGTTCAAATGTCACAACGTATTTGTAACAATGCAAATCTCATCTAGTTTCTATTATAAACTGGTTAATTCGAGCAACTACCAATTGCTTCATAATATCAATTAAATACAAAATATTCTAGTGCTGAAGTGTTCTGTAAGTCGCCTTTTATGCGTATTTACGCCAAAGGAATTCGATTACTTTACTTAGAAATTTTACTAAAATATTTTATGTACTCATATCAGTATATTCACTCGTCACTTCTCTCTCGTTTAATATATTACTATTTTGGTCGCAAAGGGCAAAATAAATGAACTTTTACGCTCTCATTGGTGATGAGGCGTGACGCCCACAAACCAAGTAATAAATGTTATGGATTTAATCACAAATACTGCACCTTCTTTGTTCACGTCAGCAAATTGCGTTCAGCCTCTGTTGACACCCCTTCACTTATCATTTGACAATAAGCATATTGTTTCATCAATACCAAATTCTTTTCAGTTGCGCTGACGATAAAGAAATATTTTTTAGCAAATATTAATGCTTGTGGCTACATTATAGTTTAATACTGCAGAGTTAGTTAATTTTTTCCGTCTTAACGTGACAACTATAATATGAATTTTTTTTTATTAATTAAAGACAATTACATGCAGTTTTTCATTATTTATTCATTTTATCGTTGTTTATTATTAATTCTCATTTATAGTGACTTTCATTATTTACTGCTAATTTAGTTTCGATTGTTTTATTACTGAGCCAACCAGAAAACAAATGCATCCAAGAAAAATATGAAAGAACAATTATTTAGAAATCACTACTGCATATTATGAGAATTAAGGACTTTTAGCATTTGGTACATTTCTAGATATATTTAATGATAAATTTATTTCCTTTTTACTCTTCAATTTTCCCACCTTTCCCCTTCTCCGGTAGATGCGCAAATGTAACACTATCTGGTAATTTATCTCCTTCCATATTGCATTTCAGCTTGCAATGAGCAAAGCCTTTTCGAAATCACGACGGACACAGTTTTCTAAGCAAGTGCATAACCTAACTGCATTGCGACATCTGGTAACTCATTATAGTTAGACGATACAGCGACTTCTGGCAATGAGGCAAAGTCTGGACCTGTGCACTTGACGGGCCCTCCACGCACACGGACGCAGCAACACACGTTCGTGTAAATGTGCGGGGTTGACATGGGTGCGCCCGGGCGTGCCACAGTTAGAATAAGAATGATTAGGTTTCCCATTACTCAACCAACCTGAATGATGTTTGATTGAAACTCGATTAAATGTTACAGCTAAAATGACCTGATCAAATTGCGGCAAAATTTACTGGAAAGATGATTGTACTTTTAAGTAAAGGAAACAAATTGCTATGCTTACTAACTTCATAACTTCTACGACGCGTTCGTACATACGTCTGTGCGGCATTGTCTGCTCGCGAGCATCGGTTTCAAAAGAAAATTATTCGTGACGTAAGTAATGTTGGATGGATTAACATTTATTTCGACTACTAAAATGACGAAAGGTTCTAAGAAAAAGACGAAATTTACTTGAAAATGATTCCATTTCTACAGAGCAGGAGAAAAAAATGCGAATCTACAAATTTGATGGAAATTACGTCGTAGTGCAAAAACAAATTTGGGTCAATATTGAATATAATGTTGTCAACGAATTTCATAATTTCGTTGGTATAGATGGGTAATATAGTCGATTATAAGACGTTTTACATGAATGACATTCTGCCCGGCGATGCGTTATTTTCGAATTATTCAACTTTGAAGCTGGCTTGTGCGCGCCATGGAAGCACGCGCCGCTTGCGTAGTTCAATCAATAATGGAAGCTAACCCCCTATTACAAACGTAAAGAGGTTGGGTCGTGAGGGGTAGCCACAGTTATTTTTGTGAAAAGTATAAATAAAGCTTCTAGCCCACCCGTTAGGGTGACGATCGCAATCTTGTTTACATCGGCACAAAGATGGCGGCGCCCATGGCGGCAGCCATTTTCCTGTCGATGTCAACAAACGTCACTAGAAACCTTTATTTATAATTTTCACTAAAAGAACTGTGGCTACCCCTCACGACCCAACCTCTTTACGTTTGTAATAGAGGTTAGCTTCCGTTTTCATTGCAAAAACAATGACTGTTTTTGCGCAAACAAGGCCATTCAGGAGCGCCGTTCGTATAACTTCAAACTTAAATAACTCGAAAACTAAGCATTTCCGGGCACATTGTCATTCATGTAATACGTCTTAAAATCACCTATATTACCCATCTATACCAACGAAATTATGAAATTCGTTGACAACATTATATTCAATATTGACCCAAATTTGTTATATAATAAATTGTTTTTTTAACAGGGAAAAATTCGTTACTTACCTCCAAACAAACGACGTCTATTTTTCGAACGCTGTTCGATTGAAAGTTTGAGGATTTTATAACCTCTGGAGAATCTTGCGCACACTTCCATCTCTCACGAGGGCTGACACGAGACTGGTCTGGTGATTACCGCCAAAGTTGAGACATTATGCGCAACACGGTCCGAGGAGATCGCTTGAGAATCTTGACAACACATTGATGTCAAGTCATGATTTTATCTCTATCACTCAAATATGTTTTACTATAAGTAAGAAAAATCAGTGCGATCTAATGTATTGTAGTTTTCGCGTATAGAAAGCTTCAAACTCAGAGCATTTTAGATGTTGAATTTATTTTTCTATCTCTTCACCATTTAATGAACATCATAAAACAAATAACAAATTGTTTCCAAGCCTCAAGCAAACCATTAGGTTTCTGTAACTACGTTAAGCCATTGATTTACTTCAACACATTGTCAGCTGTGTGCAAAAACAGTGATTCATGTCGCACACAACTTGTCACAGGTACTTAGTGCGAGTAGTATCATGGGAACATTATTGCGCTCAGAATTAATTATGAATAATATTGTTCGTGATAGTTTGAAAGTTGTTGAGTTAATATGACACTATGCAATGGAAATGCAAAGTTTATTTGTTGAATGGCTCAATAAAATTATGTACTTTTTTTGCTATTAGAACAAAAATTGCTGTGGTAGTAGAAGACGGAGAACTTCGGTCGTGTGGGAAAGTTGCGCTGATAAAGCTAGTTCATATAAAAGGTTTTATGAGTATGAGTGTTTATATGTTCGTCAGTGTGTACTTTAGACGCAAGAGCAGTAAGTTATGAACACTGATTTAAGAATATAACCTGATGTAACACAAATGATTGATAATGAAAGCAACAAAATGAGTTATCATCAATTTATCAATTTATGTACAAAAGTTATGCAATACAGAATCATTTATTTTCATAGGTGAGCTGCAGTAGTGAAATAACAAGAATGAAAACTTTTCAACATTATGTACTCAGATCGACATGAGCTCATATGCTAGCTAAATGATTTAATTGAGGATGCCATAAAAAACTCGTTTTCTATCCAAGTGACGGCGAATAGAAAATATCCAACGATGCGCATATCCTACTACGGTTCACGCCGATTTAAGTACATAGCCTTTCGTTTCGAAGTAGGTTCTGATGCTGAGAATAGTTGTTGGCTGTTTTCGAAAAAATCGAGAATTCTGCGCTTGTCCCACATGGGCTTTTTACCCTTCAATTGACGTCTGTTTAATTGCTGAAAAGAAATGTCAGCAAGATCTTACTGTGTATGAATCCTAATACTTACAACTTACAACAACAAAAAATGCTTATTTCTACACTTCGTATTTGTATTGAAAAGAAACTGTTCACTTCACTTGACAAACACTGTTTCGAAGTTGATCCTCTATGTTATGAAGTTCTTTTCTTATCCCACATTGCTGCCGTCATTTCGTCGTGATCCACTTGTTTCATCGTTGCGAATGTATATTTCGAAATGTAATTTATTTCTTTTATCTTTCGTGACGTTTGATTACGCCACAATTAATATATTTTTATTAAATAAGACGTGACTTTAATGTCCTCGCCTTGACTTTAATTAATTGATAGTCTATTGCTGCCCCACCCAAAAGGGAAATCGAGTATTTATTATGAAATGAGAGTATGGTTATGATATAGGTAACGTTTTTCCATGCCTTTTATAAGTTTGTCTCGCCTTTCCAAAACACAGGAGAATAATACACTCTTGTGAACTACATGGGTAAATTTACTTCCTAAGAATCAATTAGAATGCGCAATACGGATATTAGAGAATTTAATATTTAAACTTCACTTGATATACCTAAATATATTTGCGTTCTACGTACTGTGATATTGATTCGGATTGGTTTAACATATGACATGATGAACGAAAGAACTACTCAACTTAGAGAGGTGGAAAGGTGCCTTGACCGGTGGTTATAGTGCCAGGTTGAGTGCGTGAGCGTGGCCCAGAGGAGAAGATGGTGTCCTGGTACCTCGGTACATGGTAGCGTCAACGATACCAGCTTGGTTGTCGGCCACACACGAAATAGTTCGGGATGAATGACCCTCACAGATCACTTCACAGATCAGGTGTTTAACGAATGAATATTATCTCCCGGATAATCAGTTATTTAATGAATGTTTATAACACCAGCACCAACACCCGAAGGTGCGGCCGAAGATTCTCACGACACAGACGCAGATGTTGCTTTTATCGTGCCTCGTGCCTGACTGCCTGTCTACGCTCCCTCAAGCTGGCTCGATAGCTTGAAGTTCAGAACCGCATACCTTACTCGACTGTACGTCGTTCGATCGAATAATAAAGTCATTCTAACATACATGGAAATATGCCTACTTGAATCAATAACCTACATATGAATTATCATGATGAAATACATAATGAACTACAAGAAATATTCCAAGGAAATAGAAGAAATACAGATTAAAGTTACATGGAATAGCAGTAGATGGCAGCTTCGAGCGATCGTTGAGAGACTCCGACGTGACTTGTTCAAGACGCGGCGCTGTATCGGAGATTTCTCCAGATGTTGATTTCTAGAACTTTCCTCGATGATTTGGCATACTGATCCGTTGGTAACGGGCAATGAAATATCTTTTCAACTAAGATGATTGACGTAGTTCCTTTTTAGATATTCGAAGTAATTACGCAGGCCTGTCGCAATACTTGATATTTTTTTAGCACAAAAATTTTATCTTGGACGCGTAGAATCGTAACACTCTACATAATCATGTTTATTTATTAATAAAATGTGTTTTATCTGAATGTATTACTTTTGAGATGTCATCACTCTACTAAACTATTTAACGAAACCATTCTTAAACAGAAAAAAATTAACCATCAGATCTCAAATAAATTAACTCTATTTTTAGGTATGTCAATTTAATACCTATATTCTATAAATTTGCTCTATACAACAAGATGAAATTACTCTATGTTGTAGAAATGTTCTTTATTAACTTAGAACTCGAAGAAAAAATCAGGTATGTAGAGCGTATGTAATTATTCATTTCTTTACATAACTGGATGTAAGATGCTTAATAAATGTTTCTATGTAAATGTTGTTTTTCTTTATCATTCAGCGAGGACGCAATTGAAATATATGCGTAAGAAAACAATACGTATAGCACAGACTAGCGCAAGTCTGCCATTTCACAGGGTGGTCTTCAGTCGCTGATGATGGAGGTGGTGGTACACCTCCACTGCAACACCACCTCCACAACTGGGGCCAAATGCCGGGTGGGCGGGGCTTGGGACAGCAGAAGTGGCTTCACTAGCTTGACTGGCAAAAGATAGCGATGCCGGTTTCATGTATCCAACTTCCTTGGACGCAATAGATAGAGTGGCGCCGCCAGAGAAGGCTGCCCGATCCAGAAATGACGGATGTTTCAAGGGGGACTTGACGAGTTCCGGAATGAGCAAAAGCAGGATCCTTTCTGTTCGGAGGTATGGGAGCGTAACTACACAGTAGTAGTTCAACGGTTTCCGATTTGCAGAATAACTTAATTTTACATGACGTGCTTTACCGAAGACGACGGATCGACTCACGGACTACCCATATTCTGACTTCTGCTATGCCGACTTCGTTGATGTAAAAAGTGATTCATGGTATTTATTTTCATACTGATGCACTGTACACTTTATTTAAATTTAAACTGAAGTATTACACCCCCATTAGAGAAAACTGTCATTCGTAAGTTTGTAAAAAAGTGCGACGTCTGTAAGAAGCTTAAAGCTAATCCATCCGCACCTATTAAAATCTTAAATGCACCCATGGCAGAAGAACGATTCGAAGTAGTGTCGGTAGACTTCCTGGATTCACTTCCCGCCACTGTTAATCAGAACAATCAGATCAATGATGACATATATGTCATCATTGATCTGTTTTCTCGCTATTGTAAATTGTTTGCTACTTCAAACCACCGAGCAGATACGGTTTTATCATTCTAAGCAGCTGTTTTGCAACTTCTGGTTTCCCGAAAATATTGCTTAGTGACTAAGCTCTCGAGTTTAAATCACTGGCAGTGAAACAATTTGCTAAGATCCACCCGATCGGCAAGAAAGAAGTGCTACCGTGGAGCCCGCATTCGAACGTTATTGTTGAGCGCAATAAACAGAAAATTACGAATCTCCTCAAGTTGTACGTAAATTCTCTAGCTCACACGGAATGAGATCAGTGTTTAGAAATTACAGAAAATACTATTTACAATTCCGTGAATTCGACGCTATTAGGTGCTTCCAGTTATATTGTTTTTGGCAGACACATTTCCGCATTTTCAAGCGGAATTTTGAAATTACTTACAGCTGCGATACAGATGTAGACTTGGTACAATTTCGGACTAAAGAAGCAGCTAAGATTGACGAAAACGTTCGGACAATAATTATTAATAATTCGGCTGAACGGAAGATTTACCACAACCTGAGACTTGAAGAAATAAATTTCGCTCCGGGAGACCGAGTTCGACTAAGGAACCATCAGAAATCGCACAAGCTTGATTTATCATGGCTAAGTCCTTGAATAATTACATGGGTATACAAAAAATATATTGAAATAAAAATCGGGAATAAAATTCATACAAGCAACACAAATCATGTACTACCTTAAACGTAAGACGACCTGAAAACTATTACGAAAACTATTGCGAGCATTAGAATGCGACAATTTTCTTTGCGTTTTTTTTTAGTTTTAACTAACATATACTCAATTGCGTATGTTTGTATCTGTATGTATTTTTATTTTTTGCTTACGCTCAATTTTAACCTGCCTTGTATTTCCTAATTCGTTTAAGGTTTTCTGTATGCTATTATGCGTTAAGTCATGTGAGGAAGAATAACCGTCACAAAATAACAAGTGCTGTTCCCGTGTTTAAAGCCGCGGTTGTGGTATGCGGTGCAAATAGCACGTGCCCCGATTGCACATCTTTTTTGTCCTCGTTTCTGAAAGGGTAATGCTATATTGACAGTTTAAACGGTAACGGAATTTTCATCTCGTGGAATTAAGGTGCAGACGCTGAGATTTATAATGCGGGTGAAAATTTCGGGTAGCTCAGCAGATCACGTATACGCTCTGATCTTGATAGCATTCATGTCGACACCATTACTTCTGTTTGGGTCATGCTTATCGGGTCATTGTCTCGTTCCAATTTCAGCTTCGCGTGGGCGAGCAGTGCGGGCTGAGTCAGCTCATATGCGGGTTTTTGAGCACGACTCGGGTCCTTGACGTGAGTCAGCATGCTCAGCATTCTCGGCCAAGCGCTGAGTAGAGCCAACACCCACAACAGCCAACACCCATTATGGGAAATAAAGTAAAGAGTGTGAGCGTGGATGCTTTGACTACTGCTTTGGTGCAACACAAACGACGAGTATCCGAGCTGTGGATCAAAGCAAATGCACAAGTGGATCTGCTCCCAGACCGGGTCGCGCTCGTGTCAATACCTGGCCTCTGCCCCCACTCTCTCACCGCCACCATTACACTCACCACCACCACCACCCCTGCACCTGTGATGGCTGCCAGATACCGCCATTCTACAGATAATTTTCTATCGAAACTTCATGTTTATATGGATAAGATGACAAAAATATTACGAGTTGTACAATAACTACCGTATTGTGTTCGCTGATTTTCCTTATATATTCTATATACAAAGTGTTAACGACAGCCGGACATAAGGAAACACGTCTGGCACTTCAGAAATCTCACCAGCAGCCTCTGAAATTTTGGCCACGAGATCTTCCTCACATTCATTCAAAACGTTTTTGCTTAAACCTTTTAACCGAATATCACTAAAAGGATATTTCATCATTGTACACTCACGTACATTAGAAGTGTTTGTAACGTCAATTCAAACTATATATTGCAAGTAATTGTATCATCAAATTTCATACTTTAAACAATAAACTGCTAATATCTCAAAAACTCAAAAGTGTTCTGAAAATTTCACAGAAAAAAACTGTTCATCTGGCCATATTTTGTTTGTGAAATTGTGTACCTCTTGCCGTAAAACATCCTGCACAAACTAGCATTATCTCCGAATAGTTATCAGCCAGCAGGCTGTTATTATATCAACTTAATACATCTGAACACGTCAGTGGTTTGCTTTAATCACAACCTCATCAGAAACTTAAAAACGAAGGAAATTCCGATACAATTAATCATTTTTACTAAGAAAACGTTTCGAAGTCCAGCTCCATCATCAGTTCACACGAAAAACAAAAGAATTACGTCCGATATATAAGATCAAAGTAAAATGAATTGTAGGTACCATAAATATATCATGAAAGTAAAAATACAAAGTATGAGACGGACAGGAACAAAGAATAAAATACAGAATCACAAAAAGAATACATGTGACTCATAAGTATGAAATGAAATTAGGCTGGTTCTGACGAGGAATCTACCTATTCACTATTTGCAAAGGGTACGAACAGTCCATATTGTTCAAATGAGGGTTTCACTTGAAGATATACAAGGCCTCTAAAATTGTGAGGTCATACGGGGTTGAAGCTGAGTCTAAAATTCAGAAATCGGCAGGAGATACAGGAACATTGCATTATTAACTTAATTATGTAATAACTAAGTAACGACAGCTTTTTGAATATTAATATTGTTCACTTTGCTCGAAGACGAACTATTGTGAGACAAAACGAACAGTCTTTAAACGTGCGTGTTCAGTTGATACCTAGTATTTATATTCCCACAAATGAATGAAATACTAATGAATTTTTGAAGACTTATCATGACGAAAATTACGACAGCTATATATAATTGTACAATTCGTAATATTTTTGTATTCTTATACAAATAAACATGTAGTTTCGATAGAGAATGATCTGTAGAATGGCGGTATTTGGCACGCATCACAGGTGCAGGAGTGGTGGTGGTGGTGTGTGTAATGGTGGCGGTGAGAGAGTGGGGGCGGAGGCCAGCTATTGCCACGAGTGCGGTGCAGTGACAGGGCAACGTGTGGGTGCGCGTCAATACTGGTGAACTAATGCGAGTATTGCTCCTGACAAATACACTTAATCTGATTATTTTTGTCCTGCTTTACATCGTCCGAAAGGTCGAAAGGCCGAAAGGCTTTCATCGTAGGCATCTAGTTGTCAGCGCGTTTTGGTGCATTTTGACCCACTTACCCCGACTATGTGCCGCCGCACATGTCTATCTGTAGTCTTGTCTGTATCTGGAGGCCACCTATATAAAGCCGTACTTGTCGAGGCTCAGGTGCTCAGTCGTTCAATCACTTACCCTCTGCCATCACCTGCCAATAAAACTCCGCCAAGCTTCACCAGTGTTTACTTTTGCCCCGCATATTTGGTGGCCATATGTGTTGAACTGAACTCACGCTCGCATAATCGTGCATAAGTGATTAAGTGGATAACAAGTGTCCAATAACTGACTGTTGAGAATGTTATACAGTCTCGATGTGTAACGGAACGGATAATCAAGTGTGGCAGCCACAAGAGTCCATTTTCGTATTTGGAATTAGAGTACCAAAAGAAGTGTTACAAGAAGCCTACAGCCAATTTACAGTCTTTCTAAATCTTGACTCACCGTTATGAACCAGGATTTTGGTCTATGAATCCGGGGACGATATTGAGATAGTCTTCGAAGTGAAAATATCAGCATTCCCAGCAACAAATATTCAATAAAGGTACAATTTTCTAAATCTACAAGTGCTAAAAACAATTGTGTGAACAACATCTTGTTGTAACTTGTTTTGAGATACATTACTACGAACTAATGGTGTTGTAAATCGTGCCAATAACTGTAGCAGTGCTGAGTGACACGTAATACCATTTAAAAAGTATCAATATTCAACGTGGTACCAAGTTAACAGCAGTAACATCGTGTATCGTCAGCAACGTGATACCCTGCATCATCTCAGCAACGAGCAGCATCACCAACAGTATTTCACCAACAGCAGGCGACGTGCGCAGCAGTCTCCATTCTTATTTTCAGTTAAGTGTTGATGGTAGATTTTTTTTCTATCTCGGTCTTCTATTTTTTTTCTGTACCCGAGCGAGCCTCCGGGAGCTGTCGCTAAGAAGCCTATACTTTTTGTTTTTTGCACTTCATGCATCTGAACCTTTTTCCGTGATCTTCTGATACCGCACTGCGTCTGCAGTAAGCAGGCAGTTGCGTTGTGAAGTGGTAGAAGACGCACTGCGCAGACCATTCTGGATTTAACAGTTTAACCGCCTGTTTACCTTCAAATTCTAGAGTAAGTGTTTATTACCTTGATTTTGATTACTTGGAGGTTTAATTTCGGAAGAAATTCCCTTTGCTGTGAAGCAGCAAATTTTTTTAGGTGCCTTAGCGTGAGAAGCGCCGTCACTTGCATGATAGTGTTGCTAAGACATCAAGACTGGCGCTGATTGTGTTTCTTGAAGAGTTAAAATTTTTAGGAAATAGTGACGCTATTTATTGCTATTTTATTGAGAGTATTGGTTGTGTATTTTATTGTTTTTAGTGCTGTTTTTGTGATTATTATTGCGGATAACATTATTTTATTTCTGTGTATATTGCTTGTATTTAGGTGTGTATTTTCTCTCTTTCGGAGTGCGCCATTATTTTTTTAATTGAGTTTTGATTGACTATGATTTTTTGACTTTTGTTTTTGGATAGGAAAGTTCTTGAATCAGTTCTGAGTAGTAGGATTCATGTCGGATTACTCTGATAGTGACGAATTCATACGGACAGAAGAGACAGTAACAAGATACGGAAGAATTAGCACACCTAGAGTGACTAGTGTGACACACGTTACCACGATGACGACTGCGACCACAGCCGTTGCAGGTGCTAGTACTAGTAGTAATGTTAACCCGACCCAACTTGCGCGTGACATTGCCGCGAATATTAATGTTCCTAATGTTGGTACGATCATGACTAACGCAGAGTTACCAATTTTTAGGGGTAGACGAAGACAGAATGATGGGGAGTTTCTAGAGAACAAGACGTTCTCGACACACATTCAAAATCTACGGGCGTAAATGACGTTTCTTCCAGACGCAACCAGTGACGAGAGACGGAAAGAATTCCTTGTTAGGTCAGCAAATAAGAATGTCGGTGATTTCAATGCAGTTGTGACAAAACTTGTAAACGCAGATTTAAACTATACATTTGATCAAGTAGTTAAAATTCTCGAGGACATTTATGTTTGTCGAGGTGAAAAAAGTATTCACGCCCTTGCCTGTGATTTAAATGAAATGCAACTAATCAAAAATAACGCCTTAGCGGCGCAGTTGGTCACGGCATTTTCAAAGATACGAAAGCTTACTGAGAGTATTTTGACTTCAACCTCACTGGGGTGGCAAGTACTATCGAACCTGTACGACGCAGGCAGAGTTGAAAAAATTTGTTAGTGATAGTATTTCTTACGGTTTAGCATTAGCTATTCATGGTCCGTTATTAGATGAGTCGTTCGCTAGGAAAATTTTTGAGCAACAATTCAGCACGGCTGAAGAATTGCTAGCGAGGTTAATTTCAACTGTCAGAAGTCAAGCCGAGACTAAGAAAATACTCGCGCAAAAGTACCAAGTCAGGCACGAACCTGAGAGTTACGTAGGTGAAGTAAGCAGTGGAGTTGAGGAAGGCCTTGAGGAGCCAGATCAATTCCCTGAAAGTGAGGTGTTCTACGGAAGTTTCGGAAATTATCGTAGAAATTACCGATCAGGAGTGCGTAGGATTGCTCCTAGACCCTGGCTAAGAAATCCTCGAAGTAGAGGAAGAGAATTTAGCAGTTACGTAGGAGATCGAGGTAACGGTTCTTTGGAGTGTAACATGATGAAAACAGGCAATAACAGTTCTGGTTCTGGTCAGTTCGCAGGAAATTTAGGAGCTAAAAAACAAGGGTATCCTTTTTGTACCTCGTGTTCAATGGTAGGACACTTTGAGTGCAGACCCAAGAGAGAACAGTTTCCGAGAGGTTGCTTTGCCTGCGGCGGAACCCATGTAGTAAAGAATTGTCGAGCGACAGGTACAGAAGTCCGCAACTATAAGGCGTATTTACGCGGTAGAGGTAGCACAAATCATGGAAAGAGTGAAGTCCATTGGGCGGAGACCGAGTCAAGCGATTTTTTAAACTAGAAACAAGTAAGGGTAGTAACGGGGATTTGAATTTGATTGAGCCCGAGGTGGGCGGCAACCTCGTTAATCTTGCGACCGTGGCTAAAATTTCAGATATCTCCGAGACAACCAAATCGTTCGTTGATCCCTTATTTAATTGTCAAAATAGGTATAAATTATTACAAGACGAAGAGCTTGAGAATACTCATGATCGAAGCAAGACTGTCGAGTCCTATTTTTCATTAAGCGTTGTGAAAAATGTTAATAAAAATGCTGGATTATTCGCATTCAAAGACTGCAACAAACCAACCATAATAATTAAGACCAATGACCAGTATTTAAGCGCTTTGCTTGACAGTGGCTCAGAGAAATGTCTGATTAGTTACCGGCAGGTTAAAAGTTTGAGTGAAAAAGTTAAACCGAGTCATTTAAGAGTGAAAGGCATAAACGGCAAGAGTAACGTAACAGGTGAAGTAGAATTATCCATTGCAATTCCAGGCACTAACAGAGTAATTAAAACAAGTGCACTGATCGTAAAAGAGGCTAAGTTTATCTATGACCTGATCCTAGGCCGTGACGTTTTGAAAGATGCCGTCATTAACTTTAAAGATAAAAAACTTCTTTAGGAGAATATTTCAATTCCCTTTCGTGATTTCAATATGGAGCCTTTGTCGAGCAGAGAAACAGTAATGAGAAAAATTGTGAACAGCGACTGTCTGTTATCAGAGGTTGCTGTTGCGAGAAGGAGTAATAGGCAATTAAAAAATGATGACTGCAGAAAAAAGAAAGAAAGTCCAGCGGTGGCTGAGAAGTCACAGAGTACGAGGCAATTAATAGTGCATTGTACCGAGGTTGAAGTGCCTGGTAACTCAGTAAATGTTGTGTATGGTTTCCTTAAGAAAGCAACTCCAGGAGAATACATGATTTTGAAATGAAGTCTCGAAAATGGTGCTATTATAGCAGATTCAATTGTTCGAATTGACGAAGACGGCGTGGTGCCTGTTATGCTTTTAAATGCAGGTGAAGAGACTGTGTATTTGTCTGAGAATACCATGTTATGTAATATTGAATTAATCGCAGCTGATGATATTGAGAGCGAGGTGTATTTAACAAGTGTGGAAACAGCACTTAGAGACGCTCATAATGTTGAAGTAAATTCTATGGCGGGGTCAGATACGATGCAAGTTGTCTCGGCAGGTGGCGGAATGAATGCCATGGTCAATAGAAAACTTGAGTTGGACGCTGACGCTCGTGGTGGACGTGAAATTCTCGTTTGTGACGAGGAGTTAGGAGTTAATGCACAAGCAGGTGCAGAAGTAGTAGCAGAAGTAGGTGTTACAGAAGGTGAGGTACGACGTGAATTAACGAAAGATGACATCTAATGTAATGAAGAGGACATACAGTTACCTTTAGTTAATTTGTTGAATAAATTTCGGGATGTAGTTACGCTAGAAGGAGAGACTATAGGTGTTACGAATATTATGAAGCACCAAATTCAGTTGAAACCGGATGCTCCGGTACTAAATTTAGCTCCTTATCGCATTCCCCACAAGTATCAGGAAGAGGTAATGAAAATAACAGATGACATGCTCGCGCAGGGAATAATCGAAGAGTCCAGTTCAGACTTTAATTTTCCTGTTATCGTAGTTAAAAAATAGGGCGGAGACCTTCGGCCCGTCATTGATTTCCGTGCACTTAACAAGGTGTTGGTAAAACATTCTTATCCAATACCCAGGATAGACGATATTTTGTCGACCTTGGGCGGTAACGCGTGGTTTACGAATTTAGACCTTCGCTCGGCCTTCCATCAGGTCGAATTAGAACAAGAGAGTAGAAAATTCACTGCCTTCAGCATAAATTATCGTAAATTTCATTTCTGTCGCCTCCCTTTTGGACTCTCTACGTCGCCGGGAGTATTTCAAAGAGTCATGACCTCTGCCCTTGCACCCATTCTGGCTAAACTAGCTTTCGTCTTCCTAGACGATATATTGGTGTTTTCAAAAAATAAAGATCAGCACTTGGCTGATATAGAAATCGTGTTTAAGATGCTGCGATTGGGAAATTTGTCATTAAAGCTTGAGAAATGTAACTTTTTCAAAAGAGAAATAGAATATTTGGGCCAAATCATTGCCGCTGATGGTATTAAATGTAAATATTCTCAGAAATTGCAAGACTGCCGAGCTCCAACTAATGTGAAAGAATTACAGCAATTCCTAGGATTGGCTAATTATTTCCGTAATTTCTTACCCAATTTTGCTGAGGTAGCGTATCCCTTGTACAATCTTTTAAGGAAAAATGTTGACTATACTTGGACAGACCAGTGTCAAAAAAGTTTTGAATTCTTGAAATCAGCTTTGGTTTCTGACACAGTTCTGAGACATCCTGACTATACTAAGGACTTCCATGTTTTCACTGACGCTTCTAACTCAGGAATTGGAGCCGTACTAATGCAGGCGGATGATTCAAGCGACAAAATTCTAAGACCTGTGGCTTATTACAGTAAAAATCTAAACTCAAGTCAGAGAAGATATTCAACTACCAAAAAGGAGTTTTTCGCGATTTTTTCCGCATTAAAATATTTCAAATATTTAATAACCGGTTACCCTGTCCGGATTTATACCGATCATAGGCCTCTTGCGCCACTTTTTGCAAAGAAACTTCCTGAAGACACCAATATGGCGCGGTGGTGCATTAGTGTTCATTCATTCGATCCAGTTGTTAAATGTCTACCTGGTAAAGAAAATGTCGTAGCAGATTATCTAAGCAGATTACCTGTAAATAATGAGAAATTAAATCTTAAAGAATTAAATCGTTGTGATGATTTGGAAGCCGCAATTTAATCAGAAGTTTGTATTGTGGAGACAAGAGCACGAAAAAAAGGACTGCACGTGACGAGAGACGAGGTGGTTGACCTGCCACATGGAGACAGTGTTGACGCGGACGAAGACGCTTGTCCCAAGCTGCTCAGCTACGTACCGAAAGAGGCTGATATTTCTTGGACGATTGAGGAATTAATTGATGAACAGAACAAAGACCCTTTCTGCATAGAAATTAAAAACGCTTTATTGCATGACAGTATTTCGACTATTCCAGCCTTGCAAAAATTTTTAATTCTGAATGATATTCTATATCGACGTAGAGAGATTGATAATAGACCTAGCACCATTCTAACAGCAGTCGTAACTAATTCTTTGATGGGTAGAGCTATTTCAGCAATCCACAGCATGTATCATGTAGACGACAAGCATATTTTGTTTAAATTCAAACTGAAATAATTAAATCAACTGGAAAAAACTGTTGTGCGAAAATTTGTAAAAGACTGTGAAGTTTGTAAAATTATTAAAGCTAGACCTTCAGTACCAATTAAAATTTTGACAGCTCCGATAGCTAAAGAGCCATTTGAAGTTGTGTCAATGGACCTTTTGGGACCGCTTAACGTAACCGATAATGGGAATAAGTATATATTGGTTGAAATAGATTTGTTTTCCAGGTTTTGTAGGTTGTACGCGATATCAAATCGCCGTACGGACACGATAATTTCATGTTTAAGTAATTGCTTTTCACTAATGGGATATCCCAAAACACTTATCTCAGATAACGCCCTCGAATTTAAATCTATGGCTGTAAAACAATTTGCCAAAATCCACGCTATTGCGAAAAGAGAAGTTTTGGCGTACAGTCCTCATTCGAACGCTATTGTGGAACGTAATAATAAGAAAATTACGAACTTGTTAAAATTATATGTGAACACACTTGCTCATGCAGAGTGGGATCAATTACTAGAAATTGTTGAGAATGCATTGAATAACTCTTTAAACTCTACTTTAGGTGAAACACCTAGCTATGTGGTATTTAACCGTGATACGTGTGCCTACTACCAAGCAGAGAATTTTGATTCTGTAACTTATAGTTACGATGAAGAATTAGATTTAGTCAATATTCGCGCAAAAGAAGCCGCCCGGACAGTAGAAAATATTAGGAATTTAATTATAAATAATACGACAGAGAGAAATCTATACAGAAATCTCAAACGACGTAACAAGGACATAAACGTGGGTGATCGAGTTCTTTTGAAGAATCACGGGAAGAAATTTAAATTAGAACTTACCTGGATTGGGCCTGCGGTAGTCCAAAAAGTGAGACGTAACTACGCTGAGATCAAAATTGGATCAAAAATTATTAGGAGTAATCTAAATCATTTGTTACCTTTGAGAAAGGTTAAAACTGTGAGTTAAAAAGACGAGTTCATTACACTTATTGACGTTGCAACCACACGACGAGTTACGATTTACCTTGTTACCCTCGTTTTAACATGTTAATCAATTATGTTAAGGTTAATAATCATAATTTAAGGAGTTTTACGTTTTGCCCTGTGCAATATGCGTTGTGGTTCATATTAATCTCAGTAATCCGTACGTTGTATTTTTATATGTTATTTTTACAGTGTTGAGTTGCTTTGTTCTCATGTAAATTGAGGTAATGTTTAGGTATTTACCCAAGTGGTAAATGGAATGTGTACTGTCTGGTTTCAGCTTGTCGCTCAGACGTTTCATTTGTTTTTTTTTATTCGCTCAAGAAGCTAATGTTGCTAAATTGACAGTTTTAATCATGAACGGATGCACCGACTGCGAATTGCAAATCGCTGAGGTTGCTGTTCACCTTGCGAGATGGGTTGTTTTGACGCTGCGGCGGTGTACCGCAGTGCTATTTTTGTCCAGCCGGAATGTCCGGTGATCAGCATAATTTAATTAAAATTCATCGACAGGTGTCTAGTCGTCTGAGTGGTTTCGATACGAGCAGAGTTTTTTTTATTCGAGATTTGTGTTTTTTTTAATTTCTATTGGTCATGCTAATCGTTTTCTGTATCCTTCCTTTCAGAGGCGAAGGATCGGAGAGCACCATCGATGGGCGAGGCGAGTAGTGTTTTCGATGGCGGCACTTCGACGGCATTTGCTACCCATGACGACTTTGTCATCATCTGCACAGCCGTTGCTAATCGTGGTGATGTCACTAATCACCACGCGATCGCGGTGATGCTGCTAATCATCATAGGATTGGGGATAGGTCATACAATCTACGCCGTCAATCAACAATCTTATACAATCTTCGAAATCAGGAGCAGCAATGAACTGTAGCCATGAACTTGAGATTTGATAATGAATGGAATTTAGGATAGTTGAAACCTTGGAAATAATCGAAATTTAAAGTGAATTAGAAAAATTTTAAGTGTTTAAATTTAGGCATTTGAAAATTTGCAAATTACCACGCTTGAAATATTGGCGCGCAGTGATTGTAGGAAATGCATGTCGCAGGAAATAAGCGATAAAATATGCGCGCAGTGTTCCTGTAATCTTAACCATGTAATCTTAATTTTAAGCTTACTGTGTTTCTTTAATATTGACGCGTTAAAGTCTTAAGATGTTAATTAGCAATTTCGTATTAATTTTTGCGTTAGAAATTCACTTGAACATTTCTAATTTAAAAGTTTTTTGTTTCGAACTGCATTATTTTTTTGATAGTATTTCCGATTTCTTGCGAAAATTTTAAATGTGTCTACTAGGTATTTGCATAGCGGTATTTTCTATGATTGATGTGTACTATGCGAAAAGCTTTTATTTGAATTATTTCTTCTGCCGTTTTGTTGAAAGAACATGTGTTGCGTTTTTTTACTTTTGATCCTTAAACATCGCTTCACGTGGCTGTCGTCGTGCTGAAATATTTTTTTTTTGTTGAATCACGGTAAGTCAGTTGCTTTGCTTTTGCTTGTTTCCTTGCTTTCGCTTTTTTGGCTTTTAATTATTAAGGAGTTTTATTTGATCTATAATCATGTGTTGAGAGCTCGTTTAAATTTCTTTTTAAATCTCTGTTTGGTTGATTGCGGTAGCATGTTAACAATTTAACAGTAAAAAAGGTTTAAACATTTGTTTGGATGCGATGTTATAGTTATTGATGTTTGCGGTGCGTGAATTTAATTTTCAGTATTTCTAAAAATTTACTTAATAATATTGTTTTTTGGCGTTTTATTATAACCATATTGATGACTCAAGTGTTGGCGAATGGTAAATTGTTAATAGAGAATGTCTCTTTCTTTAACATGTTTTCTGAGATTTACTTTTTTCCTTGGAGCTTCTGATTTTTTTTTTTGCGTTCTATTTTCGATGCGTTTTACCTATAATCATTTTAGTGATGTAAACGGTTCTTCATTAACAATTTTAGCTGTGCGTTTTTTTTGGTTAAGGTTATTAACCATGATGTATCGAAGTTTTTTTAACGAACGGGTACGCACATATACGCTTAAGCTACCCTCGTGATTGCTTGTTTTGCTTGAAACTATAATAATGCTTGGTGTTGATAACATTTGTTGAGTTTCTTTTTGCTTTTTGATAATATAAAGTGCGATACGGTTAACGTAATTTAATATAAAACGGTTTACGAGCGATTTCATAATAGTTATCTTTCATTTAGAATTGTGATTTAATTTTTTAAATAATTGATTACTTGTCAATTCATTAATTGTCCTTTCATTGATTGCTTTAATTCTGCGAATCCTTGAATTTTGTTTAACCGTTTTTATTTTTTTTTAATTTTTGAGTATGATGCTCTCTCTCCTGTGGGAGAAGGGAGCTATGTGCCGCCTCACATGTCCATCTGTAGTCTTGTCTGTATCTGGAGGCCACCTATATAAAGCCGTACTTGTCGAGGCTCAGGTGCTCAGTCGTTCAATCACTTACCCTCTGCCATCACCTGCCAATAAAACTCCGCCAAGCTTCACCAGTGTTTACCTTTGCCCCGCATAACTAAAAATAAGTACGCCCAGTTCTTAGTGGTGCATTTTACACGTCTCCCTCCCTCTGACCGCACCAGCACTAAACGCCAGTAAAGCTTCGTCTTCTGCCCAGCGTTTCACTAACCTCAATCCGCAGTCGCCATTCACCGGCGGTATATCGTTTATACAAGTGAGACCTTCAATTTTTGTAGCCTATTTTTAATTTGACCGTCATTTTCCTACCTATTTTAGACGTTTTTCAAATTTTGACAGCATGTGCGCATAGAGCATTAGAAGATTTACTTTGAGATCAAGTTCCATCAAAATCAGTTGAAAAATCAACTTTTTACAGCGAAACTTGTTGATCAGAATGAAAATCAAAACCGCTGTAACGTCTTAAAAAACCTAATTTTGCTTAAAAAATACACCCCAGTGTACTGCTATGATGACTTTGCTTGTGGTTAAAATATTTGCACCTAATTTTCAAACACCCTGTTTATTTTAGTGTACATGACCCGTCATAAATGACGGGATACGATATTGTCTATTTACAAATCTTCCAGATGTGGATCATAAAAAAATAAATTCATCCTAATAGTTCCCGCGATTAAAATATTCTTGTACTTGTGCATTGGTGAAACCCGTCTCACAGATACGATCATTAAGCATTCTTTCAGAGTGTGAAAGGGTGGCAGACCAACCAACCAACCATGAAGGACCAACCAATTTTATTTGATCAATTGAATTTCCATTGTAATAACATAGGAGAAATCATGCACAGGAAACACCTAAATCTACTAACATATTGATTTAATTAAGGAGACACTTGGCATTTTATTGTATAAGAACAATCAACACTGTATAATAAAACGCCGGGTGTCTTTTTCTATTTATAAATAAATATATGCTTTTGTGCGTAATTTCTCCTATGTTATTACAATGGGAATCTGCTTCCTTGGATGGTATCACAAATACCGTTCAAATAATATGAATGCCCTGGAATATGCTCACTTATATTTATAAGTAAAAAAATATTGCATGAAAATTGAATCTATTGTTAAGAAAATGCAGCTTTTAGCGGTAAAAAGGTAAGGTAATTTTTTAAAACTTCTAGACTAATAATAATTTAATTCGTCATACACAGTTGTTGCTAGCTTGGTTGGTGTGTGCGTCTGTGACGTTCTTAAGGATGCTTAATGACCGTATCTGGGGTACGAGATTCACACGTGCACAAGAACAAGAATATTGTAATTGCGGGTACTATTAGGATGGATCTATTTGTTTATATATCTTGAAATTTTTTTTAAAGGAAGCTATAGAATCCCGTCATTTTTGACCGATCGTGTACACTAGTAGATATATAAAACTAGTATTATTAGTAAAACTTGATTTTAACATTCTGTTGCCAATTTGAAAGTCGTTCGTATGTAAAGAATATGAGAAAGATATGTACAGGTTGCAACACCTGCACCACGGTAGAGGCAACAAGGTAGGGTCATTTCTATGGGGGAAAATACACTTCTTCTTGTTCGTCTATCCAATAAAAAGGCTTTGTTTCAAACAAACTTTATGACGTCACCAGAACGCAGTGACGTTAGGCCAATAGTGGAGACGGATTTGGGGGTAGCAGTGCTACCAGATGCAATATGAGCGCTGACATTGGTTCCTTGCCGTGACGTCAGCAAACCCACACAGTTGTCGAAAAAAAGATTGGTATGACCCTACCTTGTTTCCTCTACCGTGACCTGCACCCATTAAGAAATAAAATATTCATCTTTTAAATTGTGAATAGGGGGAGTTGGAGTCACAAAGTTGTGAATAAGTGGAGTCGATATTGGAGTCGCAAAATTCTGGAAAGAAGGAGTCGGAGTCGGAGTCGAAGTTGCTCAATTCTAGAAAGGTGGAGTCGGAGTAGGAGTCGCCAAATTCTGAAAAGGTGGAGTCGGAGTTGGAGTCGCAAACTCATTCCTCCGACTCCGCAACCCTGGTTCAAAGTCTATAAATGAATTTCAGTGTCAAATTTCAAATCGAAAAAAGTTAACTCCAGAATTTTTTCACAGAAATAACAAGTTTGGTAACAATGAGTTATGGCATTACCTGGGTTTTTCATAATTCAACTCAACACTGAAATCTATTTGGCCTAAATTAATTGTAAAACTTATACAGACGGGAAGAATCTTGTACCGATTTCAACACCCAACTCAATGCCGAAATTAACACCGAAAATTCGCGCATCCATGTCTGTGGATTAAAAATTGACTTCATATCAAATCAACATACGAGCCCCATTAGAAAGCTAGAAACTTTTTTGTTATTGAACGTATAACTGTGAATTTTAGAAAACTCAAACAGGCTTAAATAAAAACTGGCCCTTAAATAACTCAACAAATTACTTAGCGACTCTCACGCACACCTCACCCTTCGATTTTTTGTGCAATACTAATCTTGCTCTGGGAAATGGGAGGCGGAGTTGTGGAGGAAGTGCGGAGCCAAGCGTCTGTGATTGGCAGTGAGGGAGTCACATGTGGGGCCATGCGTATGTCCAAGTCCCTCAACTTTTGCAACTAATTTGAACCCGATCCGAATCGGCTATGCTCCCTCCAGTATATCCTAGCTCCATGGCCTCAGCCGTGGAGGGAGTATATATGGAGGAAGCATAGCCGTCTGTGAAGAGAACCCGATTTTGAGATTTCTCTTATGTCTGTGGTAACCAATAGCCGTCTCGCAAGTGTGACGTCAGCACGGAAGTCAGTTACCTACTGACTACGATAGAGTGCGCACACGTTCGCTGAGTGCTCTTCTAGCTGTTGAGTTAATCGCACAATCGTTAATCATTATTTTGGGATTCTTAGACTCCGAAAGATAATAAATTCTGTTTCCTCACTTGAGGACACTTGATAATATCAAAATTACTAGCAAAGATACATTAAGGGTTGAAAACTATAAAGATTACAGGCCCTTGATTATAACAAATTAGAGCGACTTGCACGCACACCTTACCCTTTGACTTGTGGTGGGGTACTAATCTTGCTTTGGAAAATGAGAGGCGGAGTTGTAGAGAAGGTGGGTGGAGCCAACTTCAGCCAAGCGTCTGTGGTTGGCTCAGAATTGTCACGTGTCGGGCCTTGACAATGCCCGAGTCTTTCAACTCTTGCAACCAAATAGAGCCCGATCGGAATCAGCTATGCTCCCTCCATATATCCTAGCTCCATGGCCTCAGTCGTCCATTCACCTTCACAGCGAACAGTGCTACGACTGCATAGCAGAAGATGATTTTGAAATTTTACGTACTGCCCCAAATGAATTAGATCTGCACATTTTAGAGTCCCTACACATAGCCAAAAAAAAACCTGTTCTTAATAGTACAAATAGTTCATTTCCATGCCAATTTTTTTATGTAGATTCTTAATGCCAACTTGTGTTCTTTAGATTTGACTGAAGTTTATTTTTTCAGTTATATGATTTACACACAGATTCACTTACTGAGGATGGAGCTGGTGTCCGAAACGTTTTACAGAATGAATAGATTCTTTATAGATATTTTATTCGAAGACCTTGTAAAGTTCTAATTAATATTATTTCGTTAATAACAGCTTTCTTCGCTCAAAAGTCTCTGAAGATAATTCGAATGAAGCAAAATGACTTTCATGAAATCCTCTAGGTATACCAATTCATTAAGTAAGCACGGCTAGATTTATTTTTTAAAATATTAATACAAACTTAAAACTGTCAATTTACCATTTTATCTAAGAGAAACTCTTCAAGCATAAAATTGAGAACATAAAGAATAATTTAAACTTCGTCGTATAGACACATAATGTATAACGCTTTATTTTCGATCGTAAGAAGCACAACTGTCAAGGTACTCAAACTGTTCACTGAAATTACAATTTTAACAAAAATTACTATCCCATGTCGGCATCAGATAGACGACCTTTGCGTTTTGCCTGAATTTATTACATTATTCTGGAGAATATTTCTTTGCCCCAGGGAATGCTCTGTTGGTTCTACTGGTAGAGGTAGTGTTGGTGGTGGTTGGTGTGGTGGTTGGTGTGGTGGTTGGTGTGGTGGTTGGTGTGGCGGTTGGTGTGGCGGTTGGTGTGGGGACAGTCCTTTGGACACAGCAGCTACATCCTGTAACAATGCTGCATCTTGCTGTGCGTTGCCAGGGGTAACACCGCGTCTGAAGAAATCCTGACTCGAATTCGAAGCCAATCTGAGCGGTAGAGTACGATTATAAGCAGGGAAAATCGATTTGAGTAGTTTTTTTTTAAAATGGTAATTAAAAATTTTGAGTAAGAAAAATCATGCTCCTGAAGTATATTCGCCTATCTTTTTCTACAAAAAAAGTTCATATTTATTTTATGTCATTTATTTCCAGACAGAAAACTATGGGTGTTAAAAATGATCAATTTATATCAGAAACAACCAGAAGAATAATGCTTCAATAACGGATGTTAAATTTTCCGATCGAGCAGAAGTATGCCTTCATACTTTGAGCGAGGAAGTAGGAAGGATGCTTTTCTTCTTACATTGTTGTATATGTTTCTCAAAAAGTATTCCATTATCTGCTGATTCGTGGCAGAATTTAATTATTTTCAGCCCTCTGGATTTTCAAGTAGCTGAAAAAATCAAATGCACCTATATCAACGATACAGAAGTTCAATGTCGAACATGCCTCGCCAATAATAATCTTTGTACACTTGTGCGCATCGAGAGAGTAAATGCGGTGTGCTGTGCACCCGCCCCGAGAATATCAATTTCATACAAAGTAAAGGCATCTTGGAACGAGTCTTACCGGCTGATGGACGGTGCACGGTCCCTCACACTCTGAAAAAAGAAAACTTTATCTCGATGTTATTTATCGTGCATGTTAGAATAAGTAATAAAAATGTAAGATACAGTCTAACGTATGCATCGACTGAAACTTCTGATCGGTCGGGCAATAAATATTTGGGTACAAAAAATCTAATAGAACAAAGCCTTGGTTGCAAGAAATGAAACTGCAGATTATACTAAATCTGTGTTCAGGGCACAAAATTGTACATTTCTAACCATTAGAATAGGTATATCTTCTTAAACTTTTAAATCATGTTGAGTCATTGGAAGGAAAATATTTCGCAAATCATATTCTGTACCACACTTAGTTATAGGCTAAGAACAGAGCAAAAAAATCAGAACCTATGGTCGCTCATCTATGTTTTCTATATCTATGCAAGTCACGCTTCGTGTTATGAATTTGTTGGATGGTGTTCCTAATACACTGTCAAAAACACAGGTTTACACGCGAATGAAATTCTGTACTCACGCAGAATGCCATCGATGATGAACGTGCTCTGATAAACAAAGAAAATTAAGGATATTTTAAGCACGGGAGAACAGAGTAGTCCACTCACATAGTCCACAATAACAAAGTATGGTTTCCGAGCGTAATTAAATTATAGACATTTACCGAGCAAAATGTTTTACAACTTTACTGCACAACGCACATAGAAATTGATTTTGATGAACTCTGGAAAACTAGTGTAATGGTTTTTACATCGCAGTAACTTTGATTTAAAAATATGTTTTTGACCTTGACACAAAAGCTGACAAATTTAATGAATAACAACTAAAAAATATACGATTTAGTGCAAAAAAAAGTGACCGTGTGAGTCTGACAACTTGATGCTCCTTCAAATCAGAACAATGACAAATTGTCAGATGAAATGACTAATGTATTTTAGTCTTTCCCGATACGCACCACAAAACAGGACTCGCGATCTCGTCCCCATGTGCAGGCAATCAAGCAGTTGATGAACAGCAGCAGCAGCAGGAGCTTCATTACGGCTGTTCGTTAGCGGGCGCTGGAACACGATGCATCTCATAAGAAGATTGACTTTCTGAACAAGTACATGGGCCTCATGACCTCAAATGTAATGAGTTTTCCTTTTGCAATAACGAGTTTCTAATTTATCATCGTGTTTTTCAATTCATAATAAGGTAATACACTTTTAGGGTATTCCTATGTAGCAAAATTTCAACATACTTTTTAAGAGATGATTTCGATAGAAACATTTACTACCGGCCTAGGTTAGGGTAAGTGAAACGAATAAAAAACAAATTAGAATGAGTTATCCTCAAAAATTCTTTCACTTTCATTTACGATATTGAAAAAGATAAAGTCGGTAATGTACGACAATGACAGTAACAAGTTCCGAATATTAATATTTAATGTGTACTCCCGAAGCAAATGTTCTCATAAACCACGATTTCACATCTTATTTTCTTTTGGAAGTGTTCATTTGAGTTAAAAGAATACAAATATGAACACATTTGTGAGCAGGCGTAACTCAAAGCGCTTAAAAGGGACATAGTTATCTTTATTTTTCTTTCCCTGTTCGCCTCCACGTAGAAAGAAAAAATGATTCTCAAATGTTCCTCGAAATATAGCTATCATGCGTTATAGATTTGATAATTACGTAAAACAACACACTGAGTTCCTTAAAAGAAATATTTGCTTTCGCTTTTCAATATTTGAGTTATTTCGGTGAAATTGTACATCGCACAATATTCAATCCCTCCTCGTAAAATGCCTTTTTCGTATTTTCGGCATTATCTTGTCAAAAATGAATGCTACTCTCCCTGTACCTCAAAAATATAATGTACGCGGAGAAAACCCAATGCATTCGCTTGATCATGCAAAGAAAGCCATCACTGGATGAATTGCCATGTAGGAGAATCGCCCTTGACTTCTTTTTCTCAGTTCGTGAGGAAGATTTTTGAAGTTCATGTTACGTTAGCCCCAGTAAGCTTCGATTTGCTGCTAAATTTGGTTAGGGTGAACATAAATACCGCTGGTTTTCAAACAATCTATTCAATTTATCCACCAGATACGTATACCACATTATACTGGAATTTACCCACATGGATAGTTCTCTTAGAACACACTATATTTAATTTAATTTCTGTTGCTGAGATGTTTTCTGCATATAAATAGGATATAAAAATATATCCCTTGGGTCGAATAAAATCGAAATGAGCTTCAGGAAGCAATCAATACTACTCACCTTGAAACAAAAGGTTGTCACCGAATAAGATTTTCGCCTACATAATTTCCCTACAATGCCAATTTTTTCAGCGGCAATTTTCCTACATGGACTGCTCACTTAGTGATTTTTATCTTAGCCCCACCGTTGATCAAGTTGTACAACAGTTGTCCCGTGAATCTTACCTAGCAGGTAGTGGAAGTGTTCACACGAAAACGCTACGAGTGTGACTGATACCAGACGGAGGCTGCACCCTCGTATTCAACAACATGGCTGGTAATAATGCCCTTCTGACATTTAATTCTTGGCATTACATGTCAGTGAATTATGCGACCTCTCTTTTCTTGGATCCCACGCCATCTGCGGCCTCCAGGATGATGGGATGGCCGGTGTGGGCGGGCTGCTGTCAATTCACGTCGCCAGGTGTCCTTCAGCGAGTCGTTTATTTTTTATTTAATAAGCGTTACTTCCAACTGTCTGTTCTATAGATCTTCTACTTCCATTACAAAAGTTTCTTTTACTCTCAAAATTTCAGTTTATCTGTTGAATTTGCTCTATTATTATTATTATTATTATTATTATTAAATCAAGCAAAGCAACCCCAACGGTACGGATCGTGGGTCCATAGATTTCACATAGGAAACCCCGCCAGCATCAACTCCACGAACAGTGAAACAAAAACAAAGAACAAAGAAAAAACTAAAGGAAGAAAGCAGGAGAAGGAGATCTCAACCACGCAACAACTAGGAGTTGACAGCACCTTTAAAACCCCCAAACGAACCCGAATCAAACAAGGCAGAGGGAAGGGAGTTCCAGCGGGCAACGAAACAAGGGACAAAGCAACGCCTATACTGCGAAGTCCTACATCTAACTTCCCTCAGCTCAAATCTATGAGCAGCACGGGTAGCCCGAATCTGCTCTGCCCGTGGGGGAAGCATATGGAACAACCAGTGCCTTCTATTGTTGAATAGCTTATAAAAAACGCCAAGTTGGGCAACTAGCCTTCTGTGCGCCAGAGACGGCAGCATCAAACCCGGACATAGCGCAGATGCAGATCTTACAATGCGATCCAAGAGACGCAGGTGGCAATCAGCCGCAGAACCCCGAACAGGCGAACAATACTCGAGCAGAGGAAGAAGAAAGGCTCAGAAGCCTCTCCGCACCAACTGAGGGTCCTGATAAATTCCACCAATTACCCTCAGGAACCCCAGCCTTTTGGAGACCTGTGAGACTATCCTCCGCACATGAGCCTCAAATGTGAGCCTCCCATCAAACCGCACACCCAGGAAATCAAGTTCAGGGTAAACCTCAATACTCCCCGACCCATGACTAGCTCACCGAACGGGGGCTCACTGGTCCTGGATCTACTCACTATGAGCGCTTTTGACTTACTAGGATTTACTATCATATTCCACCTCAAGCAACATTCGTTAATGCGTAACAAATCAGCATTCATGTTTTCCACCACCGCTGGACGCAGCATGGGACCGGGCAAAACGGCGACTAATGACGAGTCATCAGCATAAGCAATAAAATTACTTCGCACAAGATCAAACATCTCACTGGTGTACAAAACAAACAAGAGAGGACCAAGTGCACTCCCCTGGGGCACACCTGAAACAACCTCACACCAGTCACCCGCCACTCCGTCAACCACCACTCTCTGCCTTCGTCCAGCCAAAAACTCTTCACATATCGATAACAACTTACCACCAACCCCTGCGAGTGTCAACCTGTGCAAAACACCTACGTGGCGAACTCGATCGAAGGCCGCGCTGAAATTCAACTGTACAACCACAGCCTCACGACCCGCATCCAAAGCAGTCTGAAGCAGGTGGGACAAGGATAATAGCGCGTCTGTACAGCCTAAGCCACGTCTGTAAGCAAATTGAGCTGCAGGGAGGAACCCCATACTCTCACAATATCGCGACAATCGAACCATATTTGCCGCTCGAACACTTCTGCTAGGACTGGGGTGAGAGAAATGGGACGATAATTCTCCACCAGCGGCGAAGAAGGACCCTTAGGGACAGCCGTCACATTGGCTGATCTCCAGCAACTCGGAAATTGACCAGACCTGATCAGTGACCTAAAAATGACACTAAGTTTGGGAGCTAGCACCTCAGCCGTCTCCCTGAAAAACAGCGGGAACACACCCAACGGGTCGACCCCACCACCCACATCAATTTCAGAGAGTAAAGGTCTAACCTAACCAGACCTAAACGCAAGCGAACAACACAAGGGTCTTGGGTAGCATGTGGGAGGCAATACAAAATTCTCCCGACACTGCTAACCATCAAATTGAGTGGTGAGCAGCTGCGCTTTCTCTACAGGATCAACCACCAGTACCCCTCCAGGGCCTAGGGGGGCAGGAAGAGCCGGCCTAGCACCAAATAAAGCTCCCTTCAACGTAACCCACCATTTGTGCGAAGACGAGGAGGAATTGAGGGCATCCCGCAGTCGCCGATCATGCCGCTCACGAGCCGCGGTGTAAACTACCTTGGCTTCATTACGAGCTCGAAAGTAAGCCTCCCACCCAGGTGGGGTCTTAGACCTAGCCCAAGCGCGAAACGCTGTCCGCCTCGCATCAAAGGCAGCTCTACACTGACCATCGAACCAAGGTTTATCAGAAGACTTGACACGAAGAACCACCTTAGGGACATAACGTTCGACCACATCAGCAACCGCTTGATTCAGCAAGTCCAAAGGTGCCCTGGAGCGTAAAATCTCACCCCAAGGGAAACTCCGGACAGCCCCCCTAACAGTAGTCCAATTGGTTCTGTCCTTCAACATAACCACCCGGCGAGTGTTCAAAACAGGCACGGCTTGACGAACAAGTAAACAACACTCAAGCACACAGTGGTCAGAGGTACCCAAAGGGGGAACAACAGAAACCCTGACAACATCTGGAACATCCGTGAGCACCAAGTCCAGGCAGTTCCCCGCAACATGAGTCGGACCCTGAACAAGTTGCGTGCAGCCAGACAGGTTGGAAAAGTCCAAAGCATTATGACCATGCACATCCGTGGGCGAAACAGAACCCAGCCATTCAGTGCGGTGTGCATTTGCATCACCCATGAATACAATGTATTTGGGAACAGCTACCACAGTTTATTTATAATAACTTTTCAAAACATTTTTAAGGTTCAACTTGTCCCTGTTGTCTGGTATTATTTCTTAGAAGGAAGAAGGAAGGCAGTGCTGGTCCTTCCGGTGGTTGATCAGCCAGCTGCCTGTACGACGTTCACTACAGGCCCACTCAGTAGACTGCACTGGTTGCTCACTGCATATTGCACGAAGCTTCGCCAAGCATCATTGGCAACTGGTGGAAGGGAGACTTGATCAGAGGCGGACCAGCCAGGCGATGCTGATGAGTGATGACTGACTTCTTTGCCAAATCCCATTTCACCGGGGGGAATCCGATTTACTAACCAGTTTCCGTTATTGAAATTCCATGTTATAAATTATAAATTTTTTTTTTGTATAATGGAATTCAGAGCACTGATGAGTAAGATTGATTATCAGTTTTCCATAAATTCTCATAAGCGTTTTTCCACTTCAATTGCTGAAGGGCAAAAGCTCTCATTTTTGTCTCAAATTGCATTATAATCTGTAAAACTGTTTTTATCAATCATTTCAGTTACTTTGAAGCTCGTATCATGAACAATTGAAGGGTGGAAAGGTTTAGTGGACTACTTGCATAGGAAATCCATTCAAAGTAGTCCACTAAAGCTTTCCACCCTTCAATTTTCATTTCCTAACTAAATAAAAAACCTCTCTTCATTTCTAAGGCTCAAGGTCAATTTGCATTGCGTATTTTGCGGTAAATGTTCTTATTCGCCGATATACTGTTAATCAATAAAGCTTCTCTGAAGGTGCCTACAGGCGGTTATCCATTTATACACACTGCTAGGGCAGTGATTATCAACTCAATTTCTTACAACAAATACGAACACTTTCAACACATCATTTTTCCATTCTAGCTTTCATTGTTGAATTACTCTAACGTTTTTGGTGAGGTCCAGTCCTCCTGGTAACACTGTCGCTAATTCATAGCTGGAATGATGTCAATAATGAGCTTGATAAGTCTCGACTCCTTGTTTTTGTTCCCGTTCATAACCTGAAAGAAAACGAGGCAACTCTAAAGCCATTGGTGATTAATTAAGGAGGTGCGGTGTTTAACCAAAACTAATGGGTAGTATTCTCAAACCTTGTTACCTTTATACTTTTTAAGGATACCGTACACTTTTTTTTGGCCAAATGTTTCACAAAAATAAATTTTTTTAAAGTTATTCATGTACTGAACATTCCCAATAAATTTTACAGGCGTGGCATGCCATAGAACGCTCACTATGGGAGGGGGGGGGGTTTACTGGTGGTGAGGGGGAGCTGTTTTTAAATTAAAAAATTTTTGAACGAAACTTTTCTACTTGGTGACTAACAAATCCTTTGAAACTTTTTCAGTCATAAACACAAAACGGCAACGACAGAAATTTTTACAAATAAACGAAGTGTTTCGTTGTGGGAAAGTGTCATTTTGTTTTTCGCTTTTGTGGAAACCTAAAACTTTCCTCACGTGAAATCCTACAATTTTTGATGTAAAGAGTCGATATAATGTTTTTTGAAAGAAGAATATGGCCACAGCGCCGAGGTAGGAATTTGAGATTTTCGAATTAGGGTAAAACGGAAGGCCGTCAAAGTGAGAAAAAATCGATATTTATGGCAATATTTCAATATTGTCTTTTTAATTCAAAATATCTCCTCAACCAAAACGAATTTCAAATATTCCTACCACGAGGCTGTGGCCCAAGTGTTTTTCTTTCAAATGACACTTGTTTCATGCATATAGCTTGAAATTTGTAGTAGAAGTAGGGTTTGCCGCACGATGATTCATTTTCTTTGCCGTAACTCATTTTCTATGAAGTAAATCCAAAAATTTTTCACAAGATGACTTCTATTTTTCATACGTTTTATCGGTGTGTCAAAATTGGAAAGCATTAATTCATAAATGAAGAAAAAAGTGCAAGAAGTGTATGGTCCCCTCAAAGAAGTTAAAACTTGAGGAATTTCCTTTTCACGCTGTAGTTAACCCATTTGTTCCGGAATCAACTTTTTATTTCTGATTTTGCTGAAACTACAAAAACTAACTAATTCGAACCTGATGAACTCGAATCTGGCCTCACAAGTTTAAAATCTCTAATACTTTTTGAGATAAACCGTGGTGCCATCTGGCGCCTCACGGAAAATGAGGGTCCAAACATACATTTTTCGAAATATTTCTGAATTGTACGAGGCGTGTCCGTAAAATAAGTTCCACGGGCTGCTGCTGGTGCCAGGATCGCTTCTATGCGTGGCCAGGCAGCAGAGGCAGGTTGTTTGGCTCCCCCACTCCAATCCCCAACCAAGCCAGCGTCGCTGCGACGCTTAGCCTTGGCTCAACAGCCGTTTGCGATGGAGCCCCCTCCCGCGTCTCCCGCCAGCTGCGAGTTGCGGTCTGTTACAAGGCCTTTGAATAGCCTAAATGTTCAGTCAAAATCTTGTCAATAATTATTGTGGTTTTGCTGACCTCCGGAATCTTTTCGTACAGCTCCCGAACTGTAATCCGTCGATCTTCAAGTATTGCCGCTTCGACTCTGGCAACTGTTTCGTCGGAAACCGATGGCCACCATGCACGGGCTTCGTCGTGGACGTCTGTTCGGCCATTTTTAAAGTCCATGACCCACCTGCACACCATCCCGGAGCACATACACTCTTCTCCATACACTTGACAAAGTTCTTCGTGAATTTCCTTCGCCGATTTCTTCTTAGCGGCCAGGAAACGAATAACAGACCGCAACTCGCAGCTGGCGGGAGACGCGGGAGGGGGCTCCATCGCTGACGGCTGCTGAGCCAAGGCTGAGCGTCGCAGCGACGCTGGCTTGGTGGGGGATTGGAGTGGGGGAGCCAAACAACCTGCCTCTGTTGCCTTGCCGCGCATAAAAGCGATCCTGGAGCCAGCAGCAGTCCACGGAACTTATTTTACGGGCCCGAATCGTATCTTGATTTATATTGCTCAAGATTCTACGATATTTTAGGACTACTTTTTCACATCACAACTCAACGTCTGAGTATCTAAAATATAAATTATTTCATATTATAAAAAAACAGAAAAATATATCTATCAAAATAAACCAAATAAGATGTCACTAAGCACTTATCATTGCAAAACAAAACCATTATCCTTGGAAACATATCGAAATCAAATGCTGGCTTCTTTAAATAATTGAAGCCTGATGCGATTCATTCATTTGGCAAAAACACGATATCAAATACTTAAATTATATTTCCAATAGGGCGATTCTTCGAGAATCTTATTCGTATAATAAAAAGAAGAACCAGAGTAAAAACGAACATTTAATGCAAACGTTTCGGAATTAAAATTCCATCATCAGTGCTGGAACAGGAGAGAAAAAAAAATTTGTCTATTTTGAAAACAAAAATCATATTTATCCCACAAAATTCTCTAAATGTCTAAGAAGCCTAATTTTTTCATTCATACTCAAACAATAGCATACTCCTAATTCACACAAGCACACATGTACACGCTAGTTCAGATACAACAGCGAAACACACTATGCATACACACACACAAACACACACACACACATTCATACAAAATTACGTCAGTAGTTGGGGGCAATTGATAACTTTACGGCACTAATGTCTTTGTGTGGAAAAATTCTCTCATGAGAAACTTTTCCGTAATAGTTTTTTATGATTAGGCTTTCTGTGTAATCCAAAATTAATAAAGAGGATACAGAAAAAAGGTAGGTTAAATGATTTCATTAGAGGATTACGAATAAATAGCACGAATAGATACTCTTGTTAAAATTGTTCTAAAAGCTTGAGGGCAGGCGGCGCGAATGTAGAGCACCTCGGATGGCGGGCCGGTTTGACAGCTGCCGCCTGAAAAACGTAGAAACAGGGCTGAGCAAAGCAGACGGTACAACCCCCCAATCCGCTAAATCCCACCCACACGCTAAAGAGCCTAGAACCCCCAAATCAATTAGAACCCCCAAATCAATTAGAACCCCCAAACCAATTAGAACTCCCAAATCAATTAGAACCCCCAAATCAATTAGAACTCCCAAATCATTTAGAGCCCCCAAACAAATTAGAACCCCCAAATCAATTAGAACCCCCAAATCAATTAGAATCCCCAAATCATTTAGAACCCCCAAATCAATTAGAACCCCCATATCAATTAGAACCCATAAATCAGTTAGAACCCCCAAATCAATTAGGTATACTTTTTACACGGGTATTTTCATTAAGGTCACACACATATGAATATAATAGTATTAGGAAATTTCAAGTAAATCCTATCTATGACAAATTAAAGATTCGAAATACAACTATGGCACCATTGGCACACCTACAGATTATACTCTAATATTTGATCAGGGAGTATGTACCCTGGCCTCAATACATGAACAATGTTATTGCTCAGTTCGGGAAAACCCACATCGTAAGTCGGATTTGTAAGTTTACCCTAACCCAGGTTCACAGAAGCTAGCCAAGTGTAGACCACGTCAGACATCGCAGGCAAGTTTTCACGAGTTCGACTTACGTCTGAGCTAGCGGGTCTACGGCGCACAGGGAGCAGGTGCAGTGGAGGCCTCCAGGACAAGCGGCTGCCCAACACAGGCCGCGCAGAGATTGACCTCTACTCAGCTGACATGGCGTACGATTTCTCTGCGACACCTAAATGAAGAAAATTCCCGGGGATAAACAAATTGTGCCGTGCAGGAATGGAGTTGAAAGCTGGAGAGCTTATCGTTCTGCGCCGCTCGTCCAAGGCGCTGCTGGTAGAGGCTCAAAATGAAAAAGGTTACGTGATGACTTCTTGGAGCGTATACCACTATAAAAAAAACTGCAAAAATACAGACAAAAACAGACGAATTATCTGTTAAAATGACACAAATTGTTACTTCTAGTCCGTTTTTTGAATATTATCTGTTAAATCAATAAATTCATCCGTAATTCGTTTCCATACCGGACAATTTTACTGATTTCCGTTGTTCTCACGGGTGAATTAAAAATTACGGGAGTAAATTGAATTCTTCGTTGTCGTAACGGAATCTTGGAAGGTGTCCGTTGATCCAACGGCTTTTCTTTACATTTAGGAGTAGTTTTCACAGACAAACTGAATATTACAGATTCGACTGACTCTTCAGGGGATTATACGGAATTCGATTAAATTTCCATTGTTTCAATGGTCCGCAACAGTAAAAACATGATCAAATATCTGTCATAATTGCTGTTAATGTTGCAGTATGTCTTGTATTACTCTGTTGTCGTTTTACTTTTTGTTCAACCAACACGTTACCGATTTGCGTTTGCCAAGTATGAGATAACAAATTGATAATTCTGGCGGAACAGATGCATTTAATAAAATACTTATTCTCTCAGAATAGAATTTAAAATATTAGCGCTGCATAAAGAGTTTTAAGTTGCAAATACATCAATTTGCCAACTAGAAATATATGATGGCCATGGCAGAAGCCGAAACGTTAATAAAAGGCATGTGCAATTTATTCAGAAAATGTGTCCATTCCCTCTCATTTACGATGCAGACAACGCAGCGTAAAGATGGTATACAATTTGACGTATTCTGCCCCAGAATTGGATAGCCCGTATATAAGTTGGCAAATAACCGTACTTAAACGTGTATATTTTCATTCTCTGTGGATGTGAGGAACATAATGCAATTAGAGGCTTGTGCGTTTATACGTACATACACACATATATTGTCCATTCACTTGTGTTTGTGTAAATATACGTAAGTACATACGCGTGAACATATATACGAATAAGTGAAAAATATTATAAAAGTGTTCTCTGAAATCTATATGAATTTGCAAATAAGCCTGTGTCAGGGAGGAAGTTAATTTTTTTTATTCACACGTGAACTGTGTTCTGTGAAAATAAAAACAGGATAACATGCAACGTTTTTATTCCCATTTTTTTATACCTTAGAGAAGGGGTTCACAAACATTTCTGCTGTAACTGAAACTGGAACAGGTAGTGACTGGAACTGCCCTAACCCATATATCATTGGTTCATTTGGCGCTTCACTAAAATAATATTTTCTTTGAGAAACTATAGTTTCTCGTGAATAATATATCAAATAATATAGAGCATGATATATAGCTTTAATATAGAGCACACTTGTTGAGGTCATTTTTTATAAATTTTTAAATTTCTCTACTTCTTCGGATGAGAATTAAAGAATAAAGAAAAGTGAAGCTGTTTATGAAATGAAAGACACGATGTCATTTCCGTATTGAATTTATAAGTGGTAATAAATTCCATAATAAACTAATGATTTTAGATGTGAAACTGAATGTGAGTGTTAAGCCCACCGCCAGTATGCCAGACGAAATTCTAGCCTTACGCTACCGGCTCTGGAAATAATGTTCGCCGAAAATTAATACGAGTATCCTAGATACTCGCCAAACCCCCTTAAATCCGGCTGATCTGAAATTTGGCAGAGCGACGAAATCATCTGTCTGCTCCCCGAGAATTCGAAAACGACGCCGCGAACTGGCCGCTCTCTGAAAATTTGGAACTTTATTAATTGGTCTTAAACGATCTGCAGCAACCTGTTCTATTAATAAAAATTGAAAAATAATCAAATCGTATCAACCTCCGAAATCAAGAAAAAACCAAACGACTAAAATAACCAACGTTTGACTTCCCAACGAGGATAAGTCCGAAATAAAAAAGAATCTGACAAGTAGTTCCCGAACAAGGAACTACAATCTATAATATACTATCTAACAAGTGGCGCCCGAACTAAGCGACCAGATCCCTGGAAAAAGGTGCATCTCTACTCAGCGACTCAAACTCGGGAAAACTGCAACTAATCTTCAAGCCGGCAAAATAAAACCCGCATCTCCTGCCTCCTCAGAAATTCGCTGTTGGAGCAGTGCTAAAGGAACTACGCCTTATCTCAAAATCGAACGCATCTCCTGCCTCCACAGAAATTCGCTGTTGGAGCAGTGCTAAAGGAACTACACCTTATACTCAAAAATAGAACGCATCTCCTGCCTCCACAGAAATTCGCTGTTGGAGCAGTGCTAAAGGAACTACGCCTTATACTCAATAATCGAACGCATCTCCTGCCTCCACAGAAATTCGCTGTTGGAGCAGTGCTCAAGGAACTACGCCTTATACTCAAAAGTAGAACGCATCTCCTGCCTCCACAGAAATTCGCTGTTGGAGCAGTGCTGAAGGAACTACGCCTAATAATCAACATTAAATAACTCGCTAAGATGAATTGCGTACAAAAAGTGCAACAATATGCTGAAGCGCTGGGGATAACACCAGAACAGCCGGAATCCCGAGAGATTTTCCTCCGTCGATTGGAAAGGCTGGAGCAAGAGGAACGAGAGGAAAGAGAACGAGAACAAGAACGAGAGGAAAGAGAACGAGAACGAGAACGAGAGGAAAGAGAACGAGAACGAGAACGAGAGGTACGAGAAAGAGAACGAGAAAGAGAACAATCACGAGAACGCGAGCGCGAGCATGAGATTCGCATTCAACAGCTCAACCAGCCCAGAGCCCCAGAGGCGAGAAGAATTAAGATTCCTGAAATCACACCATTCGAACCAGAGAAAGAAGGTATGCAGGAATTTCTACAACGATGTGGGAACCACTTTACAGCCCAAGAACTCACCGAATACGAAATTGTCATTGCCCTCGAAACCTTAGTAACGGCCAAAGAACGAAGGCTCATACAAACGATACCCGCCGTCGATCGATACCGCTTTAATGAAATCCGAACCCTACTATTAGAATCGCATAAGGTCACTACGGCTACCTTGCGCGATAATTACTTGAAAGTAAAACCAGAGGAGGGCAATAGTATGAGTCGTTATGTCCGCAGGGTCGAACAAGCCTTTGATCCTGGATTACGGGAAACCAAGTCGAGCCAGGTTACGAACAACTAAGAGATTTTGTCCTGGTAAACCGAATATTTTCCGACCTACCACCCTTCGTGGCAACCCAGCTTAAAGACCGCGGCAGTAGTACTCTGGCTACACTGAGCGAACAGGGGGATAGCTTCTTACAAGCTCGACCACACACCTCACTGCAACAGCTACGCAGCAACCGTACCAACAATGGTCGGACAAGAGATAACGAGCTACCTATGAACACATCTATCGCAACAAGTCGAACCACGCGAACCTTTGGCCCCCCTAACCGTACGCACCTCAACGCAGCTCCGGCAACCGCACGTACCGAACCAGCTCGCGTCGCGGCACCTTTTCAAAGAGCTAACCATGACCGCACCAATTCAACTGGCCCACAAGAGGCACAACGAACTTTCTATTGTTCACACCATGGGGAAAACGCCACTCATTCCAGCGCTAATTGTGCCGTGCTTAATTCCCGATACCATAGGTATCATCCAAACTGGCGTCACCCAGGAAACAACGGCCAGAGAGAGGGAGAGGCCTCCAACGCAAGAGTACACGCGAATACGGTCAGCTTCGATAAGGAACCAACCGAATCCTCCAACTTGCCGCCAGTAGACTGCAATCACGTAGGTTTAGAAAAGGAACTAGCACTAGGGAAATTAAAGACCTGTAAAGGCCGGATCAACGAACAACCCGTCACAGTATTATTAGACGGAGGTGCTAGTGCCGTATTTATAAGGAAGAGCCTCGTGCCCCCAGACACACTAACCGGAACAAAAATCACCGTAAAACTGGCCAATAGTCAAACATTTCAAGCCCCCTTGACGAAAGTGCGGCTCGAATGTCCCTATTACCGAGGCGATGTCACCGTCGTAGTCATGGAGAATCCTTCGCACGACGTTATTTTAGGACGAATACCAGGCACCCTTTCTTTTGAGGAACCAAACCTCGATCCGACCCTACCTTCTCCGGACGCAGCCACATACCATGTGACAACTCGAGCGACCGCCAGAAAAGAGGCCGAAGTTGAACGCGCAATCCAGGAACGACTCAAACCCGACAAGAAAGAGCTGGAAAAGTTACAGCGGAACTGTGCCACTTTGCGAGGACTGTTCAAAAAGGCAGAAAACAAGACAGAGGATGTTAGAAAAGACGGCAGCGTCATTACGTATGAACTAAGAGATGAGATTCTATACCGCAAAACGTTACAGAACGGTCTAACCACTTTTCAGCTAGTGGCGCCAGCGAGTCTACGCAAACAAGTACTAGAGATGGGTCACGATAACCCCCTGGCGGGTCACTATTCCCAAAGGAAAACCCAGACACGAACCGAACGAGATTTCTACTGGCCCCAGCTAAACCAAGAAGTAAACCGGTACTGCCATTCTTGCCATAAATGCCAAAAACATGCGCCAGCACGGCCGCCCAAAGCACCTATTGCTACTCCATCTCTAACCGGAACTCCCTTTGCTGCGCTAAGCGTAGATATCGTAGGCCCGATTCAACCGTCCTCTGCTAGAGGAAATCGATACATTCTAACTGTGGTCGATCAAGCCACCCGCTATGCGGTTGCAAAAGCCCTACGGCATATAGACGCGGTAACAGTCGCAGAAGCACTAAACGAGATGTGCACTCGCACCGGCTACCCGCAGACCCTAACCACCGATAAAGGGACACAATTTACGGCCGCCTACTTTGAAGAGTTCCTAAAACAGATGGGCATCCAGCACCACCGCACTCCTCTCTATCATGCCCAATCAAATGGGATCGCAGAACGATTCAATGGAACCGTGAAGAGTATGCTTCGGAAACTGACTGCCGAGCAACCCCGGGATTGGGACTTGTATCTCCCCTCATTATTATTCGCGTATCGCGACGCTCCGCAAGCCTCTACCGGGTACTCACCATTCGAGTTAATCTATGGCCACCGAGTACGAGGACCCCTGACCATCCTGAAAGAATGCTGGACAGCTAATCCTGCAGTAGACACCGACCGGGTCCCGGCCCATTATCTACTCGATCTCCAGTATCGCTTAAAAGAAACGTGTGCGATTGCTCAAACTAATCTAAAAAAAGTCAAGAAAGAGCGGGCAAATATTTAAACAGAAAAACCAAGCTTCGAGTGCTGAATCCAGGAGACCAAGTACTAGTATTTGTTCCGGACCAAAGAAATAAATTAACCATGGCATGGAAAGGCCCATATAAAATCGCCACATGTTTAGGAACCTATACTTATTTACTAGAAGTAGATGGAAAAAGTAAACTATACCACATCAATTTACTCCGAAAATATCAGGAACCAGAGGCTCCAACCAGCAATGCTAATCCCAACTACTTGGAAATCGAAGAACTTGAAAGAGACGCCGTTAGAGAAGCGTTCACTGCCGCCTGCATCGCTGTCGAACCTACCAATGCAGAAGAGGAGCTCGACACTAAGGAACCGGAAATCCCCCTCGTGTTGGGAGAAACTGTTACCGACTGCTCCCTCGACAACCGTCGAGACGAAAGGGAACTAACCCAACTGAAGGAGTTGCTACGTAAATTCGGTCGCCTATTCACCGACACACCAGGAGAAACCAGGACCATCGTTCACGAAAACAAACTAAAAGACCCCAGCAACTTCCGCCTCCAACATGGCTACCCCTTGCCACTATCATTAGAACCGCAATTACAGAAAAATCTCACCCAATGGCTACAGCTGGGGATAATCGCGCCGTCCAATTCACCGCACTACTCTCCCTCGTTAGCAGTTCGAAAAAAGGACGGAAGTCATCGATTCTGTTTCGATTGTCGTCACCTTAATAAACAAACGCGCTTCGATGCCGAGCCTATTGCCGACATCACATCCATCTTTACTCGATTGGCAGGAAAAACTATCTTCAGTAAAATAGACCTAACCAACTGCTACTGGCAAGTTCCTCTGCACCCAGCATCCTGTCCCTATACGGCATTCAAAACGAGGTCCGGACTATATGAATTCAAGGTAATGCCCTTCGGACTAGCCAATGCACCTGCTACCTTTTCCCGTCTCATTCGTCGAGTAACTAGTGGTCTAAAGGACATCGAAGGCATGGACGACATTTTGGTCGCCTGCACCACGTGGGAAGAGCATCTAGACTCCATGGAAAAATTATTAGAAGCATTGTCACAAAACGGCCTAACGGCGAAACCCTCGAAATGCGCTTTCGGCTATAGTACTCTCCAATACCTCGGCCATCAATTAAGTAGCGAGCAGCTCCGACCAATGACCGAACGGATAGAAGCGCTACGCACCTCCTCACTACCTAAGAATAAAAAAGAACTAAGGAGTTTTCTAGGCAGTGTAGGATACTACCAACAGTTTATTCCTCATTGCACTGATAAGGCCGCACCTCTGCAAGACTTCCTCCGCAAAAATTCTCCAGAAGAAATTCCCTGGACCGACGTAACCCAAGACGTATTCGAGGCACTTAAATTGGCCTTAATGACCAATCCCGTGTTGCAGTTACCAGACCCCAACATCCCATTTATCCTACGCACGGACGCATCGGAAACCGGTCTAGGCGCCGTTCTTCTCCAGCCCAGCAAAATCGACTTCAGGCGCTATGCCCCAATTGCCTATGCATCCCGCCGCCTCAGAGGAGCGGAGAAGAATAATATTATTATTCTACTATCGAAAAAGAGGCCTTAACTATCTACTGGGCGTTCCAAAAATTTGAAACCTATCTATATGGCCAAGAATTTATTTTACAAACTGATCACCGGCCTCTACTCTATCTGCAACAGGCCGATAAATTGAACCCTCGCCTGAAGCGATGGGCTCTCTATCTGAGCCTGTTTCAATTTCAAGCCGAGCATATCGCAGGAACGGAGAATCATATTACCGATTTCCTATCTCGCTCCACGACCGTCGAACGAACCGAGTAAAACCACAAGATCCGAGAATACACAAGAGATTTCGGGATGAAGCTTATAAATATGTTCCTTGTATAAGATAAGATGTTGAACGTGCTCTAAAATAGGGCATATATCACTTAAGATTCTAGAATTAAGTATCATATAACCCCTATGTATCAAACGGTCTCGAAACTCTCAGAGACCTACGGACTTCGATTTCTAGTTATTAATCCAACTGGCGTGGGTTGTTAAGACTTTGCTTTACAAGTAAAGTCTTGTCATTATGGGCGTGTTAGGCCCACCGCCAGTGTGCCAGACGAAATTCTAGCCTTACGCTACCGGCTCTGGAAATAACGTTCGCCGAAAATTAATATGAGTATCCTAGATACTCGCCAAACCCCCTCAAATCCGGCTGATCTGAAATTTGGCAGAGCGACGAAATCATCTGTCTGCTCCCCGAGAATTCGAAAACGACGCCGCGAACTGGCCGCTCTCTGAAAATTTGGAACTTTATTATTTGGTCTTAAACGATCTGCAGCAACCTGTTCTATTAATAAAAATTGAAAAATAATCAAATCGTATCAACCTCCGAAATCAAGAAAAAACAAAACGACTAAAATAACCAACGTTTGACTTCCCAACGAGGATAAGTCCGAAATAAAAAAGAATCTGACAAGTAGTTCCCGAACAAGGAACTACAATCTATAATATACTATCTAACAGTGAGAAAATGTTTATCAACATTATTTGAGTCGTTTATGCTCTCTAAAATGCTAGAAATATCTTCAATTATTCATGTCCAGTCATGCGTCGAGTAGAATATATTTTCAACAATAGAAAGGACTCGTTACTCGTGTCCACTTTCGAACGTCTGCCACAAACTAGTCCCTGTTCCTGGGCCTGGAGTGGGAATCATCGTAGTGGAATTCAGCACAATGGAGGGCATATAATTCATAACCTAAGTGTATATTACATTTTTATATCATTGATACTAAATTTCAAAGGAATTGAACGTCCAGCTGGTTAAAGACCATATAATAGAAGATCGTGAGCGATGCCAATTGGCCAATGACGGAGCCCAAAAAACGTCACGTGACGAAAAATCGTCACGTGACTTTGTTTACATCTGGTTATGGCGGCCGTAAGTGATGCGCAGTAGATTACAGGAGTTAAAATGGCTCCTTGCGTACGCTTAAAAAAAGTGTTCGATAATTGATTGATCTGAACTATGTTGGAAGTAACATTGAAGATGCATTATATTTCTGAAATGCTGAAGAAGTCTTGTGTTGAGTAAAGTGCGAGCTCTTCTGTCCTTTAAACTTCAATACCATGTTATATCTCTTCAGAAATGCCTGAAATATTTCGAAATCTTGGCAGTTCCAGAAAGAGCTGTGCAAGACCAAGGTAATGTAAAACTTAGTTACTTCATTTATCCCAATTTACTCACTGAATCAAAGCTTCATAAATTAATAATGAGTTTCTTATTACCCATTGTTTGTAAAAGAGTAGATTTTTAATTGGCCCTTAATAGCATGAGTTTATAAAGAGAAAAATGTGTATGTGCTTTAACTGATGTTGTCATTGATGCAGGCCTAGCAAAATTAAATATTTGTAGTGGAAACTAAAATAGAAAACATTAGACAACCCAAAATTTAATTTACATTAAGATTAGTATATTGTTGGCTTTTTCTAAAAATTTAGTAACAAATGCTATTCTAAAAGTAATTTTTTAAAATAATTAATTATAATTGAAATGTCTTAAATTGGCTGTATTACCGATTTTGTATCTGAAGTAACTGTCTCATATTTAATTACAATCATAATTTCTCATTAATAGTTTTAATTTTGAATGAGTGACTTACTTTGGATGTACATCCATTGTTTATTACACGGTTTTTTCAGTTTTCTTGCAGACAAACAATTTTTTAATTTCTATGTACAATAAATATAGCTCAGTAAAAATATTAGTTATAGCATTTTGAAAATGATTTATGTATATCTATTATGTAGACTATTCACAATGCCATCCAGATTTCACTAGATAAACATGCATGATCCATTTCAAAAATTGTTTTGCTTTTGAATTTTAGTTATTTATCCTTTACTCATGGCTTGAATTATAGTTAAAAATAAAACATCATGCAGGCTTCTGCACTTATGTAGCCTTGTAGAGAGAAATAGTATACCTACTCTGGCTTTACTTAGTTATAAAATATAGGATTAGGCTTTGAGGATACCAGCTTCCTATCCTACATCTGGTCACTGGTAAATGTTAAGGAGAGGACCATAATTGATTTTTCACTTTTTGGTGCCTAAACATAGTTAATTAGATCTAAATAAAATTTTTGTTTCTATGCACTTTCCGTCGCAAATGAGTATTTAACGAGTCATAGTGGTAAATTACTGACTACAACTCAAGTGTTTGAAGCGGAAAGACGAAAGTTGACAAACCGCTATAACTCGTTATTTTATGGGTGATAGCCTTTAATGTGTTATTAACTAAAAGATCTTAGAAGTGGATTCAGGCTCTGCGAGGTTGGCTAATAATAAATTACAAAATACCCAAACGTACTCTACCCAAACCAAACCTACCGCTATAACTCGGTTTATTACTAATTTGCGACGGAATGTGCATAGATGAAAAGTTGTTTATTTCGATCTAATTAAATATGTTTAGGTAGCAAAAATTGGAAAATCGATTATGGTCCTCTCATTTACCAATACCCTGGTCACTTTCAAAAGTGGCCTTTAATGCAGTGAAAAGTGATCAAAGTTGTTCACGATAGGCAGCCATGCTGAATTTTTGTCAAAATTTTTGTCAAAGGTTTATAACTTTCAATCAGTTCAGTCGTGTGCTCAACAAGCTTTCTTTGTGAAGTTGCCGTATTTTGGCCATCAGTTATTGGAACTAAGCGAGGATATTAATTCCCTTGTTAAGAAGTTTTCCTGTAACTCAAAATTCAAATGATTCTAGAGAATAATTTTACAATTGGTTCTCTATTCTGTTTCAAACACAAACTGCCACCCTCACTGTGCTCGTCTTTGGTGTACCAATACAGTTGTTCACGTTGTGAATCGCGGTACGTTGGTTCTATCTGCCGCATTCTGATGATTAGAGTTTCTGAGCATGCTGGGTGAAGTTGCAGAACTAGTCTTCCTCTTTGGTCCCCCCCCCACTGTCCTCTGTTAGATGTCATGCAGAAGAGTGTAATGCTCCGGTCTCCCTAAACGACTTTACAATCTTGGCCGGTACCTCTTTCAGAACAGATCTGCGCCTTCTCGAATCTTTGCCTATTTACAAAATGAAACCTACTCTGAATGACACCCAATGTGCTTTCCCGCTTCATGTTGCCAACATATAGTTCAGTTCCAGTTTTTCGTTTACCTTTCATTTTTTTACCGTTTTTCGTGTTTTTCAAAGTTTAAACTGTAAATACTTCATTGTTGAATTAATTCTTCTTCTTTTGGCTTCGTTTTAAAGAGATTTTGCTGAAGATGGCCTGTTAATCCGAAACGTTCAGTTTAATTTGATCATTCCTAATGAAAGTGACTTTATCTGTAGCGATTTTCGCTTTGCTTCGTATTGTCAATCTTAGAAGCTTCACTGCTGGAGTTATTTCAGATGATATCTTGAGCATATAGTATCTAAAGTTTACTTTCTTCATCCATTGGGAACATTTGGGAGGACTTATTGTTAACTAGCTTGCATGAGACACGGTGCCATTCGAGATTCAACCCCCTAAGGGGGAGACAACTATGGCATCTATGGTAATCAGCACTCCCAGGGAGACAATGTGAGGGCCCGAGCTGCGAGTTAAGGTAGACCTTCTTTTGTCGAAATAAAATGTTTTTGTTGTGCCAAGATCCATCTTTTTTCGTTGAACTGCTTTCCCGTTTTTTCAGCACCTACTACTTTCTTCTTCAAGTTTGATCTTGTTTCATGAACTTCTTTTTTACCTTACTGTTTCTATGCCTTTTCTGAATAGATTCCGCGTTCCCTTAACTCCATACTAAATGGTGCCGTCTTCCGTCCTCTCTTTGGACAGCCTTGGTTGCGGATAGGGAGGCTTAAACTAACTAATAATCTAATCTAATCTAATCTTCGACATTCAATAGTACTCTAACTGACGTCAGAATTGGTTTGTTCTGAACCATATAATTTCACTTCATTAATGAGTTCATCGCTTTGTTAAACTCATTTTATTGTTCAGTACAGATTCATCATAGAGTGAAACAATGATATGTATTAGAAAGTTGGTACACTCCGCGTAATATATGTATAACGTTATTCATGTATAGAAATGAGTTGATTTTGCTGTAATTTCGTACTTTTGTGTAATTTTTGCTTTTTCCTGTCTCTAAGAACTGCTGCCTAAGTTTCGTAAGTATACTATAACAAGGCAATGTTTTCAGTTATACTTATATTTTTCTTTGAACTCTGAAATGTTTGGCTAGTATTTTGATGAAGCGAAGTGGATTGCATCACCATTGACCGCGGCAGTTAATATTTTTTCTGTTAGCTGAGTATCGCTATAGCTCTCGAATAATACTACTCTGGATACTCAGTTTCATGTACTATATTAATTTTAACTTGGTGTAGTTTTTCGTTCTTAGCATCAGACGAGGTACAGTCTTGGACTGGGAACATTGATAGATTTTTCAGGATGGTTCATTAATATTGCTTGTGTATTATAAGTTCTTTGGTTATATAGTTTTTTGTTTTTCAAATGGAAAATAATTTCATACTTGAAAGAGGTACCCAACGGTGTAGCATATTTTATTCATAATGCTCCTGCGAGGATAGATGTGAGCTGCGCTATGGGTAGGGCTTTTTCGCAGAAAACAGTTTTCAAAGTTTCAGCTCTCGATGCTTTCCGTTTTCTTCCAGCATGCCTTATCTTGTTATACGTGTCTTTCATCATTCGTTCCCAGGTGTGTCGTACGGTGTGTGAAAACCCTTTGTATACCAAATTGTTTTTCAGTACACTTTTCAAGCAAGTAATTCGTTTTTTGACCAACCCAAGAAGTATCCATGTGAATCTTATTAAATATACGTAGTGTACAAAAATTTTTCATCAAGCAGCCTGAATCGTCAGCGGTTATGAGATTTATAAAAATGAAAACTTGAGCTTCTGTTGAATCTACAGAAACATAAAGAAGCCTCTGGGTAAGTGACAGTTTCAAGAGGCTCTGTTACAGAGGAACCGGAAATTGGTCGGTACTCTGATGCATCTGCCACCTGCAAATACATCATGGTGCCCAGTAAATATTACATGCGATGTACTTTTGTTACATAGAAGTATAGCTGCAAGGCTATACTTCTATAGCTTTGCTTGTAAATATAGCCTTGCAGCTATACTTCTACGTAACAAAAGTACATCGCATGTAATATGTACTGGGCACCATAATGTATCTGCTGGTGGCAGATGCATCAGAGGACCGTCCAATTTCCGGTTCCTCTGTTGTAGTAACAGAATCTCTTGAAACTGTCACTTGAACAGAGGCTTCTTTATGTTTCTGTAAATTCAACAGAAGCTCTTATAGTTTCTAGAGAAGAGACGGGAACCTATATTTCGTCCGGCACAATGCCGGCCTCACCCGTTCTAACAACAGACATATAGACGTCCCCTGTGCGAGATACAGAACGTTCACAAAATTTCTGTAAATTGAACAGAGATAAAACAATAGTTCCTTTGGACTAACGGTGCGTCTATCGCAGTCCGTTAACTCAACAGATGTCTGTAAATTCGACGGAAGCAATTGATGCATCTGGCGGACTAACAGAGGGAAAGAAACTCTCTGGCCATATGGATGCCAGACAATTTTTCGTTGTTTTATCACTTTTTTTTACAGTGTAAGGCGTCGATATTTTAAGGGTTTTATGGGTTTAAACTTTCATCACGGCTTACGAAAAATGGGTTGCAATTTACATTTTTAACTAGGCATTTTTAGACACTTTGTTGAGGTTAGTTTTATGAGTGAATATGAAAAGGGACTCTAGAATTCTTAGGTCATGCTCCCTATTAGCTCGGCATAAAGTTGAAAAATTTATATTTTTGAATGAATGATTTGAATTTCCACAGTGATCCGTAATTGCTGATTGGGTAGGAGTGGTTAGTGCACTACCGCTTCTATGAGATATTCCTGCGTGTTGGCTATGTCTGATGAATTATTGGAGTTTGGTACTACCAACGTAAGACTGCGTGCAGCAGTCACACTTATAAAAATAGACACAGCCACTCCACAGGCACTCATCCAATCGTTCCTTCCTTCTAAAAAAGGATGCAATCTTAAAACTATTTCTATAAAACACTCTGACGTCGACCGTTGTAAAAACCTACTAACCAACGATATTACCTCCTTTTTCAGCTTTGCGTTCAAATAAACCATGAATGGTAACTCGACGCACAAAATCTGCTTTGGTACGCTCAAGGTTGCAGGAAAGGGGCAAATTTTACGATCTAAAAATTATTTTATACAATTCTGAATGAGTGATAGCGGATATTTGTTGTTGACCAATAATTTTACAATGTACTCAATTTCAAGATGGAATATTTCATACGTACAGGATATGCGGTGTGCACGATGAAGTAAACAGTAAATACACGATTTTACATACCCTTTATATACACAACTGAAATGGTTCATAGCAAGACCAGTGAACGTTGGCTTCCTATAGACAGAAATTATGAGTTTCAAATTTGACTTTTTTATGAGAACGTCTAGGAATGGGATCTGATCATTTTGTTCTACCTCCATCGTAAATTTAATATTAGAGTGAGATGTGTTAATATACTGAAAGAAACTATTGGCTGCCATTTCAGAACGAAACAAAACAAATGAATCGTCCAGATTGTTTCGTCGTTTTAAGTTTTATTGTTTGAGTATGAAAAAATAAGGCTTTTTAGACATTTAGAGAATTTTGTGGGATATATATGATTTTTATTTTTAAAACAGACAAATTTTTTTTCTCTCCTGTTCCAGCACTGACGATGGAATTATTCTCATTCCGAAACGTTTGCATTAAATGTTCGTTTTTACCCTGGTTTTTCTTTTTATTCTACAAATACATAAAATAAGATGCAACTCTGCAACTTTTGTTGCAAAACAAAAATATTATCCACTGAAACATTTCAAAACAAAATGTTAGCCACTATAAAATATTTGAAGCCTGATGCAATTTTTTTCATTTCATATAGTATCCTACAAAACAAGCAATGCATAATCCTGCATCACACTTTCTCCATGAGAGATACTTTGTGATGGAACATAATGCGGCATGAACCTTTCTTGTAAATATCGTAGAAGCGGCCATAATTTAGCGAATTTATCTATTTTGTCAATGGTGACACATTGGAAGAAGGCTTTGCTTTATATTATCGAACTTATCATGTCTCATAGCGGTCGCAATAGCTTCATTGCAGGTATCTTCCGAATATGACCAGCACATATGTCGACAGAGTAATTCATTATACCCAGATACATTGCATATTACAAAGAAAACTTGCACTTCATTCAATGTTATGCTTATTGGAGGATAGTTTTTGTTAGGCATGATTTCGTTATTTCTGTGATTATATGTTCAATAATGTGATCAACATAAAATAATTGAAATAATTGAACAGGGCTGAAGTCTCGGCATTTTGAATAATTGCTTTTAGGAAAAAAATGTGCGAACTGCAAGAAATCCTCCTTTTCCCAGGTTATTTTCTAATATCGTTTTTTCTTCGCATTTCTTGTCTTTCTTCTGTTAGTCCCTAAGGTGTTATCAACGTTTTCACCTGTATCACTATCATCATTTGTTTCGGCCACATGGTCCCTGCGCACTCGCATTTCTGCAGGAGCACGAAGTTGATTCTGCGACAGGTGATGAGCACGTTTTAAGCCCACTTTGTCTTCCTTTGCTGAATCTTCATTGATCAAAATTGCGTCGTCAGGTTGTTCTATAAACACGTCAGTAGATGCTGTTAGTGGCTCATTGAACATAACGTCAAAAATTTTATTTGTAGGCAGTTTTTCCTACAAAAATGCAAAAAAAATTATAGTAAATTTTTGTACTTCGTCTTTCCGTTGGGTGCCATACGGCACTTAGATAAATGAAATAAAAGTACATGTCTCTCATATAGACAGAGTAAATTATTTTGATGCTCTTAATTTTTTTTTGATGTATAGGTATCCTACTTATAACATCTAAGAGATTTGGTTTATATTACTTCTGGATAAGCTTTGGTAAAAAAATACCACTTACCTTCTTTCCGAAGCCATGAGAAATAGGTAAAATTTTCACAGAAAGTTGATGCTCACAGATTCAAGGTCAGCCAGCTACTGCGTACTGAGCTACACGTGTAGCCTACATCCGTCTGGTACTCGTTCTGCACAAGTTTTGTTCTAAACGTGTTTATTCATTTGTGTATGAATATTTCAAAATAGAGTAAATTTAGGGTGCCATATGGCACCGCACGGTCGAACATAGGACGCAACTTCATGCTGTCAACGCTTGGAGAATGCTATTGGAATCCAATTAAAAAATAAGGGCTATTTTTATGCACTTCTATAGGGTTCTGAAATTCTTTTACCGTATCCTCGAATTTCGTTCGACTTTCATATGGCACGGCTCGTGTTGTCTGGGAACCTTTCGCTGCGTTGAAGTGCTGACGTGCGCTGCTTGTTGACGATGATTGAATTACTTTGATTCCTTTACTTTGCGAAGATTGGGAATCTTTTTCAACACTTACTTTTTGAATTTGAAGGCTTTGGAAAGTCTAATTTTAAAAGATTACACCAAGTGAAAGTTGTTTGGGTGATTTTATAATTGTTTTTTTTCTTCTGTAGGTGCCATGTAATTGACATGAAGCTAACGGGTATCCCTAATAATTCTCTAAAAATTAAAAAGCTAAATTCCCTAAAAATTGCGCAAACTGGGCAAAATATTTAATAAATATTTCATCGAAATTCAGCGATTACAAACGTTATGCAAAAATTTTCATGATTCTCGGTTGCCCTACATTGATTGCAATTGTAGATCACGGACTTCATGAACTTACCCTGCGAGTTTAATTGGTAATTTTTCGAAGGTTTTTGTCTGATCAGAACTCATCTATAAATTTGTGTCTCTAGATTCGTTTACATTGTGTAGCCTTGATTGAAGAGCATTGTATCTAATGCGTTTGTGTCGAGGTTAAGTTTAATAAACTTATCTTATAGAGGTTCTAGGCAGCATCACATTCATGACAACGAATTCATTACGAGTTGTTATGACTGCACTGCCAAGGTAGCTCAGATACCTTGCTACGCTGCGTTGATAGCGGTTCATAAATACTGGTTGTTAGATTCCTCTCATTAAGTTCTTACAGCTGAAATATAGTTTCAGTGGTTTATAGTTACAACACCTGAAATGATTACAACTGAATAACAAAATATTAAACAATAGCCTAGCATGGATAGTTCATAGATATTCATGAATGTCCTGTGTCTAAGTATAACAATTATGGGAAAAAATACCCGAGGAGGCAATTCTGAAAATTTTATACCTCCAGTGTACGGTGGCTTGAAAGATTAGAGAGCTTCAATATAAGATTTTGATGAAATCGGTGTAAGAAAAATTTTGATCATCAAGTCAATTAAAAGGTCTAATGTAATAGTTCTCATTCTACTTGCTGAGACTGCTCGGAGACGAATGAATCTTCAACAAGTAAATGTCGAAAGATCAACAGCTATAGAAAAACATGAGAAAGAAAGTTAACAGAACTTAGAAAATAACTAACTGTTCAAATCAAAATTTCAGGAACGAAAAATTAACAGAGGTAGTGAATGCCCAGTCAAGTTGCCTCTTGAGTGCGACCATTTCTGGTAGAATTACCACATAAGGTACCAATGGCAAGCAAATGGTGGCCACTCGATGTAGAAAAAAGATGAAGTCAAGTTAGTTGGTAGAAACGTCGAGCTTCGAGGTTCCACAGAAATACCCCCTGTAGACAATGCAAGACGACAACGCCGATAATGAAGTAGCGATGTAAGCGCTTTCCATAAAGGCGGAGCGAGCTTCCAGATGACCTCATCACAATACCCACGGTGCCCTCAAGCCACAGAGAAATTTCCTAAGAAACTGCGCTGGCCAAAACTAGGACAACAAGGAGTATTTTGCATCAGCATTTCAGAATACACTGAAAAGACAAATCGTCATTCCACGAATCAATACACCGCCAAGACTATTACACTTAAAAGTTCCACTCACAGCTCAGATGCCAGCCGCGGCTGTAATTCCGGGCTGTAGAACGATTTGAAAAGGCACTCCCTAGTGACACGCAAAAAGTACTACGTGCAATAAAAGATCCCACAAATTGCAAATTAACAAACTAAGTACAACTTTTTGATGTTCCAAGGATTTTAGGAATCTACGCAAACCCCACGTTAATACCAAAATACAACAACAAAGGTCAATTGATTCGGCACCAATTGAAAGATCCGGGATATTCTGCTTCTGATTAAATGATACTAAATATGTTCGTACGTTTAACATTCAAGTCGAACATTAATACCGCATAACATAATATTGCATCATACCAGTACCGCTTCTTCTTCTAGTCGAAATTTTCAGATCATTTTCTAATAATAATCTATAATAAGTGGAGAGGCAGAATTCAATTATACACATTCTTAGTTTTGTAAAAGTTTTAAATCAGTGAAGACTAAACTCGTTCGCATGGGAATGCATAACAGAAGTCAAGGAAGAAGCTGGCAAATACAAAGTATACATTTCTAGAATATTTTTTTGCCAAACTGAATACGTATTGTATTTTAGAACAAGCGAAGTACAGAAGCCTTTTTCGTGAGATTTATTTGTGAAAATTGAACTTCCATCCTAAAAGAATGTGATTCTACTCCCGCTTTGGAATTGTATGACTCATGAAATATTTCTGAACGACCCGACCGGTTAGAGTGAAAAACGAGACTCCTGTGTAACGAAGCAACATTTATGAGTACCTTTAGATAAATTTCCAACCAGTTTTTCATGTTTTATAAATTGAGGGAAATTACTAGCTGTAAATTCAGAATATAGGCTATTCCATGGTAGTTCCGGCCCGAATTTCACAAACAACAAAACATTTTCAAGACAATACTTTTTCTCAGCAAAGACCTATACTTTGTTTTAATTTTTTGTGTTGTTTTGAACAAAACATTACAACTGATTAGTTTCCTGCGTGTGACAGCTTATGAAGCATTAAGTTCACCTAACATAATTCTCTTCTGCATCGTGGAGCATAATTCAACTTGGAACTCAACTTACTACGCGTCGATTGCATAAAAATAATGACTACCCTTATTAATTTGTATTGGCAAGCTGTGTGCGTTGGTATGAGATATGGTTGCGAGAGTGAAATATTGAGATCGTTTGTTTTACTAACATGCATTAAGAGTGAGGAGTAGTGTCTTGATAGTAAGGTTTAAGCTCTATATAGCAGTCTCAAATCTCAGCTGGCTAGAAATGGAAGTTTTTTCCAACGACCTGCGGTCTCTATCTCAAGATGTCATTCTAATATTTCCCTGCAGCTGTGAAATAAGTATCCAAAGATTTGATGCATGGGCTGGACTTGTCGTCCACACAAAAGTATGAATGCATTGACAGGTCGTAGCGTCCCAAAGAAATGAAGAAAATAGTAATTAATTTCGAACACAGGTGTATGGTATGTAATTCAGTTGCCGTTGAAGAATGCATACATTCACAAGGAATAAATATACAGCTTTCCCAATGAAGAGAAATTGCGCGAAGAATATTGCCTGTATTCGTGTGAGTACACAGAAGTATGAATAATTTTGAGAAAGAGGAAATTTCTGGGATTTACCTTCAACCTGAAGAATTGCAATAATTTTATTTTCAGTTACTTGAGAAATAAAACCTGTTTCCAGAGAGGAAATTTCTGGGATTTACCTTCAAACCGAAGAATTGCAATTATTTTATTTGCAATTACTTGAGAAATAAAACCTGTTTCCAGACCGAATGATTTTCTTTTATCCTCTGCACCTATTGAATAAACTGTGGAGAATCCACACAAATAGGTTCAATGGTAAACAGGGAATGACAGCAAAAAAGTTTTATTGGACGCTGCAAGTAGCAGTAAATTTAGATGTTACGAACCATTCAATAGGCCGAACATCAGGATCGTAGGTTCACGAGCCAGGAACAAGAATTAATCCACTAGGACAAATCTTAGGACTAACGCCTGCTCAGCGTGTAAGATTACAAACTTACATAAGTTCTAATTAACATCAACAAGGTTCAGGAACGAAGGATCTAAGGTTAACCTAGATAAACGAAAGAAAGGCGATCCCTATAAATTAACAAAAATGGCGACTCCTTGCATGGTGGCTAAAAAAGCAGCAGCACTGTTTCCACTACGAAGGCGCGAAACCTTGCATTCTTCAGCGGCGATCTTAATCAGCTTGCGGCGTGGCCCTCCAGAGGACTAGCCGTTCGCCCAGCAGGCAACATTCAAGCCGCATGGCCCCGATAATCGTCAGTAGTTTAACGCAGCTTTAGTAGGCCGATCAACAGCCAGGGTAGCCAGTACCGCACAACCGAAATGACAGCCTCCTCTGAGATCGCAGCGCATAATTAAAACCAGCAGTCCCGCAACGCTCCCGGTAGAGCAGCCTCAAACTGTGCTTTTGGAGCCCGAAGACGCAGATACTAGAAAAATGAAACAAATGAATCAATGCAACGAAGAAGTCAATGGAGTAAGAAGTTATTCATAATGATTTTGCAGCAAACAGGAACATTATAGCAGGACTATTTCATATGCTAACCTGAGTTTAATTATGCCTCAGTGTGGAAGCCACTCGTAGAGTTAGAAAGATGGTAAACGTGAAGAAAAAGGCTCAACTAAGAGCAAAGTTAGGAAATAGAATTAAGTTAAGAGTCAATAGCACTACCCGGAAAGTCAGACAGCTGGTAAGCCGTCTTTCAGTTAGGCTCCAGGTAGGATAATTAAGTTAGGGAAAAAGGTTAAGGGCCTAATCCAAGCAAGCTCGAAATAGATTTAGGTTATAAGAATTTTAGATATAGTGTTAAGATATCGAAGATATTAAGGTTTAAGGACTTAATAATTCAAGAGATTTAAGGTAGCTTAACAAGATCACTCACACTCACAGTCATACAATGGCAAGGTTATCTATCAGAGCAATAGGACAAATAGATTAGTTCATAAGAAATAGAAGCAAGGATGGCTTTAGGATATAGAGAGAGAATAAGTGAAGAAGCGATCCACCGGGACACGCGCTTGAGGACGTGCCACGGCTGAACACCGAGCGCCGGCACCCACGACTGCGGAAACGCCTTTACTCTCGGGATTGATAACCGCTGAGATCGCGACTAAAGGTCACCACCATAGCTAGGAAGTCGCAACTTAAATAAAGGAACAAAAAAGCAAGAGATACCAAACGGTTCCACTACAATAAAAGGGAACAACCCCAAAACTCAATAGGAATGGAATGAAGCTCCTTTGACTCTCCGTAAAGCAGCTCCCACCTCACCTGGCACGAGCCAAGCTGCAAAGGTACTAAAGTTTTAACTGCTAAGTATCTCTCAGGGCAATGGGGAATGTCAGAATTCTCCATAAAACCAAGTGGGAAAAAAATCAAAGTTTAATTTATTCAAATTGATGCTTTATTTTGAACAATAAAATTAACCCATCGCGAGCAAATGTTGGATATTGAGTAATAATTTGAATAATTCTAGTATGAGCATTAAGCGCAGTTATGGATTCAGTTGCACGCTTGGGAATTCAGAGTTTGAAGTTGAAAGCCGGTGGATTAGATTTGCTTTGAGGCAAAGCGCAGGGTGCGCTGTTTCCGGCGGCAGCTCACTTAATTTGCTCCGGTCGTGTACGATTCTCTATCCTTTCCTCGGTAGCTGCCATATCGACTTCTGAACTGGCTGCTATCCTAACTTGAGCACTTAGTGCAACGGAATCCTGATGGCCCACGAATAATTTAAGCTGACGTACCAATTCCGGTGACAATGAACTAATGAATTTATTTCTAAAAAAGAGTTATTTTCCCTCAATTCCCAGACTAGCCACTTTCGCTACTAGCCTCTCGAGCCTAATACTATAGCATGTCAACGACTCGCCCTTATATCTCTCTGCACGCAAGAATTCTGTATACCTAGCATCTTAACTTTTCCTGAACTTCTAGTTCCTAAGTTAGCCTAGCCTTTACTTCCCCGTAGTCCGTTCCAGTTCCGTATGCCTGGACCATTTTCCTGGCTTCCTCCTCAAGGAACTCTGGTAATTCCTGAACCCAGGCACTCTAATCATCCTGATACTTATAATCGCATACTTTTCAAATGAAGTCTAAAATATCGAGACCTGACTTTCACTAGGCTTACCCGAAAACTTCTCTGGTGGATGCAGTTTATCAGCACGCAAGCCCTACATTGCCTCTGCAAGACCTAACATCACGTCAGCTAGCTCTGACGTGCTTGCCATCCTTACACGTATCCCAAATTATGCCACAGTATTTAAAAATCGTCGACTAGATATAAACGAAATGATCTTATTAAAAATTTCTGGTTTATTGCACTGACTTATTATCCTGCCGACTGTACCGAGTATCCGAGGCCAAATCCCAATCCTGACACCAAATGGAAGGATATAATGTTAATATGGATATATAATTTTGGAATGATAAAATTTTCCTATTTTCCCAAGATAGCTTCCGTCAAAGGATAGAAACGGAAGTCCATCTTCAAAACCACTCCAAGTTCCAAACGTGCAAAATTAGCTGACCGAACCGAAAATGACCCATTTGTGACCAAGTACAATATCCCTCCGTATTACTACCCTCATCTTGACTCACATCTGGAGTTCGATAAAATTCAATTTTACGAGAAGTTTCCAGAGAGAGCTGAGAAAAGGTTCAAGATTCAAGGTGATGCTAGATTCATCAACCATGATAATGGAAGAATTGATGGTCACCACATTCTTTCAGCTCTTGCGGGGCTCATTGAAGCCAATGCATCTAATGACACTAATCGAGCAAATATGTCAATCTCTGGAGCCAGTTTCTGATGTAGTCAAGGAAGCTCTCACTGTCCAATGTCATCAATTAGCTGCTGAATTTGGAAATTTTAATGAACAAATCTTGAATGAAAATATCAAGGGGTAGGAAACAGATGACAAGATCAATAGATTGTTTCAAACTAATAACATATATCTTGGCCATTCAAAGTGAACTGCAAGAGCTCAGCTTAAAGAGAGAAAGCCCTGCTGTTATCCCTTGTTGTCAGATTACTGTGTATAAAGAACCTAAAAGAAGTGATTGCTGTTTGAGACCTCTGGAGAAAACCAACTGTGTTGCCCTATGAGTTCCTCATGTGCACCTTGGATAAATTGGAAGCAAAGTTCCTGTCTCATATCTATGCTTCAATAGCAGACACCACACCAATCTACAAAGGAATTCCATTCTCCAAATATTCCAGAGAAGTGTATGAGTTCCTTGATAACAAAGTCTTAGTTGTAGGCAATGAATCAGCTCGCCTACTAAAAGCTAAAACCATTGTCTCTAGGAGCCTGCTTGCAATACCAGGGTGCACCAGAAAATGACGTAGGTTTCCTGCCAGAAGTGCTTGATGGATTGGGAGAGAAAAATCACGCTGTTAGAACAGCTGCAGAACGATATGTGAAAATCCTGCAGAATGCCCTTGACATCCATCAAGGAAAAGGCATCAAAGTTGTCCTCGAGATGTACGGCCAGGAGAAAATGCACTTTTATCCAATCTTCAACATCGTAGGGCTGGACAAGATGAAGACCTATGGAACCGGGATCCAACTTGTTAATGCAGAGCTAGTCAATGAAGTTCTTGGAAATTCCATATGGAATGGATCGTTGCATCTTTTGCCAAGGACGGAAAAATTCCAAACTGCTGATGCCCAAACCACACTTGTGAAGAGCTCAAAACTGCTGAAAAGTGGGAATCCAGGCACACTTGATCACTGTTCCAGAATTCCCACATTTGAATGGGCCAAGGTCAGATTCACTAAACAATTTGATTACAATTATTATCCACAAGTTGTCGAATTGCTAGATGATAAGGGCATGGCTCCTCATCTTCTGCACTGCTACAACTTGTATGCAACAACTGATGTGGTGAAACAATTAAACCTCAAAGGGAATGGTCCAAGACCAAACACCCGCTTAATTCTAGAAGTGCTGAACCTAGAAGAGCTCAGTGTCAAGTCCTTCTTTGATCAAATTGAAGAAACCGGACAATGCCCAGAAGAATGGAGATTTATCACACTGAAGGCAACAGAGAGAGAGAGTTGAAGGTTGAACCTATAGTCAATAATGCCACTTGAGGTTAGAACTTGTGCTGCTGTCAACGAGAAGAACATTTCAGAGGTCATTTTGCCAAAATTTGAAATCCATTCACTGTTAAAAACTGGATCTGAACTGAAAACCACCATTGATCAGCTAATCACCCTCAACAACGATCCTAACAACAAATGGATCGTGTTCAAATTGGATTAGGAGCAGCGGCATTACACGCAAAGACCACAACTTGTAGTTCCTTTTACCGAAACACTCAATGACATCTTCGGAGTTAGGCATTTCAACCTTGCCAATCACCTCTTCTACGATTGTCAACTTATGAGCGCCAATAACTATCTGCACCCAGACAGACCTGATCTTCAAACTGTCTGGACCCACTACATTGGTGGTAACCAAGGGATTTGCCTGAAACTTTGGACTGTGATCACCTTCATGATAATCAGACTGGCCATGAATCGAAACAAATGGGTGCACCAGATGACTGTTTCCGGTGATAATCAAGTCGTTGCTGTTCGCATTGAGAAGCGTCAAGATGTTGCTACACAAACTAAACTAGTCGAGCAACAATTAGCAGACACACTGGCTGCAGTGGGACTCAGCTTAAATATTGATGAGATATGGTTCTCCGATGTGCTTGTAGCATATCAACGAAAATACTACTATCAGAGTGTCCCCGTTCCCAATGGACTAAAACAAACCAACAGAGCATTCTCCGGAACCTCAGACTCATCTGTGGTATTAAATGCAGCAATCACAACAGCCATGAATGCTGACTTTAGCACTGCTGAAACTAATTCTGATCCAGTAGCTGGTGCACTAATTTAATATCTTGAAGCGTTTACTACGCTTTTAATTACTCCGCACCTCCCTGGCTTCAAGTAACTGCTTCATCAAAGTCTCCCACTCCTCACTCCTTGTGGCACAGAACTCTGAATGTTGCCATTCTTGCAACTCATACATTTCAAGTATCAAGGCCACAAAGATACAGAGTCGGACAATCTGAGCATGCTCAAGTATTGGTGGGATCATCGTCTAGAGAGCAGAGGAGTGATGGCACAACTTGTCAACTTCAATTTTGGAAGGATAGATGATGAGTTCCAACTGCAACGTGTTCTGGAGCAATATGCTCTGAATATGAAAAGACCTAGTTCTGCTGAAAGTCACCTGAAAGAAGCTGTGACTACATACATGAAAAAAGGTTAAGCTGTGAGAAATCTTCAGTTGGACAATTGTTCCAGCTGTTTGACCTAACCATCCAACGGGAGCTTAGCACGGGAAGTACTAAAGATCCGACCAATTCATGCCTCTCTAGTGCACAGCTTTTTCAAAAACTCTCAAATACGACAAATCTTGGCCACTGTAAATCGATTCAACAAAATCTCTTCCATTTCAAAGATGGTTGAACGTGGCTTGAGAACAAGAATCTACATCTCTGACAAACAACTCTCCAACCATTATCACAGAACTCTTTCTCCTAAATATCCTGGTACTACAGAGTTTTTGGAACAAGTGATCGGTGAACACAAAACTGAATTTGAGAACTTCTGTGATCACATTGAATTACAGAGAAACTGCATCTTCAGTGTCACACTTTACCTGAGGTCATTCTCACATGGAATTGGCAATGAACTTATATTGGGTCCATATGTTCCACCTTCTTCAGCAGCTTCAGAACAGCTAATCCCACTCCTGACACTAAATGTAGTGAAACTAGCCTACTTAGTGCTTCACCACTAGAACGCCGTAACTGTCAGGATGACGACCAGGCAAGGATTAACTATTCATGCTACATATAGCTAGGCTCAAACACTCGGTTAAGCCACAGCCCGGACAGGCAAAGTATAAGTATATTTAAAACTGCGAAGGTACGGCAGAACACATACAGACTCAGGGCGTGTCTTGCGGAAGCAGTCTCTCTTCGTGAGATCATCAATCTCCCGCCGACTACAAACCCCGCACAACTCAAGAGACTCCTAAAGTACAGTAGTAGAAGAGAGCATAGGATTCGCCAAGCATGGTCCAGGACTCACGAGCATCAGGCAAAAGCAGCTTTATTGGCCTGCTCGCAGACAAGTGCACCGTATGAAAGCGTGGAGGGAGTATATATGGAGGGGGCATAGCCGTCTGTGAAGAGAACCAGTTTTTGAGATTTCTCCTGTGTATGTGGTAACCAATAGCCGTCTCGCGCGTGTGACGTCAGCACGGAAGCCAGTTACCTACCAACTACGCTAGAGTGCGCACGCGCTCGCTGAATGCTCTTTCAGCTGTTTAGTTATTCATTCAGTCGTTAATGATTAATTTGGGATTCCAAGACTCCGAAAGATAATAAATTGTGTTTCCTCACTTGAAGACACTTAATAATATCAAAATTACTAGCAAAGATACATTAAGAGTTGAAAACTATAAAGATTACAGGGCCTTGATTATAACAAATTAGAGCGACTTGCACGCGCACATCACCCTTTGACTTGTGGTGAGGTACTAATCTTGCTTTGGAAAATGAGAGCCATTGAAAGGAAGGGTTGTAGGGAAGGTGGGTGGAGCAACTTCAGCCAAGCGTCTGTGGTTGGCTCAGAATCGGGCATGGAGCGTGCCCGAGTGTTTCAACTTTAGCAGCCAAATTGAGCCCGATCGGAGTGCGCTATGCTCCCTCCATATATCCTAGCTCCATGTATGAAGGTCCTACTACAACTGCCAACCTTCCCGCCGTCCGCGCGCCGTCGTGCAGCGGCGAATACCCTGCAAATTTATTTGGTGCCCTCTTCACTTGAACGGACAAACGCAACATCTGCCTAGGAGGTACAGTCACTTCTGCCACACTGAAATCTGGAAATTCCGCACTGCGCGAAGTCACCACCTTTAACCGAGCTTTTCATGTACGATTTTTGATACTTCCTTTCTCCTGAGCAGGGTTGCCATATTGGCCTTTTTAAGGCCAAATATCACAAATCTGGCTTTTTTTGCAAGCGTTTGGCTTCGTGATTATAAGATTGGCCTTTCTCGTAAATTTGGCTTTTTTCCGGCTATTTTAATCATTTCTCGGTTTTTGTGCCGTACAAGGCGTAAAACTGAAACGTGACAGTTAAACGCAGAGCAACAGGATCAGCTAGATCTTGCTGAATATTATAAAATCCTTTGCGAATATCAAATCAAGTAAACAAAGGAGAATTTGCAGATTTGCACTGGCTGTATTTAGCTCAGGATTGTATAAACATTAATGAGCCGCAGTACCGAAAAATTAGTATCATAGACTGGAAGCAAGAGGGCATTTTGACGGTGTTGAGATTCCTAAAGACACCATGCAGTTTTGACTTGGTTAAAGAACTCTCAGGTTATGCTCTCATTGCCTGGTGACTCCCGCTAGCAATGTTATTGGTGGAAGAATGTTTTCTATGGTGATAGCAGCCAAAACAAAGCCCAACATTAGATTCCGAAAGCTAGATGAGAAAGTGCAAATCCGAGCACATCTCAACAATATTTCTTATGTTGTAAGGACTTCAAATGGGCCTTAAGAATGCAATCTAATGTCAAATCGAGCATCTTTTATCACACGGAAATCAAGAAACTAGCGCTCTAGCTGTTTTTACCTCTCAAACTTCTGCTGAGGATGAAACGTCAAAGTAATTTATGTCATTCCTTGAAAAATAGTGCAAGTTAGGTCTATTTTTTCTTTGTATTTAGATTTTTTAATGGCTAGTAGAATTATGATACTCAGAGGAACGGGTCTCCAAACTAGGCCCGCGGGTCAAATCCGGCTCGCCAGTGTGATCAATCCGGCCCGCGTCACTTGAGTCGACCGCGTACTCGGCGACTACTCTGGAAATTATAGATAATGGCAGGAAAATCGAAACTTTTTTTGCCCTTGGAACTTACTGGAGCAATCAATATGGCCCTAAGTCTGGCAAGTTTGGAGACCCCTGCGCCTATGGGCATCTACCTGCTTTATTAGTTTACCTATAAATAAATTTGGCCTTTTCTGGCCTTTTTCTTGGTAAAATTTGGCCTAAAATTCATGATGCCATCTGGCAACCCTGCTCCTGAGTCCTATCTGATGCAATCAACGTTAGTTTGAAGCTATCAAGAAAATCCAAGCCCAACACACAACTGAACGGCTGTACCGGTTCCGGCCTTCCCAATAGTAGCCATCTGAAGATAACATGAACGTGAATGTACTACAAAAAGAAATCTATCCTTGCTCCAGTGAAAAACTGATTGGGTTGCAGACCATACGACAACAGGTTCTAATGGTTTTTGACGCTTTCCTTTAATTTTAAGTTTCAAGTTTAAAGTGTAATAACCTAGGTATGCCATAGTAAAACGTACTAAGCCTTGGCCATGAAATATCAAGCTCGAATTTTGAGGTACAACGTTTACATTCTAAATAAAAATTCAATTAGGCTGCAATAGTTTGTATTGATAGGGCCGAGTAATGGGATGTTTATCAAGAAATAATTCCATGGGTCGACGGACAGGGGTGTCTGACAATGCGCCTATATCGTAAGCAAACTCACCGAGTCCGACACATCACAAGGGCTCGCAAATAGAGCAGCGGCGAGTCGACTTCCCAGATGGGACGGTCCAGGGCCCCGTAAGTAACATCACAAAGACGTGGCGAGAGACTGACGACCGCCTCCAGCATCCTCCAGCGAATGCGTGTGTAAGGACATCGGTCCGACTTTCTTCTTCGAAAATTCTACTTCTCAATCACTACCTCAGAGCTCATAGCGTTGTACCGCATACGCTTGCCACTACAGGTGAATATAGAAATATTTTATCGTGAAGTTCACTCCTGTGATTTTTCTATGTATATAAATCTTTGAGAAATAGCGAATTAATAAATGGTGTATTGTTATCATGTTTTTGTTCACGTTGAATTATTTATCTTTTCTGCTAGTCGTACTTGATGCCTGTTAATAGTGGCTATTTTTCTGTCCAACAGGCCAGATCCTTGGAACTGCGCCTTAACCCATATCTTGAATTCAGAACTGTTCTAGTATAGTTGCTGTCGTATAACTGCTCAAGTATAGATGCTTAGTATTATTGTTCTAATGTAATTTTTGTACTGGCCCGACTTTCGGTGTCTTGACTATCAACCGTAAATTCCGAACCCGCCTATTAGTTCGCCTTGTCTTAATTCATCGTTGTGTATTTTTCTTTCAAATGTGAACTTAATGTTAGAATAACTCTTACTTATACTGTTGAATAAAACAGTAGGACCTTGTCGATTTTCTTTACCTGCCACCTAACCTATGCTGATCCTGCACGCCCTGACATTCTGGCGACCTAGCCAAAAGTTTGGTGGTGTGGTTAATGTTAAGTTTAGGATTTGTTGCTATTTTTTTTGAGCGGTTCTGAATTCGCGAATACGGTGATAGCGGTGTGCCGGAGAGTAGAGGCTTAACCTGCCTTCCATCTTGACGCAGAGGTTCTACACCTCTATTGGCTACTCCACCAATTCGTATTCGCCGTCAAGTAGTTTCGTCCTAAAGCGACCAATACATCATGGCTGCGCTGCTCGAGGAACTCAAGGCCCGAGGACAAAGTTTAGGCCTTGAGGGCGCCAAACTATCAGAGTTTGTGTTGACGCAACAAATGGTATCCAGGGAAGATCGGAACCGTGAACGGGAAATCGAGAAAGCTCACACTGAAGCCAAGAAAGCTCGAATTGAAGCTGAAGCAGAGAGAGTCCGATTGGATCATCAGCTGCATTTAAGAAAACTATAGGCTGAGGTCAGCGTTCGCACATCTCCCGGTCCCCTGCGTTGGAATTGCCCGAGCGGCCCAAGTTACCAGTCTATAATGACGGTGACGATGTCACTTCATTCGTCGTAAGATTCGAGCGCATTGCTAATCTGCTAAGAATCGACGACTCTTCTTACGCCGCCCGTCTAGGAAGTTTGTTGACAGGGCGAGCAGTCGACTTATATGCCGCCTTGACACCCGAAATAACTGGCGATTACGCCTCCTTGAAGAAGGCTTTTTTAGCCGGGTTCTGCAAAACTCCTGAGGGCTCTCGTCGAGATTTCAGATCTGCACGCCTATGTCAGGACGATACGTATGAGCAATTTGCCATCCGACTTGGTAGATTGTTTGGCTTCTGGATGGAGTCTTGCGAGGTTCCGAAGACGTTTCAGGGTGTGCGATCCTTCGTCTTACGGGATTAATTCCTCTCTTCACTCCCGCCTGATCTTCGCGTATATGTGAAGGAGACAAACGTCAACTCCTTGCAGTTAATGGTAGAGTTAGCCCATGGCTCACAAAGCTTATGGTAAAACTCCTGTGGCGGTGAAGCCGAAAGTTGTGAAGCCCCCAAGTACCTGAGACTGCAGAAAAGGTCCCTCCTTTTGAACAGTACCGGAAAGCACCACCTTTTTCACCGAAGTGCAACGCGTGTGGTGAATTGGGTCACGTGAGGAGTCGATGTCCTCAAAGTCCAGCGAGTTTTTCTAGAGCAGTGGTTCCCAAACTAGGGGGGCGCGAGGAGGATATAAGGGGGGCGTGAAGTCATCTGCTCAAAATTATTTTTTTAATTAGAATAATAAAATCATTCAAAGAACAAATAACTGTCATTACACACATGCAAAGTATAATTATAGCAGTCACTCCAACCCGTTTTCTATTAAGCTAGTTCTCTTTACACGTTTAGGACAAGTCAACGATACCAACCACACTGACGCCACTGAGGGACTCGTCACAAACTCCCAATACTCCATCCCGTCAACCTGAGCACATATTCCCCTTGTCCACGGTAGGGATTTATTTCACTCTTCAATTCTGGATCACATACGTGTATGAGTGACATTGTAACCTTGACGATTTGCAAGGGTAGAGCGATGCAGAATGAAATGTCTTGTTGATTGTGTGAAATACTCGTTGTGATCGAAAGTGTGAAATGTGAATAATACGCGGTGAGTTGTGTACGCTAGTTTGAATGTATGTGGTGAAGTGTGTGCGTTGATTCCAGTATAGGCGGCGATAAGTGTGTGTGACAAATTAAGTGTACTGTATATTTTGCTGGGTTGATGGTTCAATCGCCATACCTATTCACTTAATGAAAATCGGCAATAAAAATCTCAGACAGCAGAAAGAAGCGAATCTATTATAAAAAAGTGGAAAGGATAAAGCAAAGCCAAAAAACACGATAACAGACTAAACCACTGCACGGTGGTTGAGTCGGTGTATGTACTGATGGTGCCCCATCAATGATTGGACCTTGCTCTAGATTTGTGAAGCTGGTGAAAGAAAAAAGTCCAGCTGTAACTGGGACTCACTGTGTTATCCACAGACAATCATTAGCAAGCAAAACTCTGCCTGGTAATCTACGTAGTTCACTGGATTTAGCAATAAAAGTGGTGTATTTTGTAAGGAATAGTTCTTTGAATTCTAGGCTTTTGGCAGCTCTTAGCTCAGATTTGGGCACTGATTACAAGACTCTCCTGTTTCACACCGAAGTCCGCTGGCTTTCCAAGGGAAACATGCTGAGTCGTCTTTACGAGCTCGAAGATGAAGTGGAAATTTTCTTGCAGAAGCAGAAACAAGAAAAACTGTATGAAGCATTCAGAGAGGAAGACTTTCAGCTCTTACTAGCATACCTTGTGGACTTTTTTGAGGCTATCAACAACCTCAATTTTAAGTTACAAGGAAGAAGCACAAACATCATTGCACACTCTGATGTGTTCAGAGCTTTCAACGAAAAAAATCATCTTTGGAAACGAAAAGTACAAGTTGGGAACTTTTCACCGTTCTCACATCTGAATGAGCTCTTATCTGAGAAGAGAAACATTGAGCAGTATGACGTGACAAAAGAGATTTTATCACATCTGCATTCCCTTGCTGAGGAATTTATGCACTATTTTCCGGATGTCTCAATGGAGAATTCTCTTTAGACATTGGTGCAGAATTCATTTAACACTGATTTGGAGTTGTTACTGGAATCACCGAAAGAGGAAGCCATTGATTTGAAATGTGACTCTAGCGCGAAAAGGGACTTTGAAACAATGAAGTTAGAAGAGTTTTTGGTGAAATGTCTCCCCATGTTCCAAAAAGTAGGTGAAGAAGCACTTCGTGTGATTCTTCCCTTTTCTTTTACTTATCTTTGTGAAGCAGGATTTTCAGCTCTTGTTGTTCTGAAAATAAAACAGCGCAACCGACTTGATGTGGAAAATGACTTGCGTTGTGCGCTGTCATCCTTCAATCCTAATTTCTGATCTTGTGAGGAAGAAGCAGTAGCATTCATCTCACTAAATTAGTTCATAAATTTTGCCTTAGTCTCATGAGTCATTCCAAATATTATATGCCATGTTTTCAAATTATTTTTTCTTAAAATTCCAGTTCAATTTTGCCAACATGCTAATGTTCAAACTTTTTTTTTTGCTCACTTTGAACCAGATGTTTCCTTTTTAGTTACTGGAATGTAGTATTATTTGTTTGAGTGGCTTTCATTATTAAAATGTAATACAAACAAATATGTTTTCATGAACAATACTAAGAAATAAACGTAAGAATCATTTCATATGAAAAAAAGAGGCACTGGGGGCGTGCGGGTCTGCTGGAAGCAAAAAGGGGGCGTCAGTTAAGATAGTTTGGGAACCACTGTTCTAGAGGAACGGGCGACTCGCGAATGCAGTTCGCTACTCACCGGAACGATCGCATGGTAAATTTTTGTGTTGGGGACCTAAAGTCGGAGCAGCCCGCGTTGCCCCTGACCAGCGGAAAATACCGTGCCCAGGCAATACATTCAAAGTACAAGTGTACGGGTACTGTAAATGGTATGTATATTACCGATGTCTTGCGCGACACCGGTTGCACTGGGGTAATTGTTTCATCTTACCTCGTTCCCCATTGTGACATAAGGGGCGACTACTTCGAGAGCTGGGTCAATTCTGTGGTTGCTACTATAAAATTTTGCTCTGTTCTTCTGGGAAACATCCCTAGTGTTTGCGATTCTGTACGTAAAACTTCTAGTAAAGCTAATCTGCCCGAATCTCCTCAGTTGAAAGGGAAAGTTGCTTGTTCCGTCACCACTCGAGCGGAATCTAAGCGAGCTCGTAATGTGCACCCTCTTGTCGTCCCAGAGTTAGAACCTCTCTATCTCGGCCCCGAAAGTTTGGCTGAATTGCAGGGTGCGTGCTATTTACTCAAAGAGATCAGGGATAAAATTTCTAACAATGATAATTCAACTTCTAGAGATGGGTCAGTTTTTGAGTACATTAAAGAAAATCGCCTAATTTATTAAAATGTGTAAGTTCTAAGTTCAAAAGTAAGATAGGAAAACTTTCTCTTGTCGTGCCTGCTAGTTGCCGATCAGTTGTGCTGTCACTGGCACACCAATCCCCTTTGGGTGGTCACTTTTCGCATCGTAAAACCGAATGGCGCATTAGGGATAATTTTTTCTGGCCCAGTATGTCTGTTCACATTAGGAATTACTGTCGCTCTTTTTACGTTTGCCAGCGAACCTCTTCGAGTTATCGTGTCAAACCCGCACCTCTTATGAGCTTACCAATATCCCTTTGACCAATATCCCATAGATCCCTTCAGTCGCGTTAGCATGGATTTGGTAGGCCAGTTGAACCCCCCTTTCTCTGAGGGTCATTGTTTCATATTAACGTTAATTGACTTCGCGACAGGCTTCCCAGAAGCAGTACCCTTAAAGAACGTAGACTCGATTTCAGTTGCCGAGCCCTTGCTAAGCATATTTGCCCGGGTTGGTATTCCTAAGGAAATCCTCTCTGACCGAGGAGCCCAGTTTACTTCCCAGCTGATGGGAGAGTTGCACAAGCTGTTGGGTGTAAAGCCCCTATTCTCTTCACCTTATCACCCTGAAGGTAATGGTTGCATCGAAACATGTCACTCCACCCTGAAGGCTTCTCTCCGTAAGTTGTGTGCAGAGACGCCAAAAGAGTAGCATTGGTACCTTGTGCCTGTCTTATTTGCGCTTAGGCCGCCTGCCCACTGAGGCAATGCGATGCAATTGGTGCAACGCCTTGTGAAATCGCACGGTTCATTTGTAGCCCCTTAATAGGAATAGCATTGTGTTGGCTAGCTCATCGCCCACTGAGGCGATGCGACTCCTGCCTTCATTCCTCCTCATTTTTCTGTCGCACCAAAATGCTGCATGTTGCATTTTTCGTGCGACAAGTCGATGGTCACTGGCTTCTGTGCAGGTTGTCATAACGTCATTTTTGTTTTATATGGAAGAATAGTGAAAAATTTATGTGCCTTATTCAGGAACGATCGATGCTGTATGATTCAAGTGATGTGCTGTACAATGGCAGAAACTTCCAGGATATGTTATGCAAATGGGCATTACAGAGCAGAGCATTACGGTCACTCGAATTTGTATACATGAAATTTCCCGCTGCGTAGCTCATTAGCAGTTAAGTGCTGCAAAGCAGGGCTTGAGTAGCTCCCAGATGCAAATGTTTATTGGGTTCTCATGCGATATGAGTTGTTTCAGTGGGCGGTACTGATGCAATGCGTCGCATGCGATTTGATGAGCTCGGTTTTCGTGCGACGTCTCATCTATCGCATCGCCTCAGTGGGCGGGCGGCCACGGAGAGAAATTCCATGCGATCGGTCAAGTTTTTCTGCCTTTGAGCTTCTCTTCGGGCGCCCAGTTGGAGGCCCGTTTTCTGTCCTTCGTGATTTATGGGAGAACAATTCCTTAAAATCTGAAGAACGTTCTCTTTTCCAATATGTAATTGAGGTACAGTCTAAGGCCGCCCGCCCACTGACGCGATGCGATTGGTGCGACGCCTTGTGAAATCGCACGGTTCATTTGCAGCACCGTAGGAATAGCACTGTGTTGCCTAGCTTCCCGCCCACTCAGACGATGCGACTCCTGCCTTCATTACTCCTCATTTGTCTGTTGCACCAAAATGCTGCATCTTGCATATTTCATGCGACGAGGCGATAGTCACTAGCTTCTGTGCAGGTTGTCATACCGTCATTTTGGTTTCATTGTGGATGAATTGTCGAGATTCCAGCCATTGCTCGAACGCTGAGGTCCTTTGCAGACTTTATAAGGCACAAAAAGGCCTTCCGCAATAAAGGGCATAGGCTGTGCTCCTTCAAATCAGCCTAAAATTAATAACGCTGATAATTTTACGACTAAGCGGAGCAATGGCGAGGGTTCCTCACGTCTTCGGCGACAAATGTAAATTTAAATACTAAAACGTTCGTCTGATCTTGTTCGAGTCCTAAGCCATCGCGACGGATTCGAGCAAGCTAAGGAGCGTGGCGACAGAAGGCTGCCACCTCAGATTGAGACCGGCCGTGAACGCGAGTGCACCTTCTTCTTGTGTGCTCCGCGGGACTCGGCATTCTGCCCTCGCTACCGGGGACTTTTGGGTCCTTGACAGCCGGCTACAGTGAAGAGTGTTCGCCTGAACATTGTTTTCGAAGATCTTCGGGTGAGACTCCCGCTAATGACGCTCCGCTTGTCCTGAATTATCTTAAATTTCAGCGTTACCGGTCCCAGATGGGTTCCCGGTAAATTTGTGTGTCGTAGGGCCCGTTAATGCGCGGAGTTGAGTCCACTTGTTAGGGTGGCTGCACACAGATTTTCATTCGAAAACAATTGTTCTCTTTATAATCCTAAATCTCAACTCTCATTTTCGAAATTTCTATTCGAAAGATAATGTCTTACAATTTTCCTTCATAAAGAGACACCTCTTAAAGAACTAAAATGTTCTAAGCCGTGCTGCTGGTGCGCAGTTTTGCCTAAACGGCAATTAAGCCGGCTTGATCTCAGCGCCATCAAGTTAAAGGTATAGCTTGGATGGAATTCGGCAGGTTAAATCCTGGTATCTATTTATTCTCACCTTGAATTCTTGTTCTTTTATTTTCAAAAAAAAGAGGGAAATTTATCGTGTCAACTTTTAATTATTGTGTCCTGGCGCCGCTGTCGGTGTAGCTAGGGCCGATTTTCAGTCTCCTTAGGTGTAAGTCGAGTGCAACCTGTGTTGTATTTTAGGCGAGGTTCCTTGTTGTGTTGCTTAAGAACCTTACGTTTTTTACAGGTTCTGGCCTTTTTGAGCCTCGTCTAACTTTTAATAGGTTCTCTCATTAATATATGAAACTATTCTTGAACTCAATTTGAGTGTGTAAACTTTAAAAGTAGAAATGTTGTGAAAGTGAAAGTAAGTGGTGGGGAAAATGTACCTTTTTGTGTCCTTCTTGTACATTATTAATTTTCCATGTCATTTGTTGTGATGTAACTTGTCCACTTTAAAGTGTAGACGTGACTCTGGTTAGCTGAACTTTTTTCTAATAAGCCTTGAAATAGAAATTTGATTATTTAATTATGGAAACATGTATTGCCTTAGCCTTAAGCATTAAATTGCGGGGCATAAAGTGTAGCATTACATCTCTTAAAAAAAAGCTCTTTCTCCAAACTGTGATCCGGCCTTTCTTATTGAAGCTGTTCTTCAATTAAGTGGGCTGTTACAGTCCTTTCGAATTCTGTCCGCTACTATTCCTTCAGATGTTGGTGAGGTTTCTGAGGAGGAGCTGGTTAGGAGGTCGGAGTATGAGGTGCAGGTCATAGAACTTATGGTAGAACTTAAAAAACTCATTTCCACATCCCAGGTGCTAAACTCTAGTGCTACCGGTAAACCTTCTGTGTCTAAGGTTTCTACTTCTGATGTTCCTTTGAATATCTTTAGAGCACCTCAGTTGACACTGAAAAAATTCAGTGACAATGAGGGATGCCCTTTCAACTTCCTTCACTTTCAAGAGTCCTTTTCTAATGCCCTCCAGGCTTATCCTAACATGAGTGAGAAACAAAAGTTTATCTTCCTCAAAAATCAGCTTCAGGGAAGAGCTCTCAGTCTTATAAAGGGACTTCCTAACGAAGACACTACTTTTCTATCTGCTTGGGCATTGCTTAAGCAAGATTTTCTTAACGCTGACAAATTAATCTCATTAGCTCTTAATGAGATCATGAGCTGTCCCAGTGTTCAGAGTCTTTCCGAAATAAATTCTTTCATCTCTAAGGTTAAATTTCGCCTTCTTGAGCTTTCCAAGTTGGGTTTGGATTTCTCTAATGAGATGTCGGGTAACCTACTGTTTTCTGCTGTAATTAAAACTAAACTTCCTGAATTTTTCCTGTTGGAACTCCTTCGCTATTTTAAAGCGAGTTTCTTTTCTTTGGAGATGTTTGAGAATGCTCACAAAGTGCGTTCTCTTCTCGAAACCAAAAATAAATCCAAACTATCTCATGTATTCCGTAGTAAGGAAGCAGAAATGGTGGCCCGGACTGAGGTGAGGGACAAAACGCCACATTTACCTAGGCCTAATAAGTCGCCCGATGTTAAGGTATGTCGTTTCTGTAACCAGGCTAACCATGCTTCCTTTGCATGCAGGCGATTTAATTCGCACGAAAAGCGTGTGAAACGGGCTGGTTAATTAAAATTATGTGCTACCTGTTTGAGCAGTAAGCATTTGTCTAGTGCGTGTCCCTCCAAAGTTAAGGGTCTCCCGTTCCTGTGCTCTTTGTGTAAAGCTAACAATCATGTTAGCCCTTTGTGTCCTAAATTTATTGAATCCAGTGCCTTTGTTGCAACCTTCTCATGACGGTTAGAGGCACGTCTAAGGATGTGCCCTCTTGTTGCTCTTACCACCAAGTATGGTGGGGTAACTAAGCGTGTTAATTTTCTAATTGATAGCGGCAGTCAGTCGTCGCTTATTTATTTGGAGACCTTAAGTTCCAACTATTCTGATGTAGACTTGCAGGAGCTAACTATCAACACTGTAGGTGCTTCTGTTCCTTTAATTGGTAAGCAAATTAGCATTGAACTCGTGCTTCCGGACAGTGAGAAGCATGAGCTTGATGTTTTCGCTATGAGAAATTTAAACCTTCAGATGGGTATGAAAGATTTGAAGGCTAAACTCGAAAATTTGAAAACTAAACTTCCTTTGTCGACTTCCTATCCTAAAGTTATAAATGATAGCATCCAAATTCGCGGAATTTTGTGTTGTAGATGCTCTTCAAGCTTTTAAAGTACTTGAGTTACAGCACGTAAATGGCTATAAGGCCATGCGCATTTCTAACGGTTTTTTACCCTTTGGGGAGTTAAAATGTTAGAACTCCTCTTTATCTTCTCTTGTTGCTTCTAAAACTAAGAAGCTAACTAATGATCTTAAAAATTCCGTAGAAAGAAATATCAATGTTAAATTAAGTAAACCTTCTCTGTCTTCTGACAATGAAACTAAAACGAAAACTAAAAGGAAAGTTGCCAAATGTAAGTTGAACGAAAATCGATTCCGTAATGTTCTTTCTAACTTTTTTGAAACTCCAAAAGTATGTACATCATTATTAGACGTTCTGAGCAGTGTGTTGTGCAGACTGGACTTGATCAGCTGCTTCACCTTGAGCTTATGGGTTTACCCTCTAAGGAGGAAGAAAATGATAAGGAATTGGAAGATTTTAAAGATAGTGTTAAACTTGAAGAAGGTAGATATTCTGTCCAGTTGCCTTGGAATCGCCAACTTTTGGCTAGAGTGCCTAACAATTTCGTATTAGCGAAATATCGTGCTCGTAAAAGTAGCGAATGACAATGCCCAAAAGGTGATAAAAAGTGCCTATAACGACGTCTTCCGTGAGCAGCTTGAATTGGGGATCATAGAACCGATTGCATCTTTCAAAAGGATAGATGTCCGGGCGCATAAATGGATTCCGCATACGCCCGTTATTAGAACGCATGTTGGAACTTCCAAAATCCGACCGGTTTTTAATTGCTCGTTGAAAGTCGGTGGTTTGCCCAGTCTGAACGAAGCCTCGTATGTAGGCTCTAATCTGCTGAATAATCTGTTGGGACTGTTGGTTTATTTCCGTGCAAATACCGTTGTGGTTCTTTCTGACATTTTTAAGGGATTCTTGCAGGTAAAACTTGCTTGTGATTTTGACCGCAATCAGTTTAGCTTCATCCTTTTCAAGGATGGCAAATTTTCGTATTACCGTTACACTGCTCTGTTGTTCGGGTTTGTTGCATCACCTTATATTCTTAACTATTTGCTTAAATTGCACGCCCAAACTATTACTGATTTGACAATTAGAGACGTTATGGCTAACAAGCTGTACGTCGATAATTTAGTGTTCACTACCGAAAGTCCTGAGCTTGCGCTGTGCACTTTTCGCAGAGCCAACAGTGTATTTGAGGAAAGTGGGTTTCCGTTACGCAAATGGAAGTCCAATAATTCTGAACTTCTTTCCCAAATTGACCCTGCTCTATGTAGTGCCGAAGTGCACTCCAGAGTGCTAGGGTATGACTATAACTCTTCTACTGATCTTCTTTCTCTGTCTGTAAAAAAGTTGGACTCTTCGTGTAAAACGCGAAGAAAAATTCTTTCTGAAGTAGCGTCTATTTACGACCCCTTGGGAATTTTGTTACCCTTTTCTGTGCGAGGTAAGCTCATTTTGAGAAAATTGGTGCCCGTGAGGATAGGTTGGGATCAGGATGTTCCGGAAGACTTATGTAATGAATGGCAGAAATATTGTCTGGAATTTTCGGAATTGAGGGATTACGAGTTTCCTAGGATGACTTTGGCTGGGACTAAAACTACCCAACTTGTTGTATTTTGTGATGCTAGTGCTAGCGCCTTTGGTCCCTGTATTTATGGCGTCCAAGAGGATCGCAGCGCATTACTTTTCTCTAAAGTTAAAGTTTCGCCTTCTCGCCAGCGAACTCTTCCTTCCCTCGAACTCTTGGCAGTGTTTCTTGCCTATCAGTGTCTTGTATCTCTTCTGTGTGTTGTTAATTTTCCTTATAAAGTGGCTAATGTAACTATTCTTACTGATTCACAGGTCACCCTAGCTTGCCTCTTGAGCGGTAAACCTCCTCGGAAAAATGTATTTGTAAGCAACAGGATAAAGGACATAGAAGCCATGCGTAAGCAGCTTGAGTGTAAGGCCTTGGCTGCCTTTAGTTACGAGTACGTGCCCACGATGTTTAACGTTGCAGACATGCTGACGCGGGGTGTTAAGGTATCTAAGTTTCTAGAGTATAAATAGTTATGGTTAGAAGGTCCTTCTTGGATCAGAGAAAGTAGAGATAAGTGGCCTAAGGGTCACTCAAGATGCATCCCAATTGAAAATCAAGGACGTGTCGCCGGTGAATTAAGGACGAGACAGTCGATCAAGTATGAATTAAAGGCGAATCGGCCGGCTCGGCCTTATAACTCTCTCTCCGCGCTCATAACTACGTACGGTCGAACTTGGACGTGATGTTTTAAGCCGGCCAGTTATGAATTGAGGGCGCAAAATTTTCAGTTGGTTAAAGGCGTAATATTTGAGGACGGCCATCAGTTGTTTGAAGGAGTGCAAATGTCGATGAATAATTATTATCGTCGTATAAAGGACGGACTTTGCCATTAGACGCGTGTTTTGAAATTGTAGCGTACGCGGTATCAAACTTGAAATTATTCATCGAAAATTTTATTTAATATTCATCTTTCTTTGAAAATGTACACCAGAAAGTAAAGGAACAGTTTACTGCGAAGAACAGTAAAAGCATTGATGTTCATTTATGAGTTCATTAAGTTTATTTATGAGTTCATTTTTGAGTTCATTTATGTACTCGTACTGTACCATTGTTATGGGTATATTTTTATTTCATTCTTCAATACCAGACAAGTCAAACATATTTCCACGGTCCCTACAATCTCTCTCTTAGAAGAAAAGTGAGACCTACTGAGAGGTCATGAATATTAATTATCATCAAAGCAATATTCTAAATTGAGAAATGACATCCAAGAATGAAATCAATTTAAATTTTTAAATTCATTCTGACGAATTTATTTATAATTCGGAAATTCCGAAAATGAAAAGCAACGAAAAAATTGGATAAATTGCGAATCATAGTGATTCGAATTATACCTAAGATCATTCATTCAAGAGGAACATAATTTCAAACAGTGCTAAGCGAAAACGTATTTTATAATGATAGTTTCTAATAGCAATTTTTCTGATGATAACCGCTGCTGTTTCCCAGACAAAATATCGCATAAGTAGGGTTTGCATCCCGCGTTCCCGAATGATTTGGGGCCGAAATTTTCCAGTCCGTGAATTCGTTTTTTCCCGGGAATTAATATTATTGCAATTAATATTATTGCAATTTACATCACTACACAATTTAGTCTACACTATCTCAACACTATTGTACCAGAATATAAATTTCTGCTTAGCATCACTCAATAACTCAAACACCGCAATCATTGCATCAGCATTTGCCTGTCGCATTTGGACGTGGTGTGTGTGTATGGTTCTTCCTATGTAAAGGTTACGAGTCCGTACGTGTTGTCAGTGACTTCAATTATTTTGTAAATGAAGAATACGCTATTAATAATATTAATGTACGCATTTTAATGCACTAATATTTTATTTATATTTCAATGGTGCCGACTTGCTGTTTTACTTTCTATGTTTTGGTTTTGCAGGTAGTAAAGAATATATTGTTTATAAATAAATAAATTGTTTGAAAAATTGTTTAAATACTGTAATAGATACGATGGCAATGGCAGATATAGAAACTAAAGCCTTTGTGTGGCGATGCAGATCATCTGACCTGTATCGCCACGATTGTATCTCAGCCTTGGTTATCGCAGCATCAATGTTCATGTAATCGTAAGTAGCTTTCTTAACCTGCAAGGCTGTTATGTATTAAACATTGCACATTTTTCATGTGATTTAAAATGTAAGTAGTCATTACAGGCCGAAAATTAAAAAAAATATTATAGTACAAATGTTAAAACATGAAGAAATTCCGGGATTGCTGGGTTTTCATTTCGTCCCGGGATTGCAAACCCTACTATGAAGGTATCAGACTATTTGTCACACATCATCTGGAATAGTTTATGAAATCACGCGGGAGGTAAATATGAATATGTACTTGATTTCACGATCAATTCTATTGTTCGGTCTTTCCAAATTTTCAGGAATGGTTGTTAGTCTTACAAATAATTGAATTTTGAGAATTAGTGCATTTTAGCAATGGGACCAAATTTTAAACTTGAACCATATAAAAAAGAATTTAGTCGTTGAGTGCGTTTTAAACATACGTCACTTACCACAGCACTTAAAACGAAAACTAAGGATCGATTGTTATTTTTACTCAATTTAAAAGAAAGACTTCATCATCAACAAAATGCGTTGAAAATACCGAGGATGTATTAAATGAAAAACATGTGAATGGAAAATATATTTGCTCGTTATTTTTCAAGGTTTCGTTGAAAACGAGGTCGATGCGTGAATAATCGAAGAAAAATCGAGGATCAATCTATAAGTTACCCTAGCCTTGCTAGGTTGAATTAGAATTTAATAATAATAATAATAATAATATAATCTAATGCAACCTTACATCCATGCATGCGCACATGAAATAATATTTATTTTGTATAAATTTTGTCTTAAGTATTATGTACTCTTTCAAAATTTGTTTCGAGAATTCATACGTTACTATACGTTAGTCAACTTACCCTAAAAATTTGCCTAATGAGCTCGTGAGTCGATCAGCGAGTCCGAGACACCGGGCCGGGCGCGTCGCTGGATGTCTGGCAGTTAATAGCTTAGTACTGTTGCATGAGGTAGTGTGACAGTGTTCTTCACAAGGATTGCGTAAGATGAATTGTGATGAAATATTTCGTGTTAAACATTCCGAGATGTTTGAATATTCTTTTTGCATAGCCTAATTATAATTTGTACGGGATCAAAATTCTGCAACAGTTTAGTGTCGACCGACCGTTAAAACATCACCAGAATTTTCTCGTCTGTGGACGAGCTCAAGCTAAGTTTAATTTTTAAACTTCAGTTGAGTATAGGGCTGCTCACCTAACAGTTTTGAAAGTAGAGCAGTGGTATTTATATCAAAGCACTGAGGATAGATTGATGAACAAGTTAACTAAGAACAATTTACAGAACAGTTTACTATCACTTGATTCATTTTCAATTTCTGTTCATGAACATTTGAGGCCAACTAAAAGAAGATTGAATAATTTTCGGAACTCGATTCAAATAGTTTTAGTAGAGAGTTTCGTCAATAATAATATAATCAGCAATATTTTTCGCTATGTTTACGGGGAATTTGGTCAGTAGTCTTTCCTCATGATATGTTACATATTCTTCGATGATCTAAATGATTTTTCTGGCTTAATTATTTTTGTCTTATCAACAATTTTATCAGCCCATAGTTTCTCAATATCGTTTTTGAGTTGGCAAAATTGGATCATGAAATTATTTATCTGTGTAGTTTTTACCTGATTTGTTAAATACGGGATATTTGCTTGTTTTTTTGCATAATTGTAGGAATGGTTATCAGAAGACAATAGTTTGGAATTGATTCAATATTATTAGCGGTATACCGATTTATCGGTATCGGCAATTTTGGTCATCTTTACTGGTATCGGTATCGGCAAAATCCGGCCGATACTTTATAATAATACGTATTTTTTCATAAAGATGAAGGTCATAAATCATGGAAATGAAAGTATAATCAAATAAAGAACCTATTCATACCTGATAAATTAGTTAGCTGTAGAATTAAAACGTTTAATCAGGCCCGCTAATTGAATTTACCACTTAGAATTCACGATGAGCGGCGGTCAGTAAGTGAAAGCTATGTAGCATGAATAGTTAAACACAGTTTAGACATAAAATTATTATACATTTACAACTAAAACGTAGATAGTTTGGCCCAATTTTCATTTCCCAAAATATATGATAGGCTGAAAAAAATCAAACCAATTAAATTGACTTTAAAGTTTTTGCAAATTTAAGGGAATTGAACGATTTTTCCTATAAAATCTTTGAAAAATAAAAAAAATACTTCCGGAGGGAAATAAGCTCTCAGGCATTCACAGCATGTTTATAACATTCGAATACACACAGTTAACGCCCAGATTTTTTTTAAATTTACCCCCCCCTCAAATTTTTTTTTTCAGCTTTCAATTTCTCAGCCAATACTGTACGTAGAGACACTTTTTTGTGTTAGATTCACAATGCAAATATCTACCAAAGCTATGATTTTTTTATTTTCTCTAAAAAAACTTTATACCTATTTGAATAGTAAAGACATAATAATTCTATTTACATGGACAATAGAAAAATTTACGATTAAAATTTTCCTAAAAGCAAATCCTAGCATTTATAGTACTTACATTGATCTCCACGTTGGAAAAAAGATCTTCATAAGTGAAAAACTGTAAGAGAAATTGAGCCGCACATCCGTAAAAAAACTTTTGATGAGGAATAAGCGTTCCAGTTTTTTAATCATTTCTCTAAGAGTTTTTTACTTATGAAGGAGATCTTGCTTGCATCGTAAAGATCAAGGTGAGTACTATAAACCTGCTTAGTTGTTTATTGATAAGTTAATTAGAAAATTTTTTATTGACATGCAAAGTAATAACTAAAAATTAATATATTTTACTTAGAAAAATTCAAAAATTTCTAATATTTTTTTGAAGCAAAACCGAACACATGGACCTAGCTTTTGTAGATATTTGCATTGTGAATTTAACCAAACAAACTACTCGTCTCTATGAACAATATTTGCAATTAGTTTTTTTTTAGAAATTTCCCTCTGAGGGGGGGGAGGGATGGGCAAATTTTGAAAGCTTAAGGGCTCTGAACGTCCATTTGAATGTTCTAAACATGTTGTGAATACCTCCAAGCTTATTTTGCTCCTGACGCTCTCGAAGTATTTTTTTATTTGTTTTTGACGTTTTCTACAAAAAAAATCGTTCGATTCCCTTAAATAGAAGTAGCTGAAAATTAAAATTCTATTTTAAGGTAGCTGGTAAATCGTCAAATATTACGAAGCTAATAATTTTATTTTAATTCAGGATGTAAATCGCCGTACATTACGCATCTTGCATTTTTCTTATATTTCAAGATGTTTGGAAAATTCACGAACAATCTTATAGCTGATTGCGTGTTTGCTGGTCTTTTCGGTTTCGGGGCCTATCGAATTTGAATGTTTTCTTTTCGCCTAAGCATGTATTTTGGTGTGAAAAACACAAAAATGATAACCATTTTGTAGAGAAATTATTCAACTAACGGTTTTTGTTTGAAATCGATTTGATTGTGTTGGTCCACTTTTCGAACCAGCTGCTATTATAGCTTGTCTACATTACGTTGCAATACGAATAGAAACACTTATCTATCGAATGGATTTATTTTTTTCTCAACAATATAGTTAACGTAGCAGGAGCAGTTTCATTATTCATAATCAAAAACTCTATTATCGATATTGTTATATGATCAGATATTTCAGTAAATGATTTTATTATAACACCTATGTAGGGCTTATGATGTTTTTATTTCAATATTATTGTAAAAGTATCGGTATCGGTAGAAGTATCGGTCAAAGTATCGGAGTATCGGTATCGGCCAAAAATTAGTATTGGTACACCACTAAATATTGTCATGCATGTTTCAGATAACGAACTGTCTAATCATATCACCATTATGAATAGCAAACCCTATAGTGAATTATCATCGAGACAACAGAAAAGACGTAGGGAACTTGTATTGGCATCTGCAGCGCTTAACATACAGACAAGGGAAACTAAGAAAAGTCGCGTATTTTCGGGTGATAATCTAAATGAAGAAAACCTCGGTAGTGTTAGCACTGTCTCCATTTATACAGCGACGGCAACAACAACGACGTCCACAACAACGACGACGACAACAACAACAACAACAACAAAAACATCAACAACAACAGCAACAACAAGTTTCGAAGAACAAAGCAAATACACCGATGACGAAGACGTTATTAAAGAATTTGGTGGAAATGAATTTAGTTATTTATCTACAGAGAGTAAAATTGAAGCTGCCATCCGAAACTGGAGCATTGATTGTCCCAATGTTCCCAACCTTGCCATCACAAATCTTTTGCATCATGTCAATAACTTTTTCCCAGGAGTGCGTCTCACTGCTAAAACACTAAAGGATGAGAAGAAAAGTGATGTCACCATCCAAAATATGCATTGCGGTCGCTATGCGCATTTCCACGACTGGCAAGAAAGTATGAAGAGACATTTGAAATTAATTAAATATGAAAAAAATATTGTTCTGGTTAACATCAATGTTGATGGTATTCCCCTTTTCGATGATTCGCGAAAATACCATGCATATCCTATATTGCTCCAGTTGTGCGTTGATCCTGAAAAAATTATCTTCATCGGAGTTTACCTTTCTGAGACTGGCGAGTCAAACAAAATGCCTCATGTCGACGAGTTCCTTGGAAAATTTGTACAAGAAATGTGTCAAGTGATGCGTGACGGATGCATCCTCGCTCAAAGAAAAGTTAAAGTGCAAATAAATGCATTTGTGTGTGATGCTCCAGTACGATCCTATCTAAAACGAATTGTGAATCACAACTCCTATAATTCACGCGAACGATGCCACCAGAGAGGAACATATGCAGGAGGCCATGTCATCCTCAGTGATACGGCGGCAAAAGCAAGAACAGATGAAGAATTCCTGTCGAAAACAGATTTGAATCATCATAAATCTGAACCTCTTCCAGTTATGAAAGATCTGGGTGTAGGTTTGGTAAGTTCTTTTGCCCTAGACTACATGCACCTTGTGTGCGTAGGAATTATGAAACGAATCCTGAACCGTGTGAAAAATTCGAAGAAGTCTGAAGTCAAATGCCACCTTAATTTCAATGACCAAAATTTACTTAATGATAGAATTAAAACATTTTCTGAGCATGTGCCATCAGACTTCAATCGTAAATTATTTGGAGGTTTATCTTCATTGTCATTTTGGAAAGCCACCGAGTTCAGATTATTTCTTTTATACGCTGGTATAATCGTGCTAGTAGACATTGTTCTTGACGCATTCTACAGAAATTTCCTCAATTTGAGTCTAGCAATGAGGATATTGTTGACTGAAAATCAAATGTGCAATATTGAGAGCGCTAGGACAATGCTGAAAAATTTTATTCATTCAGCTTCCAAGTTGTAAGGAATAAGTTTTCTGTCGTATAATGTACATTCAGTTGTTCATTTAGTCGATGATTATGTAAAATGGGGTCCATTAGATAAAGTTTCGAGTTTTGCATTTGAAAATTATTTAGGATTTTGTATAAAGGGTCGAATTTCAGGACGAAACAAGCCACTGGAGCAGATATGTAGGCACGTATCTGCTGAAAACAGCAGACCACCTCAAAATCAACTACATGAGGATGTATATTTAAAATATAAAATTATATATAAAGGCGGGACACAACTGAAATCGGGTGAATTCAGTACTAAAGACAGTTGTGTCATGTTAAAAACTGGTAAAATTGGGGTTATTCGAGCAATCAATGGGAAAAAACTTACTGTTGATCTCATGGACTCGCTTCCATTTTTTGAACAACCTATAAATTCACAGGTTTTAGGAATTCATTGCGTAATGAACAGTGGTGATAGTCAAATTGTCTCTGTGGAGCAAATCCACAGTAAAATGATGCTTATCCCTCATCGGAACAAGTTTGTTGCCATCACGTTATTGCATAGAATTTAATGTAGTTTATTAATGCGTACTTCGCTAATTCATGTTGTATGCTGTAATAGTTGTCGACGTCACCTTCAAATGAAATAATGTATACTCGTATGCCTACCTTGACTTAGTATTCTTCTGAAAGTTTATCCCCTTGAACAGCAGGCGTCGGCGATGTTGTGATTTTACGGAGAGCTAACCACGTAACACAAGCTCGGTATCACTTTTTAGAGCCCGCTGTTAGCTCATTATTAATTCCTATAATTCAGCTCGCTTCCGGATTCATCGTGATGGCCCTCCGGCACGAACATCGCTAACGCTCGACTCAAAGCGGAAAAAATACATTCTCTCTTCATTCTTATGTATAGCCAATCGAGTCTTCAACAAACTGTTTATTCATAAGGGAAGTGTACGTCTGTAATGTATGAGTTGAATAAATTGTGCATAGCCATTCCCCATCCAGCCAGGAGGAAATATTCCATTCATCTAATCAAAAATACATTCCTTGAACAAATTCAAACGATTCAGAGATTCGTTTAAACTTTTGAAAGTATCTTTTGGAAAGCGTGACCTATAATGTGACCTTGCGTTTGTGTGTGGTCGGCATTTTTGACGAAATTCAAGACAGAAAATTCTCATCGAAAATAATGGAATATTGTTCTGGTCATCAGGCTTTGGTAGGGGTCATTAAAACAGAATAAAATGTGATAAATTCCCGTGGGTGAATGGTTCTAAATTTTTGATATTTTTTACAGGCTTATAAATATGGATTTAAAAAAAGTTTTTCAGGCATTTTCTTTCAGGATAATAAGTGGCAAGTTGTTCCTTCGATATGGATATTTTGTGAAGGTCGTGAAAACAAGGTATGGTGGCCAACTGAAGGAAATGTTACTGAAATTGCCCGAAAGAAAACTGTTGCAGGGGCAAGCTGGCGTCATTTCACCTTCAAAAATATAGCAGTCACATCAAGTAAGTATTCTATGCGTGTGTGAATAATTTTTCTTTATGTTTTTTTATAATATACACATCAAATATTCCATTGTATTCAACTATTCAAGTTCTAACTTTATTATGTGCATATTGAGTAAAGAGTTAGTGGGGTTGTTGAACGCAGTTCAAGAGTTGTTTGAGTAGTCGAATAGGACTACTAAAAGATCAATGGAAGGGGAATAGACTATGCTAAGGTATACGCTACAAAGCTAAAAATAGGCTGATCTCAGGCAATCTTATTGTTAATTGGGGTTCCAAAGTGGGATATAGGGACTGTAGTAGTGTGCAGACGAGGTAAGAGATTTTTTTGTCGGCGGCCAACTTGTCATTCCCCCACCTCCCGTATTTGGGTAAATGGTGCACAAATTATGCTGTTCATGTATGTTGCGAAAACTTTGCTGGTACTCGAATTAAGAATCTTTGTGCAAGTTGAACTCTTTAATTTACTCAAACCACAAATGTTATCATTTCATGGCCCCACTTTCCAATGTCTTGCACGTTTTCTGCCGAGTGGATTGAAATAAATTATTTAATACTGGCCTTTCCTGACAGATAGCTATGAAAGAGCTGAAAGGCTGATGCTTGGTGAAGCATCTGCTGCGGACTCTGAAGGGGGACTTACTAGTCCAAATCTGCTATTGATGGAGCAGCAAAGGCGCTCGGATCCAAATCGAACGCCAGGGCGAAAAAACGCATCTCGAGAGAGTCCTGGGTTTCTCCATAGCCAGCGGTTACCCAGGTCACCATTGGTGAATCAAATCAGAAGAAGTCCTCGAATCAATCCTACAAATAGTGAAGCGACGAGGCGAAACTTGACAGCTGCATTTAACGCAACAGGTACAGAACGTTCAATATATAAAGTAAGTGTTTTTTAATCACTCGTGTTGCTGCACTCAATGCCTTTTTTGCGGTATCTAATAACATGTGCGTAATATTGCTTAGTTCTAATTCATTCGAACCAGTTTCAGATGATTTCTCATTAAATTTTGTTGCTTCTCAGTATTGTGGGAATTTGAATCGTATTTTTACGATACTTTAATCAACAACGAGGATAGAGCGTGTCGAGCTTTAAAGTACTGACGCATCAATTACAGTAATACGTCATGGTTTAAATATAACCTTAATATGAATAGAATATTACAACGACTTCCATTCGTGTTTACAAGTTCAATTTCTAATAAACCTCTCTATAGTTTTCTTGCAATCGATATTTGGTGAACGAAATCCAACATGGCAAAACAGCAACCTACTCAATATTTAACCATGCCGTTAACCATATAATAAACTTTAAATTGACCGTTAACATTGATGAGTTTTCAATTTATTCCATTCAACATAACATGACTTGCCATAACTCACCCTAACAGAGCTTAATTCAACCTTGCTCTGCATGTGCCCCGCTTTAAACATAAAAACACATAAAAATGTCCAGGAGGAAACTTCAATTTCCAACATTTTAATTTAGAGATTATGTTTTAAGCAGTCATCCACGCTAGCACCTATAGGGGTGTAGGGGTGAAATTGTTAACCTTCTGCCCAAAAATTTGGTAAAACTATTATTGTAAAGATGCTTAAGAGAAATATAGAAGTTTGGCTATCAGGAAAAATATGGTACACGTCCTTACCTTGTCTTATCTGGAAATATCTCACGCACGTGTTTTTACTTCCAGAAGAATCGGATTCATCCGAGGACCTGGAGCAAGGTGCTCAATCTCTCTCAATTGTTACAACTGATGAATTCGTTCCCAACGTGAGCCGGTGAGAATTACGTTCAGATAACGTTGTTTCGTTTACATTGATACGTGAACTTCGTTTTATTTGCTTTGTTCATGAGTCTTTGCATCAAAAAGAAATCTATTACAGTGCAAGTTGAGTGCTAATTTATTTTATGTATTGCTAATTTTATTCGTGAAAGTTCAGATACGGAATGTATTGGGAGGATCTTCTATTACTATAAACTTTTTTTATCGACAAAGCTCAAAAGGAATATGATGAAATAGTTTCGTGTCGATGCATGCGATTAAACTAGGAAAAAATAAAAGTAATTAATCTCTTATTTTACATTTTTCAGGTAAGTAATAAAACTCTTATTTTGCATTTTTTTTTGTTAGTTTTAAAGGCTGTGTGCGTGAGTTCATATTTTACACCATCGCAAGTGTTTGTTTTACAATTAACTAAATCAGTACAAGAGCTCTGCCATGGAATGTGATTCTGGTTTCATCAGTGGTATTCTATTTTCCCTCAAAAATTAATTAAATCCTAGGAATAGTTGTATATCAAATAATATAAATGCAATCTTTTCAGGGAACACACCAAGGACATCTAATTTTATAGCACTACCAGGGACAATGCAAATGTATTTTGAATTACTTCATAACTTAATTGGTTCAAATATGGTGCACATCTTCTCTCTTAATATTAAGCATTTTAATTTCCATGCTCGTTATTTCAAAAATTTCTTTGAAACGTCGCAATAACTGTACTTGTGTTTCTGGTTTTGAGAACTATGATGTACATATGCACATCATTTCAGTTATCTTACATGACTGCCATAAGACCTCTTAAATAATATTTATGAACATGCTAAGTGAAGAATTCTATCCTTCTTTTGATTTCCAGTTCTTTTGCGTCGCCAAAAAAATCGGAAATGGCTGTGATTCGAAGTCAACTTGATCGCATGGAGAGCACAGTTGAGATTTTAAATGATCAAGTTGCTGGGATCGCCTTGCTTCTGAAGGAGCATCTTCAATCAGAAAAACCTACCTACCCAACACCAGCTCGAGGATCCCCTGTAGCAAATGAAGCTCCGGGGGATGTTACTGAATATTCACTTTATCCTCTCAAGTGCCGGAATATCTAGTTTCCGAAATCGAATATTCTGGAATATTCGAGGATATTCAGCTTCAATGCACCCGTTTTAGTATATCCGGGGACATTCGATTCCGAATTTTGGATATTACCGATATTTATGAATATTCAATAATGAATATGCCTTGAATATTCATTAATGAATATTCTATGAATATTCCAGAAAGTTCTAAAGATCCTTATTTAACCGATCCACAGCGCGTGAAATGAAAGAATAAATGTATTAAGCAAACTCAAATTATCATAAGATGAGTGTTCAACTATCCATTGCTGTCGAATGTGCTGCGTTTGCACAAATTTGATGCAAATACTCGAAAGCGCCGAATTTTAGTACGTTTTAATGATTTCCACAGTTTATCCAAGAAGTTAATTAAGAAGTATATCAAAGAAGTTTCACTGAAGAAGTTCAAAAAAAGATCAACCTTATTTTGTGCATTTACAAAACATTTCATATCAATGATCGAGAGGTAAATGAAACGAAAAAGAAATCCCTGAATGTGCATTATACAACGTGTTCGAAACCAGAAAAAACGAAGGCTAGAACTTGAGTCGTTGCCAGTGTCACGCTGCACTTCTCAAAGGTTCATTTGTACATTAGATATAAATAGAGAGAGTAGAAAATTTGAATGCAATGTTAGTTTTGTTATTCGCAAGTATTGCTTATTCATGTTTTGTTGACTGAGATTGGCGAGCATTTGAGTAAAGAGTACGTTTTTTCTATACTCGTTTGGTCGTAGTTTTGAATCGATCATACGACGGTTTGACGTTACTACCCGCCTCAGTTAATTAGATGCCATCGTGATGCGTGGGTGTCCTTACGGCGCGTTCCTATGTGCTATCAATTCGAGATGAACTTTATTTAACTAGGGTAAATTAACGTGAAAGTGATATATTGAGTGTATAATTTTAAGCTGTAGTAATTTATAGCTTGTTTACACCGGGGTAAAGTACTTAGCCTATATGGGACCTCCCTAGCTGGGGCTGTTGCATGAAACGTGCATTTATATGATTTAGGATTAGGTATGTATGCTAATTTTGTGTTAGTTACTTTAGCAAAAAATATATGTAAACTGTTTGAGGTGTACATTATTTAATTATTGTGTTGACAGCTTTACACTAGCAATACTACCTAGCTTTAGGTGTGGCCTACTTGTCTTTTGTCTATATTTATGAAACAATCTCTTAAGGTATTTTGTTCAAATGTGAACAAGAAACAAAATGAATTTTGTAGATTTAGATTTGTAGATGAAACTTCAAGGAATTGTTTTAAATATTAACTTTATAAGAATGCATCCTTGGTAATTTGTCCGACCACAAAGCCGGTACCGGAATTATGCTTATATTTTAAGATGTTCAAAGCGCATGTTTCCATAATGGAATCATTAAAATATATATGATTGATAGTAGATATTGAGGTTCATGAAATATATATCTATTTTTTCCGCAGTGGTCTAAGTACTGTCAGTTTTATAACCAAATATGGCTCATTAGAAAAATTATTGGTCAATATTGAATATAATGTTGTCAACGAATTTCATAATTTCGTTGGTATAGATGGGTAATATAATTGATTTTAAGACGTTTTACAAGAATGACAACGTACCCGGAAATGCTTAGTTTTCGAAATATTTAAGTTTGAAGTTATACGAACGGCGCTCCTGAATGGCCTTGTTTGCGCAAAAACAGTCATTGTTTTTGCAATGAAAACGGAAGCTAACCTCTATTACAAACGTAAAGAGGTTGGGTCGTCAGGGGTAGCCACAGTTCTTTTAGTGAAAATTATAAATAAAGGTTTCTAGTGACGTTTGTTGACATCGACAGGAAAATGGCTGCCGCCATGGGCGCCGCCATCTTTGTGCCTATGTAAACAAGATTGCGATCGTCATCCTAACGGGTGGGCTAGAAGCTTTATTTATACTTTTCACAAAAATAACTGTGGCTACCCCTCACGACTCAACCTCTTTACGTTTGTAATAGGGGGGTTAGCTTCCATTATTGATTAAAATACGCTAGCCACGCGCGCTTCCATGGCGCGCACAAGCCAGCTTCAAAGTTGAATAATTCGAAAATAACGCATCGCCGGGCAGAATGTCATTCATGTAAAACGTCTTATAATCGACTATATTACCCATCTATACCAACGAAATTAGGAAATTCGTTGACAACATTATATTCAATATTGACCAAATTATTATATGATTATTTAAGAGAATGCAAAGTTTGAAAAGAGTATCAGATATGTTAAGCCTTGCTCTGATAGTGAATTCAATAATCCAGTGAATTTTAAGATAATATCTCCAAAGTCAATGCAGAAGAACCATGTTTTGACGGACAAGTGAGTGGTGGTAATAATAATGATGTTCAGAGTGCAGCTTTAGTGAAGGGGCAAGAGATGGCTGAAAGTGGTGATGACAAATCAGTAATTGCTGACAGTGATTTAACTGTATTGAAAGCTGTTAGCGACATCAAAGAATCTTATTCTGGTGAAAATATTGATGAATTTTTCCAGAACACAAATGATGAGCGCTGGCCTCCTGCTATTGACAATGAAGAAGATGACAGTAATTCCACCACCCAAGAAGAAATTTCCATCATTGAGAAATCAAAAGAGCTTGAAGCTCAGAATCCTGCACTGCAAGACAAATTGTGTGGTTGGTGTAATAAAAATATTGTTCCTCTGAGCTGCATTAAATAATTGCTATTTTGAGACCTTTCCAGAGCCTCCTAGGGAAGAAACAAAAGGCTACCGATGCATGTAAGTACGCACATATATTAGTTTTGAATTACCCTCTTGAACATCATGCTTTCAAATAATACAAATAAGTGAGTTTTTGTGGGATGTTAGGAATGCAATTATGTCTTTTTTTAGAAATTATGTCATTTGACACAAATACCTTGCTTCAACAATCAAATTGTTGCATATATAATAGGAACCAGACAATTACGGATGCCATGAAGGTCCCCATGTTATAATCCGGAAAATTTATAAATCTTTCTTTGCCATAAATTGCAGTAGTTGATCTTGAAACATTACTTTTCATCATGAGGAAATTTCGTAATCAGATGATCAATCAGATTTTCTTTTGAATGAATTGATAAACAACTATACTGTATCTGCATAACTGTTTCATTCATTTTTTACCTCCTGCTGTGTTTTGTTACTATTCTAATATTGCCTCAGGAAATTAGTTTTACAGTTACTTTTTTATACATACTCAATTTTTAAATGATCCTGTGAGAGGCGAAGTAGACTATTCAATGGAACACATATTATTTGCATAAAATGAAACATTCACGTTAACAGCATATTTCAATTCAGTGAAAATTAGACATGTTAGTTGATTTCTTATGCTTTGTAAATTTTAGCGATGAAATGGTTCAACTATAAAATATGTTGACTCCAAAGTTCATAAAACTAATGGTAAAATATTTATAAAGCATTTCTTCTACAATGCTGCATACCATCTTACTGTAAAAAGCTATGCGCTTCAGGCCTTTTCACATATGATCAGTGTGCAAAATTATTTTCATCAATAGGTACAAGCTGACATTAACAGTAAAATTTTTGTTGGAATTAAGATACCTGCAATCATAGCAACTAATTGTGCAAAATTAAATAAATGCCATGACATTTTACTGGTGCATCCTTCATCTCCTTAATTCAGCTCACGCTACGAAGAGAAGGACCGCTAAAATTTCAAGCATAAACGCGAAAGATGATAACACCAGTCTCCTTGCATCAGAAAGAACAACTGAGCTTAAAAATATTAAATCAGTCATTATTGGCACGGGCAGAAGACATCAACGAAAATAGAGTTACTAATTGCAGGAATGACAGCACTTCATAAGGAAGTGACAAATATGAGAGATGAGCTGGGTGCTTTCAAGAAATGTCAGATGCCAAAAGAACAAGAATCATCATATGTAAGCCTAAGGCTTCCTAAACTTCCGATCAAATCAATGACTGATTTTGATCATACTGAAGAAGTTTTACTAGTGGATTCCGAGAGGAAAATATTCATGAACATCCTTTAAAACTTCGGAGGAACCCACCTGAGCAGCTTGGTAAATAATATAATGAACCGAGTACTCACCAGAGACGTGGTTTACAGCTCAGCCTGCAGGGCGGTAGTGGAAAGAAACGGCCGTTCTGTCCTACACAAATCTGCATGTGTATCCTTGGTAGGTGAACCGACGATGTAGAAGTAACTAAGAACTCAGTAGGGTATGTTAATGAATTATTATAACAATTTTATTTGAGAAAGAACGCAGCTATTAAATGTTATCTAAGAATATTCGTAGTTCTCTGGAATTTGCATGAAATGGTTCAAGGGGTAGTGCTTTCATTTCACAACCTTCAAACTAATACATTTGATGTATTTTGGATGCAGCTAAATAAAATAGCATTTTTTCTATTTCTGCAACGATGGGTCAATTGGGCAAATTCATTTACGCTGATAGCGAACGAATATTTTCAAAATTTTCTAGAAATATATCGTACTCAAAATCATGAATAGCATTACTGATATTTTGGTCTCACTTTGCATCGCAGGTACTTAACATTTCATCAGCGGTACTGTATATATTTAGACCTCTTCATTATTTGCACTGAATTGTAGTTTATATTATAGTCATACGTTTGGCATCTAACTATATTCTACCCAATTCAAATGATTTGCAATGATTCAACAGTTATGGGCTTATGGCATAGTCAACATCAAATACATTCCGCGTATCCTTGCAGACCGGAGAATTCTAGTGTTATAGTGTGGTATAAATGTGCGAAGGTTGAACTAGATAATTTATACCGCACTTAATAAGCTGAACTAGAAGCAATGCCATTTCAATTCATACAGCTAACCCGTGACTGAATTGTGGACGTGACGCTCTGTTCGTCACGTGTGACGGTAACAAAAGTGGTCACAATAGCTTTGTCTCATTGTTACCATATTTGGCACTATTGAGCACCATATTTTTAGCTGCATTTTCAATATGATTGAGTAGCAATGTATGTTTGATGCAGTTATGTGTTTATTTGATTCAACTAAATCCTTTATTTAAACTATTTATTTAGTTACTGCAGCGTAAGTTTCAGGCTTGATTGAATGAATGTAGTCAAAACGGCCAGCAAATTGATGCAATATTTTAGAATAATTTGCTAAATTCTTTATTTACCACAATAATTGAAGGCCAAAAACAGAAATAGGTCAAGCGCAGTTTACGTAACGTAACAACTGCAGTTGTAAATTTACTCATATTATGAAGATTCACAGTTAAAATCTATTCTAACGTCTGTATAAGAAAAGCACAACCTTGCCTCCATATTGAGGATAGTCATACCTTGCTCATATAAAATTTCCAAGAGATATGATCACCCTGGCAACTGCGGTTATTAGGTTACGTAAACCGTGCTTGGCCTACTACTATTTCTTGGCCTTCAATGATATTGCATTGCTATTGAAGTAGATACCACTTGGAAATTAGCAACACTGACTTTAAAATCGAGTGGCTTATGTTGAACAAATATTAGTATACTTGACTGTTTTGATTGATTGAACTCAAGAAATAATCAATTTAACAATATACGAATATGCCTAAACCGGCTTAGTCAACATGACAAATTTGTTTTCAGTGTGAAGTTGTGCGTGTACCTGTCCGTCAAGCCCGGATAGACATATTTCTGGGGGCTAAGTAGGGTAAAATTTAGTAGCTAGGAATTTATCTTAATGGGACGAAGCTATATGTATTGCTTCCACATTTAACACAATTAGAGACAACGGATAGTGCGTAAGTCCCCAAGCAGACATGGGCGGGCTGTATCGATGAGCTGGAGACAGTGCTTATATTGTTGTCTCTGTGTTGGAAAGACGTCTTAGAACATCTAATTCTTTTTTTTAGAGATGGTATGGAATTTCAAATGAGTTCAGTTGAAATTTATCTACCAGCATCGTCGGTTCCGAAAATGTAATGATTAATTTCTTCATCCAGATATTCGCTTTTCAGAAGTCATGAAGAAGGACATCATCGGACGTGATGAGCAGTCGAAAACCATTTCAGCTTTAATTGGTAGTAATTTAGCTCATACTAAAGATCGACTGTCATCGGAGAATGAACGAAAAGCTCGAAGTATTTATGGCAATGGTAATCATGAAAGAGAACAAAGTAGTGTCAACACAGCGATGTTGGAAGTTGTAGCTTCAACCTCCGTGCCATCTGCCATCTCCTTGCCTGCTACACATGCCCCCTCTGCCTGTGGTACCTCAATTCCTGCTTCCACTGATACTGCTTCTGCGCCTGCCTTCACTGAAGTTGTTTCACCTAGCACGACAAAAACCCGTAGCAAAACATTTATGCTTGAAACTTCGGAACCATTGGAGTATGAAATTTAGTACAATTCCGATTAAGTACTAAGTAATGAAGAATAATGTGGAGAGTAATAAAATATTTTGAAGATGAAAACTTTATGACTGGCTGATTTGAAATGTTAAATTATGAATGCCGGTCCCTCAGGGGGATACTACTATCGTATCTATGGAAATTAGCCCTCCCAAGGTGGAAGATGTCTAGGCCCGAGCTGAAGGTTAGGTAAGGTCTTCTTTTAGTTGAAATAAAATAGGTTTGTATTTCTTTACGAACCATCTTTTTTTGGTTCACGGCTGTCATTTATATAGCACCTATTACTTTATTCTTCAACGTTTATCTTGTTTCATTAACTTCTTTCGATCTTCATGTTTCGGTTCTCAAGGTGTGGGGACAAACCTCGTGCATAGATTCCCTGTTAGCCTAATTAATTCCATACTAAATGCTGCTTTCCACTTTCCTCTCTTGGGATCATATCTACTGTAAGTGGTTAGGGAGGCTTAATTAAAATAACTCATAATCTATTCCCAGGGGGAATAATTGCTTGCCGAGGACAGGGTGCGTACAGGCATGGAGAAGCATGGAAAGTAGTTGAATTTCGAAAATAAAATTCAAGGCCTCGAAAGTAGTGGAATTTTAAAAATGGTCATTGAAAGTCATGAATAAAGCCCGGACTTTTGCCATAAATGCCTATAATGCCTAAAGTTGAAATTTTACTGTTGAAAATTTTCTTTCCGTTTGGTCCGCGTTGAGCGAGGCGTTGTCAGTAACCTTCGAGTGTTACTTGGGCTCTGATTGGTTGATACAGCTACGTCTTTAGTGTCCGCGATTTTGATTGGTTCTCAGGCGTCACGTGAAACCAAACGCCAGGGTTGCCGATTTAGCCCGAAACGGGCTAAATTTAGCCCTTTTCAATCTCTTTTAGCCCGCGAAAATTTGCATTTAGCCCTAGCGCGATTTTTAGCCCCTTATTTTACTAGTTCAGCTCGTTTTTAGCCCGTTCTGATCCTATTCATATAATTCAGTGTTGAAGATACGTATCGAGTATTTATAATTAAATCTCTTTAAAAGTAAAATATCTAGCTTGTTTTGAGCATTTCACACACAATTTTTGTCTCCATGCATGGTATCTACTCAAAATTACTAAATTTTCATTGCATTATCTGGTTCGAATCGAGTTCATTGCTCGTTCTAGACTGGTTCAATCGACGTCCAACGGTTTGGTCTGACAGACGGAGAGAGAGGGTAACTTTACTAACTTACTTACGGTAAGGTTATAGGTCATATTTATCATCAAAATATTGTTTAAAATGTTCATTTCCTTAAATTGTCATTTGGCCCCTTTTTTTAGCCCGATCGTAAAATTTTGGCCCCTTTTCAGCCCTTTTTCTGTACGATTTTAGCCCCAATTGGCAACTGGGAGTTGGCAACACTGCCAAACGCGCTCAGTGTGACTGAAGACACGTGCTCGCTCGGACCATGGTTGACCTGTCGCCACTGTTGAACATTTTCGAGCTGAGTTTTTATCATCGGTCTTGACCATCCCGTGTGTGTGTGACTAGAGTTACGGTGCCGAGACTGAGCTGAGGAATTATCGTCATGCCAGGCAGTTGTTCTTTCAACAACTTGTGGTTGCGAGACAAAGACTTTCAACAATGGATAGCACCGCATCCCAAACTGAAAACAATGGCGGTTTGCACCGCGTGCGAGTCGGAGTTCGACATCGCCAACAATGGAATAGCGGCGGTGAGGAGTCATGCAAAAGGAACAAAGCATGCCAAGAACGTGAAAGCTCAGACGACGAGACTTGCCAACCCGAAGATCGGGGATTTTTTCGTGACTTCCCAACCATCGACCGATCCTCCGACGCCTGCTGAGGGCAGTTCGGAGGCTCAGACTAAGAGCAGTGAGACCGTGCCATCAGTACCAGAGTCTGCTAGTACCTCTACTTCATCGCCATCAGTCAAAACTTGCACCTGTCAGTGCTGTCGCAAGAAAACGGCTCTAACTGACTTTGTGCAAAGGGACAAAGTCCTGAAGGCCGAGACGCTTTGGGCGTTGAAGACAGTAGCATCGCACCTGTCCTTCAAGTGCTCAAACCAGACTCCTTGGCTTTTCGCCTCAATGTTTGAGGATTCCCCCACAGCCAGCAAGTTCACCATGAGTGAAAAGAAATGCGCCTATCTGACAACATTTGGACTGGCCCCTCATTTCTCAAGTGTGCTGAAGGAGAGGGCCAAAACTGCAGACGGTTTCGTCCTCCTCTTCGATGAGGCATTGAATGAGGAGCTGCAGAAGAAACAGCTTGATGTTCATGTCCGTTTTTGGGACGACAGCAAGGTATGTTCATTTTCTCTAATCAGTATCATAAATCCTTTACTCTAGTTGGTAACCCTCTTGTTAAACTTATACTACTATACCAGTGTGCAGTAACTATGTTCTGTTTGACATTCACGTTGTATTCACTATTGGTAATTTGCTGCGAGAGAGACCGTGAGACAGAGCCAGTGTTAGTGTAGGTCTAGGAGTTCTAATGATTTTTTTTTAATTTTTATTTACACAGGTTTCCACACGCTACTTTGGCTCCCACTTCATGGGGCATGCAACGGCAGAGGACCTGTTTGAAGAGCTGCTTCCACAGTGCCACGAGTTTGGACTCGGAAAGCTTATACAGATTTCCATGGATGGTCCAAACGTCAACCTCAAGCTGCATGGGATGATGCAGGTAAACTTTGGACTTTCTTGGTGTAGTTTTGTGTTTTAGTTTAGAATGCGCACTCATGTGACTACAAAAACAATTTTTTGTGATGTGTGTCTGGTAGGTATGTGTAACTGTTCTCGATAAATATATTCTGTAGTAAAACGTACCTACTATTTTATTAGTTTTAAATCCTAAGTTTTGTTTTGCTCTGTTTAGGAACAGATCCTACGTGACCATGACATGTCACTTCTGAACGTCGGTTCTTGTGGTCTGCACACCATCCACAACGCCTTCAAAACTGGCCATGCTGCTACCGGCTGGGACCTGCAACAATGGATGAACTCCTTGCACTGGCTGTTCAAGGACTCGTCTGCTCGACGTGCGGATTTCATGAAGTACACTGGAGCTGAAGATTTTCCTCTACAATACTGCAGCCACAGGTAGGCAAGAAGATGCCATCTTGCATAACATGTTCACTTCATTTGTCAAAATGAAGCACAGAGCCCTGGTAGCAAAGAGTCCGTACCATATAAGCCTAAATGTAGCATATAATCCTAACTTGATGTAACATAGAGGCCTGGCAAATAGCTCCCTCTCTCTCTCTCTCTCTCTCTCAGACTCAGACACTGACTCACTCACACACATGCACACTTTGTTTTTGTTTTTTTGCAGATGGCTGGAGAATGTTCGTGTTGCTGAGAGGGGTTTGGAACTGTGGCCACATCTGAAGGAGTTTGTCCAGGCTGTCAAGTCTGGTAACATTCCACAGCCGAAAGGGAAGTCGTACAAGACAATTGAAGGACTCTCACTGGACCCCCTCTTCGAGGCCAAGGTGCAAGCGTTCCTGTCAGTTGCGAAGATCTTGAACCCCTTTCTCAAAAAGTTTCAAGGAGACGCGCCACTCCTGCCTTTCATGTGCAATGACATCATCAAGATTTTGAAGGTTCTGTTGGAGAGGTGTGTGAAAGCAGAGGTGCTGGAAAAACTGACCAAACCAGCTAAGTATGCTGCCCTTGACTTCAATGACAAGACCATCTACCTGCAAAATAGCAAGATTGACCCTGGCTTTGTTGCTGCAAGTATTTTGAAAGATCAGATGGCTGCAAAGAAAGTGAATGAGAGGCTTGCTTTCTCCTTCAGGGATGATGTGAAGAATTTCCTTGTTGCTGTCATCAAGAAGATTGTTGAGAAGTCACCTTTGAAGTTCGGGTTGGCCCGAAACATGGGCTGGCTGGTGCCAAGTGTCTTTGTGGATCGCACAAAGCGAGAGAAGACCAAGTCCATGCTGAAAAACTGTCTGCAGCTGCTCAGCGATGCTAAGAGGCTACCACAGGGTGACATCGATGAGGTGATGAGCCAGTTTTCAGAGTTCTTTGATGAGGCACAGAGGAAGATCAGCACTTTCAACAGTTTTCAGCAAGACACTGATGGGCTAGATGTCTTCTGGAGCAGCCAGCTGGCCACATCCTCCCTCAAGAAACTGTGGCTGGTTGTGAAGATGCTACTGGTCCTGTCACATGGCCAGGCTTCAGTGGAAAGGGGCTTTTCTGTGAGCAAGCAGCTCATGGAACTCAACATGGGTGAGAACACCATCGTGGCGCAGAGAGTGGTCATGGACCACATCAAACATGTAGGAGGTATCTCCAAGGTTGACATTTCCAAGAAACTCCTCTTTTCAGCTTCACAGGGCAGACAGCGCTATCAACACTACCTGGATCAAAAGAAGGAAGAGGCAGAGAAGCAGAAGAAGGGAGAGAAGAGGAAGAAAGAACTGGATGAAGTGGAGAACCTGAAGACAAAACGGAAGAGGATGGAGGAGAGTCTGCAAGCGCTGGTGGAGGATGCTGACAGCTTTGCACAGAAGGCAGAGGACAAGAATGATTTGCGCCTACTGGCAAAGTCAAATGCATTGAGGAAATCAGCCAAAGACAAGCAAGAACAACTCGAGGGGCTGAATGTGGAAATTAATGACAAACTTAATGCACTGGCAAATGCATAGCAGATGCTATTGAACTGTCCAGCATGACTGTTTGGTGTTGTGATGATCATTTACACATTTATGAAAACAAGACCTGCAAGTAATGATGAATGTTCTGTGAAGTTTATGACTGAAATACATTTATTGTGCTGCAATTTAACTTTGTGTGACATTATTTTGGGCAGAGAGAGGTAGTGGAAATTTGATTTGGTTGGCATAAAAAGTCATGAAAAAGTAGTGGAATTTTGAACCTCAGAGCCTGTACGCACCCTGCGAGGATGATAGGACGTGGTGCACTCATTTTTGTTTAGAAGTTGAAATTATTTTCATTTTCATAAAATACATACGAATTTAGTATTGTATTCCTGAATTTTTTGTAATTAATTATCTAATGAATGCACTTTGTGACAGTACCTCGTTAAAAAACTCTCAACGATTGTCGCAGAAGGTACGACACAAGGCCCTCATGGAATATCAGCATCAGTTGATGTTAGTGAGAGCCTTGATCGTGCATTGGAAAGCCTTCTGAAATAAACTTCTCTTTCCAGCAAACCATTTGAGAACAGCAGTGCCGTGTAATCACAGCGCAAGTAGTACTACGTATGTTTGACAAGTTTGCATGTTTGCTAAGTGAATTTTTTATTATAAATTGTAAATGATGAATCATGACAATAATTTGTGATTGAACGTTTCAGATAGTGACTCGCAATCTACACTGAGGAACTTCAAAGTCACTATACACTCGTACGTGTAAAGGCACGACCTTCAACAATAATTTTAAGCATGCAGTGGGGAAGTCCATCAGACTACAATATCGGAGGCCGTTACTTACATTTGCCGAATTTCTGCATTGCTTATATTCAAGTAAGTTGATATTTTCGTGTTCGCAGTCTTTAATGTTGACGAATTCAATAATGTTCTCGTTCGTAAAGGTATTGCCCCACCTTTAGCTCAGCTCTCACCGTGAAAAGTCTCCTCAGTGACAATTAACCAGGGAGTGGGACTGGAAGTAACGCTACTACTCAGCTAACAAAGAGTTTTCATGCACACATGCTCTCACCGATAATGCGGTCAGTGGAGGATGAAAATACATGACACTTTTAGCAACGCTTTCTTGGTAAACATTCTTTTCTATTACATTTACCCTGGGAGTGGAGCTAGAAGGAGGGATAACATTCATCAAAGAAGCATTCATGACGTAAAGCGATGGGTTTCAACTGCGCTAACCAGAGAGCTCGATCTGAGAAATATGGTTTACATATGGACACGAATTCGAGGCTTAATAACGTCTTGTCTGCGTAAGATGTTCAAGGTATGTAGTAGTGTAGTGTAGGTAGTGAATATTCATGAAAGTTATATATGAAATTCTAACGACGTTCTATTTAGAATGTCCTAGAATGTTCGCGAATGGATATACATGGACTTCTAACTCGATATTAAATATCTGTAGTGGATCCACACGAATACTCATCAATGAGCACTCAGTAATATTCGTATAGGTACGAATTTGGATATTCAAATCCCTACATTCCAGAATATTCGGTGATGTATATTCATGAAGTTACTTTTGTGAAGATATACGATGTTTAGTATCCATTGGGATATATATGAATATTCAACATGAAGATCCCGGGGACATTGTAAATTAGGAAGTGAGGCGAATATTCACCAGGGACATTCGGGGATGTTCAGGTCGACGCTTAGCGAATATTCAGAGGAACTTCATTGCTACCTGGGATTCAAGCCTGCGACTTCAATGGAAGAGCTGGACTGCATACTTCAGCGCGAAGATCTTGTAAGTTATATTGTAACCAAGTAGTCGTGAACATATCCCTCCATTTATTTCAAATTTTCATTTAAGGAGACCGTCTGGGTAGAAATCAGGATATGTGTTGACTTTCTGTTTTTATATGCATCTTATAGAGGATTTTCTTGCGCTTCCATTGGTACTTTCCGTTTACGTCTACTCCGAATAGTGCGCCCACCAGAGGGGGGGAAAGCGATGGGGGTGGAGTGACCTTGAACCCTCCCCCCCCTCATTATTGGGAGTCAATTGAGCGTTTCTCTGCGGGAATGGCATTATAGTTCGTTCATGGGCTACTCAAAGTGGTTCCATTATTCAAACGAAACATTCTAAGGCTGAATAAATATTTTATATAAAATTTTGACAATTTCAGAATTTAGCTGTTCTGCCGTATCTATGATACCGCAGCTTTCCTTCATAGCTGGATGACAGCTGCAGTATCATAGCTACAGCAGTGGTGAGCACACCAATCCAAAGGGCTTGAAAAGAGCTATAAAACAAAGGAGTTGAATAGACAAAAAAAACGTATTTTGGTGGAAAATTAATTTTTTTTTTTGTCAAGTATTACACCCATTCCCTTTTGTTGTTTATTTTTTCCCAGAGTTACAGAGCTACAGCAATGTAAATTATATCAATCAAAAGGGCTTGAACAGAGCTACAAACGCTCAAGAGTTCATTGTAGAAAACCCTGTAGTTCAAAAGATAAAAAGAATTTTTTTTTTTGGGAAAAAACACGTTTTTCTGGAAACTTGATATTGGTTTTCTCAAATCTATCTCCTTCCACAATTTTAGAGCTACAAGAATGGTTTATATACCATTCGATAGGGCTTAGCAAGGTGTATCCATATGCAATAGCATTTTTTGATACATTTATTGTTTAGAAAATTACACCACATGAAAAAAAAATGAAAAATACATAATTTTTTTTTCAATTCCCAAAATCCACAAAAAGAAGTTATCAAAATTCCCTATTGCGTATGGTTATATAGACATATAAGCAATCTAAAAACGAAATACTGGTTCTGTAACTTCAAAATTTTAGAAGGAGATAGGTTTTACATAACCCCCTTATTTTATCATATTTTTCAAAAAAAAAAAAAAGTGCAGCTACAGAAATTTTGTCGAAATAACAAATGATCTATGCATCATTTCACACCTACTGTGACAATTTCAGAGAAATCCATCCAAAAATAACGGACTTTTTTTTTTACCCAGACGGTACCCTTAAGTATTTGTGGATAGTGAATTTGACGTTTTTTCGTTATGATGGGACGTAGGCACGAAATAAATGAGTAATGCGAAATTCCCACTTATGTAGATAAACTCAAATTTTTAAGTATGTCTTACAGTTCCTGTTCTCAAATTTCCAGGTTCCTTATCTGATGACCGCCAGGGAAGCAAACCTCAGTCGCACAGTGACATCGATGATGAAGATCTTGCTCGCGAGAAACCTAGCGACTGAATTCTCCATGACAGGTTTAGGCGCGCACAGACAGAGGACCAAAATCAAGTTTGACAACTCCGCCGCTTGTGCAGTAATCGAAAGTGAGTAACCATGATCCCATGAGCCCAAGGGTATTGTTACAGAAAACATCAATAGTTGCAAATCTTGTTCACAACATCTTGATTGTTTTTAGCACATTGACTGCGATGTGCGCCACCGGTGGTACACGGAGGTAATTTCCAATATGCTGTTGACCGACCAGTTTTCGCAAACTCATTTTCCATAAATACTCAATCAAAACTAAATCAAGGCACAATCTAGTTCATGTTGGAATTTTAAAAATAGTTTACTACAAATGACTTTGAATTTGAGTTATGTGCTGAACTTAATATTTAGTTGCCTCAGTCAAAGCATTAATTCAAGTTCGTATAATACAGGAGTAGGATACAGTATGCCATAATTTGTTGCGTGTGACATTCTTCATATTTTTTCTTCGTTGCAATGCAGGTACCCTTGCTCAAATTCCCGAGTACTGCAACGAGCCTAGGAGTAAAGTGAAAGCTGCCATCCAGAAAGCTCTCAAAAGTAAGCTCTCCTGAATAGCGTTCCATGAAGTTTCATCAGGATAGGCTTAACAACCTCATGGGGGCACCCAGATAACAAATTTTGTGCCAAATTTTCATCGTTTCATGAACAACTCGAGTCACCCACTGATCACAGTAAGGCTTTAAGCCCCTTTTTCGAAGAGATGACGACGTGCTATATATCTCATCTATCATACTTATTAGTCATCAACTTTGAGTTGCGAGGGAAATTCAGTGAATGCACATGAATTTCGGAACATATATATATATATATGTATATATATATATATATATATATATATATATTCTAAAAACCTACATCTTTCTACAAAAACTTTCGGCCGCGTACAGCCGAGATTTATCGCCTTTAAGCGATCCTGAAATACAAATATATATATATATTTGAGGGTTGCTTAGAGGCGATAAATCTCGTCTGTGCGCGGCCGAAAGTTTTTTTTTAACGCCAAATTCAAGGATGGCCATCCGCGAATCATGTGCGTATCGCCGGTGAAATGGGTCGAGCAGGGACGTAGCATGGACTTGGCATGTATGACCATCGCGGACGGCCGCGTACGTATCTGAGCCAAAAGTTCGTCCTCAAGTGGACATTTCGCCTACGATTCGGAGGTGATTTACCCATGTTACGTCCCTTAGGTTCTTCCTTACCCGGCCATAACACATCGGCGATACGTCCTTGATTTTCAATTGGGATTCCGCAGCAATTTGTTTCAGACACGTGTATCGCAGTTAATGTTGCTCACCCAGGTGAAGCTTCTATTGTAACGCTTGAGCGCTTCTCCTACCCTAAGCTGTTGGGTGCGGTGGAGAAGGTATTTAGGGCCGTAGCAATTTGGAAGCGCGCAGATCCGGGGGAGTCTAAACTGCGAGCGTTTCTTTACCTCATTTCCTCTATGCAAAGAGAGCATTTTGCCAGCGAGATAGAGGCCTTGGAAACCAAGAATTCTCGTCCGCCGTCGCTTGTTAGATCTTTCAACTTGTTTCTTGACTCTCATCATTTAATTAGATCTAGTAGCCGCATTGTCTTGGCAGAGGAATTGGATTACAACACTCGGAATCCTATTCTGTTGTCTAGTTCTTCTCATCTAACCTGTCTTCTGATCTTGCATACCCATAAAACTCTTAATCATCAGGGTGTTGAATCTACCGTTCAAAAGTTAAAACCGGATGGTTATTTGATACCTCGCTGTAAGCGTACTGTGCGTGGCGTTCTATCCAAATGCATAGTAGGCAAGCGTGTGAACGCTAAGGCATTCTCTTATGCTGACCCGCCTGCTTTGCCAGACAGTCGGACTAATTTTGTGAGGCCTTTCGCTACCACAGGAATAGACTTTTCAGCTCATTTCTGGGTGTTAGACCCGTTTGGCCATAAACAAAAAGTGTATCTTTTACTGTTTACGTGTTTCCAAACTAGAGCAATTCATTTAGAACTTCTTCCTTCCATGACGCTGGAGGAATTCTGTTTCGCCTTTATTCGCTTCACGAACGAAAAGGGTGTGCCTAACACCGTTTTCTCAGATAATGCTAAAACTTTCGTAGCTGCTTCTGACCTTTTGGCAGAAGTTTTAACTTCTTCCTTGTATGAAGAACGTTTCCGCACTTTTAACATTAAATTCAAAACTATCCCAACCTATAGTCTACAATTTGGTGCGATCTGGGAACGCTTGTTTAAATTCATCAAGGAAAGTTTGTACAAACTCTTTGGCTGTAGCACATACCCTTACTCTACCTTTTGTACTGCCATTTCTGATATCACTCTAAATCTTAATCGACGTCCTCTTTCCTACACAGAGACGGGGAACACTATTTTGCCTATCATGCCTATTCAATTCCTTCAACTTTACCCTACTTCTAACTCTTTAATCCTTTCCGATGAGGTTCCTGACTTGAAAACCGAGGACGATGAACGTCGAGAGCATCTGCTCTCCGCGCTTGAGAGGCGCGACGTCATGGTGGCCAAGTTTAGGGAGCTCTGGTACTCACAGCACTTAATCACCCTAAGAGGTCCATATCCTCTTAAAACTTTACCTCTTACTAATAAATTCCTGTCTGTAGGTCAGGTTGTCTTATTAAGGCATCCCATAAAACCTAGACCGTTTTGGACCTTAGTCCGTATCATCGCGCTGCTTCCTGGACGCGATGGCAAGGTCCGGGTTGTTAAAATCATCAAGGCTGATAACTCAGAGTCTGCCGTTAAAATTTTCTTACTTTAACCCCTGGAGTTAGCTGCTTCTGATACTGTTTCAGAGGAGGGGTAGGAAAGCGCAGAGGGAAGCTCGAGTGAGGAGTTGCATCCTTCTTTCGAGCCTCCCGGGAGTTCCTTTTCTCGTGAGGCTAGTTCCTTTTCTATTTAACGCCCTAGAGATCAGCATTATTCTTCTGAATCAGACTCCTCTGAAACTTCCGAAAAACCTGAAATTGAGGCAGCTGCACGGCCTAGGCGACAGGCAGCTCGCCACTGACGTAGCAAGCTTGCCGACTTAATTAGGAGAGGTCACCTCTAATGTCCTTTCCTACTTTGTTGCTCTTAAAAATTATATGCGTATAAATGTAATTGGTGTTCTTTCTATACTTCCTCTGGAAAGTAAGATTAATGTATTAAAATGTTTGAACGTTAAATCTATGTAACGGAAATTTCTGATGAAAACTCCGTTTTTTCTCTTGCCGGGATTGTTTCGAGATTCCAGCCATTGCTCGAACGCTGAAACTAGGCTCAAAAAGGCCTTCCGCAATAAAGGACATAGGCTGTGCTCCTTCAAATCAGTCTAAAATTAATAACGCTGATAATTTTACGACTAAGCGGAGCAATGGCGGGGGTTCCTCACGTCTTCGGCGACAAATGTAAATTTAAATACTAAAACGTTCGTCTGATCTTCTAGTTCGAGTCCTAAGCCATCGCGACGGATTCGAGCAAGCTAAGTAGCGTGGCGACAGAAGGCTGCCACCTCAGATTGAGACCGGCCGTGAACGTGAGTGCACCTTCTTCTTGTGTGCTCCGCGGGACTCGGCATTCTACCCTTGCTACCGGGGACTTTTAGGTCTTTGACAGCCGGCTACAGTGAAGAGTGTTCGTCTGAACATTGTTTTCGAAGATCTTCAGGTGAGACTCCCGCTAATGACGCTCCCCTTGTCCTTAATTATCTTAAATTTCAGCGTTACCGGACCCAGATGGGTTCCCGGTAAATTTGTGTGTCGTAGGGCCTTTTAATGCGGGGAGTTGAATCCACTTGTTAGGGTGGCTGCACACAGAATATAACAATAAATATTAGGGAACTATTTATGGGAAAGCAAAAAATGTAACGAATAATAAAAGAGCGAAGAAAATCGCTTCAATATAAATCATATTTTTTAAATATTTCAATAATAAAAAGAAAGTTTCGACAAATTTTTTGGTCATCATCCACTATCTGAAAAAAACCGAGTTTTAACAAAGTCAGAATACATTCATCAATGGAATTTATGACATTAAAAAAGAAAGACAGAGACTACACTAATTGCAGAGGGAAGGCCGATTGCGTATTGTTCAAGGTAGGTTTATCTTTTAAAATGAACAGGAATACTAAAATGCCAAGGTTAATTGTACCGCATGTAGAAGAAATTATTTTAAAATCGTCTAGCCGAACTGGGTCACAACTCTCTGCATGAGAGCGAACAGCAGATTGGGGAGGGGAAGAGAGTAATTGTTTAGTTCGAAAACTCTTACCGGCATGCTCAGTCGGTAGAAGTAGTAACGTTCTTTGGTCGAAACTTTCAACCAATTAATACAAATTGGTCGAAACCTTCTTTTTTATTATTGAAATATTTTTTAAACAAATATGATTGCTATTAAGGCGATTTTCTTTGTTCTTTTATTCATCGTTGACTTTGCACAAAGCAAAACATTTATTTATATGCAAGCAATTTTTTTCATTAAAGTGATGCATGCTTAAGCGACAGCATGAGGTAGACTATGTATAGAGTGGCTTCTCTCATATATTAGCGATAATTGGTACGAAACATAAACCATTGTGCAAAAAACATTCATAAAAGTTTTCAAACCCACAAATAACTAATATAGACATTAAACAGTCATTCTAAATGCCAATTGAAATGAGGAAGATTTATCTATGCAATGCTGCAGGAAATGAAACACAAAAATATGGCGCTGATTGGCATCCGTACCGCTTGCAGCTAGTATTGACCAACGAGGTCGAGGCTTGAGTTTGTCTGGCAGTTGGATATCACGTACGAGCTTAGTTTTTCTGTGATGCACTCCCAACTGTAAATGGACACAAGTGAAAAATTGATATGCCTTATTCAGGAACGATCGGCGCTACATGATTCAAGTGATGTGCTGTACAATGGCAGAAACCTCCAGGATATGTTATGCAAATGGGCATTACAGAGCAGAGCATTACAGTCACTAGAATTTGTATACATAGAATTTCCTTCCACGCAGCTAATTAGCAGTTGAGCGCTGCAAAGCAGGTCTCGAGTTGTTGACAGATGCAATATGTTTATTGGGTTCTCATGCGATACGAGTTTCTTCAGTGGGCGGTACTGATGCAACGCGTCGCATGCGATTTGTAGAGCTCGGTTTTCGTGCGACGTCTCATCTATCGCATCGCCTCAGTGGGCGGGCGGCCTAAGTTAGAAGAATCGGCAAAAAATTGCCGCTGAGAATTCCATGGTTAGTGCCGCAAAGTATAAAAGTTATTTTGATTTAAAGTCTCAGGCTCGTTCATTTGTAGAGGGAGACGAGGTACTCTTGTTACCTCCTGACTCTAAGAAAAAATTGTTGTTGTTGTGGAGTTAGGTGGCAGGTCCGGCGAGGCACTGAGACGTGCCCCGGGACGTGCTTCCTCGGCGAGACGTGCCCCGGTCGAGCTAGTGTCAAAAGTCTGTTGATGCGCCCCCTTCTAGCATGGTCAAATTTTCTGCATGCCAGATACCGCCAGAACTTGCTTACACCTGCGATGCATGCCAGATACCGCCATTTTACAAATCATTCTCTATCGGAACAAAATGTTTATTTGGATAAGACGACAAGTGTTTGTAACGTAAATTCAAACTGAATATTGCGAGTAATTGTATCATCAAATTTCACACTTGAAAACAATAAACTGCTAATATCTCACAAACCCAAGTGTTCTGAAAATTTCATAGAAAAAACTGTTCATCTGGCCATATTCTGCTTGTGAAATTGTGTACCTCTTGTCGTAAAACATCCATCACAAACTAGCATTATAATTATGTTAGTTATAATTATAACTAACATAAGTGTGTACTTGAAGATATGCTTGAAGACATGCAAGGACTAAAATTTTGAGGTCATACAGGTTGAAGCGGAGTCTAAAATTTTGTAATCGGCAGGATATATAAAAACATTGTATTATTAACCTTATTATGTAATAACTAAGTAATGAAAGCTTTTTTAATATAAATATTTTCCACTTTGCACCATCACACACACCACCACCACCACCACCACCACCCACACCACCACCCCCACTACCACCCCCACCACCACCCCTGTGAGGGCTGCCACATACCGCCAATTTACAGATCGGTACCTCTTTTCGTGAAACATCCTGCACAAACTAGCATCATCTCCGTACAGTTATCAGCCAACGAGTTGTAATTATATTAACTTAATATATCTGAACACGTCAGTGGTTTGCTTTAATCGCAACCTTATCATTAAGTTAAAAACGAAGAAAATTCCGATAAAAATTATCATCTATACTAAGAAAACGTCTCGGAGTCCAGCTCCATCATCAGTTCACGGGAGAAAAAAAGAATTACGTCTGAAATATATGATCAAAGTAAAATGAATTGTAGGTGCTATAAATATATCATGGAAGTAAACATACAAAGTATGAGACGGACAAGAACAAAGAATAAAATACAGAAGCACAGGAAGAATACACGAGACACATAAGTATGAAATGAAATTAGGCTGGTTTTGACGAGGAATCTACCTACTCACTATTTGCAAAGGGTTAGAACTGTCCATATTGTTCAAATGAGGGTTTCGGTTGAAGATATGCAAGTACTCTAAAATTCTGAGTTCATACGGGGTTGAAGCACAGTCCAAAGTTTTGTAATCAGCAGGAGATATAGGAAAATTACATTATTAACTTAATTATGCAATAAATAAGTAAAAAAAGATAGCTTTTTTGATATAAATATTGTTCGCTTTGCTTGACAACGAACTATTGTGACACAAAACAAACAACAGCCTTCGAATGTGCGTGTTCAGTTGAAATCTATTATTCATATTCCCGTAAAAGAATGAAATACTAATGAGATTCTCACAGATTATCATGACGATAATTGCGAAAGCAATATATAATTGTTCAATTCGTAATATTTATGTCTACTTATCCAAGTAAACATTTTGTTTCGATAGAGAATGATTTGTAAAATGGCGGTATCTGGCATGCATCGCACGTGTAGGCAAGATCTGGCATGCAGCCCAGGTGATCATGCGAGAAGGGGGGGCATCAACAGACTTTTGACACTAGCGCTGCCCGGTACATGACTGCAGCAGAATAAAATATATAGGTCTAACTTAAAAAAACAAATGCAATTCCCCTAACCTAAAAAATGCCTTTCTCACCTTTTACACGACTGGAAAAAGGGAACGAAAATATTTCTTGGACCTATTGTACGAAAGAGAGCTGATGATTTTTCTCCAGGCGGGTTAACAACTGTTGAGTGAGAGAGGATGTGAGTCCAACTGAAGCTAGCCCAAGGCATACACGCGCATTTAAGTACTCACTTCGTATAGTTGATGTACACTACCGTGATGCGCACTCAGTCTGAAGCTTATTGCCTCTTTAGACGATGCATCATAGATACTCAAAAGAGTCGCAAGTGCTGCATGAGTTTGCTTTTCTGTGCTGCATGGGCTTGTAGACGGCATTCTGCAGCCGAGCAAGTGAGAGAAGCACGAATGGCGGCCAGTTACTGCTCAGACTCGTCGAGCGATGGATGTACGACGCCAAGCTCTTTTGTGGACCGTCGCTGCTTGCGCAGCCGAAGAAACGATGCGGCCATAATCAGTGGGAGACGCAATTCCGCACAACCTCACTCAATCATTGCTTGCTGGACACTAGATCTCTGTGCTCCTCGCGTGCTGCATGGGAGTATGCATCACGGATCCATCTTTGCCGGGTCGGTATTTTGCTGCAGCAGCATGCTCCTTTGTGAGTACTTGTGATGCGTGATGCATCAATGAGTCGCTTGTGCTGCATCGTCTAAAGAGGCCTTAGACAGATGTTCAGTATCCTCAGGGAACACCTGATTGGACGAATAGTGTTAAAACCGGAATAGATGGTGATATTTTCTAGGAAGTCAAATAAGCTGCCCCCCCCCCCCTGCAGCAGTACTCTAAAAGATTGAACTGTTCCAGATACGTTTCTGAAGTACGACTCATTCTGTTATGAGTATCTAGATTATGACTTTGTTATTCACGAATTGTCCAATTTACCACCAATGAATAATATAAGTGTGAATAATTAGTCACATTTTTAATCGTTGAATTATCAGTGATTGAATAAGCAATCTCAACATTACACGTCTCTGGTTTCTGAAAATTGATGTAGATTCATCACTTAGTTGTCAAGATTATTGAGAATATTTCATTGGTTTTATAATTTAACGCGCTGTGTACCTCGTCAAATTGGGACATGTTACCCTAGTTAAGAACCAAGGTTAACCGAACGTTTTTGCTGTTAATATTATTGACTCAGGAAGTGTTCTACTTATCTGTGATTATTAATTTGTTTGGGGAAAAAACCCCTCCGTATTGGATGTAAAATATATTTCCTCTCTCGCAGTAGCCTCGATGCCATAGCAGTTCAAGCGTCTGAGGCCTTTGTACCGTTTTTTTTTGTGTTGCAGAGCTCCATGAAATATGCTTTGTCAGTCGATGAACTCGGAGAAAAAATTACGTATCATGATATAAAATGTGTCACGTTTCGCTGCAAGTTGTCATTTTTTCAAAATGTAGGGCGTGGACGAATTGTTTTTCGAAATGAATTTCAGTAAAATGAAATATTTTCTAGGGATAGAATTTTCAAAAATTTTCATGGCGATTGATGTAGTATGTGCTAATTTACATCAACGAATGTGTTATGCATCGTTTTCTAATTCGTGGTGTTTTATTGCAGACGTGATGGTATGCTGAAGGAACGACGTTTGACAGCCATGAAAAATGCACGGATTGTACCTGGCTTTCCCAAAGGAAATATGGCCAAAGAAATGGACTGGATGCAAGAAAATTGAATTATTCTGCAAAGAGCATTCTCAGAAAAAAAGAACAAAAATAAAAATTAAATTTTTCGATACGTGGAAGTTGTGTGAGCATGGAAAAACCATGGCAGAACTATTAAACAAGTACTGCAATATTTGATAGCACTGCATTAGATCTGTCTCCATATAAATCTATCACTTCAAAAGGTCTGAAGGTTCTCAAAGTGGTGGTGAAGAATGCGAATCCCGTTGCTAGACCCACTCTAAGCGTATCGTTAGGAGATGCGCATAACATGGGGAAAATTTTTTTGTAATGTCCTTTTCGCGGATGAGGCAAGACCTACGATGAATGGTGTCGGTGGAAGGGCCGTTGCGAGGATGCTTCAAAGAGCGTTTTGTCTCTTTCGCTTTTGGCGTCAGCAAAGTGGGGGTGGAGCGATGTTTTGGATGGATATCATTGGTAACAAACGGGTAGGACCATTTCGATGGCCTTATAAGTAGTTAAAATCACCATAAAACCCACAACGGTTTCTAGATGAACACTTGCTACTATGGCTAGATTACCTTCGATTCGCACGTTTAAGTCAGCGGAGATTCATGCATGAAATGCTGCATTACTTTCAGTCGAGGCTGACATTTCTTTTCAAAATAGTCAGGCCATCAAATTAGAACACTTCATCATTTGCACATCCTTCCACCCGACCCAAGCCCCATTAAACTTGAAATGCCAGGTTTATGAGAGAAATGCCCACTGTTCATCAACAGAAATTCCTCGTGAAAAGATCAAAAGTATCGCTAGGTCCATTACACCCAGTTAAAAAAATAAGACGTTTTCAAGTCAATTATGTGCCGCGGTAGGCAAGACTTCTAGCCATGTTTTATTCGGAAAAGCAGCCGTTTTTTGATCGCCATGTCCCCTTTTTATGGCAGTAAAAAACGGTTACGAAACCATTGAATTCCCTTTGCAGCTGTTCGGAAATTCCCACCTTTATCGACTACATTTCGACTTTCCGCGGCCCGAATTCGACCTTCCGCGGCTTCTCCATTCTATGTATCGACTCTCTGCCGACCTTACTCGACTTTGTACCGGCCTCCCGCGGCAGCAGATCGACCTTGCCCGAACTTAGTTACACTGGCTATTCACATACACACCCCTCACCCCCCCCCCCCCCACACACACCCCTCCCCTGCACCCACCCACCCATAACCCCCCCCCCCACACACACACACACACACCCGCCCCCCCACACACACAAATATGTATCTGAACACATCGTTGATCACCTTCAAGGACGCCCTTCAATTCAGAGGTTGCTGAAGACTGACGAGGGAAAATTCAGGCTTGGTTTCCACATTTTGTTGTGTTTACGTTGCTCACATTGCCGTCACTACCAGCCCCACCACAACGATAAATCGTCATAAATATCAATTGACCGATGTGGTGAAGCTAATAGTTGGGCCCTTGCTCTTGAAATAGTGCCTCTACAGACCAACATTCTACATCTCTTTCATCTCTTGTTTCTTCTGAAGAATCCCCATCTTCACCAGAAGTTACGGGTCCAAACTCAACTACATGCGAAATAGAAGAAAGCGACTCATTGTGAGTTTCAGCGTCATTTTCTTATGAAACTTCAGCCAGAGTGGCCAATGCAGCCAACAGTCTTTTTTTTGTCCGTTGCACAAAAATGTAAATGGTTTTATTTTTTTATTTGAAATTCAGATCGAAACGTAAAAAAAAGATTTACAAAATCCTGTTATAAAATTATTGATGAACCGATGAATCGGTATCGGTCATTTTACAGGCATTGGTAAAATCCGGCCGATACTTTCCAATAATACGTATTTTATCATATAAATGAAGGTCATAAAACATGAAAGTAAAAGCATGATCAAATAAAGAGGCAATTCATACCTAGCAAATTAGTTAGCTAACTGTTGAATTACAGAGTTTAATGTGGCCCGCTAACTGAATTTGATACTTTGACTTCCCGATGAGGCACGTACGTTCAGTAAGTGAAAGCCATGTAGCATGAATAGTTGAAAACAGAAGCGACATAAAATTATTATACTTTCACAACTAAACAGGCTAACAAAAATCCAACCAATTATGCAAATAAAGTTGATGGTGTATTTTGAAGTTTTTGAAATTTATAATAGAAAAAGCTGGAAATTCGATTTTAATTGATCTAGTAAATCTTCAATAAAAATTTAAAGACGAAGAATACAGCGCGGATAGGTATCATATTTAATACAATTTACCGAAGCTAAATTTAAAATATGTGAAGTAGTCAATTTTAAGCGTTTCGGAGACCAGCTCCATCTTCAGTAAGTCTGAAAACATAAAAACCAAAATTGGTTAGTTCATGATAACAATGAGGAAAGTGACAAAGTGATCGGTAAGAATAAAAAATCTATACAAAAATTTCTAACGGATATGAACTATTAGCATTATTTAAAGGTGGCTTCTCTTTGGCAATGTGAAGGGTTTCTAAAATGCGCAAATCTATCTCGTTAGATGCAGAGCATAAAATAGAAAAATTGTTCTCGGAAATACGGCTGCTACACTGTTCGGTATGAAGGCGGATTGATGAATGAGGAGGTTGACCTAAAAGTCTCCCGGTTCGAAAGCTTACTCCGCAGTGCCATGGGCGATCCTGATGTAAAAAGGTAGCGTCGTCATGCCGACATAGCCAGACGTACACTGTACGCAACTAAATTTTATTTAAATACCAGGGATGCCCGCATCCGCTTAGGTAACCTATCTTTGTACCGAAAGAAAGAACCAACTCGCAGCAGATTCACAGTAATTACATTCAATTTTACCGCAGGAAAGTAGTGTTTAAAAGGTTTTCAATATCCCGGGACATCTTGTTCGTAAAATCACCAAAATATGAAAATACACAGTAGAGCTGTTGCACCGAATCGGCAACATCGTTAATACCTGAATATTTCTTGGCTAAAATTTTTTTAATATAAGCATGAACAATTGAGGGAGGAAATCCGTTTTCACAAAAAGATGAGACTAAAAAATTAAATTCAGCATGCAGATCCACAAAACTAGAACCAATGTTGTAGGCACGATTCAATATGGTTTTAATCGCATGAATTTTAAATCTATAGCTACAGTTACTGTAGAAACTTACGCCCAATCCAGTAAAAGTAGCCCTACAAAAAACTGAAGAAGTGAAAGGTTTACCTACTCGAGTAATTTTTGAGTCCAAAAAAGATAACGAGCGATTATTCTCAATTTCGATTGTATATTTTATTGATGAATGTTTCTCATTTAAATAGTCCCTGAACATTTGAGCATGACTTGAATCACGAAACAACAAAAACGTGTCATCAATGTAACGGCGATAAAATTCTGGTTAAAGTTCCACAGGACAATCGGCCAGCCATTTTTGTTCCCAGTGATGCATGAATTTTTTGCAAATGTGGGTCATAACAGAAGACCCATGCCTTCGAAGACCCCAGGCCTTCGATTTGTTTATACAAATTGCCAGCAAGCACAAATATAGAGTTCATAACAAACAGTTCGAGAAGCGTCTCAGGGGAGCGTCCCCCATACGGACTTTTTTCTTCATTATTGAACCTAGAACAATGAAATTTGGTATGCTGATAGGAAATTAAATTTAGAACCGTTTTTGCTTAGAGCAGAAGTTCAATTTTCTTGAAAAGAAAATGGGAAATCAAAGAAAACGAAGTTCGAAGTGTGGGGTTTCAAAAATCTTCTCCTCCTACAGTTTTTGAGCTACAGTGATTATTTTGGTATCATTGGATGCGGAAAAACACGGACTTTTATGGAAACTAAAATTCATTCCAAAATTATTTATTGCTCATGAGTTATGACATCATAAAATTGTACATTACCGAAAAAGTACATTTTTTTCCTATTTTTACACATTTTCATGTTGAAAATGGAAATTTAAGGAAACAAATTTTAATTATCCTAAAAGCCCGTCTCTTTCCGCATCCAATGATACCAAAATCATTACTGTAGCTTAAAAACTGTAGGAGGAGAAGTTGTTTGAAACCCCAAAAACCATTGTTTACATTATAAGCAAAACAAAGAAACATAAACAATTCAAATCAAAAATTTTGTAAAATTTTTGGTTCAAGTTAGACCCCTGAAATCATTATAGAGTAATCCAGAGCCATAGGAGATGACATAGCAACTTTGCGCCGTGAAGAAAATGCCATTGGAGAGGTGTAACATGATAAAATATCACTTCCCCCTCCCCTTCCCCCCCCATTCTTTAAACCCCCGTAGCGGGCGAACGAGTGAACGTACGAGTCTCATTTTTTCACAGGATGTACCTGACCTCTTACACTTCTTCTAGCAGCCAAAATCCCAGTTTCTCAAGAAATCTCAAAAGCATGGATTCATAAGGGGCACGTTCTCCTTAAATAAGATTTGCCTAGGCCTAAAACTATCAGTAGGCAAAGCACACAAGGAATTTATAGTTATTTCGATGGTTTCTGCAAGTGGAATATTTGTGAATAAATTTTCAATATCAAATGAAGCCATAGTAACTTTATCAGCATTTTGACACGATGTGATCTCGTTAACAAATTGAGTTGAGTTACCAAGAGTATATTCATTTACAGTCAAAGGTTTTAACACAGGAACTAGAAATCGTGCTAAGTTAAAATTAGGCGTATTCACTGCAGCAAAAATAGGCCGAAATTGAAATATAGATGGAAAGTCTAACATATGGATTTTCGGCAAACCATACAGGACACCCGGACGTGAACCTGACAGATACAACTTCGAGTACAGTTTAGGAGAGAAAACCTTCAGATTATGTAAATGTTCTGTGGCTCAACCTCCTCATTCATCAATCCGCCTTCATACCGAACAGTGTAGCAGCCGTATTTCCGAGGACAATTTTTCTATTTTATGCTCTGCACCTAATGAGTTAGATTTCGCATTTTAGAATCCATTCACGTTGCCAAATAGAAGCCACCTTTAAATAATGCTTATAGTTCATATCCGTTAGAAATTTTTGTATTGATTTTTTTTCTTAACGATCACTTTGTCACTTTTCTCATTGTTGTCATGAACTAACCAATTTTGGTTTTTATGTTTTCAGACTTACTGAAGATGGAGCTGGTCTCCAAAACGTTTAAAACTGACTAATTCACATTTTAAATTTAACTTCGTTAGATTGTATTAAATATGATACCTTGCCGTGTTGTATTCTTCGTCTTTAAATTTTTAATGATAGTCAGACTAAGGAGTGTTAATTTCACGTAAATCTTCAAATACTACAAAGCCAATAATTTTATTTTAATTTAGCATGTGAATCACCGTACACTAGGAATATTGAATTTTTCTTCTATTTTAAGATGTTTGAAAAATTCACGAACAATCTTATAAGATTGTTCATGAACCAAAACAATAATTTCTCCACAAAATGGTTATCATTTTCATGTTTTTCACACCTAAATACATACTTTGACGAAAATAAAACATTAAAATTCGATAGGATCCGAAACCGGAGAGATGCGCAAACACGCAACCCTATTTTAAGATTGTTCATGAATAATTTTCAATCATATTAAAATGAAGAAAAATTCTAGATTCGTAATGAACGGCGATTTACATGCTAAATTAAAATAAAATAATTAGCTTTGTAATATTTTACGATCTACAAGCTTAATGAAAATAGAATTTTCAGTTATTTCTATTTCTATGTCAAATTTATAAAAACTTTAAAATGCACCTTCAACTATATTTAATTGGTTTGATTTTTGTTAGCCTGTCACATACTTCAAGAAATGGAAACTGGGTCAAACTATATAGGTTTCAGTTGTAAAAGTATAATAATTTTACGTCCCACTGTGTTTGTTTAACTATTTATGCTACAAAGCTTTCACTTACAGACTGTCCGTGACATCGGGAAATCAACGTAGTAGATTCACTTAGCGGGCCACATTAAACGCTGTAATTCAACAGTTAGCTAACTAATTTATATGAATGAATAGGCTCTTTATTTAATTTTACTTTCATGATTTATGACCTTCATTTTCACGATAAAATACGTATTATTGGAAAGTATCGATTAAATATCGGCCAGATTTTGCCGCTACCGATATATTTGTACATCACTAGCCTACGATCACGCAACGTTTGCTGGTAGGACGCTCCTCAATTTGAAGTATAATTCAACCCTAACTCATCGATAATGCTGATGTTCATCAGGTGATTAAGGATTTTTATTCGGTCAGTATTTACTTTAATGTGTTCATGGAAATCACGACCTCTGTTTTAAAGAATCACTAAAAGAGCACGAATGACATTTTGCTCGCTGAACGTAATTTTCGAGCTATAACATGAATTACGTTCAGGTAAAATTAACGTTATATAATCGTCTACATCGTACCTGCATTCATGAAACACGCCCAGTATTTTGGCGGTAACCATCAGTGTCAGTACGGCTAAGTTAAGTTATTTTAGGTTAGTTTATTCAGCTAACCTAACGTTACCTAACCTAATTTAACCTAGCATCACGTTATGCCGTATTACATCATATTTACGCGTCCGTTTCTCCATTTTTATATACTAAGTTCCTATAACTTCACAGGTTAATAACTCAAAAATTACTCATCAGCGAGCAAAATGTCATTCATTCGAAACGTTCTTAAATGCGTTCCTTTAGAGATTTTTTGAAACAAAATTCTTAATTCCCGCGAACGAATTTAGGTAAAAATCGACCTATTCTTCTTTCATCATTGTTATTCCTTAATTTTATAATGCAGCTCGTCAGATATTTCTGAAGTTTATTTTTCTTACTAAAAAATTTAAAACTAGTGATGTACTGATAATAGAAAAAGGCCGATACCGATACTATCCGTACATCTAAATTGAAAACATTGCACATTGTTGCTTGTCAAAGGTTTCTCAAGTGGAATTATACTGCAACTCAAAAGCTTGAATCTAAATTGTGTTAACACTTACTGTAAAAAAAGAATGGAATTAATAGTGAATGAACATACATTATTATATTTTGCTTTTATTGCTTCTTTAAACTACAGTTTAAATTTTGAAGTATATACAATTGTGCACTACCAAATATGAAAACAACATTGGCCGCACAGTAGTGCAATCGTGATTCATGATTGACCTTAAGTGCGTAATTGTTCCTTCTCATAAATATATGTATACTACTATTCATTCACATTAAAAAACTATTGAGACGACAAGGTCAATCCCTCATCAGGCACTTGACAACATGCCATACCGGCTTAACGTCTTCAATGGAATAAGAAACTCACGTGAGAGCGAACACCTCATACCTTTTCTAGAGCAGAAATTTTTTCAGAAATAAGAGACACTTCAACGTACTACACACTCGAACTGAAATAAATTCTGACATTGCGTGAAAAACCTTATTGAATAAATGAGAAACCAACACTACACCTGTGACGCACAACACCATTCAAATAACTGCTGCGAAAAAGCTTGAGTGATCAGACTTGTCCAAATGTGCGAGCAGTGTTGCCATGTCTAACTCGAATGGAAATAAAAATTTCGCTCAGATGAACAACAGGATAGTATTATTTAATGTACACTATACAAAATGATTAAATTGACATTTAAATACCTTATAACATTATAACTATCCTCAAGGTAGAGTTTTAGGTAAATGTACCATTTTTTAGTTGACAGCTTTGACTAGCAAGTTTTCCTTGGCAGCTACCGACTGTAATTTTAATGGCAAATAAATTTTGCTGTCTGAGAGTAGTCAAGAATGTTCGTATGTAAGATTTTCCCTTAAGAATGTTTTTATCTTTCATTTGAGAGTAATTTGAGCTCGACAGGTGAGTTATTTCAAAAGTTATGAGTGGTAGACTAAAATCTAAAGTTGCACTTAAGATATTCTGAAGAAATTTCTGTACTTTCCAGAAAACCGTTGCCCGACTGTTAATCAAATAGGTCGAACGCAAGCCGACATTCTCCTCTTGAATCCGCCTTTGGGCAAGGGCTCGATTTTTCCGGCTTGTTTCCGTCTAAATGAGGCTAGCGGATAGCCGTCGAACGGCAAATTTTGGTCGAGAGCGGCCGACAGAGGAACGTTCTGACCTTCAGCGGCCATCTTTCACTGTGTTCTGCTACCTGTCGGCCTAAAAACGGCGTGAATTTTTAACTGGGGCAGATTCTAGATTAGTAGATTGGCAGATTTCCTGTAATAAGCGCAATTTAAGCCAAATAATGTACCACTTCTGTTCAATGGTTTATTTCCCTACCATATATGATTTCGTTAATATTTTGTTCGCATTCTTAGCTAATAATTCACAGGTTTTTGCAAAAAAGAGTTCCATTAGCTCTCGTAAGAAATTTTCACTATTTGCAATAAAACGCAGCACATTGGAAAATGATTCACTTCACATTAATTGCCATAACTTTTTAACATACGGTATCAATAATCTGAAAATTCATTATCGGTCTCTACTATGCGTACAGTTCTCAAATACCTGTCATGAGTCCACACAGTTCGTTTCATAGGGGTCGAGCAACCAAAAATATATTAAACTGAAACGCAAATTTTTCCATCATAGCTTTGATCATTTGTGAACTTAGCAGCATTCACTATTTACTAAATAATGCAAAGTCGTTTTAATAACTCTTTCTGTTTGAGAAGAATTAGCGAGCTTTAGCGATGCCTCGCCTGTTTCTAGACCTGCTCCTGGTCGTGGCCACAATAGTGAATAGAATTCATTCATTGAATAGAATTCATTCGCGCTGAATAGGCCTAACTGTATAATTTCCATCAGCTCTTCTGTGATAATAGGAGCGATCATAAATTACGTATATGCGTGTAAAAGTTGGTTGATTCATAACGGAAGCTGTTTAAACTAGTAGAATAAGTGTTAACTTTTTATTTACGATTAAAGAAGGAAACCACTTTGGTCATGTGGAGATGTGCGACGCTTTGAAGAATGAAAGTGTAGCAAAGGCAGTTTCCAATGCCATTATGCAGCAACGCATACTAAAAAGTTATCACGAACTTCCTTTGCTCATTATCCTATATTTCAGTACATCGCACAGCATTTTTGTAGAACGAATATGTATTGTGATTGCCTCGATGCATAGATAGGTATTTGTGTATGTGTGCGTGTTAGGTGAATGTATGTGCGTAAGTATGTAGGTGCATGTTTATGTGTGTATATTTACATTTACATATGCACATATGTATGTACTAAGCTGACAACTAGCATTTTAACTAGAGATACTGGTCTTTTTTTCTGTCCACACTCAACTTGTAACATTACCTAAATCGTCATCTCTTTTATATTTGTAAAGCATCCACATAAAAACTATAAATTTGTTGTGTGATCATCCATTTATACTTAAATAAAATGTATCATCAAATGTAGATTAAGCGACATTAAGAGTACATTGCCCTCAATCATTTCTTTTCGACTAGTGACACGGGTGTTACAATACTCATGTGTGTGTATTATCTAAGTGTATTAATATAATTAACAGTACATTGACAGCACATTGCAAAGAATAAAATTTTGATGGAGTTGCAGGGCAAAATGCGAGAAATAATTGGATTGAATGCATAGGAGAATAAATGATAATTTTTAAATCAACACTTGTTTTATATTCGAGTGATCGAAGAAAACGTTAGGCTCAGTGTTTTCGAGAAGCTACTTTAAGGCACTACAGCACCATTAGTGATGAATTGAAACGGAGAAATTTTGTTCGTTTCCCTTAGACGAAGCTAACCAGGTTTTGGATAATCTTAGGTGACAGAATGGGAGTGGTAGTTTTTCTGAGCGAAAAAATCGAATTATTTATAATTATTTTCCACACGGCAAGCAATAGAGCATAGTCGATCTTGTTGGAGCCAGATGTTAGTCCACGTGAACATATTGAACAGTTTTAACAATTTGAAATATTGCAGTCAGGCATTTCTCAATTTTCCATTTGAGCATTCCGCAATTTTCTCTGTCAAATTGGTCCTACATAACACGAGATTGTACTATAATTTACAACCTAAACTCTGAGACAGTTCAAAAAACTGAAACACGCTAAAAAGTGGACATTGAAAAAAAGAAAGAAAGAAAAACAGTTTATTTCCAATAAAGATGGTACAAAAATGATAGTACCATCATTAGTTTTTAAAATATCTTAAAGTTAAGGGTTACTTGGCTTTGCTCGGATTATTTTGTATTATTGCATTTTTCTTTTAAGTGTTCATGAAGTGTTTAACTACTTCAGGGTTGCTGATTGGTTCACTCGGACAATATGGTTTGACTTCGTGCAAGATTTTTGAACCCTGGTCTTGTTGCCTGCTCGGCTGGGCTCTTCTAATGAGCCGATGCTTTTGTACCTAGAGTGAATATGAGCGTCCGTCGGACAATCTGATTGACACTGCATCTGCAATTTGGCCCATTCGAATTGCCAATTCAACTTTTTACCATGAAAGTAAATTTCATCAGTAAAGGGTAAATTGAGCAGTTGATAGTTATTTCAAATCATTATTTTAATATTTCAATGAAAATTTAATTGCCTTTGAGCTTCTACAATTGAGTTGTGAACGGAAATCTTACATGTTTTAGCACGGGGCGGGTATATGAAAAATTATATTTAATTCTTTTGTCAAAGGCTGTACGAAAATACCTAGTTTTTTCGCTTTAGAAATTCAGAGTGCATGTGATCATTTAGGAGCATTAGGGCACTTTCCTAATAACCCTGATTATTTTTGAGACCTGATGTATTGATCTTACTTTTATTTTGCTATTTTCTTCTGTGCTATACCGGGTGTTCTCAGACTCATGGTACAAATTTTGACATTATATATTGAAACCCAAAACAAACACGTTTCCATGAATAACGAAATGCCCAAAAATGCTTCGTTATCGAGGTATCGAATCTTTTAAATTGATTTGATTTTAGGGAAATTTCTCACTTTCTTAATTGTGACGACCCGCTATATGGCAACATTGGTGTGCTTTTTTTACTCTGGTGCGGACAGTCCTCCGAATCTTAGGTAATGAAAACTCATCTGATTTCATTTCCTTTAATTATTACAAGATCTTGAAAAGACATATGCCAAGATCATATCTGTCTATTCAAAATTTCTTAAACGATCCATGTTGTTGGGAGTGTTACACAGTGTTCACCGACAGCAGACGACAGGCAAACAAATCTTGCCATATCATCACAATTCATCACAATTAAGAAAATGGGAAATTTCCCAAAAATCAAACAAGTTTCAATGATTCGATATCTCGATAACAAAGTATTTTTGGGCATTTCGTTATTCATGGAAATGTGTTTGTTTTGGGTTTCAATACATAATGTCGAAGTTTGTACCATGAGTTAGTGAACATCCTGCATAGTGTCTTGATATTTACTTTTAAGTTCCCTGTAAATTTTATTGATATTGAAAAGTATAATTTTTATAATTTACTGCAAAAAAATGTTTTGTCCGAGTTGACATTGAAATGTAAGTAAAAGGTGCAACTATAAAAACTTAAGAAGTGTAAAATAGAGCTGAAACAAATTTTAAAGCTTTCCTTTATGGTGCCCTAAAGGGACAATAATTTTTGCCTTTATCCTCTTTTTAAAACTGCTCGAGACAAAGCACAGCCGTGCATGAAGGAACTCACGAACATGGACTGGTGGTTGAGTTGAGTTCATAATGAATTGTATTTGTCAAAAGCTCTTTCGATCGTTAAACGTTTAGGATTTTCATAAAGTTTTAATTCGATTTTAGAGCGCATGTTTGAAAACCAGTCGTCTGTCATTTCCTCTTACATAATATCAACAAACTACGACCAAAGACCACGGTACTTGGAGAGGAAAATGCACAATCAACGAATCTATCGCTGCATACTTTCTAAAACACCATTTGGTGTTTTTAATGTCTCGGTAATCATTTTTATGAGCACAATTCCATAAGTGATATTGCACACCCATAAGCAAGGCTTCAATCTTTCAAAACCCCCTGTAGAAAAACTCAACCTTTTCTTCGGATTCTTTTTTTGGGGGCAAATATTTTTAATGAAAACAACTCCCATAAAAATTAAATTAACAAGTCACTAAAATTTATTTAAATATAGAAGGCGCAACCATTCGGTGTACTTAACGAAGATTTCTTCTTCTCAAATGCACCGAAGAATATGTTACCTCTGCAGCCTTTGCTGCAGCATCAGAGTCGTTGCCAACCAGCCTTCCAAGTTCCAACTGACTGCACCACCTTTACCTCTCTTAAATTTTGATAAGCCTACCCAAGATCTACTCCTGAGTCCTGAGTGTGGCCGGTGTCGTGGCCACTGTCTCCAGCTCTTCATCGCTCCTACTACGAGAGGGCCCTGACGGTGCCATGACTGGCTAGACTTCTCTGCCGACCTTCTGCCTCCCTGCGCTTCGCTTCTGCTTCGCCACTCGAGTTCGGCTGCATAACTGATGCGAGTCACCGTAATGGTTAGCGCCACATTTTTACGTAGTGACGTCTGTTGCAGTTCCAAAGAACCTGCCTTACACACCTTAAATAAAATGGGAGATTTAATTCTTGAGTAATGTTGCCATAAATCAATTAAATTCTTTTTTTATATTAGTACGGAAATTGTTACAGAACATTTCTAATTATTACATTTCGTGTTTTCTAAATTTAGAGTACTGAAAATCATGTCTCTAAATTTAATTACTATATTTAATGTAGGATTTAGCGTAGTTACCGAGACATGAATTAGTCTTAATTCAGCTAATCTTAGCAATAACTTAATAACTACATAAGCTGAACCCTCTAGCCCTGCATTATTTTCTGCCATACTAGGCTTTCACCCAATACCTAATTCTCACGTCGCGATTCTTGAATTACGTAAGCAGTCTCGCTGACCCATCTATTTTGCGACGTGAGACAAATTTAAACTAAGCCAACATTTTAATCCATAAAATTTTTGAGCAGTCGTATAGACTCAATTTCTTCTTACTAAATATGTATTCTCCCGTGACAGTGATCGTGGCACGGTGCTGGAGGGGCGCTAGGGGCGTGCTGGTGCCCAGCTCTCCCGTCTTTCAGCCCATTCGCGGGATGGAAAACCAGTCATTTATTTATTCAACTAAATAAATTAACCTTAAGTTTTGACTGTTTCTTATCCCTGCGTTAGTGCCATGCTTCGTTTTTGTCACCACCAGAAAGTACCTCCGTAATTTAATTGAATGACATTGTTCTAAAAATATCAACAAAATTGAATTAATAAATCGAATGATTTTCTGTGTAACATTCGGGAATTAATTAGTTTTGGTTTGTTGAAAATGAAAACTGCACGAGGCGAAATTTGCTGGCCAACGCAACCTGATTTGAGAAATTAGCTGCGAGGGTCCACTTTTTTGCTAATCTTTGGAACAAATGTGTCATAAGCACAAGTAAAATACATGAAAAAATAATTAATTAAAAAGCTCAGAAATTGTAATTTTTTTTTGTCGCGTACTACCAGTGAACCAGCGAGTTTTAGCCAGAAAGAACTCTTTGCTCGTGTGTTGTTGCTGTAGGTCAGGAAACAAGGCAGCTCAGTAGCTTCCACTCCTTGCCAGTGTTTTTATCCTGACGAAATCAGTTAATTCGTTAAAAAATCACTGCAAAAATCCGGGGTAATTTTTCAGATTGTCTGTGTAAAAACATGAATGAGATATTTAAAAAAACAATACAACTATTTAGATGCAAAGATATTCAATCCCTTGATTGAATGCTGCTGTTGTTTCAATACTTTCTGCGAACGTTTTTCTGTATACATGCAGGAAAAGTCTCATGCGATTCCTGCAACAAATTTATAATGAGAGCGACAAATAAGTTCAATTTAAACAGGTTTCATGCGCCGACAATTGAAGAGTACGGGTAAATTTAAATCAAGTGTCTATTTTCATTTGAATAATATTCTAATCATTTCTGACATTACGGTTGTATTACATTTTTTTACAGCTCTTGCTGAAAATTCAAGAATGCTACGAATTAGTTGTACTCAGATTCAACGGGTTATTAATTTTGCCGATAAATTTCGATTTAGTTAAAAAAATGTACTGCACAAGGACTGAAATGAAAATTAAATTAAATTAAATTATCAGTGAGGAAATACTTCGTTTGCTAAAGCTGCGTATCTTAGTTAGTTTCTCAAGTTAATGAACGCTGTCGCAAGCGTCAAAATTTCCTCGCAATTATAAAATTAAGCACTCCCTTCTTTGTGATGCAGTTGCACATACATCATGCAGGACATTTCTATATTTTTTTTAGCGTATAATCAAGTGAATTACGTCAAATGTATTGTTACAAAATTGAAAAATAACATGCGCCAAAGTCAGTCAATATTATGAGACCGGCGCTTGAACATTTTGGATCTTCCTGACTATCACACAAGTGGCACTACGTTCGGAGAGCGATATTTCTAAATTATCATTGCAGATCTACAATTGCGGTCCAGGAAGTGAAATTTATTCTGATGACGGCAAGTCTATGGATCACGTGTTGGCCTTGAAAGTGCCAAAATAATTTGTACTCAGACTCACGCACATACATGAAACTCTCAAACTAAGGCAAGAAGCTTGTTAATTTGACTCAATGGAATTTTGTTATGTAGTTGACTTGTCCGCAATTGGCTAAAAAACGGCCACTCAACTACTGATACGAATTGAAATAGAAAATAATTGTTTCAGGTAGGAATACAATACTAGTTTGTGACCAGAATGGAGTCTCAAAACAGTTATGCGAGAATTTTGAAAATAGGGTTAGAAGATTAAATCTTCTCCTATTTAACATATTTGAGCACACATTTTGCGTATGAAACATGAACCATGACTTCATAAAATTGTCGTTGTACTTATTTTCCATGGTGTTATTTAAATGCTGAAAAAATATGATAACTTTTTCGTTTGCACATATGGGATCTGTACTCAGATGCACTAAAATCACAACACGGAAATTGAACTTTTATATCCATTTTCGTGCACCGTCACGCAATGTGTCATGGAACGCTCAACTTCAGAGAAGGTAACACAGCCGTGGCCAGCTGATACACAGAGCTCCTGAGCAGCAGCTGCTATGGTTCATGGATATGTGATTTTTTTCGAAATGAATATTCACTTTATGAAAACTCAAAAGCAATAACATCGACTAATGCGAGCATATCCAATTGACCCTATGCAGTAGCAGTACCCGAAGGTTAGCACGAAAAAGGAAATTAAATTTGAGGTCAAACAAAAATTTCTTTAACTGATCTCACGATGAATATACGAAACAAACATCATAATTTTGCAACCCTCGTGAAAGAAAACATATTCGCATTCTTGTAGTTTCTAACGAGGGCAACGCGTCCGCATTTGATCTGGTACATTCACCTTTTGTATTGATATAGACATTGCGTGTTTGAAACATTAATTCAGAAAGATTTACACGAATGAGTGAGATTGGCGATAAAATTATGTTTTACGGCGGAAATTTTGCGGAACTCTTCAAGGTTATATCGTTGGAAGCACGAAATTTTACGCTGAGTACGGGAAACTTCAAAATTCTTTGATAGTGCGAGTGTAATTTCTTTCAAATTACTTGGAGTACAACGATCATGGGAAATTAATCTTGTTTCGAAAAGCAAGTGACATTTGAAGAAACCATTTTACTAATATTCTTAATGATTCAATGAAAGACGTAATTAGTTTGCGTCAAAAATATTCCTTAACTTTTCCATCCTCGATCGGTCTAAGAAATAAATAAAACCTCAGTAGATAAATTACGGTACATCACATGAGGCAGAAAAAATCAGAAAATGTAAACTGTCTCCGAGAACTGCACATGAACAAAGACGATCCCCCATTATGGGAATTTATGTAAAACATTGCCAAACATTTAGGTACGTAAGTGTCAGCGTAGGTAACTTCGCAATGACTCAGTGGTATTGGCGTATAGATAAATATTCATGCTGATGGATTGAATGGAAATTCGTCACAACGGTCATCACCTTTGAAAACGATCACTCACGAGAGATAGATAAAATTAAGATTTGTCGAGCTAATTCCTTTATGGAACGAGTGGGAAATGAATATTCTGTCAAGTGAAAAGTAAAGGGTTCAAAAATCGAATGTTGATTCAAAAGCTAGACATCTAGGGATTAATAGTGGACACGATAATTCTGAGCGCAATAATTCAAAGACCAATCATTCAAAAAAAAATTTCACTCATTGACTCATCACTCATAGGCGTTCAACCCAGACATTTGCAATTTAGAGGTGCATACTTCCGACACTAGAAGTTCAGAGAGAGTAACTTGCATCGATATTCGATTTGAAGATGTAAAATTTGTTAGTATGAACAATAATGAAAATTCCGGCACTCGGAGCAAAGACACGAGAGTTAGGCTGCAAACTTGAATCTTTTGTGAAACTGTTCTGAATTCCATCTATGTTCAAAATACTAAGAAAATAATAGCGAGGAATAAGGCATTGAAACTTAGCATTTTATATTAAAAGCTTTACTGTTGTAAAATTGAGCGTTTCGACTCATTGAGTCATTCTCAACAAAATGCTTTGGAAACAATAAAATATATGAATATTGAAAATATCGAAAATAATCGTAAGAATAAGGAAAAACTAAATCAAATCCGTAAACTATTTGCAAAGGAAAAAACGGATTGAGAGTCATTTAAAAAAGGCTTTCGTTGTAAAATAGAAAGAGATTCAATAGTGCCGAGATTAACGGGGTTTGAAGCAGCGGCTAAAATGTTAAAAACCTCTGATTTTATAGAAAGATTGCATCTTTCAGGACGACTTAGTATGGCTGAGTGAGAAGGAGCAGCAATGGGACGGTTAGTGCGATAACTTCTACCGGCATGCTCTGCAACGCGAATATGCAAGGCTCTAGTGGTAGAACCTAAATACTCCGACGCACACTGTGCGCAACTGTGTTGATAAATTAAAAAAGAGAGCATACCTTTTGAAAGTTTATCTTTGTAGTCGAAGAAAGGAACCAATGCTATATTTACTACGAAGCACAAAATGAAAGTCAACATAAGTGAAATATTTGGATAAGTGTACGTACAATTCTTTCTTCATTTTTCCGATTGCATAACGGAAAATAGGAGGATACAAAACGAATCTTTATTTTTTACAGTAGCAAAAGTAGAAGTTTGATAGTACATTCGATTGAAAAAATTCCTCAGAGTAGCCTCAAAAAGTTTCGTTGGAAAACCATTGGAATGGAAAAACCTTTTTAGACAAGTAAACTCATGAATATTTATAAAGCTAGAGCCTAGAACTACATGTAAAAGGCCCTTGTTAATAGCGTTTTAATACCGATCATTTTAAATCGAAAGAGGCAAAAACTAAAAAAAAACTGGTACCAAGACCGGTGAAAATGCATTTGCGAAAAAATGAACGACAAAAATTACTCTACTGTAATTAAAGAATCAAGGAAATAAATGCTACCGTTCTGTTCAGTTTCTAGAGTAAAGGTAACATTTGGGTGTTTAGAATTCAAATAGTCAATATACAAAGGGCAGTAAGACCGACCATGAAACAATAAAAAGGTATCATCTACAGATCGCTTGTATAAAAAAGGTTTGAACTCTGCAGGACAACCTCTAAGCCATTGTTGCTCTTGAACGCTCATTAAAATATTGAAAAAAGTTGTGCCAAGTGGTAGCCCATAACTAACCCATTCAACTGTTAAAAAAATTTATCGTCAAAAACAGAAAAAAATTCAAAACAGAGTGCTGAAGGAGAATCTTGAATAATGCTCTACTGAGGCCCAGAACAGTATCTACGATTTCGAACAAACAGTTAAGATGATTTCAATAGTTTCATTTAAAAGGAACGTTTGTAAAAAGATTCTTGACGTCAAACGATGTCATATAGAAATTATCAGCATTAGGTATTGCAGAGACTAGATTAACGAAACATTTTGAATTCTCAATTGTGAATTCACTGCACGTTAAAAGATTCAAAATAAGGACTAGAAATTTTGACATTTTAAAGCTAGGTGTGCGATTGGCGGCAAAGATTGGCCGGAATGTAAACTTATTTTTAAAATCGGGTTAATGAATTTTGGGTAAACCGTACGAGACCTCTGGGCCAGAGCCAGTCACGAAGAGTCGTTTATACATTTCTTCGGTAATAAGATTTTATTTCTTACGTTTCCGCAAAAAATTGTTAATTTTATCTTCTATTCGTATAGTGTAGTTTAGGATGGGTTCAGATACCTCTTTAAATTTCGTTCGGTCAAAGATGATCTCTTTCATGCTTTTAATGTAGTCAACTTTATCTATGATAACTACGCCTCTCCCTTTATCAGGACGACATACTTTACAATTGAGAATTTAAAAATTGTCTTTAATCTAGTCACACCAATACCTAATGCTGATAATTTTTACATGGTATCGTTTGACATTAAAAAAATTATTTACAAACGTTCCTTTAATACTGAAATCATTTGAACTGTTTGTTCGAAAGCGTAGATGCTTTTATGGGTCTCAGTAGGGCATTATTCATGACTCTCCTTCGGCACTCTGTATTGAACTCTTTTTTTGTTTCTGACAATAAATTTTATCAACAATTGGACGGTTTAGGTATTGGACAACCACTTGGCCTTACTTTTGCCAATATCTTTATGTGCTTTCAAGAGCAACAATGGCTTAAAGATTGCCCTCCAGAGTTCAACCTTTTTAATACAAGCAATATGTAGATGATACCTTTTTATTATCTCATGATCGGTCTCATTGCTCTCTTTTCCTCGACTGTTTGAATTCTAAACACCAAAATATTACCTTTACTCTAGAAACTGAACAGAACGGTGGTGTTTCTTTCCTTGATTCTTTAATTACAAAAGAGAGTAATCATTTTTGTAGTTCAGTTTTTCGTAAATGCAGTTTCACCGGTCTTGGTACCAGTTTTTTTTAGTTTTTGCCCCTTTTCGATTTAAAATGAACGGTGTTAAAACGCTATTGTCAAGGGCCTTTGCAATTAGTTCTAACTTTAGCAATCTTCATAAGGAGTTTACTTTTCTAAAAAGGTTTTTCCATTCCAATGATTTTCTAATGAAACTTTTCGAGACTTCTCTGAAGAATTTTTTCAACCGAATGTACCACCAAACTTCTGATGTTACTCCTGTAAAAAAAAGATTTGTTTTGTTTCCTCCCTTTTTTCGGTCAGCAATCGGAAAAATGAAGAAAGAATTGTACGTACTTTTATCCATATATTTCACTCCTGTTAACTTTCATTTTGTGCTTCTTAATAAAATCGCATTGGTTCTTTTCTTCAACTACAGAGATAAACTTCCGAAAGGTATGCTCTCTTTTGTAATTTATCAACACAGTTGCGCACAGTGTGCGTCGGAGTACGTGGGTTCTACCACAAGAGCCTTACATATTCGCGTTGCAGAGCATGCCGGCAGAAGTTATCGCACTAACCGTCCTCTTGCTGCTCCTTCTCACTCAGCCATACTAATCCGTGCTGAAAGATGTAATCTTCCTATAAAATTAGGGTATTTTAACATTTTAGTCGCTGCGTCAAACCCCGTTGATCTGCCCATTATTGAATCCCTTTATATTTTACAACGAAAGCTTTTTTTAAATGACTTCCAATCCGCTTTTCCTTTGCAGATAGTTTAAGGATTTGATTTAGTTTCATTTAGTTTTTCCCTACTTTTACGTTTATTTTCGATATTTTCAACATGTATATATTTTATTTTTTCAAAAGCATTCTGTTCAGAATGACTCATTGAATAGAAACTTTCAGTTTTAACAGTAAAGCTTTTAATATAAAATGCTAAGTTTCGAAGTTTTATTCCTTGCTATTATTTTCTAAGTTGAAATTTGTTAGAATACAAACCGACATGTGCTTCCATAATTTCATGATACAGTGCGCTGTGTGGCGGTGCGTTCGGCTTCCTGGAAAACATCAGCGACAATTCAAATTCATATTCTTTATTTTGCCCTGCTAGAGATCAGAAGGACAGTGAATGAATAAACTTCCGTGAGTTCTGTAAGTCAGCCGTGGCAAGTGATGATTAAAAACGGGTTGCAGTCCTCGCCTGCCATCTGTGGCACTCGCTTCCCCTTTCAATATACAATTCTCCTACCTGTGACTAAAGGCTTTAGCTCTGTGGCGTAAAATATCTATCATTGGATTTTTCTTCCTATTTCTAGATGTTCAAAAAGTGAAAAATGTGTTCCCTTTATGAAGGATTGGCTGAAACGTGAAAAATTTGTATTTTTTATGCAGCGATTAAAAAAATGTTCCGCCTGCTTGAAAATTTTTTGCCATTGCTATCGATGTTTTGTATATTATTATGGCAATAGATGTTCAGAGTGGTGTTTTGTAACCATTTCTTGTAAAAAATAGGATTGACAGAGGTAACCATTCATGTTTGGAATAACATTTGTATGTGTTCTTTTCGAAACATAAGTAAAGTTTCAATGCTGCGTAATTCTAGCAAACGTGGGAAACTTTCTCGCATATGCATCTCATATTTGTTTATTTGTTCATTGTTTTTCCGCCTAAAGAATACGATAAGAGAATTTTGGTTACAATCAGTAGTATTAACTCCATGTAAAATGTAATGGATTCAGTTTCTTTGCAGAAAGATTCATGTCCCAGTGATTGAACAATTGCGGTTACAATTGTACTTTGCTTTGTTATTTGGACTACGCAATGAATCCTAGTATGTTGATAAAATGAATTCTAATATATTTCTTGTGAATTAAAAAATTCATTATTTATCCAGAAAACGTATTGGAAAAGATTTTACTTTTCTCAATAACACTTACTTTTGAGGCGCTCAAAATATTTTTGGCAGTTTATTACAACATAACCTAATGAGCATTAGCAGATCGAATCTGAAAAATTTCTATTTCGACAGAAATTTCTAACATAAAATGTTAGTTAAGGAAATGAAGACACAGCTCTAGTAATTTTTCTTCAAATTATAACGATCTACAGAAAATCATCCTTAACCTAACTAATCTAAAATATAATATTGTAGTTACTATATTGACACTGTTATATATTTTTTTGTCTTCAATCGTTGCTTGTTGTTCTTATGTGATAATTTATTTTGGGCCTTTTTGAACAAATTTTACAGAGCTCTGCAAGTGATCTATTACTTGTTGTTAGGCATCCTACGAATTAAGCCGGAACAACAGTTTATTCGGTGATATCAGATAGAAAATGTTGCTAGCATAGCAGACTCAGCTACTGTAATGTAAGGTTTAGTGATCACGCATTCATTTTGAATTTTCTAATTTTTTCAATAAATAAAATGTCTTCTTTTCAGAGCGTAGAGACTAGTGCCACGCCTACGACGCGGTGAGATCCTTCGTTGAAGTCAATATCTTTTGTCTGCATATCTATTTCTAATCATTATGTATAGCGAAGTACTTTGAGTTTAGTGAGTATCATTTTCCACTTGTTTGTCTCACCTTGTACAAAGTTGTTAGAAAGAGCTTTCGCGAATGCCGGTGACGTTTCAAGCCTGTAAATTTTTCCAAATTCTTTTTAATTAATCAAAGTTTTACAGCACAACTCTTTAAATATACTATTAGAAACTTGCTAATTTATTGCCTTTCATTAGATCAAGTCGAATGGCTCGAGCCTATTAGAGACCAAATCAGAACAAGTTGCAGCGGACGAAAGCTCTTGTAAATGTAATATATTTCTTTCTGTTCATTATTGCCTCGGTAAATCCTGAAAGTCAAATTTTGTAGAAACATATCCAGACGCGGTTCAGTCAGCATATGTATGTCACCTGTCACCAAGGATTGGCTTCTGATTCATAAGGTTTTGCTGGAGTAATAAAAAAAAATAAACCTCAAAACTGACTAGCTTTTGGGTGCCAACCAATCACAAAACAGACTCACAAAAGTGTGTTCCCAATATACAACATCAATAAAGGTATCGTGACGCACTTTTGTGTCATTGACTGACACGATACAAATAAATGTGCCAAACATGACATACGTACTTGGCGTGTGTCAACTCAATTTCTCACAAATGTTTCACTTTTCAGACTAGCTTGAGTATACTTATTGATAGAAAATATCAAAGAATTGGAATGAAAATAATAGATTTCTGAAGGTTTCTGTGGGAATCAGATTCTATTCCAAAATTCCAACGACTATCCATTTTTAATTGATAAATTTTTCACCATATGAAAGGGGCATACGTAATTTAACTTCGTCGATCGTTTGAACGTGGGGTCAAATATGGTACACTATAGGAGGCATGTACCAAGATTTTCTAAATGACCATTTAACGCACAACTTCGTCTAAATTGTTCTGAAAGTAGTGATTGATTCTTCTAGCACAGAATGCAACAAACTTTCACGGTGCCCTCAGCTCAGTCATTTTCAATTCGGAACTTGAGGGAGTGAAATAACAATAACAAACTTGATAGAGCGATTAAGTATTTGCCACTATTTCATTTTATCATTTCAAATCATAACCATACGTATACTTTCCAATTTTTCATGTTTCAGACCGGTAAATCAAACGTTTATGGAATTAGTTGAACGTTTATGTTTACCGTGGCAACGCGCGGTGAATTGCAACATCGCCGAAGGTTGCTCCTGCTGTGTTGTGAGGCCTATCACCACACCTGTGTTGAGAGGCCCATAACAACCCAAACAGTGTACACTAGCTTCTGTTGCTTTTCTCTTTACCAAATTTCCACAATATTAATATAGAAACCTACATTTGAAAATTCACTCCTGCATGGGAATGTCCTCCACAGGTTTCCAATATTGAATTATTTAACGCTTTCATCCTATGTTTTATTGTTCTGATTAAGTCATCAGTAGTTACGTGCTATTCGGCATTATGCAATGAAAAACGAGCTAGCCATAAAATTCATGTTCAAACAAGAATAAATTGAGTTATAAACTGCGACTTGATTTTTGGTTACAATACGAACAACGCCACTTCAATCATTTCTGGCGGTACGTCTTGTCGTATCAAGCTGATTTTCTTTACTTTCTATCGAACTAAAGCAATAATGACGGTAAAAATATATGACGTTAGTTATAGACGTGAAAATACATGAGTTCATTAAATGCACTAGAGTTGCTCCTTCCCTATGCGAACATAATCGCTCACTGCGGCTCCCTGGGTTCCTATAGTTCACACAGTACACCAGTGGCGAGTCTGTCCCCAAAACTTAGCTAGGTAGGTCATGGTCTCTACGTCCAACCAGTGTGAAATCACCTGACCGAGTGAATTTTGTGTTTTCTGAGACCGTGACACAGTTTCAGACTGAAGAGGGAAGTATGTTGATATATGCACTTATTTCGAGCCTCTTACACATGTGATCGACCAGCGTGTATTTCCGGTTTCTGATCTGACAGATTCCAGGGAGTACTGTGTAGGGAAATCGATATCTCCAAGAATTCTGTTATTTTGCGTAGCCCATTATTTGATCACGAGTATCCATTTGGGCTTCCGATCTTTTCTAACGTATCATGTAACGTATTTACGAAAGCGGTAGAGTAGAGTAGAGGAAACGACCAAAAATTCTTAATTTTCCAGAAAAATTACTTAGATTGTAACAGCTGTTTTCAAAGCGGATAAATAAATACAAAAGCGTTCTACCTCGTAGTGTTGGAAATAGTGAAGCGGCAATTCATCTCTAGCGCACTCCCATTTAAAATAAATGGAAGCACAGGGTCTTCCAAATAAATCAGTATCAATTTGAAAGTGTTGGTAATTTTCATTAGTCTAATAGTTGGTAGTATTGAAGTGCATTATTTATGCTTGATTAATTATGAAGTCGGCCACTAACAGTTGGAGTTCATTACATAAACCTCGTGCAACAGTCGAAATGTCTCCTGAATAGTCAAAACGTCTCCTATTTGTGAGCTTAATCGAAGGGTCCGAAGCTCAGTCTTCATTGAAACTCTCTCCTATGTCCTAGCGATACAATTTACGATATTTGGAAGCGTTTAGTGAATCTGGCAAAGATTGCAAATTCATGCAAACGGCAAGAAAAAAAATTATTCGCAAACTTTACTTCTCATTCAGCTTCTAAAAAGAAAAAAAGTCATAATCAGTCAAACTTTGTCATTATCAACTCTAGCTTATGAGAGGCTTATCAGCATCACGACAATTATTATTCACAGTGCGATCAAAGAATTTGGTCTAACCTTATATTCACAACGTAGGAAGCATCTCCTAACTCATAAGCTGAAAATATTAGGTAGCCAAAAAAGTTCTGTCCGTTTTTAAAGGAAAAAAGGAAACACTTCACGATGCGTGTAACTAATATTTAGTCCTCGAAGTAATCGCCATCGGCATCCAGCACCTACTGCAAACGTGTCTCCAGCTGTTCAATCCCCTCGCGGTAAGCCTCGGGTGTTTCGAGCGCGAAGAAGTCCGTGAGGGCTGGAGCAAGTCTGCTTCATAGGTGAAGTATTTCTCACGAAGATGATAATCCAGGGAGTGAAAAGAGTGGTAATTAGATGCCGCAAGATTATGTGAATAAGGAGGATGGCACAAAGTCTCCCACCCAAATTGCTGTTCGGTATCCATCCTTGACCACTCGCGCAACATGCGGCCTGACGTTGTCACAGAGGAAAAGCACACCTTTGCGATTCACCAGCGCTGGCTCCTTCTATCTCAATTTCTGCAGTACACGTTTCAATTTCTGCGAGTATAGGTTTCAAATGACCGTTTAGCCCGTTTGTAGCAGCTCATAATAGACCACTTGACGACCTGTCCATCAGACACAAAGCACAATCTTGCACGTGCATAGGCGTTCTTGCGGTGTGAGGGACAGCATCCTGAGGTGACGACCAACATCTGGAACCCTTAGGAGTTTCGTACAGAACCCACCTTTCATCACTGGTAAGCACTCGATTGAATAAGGATATGCGTTACGATGGCGAGAAAGCAGCGATACACAGGCTGCCACTCGTTGTCTTTTGTGGACCTCCAACAGCGTGTGCGGAACCCCTTGCTCAGTTTGTACGCCTTACCTAGGCGATGCAGAAGAAGTCTAGCTGTTTCATCGGAAACGAACTGATTTGCAAGTTCACCCCACGTTAGACTACTGTCCTGTTCATTGGCCGCTTTCAGGACTATGTCAGTTCAGACCTGTGGTCGTCTACTGCGAAGCTCATCACAGAGGGGCAAATCTCCGACTTGAATTTTTGACCCCAACGCCTTGCAGTACTTTCTTTTTCAGCACTATCACCTAATACTTGACAAATGCGGCAACTTGATGCAGCTTCTGATAAGCACACTTCGAAGTCGTAAAGCAAACAGTGCCGAACGAGATCTGGAAACAATTTCATCCTTCTTCACTGCTGTCCGGCTTATATAACTGATGGCCAAGCATGGCGCTCTTGCTTTATAACGTCTGATGTTCCTACTTTCAGCTGTCCGAATCTGGATACAATTGCTACACGTATTGCGTACATGTTTCAACTTCATTCAATGGCTAATCAAAAAACGAACAGAACTTTTTTGGTTACCTTGTAGTTTGTTTGGAGAGGTGCATTTTGTTGTGTTCGTCGTTTCTTTTTTTATTCAAATATCCTGTTTGTCCTATTTTATTGATCATTTTCAAGTTCGACCTTCAAATCTTAAGATAGATATAAACGCGTCTCAATATGGCCATACATTTAATAAGAGTTGGATGATGACAATTATGACGAGGGATTAATGAGGACACGCACAGCAGGGATGAGAAAATAAATGTCCAAACTTGACCTTAGAAGAAGCAGCGGTGACGATGACGATAAAGGGTCTCGTGTTTACGTTCAATCTAATACGTCGGAATTAAGACAAGAATCACATAGAATAACTCAGAGTGCCGGCTGAGTTCAAATTAACAAGTCAAGTAGTGGCACTAAAAAAGACCCTTACGAGACGAATTATTGTCGTACTAGAATGAATGCTCTCCAACCGTTAGCACCAGCTTAAATAGCAGCAGTTGTCGTAAGGCTACCGCAGCTGTCGGGATCGCTTAACCGTCGTCGGGCTGCTGCTTCGCATGAGGGTATCCAGCCTGTCGTTGGGTTTCACTATGGTGCCAGGCAAGCCTGAGGAATTTGGCTCTGATGAGGCATCGTTCGCTCGTCGTCAGGTGTGGGTGGCTGTTGCCACGCAGGCATCGCCTTCCCTCCGAGGCTGTGGGTATGCGTAGGTTGATGTTTGTTATCGTCGTAGTGATTTATTACGAACCGACCAGGCGTAAGGTCTACGTTCTACCGTTCTCACTCTTTTGGTGGTGGAGTTTTGCAGTTATGTATCAAAGTATATAAAACATGGAAGTTTTGGGCTAGTTGAAGACGAAGTTCAATTTTTTGAGAAAAATTTTGCGAATGAGAGGCATGGAAAAAGGTGTAACAATCGTTAGATTCCTTCTTCGAGCACTGACGTTCAATCCACTACGACCAGGAAGAAGCCACCTAGCGCCATTACCCTGTGCGTGGTTTCAAGTGAGGGTGGTGCAATTACCTACTTCATCACCGATAACGAACAAGAGAATGCTCAAAATCCTACTGCAACACCTTGCCAATGAAAATTTTTTTATGGGTGAAGGCCAATGCTTCAAAAGTTCAAATAATAAGTTCTTGATCTCACACGATTCGGCTCCCGCTCACATAGCGAGCAAATTCGTCATCTTGCTGAAATAGTCTGGTGTGCTTTTCTAGGGGAAAGACTTTTATCCCTCCAGCTCGCCTGATCTCTGTCTGCTAGAGAACCATTTTTGGTTGCAAATTGAAGTCGAAGCGTATGAAAAGCCTTAAGACAGTGTCACAGCTCTTAAGAAAAACATCAAAAAGGCCGTAGAGTTGGAAACGGCAAAATTTTTCCCAGAAGTGTTCAGCTTTCAAAAGCATATGGGAGCCGTCATCATGACTAAATGCCGTCGTAGAGAAGAAAAACTTGGTTCACACAAAAATAAACTTAAATGAAAACGATTACTAAATGTCATTAACTGCTTAATTTTTAGATCATCCATGGCTTATTTTATCACGTTTGCCTAATTATCAATGAGTTCCTAACTCCCTATCAACGCACAAAATGCGTGAGCACTATATCTCAGCTGAAATTGTGTAACCCTAATGTTCAGGGAAGCGTCATTTGCGTAAAAAATTTAATCAAGAGGTGAACACATCTTTCAAGAACCAGTGTATATTATAAGTAAAAAGCTTTCGAGTGCAGCTCCATTGATTTCCAGTAGCTGCAATTAATAACAAATTTGTGCATTTTACAAGTGGTATTCGTACGACGTCACAGCACCTTGAGCTGACCCTCCTTATTCTATAAGAAAAATCCAGTTTTTCGAAATTTTCAACTTATGATAGAGAAAGAAGAAAAGAATAAAAAAAGGGGTTACAGACAGGGGAAAGACAAGAGATAGATGATTAAGTCATACTCTGCCAATTTTGAATCGACATGAGGACAACAGGAACAACAAACAGATAGAAATGAATTATCTTAAATAAATGGAGAATGTGAGTGACATATCGACACCTAACATGGAGCTCTTAAATTTTAAAAATTATGCTGGGTGTTTTAGTACAAGAAGTCCAAATTGCACACCGCGGAAAAAATAGCCAAAAAACACTTTATTTCTATGAAATTTGCTGGAAACATTCCGTGTTTTTGAGATATTAGCTGGTTATTGTTTTCAATGATGAAATTAATTACGCAATGGCTTGCCAAATTTATTTTGAATTTACGTTACAAACACTTCTTTTCTATGAGATTTCACAATAATCAAATTTAGTTCTAATGATATTTGGTAAAAATGTTTTAGCAAGAAGGTTTTAGAACGTTCCAGATCCTGCAACATACCAGGTGACTCCTTGTTTGCCTTGTTCTCGCTGTTAAGTTTCAAAGAAAACATGACGCCGGTAACATGACCCTTTTAACAAATGATAAAATGGCAGATATGCACCTCGCTTATGGTGCTGCTAATGGCAATGCGAGACAGACAGCTATCCTGCATCAAGAGCGGTTTCCTAACAGTTAAACCAATACATTTTTTTAAACAATTTAAACAATTTATTTACCACAGGAGATACAGAGATAAAATGTTTCTTAAGTCTAGTACAATGGTCAAATTTGAGTATAGCTACCTGTGGGCGCGAATAAGTTCAGTGACTTCTAGGGCATCCTACCATCAAGGTTAGTCTTAGGAGTACAATAATGTTTAACCTAATTCACTTCAACTAGAGACGCATTAGACTGATCAATGAGATAAGTAACTCGAAATTAGATACTTCATTTCACAATATAGTTCATATGGACTAGATTTAACAGTATATTCGACAAACGATTCAAGAACAGACTGAAGATCGGCGAAATTAATCAAGGCGAATTACATTATTAGGACCAGTTATGTAGGGGACAAGGTTTGACTCTGTGATCTTACACGACTAGTAATCTGATAGGAAGTGAGACTCAAGACTTTTTTTGAATACCTTATAAGAATTACTTTCACGGATCTCCGCAGGTATTGAGTTCCAAGTTTTAGTTCCAACGAAGAGGATACTGTGTTGTGACCGAGCCTTTGAGTAATAAGGAAGCATGAATTTACTTCTATTTCGGGTTAAATGGTCGTGATGACCAGTTTGCGTAGTTAATAGTTGTTTTAGGCTATTGTCGCCATCATTTGTTAATGTTTTGTAAATGAAATTGCAAATGGAGATTTTGTAGAGATCCGAGAGCTTAGGTATTCGTAAATTTTTGAATGAGTCATTTGTGTGAGCATTATATTCTAGATTCTTTATCGCTCTTATGGTTTTTTTTTGCAGGGTAAAAATTTTGTTGGTTTTATTTTTATCAGTTCCGTGCCATGCTTCTATTCCGTATTGCAAGTATGGTGAAATGAGCGTTCGGTAGAGCATTTGTAAGGCTGTTTCAGGCAGGAAATTCTTAACTTTATTTAGGATTCCGATAGATTTTGATAATTTAGAACTAATATGAGCGATGTGCTCTTTAAAGGTTAGATGTTTGTCTATTATGATGCCGAGGAATTTACTTGAGTTGGTTTCTTCAATTTCACCTTCGCAGATTTGAATGCGTGGGAGAGATATATTTTTCTTGTATGAGAATGTAATATATTTTATTTTATCGATATTAAGGCTTATTTTATTAGCTTTAAGCCACAATGAAACCTTATGAAGTTCATTATTTATACGCTCCGCCATCCTAGCGGGATTTTGGTCTGGAAGGACCGCAGAAAGGGTACTGTCATCGGCAAAAAGTATGAATTTGAAGAATGATGTAGATTTAATGATATCATTGATAAAAATTAGAAATAGGAGAGGCCCAAGGACAGATCCTTGTGGAACCCCATGGCTAATTGTCTGTGGGTCTGATTTTGCGTCGTCTATGACAACGTATTGTTTCCGATTTGCTAAGTATGATCTAAACCAATCATGGGCAGTCCCTCGAATGCCATAACAATGTATTTTCGAGAGTAATACGTTATGGTCCACACAATCGAATGCTTTTCGAAAGTCAAGAAATACGGAGAAAACAAGCTTTCCTTCATCTATATAAGAATAAAGGTATTGCAAATGATTTAATACAGCTTGTGTCGTAGATTTCTTAGAACGAAAACCGTATTGTTTGTCGTAGAGGAAAGATTTTTGTTCAAAATACGAATACACTTTTTTATACACAATTTTCTCGAATATTTTGCTAATAATTGGTAGTACAGAGATAGGTCTATAATTGTTAACGCAGTTTTTGTCACCATTTTTAAAAATAGGGGTGACTCTCGCAATTTTGAAAGAGTTGGGGAAGATACCTTGAGAAAGGGATTGGTTGATAATATAAGATATGCACGGTGCTATTATATCAGCTATAGCCTTAAGAACTTTAGCCGAAAAATTTTTCAATCCACTTGATATATTTTTCAAGTTGTTTATGCACGTAATTACGTCGGAGGGATTAGTTGGCGTGAAAAAGAAAGAGTTAGGTTCACGGACATGGTCCATGTATTGCAAGTGGTCTCTGGGTTCACTGAAGACACTATCGGCTATATTTTTTCCTATGTTTACAAAAAAGTTGTTAAACACAGTTGCAATATCTTTTTTCTCGTGGTATTTTACATTTTCGTGAACGACGGACTCAATTGTTTTCGTAGTATTATTATTCGGTTTATAGCATGAATTAAGCAGGCGCCAAGTTTTTTTAATATCAGTTTTGTATTCAGTAAATTTGCGCGTGAAGTAGTCTCGTTTTGAGGTTCGTATTTGATTTGTCACATGATTCCTGAATCTGTTATACGTTACTTTAGATATTCGCCCTTCGTATAGTAAGGCTAGGTACGCTTGACGTTTCTTTATATTGATCACGATATCTTCAGTAATCCAGGGCTTTTGTCTATTTTTCGGCGTAATTGTGCGGGTGATTATTGGACAGCACTGGTTATATGCGGTCGTTATAATTTCAGTTAAATTTAGTATTGCTTCATCAATGTTAATCGCATTATTGTCCCGTTCATAGACGTCTAATGATGGCATTAATTCTTCTAGAACAGTTCGCATTGTTCCCAAGTTGTATTCGTTTACACAACGAAATGAATAAGTATCAGCCTGTGGACTGGAGCAAGGATTATAGACATTTTTCTTGATGAGAAACACCGGGAAATACTTGATCATAGAATGTTTACAAATTTACACCAAAGGTTACGTGACAAGGGGAGTTTCGGAAATAGTATGAAGTGCATTGATGTAGGTGGAACACAGTTTGAACAAATTCTGTTGAGTAAATTCGAAATAAATATTGCGAGTAATTGTGTCATTGACTTTCATCCTTTAAAACAATAAGCAGCTAATACCTCAAAAGCCCGATTTTCTCCAAACAATTTCATAGAAGAAAACGTGTTTATTTGCCTTTTTCTACTAGTGTGCAATTTTGTGCCTCTTTTTCCGAAACACCCTTCATATTTGAATAAGACGTCATATAAATAAAAAATAGCACGAACTGAATGGGCATACAATGGTTTGGGAAACAAAAAAAAATTTAAATAAGATGAGAGGAAAATATTTATTAGCCTAATGTACATGACCGTTGCATATGAAATTTTCTCTTAAAAAACTACACAACATTTGAATATAGCCTAAAAGTACACTACTCACCCCAGTGCAATAAAATTTCAATGATTTTACCACGAAATAACACGCATATTTTCTTGATAGAACTTCAAATCTATGTGACTCTTCGAGAGATGTGGGGCGATACCTCTTACCCTAGCATTGTCACACTGTTGACCTGTTCACAAAATTACTCCTAACCCATATGAATCTCATTGTAATGCTCTGAACACCATTTCTTCACTCATTTTTCTATCGCTGTCTACATAGCACTCTGTGCTGTTAGCTTGTGACGCGTCCCTAATTGTTGCGTAGCCCACCGTAAGCAGCCCCCTGGATCCTCATGTTCATAGAATTTAATCTGTTAAAATTTAATTCATTAAATTTTATAAGGTTGCTATACGCATTTCGTTCCGTCTTGCTAGTTGCGATTTGTTTTAGGATGTTGCCAGAGAAGAATAGAACTATTTGTCAGGAACGTGAACCCATGACGAAAACAATGGAGAACAAACTTTTCGGTGTTCTTAATTTAAGCTTTCTGTGGTTAATTTTGGAGTAACCTATTCCAATAATTAGTGTTGAGCAGTAAAAGTTGAATGCGATGTTTTGAAGACCTAATATTATAAGAAACTCGTAGTTACATATTGCATGACGAAGTTGATGACTTGAGAAGCTTAGATACGTTTTTTTACGTTTTGCACTTACGTGTAATTATTGATTACTTTCTTCGCACAGGCGTTGCCCAGTACCACAATAATTATTCGTGCTTTTCATGTTGGCTCATCTACTGAACCCCCACTGCTGTGGACAGCCGAACGATTCATCAGATCTAGATGTTTAACGAAGGATTTTTTCGTCAATAAATACGTCCTAACACTTCAAAGGAGGTTCTACATTTATTTGGAATATTAAAACCGCATTTACTTCTTCAACTCGTTTCTCAAACTAAAATAAACTAAAATGAAAAGCAAGGCGAAAATCGCTGTACGAATTGACATTTTATTATTACAAATAGTAAAGTCTAAATGAATAAAATTGAACGTTTCGAACTAAACAGTTCATCTTCAGCAAAGAAAAGAATTCTGAGACAAAACAAAACGAAAATGAGTAAATTGAAACTATACTATGCAAACGAATACTACAACATATACAGAAAAAGTCGTAGATGTAAAACTAAAATATCAAACAAAACAAAAATTAAAAAACCTAAACTAATGATCATGTATTTGCAACGAGAAGAGGAAAAGCACTTTGAGTATCATTTAGAGAGGGTCTGAGCTTAAAAATGTATAGCGACTCGAGGATGCGTAAATCAATCATATGAGGGGCACCTGCAAGGATTTTAAAATGATTTCCGGAAACAGGGACGTTGCAGTTTTCGGCATGGGATCGAACAGAGGACAGTGGAGGAGAACCAAGTGGACGACCGGTTCTACAGCTGCGCCCAGCGTGCTCGGCTACTCTGGACATAAGAGTACGACAGGTGGAACCTATGTACTGTGATTCACAACGTGAACAACTAAACTGGTAAACCACAGAGGAGCACATAGCAGTGGGCAGCTTATCCTTAAAGCGGAAAAGGGAACCGATTGTGAAATTGTTGACTAGAATAGAATGAATTTTAAGTTGCGGAAAAAACTTGCTGATTAGGAGTTGAATCTCCTGATTTAACTTGATAGATTGATGGCCAAAGTAGGGAAGCTTTAAGAAAAATTTCTGTTGATCACATGATTGGAGTGCCGGCGTTTGATCGTAAATCTTAGACAAAAATTTACCAATGTGTTTATCGATAGTAAACAGAGGAAAACCATTCTTAAGAAAAAATTGTCGTAAAAAGTCAAATTCTTGATGTAAAATTTGAAAGTTAGAACAAACTTTAAACGCTCTACGGACGAGAGTTCGAATGCCGCAGAGTTTAAAACGGGTCGCACAGAAACTAAAATAACTAGTACCTATGCCCGAGAAAGTGCCTTCCCTAAAAACAGAACATTGGAAAGTATTATCAATTCTGCTAACATTGACGTCCAGAAACGGTAAACGGCTGTTCGTTTCATCTTCCCTGGTAAAATTAATATTCTTATGACGAGAATTCAAATAGTTGAGAAAAAGGTCCGCATGAGATCTCTCTTTGAATAGAACAAATGTATCGTCTACATACCTTCTGTAAAAATCCGGTTTGAAAAGATTGGGACAGTCATTTAACCAACTTTCCTCATGATGGCACATAAAAATATTGGCGAAAGTTGAACCGAGAGGTAAACCCATGCCCAATCCGTCTATCTGCTGGTAATATTTGTTGTTGAAGATGAAAAAACAATTGCAAACAGCCAGTTCTAACAGTTTCTGCATAATCTTACGGGAAAACCCCATGAATACAGAACAATTTGAGAATAATTTGGCTAAACAGATTTCAATGGTTTCAAACAACGGAACATTTGTAAACAAACTATCTACGTCAAAAGAAGCCATGAACAGGTCATCAGTGTTATCAAAGTCTGATAAACTCGCTACGAAAGATCTTGAGTTGTCAACGGTATAAGAATTCGTAGTAAGGGGTTTTAAGATTGAAACAAAAAATTTAGCTAGATTAAAACTCGGGGTGTTAAACGCTGCAAAAATTGGCCTAAACTGAAATTTAGAGGAGAAATCAGGCTTATGTATTTTGGGGAGACCATACAAAGTACCGGGTCCTGAGCCCGTCGCACGGAGTCTGCTGTAATCCTCTTTAGAAAGAGAACCCTCATTCTTTAAGCGTAGTAAAAAATTATTTATTATATCCTCGATGCGCATAGAAAATTTCTGTATTGGCTCTGTAATCTCATTAAATTTTCGATCCCCTGACAAAATATTATTCATGCTCTCAATGTACCTAACTCTATCAACAAAGACCACACCTTTTCCCTTATCAGGCCTAGAAACAATAATATCCTTATTGGAAGCCAGATTCTTTAAAAGAACTATATCGTCTCTAGAAAAAATTACAGAGAAAATTTTGAAAGATTTAAAATTATAAAAATATTTATGGGCCACATTCCGGAGCTGACTAGAAAATTGCACAAAATTTAAACACTGGACGGACTTTAACTGAAGCAACAACTTCTCAAAACTCAGGTAATAGGAAAAGAAGTTTAACTTGTACACAGGCAAGCAAAATTCCAGACCGAAGGCTAGTAATCGGCAAACTCTATCAGGAACATGTAAAGAACTATAGTTAAAAATAACATTTTTAGGATCAACCGGTTCTAGCCTGTTCTCAATACCCAAATCCTGAAGTTTCCTATTGTGGGTAGCGATTGTTGCACACTCGAAATTCGCCAATATTTTTATGTGCCATCATGAGGAAAGTTGGTTAAATGATTGTCCCAATCTTTTCAAACCGGTTTTTTGCAGAAGGTATGTAGACGATACATTTGTTCTATTTAAAGAGAGATCTCATGCGGACCTTTTTCTCAACTATTTGAATTCTCGTCATAGGAATATTAATTTTACCAGGGAAGATGAAACGAACAGCCGTTTACCGTTTCTGGACGTCAATGTTAGCAGAATTGATAATACTTTCCAATGTTCTGTTTTTAGGGAAGGCACTTTCTCGGGCATAGGTACTAGTTATTTTAGTTTCTGTGCGACCCGTTTTAAACTCTGCGGCACTCGAACTCTCGTCCGTAGAGCGTTTAAAGTTTGTTCTAACTTTCAAATTTTACATCAAGAATTTGAATTTTTACGACAATTTTTTCTTAAGAATGGTTTTCCTCTGTTTACTATCGATAAACACATTGGTAAATTTTTGTCTAAGATTTACGATCAAACGCCGGCACTCCAATCATGTGATCAACAGAAATTTTTCTTAAAGCATCCCTTCTTTGGCCATCAATCTATCAAGTTAAATCAGGAGGTTCAACTCCTAATCAGCAAGTCTTTTCCGCAACTTAAAATTCATTCTATTCTAGTCAACAATTTCACAATCGGTTCCCTTTTCCGCTTTAAGGATAAGCTGCCCACTGCTATGTGCTCCTCTGTGGCTTACCAGTTTAGTTGTTCACGTTGTGAATCACAGTACATAGGTTCCACCTGTCGTACTCTTATGTCCAGAGTAGCCGAGCACGCTGGGCGCAGCTGTAGAACCGGTCGTCCACTTGGTTCTCCTCCACTGTCCTCTGTTCGATCCCATGCCGAAAACTGTAACGTCCCTGTTTCCGGAAATCATTTTAAAATCCTTGCAGGTGCCCCTCATATGATTGATTTACGCATCCTCGAGTCGCTATACATTTTTAAGCTCAGACCCTCTCTAAATGATACTCAAAGTGTTTTTCCTCTTCTCGTTGCAAATACATGATCATTAGTTTAGGTTTTTTAATTTTTGTTTTGTTTGATATTTTAGTTTTACATCTACGACTTTTTCTGTATATGTTGTAGTATTCGTTTGCAAAGTATAGTTTCAATTTACTCATTTTCGTTTTGTTTTGTCTCAGAATTCTTTTCTTTGCTGAAGATGAACTGTTTAGTTCGAAACGTTCAATTTTATTCATTTAGACTTTACTATTTGTAATAATAAAATGTCAATTCGTACAGCGATTTTCGCCTTGCTTTTCATTTTAAGAATAAGACGCGTCAATGCGGATTCAGTTTAAAATAAACTAATTGGATCAGCATGACGGATCATGATTGCTCTCGGCTTGCCTAGCCTATCACGTTTCACAATAAAGAGTTAGACGTTTTGCTACAGTTGATTATCTCGAAAAATTGATTTGCCAAAGGTGGTACGTCCCCAGGTTAAATCACAAATATATTTAGGATGCATTCAAAGTTGACAACCATCAAATCGTCAATGAATATCAGTTATTTCTCTAATTAACTATTCATAGCTTACACAAAGTGTTAGTGAGAAATTTACCTTGACCAAAATTGCTGATAATAATTCATGAGCACTGAGTTAGAGTCACTTAATCAAATATAAAAACCAAGAAAAGCTTGAAGGCATATAATTTAAGACGGACGCTTCTGAGTACACGTAGATATTTCGGAGCTGCTTTGTCCACTGAAAAAAATGGCATCATGCATTACCGGTTTCAATGAAACATCCCATCTGAACGTTATGTGGTCGCAGCCAAGCCCACAATTTCTTGTGTATTTGTGAGCATCTCTGTCCCAAGTTTTGCTTCCATTCCATATTGTTGTAATGGACGGATTGAAGTTTCTTCCACTATGCTATCATTTACTTTCTTAAAATTTCAATAATTTTTACAGGTGCGTTAAAGCATGAGATAAGCTCAATGGAGGTCAAGTTTTTATCCATGATAATCCCTGAAAATGTAGACGAATTTGTTTCCTCAGTCAAGCCATCCAGGCAAATGTGCGTCGTCAAGTGGGGACGAATAAGGACGGTCACGTGTTGAACCCATCTTTCAAGCATTTGATGCCCTCAAGTCGCTCATGAGGGATGGAGACCTAGAGAGAAACCTATGCCCATTCAACTATCAATAGCATGGGAGCAAACATGCAGCCAGAAAAAATGAAAGAAGAAACTAATAAAACGTACAACCGCCCAAACAACAAGATAAACTGAATTTCTTTTCGATGAATCTGAACTTTAATAAATTACTTATTCAGGTATTCACATTTAAAAATCATGTTGTAACACGGTATTATCGCTGAAAGATGAAAGTATTCTTGGAAAATACATTGGTATATAACACAATTCTTGTAATCATGAATATGTGTGATCTTTTCACCTGCGTTTTCTATTAGGCAACTAAATGTTCGAGCAGCATAGATTCTAATTTCATACTCAGCAGCATAGTAATTTGAGTTTCTATGTACTTGACGAGGGGAAGTACATTTTGGTTACCTCAGCTATAAAAAAGTCTCCTGGACTCTAATTTGTTGTGCTTTATTTGCTTCTCTCTATTTTCATGCTTCCATCGCATTCAGTTCTTTGTCTCTCTACCTCTTCCTCCTTTACTTCCTGTTTTTAAGTGCAGGTTATCCTGTGTGGGAGCTCACCTTGTACATAAATTCCCCGTTTTCTACAGTCCATGTTAGAAAGTAATGATGATAATTATAATCCTCATACATGAGTGCAATTGAAACCCAGAATTTTGTAAGTTAAGTTTAGATTTGGATTTCATCGGTGTGCTTCCAAGTTTATAAAAATATTTAAGAAATATTAAAAATCCTGTAATATGTAGCAGAGATTCGATTTTGGCAAGTAAAATTGAAGCCAAAGACAGAGGTCTGAAACTGATACAACAGACTAATTCTGCAGAAGTAGAAGATAACCAGTTTTTGATTATGTAGCTCAAGACAATTATTGCCATTCAGCTCGGAAGATTTCATGTGATAAAAAAGTTTGATAGAAAAGCTGAAAAAAGTGAAGTATTGGTACTTTAATTTTCGGAACGGTTGCTTTTCAAAATCTAATATCAAATGCTTGATGCTACAGTGTTGATGGATCAATATGTAATAAAATTTTAAGATCACATGATAAGTATTACTCCCGCAACATACACATGATTAACTCAGAGTCACGGATGCATCACAACTTGTGCAGGAAACAAAGTCATGCTACGCGGTTCGGAGGTCCTGGTTTTTATGTCGGTGCTTGGCAGCGGGACAAATTTGACGCTAAATATTGGCATTAGCTACATTCTTGCACGACCACAGTGTAACGGCCCTCAATTTCTCAACCACCCACACGATAGATCTATCAACAAAGGATTTCCATTAAAAATCCTTAATGAAATCCACTGTAGCAGGAAATATACATATGTGGACATAGTTTTTTTTTCGTTTTTAGTTTCGATGTTTACTTCTGGCTGTATAGTTTTTGCTCAAAGAAAAACAAAAATTCACACGTGCTCATGTAAATTTTTTTTGTGCTGCTGATAAATAATGTTGTCTAATAAAATAAGTTCAAAAATCTCTGTGCAAGTTTTATTGACATGTTTACGAGTTCACCGCTCATGCAAGGCAAAAATTTATTTGTATTGAAAGTAGCGTTGCGGAAAATAAATACAAATATTTCATCTATATAAATTAATGATTCTAAGGACTAAAGTATTCAGTTGTGCAGCTATCTCAGCAATGATATAATGCATATTTCCGATTCAAATCATTCTAAGCAGTTAGCTCTGAAAGTTTTTTATTCAAACTTTCTTCTTAATTCATTTTAAGGCTAACTCTACAAAAATGTTCATACGTGTTTTTACAGGTGATGGAGATTTTGTAACGGCGTTCAAAAATATGTAGAGTGGGAAAATAAGTTGCTATAACATTCATAATTTATTTATCATAACATTGTTTTTGTAATCTTTCTACAGAGAGCTCTGCATTTGGTGAGTAGGCCTTCATATAAGTCGTGTTAAGGGCTGAACACAAGATTAGAGAGAAAACTTATAGATGTGTACCCTAAGCTACGTCAAACTAAATTTGGGAAGTCCTGTAAATACTGGTAAAAAAACAAGGCAATATCGCTGAGTGGACACAGTCTTCAGTTACATTAGCAAGTGAGCTTAGGCTTCTGTGATATTAGAAAATGTACGAAAAGTTTCATGAGAGAAAATAAATGATGACAAATGTATAAATGAAAAGTCGACTGCTATGAAACTTTAAGCTTATTAGACGTCCAATCATATTCACAAGTACCTAGTAACTATTCTAAAGATCACGCACTAGCGGAATCTTAATGTTTTTAATCGGGTGAAGAACACTCTAGATAAAAACTAGATTGTTGATCCTTCACTTTAGCGTTATAGCATTTTGCCTACAGCAGTCTCGGCTGGGACGACATACCTCAACATATTCAGAAACGAGATTATTTTACTCTTTCATATAAAATAGGCTTTACCTCACTACCTGAAAAATTCCATACTCAGAAAGCCCGATACGTTTTCTCGTACCTTCTTTAAAGTAATCAGATGTCAAATTTCTTTCACCAATTATTTCGAATTAAAAACTCTGCCTGAGTTATGGTGTCTTAGTTAGTTGCCGTTCATCTTACCTGGGACAAAAAAGCCCTCTTCGTTTCTGTAGCACTGCAGTGAAATAATGTAAGTGTATCTCAATTACTCATTTTCGCGCCATAAACTGCGAAAAAAATCCATTCCAATAACAAAGGTAGACGACACAGCTGCAGGTTAAGTTAGTTCGGACCGACGAGTATCGACGTTGCCCAGTTCGTTGAAATAGCCGCCAACGCAACTGAGCATCTATGAAGCCTGTTGCGTGGACGTACGAGGTATGTCTGAACAACTTATGTGGGCATTACTCTTTACACTAACTTGATGTTTTTAGGAGTAGTCTTAGGCCCATCGAGTTTATTTTTGTTATTTCAATTACCAAATACTTCCTGAATTATATGGAAAAAAACATGAAAAGTATTTGTCCATAATCCAAGTGATTAAAAAACACGATGTTAATGAGGTTTACTCGCCCACAGGTCAAGGTATCACAAAAGTGATTAGTAGTAACATCCATTTTGTAATACCTTGACCTGTGGCCGAGAACACTTCATTAACAACGTGTTTTTTTAAAGCAAAGGTATTAAAAAATCATTTCTGATAGCAATGTACGGTACAGTTGAAATTTAGTTTCTTAGTAATATAAAAAATTCAGGTCGAAATATTAGTACACCACATTTGCTTCAAAATGCGTAAGCGGTCGATACAAAATTCAATGTTTCCGGTATTGAACCATCATCAGTTGTAAGATCTGTGCAATATACAGATATTTGAAAACAAATAATTAACACTAGAACGGTCGCCGACTCCCACCTCCCTAGAACGGCCGGGTGGTCAAAATGACCGCAAATACATATTAATGAGAATCCCTCAAAGCATTTCATTGCTGACATATTTAATGTTTTACTTTTCATGTCGTCGTCATTTTAGGTTAATAGATCAGTTTACATATGCTCTATAGAATGTATGGAGAAACAAAATAGGTGAAATTGTGATAGTAACTTCATATCCTTTAACACTATCGTTAAAGCCATTCTAACAAAAAATTGTACGAAAATTCTTTTCTTATGTTCAGTTAGCACTTTTATGAATTACCAATAGTCGCTGCGCGGTACTTTTTATATATTTTACTTGTGTATTTACCACAAACAGCAAGTTTACATTCGGTGTACTTTTCTCAAGTCTTATTTCATTTGCATTTTCTTACTTGACATTGTCTTCTCTTCTATGACTTGTTAGTTACAGCTTCGTCCACAGCAACGTCATCAACATCATCACTGGGGTGGTCTTATTACTTCGTGTTATGTACTCCTGCCGTAGATTCACTGACAATAATTTGAAGATGAAATTTACGACTACCAATTTTTCACCCGTGACTTCTCTGTAGAGGATTGTTCCATTTATCTAGATCCAACATGCCGTAAAAAACATGGAGAGGCCATAGACGTGATCCAGCTTTTGTGGAGTATTAAGCGGGCCATCTGGTCAACGAGGTCAACACCGTACTTTGTTGAATTATAGTACTCGACAGTTTTGGAAAGTTTCTTTGGTCCATTGCTAATTGCTACGGTTCTATGTAGCGTGCTCAACACAAGAACGTTTTTTGATGGCTTGCACTGGTAGACTGTAAGTGCAGACTCATTATTCTTTAGTATGCGCGTCGTGTAGCGGTCTTCAAGGGATTGTTTGACACATTGAGGGGTTTCTCTACGAATCCGATTCACAGTGCCTACCAGACTTGTATTCTTGGCCTTTAGCTTCTCTGTCAGTTTCACCGAAATGAAAAAATTGTCAGTGGTCACATTTCGTCCTTTGCCCGTGAAAAGTTCAATAAGGCGAAGAACTAAATGTTCTGACAGTGGCTGGTTAATTGGAGGAAAATGATCTTTTCCAAGATATAGAAACCCATTCAAGCAGTATTTCCATCATCTGCCAGCAAAATTTATAACCAGACTTGTCTGGTTTGATCGCAATATACTTTATAAAAGGGCACCTTGCCTTAGAGGGAAATAGCTGTTCATCCACGGTGATGTCTTCATTAGGCCTGTAGCAGGTGACGCTATTTTCAATAAACCGATCCTAAACTACCGAAACCAATGCAAATTTATCATTTTCAAACGCACAGATAGCGTTGATGTCATGCCAAAGAGTAATAACTCCATCATTTCTTTGAAACGTTGGCGAGGCATTGTTTCACAAAAATATTGAGGACACCATGTCATTGACCAAAGATCGTCAACTAATTGGCCTTTGGCTATAACTCCTCGAGCAAACTTGATACCCATACCAGCGCATATTTCTCCATAAGATGCAGACCAATCTTCACTTTCAATTGTGAGCAAGCCTTAGTTTTAGCGCATTCCTTCATGTGCTTTATAATATAATTAGCTATCAATAAATTGAAAGCATTCCGCGCACACCCGACTACAATTTTACGTTTGGGTGGTGATGCAGGGCCAAGAGATTCGCGTTGAATATTGTACGTATACTGCATCTTCCAAATTCGCTGTCATGCTTTTTGCACTACCTCCAGTGGCAAACGAGCAATAGGCGCGCATCAAAACATGTTGAAACAGTGTCAGAGACACCCTTCTTTCAATCCCAGAGAGTGTGTGTGCCTCTGTGAAGCCAGGATGTGTCATAGCATATTACAGAGAAAGCTTCATACATAATATACAGTAGCAAAATAACCCAGCGGTCAAAACGAGGTATGCCATGTTGTACTTTAAAAACTGTTTATCATATTCAAAAGTAATTTTGCTAGCATGAATATCATTATTATTCAGAAAAAATCAAGGAGTATCTGAGTTATCAGAACAAAATTATGAAATTTATGTCTATATGAATTTGTAAAAACGGTCAAAATGACCGCTCGGCCGTTCAAGTGTTAAACGAATTTACTCATGATTATACCTACATCGAGAGAAAAGTTTGTGCTACAGAGCATTCTAATTGCCCACCTCTTCTAATAGCAAGTGTGTCTAAAATTACAATTTTGCCATCACAAATACATTCCATTGTAAATTACGTAGGTTGATGTAGAGCGTTTAAATGTTGTCAAAAATGGGAAGCATGTTGTCGATTTCTAAACAGAACAAATGGACGCATCGTCTAAATGCAGTACATACGGCCGTCAAGGTACTCCTCGATTTACAGATAGACAACTAAACCAAAACTTCTCATGGTGACACGTGAATATAATGGAAAACGTGGGACCACGTAGTAAAATACCGACGAAACCATGAATTTTATATTATTCACCTATGAATAAAAGAAACAATTAAGTATATTACGTCCCATCGAAGTTCTGATGTGGGCCTTGTATGGCCCAACGTTACACAAATGAAGCTTTAAGGCGATAAGGTAGACTATGTTCAGGATATGGTGTCTCTCATAAGGAATTTTTAGCGAATAAACTTTTGGCATCAAATGAGGCCATGAATAAACTTTCCAAATTTTCAATTTTGATGGATGCTCATTAAGGGGGTCACTTCGGGCCAATATTTGGCCTCCGCGGGCCACCTAGCTCCATTCACTTTTTTTAGTCGAAAAAGGATCCTTAGGTGATGGGTTATGGTGCCCTGAAATTTTATGGCGCTACGGACGATAGAACTTTTAGGAAGGTGTAAGGGGACCAAAAATCATGAATTTTCGGTTTCATGGAAATGGAAAATTTTCTAAAATACTTTCATTAGAAATGTTCTAAGGATTCTAAAACAGTCTTCGTTTTTGTTCTAGCATAAAAACTTAATGAGTTCTATTGTCGCGTCTTACAAGACGCGAATTTTGAAAAAAAAATTACGGCAACATTCTGCGGATCCGTACTGGTCTGCAAAACTGGCGCAGCGTTCTATTTGACTAAAGTGCTCGTGGAAAGAGTTTCTCCCCGGATAATCTTAAGTTTCTGTGTGCTTAGCAGTGTGATCATGTGTCAGAAACTACTAATTTTAATTCTTGTGTTCTCGAACTAGCTATACTTGTTGCTCCGCCACCATGTATTGTGTGTTTGATAGTGGTGAACAGCCGGTTCCTAGAGCATTCTAAGAAATTACTTGAATGATTTTACCAGACTTATGTATCCCGTGGTGGACACCCCAGAAGCGGAGGTGGCGCGTAGTTAGTCACTGGCTTTTCCTTGTCGAAAACCACTTCCGAAATTCCTATATACGCTTTCTGTGCTTTCAGATGTATTTACAGCTAGTATTCCTTGCCCCGCGTTGCTCGGGGTGCGATGCAGTGAGATGTAGCTCTCTTGCTACTATTTGTCTCTAACTTGGCGTCTTTATATCTTTCTCTAACAAATTTTTTCGTCTCTCACCTTCTTTCGTTCTGAGAGTTCGGCTCCGACTCTCGCGCTATGGCGGGTGGATGGCACAAGCCATTTACCTTCTATACGCCTGCTGAACAACGTGATATTGTAATCATTAGGCAGGATTTAGCTAGAGGTGCATATTCCCCTCCTGTTAATCCAGACATTAACTTTGCTAAAGAAGTTAGAGCTGAAGAAACGGATAAAAACAAAATTATCGAACTACTTTCACACACCCATCTTCCCGTATCCCCTTTGATCCAGCCATCGCGCTTTATGAAGGTAGTGAAAATTTAACCTTTCCTTCCCAACACTAATAGTTAAGGGAAAAATTTTCAAAGGTAATTACAGTCATTACCCTGGAGTATCAACAAAATTGCCCTAGCATGTTTTTTTTCTGGGCAAGCACGTGCTTACTTCTCTTGTAAATCGAAAAAAAATATGCTCTGAAAATATATGCTTCCCCGTCAAAAAAATGGTCGAAAAATTAAAAAAAAACAATTTAGTTTTGCTCTATTTTATCTGTAAATACATGTACGAATGAAAAACTTGCTCAAGTTAAATGAAGAAGGTATTAAATGTATTGCGTGGTCCATGAAGCCCACACTGAGTGGATACCAATAGCAAATTGCACCTGTTGAACTTTAGGGATGTCTAAAAACATAGTAGCAGGTGTACCATGAATTGCCCTAATTTTTTGTCATTTAGTTCAAATTTTTTTCCTACTAGTTTAATCACTCAGATATTTTATCAATTTCCCTCAACTGGAAGCACTAGTCATCTGGGAACTGGAGTTCCCGTCGGGAGGCAAAGGGTTAAAGCTCTTTTTTGACCCAAACAATCCCCCCATCACCTATTCCTACTTGGGGAATGGTGTTACCAAAATCATTAGAACCACCAGTTTTCTAGATGCCCCTCCTTGCGCCACCCTTCTTGTTCCACCACGTATAAAACGTCCTGACACTCCTCCTGTTGAGATAGTCTTAGATGAAGATGAAAGTCCCGAGCCTGTCTCATCCGTTACGGTGTCTCTCGCCTCAGGCGTTGGTGATGGCAACCCTGTCATCAGCACAGGGAGTGACGAGCCTATTGCGATTTGTGTTCCTGGCTCGGGCAGTCTTCATCCTTCTCCTTCCTCTTCTACCCACTCCCGTTCTGCCGGCGAGTCTGAGGTTTTTACTGGCATGAATTCTGGCTTCATGTCAGCTATCTTTTCCACACCCATACCCACCACATACAGACGACTAAGTCCGAGAAACGGACTCAAACCCCACTAATCACGAAGATGATCGACGTCAGGAAGACTATTAATGTCATTGCAAATTTAACTGCAGTAACAACATAATCGAAATAATCGAGTTTAAATTAGGTAGTTTTATTGAATGACTTGCTGATAACCACACTCTTGAAGAGTATAGGCCTGACTTAGCCCACCTCCTCCCTTATGACTACGACGATCTGGGATACGCAGACGAGGATTGATCTTTTCTTCTCCTTGCAATGTCTCCTAGTATGTAGGCAACGAATTAGCCCACGACCCAAGAAATGGGCATATACGTCGAAGACACTTCGCTCCGCGAGAGCTACAAAACTTTGAACAAGCCTGAACCCCTCCCTAGTCACCGTACTCTTTACATCGAGTACGCAGAATGGCTCAAAACGTAAAGTCATTACACTGTACCTGTAGAAAGCAGGTATGATGAAGTTTTGAAATTAGAAGATGAACTTGTTTCCGACGCCTGTAACAAATTCGATTCCAACACAGTTAAAGAACAGGTAAGTCAAACCATTAAACAAGTTAACCATAGCGCTCAGAATGTTGACAACCGTCAACAAATACCAGAAACCAAAGTTAAATTGCGACTTGCTGAGCTTAAAGATCGCAATCACAAGACTCCCGAACAACGTGCGCAAGACCATCTTGCCGCTAGGCGACGTATCGAGCACAAAATCGTAAACATGACTATCAACGACATAAGTGGGTTCATTTGCACCCATAAAGCGTGTGCTACCACTGCAGCCTTCATTAGGAAACACCACCGCTATTTCCTTGAAGATGACATCAAATGCAAAGGCCAACCTATGTACGTGTTGGCGAAACAGATCTTTGCCGGGAATACGTTACGTTCAAAGCGTACGCCCTTCATGAAGTATTGGGGTGATGGACTCCCTACAAAGCCCTTCACCAAGATCTCCATAATAGTTTCGACCTAGCCTGGACCCGTAATCTATGCGATGAAGGTGATGTAGAAGCCAACCCTGGTCCTGTGGTTGCCACTACCATGGAACAAATTGAATCCTTCGACACTATTTTAGCCAAAAGTTTCTACTAGAGGTACACGAAGGCTCAGGTCCAGATTGTAGCTTGTATACCATTTCGACGTTGACATCCTTTCCCGAGGTGAGTTAAGCCACGGTCCTTCCGCTGGCGGGTTAAATGCAGCTGTTAAGCGGCCCATACACGATCAATTCTATTGCACAGGTCTGGCTTGCACAATATAATTGACAATTTTCAGTTAGCCACACACGATCAGTATACTTGCACCCAACAGGCGGTTTGTTCTGCTACAAAGTTGGCTGATATACCTGGTCCACTCCAGCGCCATATTTTTCTGAATCGAAAACTTTTCTCAATCCTTTACGATAGTTGGTCGTATATGCATTTACCTTTTTTTCACATCTTCTCTCGTCAAATTTTGGTATTTTTCCTGGATTTCTTCCACCAAGACAGCATCAGCTGCAACTCCCTCCAGCCTGTTGGAGTATTCATCAATTCTTACTTTTATAGAGCTTGTCAAGTTTTAAACTAGACAACATTCCAATACGAATTCAGTGTCTTATATTTCACACATTTTAATCTGTATGCTAATTACTCAATCGGAAAAAGAAAGTAGTTTAGCTTGCACAATAACATTGATGGGCACCCTACACGGTCATTTAATTGCGCAATGCTAGAGACTTGCGCAAAAAATAGCAAGCAGAACTTGATATACTCAATACAATTGCGCAAATCCTCAATATCGCCCATACGCGGTCAATTTAATTGACAATTAAGGGTATTGACAATGATTTTTCGCAATATAATTGATCGTGTATGGGCCGCTGTAGCCCAAATATTAGCGTCAACAATGCCCAAGGCAACATCGATCACAATCAAAATTTATCTGTCCTTGAAACGGTGCTCCTGCCTCGTTCCTTTATTGGTGGTAGAAGATAATGTCATGAAGATGAAAGTGCAAACTCTCAAGGCGAATAAGCTTGGGGCTTCACAATGCACATAGACTGTTGTTAGATTGAGGATTTAATGTAGAATCCTGCTAACTACCTCCTCTTACAACCAGGTTATGTGCTTGGCAGAGCTCGGATCACTGACGGTTATGGCCACAGAGTTGAAGATGATATAACTTTGACTTGAGTAGTAGACAGCGGGCCCCACGATCGTCCTAGTGTCTACGTCACTGTAGAAGGTATAACGTTCATACACGTGTACCTTAATAGGAATTTTGTAGACGGAGATCGACTTCAGAACGATTTCCTTCTTAACGGGTTTTATCCTCGTCCTTGCACTTATAGGACTGGGCTTATCCTAGGCGTTGCGAATCCTACGAGGAACAGACTAGGTGCTCCGCCACTTCTGGTGCTCCGTGGCTTCATGGTAGGCATTTAACTTCCCACATAGCGCATGAGGCCACTGAAGAGACTGACCTCATGCATTCAGTCATAGACATGACTCGTCAAGACCGCACCTTCACAAATCGTAACCAGATGGTAATATCTGGTTTTAAGAAAGAAGACATCACAGTTACTGCTAATTTTAGTCGCGCAGAACATGAGTCTAATGAGCTCATTACCCTTAGATTAGGGAACTACGCTGGGCTGCGTTTACTTCAGTCCGAAGACCTCTCTCAGACCGAGACCCAAATGGAGACAGCCGCTTTCGCTAACACTCCTTGGGCTGAGATAACTCCGGCAGGTACTCAAGATAGGATCCTCGCCATTACCGCTAGTGCAATAGGCTCTTTTGCCAGTCAAGCGAATGAAGCCACTTTTGCCGTCCCAAGCCCCGCCCAACCGGCATTTGGCCCCAGTGTAGAGATGGTGTTGCAGTGAAGGGGTAGCACCACCTCCAACATCAAGAACTGAACACCGTTTGTAATTCATGAAATTTCTGTACGTACACGTGAAAACTTATGTCTGAATCTTTTTTGAAAGTAACTGCACATGTGTATAATGCATGAGCTCCGCATATAGGGAAAGTAGTCATTGAACACAGCCCGGATAAGCTGCACCCTTCCACGCCGAGTGCCAGTTGCGAACTGAGCCCCAGGGTTGCCAGATGGTCTAACCTAAATTTCCCTGTTTTAGTCTCAAAATTTCCCTTTTTTGAGTAAAAATTTCCCTGTTTTGTAGATTCTTTAAACATTTATACGTACATACATAGAATCATATTCCTTTTATAGAGTATACCTATTTCAGTGAATAGGTTTTTTATTTTTCCGTGCAAACATGTTGTAGCACTAATGAGTGGAATGATAGTCGAAAATGGATCTTTAACAACATCTTTTTTAACAACCCTTGCCACCAATGCCAAATACTTTGTACTTCGTTTATATGTTTATTCAACCGTTATCAGATAAAAATAATGATTCTTCAAGAACTCATAAATATTATCACTCACTTCGCCTCTTAAAACATTCTTCACAATTGCAATACACTTAGTCCTACCACATTTGAAGCCTTTCGCAGTCTCCGAATCAGGACAAGCTGCTTTCACAACTGGGACTAAATGTTCAACAATAGAATGCGGAAGATTATGCTCATATAAAAATGCAACAAGTCTAATTTCACCTTCTTCTACTTGTGTATTTTTTCTTCGTTTACTGCCGTTCTACGTATCCAAAGAACTTCTAGTTGTTTTTTCTAATTTCTACATTTTTTGTATTTGTCATTTCCGCATGGTTTTCAATCTCTGATCTGCCAGCTTTTCCATCTATTTACATCACCTAATTTACATCGAAAATATTCTGCTCCTTTTTAATTTCTACTGAGCCACCCTTTGAATTTCATTTCAGGTTCCCACAACTCTAGGTACTTTTGAGTATGAATTAAACGTTAACGTCTTACTTTTGATTGAAGGGTTTCATTCCACTGCTTTACATATTACGTTAATTCACTTCAAAAATTTCAGTAATGCTGAAGCGCGTCTCTTCAATTTCCTCTCGCTACAATCATTACAATGACTAATGCAACTGTGATGATTAGGATCTGTGACTCCGTGAAGCGTGAATCGCGTGAAGTTGAACTGGCGCTGAGCGGTTGCGTTGCATCGGCGCCTCTGATTGCTCCTAGTCAGTGTGTACGCGTACAATACGCGTATCAAAGTTCGAACATGTCCGACAAGTGTTAAAAACTATAAATACTAAGTAGCTTAGCACAAAATGCTAAGTAGCTAATCACTTACATATAATTCTACATGAAAATGAAGTCGCATAGCAAAATTTCCCTGTTTTCATACGTTTTTCGAAGTTTTTTCCCTTTTTCCCTTTGGGACCCATAATTTCCCTAAAGCAGGGAAATATCCCTGCATCTGGCAACCCTGCTGAGCCCATCTCCGTGCCCGGGGCCCAGGGTTTCCACGCGAGGTGACCCTAATTACCCTAGCTGAAGGTTGTGATTACCCCAGATTACCCTAAAACAGCTAATCCTGGCCTAAGATCTATAAGTTAAATAAAAGGACAATGGACTGGTGTCCAGAGCTCCGTCAGTATGAATTAGCACTGTTACATACTGCATGAGCGTCAGGAGGGAAGGCCGGTTATCGGCGTTAGAATGCTGGTTTGATCTCCCAGACGATATCACGTACAAGATGTTTGCCAAATACCTGTCGAGTTATGTTTGATGTCCGCTGTTTTCCAAGGCGCACCTTTTTCAGCGACTCCTGATGTGTGAACATTAATTTCATCAAATCTAAAAGAGGCTCACACAATGAGATAGGTAGATCGAGCTCAGCTAAAAATGCACGAACTTGCAGTTCCACTTTACGAGCACAATTTTCAAGAGAATCATTGGATAGCACGTATCTGGCAATTGATGGGGTTTTCTTCGCCACGATAGATTGTTGTTTGTGTCTCACTGCGAGCAAGTGACGCTTGATCTCCGATTTCCCACAAGTAATGTCGGTTCGACAAACCTTTCAATATGCCACATCATTTTGCTGTGTTGATTATTGAGGACTTGGCTACCCATCCTTCAAACTCAAGATCCGATGTCCACGAATCTCTAAATTTCTGCTGGTAGTTTTTAGCATTCACGTGGAGCTTTTTTCCCACGGGGGTGTTGTTGGCTCTTCCTCATTCGGTGCGTGAGGATCATCTGCCATGCTGCAAGATTTGCAATAATATCTTTACCTATCCCAAGTATAATTATCTATTTTTCATTTCATTTTTCATTCATTCACGCGCTTCAGCCATTCATTCCACATGCTTAATCTAACTTAACACTTTGATCCACTCTCTCTGATAATTTTCTGGCTGTCCTCAAACATGACCTTCGTCATATTTTTTCATTACGGATTTTATCCAATCTTGTTACATCACGTATGCTTCTCAGAGACCGTTGCAATTACATTCAGACATTACCTCATAAATTTGATCGTAAAGCAATCGAATTTATTTATTTCTTAAAGGGCGGGTGAGGAAATTCAGAGCATTTTGGACAAAACTACCTTGCTTTTATTAATATGTAAAAACTATCCTCAACACTCGATTTCTATTAGCCCTAGTTCTTCGATTTAAGCATGATCGTAGCTATATCAAATTCTACGTTCGGGTTACAGCGCATAAGAAAGACAGTGAGAATATAAACATATATTGCAAGTTTTAAGTCAAAAACTGTTCTCTTTTGCTCATAGGAATTTTTATAATTAATTTTATACCTACTAACATACGCCTTCAGCATTTTTTGTAACTAAAAGTGTCTAAGAACATGGTTTAAGTTTTTTGTTTGCATCGCTACAATAACATGCTTCGTTGGCGTGCAATATGGCAAAGAAATCGGACGCCTTCCACCTAATTAGCTGGTAAAATACTGGCGCTGTGGGGTAACTCTGCTGTTAATTCAATCGCTATCCCAAAAATGAACCTATTAATTATTTCTACGATGAAATGTATTAGCTGTGGTATTTAACACTATAACAAACACACATGTCAATATTCTCTTAAAGCTTATAAGCACGCGAACAATCAGAACAAGACAGTGACTTTCGTCGACTGGCTGTTGTGGACACCGATCGAGTTTTTATTAGCGAAATGCAACTCAGAATCATTTGTCAAAACGAAGTGGACAACAGATATTATGGCTTCGTATCTTGACGCCGTCTTTCGTGAGCGATAGCTGATGACATTCAAATGTGCGACATTAATCACAGCAGCAGTGCAGTTTTGTGAACACTAAATTCTGACTCGTTTCATTACATTTCGTTCAAGTGGTGACCAGTAGGGTGCTTGCATATTGGCTTTCAATTTTCAATTTTCGTAGATTAGGCGGGCACTTCCTCCTCGGAGCTCTGATTACCCTAGATTTGGCCATATTCTTTACTACCCTAAACATTACCCTAGGGGACCCTGATTACCCTAAACTAGGGTAATTACCCTGCTCGTGGAAACACTGCTGGGGCCGTCTGCCTACAGCTACCGAAAATTGGCTTCACTTTAGAGCGATGATGCCGGTTCCATCTATCCAAGTTCCTTGGCCCCGACCATAAGCAAAATAGAACTTTTCGTTTCCACTCAACAGTGGCTAGTTTGCCACAAACGGGGAGGAATTTAGTAGTGATTAATCCTGAAATAGTCAACTATGGGCCAATTTCTCAGCAATTATTGATGGCCTTGAACATAGCTTTGCACATGCCATTGCCTTTGGCCAATTTTGCCGTTTACTTGAACACAATGGATATATACACAGGTAATAACGTGGTTAACGGACGTCCAGTGTTCTACCAGTTCAGCGGAGCTCTTGTTTCTTTTCCGGTGGAACTTAATCTGAATGTGTTGATTCCTAGGAATACAGCACAAATTTACGACAATCCAAACAATGCCAACGCTATTTTACAAATAGTCCCTCTTAGCGGACCCGTGGGAAGCATCGATCTTGTTGGAGAAATGCCATTACTGGTGTGCCCTGAAATTAACACTACCTATGCTGACACTGTAGACTACATTCTTTCACACATGCCACATATGCTCAATCCAAATGGTTACCGGTTACTGCAGAAGTTTCTCACGTTATCACAAGGGCAGCATCAAAAGTGATAGAAAACCTCCTTGCGTCACCAAGCACAGTCGATTTGCTGCAACACTACAAAGAAGACTTCAAGAAAATACAACGGGAGTGTAAAACTTTGCAGTTTTCGTACAAGAAAGTTGACGATGGCAAAGAAGAAACGCGCAAGGATGACAGAGTCATTACCTATGAACTCCATGCCGGCGTTCTGCATCGGAGAACGTTACGAGCTGGTCAGTAAACCCCTTGATTTGTAGCACCTGCATGCGTGTGCCCACAAGTCTTGGAAATGGCTCAAAACAATCCGCTTGCTGGCCTCTATTCCCAAGAGAAGACTCAGGCCCGACTAAAACGAGATTTCTACGGGCCGGTCCCAGCAAAGGATGTGGTCAAATACTCTCACTCCTGTCATACCTGCCAGACGTGCGCCCTATCTCGACTTAAAAAAAGGACCATTCTCAACCCCACAGATCACAACTCCATTCTCTGCGCTCAGTGTTGATTTGGTAGGCTCATTGCAACCAGCGGCACGTGGCCACCGATACATCCTCACTGTGGTAGACTAAGCAACTCAGTACGCAGACGCAGCCTCGCTCAGACATATAAATGCCAAAACGGTGGCCCAGAAGCAACTAGAAATTTGCAGCAGAGTTGGTTTCCCTCACACGCTAACGAGCGACAAAGGCACCCAGTTCACAACCGCAACCTTCGAAGCTTTCCTGAAACCCATAGGTATCCAGCACCGATTGACGCCATTATACCATGCCCAATCGAATGGGATAGTCGAATGCATTAACGGTTCACTCGAAGTCATGTTTCGGAACATAGCTGTAGAACTACGAAGAGACTGGGATCAGTATCTACCTTCCCTCCACTTTGCTTGTCGAGACGCTTCTCAGGCCTCAACCGGGTATTCTCCCTTCGAACTCATCAACGGCCATCGTGTTCGTGGACCATTACCGGTGCTCAAAGATTACTAGGCAGATGGAAGCTTGCAAGACGATACAAGCACTGCTCATTATCTAATGGAAATGAAGAACCTATTAAAAAAACATGTAAAATTGCTCGCGAAACAAAAGCCAAGAGGAAACCGCCACGTTTTTCAAGCAGTGGACCAAAATGCGAACCCTAAAGCAAGGAGAAAAAGTCCTCGTGTTTCTGTGGACTCTCAGAAAAAGCTACTAATGACTTGGAAAGGGCCCTATACAGTAAAATCCCGCCTGGGGACCTATACCTATACATTGGATGAGGATTGGAACAACTAAGTTTATTACATCAACCTTCTTCGCCAATACCACGACCGTGAACAGCAAAGCTCCGCCTCACCAAGTGAGAGGGACCTTAAAGGAAGGCGACGAGAGAGTAGGGGAAGTTTTTTGCAGCGGTTGACCTCGCCCTAGAACCCTCCTGTGAAGAAGAAGGGCTCGACCGGAAATAACCAGCGATACCGTCACCCGTCCGAGTAACCATTGAAGATTGCCTCATCTCCTCTTCGTTAACTACAACAAAACACTCGGAACTCCAAAAACTACTTAGAGGTTACCGCGATCTCTTGACAGATGCTCCCGGAAGAACCTGCTCGGCAGTTCATGAAATAAAATTGAAGGATCCTACCAGCATTCGACTTCAATATTCATTCCCACTTCCCCTAGCGCTAGAGCCCAAACTGCAGTCAAGTTTAGAGAAATGGATGCGGATTAGAATCGTGACGCCATCCGCATCACTTTACCATTCGCCGCTTCTTGCCGTCCGGAAGAAAAATGGTACCCACCGATTTTGTCAGGACTGCAGGCACCTCAACAGCCGACGTTATTCGATGCTGACCCAATAGCGGGAACCAAGGCTTTTTTCACCCATTTACACGTTTCCTGCGATGGGTTAAACTGAAGTTCAACATTCAATTCAATATAAAAGATGATTGTAGTTGGTAATTTCAAAAATAGCTAACATTAACTGGATCATGCCTTTATTTAGCTTTCATTAGGTACTTATAGAAATTTAGTTAGTGACTACAGGTCGATTAGCAGCATTATGAAAATACCCTCGGTGACCACCGGTGGGTCCTTTCGCAGGAAACGTGTTAGCTGGCAAAACAATCTTCTGCAAAATTGGCCTGACCAGTGGATATTGGTAGGTACCACTACACCCTGAGTCCCGTCAACACACTGCCGATCAAAACTAGGGCTGGCCTATATGAATTCACGGTCATGCCTTTCGGCCTAGCAAATGCTCCAGCTACTTTTTCCCGCCATATACATCAAGTCACTGCAGGACTTCCAGAGACCGAAGTCTACATGGATGACATCTTACTCGCCTCGATTACCTGGGAAGACCACTGCGCAGCACTAGCTAAAGGTTCGTAGCACTTTCGCGACATGGTCTAGAAGCGAAGCCCTCCAAGCGCGAATTTAGATTTGACAGCCTTCAGTATATGGGTCATCAACTGAGCAGTAATCAGATCCAGCCTCTGGAGAACAGAATCGAAGCGATAAAATTAGCTCCACTCTCAAAAACAAAACGGTAGCTCCGAAGTTTTCTCAGTACAGTTGGATACTACCAACAGTTCATTTCTAACTACTCCCAAACTGACTTCTAAACTCCATAACTTCCTAAAGAACAACTCGCCAGAACGTATACCGATACGACAGAAGACCTGTTCCAAAGTTGGAAAACAGCGTTAGGCAAAAGACCGTTCTTACAGTTACCTCACTCCAGATGTCCTTCCATTCTAAAGGCCCGTTTACACTAGGGGCGTCACGCGGGCGTCAAGCGCCTCACCGCCCCTCTGTGCAGCAACTACGTGCGCTTCAGGCGGGCATCCGAGTGATTGACCAGCTAGCTATTCACAGCCGCTGAGCCGCCCTGCCTCATGCAACACAGTCGCAGTACTCAGTCAGCTTCTATCCCTATGGGAGGTAGTCAATGCGTTACCGCTTCAGCTTGAACTATGGAGAGCAACGCTATGTATGCACGGTCTCATTCTTTAATAGAAACCTTAATTGAGCTATACAGAGCAAATGCCATTTATGTATTTAAAATTATCTTTTCACCTTAGCTCATGTGTTTTAAGTACATTTTGCAATAAAAATACTGGGAAATACGTCTATCTTTGTTTTTTTATGGAAATTTTGTGTCAAAAATTTCTACCATTCTAAGAACTTGTTCATTAAATAATTTTTTTTGCTATATTGAAATGAACTGGAAATGTGACTGTTATTTTTAAATCAAATATTGATTCAACAATGAAATTATATAGAAAGGATTTAATAAACAAAATGAAAAAAAATTGAAAAATAATTGATGACTACCTTCAAGTAGTCATCCTTTAATACAGCTTCACATGTTTCAATAACAATTGAACTCAATGCAGATTTTGAATGCAGTCTTGTTTAGTTTCGAAAATCCAGTTTATTTTCAACTGTAAGTTCGCTGAAGATGTGAGTGTAGTAACCCCTCTCGTCTCTTCACTGCAACCATTTTTCAACCAAAATGCTGCAATGCCTACCTTTTTTCTCTTCACAGCAGCATACCATAAAATGATTTCCCTTTAGCTCTTCTTCACTCACATCCATGCTCACAGGTGTCTAGATGCCGACTGAATTGTGAGACAGGCGCGTGTATCGAAAAATGAGTGTGAACAGTTGTGGGCGTCAAGCGTCAAGCGCTGCAGGAAGCGCGCGTCAAGCGCTTGCCCAACCCTGTCGTTGCCCCGATGTAAACGGGCCTTAAGGGGTGTTTACACTAGGGGACATTTCAACCTTGAGGCGCGACTCGTGTAGATGAGGCTCACCACTGAGGCTCAAATTTGTGTTTGTGAGCCCGAAGTTCCCTATTCGCTCTGATCGAAATCATGAGGCGCGCCGCACGTGAGCCTCGCAGCTCAGTCCCCGGTCAGTGTGTAGTTAGCAGTCATTGGTTGAGGTGTAGCCCTTTGCTCATCGATTACAGCTGACATAACGCTGCCACGAGAAACTGCATTGCTTTTAATTGAAATTTACTAGGCCCATCAATGCATTTGGCAGACCAAAAGCTGCGAACATAAGGAGGCTGCTTTCCATTATATTTGAATTAAATAAAAACGAATATAGTATCATTTCACTCATGCAAATAAAAAAGAGATTACGTAGTTTATGATGCAGCAGCAATTTTCAGGCGACCTCGTCGACTGCAAACCATCTTTTGTAGCAGCTGGCCACACACTGAATGATTTTGAGCAGCGCGCGCTCCGTGGCACGCTCCATGTCTAGTCTAAACGCACAAGGCTCATGTGAACCTCAGCACGAGGCGTCTACACGTGAGCCAGCAGCAAAATGGATACCAGTGTAAACAGGGCTTTAAGGACGGATGCCTCCCAAACAGGATTCAGAGCGACTCTCCTCCAACCAAGCAAACTAGACTTCTGTCACTACGCACCAGTAGCATATGCTCTCACGTCGACTTTGGGGAGCAGAAATATATTATTCTACCATAGAAAGAAGAAGCGCTATGCATCTACTGGGCTTTACAGAAGTTTGAGGTCTATCTGCATGGACAAGAATTTACGTTACAAACCGAACATCACCGGTCCTTTATTACAACAGGCAGACAAGTTAAACCCCAGATTGAAACGCTGGGTTTTGGTATTTCACCCTTTTTAGGCCCCTAGGAAAACACCTTTCCGGAGTCGACAACCACCTTGGTGATTTTCTGTCTCAGCTATAGTGGCAGAGATACCCACTCCCGGGTATATCAGGCAGCACATGTGATGTCGAATCCAGCATTCAATAGTTATCCATAGTAGGCAATGTTTTCTTTCAAGTGTTTGACCTGTGGCATGGCGAACAATAGACTAGTTAACCCAATTTTCGCATCCCAATGTTGAAAGCGTTTCCTCTCTCTTTTTTATACCGGCTTGAGACCCAAGAGACACCTCGCCTTAAAAGGGATTTAAGGGACCACCTTGGGAGGGCAAACCCTTCAACATTTGTTTTGTTCAACATAGTTTTGTGCTCGCCGTGGCACAGTGGTTAAGGGATCGCCCTTGTATGTTGGAGACGAGGGTTCGTATCCCGGCGCCGGCGAGGCGATTTTCACTGTTGGGTATAAGGGAAAGCTCAAGCACAATACCCCACTCAACCCAGGTGTCGGAACTGGGTACCGCTTTACGGGGGAACCGTCATGGTGTCCTCTATATTGTGTTGATTATAAGACATTTGAAAAACAATGCTCAAGATCATATGTATCAGGCTTGATTGGAAATAAAGCATCCCAAAGATGCCGATGTTTGTTTGTTTGTTGTTGGTTCCCCAATTAAGTCAATTGTCGTAGTCCAGCGAATCACGTATTACTCTGAAAAGCTCTAACGGAATCATACGGCGTAGACAGTTGTACGTCTTCCTTACGGTACCGCCGTATTTCAGCACGAACAGAAATTCTTTTCTGTTACTCTGACGGACTAATTACGGCGTAGGCAGTACCCACACAAACCTCAGGACGACAAGTGTCCAGTAGAGTGAATTGGGGATTACAAAGAAATACTCATACGGCGTAGACAGTTGTACGTCTTCCAAACGGTATCACTTTAGTTCGGCATAAATAGAAATTTTTTCTGTTGCTCTAACGGACTAATAAAGGCGTAAGCCGTGCCCACACGAATCGCAGGCATTTCTTCAAAATTTTACATTTATGCTATCGTAATTTGTTGCACATGCTCATCACAGTATATGGCGATTTAGAAAGCGAAAAACCTTTTTTTGAGAAGGATTCTCTGATGAATTCACTCTATGTAACTGTATTTACTGACACACCATCAACTGCTACAAGGTTAGTCACTTGTTCTTCAGGAGTACTTTAATGCACCGTTACGAAATTTGTTATTTATATTTATTTAGGTTAAGTTCTTTTACTACTGCTCTCCCTGCATGAAGGGGCTTTGTTCCAAAACGAATTATGTCTTCTGAGCTACTGGTTGACGGAACTGGATCTACAGTTCCAGGCTTCAATATATTGTGTTTACTCTTCAGGTGACGTAACAAGCCACTGGTAAACCAGCCTTGCAGAGTAAACTCTTGTCGCTCTTTATACCTCGCATTTTCTTCAGTTACATGTGTAACATAGTGTCGCCACACAAAGGCTTTAGTTTCAACAACATCGGCCGTTGCCATCGTATCTATCACGGACTATTCTTTATTACCTGTAAAATCAAACCACAAAATAAATTCTGATGCAATAGTTGAACTATATTGAGACTACTGTACACAGCTTGTCAAAAATGATGGGATTCAATACATTATTTGAACAAATTTTCGTTCTTGAGTTTATTCCAAAGGTAACTTATCTTATTTTTCTTCCAATGTTGATTCATACTCATACCTGAGAGAGTTTGCCCTCCTCTGTATTAGCGCCTGATAGCAACGAAAACCTATTTTTTGTTGGTGCTCTGAAGTTTTTAGGAGTAGAGGGTTGATCATTTGAAGGTAAACAATGGTTCATGCTGCTGGAGATTTCACTTGGAAAGGCTGCCAACTTGAAATAACCATTCAATTCATTTTGCTGTTTCGCTTCATTGTTAGAGTATTCAATTTATCATTTAAGTCATGGGAGTTTCTGACACAGGAGATAAAATGTACAGTGGGTTTTAAAGGTGATCCTAAATGCAATTTGTTGAAGGAAATGATGCGTTTTTTCTCCCCTGCAAGGTCAAGTGCGGACATTGTCGCAAGCTTCATTGACGGTAACAGCCAAGGAGGTTGAATGGGGGAGGCGGCATCGCCATCTATTGCCAGTCAAGCGAGAAAAGCCACATCTGCCGTTCCAAGCCCCGCTCAGTCGGCGCTCACCCAGCATTTGTCCCCTGATGTAGAGGTGGTGCGGCAGTAGGAGGATACCACCTCTTCCAACATCAGGAACTGAACACCAAACTGCGAAATGACAGACTTTCGGTACTCTGTGCCGTACTTTTTTTCTTAGGCATATAATTTAATAATTGTCCTTGCTGAATGATAAAAAAAAACATTTACGTAGAAAAATTTATTCAACATCTTACATCAGTTATGTAAAGAAATGAAAAATTACATACAATTTACATACATGATATTTTTCTGAGTGTTCTAACTTAATAAAAAACATTTTTAAAACCATAGAGTAATTTAATATTGTTGCACAGAGCAAGTTTGATAGACTATAGGCATTATATTTGCATACCTAAAAATAAGGTTAATTCATTGGAAATCTAAGGGCTGAAGTTTCTCTGTTTATGGATGGTTTTGTTAAATTGTTTAGTAGAGTGATGGCATCATGAAGTAATATATTGAGATAAAAAACATCTTATTAATAAATAAACATGATTATATAGAGGATCAACTTTGAAAGAGTGGTTGTAAAGTGAAGTGAACAGTTTACTTTTAATACAAATACGAAGTGCAGAATTAACCATTTTTTGAAATTGTAAATATTTGGATTCATACACATAGCAAGATCTTGCTGACAATCATTTTCAGCAATTAAACATTAGCCAATAACATCCTTTGATGTATAAGTCAATAGCAAATTCTCTTTAAGATCAATTAACTATAAGGAATTTCTACTACCAGTAATTTGTCAAAGAGAAATTACAAATGATTCGTTACAAAGAAAATTTTTTCATTTATTTTCTATGTATCCTCCTATTTAGAAACAATGTTATAAAATACCTTGAATTAGAGAAAAATTATAACAATATTCTGTTTACTACCATCTTGGTACATGTATGGTCTTTGCATGAATCTTTACATTGAACATCGTCAGTCATAATTCTTTTCTTAGAACACGAATTTTTACCCTCTGCTATAGTGGAAGATGAGATTAATAAAAATGGGTTGCTTTTACTAAATGTTGTCAAAATTGTTACATCTTCAAAAGATGTACAGTAACCATTAAAGGACATCTTTTATTTTGTTTTGAATAAGATTAAGATTATAAGTTAGTTTAAGCCTCCCTAACCGCCACAAAAAAGAGCGTATCGAAGAGAGGAAGGAGGAAGGCACCATTCAGTATGGAGAGAAGTGAATGAGGAATCAATTTCAGAAAGGGCATACAAACAAGATGAGAAGATGAGAAAGAAGTTCATAAAATAAGATAAAAGTTGAAGAAGAAAGTCAGAGGTGCTGAAAACAGGACAATAGTGAACCGAAAAAAGGTGGTCCTCAACATAACAAAAAACATTTTATTTCACCAATAAAAAGGCCTACCCAACTCTCAGCTTGGGCCCTCACAATTTTCCCTTGGGAGCGCTAATTCCCATAGATTTGTTTGAATAAATAGATGTTAAACAGGAACAAGCAATTGTTTAGCTGTTGGGTTGTTATTCCAACCACCTCTGCTTCTAATGTTTAATTAGAACATTTTTAGAACATTAGAACATTCGGTGGTTGTTATTGCAATCACCGAAAATTAGTTCTAAATGATTTTGATTTATTTTAAACATAAAGAAAAACTCATACCCAGTCCTACCAATTTGTAGAGTAAGTTTTTAATGCTATTAATACAAATTGGATATCCAATTAATCCTGTTTTCCTGACTGACTCGCACACTACTTTGCCAGATGTTGGGCTGCAAAGCGATTGTATGTAGGAAGTGTCTTCATCAAGGGTAGAAAATACATTGCTGGTAATATTTAGGTTAATAGGTTTTACATATCCACACGACTAATTATTTTCAGAAATTAATATATCAAAGTCACTAATAAATTTTATTAGAACCTCGCTACTGCTAAAACCGCCAATATTATTATTGAGACAAAATTGTAATCCATCTGCAATAGATTCATTTAAAAGTTGAGCACCAAGTTCCACATTCATCTTTTTTCAAAAAGTGTATGTGCTTTAATTTTAACTCATTTGCCAAATGTATTCATGTTGAAGTTTGTTATTCATAAAAAATCTGTACGTATTTGTGAAAACATGTCTGAATGTTTTTTGGAAGTATTACTGCTCTTATGCATAATGCATGAAAGCGGCATATTGAAAGTGTAGTCCTTGAACATGGATAAGCAGCGTCCTACTTCTCTGACGGCTTGGTCAGCGGTTTTAATGTTGCCGGACATGTCTACAAGACCGTGTGGCTCTTGTCCTCCCTCACTATGTGCTTGTGTCTGTTTAGCAGGATCGAATCCTGGCACAGGAGGTTGCATGCACTCGTACAAACAGTTGTTTTCGTAAAAGATCACTATTTGATCTCGAGTGAAGCATGAGATATTCGCAGCTCTCTTAATTAAGTCAGATCCTTTCTTTACGGCTTTCTCGTAGCCAAAAAAGGTCATATTTAAAGACTCTTACGTCATGCCAAAAATCAAACCATTCTTCCTCCTCGTATAAATAACAGATCAAAAGAACGTCGGCAGTGAATACATAGTCGTATCCACTGACTGCGTGATGAATGGTATCTAAATTTTTTTTTGGAAATTAAGGGAGCAAAATCCCAGAAACGGATGTTATAAACTGAAAGGTCGCCTTTAGATCTAGCAGGGCAACAGCCAGCGGAAGAATATTATTCGTCTTTACCTACAAAAATTTATCGAAAGAGGTAGTTCTCAGGTTCATCTTTCTTTTTTGACTCTAGTTTTCGAATTGAACTCTTTAAGATATTCAAATAGTTAATGTCAGTCAAAAGTTTCCTGTCAGCACGGAGGGAGCGAAGTACAGTCATTGGCAAAAGTTTAAGACCAAATTTCACACACTCTTTAGTAGAGTTTGGTACAAGTTATGAAAGTGTGGCGGATGTAAGGATTGACAAGCGGTCAGAGGTACAGTTCTGTGGTCAGAGAAGTGTTTTGTTGCTTCAGCCATGGAGCTAGGATATATGGAGGGAGCATTGCGCACTCCGATCGGGCTCAATTTGGCGGCAAAAGTTGAAACACTCGGGCACTCTCAATGCCCGAAACGTCACAATTCTGAGCCAACCACAGACGCTTGGCTGAAGTTGGCTCCACCCACCTTCCCTACAACCCCACCAGTGTTTCCACGAGCAGGGTAATTACCCTGGTTTAGGGTAATCAGGGGTCCCCTAGGGTAATGTTTAGGGTAGTGAAGAATATGGCCAAATCTAGGATAATCAGAGCTCCGAGGAGGAAGTGCCCGCCTAATCTACGAAAATTGAAAATTGAAAGCCAATATGCAAGCACCCTACTGGTCACCACTTGAACGAAATGTAATGAAACGAGTCAGAATTTAGTGTTCACAAAACTGCACTGCTGCTGTGATTAATGTCGCACATTTGAATGTCATCAGCTATCGCTCACGAAAGACGGCGTCAAGATACGAAGCCATAATATCTGTTGTCCACTTCGTTTTGACAAATGATTCTGAGTTGCATTTCGCTTATAAAAACTCGATCGGTGTCCACAACAGCCAGTCGACGAAAGTCACTGTCTTGTTCTGATTGTTCGCGTGCTTATAAGCTTAAAGAGAATATTGACATGTGTGTTTGTTATAGTGTTAAATACCACAGCTAATACATTTCATCGTAGAAATAATTAATCGTTTCATTCTTGGGATAGCGATTGAATTAACAGCAGAGTTACCCCACAACGCCGGTATTTTACCAGCTAATTAAGTGGAAGGCGTCCTATTTCTTTGCCATATTGCACGCCAACGAAGCATGTTACTGTAGCGATGCAAACAAAAAATTTAAACCATGTTCTTTGACACTTTGAGTTACAAAAAATGCTGAAGGCGTATGTTAGTAGGTATAAAATAATTAAAAAAATTCATATGAGCAAAAGAGAACAGTTTTTGACTTAAAACTTGCAATATATGTTTATATTCTCACTGTCTTTCTTATGCGCTGTAACCCGGACGTAGAATTTGATATAGCTACGATCATTCTTAAATCGAAGAACTAGGGCTTTTAGAAACAGAGTGTTGAGGATAGTTTTTACATATTAATAAAAGCAAGGTAGTTTTGTCCAAAATGCTCTGAATTTCCTCACCAGCCCTTTCAGAAATAAATCAATTTGATTGCTTTACGACCAACTTTATGAGTTGATGAGTGAATGTAATTGCAACGAATTTTCTGAGAAGCACACGTGATGTAACAAGATTGGATAAAATCCGTAATGAAAAAATATGACGAAGGTCATGTGTGAGGACAGCCAGAAAGTTATCAGAGAGAGTGGATCAAAGTGTTAAGTTAGATTAAGCATGTGGAATAAATGGCTGAAGCGCGTGAATGAATGAAAAATGAAATGAAAAATAGATAATTATACTTGGGATAGGTAAAGATATTATTGCAAATCTTGCAGCATGGCAGATGATCATCACGCACCGAATGAGGAAGAGCCAACAACACCCCCGTGGGAGAAAAGTTCCACGTGAATGCTAAAAACTACCAGCAGAAATTTAAAGATTCGTGGACATCGGATCTTGAGTTTGAAGGATGGGTAGCAAGTCCTCAATAATCAACAGAGCAAATGATGTGGCATATTGAAAGGTTTGTCGAACCGACATTACTTGTGGGAAATCGGAGATCAAGCGTCACTTGCTCGCAGTGAGACACAAACAACAATCCATCGTGGCGAAGAAAACCCCATCAATTGCCAGATACGTGCTATCGAATGATTCTCTTGAAAATTGTGCTCGTAAAGTGGAACTGCAAGTTCGTGCATTTTTAGCTGAGCACGATCTATCCATCTCATTGTGTGAGCCTCTTTTAGATTTGATGAAATTAATGTTCACACATCAGGAGTCGCTGAAAAAGGTGCGCCTTGGAAAACAGCGGACATCAAACATAACTCGACAGGTATTTGGCAAACATCTTGTACGTGATATCGTCTGGAGTCGCACATCAGGAGCCGCTGAAAAAGGTGCGCCTTGGAAAACAGCGGGCATCAAACATAATTCGACCGGTATTTGGCAAACATCTTGTACGTGATATCGTCTGGGAGATCAAACCAGCATTCTAACGCCGATAACCGGCCTTCCCTCCTGACGCTCATGCAGTATGTAACACAGTGCTAATTCATACTTACGGAGCTCTGGAAACCAGACCATTGTCCTTTTATTAACTTATAGATCTTAGGTCAGGATTAGCTGTTTTAGGGTAATCTGGGGTAATCACAACCTTCAGCTAGGGTAATTAGGGTCACCTCGCGTGGAAACCCTGAACCCCACCTCATTTTCCAAAGCAAGATTAGTACCTCACCACAAGTCAGAGGGTGAGGTGTGCGTGCAAGTCGCTCTAACTTGTTATAATCAAGGGCCTGTAATTTTTAAAGTTTTAAACTCTTAATGTATCGTTGCTAGTAATTTTGATATTATTAAGTGTCCTCAAGTGAGGAAACACAATTTATTATCTTTCGTAGTCTTAGAATCCCAAATTAATGATTGACGCTGGAAAACGGCTGGAAAAGCATTCAGCGAGCGTGTGCGCACTCTAGCGTAGCCAGTGGGTAACTGACGTCCGTGCTGACGTCACACTTGCGAGACGGCTATTGGTTACCACAAACATTGGAGAAATCTCAAATACAGGTTCTCTTCACAGACGGCTATGCTCCCTCCATATATCCTCCCTCCACGGCTTCAGCTATCTCACAGCACTCACAGGGGAAGGTTGCAACTGTAGGCGAGCTGAACATTTATTCCTAAGAAAAGAGCAGAAAAACTTCCCTCTCCAAAGCCAAGAGGGCTCAAATTTTGCTTTTACATGACGAAAGTTATCCTGAACGACAGATTTCCGTTATGATAAGATGCAGCAAGACTGCTGTTACCATTCCAAAACGCAAGTTTGAAAAAGGTGGCTGGTAATCAGAGAAGAAGAGGTCGGGGAGTCCAAGGAAAACGACTAGCCGTGATGACAACATGATGAAGCGGACTGTTGCAAGATCTCCAACAAGTTCCTGCAAGAAAATTTAAGCAAGGTTTCTTCAAAAAGGATGTGAGTTGAGCATTAGTACTGTACGTGCAGGTAAACAGGAAACACTTGTGAGCTTGGCGCGGAGTTTATTTAGCTAGATGTTGACAGAAGGCGAGATGTTGAGGGATTGAGCACCCGGCCTCGATAAGAGCGGCCCTTTATAAGTGCCCTCCAGATACAGAAGGTCTACTACAGATACAGAAGGTCTACTACAGATAAACATGTGCGGAGATGGCCGCACATTGCTCCCCCTCACCGAATGTTGAGAGCACCACACAAAAATAATAAATTCTTTAAACGAAATTTAAGACTTCGCAGAAGGTAAAGCACTCAATGAAAGTACAATTCATGAATTGACAATAAACTGTTTGAGAGGAAAAAAAAATTAAACGACAATTCTAACGAAAAGAACTATTATGTACATTAAATTACGTTAACCTTATCGCAATTTGTATTTATCAAAAGCAAAAATGTAATAACTGTTATCACGCCAAGCCTTATTATAGTTTCAAGCAAAACAATCAATCACGAGGGTAACTCTAGCGAACATTATTTATACGTACCCTATCGCAAAAAACTCAATACATCACTAAAATCATAGTTCAAAACACAAGAACCGATTACATCACCCAAAAAGATATAGAATAAACGCAAGCAGCTGGATTATAGGTAACGCATTCAACGCATTAAAAACTAGAACGCGGAAGATGAATAGCAAAATGTCCGTAGCTCCAACGAAAACACAATAAACCGTAGAAAAGAAGCATTTACGGTTACTTCAATATTACTACACTAAGAAATGATTATAGGGTAAGGCACAAACACGTTGATTAATAAAACGCACAACTAAAGGTAGAATCAAAGCTCTAAAACTAGAACACGGTAAAACGCATGCTAAATAAATTCAATTGTTAAATTCAAATGCTTTTTACCAATTCTCCCCCTGCCGAATCAGTTAGATTATCCATATGATAAAAATAATCGGGACGCTAAAACTCGCTTAAAGAACAAGCCAAAAAAAAAAAATTTTTTAGAACACCAAAAAATAAAATTAATTCACCGCAGAAAAATAATATTTTAAGCAAAAACCGCATTCAACTATACTGCTAAAACATTTTTGAAAATTCATTAAAATTCATTAAAATTCGGAACTCATTAAATCAATCACCCTTTAAGAAAAGGATTCAACCAATTTTTAGTACGATTTCAACACAACCTAGGGCATGTGAGCATAAAAAACTTAATAACTAAAAAGCAAAAAATTAGCGAAAGCCAGGAAAAATACGCAAAGCAAAGCAATTTACTTACCGTGCAATATAAATTCGCTGCACGTCGTCAGCCTCGTTGAATGATGCAAAGGATCAAAATAGTAAAACGCCATCCTATCCATTAACACGTCAATTCAACTTAAATCAACTCGCTAATTTACGCAATAAATACCGGAGTTACCACAAAAACATTTTCCGATTCCGGTAAACCAATATATGTGAGAACATTTCCAAACATTCGCAAGAAATTTTTCGCAAGCAATTGGGAATAATGCCATCAAAATAATTACGCCATCGAAATACCTTACTTAAAATTAGCGATGGTTACACAAAACTCTTAACAAAAATTAATACTCAAAATACTTAGTAAAATCTTAATTCTTAGACATCAATTTACGCGTCAATATTAAAGGAAAATATTAAAGAAAAAAAAACACAGTAATTTAGTTTAGAATCACATAGACCCTTAACGCGTTTGCGTTTTCGCATTTTTTCAAACACAGCGCGCCAGATTTTCAATTAATTCATTTTTCAATTAATTCAATTTTTTCACTTCTCTAAATTTTGTTTACTCTTCCCACATTTTCAAGTATAATCTCTTCTCAAACGTTCTGTTCACCCCTGGGCCCCCCACGGCCCAGTCGTCGCAGTTGGTAGTCTTCAAGCCTTTCGGCCCGATCACCCAACGACTCCTGTGCACGCTTGGTATTATATAGCATCGCACCTAAAACCACTGTCGTGACGACTAGTATCATGGTTACTATGTCCGTGACACTATCCGGGAGGTAATCCACCCGGGAGCTGGTCCTAAGTAATTCCTTGAGAAGCTCGTCACTTGGTCCTTGGTTTTTCGCAATAACTGCAGACAACTTATCCACGTCGATTGACACTTGATTCCCCATATTGAATCTCTCCATGCAGCTCCTGCAAGGAACAGATACAGAAAATATTAGCATGGCCGTTACAAAAATAAAATAAATACAACATATAATTTGGTATCAGATCTCGGTTGCCTGACAACAGTCATTGTACAACCGTAAAGACATAAACGCTGATCTTATCGGAAAAAATTATATCCGGTGACAAGCCACCTTTCTCACGAACGTACTCTAAATTCGCTGACTGCCGGCCATTCCGACGGGACAAAAATAGCCCGGCGCTAGACTGCAGCATACGGCCGCAGCGTCAAAACAACCCATCTCGCAAGGTGAACAGCAACCTCAGCGATTTGCAAGTCGCCTTTGTCGCATCCGTTCATGATTAAAACTGTCAATTTAGCAAAACGGATGTCTGAGTGAATTCAATTAAAAATTTAATGGAACGTCTTAGCGACAGCTAGACGAGACAGTACAAATTCCTCTGGGGTAAATGTCTAACATTTACATCAAATTATTTGAGCAGAAAGCAACAGTAAGCTTAACATACAAAAATACAACGCATTGGTTATTGAGATTAACATGAACGCAAAGCATAATGCATATAGCGAAAAAATGCTTCTAAAATTATGGTTATATTCCTTAACATTATTGAGACAGTAAAACAACGGTAAACAGGTAAAATAAACGGTAAAACGGAGTAAATAACGATAAAAAGGTAAATCGCTATTCTTCGATTAGTTAGCACGTCATACAGTCCAATGAATTCGTCGTTTTAACTCACAGATTTTAACTTTTTGAGTGGTAAAATATGATTAAGGTTACTTCTAACGATTTTCGATCCAATTTTAATATCAGCGTAATTACGTTTAACCTTTTGGACTACTGCTGGACCAATCCAAGTTAATTCAAGTTTATGGGTCTTGTTATGATTCCTTAGTAGGACTCTATCACCTACTTGAATATCCTTATTGCGCCGCTTAAGGTTTCTATAGAGATTTCGCTCTGTTGTGTTGTTAATAATTAAATTTCGTATATTTTCTACTGTTCGCACGGCTTCTCTAGCTCTAATATTCACTAAATCTATTTCTTCATCAAAACTGTAAATGACTGAATCGAAACTGTCAGACTGATAGTAAGCACACGTATCGCGATTGAACATAATATAGCTTGGTGTTTCGCCAATGGTAGAGTTTAAAGAATTATTCAAGGCATTTTCTACTACTTCCAATAATTGGTCCCACTCTACATTAACAAGTGTATGAATGTAGAGCTTCAACAGATTCGTAATTTTTTTATTGTTGCGCTCCACAATTGCGTTAGAATGTGGGCTGTAAGCCAAAACTTCCCGTTTTGAAATGGCATGTAATTTCGCAAATTGTTTGAGAGCCACTGATTTAAATTCCCACGCATTATCTGAAATGAGCGTCTTAGGGTAACCTAGTAAGGAGAAACAGTTGCTTAAGCAAGAAATCACTGTTTCTGTATTTCGATTTGAAATGGCATATAAACGACAAAATCTCGAGAAAAGGTCGATCACCACGAGAATATATTTATGTCCATTATCAGTTACTTTAAGTGGGCCAAGCAGATCAATTGATACAACTTCGAAAGGTTCTGTAGCTATTGGAGCTGTTAAAATTTTAATTGGAACTGATGGTCGTGCTTTGATAATTTTGCACACCTCGCAATGTTGAACAAGTTTGCGCACAATGGTTTTCTCTAACTGATTCCAATATTTTAACTTAAATTTAAACAAAGTGTGCTTGTAGTCCGTGTGGTATAGAGTGTGTATGGCCAGAATGGCCTTACTCATTAAAGAAATTGGTACAACTGCTGTGAGTATCGTACTCGGTCGATTATCAATCTCTCTACGTCGATAAAGAATATCATTCAGAATTAAAAATTTTTGCAAATCTGGGATAGTCGAAATACTGTCATGTGATAAAGCATTCTTAATTTCTATGCAAAATGCGTCGCTGTTTTGTTCGTCGATAAACTCCCTAATCGTCCAAGATATCTCAGACTCTGTCGGTACATAATTTATCAGCGCCGGACGCGCGTCTCTGTCTGCTGCATTGTCAGCATTGTCTCGAGTCGGAGGCAGGTCAACTACCTCGCTTCCTGTCATGTGTTTGCGTCGTGCTCGAGTCTCCACCACACAAACTTCTGATTCAAATGCGACTTCCAAATCACTACAAGAATTTAGTTCCTTAAGGTTTAACTTCTCGTTATTAACAGGCAATCTGCTTAAATAGTCTGCGACAACGTTTTCTCTACCAGGTAGATATTTTACAACTGGATCAAAGGAATGTACATTTAGGCACCATCTCGACATGTTCGTGTCGTCAGGGAGTTTTTTATTAAAAAGGGGCGCTAAAGGTTTGTGGTCTGAGTATACCCGGACAGGGTAACCCGTTATTAAATACTTAAAGTGTTTTAGAGCTGAATGAATTGCGAAGAATTCTTTTTTCGTAGTAGCGTATCTTCGCTGGCTCGAATTTAAATTTTTACTAAAATAAGCTATAGGTCTTAGAATTTTGTCGCTTGAATCATCCGCTTGCATTATAACAGCACCAATTCCGGTATTGGAAGCGTCCGTAAAAACATGAAAGTCCTTGGTATAGTCAGGATGTCTTAGAACTGTGTCAGAAGTTAGTGACAACTTCAGAAAATCAAAACTTCTCTGACACTCGTCGGTCCAAGTATAACCTACATTTTTCCGCAAAAGGTTATACAAGGGGTAAGCTACTTCTGCAAAGTTGGGTAAAAAATTTCGGAAATAATTCGCCAACCCTAAAAACTGTTGCAGTTCCTTCACATTGGTCGGCGCTCGGCAATTTTGTAACTTCTCTGAATGTTTACACTTAATACCGTCAGCGGCAATGGTATGGCCCAAATATTCGAGCTCTTTTTTAAAGAAATGGCATTTCTCAAGCTTTAAGGATAATTTACCGGATCGCAGCATCTTAAGCACAATCTCTATATCAATCAAGTGCTGATCCTTATTTTTTGAAAACACCAATATATCATCTAGGAATACGAAAGCTAGTTTACCCAGAATGGGTGCAAGAGCAGATGTCATGACTCTTTGAAATATTCCCGGGGACGTAGAAAGTCCGAATGGTACACGACAGAATTGATATTTACGGTAATTAACGCTAAATGCCGTGTATTTCCTGCTCTCTTTTTCTAACTCTATTTGATGAAATGCCGAGCGAAGATCAAGGTTAGAAAACCACGTGTTACCGCCTAACGTCGATAAGATGTCGTCAATGCGGGGAATTGGGTAAGAATGTTTAATCAAAACCTTATTCAATGCACGGAAATCTATCACGGGACGCAAATCTCCTGACTTCTTTTTAACTACAATGACAGGGAAATTGAACTCAGAAGATGACTCCTCTATTATTCCCTGATCAAGCATATCGTTAGTTATTCTCATAACCTCTTCTTGGTACTTATGAGGTATTCTGTAGGGAGCTAAATTTAATACAGGCGCATCAGTTTTCAACTGAATATGATGCTTCAAGATATTCGTTACACCTATTTTTTCGCCTTCCAAAGTTACTACATCCCGGTACTTATTTAACAATTTAACTAAAGGAAATTGTACGTCATCTTCCTTACATGAAATATCATTTACCGTCAACTCACGTCTTAACTCCTTTTCTCCACTTATTAAACCTGCATCTACTTCTGCATAGTTTTCCAACTCCTTATCATTAACAAGAATTTCACCTCTGCCACGAGTATCAGCATCCCACACAAGTTTACTATCGACTATGGCATTCCTTCCACCACATGTCGATTTAACTTTCGCCGTATCTGACCCCGCAACAAAATTTACTTCAACTTCACACGCATCTCTGAGCGCTGTGTCAACACTTGTTAAATACATTTCGCTCTCAATATCATCAGATTTTATCAATTCCACGTGGCATAGCATCGTGTTCTCAGAGAAGTACAACGTCTCCTCGTTAGCATTTAGAATCATGACTGGTACCACACCGTCTTCATTTACTTGCACAATTGAGTCAGCTATTAAAGCACCATTATCGAGACATCTTTTTATAATCATGTATTCTCCTGGCACTGGTTTCTTAAGGAAGCCATAAATGACATTAAGTGAATTCCCAGGCACTTCAGCCTGATTGCAATGAACGATTAATTGCTTCGTACTCAATGTCTGTGCCTGAGCTACCGCAGCTCTCATTGTCTCGCAGTCAGCATTTTTTCTCCTGCAGTCAGCATTGTTTCTGCCGCAGTCATCATTTTTCCTGCTGCAGTCATCAATTTTTAATTGCCTCCTGTTGCTCTTCCTCGCAACAGCAATCTCAGACAACAGACAGTCGCTGTTAACTATCTTTCTCATTACTACTTCTCTACTTAACAATGGTTCCATATTTAAATCTTGAAAAGGAATTGCGACATTATTCCAAAGAAGTTCCTTCTCTCTGAAGTTTATTACGGCGTCTTTTAAGACGTCACGACCTAGAATTAAATCATAATTAAATTTGGCTTCACGGACAATGAGTGCACTTGTTTTAATTACTTTACTTGTGCCGGGAATTTTAATAGCTAACTCCACTTCACCAGTGACGTCACTTTTTCCGTTCACGCCTTTCACTCTCAATTTACTCGGTTTTACTTCCTCACTTAGATTTTTAACCTGTCTGAAACTCAGAAGACACTTTTCTGAGCCGCTATCGAGCAAAGCGCTTAAATACTGGTCATTATTTTTGAGAATGATGGTCGGTTTGTTGGAATCCTTGAATGATATTAAACCAGCATCGTTTTTGTTAACATTCTTTACAACGGACACAGAAAAATATGATTCCACCGTTTTGCCTTGACCATGGTCATTTTCAAGCTCTTCTTCTTGTAATAAACTATATCTATTTTTACAGTTAAACACAGGGTCAACATACGATTTGGTTATTTCGGTGGTATCTGGGATTGCCACGGTCTCCAGTTTAACGAGTTTGGTACCGCTAATTAACTCGGGCTCAATCTGTTTCAAATCCCCCTTACTACCTTCATCTAGTTTAAAAAATCGCTTGACGTGCTCTCCGCCCAATGAACTTCACTCTGACCACGGTTTGTGCTACCTCTACCGCGTAAATACGCCCTATAATTACGGACCTCCGTACCGCTCGCTCTACAATTCTTTACTACATGAGTGCCACCGCAGGCAAAGCATCCTCTCTGACCTCCTGGAACTTGACCTCTTTGAGGTCGACACTCAAAGTGCCCTACCATTGAACAGGAGGTACAGTACGGGAACCCGGGCTTTTTCGTGCCCGACTTTCCTCCGGAATTTCCTGAATTTCCTGCGAATTGTACAGAACCAGAACTACTACTATCTGTTTTCATCATATTACACTCTAAGTATCCATTTCCTCTATCTCCTACATAACTGTTAAACTCTCTACCTCTCGAGCGAGGATTCCGTGCGAGCCAGGGCCTAGGTACAGTCCTACGTGCCCCTGATCTGAAATTCCTACGGTAATTTCCCATACTTCCGTAGTACACTTCGTTCTCCTGGTATTGATCTGGCTCCTCCAAAACTTCCTCGAATTCACTAGTCACTTCTCCTACGTAACTCTCGCTCTCCTGTCTGACAGGATACTTTTGCGCTAGAATTTTCTTAGACTCGCTCTGGCATCGCACCGCGGAAATTAACTTGGCTAATAGCTCCTCTGCAGTCGAAAATTGCGTTTCAAAAATTTTTCTAGCGAACGTCTCATCAAATAAAGGACCTAGAACCCCCAACGCCAGACTGTACGACATGCTGTCGCCTACGAATTTTTTTAATTCAGCCTGCGTGGTGCAGTTCTGGAAATAAGCGTGGCGCTGCCATCCGAGTGAGTTTGAACTAAGAATACTCTCTGTTAGCTTCCTTATTTTTGAAAATGCGTTCACGATCTGAGCAGCAAGTGCATTATTTTTAACTAATTTTAACTCGTTTAGATCGCAAGCTAATGCATGGATACTCTTCTCACCTTTCGAGACGTAAATGTCTTCAAGTATCTGAACTACCTGATCAAAAGAATAATTCAAATCGGCGTTGACCAGCTTAGTTACTACACTATTGAAATCGCCGATGTTCTTGTTTGCAGAGCGTACTAAAAATTCCTTTCTACGCTCATCACTAGTGGCATCTGGCAAAAGGCTCATATAGGCCTTAAGATTTTGAATATGTGTCGAAAATGTCTTATTTTCTAGGAACTCTCCATCATGGACTCGTCTTCTTCCCCTGAATATGGGAAGCTCAGCGTTCGTCATTATCGTTCCGACAGGAGGCACAACTATATTTGCAGCAATATCACGTGCAAGCTGTGTCGTGTTAACATTACTAGGAACACTAGAGCTAGGCCCTGCCGCTGTGTTAGGAGTCGTCATCTTGCTGACTACTGGGTTACTCACTCTTCCGTATTTAGTTACAGTAGGTTTTGTTCGTACTACTTCGTCCTCACTGTCCAAGGAATCAGAGAAATCCGACATATGTCGTGTTTCTTCGAAAAATGTCCTATTGTACTAACAATTAACAATTCACTACCAAAATTCACTTAAAATTCCCTTAAAAATTAATATCGTACACCGAGAATGATAATAAACACCCTTAAAAACAGTTAGAATGGTAATAACCAACGTAAAAGCAGTTAGAACACACAAAATTAATTAATCACACACATTGAAGAACCATAGCAAAAAAACAGTTCGTTATCACCAACTTCCAATGAATATAAAGAATTAGCGGCCCTAATCCTGCAAATTAAAATTTTTAGCAGCACAATTATACGGTTAAGATGGTCAACAATAATACTCAGTCCACACGTGACTGCTTCAACTCACGAACAGATTTCTACCAGGCGTCAAAAGAAGAAAAAAAAATATTGCCGCTCTACAGCAACAGCAAAAACGTGAATTTCTATCAATTAAAGCTTCAAACTTTGAAATCAAAGTGATTCAGACACCTCTACTGACACTCCTATTCACTAAAGAGTAAAATTTGACACTTACGATGCAATTTGAGGTGAAAAACTGGTATCCAGCTACGTTCCAGATACGGTGGACATACGTGTCTCTCTCACAGTGCTCAGAGTGTAACTGATTTTGAATGCAACTGCAACCTACTGCGACTCAGCGCTTTCAGCTGTACAGGGAGCGGGCGTGGTAAGAAAAAAACCACGGCAATAAGTGCCACAAAAAGAGACTAGCTGCTCGGGACAGAGCGAGATAGCACTAAACAAAGCAAAAAAATTTTCCACAAAAGGACTTAACTGTGAACACTGAAGACAGCCGAACACGCTGACACGCTGAACACGCGAACACGCTGACAGCGTCTCCTGCAGCAATGACGGGATGCTTTGATGCTGTGATGCTGTCGGCTGGTACAGCAAGATTATACTGCGTTTACTGTGCACCACGTGAAGAAATTACACTTTGTAAAATGAAAGTACGTTTCACTTCACTGCTACAGCCACTGCTACTGTTTTTGGTGCAATCGTAGTAATGTATCTCCACTTAATAAAATTGTTTTTAGCACTTGTAGATTTAGAATTCACTTCTTGTAGAATTGTAGATGTAGAATTCACTCAATGGTTGACGCTGGGAACGCTGCAATTTTGACTTGAAAAACGAATTCGATAGTGTCGTTTTCACACTCGTAGACCAAAATTTTTGTACGAAGTGGTGAGTATAAATTAAGAAATACTGTAAATCTACAGTAAGCTTCCGTCAACAATTCTCTAGAGATGGTGATTCCAAACACAATAACTGTTTGTTGAGGCTGCCAGAGCTGGTTGTTTTCGCTGGAACACATTTGGATTTTATACTGTTCAAAACTATTTTCACGGAGCCTTTGATCTTCAGTTATCACTTATGAGTTCACGAACGGGTTGGCCGCACAGTACTGTTTCACGCCGTTTAAGCAAAGAATTTCACTTGAGTAGTTACAAGCATGAAAATGAAGAATGAAGCTCCCTGTCATGAAAATGAAGAGATTGGATTTCGCTCCAGCCGTCAAAATTGGACGGTTGCTGACTGAAACAAAGTTTTGTTTGCAGATGAAAGTACCTTTCACCAGTTTAGGCAGCCAGTTGGCTAAAGATTTGACGAAAAGTATAAGATCCCTACCACGAAACATTCACCTATGGCATGGTTTGGGGAGCATCTAGTCAAAATGGGACAGCTGGATTCTTCTTGTTACCTCAAAAACCACCATGAATGCAAGAAGGTTCCTCGAGCTGCTTCAACATAAGCTTGAATTACACATGAGAATACACCAGTGTACTATTTTCATGCAGGGTGGCGCTCCATGCTATGGGGCCCTAGAGGTGAAAGATTTGCAGACCACAAACAACATTGAATTGCTAGACTGGCCTGGAAATAGCCCAGACTTGAATCCCATTAAGAATTTGTGGGCAGTCATGAAGAATAAGGTAGCAGCAAAGCATCCATAAGTTTGAAGACATTACAGGAATGCATCAAGCTAGTACGGTGCCAAGAATTCTGCAAGAAGTATTGTTAACAACTCCTAAGCAGCATGCAACGACGAAACCAAGATGTTATTGATAATAAAGGGAGCCACACTAAGTACTGAATAGTTCAAATGTATCATAAATTGCTTATTATTTCTTTACTATATCACGTAAGCAGAAACAGCATGAATATTTTGCATTGAAATCATTTTGTTATGCTGCAACCGAAATTTGTAGGGTGGGCCTAAACTTTCGCAAATGACTGTAGTATTGTCTGATAAGATTTGTTTGTATCTATCAGGCAGTTGAGCGCCGGCAGTATATGCATCTATGTGATGCAACATCAAGATCAAGAACGAAGGGTCGTAATTACATCCTTTTCCTAGATTTGCTTCTATGATGGATTCAACAATTGGCCCTTTGTTATATAAGACAATTAGCTCATAGGCTACGTTGATGAAATCATCTCGTAGGCCATAACTAGAGCCCCACGAGTCTACAGGCTGTTGGATTTACTGTAGTCAAGTCCGGGTTGTCTTTTAAGTTCCGGAGTCTACAGTACCACGGGTCTGCGAATCGACGAATACCTTCCCGTGATTTGGATCCGTAGTCACGTTTCCCGAAGCTGAAAGGAAATGTTGCTTATGAAAGCTTCAGCTTTCGGGACGTCCAGGGGTGGTAGCTAGCAAATTGATCGCTATACTACCATCCATTAACCAGGTTGCGGCCTGGATAGTTGCCATTCCACGCATAACTGCGTTGGATAATTGCTGTTGAGGTCCTGATAGACACACGATCCTGCCTGTCTTCCACTCGACTCTTGAAGTAGTGAGAGTGGAAATGGTCCACCTATATTGGAATTGGGCTATTGGTGGGTAATAGCCTTGAGGAGGGTGGATCCATCCTCGAATGGTATCAAATTGCCCGGGAGGCAGAACTCCAACGGGCGCCTGACCTACCATGGCGTTGACGGCGAAGTTAAAACCTGGAATCTGGAAGAGCAGTCGTTCAATCCAAGCTTCGACGTCAGTAAAGTTATGCCAGCTTTGTGCTATGATCTGGCTTTGTGCTGTCTCTCGGCGTACTAAAAAGCTCCGCCCTGGGCAGCAGGAGCCAAGACTTGTCTGTCTGGGGATCTGAATCACTGTAGTTTGCGTGCCGCCACTGTTGGCGATAGGAGGGGCATTTCGTAGTTGAATATTAGACATTATACTACGTCGGTATTCGTCGGGGTAAAGGTCAAAATGGTTGATGCAGAGAGGTAATGGTTGGTGTAGAGAGGCTAGTATAATGACAACTCCCCAGACGGGGTTGGAGGAGAGAAGTTGTGAGCAGTTTTAGATTGTTGACCGCGTGACTGATGTTAGCTTTGTTATCAGTCGAGAAACGCACCAATAAGATAATTGCTCCTTCAGGTGATTGAGTAGCGTGGTGATCTGGTCATACTTTATCCAAAGATTGATTTTGGATATCTAGTCGCCGGCATGGCTTCGTTAGCGGCAACGATAGCAGAATAATCACACCCAGCGACGTGATGGGAGAGTTCAAACGCTGAAGCTGTTATTCGGAATCCGAAGACTCTAGACATGACGAAGCCTTTGTTAAAACAAGGCATTTGAGGAGTGTAACAGGCATCAGTCCGCTTGCTAAGACGCATCATGAGAGTAGCGTTTGCGTCAAAGTTGACAGCTAAGAAGACAAAGTCAAAGTACTCCGGAAAGTATTCGTGCCAGTGAATATGATTAGCAACACGGGGAACTTGCGCAGTTGACCAGTAGTAACAACCAAGAGTAGCTTCATCGTGGTGCTGATCTAAGCCTGCCGTTCTAGCAGCATTGTTGGCGACATGAATGTTTCCTCCTTGTTCAACATTTTTGGTTCCTTTACGGTGCCAGAATAGAGAAGGAAGGTCAAATATGACCTTGGCTTCTTCTGGAAAGACACCTTTAAGAATCAGGATTCGGTAGAGAGTTGTGACCACATTTGGATTGAGCATATGTGGCATGTGTGAAAGAATGTAGTCTACAGTGGCAGCATAGGTAGTGTTAATTTCAGGACATGCCACCAATGGCATTTCGCCAACAAGATCGAAGCTTCCCACGGGTCCGCTATGAGGGACTGTTTGTAAAATAGCGTTGGCATTGTTTGGATTGTCGTAAATTTGTGCTGTATTCCTAGGTTTCAACACATTCAGATTTAGGTCCCCCGGAAAAGAAACATGAGCTCCGTTGAACTGGTAGAACACTGGACGTCCGTCAACCACGTTATTACCTGTGGATATATCCATTGTGTTCAAGTAAACGCCAAAATTGGCTAAATGCCATGGCATGTGCAAAGCTGTGTACAAGGCCATCAATAATCGCTGAGAAATTGGCCCATAGTTGACTATTTCAGTATTAATCACTACTAAATTCCTCCCCGTTTGTGGCAAAGTAGCCACTGTTGAATGGAAACGAATAGTTCCATTTTGCTTATGGTCGGGGCCAAGGAACTTGGATAGATGGAACCGGCATCATCGCGCTAAAGTGAAGCCAATTTTCGGTAGCTGTAGGCCATGGTAGACGAAACAAGGTAGCTGCCAACCAGTCTTATATGAAATCGAGTCTAATCTCAGTGACGTCAAGGCATCCGACCAATTGCAGCGCTTAAATTGCATCTGGCAACAGTGCTTACCCGAAATCTGGCATCACTGTTAGCGTCACGCGTACGACAATGTTGCATTTCCGTTCAAATGAAATGTTAACGAGTCGAGTGAATCGCAATGTCGGCGCCTCAAGTTAAATTAAAAAAGTGTTCCTTTATTTGGTGTCGGAATAATTCTAAAAGTCTACCCAAGATATTTCAAAGGTCTGGTTTTAATTTTGAAGAATGTATTTTGTCCATTGGAAAGGTTTAGTTAAATAAGTCGAAGTTAGTTGAGTCGAATTTATGTAAGTTATGTTAGCTGGCAGCCATTTTCAAAAAGACACTACCGAAGAATCCTCTCTGCATTTAAGGCGCACATTTCATTGGAAAGAGGTGTTGTGCTGTTGTTTTATGGTCACAGGAGTTTGGAACTAGAAGGTAAGAAATAGAATTTTGAACATTATTCGAAAATAATTTAAATATAATGGCTGATAACTGATTTTCGCATTTGATGCAGTGGCATCTCTTAACCAAATCTTTGCCACCAGATACAGTAGTACAGTTCAAATTTGAAATGCTAAATACATTGAAAATTGCTGTTGAATTGCTTGAAATTTATAATTTAAAGGAAATTAGAAGATAGGAATAGGATGTACTACAATTAAATTCTGATTAATGACACACTGTTCATGAGTTTTTTCATTCCAAAAAGGTAACCTAAAATCCTAAATCTTGTGGTAGGGTGCAATCAGCATTCATGGTATTTGAATTTCTGTGTGAATTAATCTGGAAGTAGTGTGCTTTCAAATTTTAACAGATTTATAGTAAAAAATTTCACTGGCATTTTACAAATTTTGATCTATGCATTATATTGACATTAGCAGGAAGTAAGTTTAGAACCTACAGTGCTCAGACATGAAAGCTAGTTTGGAAAGCCACATGGTAAAACTTGTTTACGGTGTGTTAGATGCAACTTCAGAATAGCTCCTTTTTTTCTTGTGTAGCTAATCTTATCTGAAATATTCAGATTAACTTGTAATAACTTTCTACCTTATAGCTAAATGTCAAGTGTTTACAAGCAAGATGCAAATTCTTGTCTGTGATTTTCATTGTAAGTTCTACTTTTTATGGCAATTACCTTCTTGAAACCGACCCTGTTCTAAGCATACTTGGAAATGGATTTTTAAAGGTACCTGACTTCTTCTAGGCATCCCATTCATGGTGTTCCATTTGCTGCTAAATAATTCCTATATATTAGGTGCAAATTCTTGCTGTTGATCATAATTTTATTATGAGTGCTTCAAAAATCTCATCTGAAGCCACAAAACCATATTTAATTGAAAAATGCAGATTTTTCTGTTTATGTTCATGGTTCTGTTTTTATCTTAGCCTCCTTTTCTCTGTTTCTTAGCAGGAGAAAGAAAACATCTGTGCAAAAATTAAATTGAGATCATATCTTTATTTAATTTTTTATGGGTAAATGTTAAGGAAAGGACCACAATCGATTTTCCACTTTTCGGTGCCTATACGTAGTTAATTAGATCTTAATAAACAATTTTTCTTAGACGCACTTTACGTCGCAAATGAGTATTTAACAAGTTATAGCGGGAAGTTACTGACCGCAACTCTAGTGCTTGAAGGGGAAGGAAATAGTTCGGACAGAAAGACTTTAATGGACTCCCTTTTGATGCGCTCGGATGATCGAGCGCATTCCAGCCATCAAAGACGAAACTTAACATACCGCTATAACTCATTAAATACTCATTTGCAACAGAAAGGGCTTAGAAGAAAAATGGGTTTATTTTGATCCAATTAACTATGTTTAGGCAGCAAAAACTGGAAAATCGATTTTGGTCCTCTCCTTTACAGATGCCTTTTTATGTCATGTAAAATTGATGCTTGAGTGTTTAAGACTTTTTCTTTCATAGTTTAGATTAGTTGATATCAGTTGTATTGTTAAATATCATGAACAAATATATTTATATTATAGACAACTTTAACTGTCGAAGAAAAAGTGTGAAAACTAGCTTGAGTGTATTTGGTTAAGTGTGAGATACAACTTATTTGGTGTTACCTGAAGCTATGTATCTCACACTTTCCGGTCTATTACCCCATTGTAGTGTAATTTTCTTTTTGGTTGGACCTGAAGCTATGTATCTCACACTTTCCGATCTATTACTCCATTGTAGTGTAATTTTCTATTTTTCCCCTTATTTTTCTACTAATGATTTTTCTCTGGCTTTTTCCTTTCCATTTCTCTCAGTGCAACTGATATTTTTAAAGTCTGTATTACACTCTAGTTTGTCATATTCTCCATTTCCTTATGTGTGCATCTTAATACTGCTTTTTTTAGTGTTTTCTCTCTGTATAACTGACCCTATTGCTTAAATACTCCAAGCTGCACCTCAATTTATTATATTAACTCTGCCTTTTGTTTTCTCTAACATATTTTAATCTGTACCCTCACTAATGCAACTGAAATGCATGCTAATTGAGCCAAAATCTAATTCAGGAACTGTTGGTGTGACAAGTTCACTAATATTTATTTGTGTCTTCCAGGTACATGAAGAAAGTGAAATAATTCCACCCATCATTGAAATGGATGAAGGGGCGCAAAAGGCTGTCGTGGTATTCAAGGGACCCACCGATATTGGCGGAATTTTGGCTTCAGTGAAAGTGGAAGATGCTGCCACTTATATCTCCGGTTACATTTCCATGAATACAGACGTGTATCAGCAACAACTGAAGAAAAAAAAACTTTTTCTGACTATACTATATGTTGTTCCATTCTTAGTGTAAAATATTTCAATTTCCTTCTGTTTGGGCCTTTTAAAAAGTAGCTTCAATCTGATGATCAGTGCAAGAGACTGAAATACTGCAATAAATCTTTCTTAAATACTATTCCTTGTTGTGAGAGCGTTTTCCTCTACCTTTTCAACAAAATTAGTCACTCACCAGACTTCTGCAAAAGTGTTAGTGAATTATTTCATGATAACTGGCCTAAATCTCTCACCTGCTGTTCTTAAATAACCATGTACTTAATCTAGTTTTCTTCAGATTTAGAACAATACAGTCAGTCAGAGCCTTCAATAGACCTCTGCAGAGTGCATGTTCAACAGGTAAACTTGATAAAATGGTGCACAAGGGATTCCACTGCACATTTCTCATGACCCCTTGTCAACATGATGCTCTAAAGCGAAATATGATAAATTGTGTCGGATCAAATTATTCAGTTAATTTTAAATGGTTTCTTGAGTATGATTGCAGAGGTGTACTCTGTTGGCAGGGGTATTACGGACCCATTTAGCAGATATCCTGAGCTGATGCTTGAATACACTTGTGTGTGCAAAACCATTTTATGCCTTGAATCCCGGTATTTCATTTGGAACAAGTTGGGGTGAATTGCTGTTTCCTTCTTTAAAACCTATAACTTCATGTTGCTGCTGCTATACAGCAGCACTTCATACATTCCGATAAAATATAAGCAAGCTTAATTTTAGTCTTTGTGTTACTCACTGTACTCAGCTGTTAGCCAAACTAAAAGCAAAAAATGATAGAGATGGGGTTGTGAGGTGGTCTATGGTATCGAACTTGTGATAAACTTATTTTATTGGTCTGTTCATTATTTAAGGCTGTGAACTATTGTGGTACAGTGATGGCCATTGCATAACACAATAACGGACGGTAGTGCAAGGTTAATTTGTTGATTCGGCCGAGTGCAGTGTTAGGTTGAAGCGTTATAAATTAGCATGCCTTTGTATTTAAGTGCCATACCAATTTGTAACCCTTGTTTTTTTTTCTCGTAATTGAAACTCGGCAGAAAATTTACTTGTAACTTACTCGTGGAAACCTTCACAATCCTATGATAAATTCATTGTTTTGGTTTCGAAATGAATTCTGTGAAAAGCTTTACACTGGCTTTGAAAATACTCTTGTAGCCTGGGTTATGCTCACCTCCCCGGTTTTGACATTCTGAAGTTTATGCTAGAATAGACTTCCCAGCAGTCTGTACTGAAATTATGTTCTCTTTGAAAAGTTACCTGTGGTTTAGTAATGTTTTGTTATTGATCAGTTCTCTTCTCTTCTGAACGTCCCTCTGGTTTTACTTCTGCTTATCGAAGATCGTACGATTGTTTGTGAAGAATATGATACGGTTATGAACAATTAATTTAGAGCATCATTCCCATAGTTGGTATAAAATAGGTCATAGGCTTCAGAATTGCAGGGAGTTAGAAGAATTGGCATACAAAGAGTAATTTTAACTTTAACTGATCTTTCTATGGTTTGTCTTTATAGTCTATTATTTTTATTTCTTCCTTCTAGAATTTAAAATGTTCATTCTACTTTTGTATTTCCTAACTTACTGGTGCGCAGAGCACTGATACTGATGTTTGAAGATGCCTTAATGTATTGAGAGTGCTTCAATTTTTGCGCTCTGTGATGTTTTCTAACTCATTATTTACGGCTAGTTCTTTCGTAGATTTGAATATTCAGTTTCATGTTGTGTCTTGTGTGTACATTTTAAAACTTATTAGCCGGAAAATGTTGAAACGAGCCTTGAGCGATGGTGTTCTAATTATTGTTTTTGGTAGAAAAATAGTTTATTTAATTCATTATCGTCCGAAAGTTACGTTGTGTCGAGATTTTAGAAGCGAAATACATTTTTAGGTGTTGAAAATATTTATTCATTTATGCAGGGATGAGTTGTTGGCTTATATTTTGCTCCCCACTCTTATAAATTTAGTGATACAAAGTAACGAGCTGAGAGTTTGCTAGGCCTTTTTTTTGTTGCACTTAAAATGCTTAGTTTTCTTTTGTTATGGCCCATCATTTTGCGGCGCTCTGGCATGCTGTTTTTACATCACCTATGGCTTTCTTCTTCCGCTTTAATTTTTTTTCATAACCTTTATCTTCAATTTTCTGTTTCTATGCGTTGCGTATCTTGTGTGTAAACACACCTTGTGTATTAATTCCTCATTCCCTGTACTCCATACTTGAAGGTGTGTCTTCCTCTCTTTGAAAAGCTATGTTGTGGTAAGAGAGGCTGATTCCAAGTCGAACTCTAAGCTAATCTGCAGAACTTGTTAGTATTTACATTGAAAACTTGCTGTTCTAAAGGAGAACATGTAAAGTCCTGCAAGTAACATACTTATGCCATTTATATGTTGAAAATAGAATGCGTTTTTGATTCCGTTGCTCACCACTTTTCGCTTCATTGCTTTCATTTTTATTAAATTCACAATTTAAATATTTATAAGTTTTTATACATAAAAATGTTGTATAGTAACTTCAGAAAGATATTGAATGCGGTAGCTTTTTTAGGGAAACGCACCATGGAATGAACGAAATTAATGGACTTTGATTTCCCTCAGGGGGATACAACTATTGTATCTATGGGAATTATCACTCCCAGGGGAACTATGTAAGGGCCTGAGCTAAAGGTTAGGTAGGCTTTCTTTTTGTTGAAATAGAATAGGTTTTTATTTTGTTACGGACCATCTTTTTTCGGTTCACTGCTGTCCTGTTTTTCAGCACCTACTACTTTCTTCTTCAACTTTGATCTTGTTTCATTAACTTCATTCTCATCTTACTGTTTCTGTGCCCTTTCTGCATAGATTCCACGTTCCCTTAACTCCATACTAAACGGTGCCTTATTCCTTCCTCTCTTTGGATCGCCTTTGTTGCGCATAGGGAGGCCTAAACTAACTGATAATCTATAATCTTCTTTATCTTCTATCTTCGCTTACTGTTTCTATGCACCTTGTGCATATAGTCTGCATTCCCTCTTTGCCGTGGTAAAAGGAGGCTAAAACTTTCTTATTTAATCATAATAATAATGGGCTTTGATTTACTTCCATCAGCTGATCCACTCCATGCTCAAGGGAGCCCTCCCACTCCACAAAATTACTCGGTACGTTACTTTAGCTGGGTGTTACAGCCGCATTTTCTGTGTCTCTATTTTTATATCCTTATAAGTGGTATGTTTAATAGCATTCTTGTACTGCTCCTCCGTCATTTCCTGACTTGCTGTTCTCAACTGTGGTATTCCCGCGCGCAGCGCTTCCAACGAATCTGTTTCAAATTATGTAATTGGGATTCCTGTCTTTGAGTCTAATCAGGAAATTACCTTTTTTACGAAAGAGCGTAGGTTTTTCTTTTGTTATGGGGCTATTCTATTTCCATTCACTGCAGTCAATTTTTCACCATTTCTGACGTTTTCCTTCACCTATTGCCTGGTTTCAGGAACTGCCCTCGTCATTTGCTATTAATAACGTGCATGGAGTCTTGTACGGAAACCAACCTTGTGCATTCATTCGCCGTTCTTTCAAGTCCATATTGAACGATTCCTTCATTTATTTGATAGAACTTTGTTGTGGTTGAAGTGTCTTATACTGCTAATGATCTAACTTAATGTTTGTTGTTTAGTGTGAACTGACTATCCTTTGGTTCATTGCTATCCTGTTCTTTAAAACCTCACATATTCAACATATGATTTTTATCATAAACATCCTACCTTGCTGCTTTCATGTAAAATATTTTATACGGGAACACGCCTTGTGCATAGATTCCTTGATCTCTTATTGCCCCACCAAATGGTGTCTTCTTCCTTACTGTTTGTAGAACTCTTTTTTTTTTTGTGGCGAGAAGTGCTAAACGATATCATATTCTTCTATATTTTCTGCCTCTTTTCGTTTCTTTATTTAATCCTTTCAACAGTATCATAAATGCGGGTAATTTTAACTTTCCCTCATAACAATAATGTAATCTCTGTTTGTTCTTAGCGCTCCTGTGGTGAATGTAGGAGGTGTTGAGCGAAAGGTTAGGTAAGCCTTTCTTTCGGTTAAACAGAATCGTGTTTTTTTTCTCTATTGTTACGGGCCATCTTTTTTTCGGTTCATTGCTGTCCTGCTTTTCATCCCCTACTACATTTTTCAACTTTCATCGTGTTTCATAAACTTTTTACTAAACTCACTGTTTCTACGCATATTCTGAATAGATACCGCGTCCCCTCAACTACATACTAAATGGTGCCTTCCGTTCTTCGGAACGCAATCTTTCAGCGGCTTGGGAGCTTGAACTATTATTTGATCTAATCCTTCTTCTCTTTGCATCGCCTATGGGGAGGATAAGGAGGCTTAAACTAATACCTAATCAAATCTATTCTGCCCCCTGTTTGTTATGTAACCTTAACAAATGCGGTAGTTCATAACGGGTGTGTGCTCTAGTACTCAATGTGTTCGAGTTTCTTTGGTATTGAAGCTGGAATGGCGCTTGAAAGAAAATTTTGTAAACTACTTGGTGTTGACATTACTCGAAAAATTTGAATGCTGGAAACGTACATACATTTGAAAATCAATTCTCCCGACGTTTAGTTCATAAGCTTAGAAGAGGAATACTGATGTTGCACTTTTTATCACAAATAAATGATATCTTGATGTGAAATTTTATATGATCCTTTTTACCATTGAACATGGCGCGCAATCGTCTGCTTCATCGGTATAGAAAAGTATCAAAACACCCTGTATGACTAAATTAAACTAATTTTCCTATTGTTTCAACTGAGGTTTTAATATATGAAGCTGTCCCTATGATAAAATCGGAGATCGATAACCTTTTAGTACTGGTGGAAAAGCTCGGAGGCGGACGGAATTGTATTTCTCTAAAATCCGTCGTGCGGAAGCAACACCGGCTGTCGGTTCTGTTTCTGATCGTACGTCTGGAAGGGCAGAGTACGCTGCATCGTAGTACGCTGCCGCTGCTGACGTCACGTAATCCTAGTGACGTCATCCGGCTTGTGTGAAATGAAGCCTTTCTATTGGCTAATCGAGTTTGCGAATGTGCACTGACGTCCCCATAGAAGTGACTTTACCTTCTTCAGTCTACCATGGCATGCATGCAACATAGTTGCCACTCTAGCTATAAAATAGCTAGATCTAGATAGTTTTCATTCAATCTAGATAGCGAATATGGTATTCTAGCTAATAGCTATAAATCTAGATAGTTTTTAAATATCCTAGATAGTTTCTAGCTAAAAGCATAAGTAATGAGTTGCAAGCTGAAATGCGTTGAATATGGCAACAGTAGAGACCGTTTTTCTATGTTTGAAAGGCGTTCAACGTTGTTTGAGCGTCGTTACTCGTTTAGTCACGTGAGTCAGTGTGAGATTCCGCGGGAAGTTAGTTACTAATAGTTAGACTTGGGTTTCTCAGTTGCAGTCAGCTTGTGTGGATACTTGTTTGTGATACTCTGACTCCCGTGAAAATGCCGAAATTTAAACAAATATCAGGAAAAATTTAGACAAGAGTGGTTGCAAGATGAATTTTTTTAGGAGTGGATTATGCAATCTGAACTTGACGAAAGCGAGGCTTCAGCAGTCCCTAGACGATCAAGCTGATTGTTCAAGCTATGCTATCAATCGATTGACGCAAGCGTAATCGACCTTCAGTCAACCCTTCAATAGGCATTCGAAACCCATTTTAGTTTACTTTCTGAAGAGGATAGTCTGTCGTGAAGTGCTTGGCACTAATTTCCTATACAAATTTGGCTTTTCCCGCTTTGACTCTACTTGCCCTCAAACGGAAAAAATCGAGTAGGCCTAATGAGTAAAGAGGAAACGACGCTGGTCTAACAGCAGTGGTAGAAAATGAGAAGCAGTTCCACTCGTCAGCATTTACTCAACGTTCTGCCCGAGTGAAGAGAGCTTTTATTTTTGTTAAATTTAGTACGTCCCAGGATAGAGAAAATTGACGCAATGCTTGATCAAAGTTGGCCTAGACGGTCAAGCATCAGTGCTTGAGTTTGAGTCATTCAAACTTTCTATCAATCATCGTCAACGCTAGGGTCAATCGCCTAAACAGCGTCTAGACGGTCAATTATGCTTTATTCAAGGAATGGCTTGAAGCTTTATATCAAAATGATTGATCGTCTAGGGCCTACTTTACTGTCAGTACTGCAGCTGTAATTTTAGAAGTAAATGCCATATTTGAAAAGAAGAAAAGTAATAACTCTTGCAAACTTGAAGGGTCTATAGAAATGTTCTTGAGTTTTCATTATGCTATTTCTATCAGTGACCACATGATTGACTTGTTAAAAAACAATATTTCCAGCTGAAGGACAATCGATTACATGAAAATGCATTGCACTAAGTACTCGAATATTATTCAGAATGTGCTCTGTCCTCATTTCGAGGAAGAGCTTAACAACAAATTTAGTTTGTTATTGGACGAATCAAATGATTTTTCAGTTACACAACTGTTAGGAGTTACAGTAATATATATCAGTAATGTATCTAATAAAGCTGAATTGACCTACTTAGGACTGGAACAACTGGATTAATTTGATAAAGATAATATAGTCACAGCACTTATTGAGAGGTATTCATTTTTGTGTTTAGCTATTTTTCTGAATTATGTTTCATCGAATCTAGCTATTTCTAGCTATATTTTACAACGATTCTAGATATTTTAGCACAGACAAAAGTGGCAACCCTGGCATGCAATGGCATGATTAATTAGTATCGGTCAGCCTGTCATTACGGGTAGTCACGCGTGCATGTGTAATCCGCGAAGCACCCATATCCAGCGTACTTTTCGTAAGAAAATGGTGTCCACTATCTTAGTGGTCTCATTCAAGACCCGAGTGATTTGTTTGGTGTATAATGAAAGCCATATGTACTTGTGCACCTGTTAAAACATATTGCATTCAATTACGTAGCAGTGAAACAGCTAGTGTGGCATCTTCATTTCTGCCCCCCATGATTTTTGTACCCGGGCTAGTTCATTCACTTCATGATGATAACCTGAAAGTTATTCGTTCCAAAGCCTGTTTAATGTTTTGATTTTATTTCATGTCTAAAGAGGATATGTATTTGAGCGTCAAATGTGATTTTCATCAGCCGAAATACAGGCTTGTTGGTTGATAGATTACAGATGACTCATCTTAATAAGCGTCGTTATGCGACCTTGGCGTTTAGGTTCAAGGCCGCATCCTCGACGGTTCGAATTTCTTGATCGTTTTCGGAAGGAATAGTGTAATAATTTATGTGTGCACTTGAATAAATGGGCTTGAATTACTGGTTATTTATTAAACTAAAGGTTATATTTATTAAAGAAGTAATTAATTAGAATAAAAAGCAGCAGGGATGAAATACAAATCCATGTGTTACAGTTTCATGTGTGTGGGACATGGATTAACTTTTGCAGTCAAAATCGTGGTATTATGTTAAAAGGTATTGAGTGAATAATCAGCAACAGTATTATGATTAGATAAAATCAGATATGATATGATTATTTTACTGAAAATTATCATTGATATGAAAATTCATTTGAACGCAGCCACAGTATATGTATCTTGCTTTGGGAAATTCATTTATCCAATCATGCTCATGAAATTTCAAGTTCAATATTACATTCAACAATGGTCATATGTTTTAAAAAAATAGCTTTGAAGAAAACCAAACAAGCAAGTATAAAACTATATTACCTGATTTTTTGGACTAGGCTAAAATTATTAGTCACACTAAAAGAACCTGGTGAAACCATGAATATAATTTTTTTACAATTATTGTTGGCTTTAGTCATATTGTTGGATAGCCTAATTTTTTTCTTTTTGCTTGCTTTTCACTAAGACCTTACTTGATACTCATTTGGTATGTTCTTTTTCAAAAATATGTCCTAATTTGTTTTAAATGTTTTTTGATATTTTTTCAGCATTTAAAAATGAATTACAAACAGTGTTCCCTCTATTCTTGCAAGTCCAGATTTATAGCTTCACTTGAATATTATTCAACTAAACAGGTCATTGGCCCAGTAATGGCTTGATAAAATTATTCTCAGTTCCTTCAACTTGTGCTTGGAGTGAGCCTTCTCCATCAACCAGTGGTTTTGAGTTCACTCAATCAAGGACGAAAACTCATGTAAGTACTACTGATCATTATATTATAAGTGCTTCAATTTTCTCTGTATGAAATTCTTATTATAATTAATTAATGGATTAGCCTATATTAATTATTAGGTTATTAAACTTGTAAATGGTACATGAATTATTGAAAATAATTTTTCTTCTAATTCAATTTCAGTAGAGTTTACTGATTAGTAGGTATGGGAAAGAAAGGCTTTAACCTAAGCGTAATATAGGACCCAAACATAATCAAGTATTTTGGTTGCACGTGAAAGTATTTCTATTAATTTTCTGTAGTTTGATGTTTTATACAGGTTATTGTTAATGTAAATATCTATAAATAATGACTTTACAGCAGCCCTCTCCAGGATATATACCTACAGAATAGGATATGAGAAGACTGTCCTCAGAAAGTTTGTTATAATGAAATAATTGTGCACAACTTCCAACTCAAAAGTGCTTAATAATCAATGGCAATTTAAATCTTTGTTACACTCTACAATTCTTTTTAATATGTTTAGGCTACAGAGGATTTTTTCATGCAAAATGAAGAAAAGTAGAATTAAATTCTTAGTTATCTTCAAAATAAATGTTTTGACTTACTGCAAGATATGAGACAGCCGAGTTCAGACTGTATATATATATATATATATAGATAATCAAAGCAACAAATATGCTGAACATGGAGTTGGCAGTTTGTAAGCAATTCATAATTCATGATTGGAAATTCTTGAAACTAAAATAGATCCAATCAGAAGTTGATCTTGATAAGAAGATGTGGATTGCACTTATGTTTTCTATACAAATAAATGAAGAATGAGCATAGTTTAAAGTATAATAGCTTGAATAGGTATGGTAGAAGTACTTTAGTATTAATTTCTAACCAATAATTATGTCTGACAATATAAAGTTACTGTCTACATTTCCATGTTCCAGAGTAACTGGAATTAACTAATCGTAAAAATTCGTAAATTTTAACATTGGGTTTCAGCACGTATGTTTCGCGAATTCCGCACACAGCGAAGGCGGGCGAGCATTGACGTTCGTCCACAAAATGAAAATTTTGCCGGCTATCGTATGTTTCACATTGTGATGATGAAAATAAAACACAATGATAATTGTTAGATGAAAACTCTCTAGGTGAGGAAAAAAATCATGCGAGAGTATATTTTTTGTCTTTCTTGAATAATAAACATAACCCTAATTTTTTTCAGATATGCATTGAATTCGTGGGAATCACTGAGATGAATATCATCGATGCAATGCAAGGTAATCTCATGGAAATATGCAGCTGGAATACTTCAAGTGTCTCGTGAGGTGTCCATACCTCGCCCTGTAAAGACAAGTAAAAAGGTAAGAACTTCATTCTATTGTTATTTTAGCAGTTTTTGTCCCTCAATTATTAAGAAAAAAGTGAAAATGAAACATTTGTCTTCTAAAGGCAGTTGTTAAAATAGTCCAAGCGAACGCATGAATGAAGGCAAAAATTTCATTTGGAAAAAGTGAAAATCATTTGTTGTAATTTGATAATAATATTATTCCTTCATTGTAGAGTTGGCGTGCAGAGTAAAAATTAAATTGCTTACACTAATGAAGGAATCCTGGATTTCACTGCTGTCTTGGAGATAAATATTTTTTAACGAATATTGACCTAATGTTGAATCATAACAAGTTATTACCCATCAAGTCAGTCTTCATATGGAAGATATTAGAGATATGAATTTCTAGAAAAATAAGTATTTAAACCCATCATGTTCGTACTACAATGCGAGGATATTTATTTGAACCCTGCGTTATTACTGAAAATGTAGTCGAACGTTATTCTCATAGGCATATCATGGATGCTAATGAACTTACAAACGACCAAACAAGCATTTAAACAAACTAAATTATAAAAGTTTCATTGTATTCAGGTCAAATTTCTCAAAATTATAAGTGACACACATACTAAAATTTTTCTTTTTTTCAACCAGGAGCCATTGCCGATGAGCATCTTCGACGGTCCAAACATTCGGCTCCAGCCACATGCGAGAGACTTGTGGCAGAAGGAGGAGAGGTCTGCGCTTTTGAAGGACGCTGACATAGCAGTCGGGCTTGGAAGTTGCTACGGTTTCGATTGCTGCCATCCTAAATGCTGCTGCGCGACTTTCCATAAGATAAAACTCAAGTAAGTGACAATTAGGTCTCGTCTTCAGACTACACCTTTTCACTTCAAATTTATCCAAGTCAAATTCGAATTAATCCAAGTCAAGTTTGAATAATCCAAGCCTACTTCAAATTAATCCAAGTCAAGCTCCATTTGATCCAAGCCTAAGTTAAATTAATCCAAGTGAAATTCAGATTGATATAACCCTAAGTTTAAGTCGAAGTCATTAGCTGTAAAACTGTGATTAAATACTTGTTCAGAAAATTTAGGTATTGACTACCCAGTTCTTAATTCAAGGTGCACTCCGCATTATACTCCGTCTAACGAAGATAGTGAAATTCACAGCACTCATGTCCCCAACAAACCTACCTATTTAGTATAAAGTCTTAATTATTCAAACAGTCTCCTTTGTATCATTCATGAACAAAGAAATAAAATTTCATTACAAAGCAGAACTTCCCTTTCTAGTTCCAGGTTGCGTTGATCAGCTGAACAAGGTTCAGTGTTGATCTGCTGATCTCTGAGCAGATCAAACAATTCACAGCATAAGTTGTAGGAGGCATTAAAAAGGCAATAGGATACTGCTGGGCTACCTCATCTATTGATAGGCCCTTGAGACTTCTTTCTTTCGCGACCACCTCGATTTTTAGTTTTCATATCCTCTTCGTTGACTTTCATGCCTTTTCTTTTTCTATTGCTGCAATACTAACCTGTTGTTTTAATGTGCAGGGTACCCTTGGTGGGAATCACTTCGTGCATAAGTTCAATGTTTTTTAACAGTCGATACTAAATGTTTGTTCCCTCAGGGGGATACAGCTGTTGTATCTATGGGAATTAGCGCTCCCAGGGGGACAATGTGAGGGCCCGAGCTGAGAGTTAACTAAGTAGGCTTCTTTTTTTGTTGGAATAGAATAGGTTTCTGTTTTGTTACGGACCATCTTTTTTCGGTTCACTGCTGTCCTGTTTTTCACCACCTACTACTTTCTTCTTGAACTTTGATCTTGTTTCATGAACTTCTTTCTCATCTTAGTGTTTCTGTGCCTTTTCTGCATAGATTCTACGTTCCCTCAACTCCATACTAGATGGTGCCTTCTTCCTTCCTCTCTTCCCAGTCAGAATTTTATCGCCGGCGTAACGGTAATTATGATCGGTTTTCATCTTTTATCGAAGTATTCCGACGGTAAATAATATTACCAGTGATCTACGGTAATTTTAGACGCTAAAACTGCACGCCGACGATGATGACCGTGATTTACCGTCGATTTCTGGCTGTCGTTCTTACCGTAGAAATACAACGGTAAAACTACTGTTGTTTTTCAGACTATACATCATTATTTGAATCTATCGTCAATGATAATCCATGAATAAGTTTAATCGAAGACAAGGCAGATAAAATTATGTTATGTATCACCCGTGGTACAAATGAAATTAGTTTACGTAACCTTCACATGATGTAATTTGAGCTTTGATTCTTACATTGGGAAATTGAAAATCGAAGCTTAGATTTAAAAAACCGAAGATTGGACTTTCGTATGCAACTTTTCAATATTCATACATTTTAATTTTATACATTGTAATATGAAGGTGAAATTCTTTAACTAGGGCTTCAAATGTTTTGAATTTAATTTCAAACGTTTTAATTTTAACACTTTATACATTATATTACAAGTGAAATGGTGAAGTTTTTTGACTGCGCGCTAAAGAAATTTCTGTAGTTTCCAAAAAACCGTTTCTGTACCGTCTCGGCTGCGGCCTGCCGGTCAAAGCATTTTCTTTCAGCTTAATGCTTTGTTCTTTCGTTTGAGAGTAATTTAAAGTCAATCGGTGCATTCTTTCTAAAGTTACGAGTGGTAAACTTAAGTCTTTTGACTGCGTGCTCAAGAAATTTCTGTGGTTTCCACAAAACTTTCTGTACCGTCCCGGACGCGGCCTGTCAGTTTTTAAAAGAGTTAGAGTACGAGAGTACAATTGTTTATCACGTTCGTATTTGTAACAATTCTAAACCTTATTGGCCTATTTTCTAATGAAATGATTTTATGTGAAGTGATCAAAAACGAACATATCAAAAAATACAAGCATACCTTTATAAATTCCCAGGTTTTATTATTGAAATATTTTTAAATTAGTGAATCCACATGCAAAAATTATTGAAACCTTCGTGATTTTTAAACTTGCATTTGAGCTTACGGTATCACATTGCTCGCTGTTGTTCATTGTGGTGCTGCAAGTTTGAGCTTTCATACTATTTACTGTTTGGAATGCTTCAAAGTATCAAGGTCTAAACATTGAAATTTCAAAGCTTATAATATTGGAACCAAGACATAATTGCCTTAATGTTGGCGTTTTAAGTTATATTGATGTGTTTTATTGGAAACGTAAGAGATTTTAAAATTATTCTGAGCATTCACATGAAAAAATTGCTTTTTATATGTGTACACACATCAAAGTTACAATTCAAGTTACTCTACTGTAATAAACAAGGAATAATGTATAAGGAAAACGCGTAAGTTGTTTGGTGTCATTAATTATTCATTTCAGCCGCCTTTCTTAATTAAAATAGTGTGGATGAAAATGGGTGTGTAACTAAATCGAACTGCTGATTCATGTCAGCAAAATCATGGTTTGAGCCAAATTTCAATAGTAAATAATTTCTACCCTTAGATATATTTGTGCTGATAGTTACCTTCTGGAAATTTTCGGTAACTTGCTTATGCCAATTTTGTTTGTATTTGTGACGGTGCAAATTGTTTTCTGAGAAACTAAAAATTTATTGATAATGTTGCATAATAGCTTAAAAATATTACCATTGAGTCTTGCTCTGGTATGCCTATTTTAATGAAATGTGAAACATTGAATGCTCACTTGTTGAATATTAAGGTAATATGTTTCATTGGATCAAAATAATAATTATTTAGATTAATTTAAGTATAAATGTAAATTTTCAAAGTGACTTTCCTTCTGGTGACTGGTGGAGAGTATAACCTTGTGTAATCACTACAGAAAATCAGTGGTTAATGTTCAGGAGGTTACAATGATCAATTTTCTACTTTTTGGTGCCTAAACATAGCTAATTAGATGTAAATGAACAATTTTTCTTCAATGCACTTTTTGTCGCAAATGAGTATTTGAGGAGTTATAGTGGTAAATTACGGACCGCAACTCTAGTGTTTGAAACGGAAATTAATTCACCGAGCGCGTTGGATGGCAACACAACAATGGACTCTCCCTTCCGATGCACTCGAATGATTGAGCTCATTCCCACCATGGAAGACAAAAGTTAACATACTTTTATAACTTCTTATTTATGGGTGATAATTTCTATTGTGTTGTTAATTAAAAGATCCTATAAGTGGGTTCAGGCTCTGTGGGGCTGGCAAATAATGAATTACATAGGACCCAAACTAAACCTACCGCTTTTACTTGTTTAATGCTAATTTGCGACAGAAAGTGCATAGAAAAAAAGTTGTTTATTTTGATCTAATTAGCTATGCTTAGGCTCCAAAAAGTGGAAAATTAGTAATGTTTCTTTCCTAACCGTTTGCCAAATTATATTCTACCTAGTAATATATTTTTTGTGAGAAATATTTGTATATGCGTATTAGTATCATATTTTTAGACACAAAAAGTTATTACAGATAAGGCATCATTGAGAGCAGTTTCCAACTGCATAAAATAGTCAAAAATGATGAAGTTGGTAAGATCTTGTTTTAACATGTGTTGACATTACAAATTATATTCTGACTCACCTCAGTTGTGTTTTTAGAGATGAGGTGTGGTGTATTTCTGAATCAAACTTTTAATGGACACCATCAATATTTTTTGGGAAAAAATTGAGTTTAATATTTCCTCACATCCACTCCAACATATTTCTACTGATAGTTACTTTCTGATATGCTATGCTGACATATCATTACCTATCTACAATGTCTTTGCAGAAGCTGAAATTATGTTCTTGATTGCTTGTGCAGTAGAAACATTTGAGGATTGTCATGAGCATTATTAATTCGGAAATTGTTCTCAATCTAATGACAAATTGGAATTAGTTGGGCAAAATTTCCAACTTTACCAAATCATTCTATTTCATTGTGTGTTAAAGTAGTAATAAATTTTCTCAACATATTATTATTGAAACAATGTCAATTGCTGAAAAATTCTCTAACTCTGTAGTCTATGCAAAGTGACGTTTTAAAATAGGAACATCATGTTCAGGATAAAATGATACAGAAAAATATTTTCAATCACTGATAAAGTGCTAATCTTATACTCAAAGCTACATCAGACAAATTAATAATTTTAGGGTCAATGTGAAGTTTAATGCAATCACAGAAATTAATAATTATATTCCGAACAATCACTAAAGGAACGTATTTAAGAACGTTTTACATGAACGACATTCTGCTCGCTGATGCTTTATTTTCGAATTATTGAACTTTGAAGTGGGCCTTCCCGCGCCAAAGGAAGCGAGCGTAATTTAATTAAAAACGGAAGCTAACCCCCTTTTACAAACGTAAAGAGGTTGGGTCGTGAGGGGGAGGCACAGTTCTTCTAGTGAAAATTATAAATAAAGCTTCTAACCCACCCATTAGGGTGACGACCGCAATCTTGTTTACATCGGGTCTAACATGGCGACCACCATGGGCGCCGCCATTTTGGACCCGATGTCAACAAGATTGCGGTCGTCACCCTAATGGGTGGGTTAGAAGCTTTATTTATAATTTTCACTAGAAGAACTGTGCCTCCCCCTCACGACCCAACCTCTTTACGTTTGTAATAGCTTCCGTTATTAATTAAATTCCGTTTCACGCGCTCGCTTCCTTTGGCGCCAAGGCAAACTTCAAAGTTCAATTATTCGAAAATAACGCATCAGCGAGCAGAATGTCATTCATGTAAAACGTTCTGAAATGTGTTCCTTTAGTGATTCCTGGGATCGGCATTATTATTTTCCGTGATTGCATTAAACTTCACATTGACCAATTTTAGAAATGATAGCACAAGAAAATAATTAGAAACTAAATTTGTACCACAGCAATATGTACTACTTTAGTAAGGTTAGGTTACAGTATTAACATATTTTTTAGTATTACACCTAGAGCAATACTGTTACGTACACTTTTTTATTTATGCTTATAAAAAGCTCAAGTTCTATTTTAAAAAGCTCAAGTTTAATTCAATTCAGGACATAATTTAAAATATGTCAAGAATATTTTATAACAGATGAAATTATTTTGAAAATTTAATGTTTCTAAAATTGTTTACCTATACCTATGTACTTGACCTTTTATAAATAACACCAGACCTTTTTATGTCAAAATTGGGTGCTTTAAATTGAACTTGAGCTTATTTTAAATCAACTTCAGATTTTTTTAACCAACTTCAGATTTTTTCAATCAATCAACTTGAGCATTTTAAATTAAACTTGAGCATTTAAAGTTAAGCTTGAGCATTTAAAATTAAACTTGAGCATTTTAAAATTAATCTTGAACTTTTTTACATTAAACTTGAACTTTTTTACATTGAACTTGACCTGTTTTACATTGAACTTGACCTTTTTTACATTGAACTTGACCTTTTTTACATTGAATTTGACCTTTTTCACATTGAACCTGAGGTTTTTTACATTGTTTTTTACATTGAACCTGATGTTTTTTACATTGAACCTGAGTTTTTTTACGTTAAACCTCAGGTTTTTTACATTGAACCTGAGGTTTTTACATTGAACCTGAGGTTTTTTACATTGAACCTGAGGTATTTTGCATTGAACCTGACGTTTTTTACATTGAACCTGAGGTTTCTTACATTGAACCTAAGATTTCATACAGTGAACCTGAGGTTTTTTAAATTGAACTTGAGGTTTTTAAATTGAACTTTAGGTTTTTAATATGAACGTGAGGTTTTTAATATGAACTTGAGGTTTTTTACATTGAACTTTAGGTTTTTTTTAAATGAACTTGAGGTTTTTTACATTGAACCTGAGGTTTTTTAAATTTAACTTGAGGTTTTTTGAAATTGAACTTGATTTTTTTTTAAATTGAAATTGTGTTTTTTTTTAAATTGAACTTGAGGTTTTCCATATTGAACTGAGTTTTTTTTAAATTGAATTTGAGGTTTTTTTAAATTGAACTTAGGTTTTTTAAATTGAACTTGAGGTTTTTTTAAATTGAACTTGAGGTTTTTCATATTGAACTTGAGATTTTTCAAAATAATATGTGACCTAGTTATAAAACCTGAGCTTTTTGAAACAAAATCAGAGCTTTTTGAAACAAAATCAGAGCTTTTTGAAACAAAATCAGAGCTCTTTGAAACAAAATCAGAGCTTTTTGAAACAAAATCAGAGCTTATTGAAACAAAATTAGAGCTTATTGAAACAAAATCAGAGCTTTTTGAAACAAAATCAGAACTTTTTGAAATGAAATCAGAGCTTTTTTGAAATGAAATCAGAGCTTTTTGAAACAAAATCAGAGCTTTTTGAAATGAAATCAGAGCTTTTTGAAATGAAATCAGAGCTTTTTGAAACAAAATCAGAGCTTTTTGAAACAAAATCAGAGCTTTTTGAAACAAAATCAGAGCTTTTTGAAACAAAATCAGAGCTTTTTGAAATGAAATCAGAGATTTTTGAAACAAAATCAGAGCTCTTTGAAACAAAATCAGAGCTTTTTGAAACAAAATCAGAGCTTTTTGAAACAAAATCAGAGCTTATTGAAACAAAATCAGAGCTTTTTGAAACAAAATCAGAGCTTTTTGAAATGAAATCAGAGCTTTTTGAAATGAAATCAGAGCTTTTTGAAACAAAATCAAGCTTTTTGAAATGAAATCAGGGCTTTTTTGAAAAAAAATCAGAGCTTTTTGAAATGAAATCACAGCTTTTTAAAATGAAATCAGAGCTTTTTGAAAAAACCTGAGCTTCTTGCAATAAAACCCGAGCTTTTCGAAATGTAACCCGAGCGTTTCGAAATGTAACCCGAGCTTTTCGAAATGTAACCCGAGCTTTTCGAAATAAAACCTGAGTTTTTAATCATAAAGTAAAAAGATATAGTCTCACCAGCACTTATTAATGTGGTACAAGTTTTGCTTCTAATCATTTTCCAGTGCTGTCATTTTCAAAATTATCACTCTGTAGGATGTAGCTTTGGGTATTAGATTTGCACTTTATCATTGTGACTGTATGTTTTTATATGTATTTTCAGCCTGAAGATGTTTGTACATCAAAATATTGCTTTTTTATAGACTACAGAGTTAGTGAATTTTTCAACTATTGACAATTAATCAATAAAATATGCAAAGTGAATTTCTTACCATTGTTCTTACCATGATGTTCTGGTGAGGTTTTGTAATGTTGAAAAGTTGAATAATAAATGATCTAGTTTTTTACAGTTGCCCAGATGTATTTGGTAATGTCTCCCAACCTTGTGTTAATGATTGATTAATTTCAGAATCATCCAATAATGGAAATGAAGTGAACAGCTCTTAATTCCCTCTAATTCTTAGTCACATCCTGATGAATGCTTAGACTTGTTCAGTAAATCTGTTCCATTTAATTGTCAAAATTCAATGTGATGCTCCCATTGATAACAGCCCAGAGTCAATAAAACTTTGGAAACTCAGTAAGTGAAATCCATCTAGATTTGCTTGAGTCTGAAGTTAGAGACAATAGTTTTTTTCATGCAATTCCTCCAATGAAGCCTTTGCTGAATCTCAAGTAAATTAAGACCTGTCATGTTGAAATGTAAAGTATTTAATTCTTATGATTCAGTACTATTGCTTTGTGTTGATTATTGGACATTTCTTTCATTCCCATAACAGGGTGTCTACTACGTATTAAAGTAGTTAAAAGCAAAAAAATTTGAAAAGCAGCAAAAAAGAAAGCAGGAATGATATTTGCCTTGAGAGTTCATTTCACCTGTCAGGGTTGTAAAAAATTGTGAAGCGGGATAATTCACTGAAAATGGAACGTAAAGTAAAAATGCACATAGAGTTTGAAGATTGATTTTCAAAAATTCTTTTCTTTCAGAATCAGATATTTGCTGCAGTTTGTGGGAAATGTTCCTGTATGAGGATTGGAGAATTCCCTGGGGTCTACTAATTTCCAGTTAGTTTATTTTTTGCAAATCTGTTCTCATTGTTGAAAAATGAGACAGGGTCTTGGCCAAACATTTGTTAGGGTCTGTTTGGGAAGGGGTACATAAAAAATTGGGTAATTTTTGCAATTATGCATTGGATGCTTCATTTAGTAATGAGTTTCCAATTTAGTATTTTATGTATTAATCAACTTGAAATTTTTTTGAACACATGCTATGGCATGTATTATTGACTCAAACTACTCATTATAGGATGATTTCTCACATCCTGCACATTTGGACAACATTCATTTTGTAAAAATTCGGAAGTCAGTTTTTGCTGTTGAAGGTTGCAAAAAGTAGTAAAATTTGGAAATGAAATATAAGAAGACACCCAGCATAATGTTTGTTTGAATTGTTTTGATGATTCTGGGTAAATGTAAAATTTAGAAATGATTTTTTTCCAATGAGGAACATATAACACTATATTTATAATCAGAAATTACTTTCCAGGTTTATTGTGTGTGGAATAAATTTGAAAATTTTAATTTTGTTTATGAATATGGATAAACATTAAAACTCATTATGGAAATGATATCAAAGATACCAGTTTCCAACTGCATTCAGTAGGCGAGAAGCATAAAGTTGTTGAAAAGTACTGTGAAAATATGATGCTGGTCAGTGATTGCACACATAAAACTTTTCATTACCAGTATGAATAATACATATTACGCTGTGATGGCTCTCATTGCAGCACCCATCCTCATAATCTACGAATTATTGTACAAAGGCCGGACTGACTGGCCTATCCACCGTCTATTTAGAATTTAACAATCCATGAAAACTTTCCTGTGGAGGTAAAAGCGGCATGAATCTCGATCCTATTAATATGTCTAAATGTCCTGGTCATTCTTTATTTAGTATGATACGGTGTAGTAAAGGTTTTTACAAACAAAGCTGCATTCATCTTGCAATTAGGCAGTTTCCAAAATGGGGAGCGCATTTGATTTTGATTTATCACACACAATTACATGCTATATTTATATTCTAGATAACGGAGCTTCAGCGATGTGTGGGTCTCAGTCTGCACGTCACCAGCTCACCATGACGTCATGACGGTGGTGTGGCCTAGGAAATGTCCTACTCTGTGTTAGGACAAGCTCGTCTACAGATGAAAATCTCTTTCAAGGAGCATTCCACCTGTGAGTTAATATAAGGTTCGTGTAAGCTCACACAGTTCTTTTCGTTCATTAACTAATATCTTTCCCCTCAGGGGGATGCAACTATTGTATCTACGAGGATTAGCACTCCCATGGGGAAAAGGTGTGAGGGCACAAGCTGAGAGTTATTTAGGCCTTTTTTTATTGGAATAGAATGTTTTTGTTATGTTAAGGACCACCAGTTTTTGGTTCACTGCTGCCCTGTTTTTCTGCACCTACTACTGTCATCTTTAACTTATATATTGTTTCATGAACTTTTTTTCAACTTACTGTTTCCATGCCCCTTCTGCATAGATTCCGGGTTCCCTTATCTCAATACTAAATGGTGCCTCCCTCCCTCTCTTCGAAACGATCTTTTTAGCGGTTGGGGAGGCTTAAACTAACATGTTATCTAACTGATATCTTAAATGGCATTCCATTATAGTAATACCCCGCCGGGGAAGACGACTATTGTATCTATGGGAATTAGCTCTTCCAGGGGGAAAAAGGGAGGGCCCGAGCTAAAAGCTAGTTAGGCCTTCAGTTTGTTGAACTAAAATGCTTTTGTTATGTTAAGGACCTTCTTTTTTCGGTTCACTGCTGTTCTGTTTTTCAGCTCCTACTACTCTCTTCTTAAACTTCGATCTTTTTTCATGAACTTCATACTCAACTTATTGTTTCTATGCCTCTTCGGCATAGATTCCGCGTTCTCTTGACTCCATACTAAATGGTGCCTTCTTCCTTCCTCTCTTTGCATCGCATAAATATGGCTGCGGATAGGAAGGCTTAAACAAACTAATAATCATCTTTCGTCATGGTAATGCAAATAAAGGGATTTATTGATACTAATTTATTGTAACAATGATTGGCAGATTGGTTGCAACATTTGAAAACGTATTAGCATTTCAGTGGGCAGAATCGATAATTAAATGTTAATATGAATAATCTGTTTTTTCGTTCAACAATTCGTTATTCTTCAGTATATTTGAGCATAGCATGAACGTCAGTCCTCAATGGTACGTTTTAATATCAGTTTGTTTTATTCACACATCATTTGCTTCAAATTTAACAAGCCAAATGGGTTCAAAGTTTCCAATAAAAATAAATTATCAATAACTTAACGCTCAGCTGTCCAATAGGTTACCGATACCAAGTTCTGTATTCAGGGTTAGGGTAATCGACTTATTCTCCGATGGCAGCCAAAGCCTGATGGGCCAAATGTTGAGATCACAAGTAAAGCTAGCTTGGCTTGCTCCAAACACAGTCATTCAGCAAGTGGTAATTTATTTTATGTTATTTTCATTTGCACAGGTGATATTTACTAATATATTTCAATTCATCAGATGCCTTAGCTGGAGTCGGGTATGATGAAGATAAGAACCTGCGACGTTGCAACGATTGAGCTGGCTCAGAGACGGCGGATTGAATCAGAAAAGTGGCCAGACAAAACCAGTGCACTTCCTCAAAGGCTACTTGCTTCTTCATCGCTTACTTTGACCGCCTCTCAGTCCCTTATTTGCCTACCTCCGTCGACATCAGGTCATGATGCTCTTTCCTTAAGCTGGGTTTAGATGGAGGGTGCTTTTCTCGGGGCAACGCCCCTTCTCCCTCCCCGCCTCTTCAAAAAACCCCCTAAACCACGATCTAATGTCTCCCATGCGTGCTGTCGCTGCCAACCTTCATACTGGAAAAACTCAAAGGCAACTGACCAGTGTTGCCAATTTAGCGGATTTCCAGCTAGTTCTCGTGTATTGAGATTTCATCTAGCTCCTAAAAATCACGATCTAGCTTCTGGCGGAAAAAACAGAGTATTTGAAGTACGATTTGGCTCTAATTTACCTACTTTCCTATAATAGGCGCAATTATTTATACCTATAGAAAAAAGTATTTAACTAACGATGTAACAATTTCTAGCAGTCAAGTTCAGTACATGTAACGTTTTTTTCGGCGACATCATTCCATGCCAGCGGCAGCCATTCATGTGTTGGTTGTGGTGAGTAGAGTGTGGGGTAGAGAGTGCGGCGTAATCACTTGTACTTAAACATGATACTTCCGTTAAATTTGGAAATCTTTTCCTGAATGTAGAGGCTGCCTACAATGCAAATGCATTTTGGGACTATTGTAAATGTACCATAAACGCAAAATTGTGTGCCCTGAAAAATTTGATGAGCCAAAAACACGATTAATTTTTCGCATGTTGCGTGGAGTGTTCGTCAGTCGAAAATCTCAGCTTTTGAGGAAGACGCTACAGAGTGCAACCGAGGGTAAATTATGTTTGCATATCGCAGAATATAGTTCCTCTGCGATTGCTGACCATCTGTCGTGAGTGTGCTGCAGTTCATTTACTGACTGTAAAACGGCACAGGGTATCAAACTTCATTTCACCAGTACAGGGAATTTTTTGTGAATGTTCTTGCACTTCATTTTGTAAGTAAACTGTGTGCTGATATCTCAGCATACTGATTGTAAAGCAGAACCGGGTATCAAACTTCATTTCAGCAAGTATAGGGAAATTTTTGTGAATGTTCTTGCACTTCATTTTGTCAGTAAACTGTGTGCTGATATATATGTGAAAAGTTGAACACACTAATTGCTGAAAGCACTGATACATCAGATAAAAAATTACCTGGTGAGGTATTTTAGCAAATCATTGAGAAAGGATGTTTCGACACAACTCGGTCTGATGCTTGTGCCACTCAATTCAATGGTCAGTATCTAATGCTTGAGCAGAAGCTCCGCTAAGAAATGTAAATTTTATTATTGAATTAACCTATAATTAGTTCCCTCAATCAGCTAAAAGGCATGCGCCTTGTTCTGCCATAACTACAATACGAAAAATAAAAAGCAATGAAGTAGCATGAAACAAACTGAGCTTGTTACAGTAGAAGAATATTGAATCCCCGACAGAACTTTTGGTAGAAGTAACTGAATCTAACAATGCTGCAGGCAACAATCCATTCAATCACGTTTCTCCCATAGCAATGAATTTTATTAGCATTGCCACCCTCAATCGCCGATGAAGAAACACTTTATTATTTAATCAATTTCCCTCAGACGGATACAAATATTGTATCTATGGGAATTAGCGCTTCCCGGGTGACTATGTGAGAACCTGAGCTAAAGATTAGGTAGGCTTCCTTTTTGTTGAAATAGAATAGGTTTTTGTTTTGTTACGGACCTTTTTTCGGTTCACTGCTGTCCTGTTTTTCAGCACCGACTACTTTCTTCTTCAACTTTTTCTTTTTTCATGAACTTCTTTCTTAGCTTCCTGTTTCTGTGCACCTTGTGCATAGATTCCGCGTTCCCTCAACTTGATACTAAACGGTGCCTTCCTCCTTCCTCTCTTAGAACATCTTTGTCGTGCAGTTAGGGGAGGCTAAAACTTTCTTATATAATAATAATAATAATAATAATTTAATCAATTTAGTCCATACTTGCAAGGAACTTTTAATATGTTTAACGTGCTATGCTGACGTATTATTTTTGTGATTTACTGTCTAAACAAAATGTCATTCAACAATTATCTAGCGGATTTCTGTTAGAAATCTAGCTCCTTGCTGCGCTATAGAGTTGGCAACACTGCGACTGACTTTGCAGTCTTAATTAATAGTAGGGTGTATCTGTCAGTTGTTTATTTAATTGAAAAGTACGTACCCGTGAACAATCGTAACACAAAATTTTCGCTGTTATGCTATTATTAACACAGGATGACTCGTGAAAGGACTTGGGTATAATTTGTGTGACTAATTTCTGTAATCCTTGAATTCTTCACGAATGCGTTGACGTTCTTGTGCCGGCCTCCGTGGAATACTTTGCAGGTTAATAACATGAGGTATTATCGGCATTACAAAAATTTCTGTGGCTGTAATGTCATAAAACGGATGCCGAAATAACATATGCACCAACGAATTGAGTTCATTTGGAACTAGTCGTTCCCTCCGGAGGATACAATCATTGTATCAATGGGAATTAGCGCTCCTAGGAGGAAGATGTGAGGGCCTGAACTAAGAGTTAGGTGGGCCTTCTTTTTGTTGACTTAAAAGGTTTTTTTTGCTATGTTAAGGACGACCTCTTTCGGTCCACTGCTGTCCTGTTTTTCAGCACGTACTACTTTCTTCGTCCACTTTTGTCTTGTTTCATGAACTTCTTTCTAAACTTGCTGTTTCTATGCCCCTTCTATATAGATTCCGAAATCCCTATTATCCATACTAAATGGTGCCTTCCTCTTTCCTCTCTTCAATACCCTTTTTTTTGTTGTGGCTAGGGAGGCTTAAACTAAACTATTATCAAATCTGATCTTGAAACTAGTCTTTACTGATCGTACTAACTTGATGTCGGATTTGTTCATCTATTTCTGGTACCAAAAAAGGACCCCAATGTATATCGCTTTTTTCTTCGGATTTCATTTTTGTTTTATTGAACATGAAGGATCGGCATTACGAAAACTTCAGTGGCAAGAATGTCAAAAAACGGATGTGATAATAATATTATAATCCACGAATTAACGCGTTCATTCGATACTAGCACTTACTGATCGTACTAATTTGATGTGGCATCTGTTCATCTATTTTTGGTACCAAAAAGAACCCAAAGTGTGTTGTATTTTTTCTACGGATTTTATTTTCGTTTAATCGAACAGGATGTCTCGACATTACATTTCTGTGCCTCATAGCACCAGTTTTATTGGAAAGTTCCATTTGAAAAATTTGAGTTGTTCATTTGTTTATGATGTGAATATCTAGTAAATTAAGAATCCTATAGAGGTACAAACGTTGGAGCCGCATAGCAGCGGGAGGTGGAGGGTAACTTCTTCTGAAGAGGTATAGCTGTGGAGGATAATTCCGCCCTCTGCTACTTGCGACTCGATAGCATTAGTGCGGGCCCTGTCGTCTCGTCCTATTTAAAGGACTAAGATGTGTAGTCATTAAATTGAATTGATGTGTAAGATGTGAGAGGGCTGGTCATAGTCTAAGCTATGACTATGTCTAAGGGTGCATATTGATGTCTAAGAATGGAAGGGTGCAAATTTAATTTAAAATTGGTAAAATTTTCTTAGTAATCGGTTGCTTGACGAGTCCTTTTGTGGTGTTGGTTAATTTTAAATGAAGGTTATATACGTAGTGTTTGCAGTGGTGAATCTTACAAACAACCTGTGGTGGAATTCTTTGCGTTCCGAAGATATTTTTGTAAGAACTTGTTTTAATAGTCAAATGACGGCAGTTGAAAATAAAATAAATAAATGTGTTGAAAAATCTCATTTCTGTAATGTTTTAACCTATTTATAAATCAGTGGCGTTTTGAGATGAATATATTGTACTGTGAGACTTATCGTAATTGTCTCGTGTTCTTCGATGAAGATGACAATGTGAGCCCTCTTACTGTGGCATTCATCTGCATCGCAGCTATTTTTTCTAATAATGCATTGTTACTTCTTACAATAGGCCACACCCTGTAATACTAATCTGTTCAATTACCGCTATTTGTAAGAAACTTGATGAAATACATAGACAGTGTTAAACCAATATGTTGAATGTAAACAAGTAAATTCGGTAATATATGTGAAGTTTTCAAATTCACGGTAATTGGACAGATGCGTTTCATGAGGTGTGGCTTAATGTTTTTGGGAGCAATTTGCAATTTTTGGGAAAAATCGTTGCACTGCTTATCAATCTCCTGGAATATAGCGGTTAGAGTGACCATTTTTACCGTTTAGTTACCGGTAATTATCGTAATTTTTGAACGAAGACCGACTATAATAGCCCTTTACGTGCCGGTAATTAACTGGTTAATATCGTCTGTCTTCGTCCAAAACTTACGATAAAAACCGGTAATTCAACGTTAATCGGACGATAATATGAGACATTCGCGACACTAATTCCGACGCTATATCGTCGATTATAGAAAAAAGACGATGATAATTGCCAGTAAGTTCAGACGTAAATTATCGTCGGTCAGACGATAAATTTCGGACTGGGTTTGGATTGCCTTTGTTGCGGATAGGGAGGCTTAAACCAACTAATAATCTAATCTAATCTACTAAATGTTTGTCTCTTCTCCTTGCTTTCTTTGGATCGCGTATGTTGTGGGTAAGAGAATCTTAATATTAAACGTACGAATAAATTATTAATGAAAATAAATAACTGAACATCAGCAAGACCGCGAATCTGACCCTACAGATTAATCACACTGTTATGAAGTTGTGTCTACCTATACCATAGATGCTCATCAAAGTAACAGCTTTACTAACATCATATAAAAAATGTGTTAAATTTGTTGATAAAAATTCATTGCATGTATTCTTACTTGAGCAGAACAGGCTGGCAGGATCCGGTGCCCGTAACTCGACCAGGAAATGCGACAACCTCGTCCAGTCCTCACCTCCACCAAAAAATCTCGGTATCGCTGCCAGTGGCCGTCAACACATCCCGAGCCATGGCCATTTGACATAGCTTTAAGGTTGCATTGTGGAATTTTAGTTTGGTGTAAAGATTTTTCGTTTATACTCGTATTGAGTTCCAAAGGAACACGCTTACTTTACAGTGAATGAGAATTTCATTCGTGCAATAATAAGTGATAGGAAAATATTTCACCGTTTCAGAATAGAGAGAATGTTTCCTTATGTTGCATGAGACCTTTTTTCGTGAAATTGAAGTAAATATGATACTAAAAGGATTAATGTAGCTTTTCGCTTGTTCATACACTCTCTAATTTATGTAGAAATATCCGTACTATTGTAAGAAAATTAATGGTCACCACACCTTTTTCAGTTCAAATTAATCCAAGTCAAGTTCAAATTAATCCAAGTCAAGGTCAAATTAATCCAAGTCAAGTTCAAATTAATTCAAGTAACAATCGAATTAATCCAACCCTCAGTTGAGTTGAAAAATGATAACATCACTTGTTAATTTGAGCTTTTTTGTGTTATATATGGATCTATTTGATGTGATGAGCAAGACACGTTTCGAGGTTTTATTTACACTCGAATATATTTATATACGTGAAATTTCACTTCATCACATGTATGAAATCATATACGCAAATACAAAAGATTATCATTGGACGATATGTAGATTTAATCTTTAAAAGGAATATTGAAATGCGATTCACTGAGTTCGAATGTACGATTCCGTTTGATTACAATTCGAAGGAGTACATTACTACATTGATACATTCATGCATTAGCAATGAAAATATTGCCATCCATTCTAATTCCGTGTTAGTCAAAGTGGAGAAATGTAGGATCCACTTACAATACAGAACAATAATACAAAAACAATATTTCTAACTTAATGCTAATTTTATTTGTGGGTATTTACAATTCAATATATGATGCTTTTAAGACTTAAATAACTTTTATGATAATCATTTAATGAATATTCAAGTCTTGATAATATTATATATTGAATTGTAAACACACACAAATGAGATCAGCATTATGTTAGAAACATTGTTTCTTGGATTAATATTGTGTATTGTAAATGGATCCTACATTTCTTCACATTGACTAACAAGGAATTAAAACGGATGGAAATATTTTCATTGCTAGTGCAGGAATGTATCTGGGTTGTAATGTAATTGTACTCAAACGGAATCGTACATTAGTACTCAGTGAATCGCATTTCTACATTCCTTTTAAAGTTTAAATCTACATATCGTCCAGTGATAATCTTTTGTATTAGCGTATATGATTTCATACATGTGATAAAGTGAAATTTCACGTATATAAATATGTTCGAGTGTAAATAAAACCTCGAAACCTGTCTTGCTCATCACATCAAATAGATCTATACATAACGCAAAAAAGCTCAAATTAACTAGTGATGGTATCATTTTTTAACTCAACTGAGGGTTGGATTAATTCGATTGTTACTTGAATTAATTTGAACTTGACTTGGATTAATTTGACCTTGACTTGGATTAATTCGAACTTGACTTGGATTAATTCGAACTTGACTTGGATTAATTTGAACTTGACTTGGATTAATTTGAACTTGACCTGGATTAATTTGAACTTAACTTGGATTAATTTGAACTTGACTTGGATTAGTTTGAACTTGACTTGGATTAAATTGAACTTGACTTGGATTAAATTGAACTTGACTTGGATTAAATTGAACTTGACTTGGATTGAATTGAACTTGACTTGGATTGAATTGAACTAGACTAAGCTTAATTTGATGTTACAAAGGAGTAGAATTATCTGATTTTATAGCGTACATTTCCTTTAACTGCGATTAGTAATATGTAATGTTCTATTAGTCGTGTAAAAAATACTACTATTAAGCTGTTTAGCCACAGTTATTATAAGAATTCTTATAAGTGATGAAATAGGATAGAATTCTTTCGGCTGTTACAACTTGAAGAATATTTTCTCTACAGCAGTGTAAGACTTTGTCTAATTCTGCAACAACTCCTGTTTTTTACGGAACCCAAAGTGAAAAATAAAATATTTTCCGTTCTTTCGAAAGCTCTTGGATTTATTCGGGAACGTTCAAATAGACGTTTTAATATTTGATTCTTCACTTTCATTTTGTTACTTGTGTAAAAGTGCATAACTTGACAGGTATAAATAATTGTCAAAGTTTTTCTTGAATTAAAATATAATCATTCTGTGTGGAGATGAATCATGATTTCATTTGTGCCAGATAAGTGTTTGGAAAGTTATTTCAATTTTCACACTGAAATCTTTTCACCTTTGCTTAAGACATGCGTTATTTTACAAAAACTTAAAATAATTATGAAACTAATAGCAGAACTAAATTATTTCCTTCCGTATGAATATTTCTAGGTTCACCTGGAAATGAGTATAGAGCATAATTTTTTATTTCACTAAGAGTTCTATAGAATAATAATACTATTCAATAACTTGATCTGTGATTGATAAAAAAATATTTCATTTCTTTATTGTGTAAAATGCGATTTAACATTTCTAAAGGTATTGCGAGAAAGTAGAATGTTACTTGCGTGACTTGTGTTTTGGGAACTTTTTGTTTCAAAATAGAGAATTCTTGTACTATAGCGTGAGACCTTTACGTTTCATGTTAAATATGAAATTAAAATTGAAAAAATATGTTTTTAATTGTTAGGACATTTCTTGATTACGCATGCGGAAAAGTTCTCACAGATGTACACAGAATTTCTCCTAAATGTTGAACGATTTTTATCACTTCCAGTTCTAAGTAGATAAACATTTAGTGCTGAATTTGTTTTAACTTTTTTAGTGTTTAGACTTCAGCTATTAATTTTCTGAGAAATAAATACCGAGAAAATGTGTATTTCAGTGTTGAATAAAATGGGCGAACTGAACTGATCTGATGCTGTTTTTATTTGAATGAATGAAGGATGTGGTCATGTTGAAGCCTATTTTTAGTGCCTGAAAGTTCTTAGTTATTTAGAATACAATTCGTTATGAATTTAGAGCTTTCTTCATTCGATGAATGTATAGGTATTGTACTCGTCACAGTGATTCAAGCTCATATATCGTGTTAATATACATTCCACATTGTTTTGGAGAAGTTATTGAAGATGTTCCCAATTTATTTGCTGATTTCAATTAATCTGTTCTACTCAATAAATTTTTGAAGTTTCTCTACACTACGGTATGCAATGTTTTAATGCTGTCTGTAAGATTGCTAAATACGCTGACTTTATTAAGAACTGATTTTGTTCTGTGGAAATATAGTGATAATTTTAAATTTGAAAGTCAAGAGTTGATACACCATAAGCCTCAAATACTCGTAGTTCAATAATCCTGTATAACCATTTTTCTTGATCCACGGGCGAGTCAGAGGGGTATGGTAGGAGTAAGTTAAATCTATGTTTTAGGTTCCGTAGATTTCCCCTAAGTGTGTCATGACGGCCCTAAGTGTGTTATGTAACTCACTTAAGTGTGTCATGTCACCTCCATGACACACCGGTTTTTGACAAAGCGTGTGCCGGTTTTTCGACAAACGTATGACACGCTTAAGTGTGTGTCAAAATGACCCTATATTTTTTCTCCGTGTAGTGATCACAATATAAAGCAGTTCAAATGGCTATGATAGTACCAAGACTTGACCCTATTGAAAATTTGTGGCATTATGTGAAAATTAATATACTCTGAAGACCTACAAAATGAATCAAAGATCTGAGGAGGCTGTGTACAGGAAAATATAATAATCAACGGAAAGGAACGAGTAAATTATTCAAAATGAGTATGGATGACAACTGATTGTAATGAGTGGATGAGGCGTTTTCTACCAGGGATTGAATAATGAATGTGCATTGGCTTAAAATTGAACGAATACCAGTTCATTTGCATAAAAATAAATGCGTATTACTTTCCTCAAGTAGCATATTAAAGGCACAGTGTGCCTTTATTTGATAATTTTGATAACGCTGAAAGCTCGTACTTGAAGTCAGGAAGATAATTATTTTTCGAATGGCTTAACAAGTGTGTGGTATTTTCCTCAAAATTATCACGGATGATTAGTTTTCTTCCAATTTTGAACACCAGACTCTGCAGTACATGCTAAACAGTTTTATGACAACATTATTGTAGTCCTTTCGTTACATATTTCGAAAATTTTGGGAGATGTGGATTTAATGAACCATGAACTTGCTTGGTCGCTCGTGGTTTCAGTGAATACCTTATTTAAGGGACAAGAAAAGAGATTAGGATGAGCCTACCCAGTTTTTCCCGAGGATCAATCAAACGTAAAATTCTTGAGTTAGTAGTGTTCTCGCCATAAAAGCTAGTAAAGCCTCAGAAATTTTGATTTCCTAACCACTTAACTGCCCATTTTACCATCAGTTTACGCACATTAGTTTTAAATTAAACCTAATAAACTACAGCAACGATCAGATTGAAAACTGTACATAGACTCGTTCCCTAAATGTTCAGTTGGAGGGCAAATATGCAGAGTGGCCTAACCCACAAAATCCTGAATTTCAGGGTAGTGATAGGCAAAGTGGGATAAGCGACAGCGTTTCTCCTATATGCTGAACAAGGAATAGCTCAGTTGCTTAGGCCACTCTGGCTCAAACAAAACGAGCGGGCGTCCTGACTGGCTGTGGCATAACCGCAGCAGCAAGTGCATGTTATCATGGCAACGATGAGCTGCTGCACCACAGTTCAGAGTTGCATCATGCGTGCGATGCATTGTTTTGGCGGCAAGCTCTTTAGCAAGGCTGCCGAGATTGGTACGTTCGTACAAAGTTGGTACGATCTGCTCCAAATGTCGCTTTGTTGAAATTGTCGTATCTGGTACGGTATCTGGTACGACGGTAGCCATGAAACGGCAAATTTTGATACATTTTAAAGATTTTTATAATTTAACTAAGAAATTATGCCTTGCCAAGAAATATTAGCTTTATTTTTGCCAGTAACAAAACTTGTCTTGTTCATGAGAGATAAATTCAACGGAATGTGTAATTAATAAAGTTACGCAACGCGTTTGATACCAGTTTTAAGTTTAGAACTCTTCACATCGTCACCTGTGTCACGCCGCATTTCTACCGTCCGAAGTTTTATGTGTACGTTTGACATACAAATAGAGTTGACTATTTTTATGCAATGCTAGTTATTTTAACTGCTAAAATTGTTTATCTACGATGTCGTTTCGCTGACTCAGACTAACAAGCATTTCAGTGATTAGTAGGCTTGATTTGCTTTGCACTCGTTGCATTTTGGTTCTGTTTCCGAACGCTCGCTGTGGCTTATTCTCCGCCTGATTTACTGTCAAGTGTCAGTGAGAGTCAGTCTAATGCAGTCACTGAGTTGAGTGAGTTCCTCATGGCATTTGGTCACGCATTGATTTGAAAAATACTATTTGCTACATTTCTATTGTTCTTTAATTAATAAGCGTTGAGAAATAATGAGTTTTAAGAAAGTGAATATTGAATATTCCTCCGATAGTGAGGACAGTGATGTTTGGAGGTAGATACAGAAAGTTAAAAATGAACACAAAGTTTCATTAAAATTACTGACGGATGAGAAATATTCATCGTGGCTACAAGTCAGCAAATTCAACTCAAGCAAAAAGTATTGCAAATTGTGCAATTTTGAGAGAGCCAGCAGTTTAAGTAGACACAAGAAAACTGATAAGCATAAAAGCAATGCGAAGGTTGATTGCAAATTGATTAAAATCTGATTTTATGAGAAGTGAACCGTCAGATCACCAAAACAAAGTAGCATCTGCAGAACTAAAATTGTGTGGCTTTATTGCCGAACATTACCTACCCATTGCTCTTTTAGACTTTTTGCCTGAACTTATTTCTATGGTATGCTCTGACTCAAAATTTGCCAAAAACATTAAGGGAGCAAGGACAAAAGAAACTAGCAATTTTTCATGTATAAAAGGTTCTGCAGTTTTAAACAGCCTTGTATTTAAACTAAACGCGACGAAGTTCTTCAAGATTATTTGACAAAACAACAGATTATTTGACGTTCAGGTAACTTGTTCTCCTGGTTACGACTATTGTCATATCTGCGTAAATTGCATTATGAAAACTTTTTTGTTAGTGCCGGTGAAGAGTCACAACCAAACACAATTGAATCTTCGGAAAAGTAATACATTTCATTGCTCTGTAAATGACCATAGAGTGTGTAAGGCTTTATTTTGTTCTACACTGGGAATCTCACCTAAGCGTGTAAACTATGTAATGAACAAGAAAGTGAAGGCAGGAATTGTTTCGCTACATAAAAGAGGCAAGCATGTGCCTGCTAACAAAATTTTACCTGAGGTTGAAGAAAAAGTGTCAACAGTTCTTGACAATTTATTCCCAAAGCACAAATCAAACTAAATTGATAGTCATACATTATATTCCAGACCTGATCTTACCTACCGAAAAATGCATTCGTTTTAGACGGAGAGAAACCTGATCATCACGTCTGCTCATTCGTTTTCATGACGGAGTTCAAAAAATAAAACTTAGGAATATACTTGCCCAAAGAAAGACACGCGTGCGAGATTAGGTGAATACAAGGAGATAGATGAAGCAAATTTAGCTGTTGAAGAAAGAAGAACTAAGTATAGAAAAAGACCATAAGGAGCACATTCACGTGCTGAACTTGTGAGTGACAGAAAAGAAGAGGAATGCACGTGACAGAAGAGGAATGTCGCCAGCCTAGTTCTCGCATAATGTGCTACACGTTTGACCTGGAGAAAACTCAGCCGATTCCTTACCTAAACACTTCTGGTGCTCTTTATTGGAGGCAAATGTGGTTATACAACCAAGGAGTATATATTTACAAGGCACGATAAGGGCCACATATTGGTCTAGCTAGATATTGAAGAGAAGCTAGGAAGTTGTGAAATCGTTTCATCGCTTTTAACTTTCCTGCAGAAAAATCATCTTCATAACTACGAAAAAATTCTAACATTTTCAGAGAGTTGAGGAGGACCAACCCACAATAAAAACATTGTCGCTTTCTTCATACTTATCTCTATAGGTACGCATATAATGTCTCGACTTTAACTTTTCTAGGGAACGGCCATTCCTTCCTGCCTATTGATACAGATTTCAGAAAAAATAGAATCTACTAAGAAGAGGAAATGACGTGGATTAAAGCTCTCAGCGACTGGATTACTTTTATGCATATGTGCAAATTTAGTCACTCACATGGAGGACAAGTTCATCGATGTCCCAAGCTTTAGTCATGCTTTACGTTTCGGATGGTCGACACAAAAGAAAATAAATTCAGCTGGTTGAAACTGAAATGGCTGGAAGTATCCCAGAAAAACGAGTGCTTGATGCAATAAAAGTATTCAAGCGATCACCACGAGGAACTTCGTAGCATTGATTTCAGCAATGCAACAAGCTTTCTGAACTGAAAACCGTCCTTGAGATCCTAAAGCTCCTGTATAAAGAATCAATCAAGCTTTCATTCGAAGAATTCGAAGAACCTCGAAATTTAACTGCTTACATACCATCTCATATTGTAAGTTTTTTCACCTATCGGCCCCGCGAAATCTGAAGAAAGAAATTCAATTTTGAGTCTATTTTGGATGAAGAAACCGAGGAGTGGCTAAAACACAATGTTGCTCCGTAAATGTTGGAATATAATTAAATTTCTCCTTCATGTACATTACAAATATCATCATGCATACAGAAGAAGTTTTTTGAACTAGGTTAGAATATGTTGAATATCACGTCCATCTTATGCACACAGGAAAAGGTTTTCTATTAGATGAAAATTTGTTGAATATCACGTCCATCTGTTGCGCCAGCAGTTGCTAAATTAGTGTTTAAACCCCTGCATCGGGAAATATAGACCCATGTTGAACATATTCAACCTAGCCTAATCCAAAAATCCGTTACCTGTGTTCGTAGTGATAAAGAGTGCTATTTTTATGTGTTCGTCACAAATGCACTCTTCTATTTTTTGTTTTTTCGATTCTCTACGCAGTTATTTTCTCCAATTAGCCACAGTTAATGTGAATAACGGGATGATGATATTTGAGCGTTGCATTTTGTATTTGATGAGATTATGATAAAATACTAATTAATTATTTATTTATGTTATCTTTTGCCATTCTTCACTAAGAAATGATTTATTATATGTTACAGATAGAAGAGTGACAAAATATTTAGACTGTGAGACCACTAAACGTGTCTTAAACCTCTGAAAACATTTTGTAAGGACTTTGCTTGTTTTGTGTGTAGATAATGGTGGATTTCAGTATTGAGGTTTCTCTAGCTAAAACCATGCAATAATAGATTTACAATATCAATTCTGACGTAACCTGTCTTTAGAAAGAATAGGTACGATTGTGTTCACTATTCTGTGCATTAAAATATTGTAAATAACAAACCAATGCAATTATTCGTACTCTTTTTGCTTGTGCATACTTGGATGAATGCCACGCTTTCCTCTCAATGTCTTGCATACTTTCGTCAATGTTAGGATTTTTCAAAAGTTCTCTGATCTGAGGTCCATCAAAAATACCAGCTGTCAGTTTGGCCTCACTTACGTGTGGAAATTCCTGTTTCAGGAAAACAAAGGCTCTTTCTTTGTCCAGTGCTTTCACAAAATTTTTCATTAGGCCTAACTTTATATGCAGAGGCGGCAATAGAATCTTCTCCGGATTTACGAGAGAATGTGATACAAAGTTGTGAGAACCTGGTTCCAAAGTACATCTTGCTGGCCATTAGTGTTGAACATAGTGCTGCTTGTCTGCAAGGCTGCCCCACATGCACAGGAAACAGGGATACTTGGTGTACCCGCCTTGTAGTCCCAACACTATGGACACCCTACAGTGTTACCATATTGACCACATATAATACTTATGCAGTCTGTCTGACTTTCTGTTTGCTAGAGTATTTTGCAGAAAGAATAACTAAAAAATCCTGAAAAAATAAAAACTATTAAAGTCAGAGAAAACAAAATCCTTCAGAAAACACATTACTTATTTATATTAATTTTTGATTTTAAATTTGAGATAGAATGAAAACCTGATCTGATTGGGCAAATTGGATTACATTTCTGACTTCAGCATGCAAATGCCATATAGAAACAAGCAACAAAACCTAAACCTCAAAAATGACGCAGACCAGTGATAATCTAATCAGCTAATAGGGTTTACACATAATAATAATTTTATTGGTGAAAAATTACATATAATTTATGAGGAAAAGCGAACAAGATGGATATCAATATTCCATGAAGAAAGCATTAATGTGCTGTTTAGGCCACTCTGCCCCAGAACGCATGGTGCAGTGCAGCAAGGCAATCCATGCGGGCTGCTGGTTAGGCCACTCTGCCTGAGAGACATCTACGCCGCTATGAGGTGAAATTATCACTTAGCCCACTCTGCCAGTTTTGACCCCTGATTTGTGGGTTAGGCCACTCTGTATATTTGCCCTCCAGTTGTCATTTGATCGCAGTATGATCTAGCTCAGTATTTTTTAACATTTTTAGCCATATCGCCCCCATTTTTGAGAGAAAAAATTGATCACCTCACTTAACTGTAATAATAAAATACCTGCAGCAATGATGAACAACTAATTTAAGATGTTTTACTCACGCTGCGTTTTAATGAGACCCTTGATGCTGGTGCTTCGCTGCTAGATCTTTCAAATTAGGCTTACAATTTGTCAGTTTCAGTTTGATGTCTCTTCGAATGCATAAATCCCTTTTTTTCTTTCATTTGTGAAAATTCTATTGATTGCACTGAATCCACATTCAACCAAATAAGAGGTAGGAAAGTATAATAATATTTTAAGCATGTCAGTCCACATTTTTGTATATAGCTGTTCTGTTGTATTTGCTAGCCATAACTCATTCATTCAATTTTTCAAATTTGCATTTGCATTCATCACTACATTTCATTTCAATGAGTTTTTCTTGCAGATTTGTATTGACACTTTTCACATCACGATAAAAAGGGTCTTTCATTCACGATTGAAATTGAAACGAAAACTCGTCCGAGAATCGGCTGTTCCAGTTTTCTCTCAATATTACTAAATATTGTTTGTACTTTTTTGAGTTCGTTCTGTGAGTTATTTCTTTCTGTTAACTCAAGCATGCCTTTTAAATTGTAATTCGGTATATTTATTTGGAACAAATACAAAGTTTCAGCGAAGGATTTCAGAATGCGTTTACAATTCAGTGGCGTGCAGGATTTGCCTTGAAGCTGAAGTGATACATCATTGAGCTTACGAAAATTCCACGCTAGAAAGAAAATGCCACTCCTGTGGCGTCTGACTTCATCAAATTTGTCTTCTCCTAATTTTTCTAATAAATTAACAACTGTGTCGAATAACTTAACAAATCGTGCTAGGCTGTTTCCTTTTGAAAGCCAACGAACTTCTGTTTGGAGAATGATCCTTACGTGCTCTTGTTCAGTATCAATGTAAAACTTTCGAAAGAGTCGATGGTATTTGTTGTGTAGCACTAAGTGTTTTGGGAACTAGACGATGATGTACCACACAATGAACTGCAAAGATCAAAGGACATAATTCTTTCATGCGAGCAATTAAACCTTTCTGCTTACCAACCATAGATGGAGCACTCTCCGTTGCGCAGGATACCAAGTTTTCTAATGGGATTTTATTATCATTGAACCAAGATTTTGTAGCTTTAAAAATGGATAATCCTGTTGTATCAGTTGCTTACAGTTTTACAAACAACATCTCTCAGAAAGTTGGCAGCTATCATCTATAAAACGAATATATGCCATAAAAATAGCTATGTTGTCACTAATCGTTGACGCATCAAGTTCAATCGAGAATTTGCTACTTTTTAACTTTCAGCTAGTTGACTTTGAACATCCAATGACATTTCATCGAGTCTTCGGCGGATTGAGTCATTAACGGAATTATTTTTAATGTGTTCGCTGAACCTTGATGCAACACAGTTTTCATCAGAATTTCAAATGCAGGCACGGTGACATTTTCAGCAACAGTATGTGCGTTCCCAATATTGACGACTAATTACACTATTTCAGCGATGCAGTCAAACCATATTCATGTGTGTTTTAACTTTCTTTCAAATAAGATGACAGAGTATTTTGTTGGTTGAAGTTTTTCTTCAAGTTTTAAAAATAAGCTATGAGCTTACTGGCTTTCCCTGACCATTTTTTTATCATAACGTTTTTTAGGCCTTGATGGTTTTATTGGTTTATCAGAAAATGTGTTGTTGTAACTGAAAAATGAGACACATTGGTGATTTCGATCATGAGAGCTTTCTACAATATCATAGGTCAAATAGTTCTCCATATATTGTCTACATTTCTCTTGTGTTGTTATAATGAAGGGAAAATAATTTCACAGTATCCCAATGACACTTAGCACCGTTAAATGAGTTGATTTTTAGCTTGCAAATTTTTAATTCACATCAAGCATTCAGTTGTGAATTTAATGCAAATGTAGAAATTTGATCGCGCGTAAAAAGTAAAGCAGTTAATGAGCAAAGATGTGACGTACACGTTATCTACGATACACACTCAAGCAACTGCTAAAGCAAGGTAAGCAAAGAAGCATAAGCGTCATCAATCTACAGTATGTTGCGTCACGTACCAGGGTTGCAAGGTTTTGCGATTTTTAGTGGATTGCTTTGCGACCAACACACACAGATGGATATATATATATACATATATATATTATATCTTCTGAAAGCTGTTGAGCTGAAAGCAATATTGAATCGTGCAATAAACTTGATATTTTTGTTATTACTTTCTTAAAAATTAAAGTAATACATGTGACATCTTTTGCCCTTCTGAGCTCAAAAATCACCCACTGGAACGACAACAATTATTTGTTAAATGATTACGTAAAACGTTTGTTGTTCTCCTTGTCAGGTTCTGATATCGAACTTGCTGTGGAGGAAAGCTGTAAGGAAATTCATGATGAATAAACCATTGAAATGAATATAATCAAGAAAAGGACGATCCAGCACTAGAAATGTAAACAAAAAAGAATAAAATATTCCTGGTTTGAGAGCTTATTCATACAATGTACTGCATTTATGTCAAATGGTCACAAAACATCAAAATCCCTTGCTTTTCTTCGGCAACCGGTTCACTTCATTACCTTTTCTAGATTATATAACAGGTCATGGCATATGGTGCTGTAGAAAAATATGAACTCCTACACTTACAGGCCTGAGCAAAGGTAAGGTTTGTGACGAAGTCCCGTTGGGAAAGAGCAGAGTTTGGCTCTTAGGAATATGTAAACAAATTCGACACTTGCCAAACTAATTATGTGAAATGGCGTGACAATAAGACTGTAAACCTTGTCTCCTCATTCGGTAGAGCAAACCCTATAGATTTAGTGCAATGGTTTGACTAATAGGCGAAAGAAAAGGTTGAGATTGAACTACCAGTCATTGTGAGGCGTTGCAACTGTTCAGTGGGTGGTGTTGATTTTGCTGAATAACTCTCTTACGCATGCAGGATAAATATAAAGTCTAAAAATATTAATAACATGTGCTTTCCAACTTGATTGACGTGACAGTAGTGAACTCGTGGTTGCGTTATGGAAGAAAATGCAAAGAGCTAAAAATGCAATCGAAGGATTTTCTAAAGCTTGCTGTGTTCAAGATATAATTAAGCGTCTCTTTGTTGTTTTCAAGAAAAATGAGTACTCAGACTAAGAATGATCATCCTTCCAGATCACCCACCACTTAAAAGAAAAATCAGGCTCCTATCAATCCGATGCACTATGAGAAAGTGTACTACATGGCTATTTTTCCGGAAATAGGGAACCGATGCAGGGATGAAAATTGTTCTGCCAAATTTTACATCTTGAGCAAAAAGTGTTATGTAAGCCTGTGCCTGAACCACAAAAATAACTTTCAGAATTTATAACAAGCCTCAAAATTGAGCATTTAAAGCAGCTATATTTACGGCAATATTTGATCAAAAATAAGAAAGGAACTTGTTATATTATTTTTTGTTTAGCCGTTGCAAATTTTTTGATTTGACACAAATTGTAAAACAATTATTTAAAGAATAATTACTTGTTTGTCCACTTTATACCATACCTAATTATATTGAGTTGGTTATTTTCGTTTTTAACCGTACTTGTTCAAAGTTATTTTTCATGCTGTTCGTTATTTGTTCCCTGTGTGCAATTAATTAAGAGGCAGATCTACTATGTTTCATTTTAAAATGGATAATTCAAATCATTTAGTAATATAATACTTACCAATTTAGTTTTTGAATGAAAAGGGTCAACACAGTCATTTTGGGGCAAATTTATGGCTCATGAGTGTATTTGCATGCGGATTCCAAATGTGTCATACTTGGAACATAAAAATAATTTTTTTTAATACGATTGATTTGTATTTCAACATCAAATACGACATCTATTGTGAACATGTGAAATGAATTTAATTTTTCTTCAACTGTTAAGCAATTTGGGCAGTTAAAGGCCTAAGGATATACGGCCAAGGGAGTTATCTTCTGAAACCCCACTGATGTTCTTCTATATATCGAAAACCCTGATTTATTTCTCTAAAGTTTCCTAGAGGAAGCAGGTGTAGAATAAAACGAGCCATGGGCAAAATGTAAGTTTAATTTTTGTGACACCAATATAAACAAAATCTAATTTCAATAGTAAAATTTAAACGCACTATGGAAAGAGTTAACGCTTGTGCTGGGCTTGTCTACCAACAAGCCTAACCATGACACATTTGCTGTTCTTGATTACCGCTCTTCTTCTTGAGTCACCTGCAGATTAAAAACGCAAACGAGCTCTACCGAAAATTATCAGATTCTGCAGGCGCTTCAACACTTGAGAGCTGGAAGCACTTCAGCGCTTCAGGCTTCAGCACTCGGTCACCAGGAAAGGAAGCTCCAATAGCTCTCCTTGGTTTCGGGACATCATCGTCGTTTACCTGGGACCTAGATGTAAGACATTTTCATTCAAGATTCTATTTTTGTTTATTATTCTATGAAGAAAAATTGGATGTCAACTATCGTGAAAATACGAACTTCTTCATAACCATGTACGCTCTTCGTGAAGCTCCAAACCGAAGATTGGAGCCGGGGCAGCTCTGCGCTCTCGTGGCCCGGCGCGGCATGGGGAAGTTCCGGCAGCGACTTCGCTCCATTCTGTCTTCGCCTCACGCAGTGGAGGCGTCGCAGCGGCTCAGCGGCACTCCTCGGCCGGCGCACGTCTCTAGAGCCCTACTGCACGGAGGAATGGCCTTCTAAGCACGTCCTTTATGGTGAGTTGGGAAGCAATTCCAGTGCGGTGTTCTCTTTCCATCTCAGTGCGTCGATTATTTTAATAAATGCCAGTGCGAACGGATATTATGAATTGAATTTTGTCTGAGCCGTACATAACTTTAAACTTTAGGCTCAAATAAGCTTAAACTCTTTTGTAACCTAGCAACCAGTCTAGCTGGTTAGCTAAATGCCATTGTTTGGGCTAATATTGTTCAGCTGCTGCAGGCTCGTAAAATAGAGTAATCTTAAATCTTTCCTAAAGTTTTGTGAGCCGCGTCAGCATGACCATTTAGTTTCCCTGCAGGGTATAAAAATTAAATATTACAATTATATTTTCTCTTAAAGGTACGAGTACTGGCTCAGACTTCTTGAAGCAAGCTGGAGGAGTGCGGAGGGTAACCGCGCTGGCCCGTTGCTTAAACTCCAGGCTCCCACCGCTACGTCATCGGGGCGAACCGTGCTAGCCAAGCCATACATTTAATGTTCTATTCTTTTTTTGCTGTTCGTACCTATGCTCAGTAAAATCATGGCTGCCGCATATAGTTTCAATCCTTTGGTGACCCTTCTCCAGATTTCATTTTCAAGAGCAGGTTTGCGATATGTTTTATTAGAAAACTTTCTAACCGATCAGTTGGAGGATCGACATGGTAATGAGTGGCTGCAACTACAATGTGTGTTACTCAAGCTCTAGAATCGAGAAAATTTGAAATTGGAAATTTACCCCAATAAAATGTTCTGTTTGAGAATTTCAAATATATGTTCTATCTTTTGATGATACTATCTCTGATGATTTCACTCCACAGTCGAATGAAATGGAGGAAAATTGTCTATCCTTCTTCAACATCGTTATAATTTTTGATATCACAACAAATGATACATCTATTTTGATGTAAATTGGTCGCTTATTTCCTATTCCGTGGACAAAAAACCTTGGTTGCTCGATTTGGTGTCTGCCTGTCGTCTGCGGCGAATAAACTGAAGTGTGAACAACCGGGTGACGCTTTTGAATATAAACTCCTTATCAGCTATTGCGTTACTGTCACTTTCACGCTGGTTGCAATCTTGTTACTGCACGAATGTACATTAATTTTCACAAATTTTAATGAACCCCTCTAACGAACCAGTTTATCTCGTTCATTCTGAAAACTTTCGGTTGTCGTAAGATTTGCGCTTGCGCGCACTTCATTTCCAAGGTATCGAGGTTGTGCGTACGCACCATGCCAAGAATTACATTCAACTACTATTCCAAGACGACTGTTATGACCGTTAGTATGAAACTTAAGCTATACACTTTAACTTAGCTACCCGGAAACAATTCACAAATTTCGTTGAAAAAGTTTAAGGGTGGTTCAAATTCGCTCTTGGGTAAGGTTTAAGCTCTCATTCATCACTGTTTTTTCTCTTGCAAGATCGGTCATCATGCGCGCCACTAATGTGCAGCACAAGTGTTTTCATCATCTCTTTTTCATTCTCGTCCCAGCTTCCCGTCTCATCGGGATGCTGTCTTTTTGTGCAACCTATACCAACCGAGACACTTTACTTTTTCAGGGTCGTGATGCAGCTCAAATTAAAAACTTCACGGGGACTCTCTGTGGTGTTTGCTTATAGTGAGTGGAAGCGGATGTTTGACTTCGTATATAATATATCAGCCTTCGATTTGTTTCACTTTTATAGAACCATTGGGTCTTGGCCAACTTCTCGAGACTGTTTCCACGATTACAATGACCATGAAGTATGCTCATTCATTTCCGCGAAATTCGTTAGAATAAATGTGTCGAGCAGCAATTAGAATAACTGTACACGAAGATTACTAACGGAGACCCTATTTAAGAAGAATTATTGGCATGCCTTTGCTCTGAGCAAGAAACTTTTCGGCTATGGAGTTCATTGCTCGCTGGGGAGGAACGTGAAGTCCTGAGTTGATGATAAAGCAGCCCTTCCTCTCGTTGGCATAGAATGGCTCATTTATGTGTTAAAGACTATATTTTCGGTTAACTGCATTCCTGTTTTTGAAACTTCGTATTAATTGAATAATTAAACATCAAACTCATAAATTCATCAAGTTTTATATTTTTACGGACATTACTTTTCCAACTTTATGTTTCTATGCACAGGAACCATGCTTTGGAACACACCTTGTGCATAGATTCACAGTTCCATTACTACACACTAGGATATGCCGTCATCCTTCTTTTTGGAATACTTTCGATATGGTTTGGGAAGATAAACTTATGTTTTAAAATTTACGTAATATTGTAATTATGTAATGGGCTCCGGCTGTTCTAAAGCGTGATCTTTAAAAACTAGCATTTTGGCAAACTATTATTAATTGACTTCATGACCATAAAATTATTTTCGTTGAAAAATAATAATGGGATAGGAGGAAATTTTCAATGTATTACATGCCATCCGGCTGTAGCTATAATATTTGTCTGGCGAATTGTTATGTTGTTTGATAGATGCCTATGATGACTCAAAAATTAAATCTTGCTGCACTGAGTTGTGAGGAGTTCAGTTCGCTGAGCTTCACTGTCATGAAAAATCAAGAATCGGCGACGGTTGATTAAATAGCTACTGCGGCAATGCCAATGGTTATATTAACTATCTCAGTGTATATACATACAATGTTTCATGCAGCCTTCATTATTTGATATATATATCGTTCACGAGAAAAATGTTTCTCACTTCGATCATACCACGATAACGCAATGCGCCTTAAAAAATGAGCAATGAAAGGAAGAAAAGAAGTAGCCGTTGAAGTGCGTTTTTTTCAAATTCAGTAGTTAAACTGCATGACCGTTGGAGCATCGATAGCTGGTTCTCAATTTTTAAATAGAATAGTCCTCATTGATGCTCTTTATAAAACAATGAAACGCCTACTTGTAATCTCTGTGTCATTTCATATCTGTTAACTCAACTAAATTTATGCCAAATTTTAGCATGCATTTTTCATGTCTTTTCGTTTATTGGTTCATTGAACAACAACTTCCCCTCATCTCCTGTAAAACATTAAGTACTGTTAAAGAAACTAATATTCACACCAACTCTACTTTTCAAAGTGCGCTGAAATTCTCGTTTTCACAATGAAATGGTAGCTCAAGCTTGAATGTAGTACGTATAATATAGATAAATCATATTAAGCAGAAAATATGATTGTTTCATTGAGAAAATAATTTTGCCATAACTTGTGAGTAGTATCATTCCCATTTCCGTACGAAGGAAACGGTGATTATTGAAAATACATGCAAAGTATTTAGTTTGCAGTATTATTTAAATAACAGTTCAAATATGCGTCACTGTTGTTGCACTGAAAGAATCGAGCTTGCGTTCATTAAAGAAGTAATCGGTATATTTTACCCAAAATTATCATGATTCTGTTTGCAATATGCACCAAAAGATATGATGAGTTCATTTCTTCCGATCTGACCTTTAATTCAGTGTACTAAAATCTTCAAGGAAAAATAAATGTAAATTAAAACATAGGGACATTACGAATCAATTATGTATAATAATGCATTATGCCTGCTTTTGATTTGTGTCTGATTTTGGTGTGTTAGACTGCATAGTGCAAACTGTCGAATATCACTAAGAACGCCTTTGCGTTGAACTATTCGTATAGCATAATTGTCTGATAATTTTTATTTAATTTCCAACAAACGCAATGCCCAGTCGGAAATAATGGTTGTGGTTATAGTAGAATATAGTGGTGTATAAGAGATTAAAGTCGATTATGGACGATGAAATAATATGGTAGATATATCGACCATAACTTAACGTAGATTGTAGCTTATTTAGGTCGATATTGGTGGAGGCAACAATGGTTGATTAAGGTTTGCTATTACATGGATGTTTTAAGACTACATATGTCAGAGCATAGATAAATGTAGCTTTAACTTTGCTCCGTTGATTAAGTACATAAAAAACAGCTGTTCATAATAAATTATGATTTTTATCGTCTTCATGTTTGCAAAATGTTTTGTTTCTTCATTTAGCACCTATATAAGCTAAAATTATTGGAATTACGCAGTGTATTTCTATTTACTTTAATTATGCATGTACGGTATTGTTGATTCAAGTTGTGTCCTCATATAGTGTCTCAATTAAATATTCTATGAGTGAAGGTCAAATGACTTTTAGAGAAAACGTACTGTGACGTTACTGTTTATATGTTGAAGTTACCTGGAAAGCAATACTTTAATAATAAAATGACATTTAAGCAGGGTTGCGGAGTCGGAGTCGGGAGTCGGAGTCGCCGGAGTCGCATGTTTTATGGTGGAGTCGGTGTCGGAGTCGGAGTCACTTCTCTGAAGTGTGGTGGAGTCGGAGTCGGAGTCGGAGTCGCTTTTCCGAGTGTGGTGGAGTCGGAGTCGGAGTCGTTCATTCGGATGGGGTGGAGCCGAAGTTGGAGTCGCTATTTTTTGCTGTCTTCGATTCTAATTTTTACTAAAATTTATTTATAATTGTTTAAAACCGAAAGTAAACATAACAGAGTTAGAATACTTTGCTGAAAATCTAAATATACGCAATGTTTTTGTTGATTATTTTGTTTTAAGTTTGAAACAGCGTACTTATACCTATCACCTAATACAGTCATTGTTATCTAGTCGTTGTGGGTTTGCATTCCTATGTTTGATAAATACAAGAAAGAAATATAATTGTACTGGAGTAATAATGAATATTTTGCAGTTATTTAAGCGAGAATTAGTAATTTGAAGCATTGAAAATTGGTTCTGTTTACTTCTGTTTCGTTCATTTCCCATTCAATTAGTACACAGGGAGTAGCAAATAGTACTAAATGTGTTGCTAGTTACTTGTGGAACATTTCAGCTGATGAAATACATTGTACTAACGTAAGGAGTGGTAACTATGTACGCTCTTAATGATGCATTGATTGATAATGACTAGTATTTGCAGAAACTTAAAGTTATGTTGTGATCATAAATATTTTTAGTCTTTATGTTATGATTCCTTGCCAATGAGTAGTCTTTGCCAAAACCTGAAGCTATTGTCTGGTACATAAAGACTTCTAGTTCTCAGGCTATGTTATCAAAATTTATATGGCTTCCTTGTCTTTAGGTCAATTAACATGTATTATTAATAACAATTTCTGCTCATTTCTAAAGTTATTTCTTGAATGTTGTTTGGTTCTTTCAGAATTATATTGTATTTCACTATATCATTATCATGCTGAATTTTTATCTTCGTATCACTCCCCAGTTTTTAAGTAAGCATACGCTGAAATGGAGAATTTTATGTTATGCTTATACAATTTTAAACACTGAAATAGTATCCGTTTTGCAGCATTACATAATTAATTACTTCTTCTTATGGAAGATTTGGAAATGTTGTAAGGTAATCAATATCGGCATTGAGACACATGAAAAATTAAAATACAATGTAAACGAGCTGCAATGAAAATAATAGCACACTAGCAAAAACTTCACTTACCCAATTGAAAATCAAGGACGTATCGCCGGTGGGAACGCGCCGGTTCCTATGCGTTTTTTAGTTGTATTACGCGCGGTTTAAGGGTCAAATGTCCACTTTTTCGGACACAAATTGCACGCGAATCGCCGTTGTTCCGCCCTACCTAACGGCCGTTTACCGCCTCAGGACCAGATTCGAATCGCGGCTGGCCGTCCATGGATTATAGGTTAAAAAATCGCTCCCGGTTGCACGTGCCTCGCCTCATGGGGTGTACAATATTGCACTGGAAGCTTTGGATCTTACAATACATTCACACTTAATGCATTGTGAATGTATTGACTCATTAAGCTAGCTCAGAACAATATTGTACATCCAATGAGATCGAGGCACGTGCAACTGGGAGCTCAGGTACATAAGACAATACATTAGAAAGTCCATAGAATCCCGCTCTTTCTTGAACTTTTATTACAAAACTGAAACATTCTCTACATTAAAATTTACATGAATATCTTACTTCCATTAATCACAGCCTTCTCACCAATGAAACGCCAAAATAATATAGGAATTGAAAATGATATCACAATCCATTTAAAATGCTGCATGTAACAAACAAATATCAACACGTGTCTACATTTTGGGACATATCATATGTGTACCATTAGGTACATTAAATACCGGCATAAATGAATAGCATTTCCATAATTTCACAACCTTTTTTAGAATTGATTTGAACCTACCTGGTAAAAATTATAGTACACTTTTATTTCTCACACCTTTTATAAAGGACAAGAATGGACTTGAGCAGTACAGAGAGTTTCTAAATTCTGCTACTCACAACTTAACCGAACCAACCGTGGCAATCGCACAGACGGAGTCAACGTTTTAAGGGAACGCGGAATCTGTGCAGAAAGGGTATAAAAACAGTAAGTTGAGAAAAAAGTTCATGAAACCAGATCAAAGTTGAAGAAGAAAGTAGTAGGCGCTAAAAAACAGGACAGCAGTGAACCGAAAATATGTGGTCCTTTAACATAACAAAAAATTTTATTTCAGCAAAAAGAAGGCCTACCTAACTCATAGCTCGGGCCCTCACATTTTCCTCCCTGGGAGCGCTAGCTCCCATAGATACAATAGTTGTATCCCTCTGAGGAGTGCCTACATTATATCGCGTGTCCCACAAAAATGTCTCGGAGTTTTTAAATGATTATATCTTCGCTTTAAATTAACATTTTTAAAATGTATTTTTTCACAACGAATTAAATTTTGTTTCCGTTTCGAATAGTCTAATTTTTTGAAAATCGTTTAATAACCACTTTACAGTGTTCGATTTACTGAAAGAGGTAGAAAATATAATTGTTCTAAGGAAATGTTTTAAAAACCACAACACTTGTGTTCTTCATTTCTCAATACTTACTGTTTATAATAATTTCACAATGATGTATCCTACATACCACCAAGTATTTAAACGCTCTGAGAAGTTTTTTACTCCCTTATTTCATTGTTTGAAGACACCTAAAATGCAGTTCACTAACGAACAAATAATTTTCATTGTATTGGAATAAGAGGCAACGAAAAACTGTGAAAAAGTTCGAAGAGCAATTAATGAAAAATTTCCGGGAAGATACACGTCCGATAAGAAAACTGTGTATCGTACAGTTAGAAAATTAGAAAGAAAATTAAATGCTCCTCTTACGTGTTCACAGTTTACCGTTGCTTCATATTCTAATACGAGGAAAATTCTTTGATCGTGAGTGAGCTGCATTTTAGGTGTCTTCAAATGATGAAATAAGGAAGTAAGTAATGTATTGAGAAATGAAGAACACCAGTGTTGTTTTGAGAACTTTTCCTATGAGCAATTAGTTGTTCTACCGGTTTCAGCAAATCGATCACTGTAAAGTGGTTAGAAAACGATTTTCAAAAACTTAAATTATCCGAAAAGGGAACAAAATTCATTGCATTGTGAAAAAAGACTTTTCAAATAAATTAATTTAAAGCGGATATACAATCAATTGAAAAGTCGGGGACATTTTTGTGGGACACCCGGTATTTACAGGGTGTTGTGTGATGCGATGCGGATTTTAACCATAGGCAGAAAAACGCAAAATAAAACGATTTTTAGGAGTGACAAAACCACACAACTTCTTTATTTTCGAGAAATGATGATCTGAAATAATTATAGATTCCTGTAAGAATAGCCTGAAGCGTGTGCCAAAGAAGTTTCGTTTTTACTCGTTGGCTGCATGTCTAGCCTATTCTTACGGGAATCTGAAATTATTTCAGGTCATTTCTCGAAAACAAAGCAGTTTCGAGGTTTTGTCACTCATTAAAATCGTTTTATTTCGCGTTTTTCTGCATTTGGTTGAAATCTGTGCATCGAATTACATAACACCGTTTATATACATATATATATATATATATATATATGTTTCATTAAAAATAATGCCACATTGATTATTAATAATGGTTTTGTTCAATTTTTCTAGTTTTCGGAAGAGTTTACTTTGATCGAAATTTATTGAATTTAAAAGCTCCCCTAACGTTTTGTGATTAAAATTTTGCGACGCGTTTCGTCCTGTGTCCACGGACATCATCAGGCTAAAAATAGTTTGAGTTGTGCAGCTAATAAAATTGAGAACGGAGAATGTACCTTCCACTACGGAACCTAGGTCGCCTAGCCCTCCTCACTTCGCAGACCAACTGTACACCTTCTAACTTGCATCAAATGCACATTTCTACATTCGAGTAACCGCAGCCACTCTGCCAGGGTTGCCAGATGGTCTAACCTAAATTTCCCTGTTTTAGTCTCAAAATTTCCCTTTTTTGACCAAAAATTTCCCTGTTTTGTAGGTTCTTTAAACATACATACGTACATACATAGAATCATATTCCTTTTATGAAATATACCTATTTCAGTGAACAGCTCTTTCATTTTTCCATGCAAACATGTTGTAGCACTAATGAGTGGAATGATAGTCGAAAATGGATCTTTAACAACATCTTTTTTAACAACCCTTGCCACCAATGCCAAATAATTTGTACTTCGTTTATATGTTTATTCATCCGTTATCAGAGAAAAATAATGATTCTTCAAGAGCTCACAAATATTATCACTCACTTCGACTCTTAAAACATTCTTCACAATTGCAATACACTTAGTCCCACCACATTTGAAGCCTTTCGCTATCTCCGAATCAGTACAAGCTGCTTACACAACTGGGACTAAATGTTCAACAATAGAATGCGGAAGATTATGCTCATATAAAAATGCAACAAGTCTAACTTCACCTTCTTCTACTTGTGAAGTTTTTCTTCGTTTACTGCCGTTCTACGTATCCAAAGAACTTCTTGTTGTGCCCTCCGTGGCACAGTGGTTAAGGGATCGGCCTTGTATGTTGGAAACTAGGGTTCGTATCCCGGCGCTGGCGCAGCGATTTTCCCCGTTGGGTAAAAGGGAAAGCTCAAGCACAATACCCCACTCAACCCAGGTGTCGGAAATGGGTACCGGCTTTACGGGGGAACCGTCATGGTGTCCTGTATATAGGGTTAGTTATAAGACATTTGAAAAACCAATGCTAAGTTCATATGTATCAGGATTGATTGGAAATAAAGCATCCCAAAGATGCCGAAGTTTGTTTTGTTTGTTTGTTTTTTCTAATTTCTACATTTTTGTATTTGTCGTTTCCGCATGGTTTTCAATCTCTGATCTGCCAGCTTTTCCATCAATTTACATCACATAATTTACATTGAAAATATTCTGCTCCTTGTTAATTTTTACTGAGCCACCCTTTGAATTTCATTTCAGTTTCCCACAACTCTGGGTACTTTTGAGTATGAATTAAACGTTAACGTCTTACTTTTGATTGTGGGGTTTCATTCCCAGTGCTTTACATATTACGTTAATTCACTTCAAAATTTGCAGTAATGCTGAAGTGCGTCTCTTCAATTTCCTCTCGCTACAATCATTACAATGACTAATGAAACTGTGATGATTAGGATCTGTGACTCTGTGAAGCGAGAACCGCGTGAAGTTGCACTGGCGCTGAGCGGCTGCGATGCATTGGCGCCTCTGATTGCTCCTAGTCAGTATGTACGCGTACAATACGTGTATCAAAGTTCGAACATGTCCGACAAGTGTCAAAAATTATAAATACTAAGTAGCTTAGCATAAAATGTCAGGTAGCTAATCACTTACATATAATTTTGCATGAAAATGAAGCCCCATAGCAAAATTTCCCTGTTTTCATAAGGTTTTCGAAGTTTTTTCCCTTTTTCCCTTTGGGACCCAAAATTTCCCTGAAGCAGGGAAATTTCCCTGCATCTGGCAACCCTGCACTCTGCCCACTTCTCCATTCTATTAGCTGCACAACTCAAACTATTTTTAGCCTGATGATGTCCGTGGACACAGGACGAAACGCGTCGCAAAATTTTAATCACTAAACGTTAGGGGAGCTTTTAAATTCAATAAATTTCGATCAAAGTAAACTCTTCCGAAAACTAGAAAATTTGAACAAAACTATTATTAATAATCAATATGGCATTATTTTTAATGAAACCTGTATCAAGGAAGGGTTACTACCAAAATATACTGAATACATATATATATATATATATATAAATATATATATATATATTCTTGATAATCTATACATCAAGAAATAAACAAATAAAATATTTCATATTTTATTTTTTCCTAATATAAAGTTATATCAACTAAAGGGTACAGAGAGCCATTTCAACGCTCATGTACATTATATATGCATAGTATTCTCGATAGATCTCTCACATTTTTGTTCATTATGGAAATGATTTGCCAGGAGGGAACATTTTGAAGATTAGATTAAATTATAAGTTAGTTTAGGCCTCCTCATCCGCTACGAAAATAGAACGTATCAAAATGAGGACGGAGGAAGGCACCATTTAGTATGGAGATAAGAAAATGAGGGATCTATGCTGAAGGGTCATAGAAACAGTAAGATGGGAAAGAAGTTCATGAAACAAGATCAAAGTTGAAGAAGAAAGTAGTAGGTGCTGAAAAAACAGGACAGCAGTGAACCGAAAAAATATGGTCCGTAACAAAGCAAAAACCTATGTTATTTTAACAAAAAGACCTACCTAACATTTAGCTCGGGCCCTCACATTGTCCCCCAGGGAGCGCTACTTCCCATAGATACAATAGTTGTATCCCCCTGAGGGAGGAGAACATTTTGAATATCATTGAAGAACATAACGGATGAAATTAGAGTTACAACGTAAATTTTCGATACCCTGCATCAGCTGGGTGACCAATGAACCAGCAAAAAAAAATTTGCAAAAGAAATGCATCATTCATAAATTACATACGTAGGCACTTAAAGTTGACTGAATGTGCTTGTTTATTGGCTGAATGCTGAACAGCATTTCAAATAACAAGTTCAAAGACTGAAAATTATTTCATTAGAGCACCAAATGGAAAGCAAAGGCAAAGAATAGCACAAAAGAATTTCCTTGCGTTACTAATGCGGTTTTAGAGAAAAAATTAGAGCACAATTAGCTAGCGCAATTAACTACCAAAAAAGTATTTGCAATAAACCATAACCACAAATGATAGGGTGCACTGTTGCGCAGGACTCAATGCACAGAATTACAAATCTTGAAAAACAAATTGAACAAGAGAATAGTTGAAGACGACATAGCATGGACAGTAAGAAAATGAATAAAAAATGTCTATCATGACAAGGCAAAACGATAATTACAATATAAAATGACCCAAATTCACATCTCTCGGACCCTGTAGGAGTGCTAAGTCCCAAAAGTGCAAGAGTCATACAACGTGGTGCTATTTTTTGGCCATGATACATATTTAGAGCAATCGATTTTTCATTATAAACTCACAGTTTTGGTTTATCACCAGCGTTTTCCTCTATTCTTGTTGGCACTGATACAAAGCACTGTGAAAAGCACATTGGTTTAATTTATTGTTCAATGTCAGCATTTGCACTTATTAATACCGTGAAAATAAGTAACTAATTGTGACATCAATACACATTTGAAAAAAAACAGTCTTTATAGCCACTCTGTGAAAAACTTGCAAATGAATCAAGTTAATGTGAACTGTTCTGTAAACCTGCTCAGTAAACTATCCAGAGTACTTTGATATGAATACCACTGTTCTAGTTTCAAAACAGTTGGACGAACAACACTTCACATAACTATGTTTAAAAAATTTAACTGAGCTTGAGCTCGAGAAGTGAGGAGAAAAATCTGAGGATGAGCATAAGGCTAGACGCACACCAAAAGACGGCAAGCTACAAAGCAAGCGAGAGAGAAAGATGTTTGGCGAGATCTATCACACACCAAAAGATAGCCAGTTTGCTCCTAAATGTCATGGAGAGAGGTTTATAACAAAAATAAGCGGAACTAGCATGTGTTTGTAACGTTGAGTATCATTCATACTTTGTCCCATTGCTTTGAAACATGTTATCTGTCATTGTGCTTTGGATTTTTTGACTTCCAAAGGCACAGTACAGCATAAACTTTGGATGTAAGGAGTTCAGTCTTTGCTGGAGAAATTGTGTAGCACACCTCTCCCTTCGACATCTCGCCGCGCACTGCCAGACGCAGCGCTGCCACTGCCAGAGGCTTCTCACTGGAGCTTTCAAGCGTGAAACCATCTTCAAGTTGCTTTCTCGCTGCAGCCAATCTTCAATCTTTCTCACTCGCTCGCTAGCTTGCTTGTGGTGTGCGCACTCCCATAGGAATACATGTATATCGATTCAAGCTTGCTCGCTTTCTCGCCTGAAATCTTTTGGTGTGCGTCTACCCTAACGGCTGATCGCCACAACATCCAAGGAAACAATCAATATAATATCAATAAACATGTTTTGGGCATCTGATGCAATACTACGTCACAATTTGCCTAACGCAATGATTGTAAAGAACACAGTCGAAACACCAAACGCAACCTTTGCAGAGGCAGTAACCGCCAGTACGCTCACGATGACACGCTGTCATTAACTGACAGATCGAGTCATGCCGCTTTCAAATGTTACGGCCGTTAATCAACTGAAAATTTGCGCCTTCGAACCACCCAAGGCCAACTATGAATTTCACGTCCGAGCTTGACCGCGCTTGGTTTGGGGCGCGTAGAGGCAATGTTAAAGCAGAGCAAGCCGACTAGCCTATAAATCGTGCATAATCGACCCTCACGTCCTTAATACACCGGCGATACGTCCTTGATTTTCAATTGGGTAGTCACACACATATGTAACTGAAAGCAATGCACTATCTCAGCTGCAATGGTTGTTAAATTTATGCTATAGTACAAATTTTCTTACTGGAAACGTTTCAAATCGCTCCAAAAAACATAAAATGAGAAGAACATGGGCGTTTATTAAAATAAGAAAGTGTTAAACATAAAGTAAAAAGTTAGACGAGAATAAGAGATAGTATCATATTACACGCAAAGACGCTAAAAGTGACTTTTATTCGTAAACAAAACGTTCCGAAAACTTCAGTTTCCTGCGACGAAAGCAAAACAACTTTTGCCTATTATAACCGAGATATAAAATAGTGTTGAGCAATAAAATGACACCTTTTCTGCATTGTTACCCTGCATAGTGTAGACACAGAGAATAAGAGGCAGTGTTCAAATCTTGCCTACTTTATCTACATGTATATCATTTTGTGGATTTTAAGCATAGTCAATGAATTAACTATTATAATTTCACTGAATGAGTGTTTACTTAGCAATAAAATACTGTGGATACATATCTATGCTTCTCAGTGTAGGCAGTGCCTACTTTACTTACTCAGAAGACACTTGTCAGTAATATACAGGGTGTTTCAGAATAAGAGGCAAAAAATTGCCCACCAAGTAGAAGATGTCCGAATAAAAACTTTTTCTTCTATGAAATTTTTTTATGAAAGAGACATTGAGATATTAGCTGTTTATTGTTTTAAAGGATGAAATTCAAGTACTAAATTACTCGATATATTTATTTGAATTTACGTTGATCGAGCGAAATCTTTTAGTTGCATGACCTCCTAGATCTCCTTACATGACTCCATTCGATTTCATTTTTTGTGAACACGTGAAGAGCCTTATTTATTCTACACTCATAGAGTCTGAGGAAGATCTTGTGACCAGAATTGCAGGGGCTGCTGGCCAGATACCTAAATGCCTGACGTGTTTCCTAATATCCGGTAGTCGTTAAGGCTAACATTCGAAAAGTGCATTGATGTAGGTGGACCACGTTTTGAACAATTTTGGAAAGTAAATTTAAAATAAATATTGCGAGTAATTGTGCCATTAAATTTCATCATTTATAACAATAAACAGCTAATATCTCACGACCCCGATTGTTTGGAAGAAACTTCATGGAATTAAAAGTGTTTATTTAGCCATTTTCTACTTGGTGTGCAATTTTGCACCTCGTGTTCTGAAACACTCAGTATATAAAATTGTGTACTCGACCCGTGATAAATGATGGGATTTAATATTGTCTTTATACGAATTCTCCAGATGTGGATCATAAAGAAATATATCCAACCTAATAGTACACGCGATTAAAATATTCTAGTACTTGTGCACTGGTGAGACTCGCATCACAGATACAGTTATTAAGCATCTTTAAGGAGACAAAGGAGACAGACCAACCAACAAAGACGGACAGCCAATTTTATTTGTTCAATGAAATTTCCAGTTGAAAACCGTCCGTATTTCTGATGGCGCCTTTGTGGAAGAAAAAGTTTCCTTCAGATGGCCTGTCATAGTTGACAGACAAGAATTTGAAACTGTTGCAATTAGTTCTTTCTTTTCTTCGTCTTGTTGTTTTGCAGCTACATCTTTTCTTTTCGATTTTTGTTTAAATTTAACTTTCTATAATTAAGAATGTTTGAGTTTCTACCAGACCTGCATTAACCTAAAATCCCTTAAATTAACATTACTCGTGACGCACTGGCGTTCACTAATAAAATTATCTTTGAGCTTACTCTGCTTGGGCAGCATGTCGCCCTTCTAATAAATGTCGGTCTGGAACCTCTAACTTTATCTTTTGCGTAAAAAGCAGTCTCTTTCTGCGACTTTAACTCCTCGACCCGGTAAACAGGCACTTATTATTCAAGGTAATTAATTGTCGAGTAAATGTTAAAATCTTAGTGCTATATGCAATCTTGCAATAAGATACGATATTCAGCTAGTCGGCGACCAGACATCTTAAAACTCTGTTTCTATCTACTCAGAACGCCACTAAAACTTCCTACCGGAGTACCGTGCTGACGACCGGCCGCGTCCATTGGTTGTCTTCTATTTTTAAGGAGTTTCGTTTTTAAAACTAACATTTCGTTAAAGAAGATCATCGGTCTCCGTTTTAAAGGAACTTAATAATAAAAATAGTACAGAGGACGCTGCTGTGCGTACTGTTGGAATCCCCAAGATATGCCTAACATGGGCGCAGTTTCCCTTTTTGCGCATCTCGGGAAACGACTTGCTATTGTTCCCTTGAAGTTCTTCTGTATTTGAAATAAATGTTCAAACAGTAGCCCTTAAGTTTTAAATCCTAAAATTCCATTGTAATAACATAGGAGAGATTACGCACAGGAAATACCTAAACCGATTTATTTATTTGTTCAAGGGGACACTTGCCCTTTTATTGTATGAGAACAATCAACGCTATACCGGGTGCCCCACAAAAATGTCCCCGACTTTTTAATTGAATATATTTCCGATATAAATTAACATATTTCAATTGTCTGTGTTTCACAATGTAGTAAATTTCATTCTCTTTTCAAATAATTTAAGTTTTTGAAAATCAGTTGAATAACCACTTTACAATGATCAATTCACTGAAAAGGGTAGAAAAACTAATTGTTCAAATGGAAAGTTTTAAAAGCAACACTGGTGTCCTTCTTCATTTCTCAATACCTACTGTTAAGAATAATTTCATAATGATGTATCCTACATACCACCAAGTATTTAAACCCTCTGAGAGGTTCCAAGTGTTTTCAATAACAGTGTTTCAAGAACTGAAAGAAAACGGTGAAATAATCTGTAAAACTCTTCCTTCAATGGTGGCCAGAAGTAATACATGCCTTGAGAGAAATGGAGGGTATGTCAAAGGATGCTGAAAAACTTTATTTGTTTAAACGTCATTTATGGTAATGATTTGTTACTTTTTTATATTTTTGTTTGTTCATTTTTTTGGAAAGTACAAAATAAGGAAGAGTATCAATATTGCTTAAAAATCTTTTCCTTTGAACAATTAGTTTTTCTACCCCTTTCAGTAAATTGATCATTGTAAAGTGTTTATTCAGCTGATTTTCAAAAACTTAAATTATTCGAAAAGGAAACAAAATGTATTACATTGTGAATAAAAGACAATTCAAATATTTTAATTTAAAGCGGTGATATAGTTAATTGAAAAATCGGGGACATTTTTTGGGACACTCGGTATAATAAAAACCCAGGTGTCCGTCAATTTGTAAATAAATATATGTTCTCGTGCGTAATTTCTCCTATTTTGTTACAGTGGGAATCTGCTTGCTTGGACAGTATCATGAATACCATTGAAATAATATGAAAGACCTGGCACCTGCTCACTTTTGTTTATAAATAAAAAACTTTGCGTCAAAATCGAATCTATTGTCACGAAAATGTGGCTAATCACAGTAAAAAGGTATGGCAATTTTTTAAAAACTTCTTGCCGAATAATAATTTAAATTATAAAACAGTGTTGTTGCTTGCTTGGTTGGTGTGTGCGTGTGCGACATTCTTAAAGATGCTTAATGTCCGTAATTGCGATAAAAGTTTTACCAGTGCACAAGTACGAGAATACTGTATTTTAATCGCGGGTACTATTAGGATGGGTATATTTGTTTGTCATCTTTATCTTGATATTTTTTTAAAACGATACCATCGAATCCCGTCATTTTTCACCACTCATGTACTCTAGTAACTTGATTATTAACATTCTGCAGTCAATTTAAAAGTCGTTCGTTAATAAAGAATATAGTGAACATATGTACAGGTTTCAACATCTGCAACCGTCTACTACTAAGAATGACAGTCGTGTGTTTATTTATACGTTTCGTGTCACGCTCTTAAGGGAACCATTTCCAAAAAACTGAAACTTTTTTTCTATTGGACTTCCGTCTATGAAAATTTGCAGACTACTAGATCTCCACATTTGTAACAACTTTTGTTTAAGAAAAATTTTTCCCCGGGGCATAGAAAATTAATTATTAAAAAAAAAAAAAAATTATATATACATATATTTTTCATTATTACTTCGAAATTTACAAAGCTAGAGCAATGCGGTTTGTTGCATTTGAAAGTCAAACTTATGCTCTATCTAATTTACTAGGGCATTTTTTGATATATTTCATTCAGAATTTATATGAATTTTTTTGTAAAGGTCAGATCAAAAATTATACTTTTAGGGTAAAAAGTCTACGGAAAGCTTTACAGAAAAAACTTTGAAAATCTTCTAGTAAATTAGATAGAGCAATCATTTCACTTTCAAATGCAACAAACCGCATTGCTCTAGCTTTGTAAACTTCGGAGTAATAATGACAAACGTCTTGAAAACTTAGTTTTGTTAGAAGACCTATTTTTAAGAAAAAAAATGCTTCTCCTCCTACAGTTTTTGAGCTACAGTGATGATTTTGGTATCATTGGATGCAGAAAAACAAGGGCTTTAAAATGTATTGAGAAGTTTTACAAAATTCATTCTTGTTTTAAAGTTATGACGTCATAAATTTGAATTTTCTTGAGAATATTTTGATTTTTGTTTATTTTAATTTTTTAAATTTTTATATTGGAAATTTGAGGAAAAGCATTCAAGTGTTTGGAATTTCCACGTTATTCTGCATCCAATGATACCAAAATCATTACTGTAGCTCAAAAACTGTAGGAGGAGAGGCATTTAGAAAACCCCCCCCCCAAAATGTCGTTTTCTATGATTTCCCATTTTCTTTTCAAGAAAATCGCATTTTGTCATAAATGATAAATGATTCTAAATTGCATTTCCTATCAGTATACCAAATTCCATTGCTCTAAATTCAATAATAAGAGAAATATTCGGATTGGGATTGCTTACTTTGAGGAATATGAATGATGAAATATATAAAAAAAATAAAATGAAATAAAATTGAGAATTTGAGAATTTTTTTTTTTTTTTTTTTTATCACGTTATTTTGCATTCAATGATACCAAAATCATTACTGTAGCTCAAAAACTGTAGGAGGAGAGGCATTTAGAAAACCCCTCCCAAAATGTCGTTTTCTATGATTTCCCATTTTCTTTTCAAGAAAATCGCATTTTGTCATTGATGATAAATGATTCTAAATTGCATTTCCTATCAGTATACCAAATTTCATTGATCTAGGTTCAAAAATGAAAAAATAGGTCCGTAAGGGGCATGCCCTCCCCCCCGGGGGGGACGTTAGCTCTGGGATACGTTCCTGATATTTTTACAGACATTCGGGGACATATCTCAAACTCATTTAAAGCAATAAAAAAAAAAATCGGGAGAATCGACTTTTGGACTGCAGATGACCAAAAAGCTCCCAAAATGCTTCCCTTAAGAATCGATAGGAAAAAATTAGCACTGGTGGTCTTGGTTTCAGTTCACGGTCAATTAATACACTCATTTTCGTACAAGTGCTCTAGCTATAATGCCATTTTCAAAACAATTGAGAGATCCAGAGCTTTATATACCAGAGTTCGAATCGTGGATACCGAGTTCGGCGGGGTATTGCATATTACAATGTACTGTATTACAATACACTCCATTGAATATTACAATATACATACACAAGCTCGCAGTTGCTTTCAGTAATGCTGAATTTCTGCATCCAGGATACGACACGAATGGCTATAACTGCTTCTCTTGCGGATTTGAGCCTGTGTTCCAAGTGTTTATTACTCTAATAAGAAAAATAAGTTACCTTTGGAATAAGCTTAAGCATGGAAACTCCACTCGAACGAAAATTTGTTGAAGAAAGGTATTGAATCCCGTCATTTTTAACGGACTGTGTACGCTAGTTAAGAAATAAAATATTCATCTTATAAATTATGAATAGGTGGAGTTGGAGCCCCAAATTGCGAATAGGAGGAGTCGGTGTTGGAGTCGCCAAATTTTGGAAAGGTGGAGTCGGAGTCGGAGCCGGAGTCGCCAAATTCTGAAAAGGTGGAGTCGGAGTCGGAGTTACCAAATTCTGAAAAGGTGGAGTCGGAGTCGCCAAATTCTGGAAAGGTGGAGTCGGAGTCGGAGTCGGAGTCGCAAATTTATTCCTCCGACTCCGCAACCCTGCATTTAAGACAGTCCAGTCTATTTTCATTCCTTCGTTACGAATCACTTTTGAAATTTGCCAACATACTTTAGGATAAAACACTGTTTGCCCATCCAGAGAATGATTACTGTAATGAAATGTGCCATAAAAAAAAGAAAAGTTATGTGACGCGTTCAAATTTTTTACCCGAACGCAGCGTTCATACGTGTTCCATAGAGAGAATTAACAAGGTACACCCATGGTGTAATACTTGTTCGATCATTGTACCTAACTCCAGATGTTGATTCAAATTTGTACAGTAACTTTTTTTGCAGCGACATTTGACACTCTTGTACTGCAAATTTTTTACTTGTACTTTTGCACTTACAAGACGTTAAAATGCGAATCAAACCAATATAACAGTTTTACTGCGTTCGTATGCAACGTAGCTTGTGTTTGTACGAATTACGCAAAGTATAAAATATGTCCGAAAATTCATTTTTTTCACTATATTACTTCTACGCAGCGTATAAAAAATTACATGAGAGTTACAAGAGTCTATAGCAAAACAATGATTCGGAACACAGAGAATTGATTCATAGAAAAAATAACTTTTACTCTAATGCGATTCATTTCCTTGAATTTTCATTATAATACTTGTATCTTACCTCTGGCAGCTCACTCAGGCACTAGTTGACGGTTAGTTATGACTTAACGGCCGGCGTGGCTGCATCTGTGCACTGAACTGTTGTTTCAATTGATCGTTTGATCCAATATGGGTAGAAAAAAGAACTTCGAGGATTTGTCTCAAAGGCAGAAGCGACGCCGTACAAAAATATCTATATTAAAGGCTAGTAGAGTGCCTACTATCTGCAAAACTACTAGTAGTAATCTTTTTGCTAGAAGGAGTGATGACAACTTTAGAAGTGACCTTAAGCTGCATGCAAGTGCTGAACAAAATAAACAGCCAACTACTGAAACATATCAGAAAGAAAGTGATATAGGAAGTGTATCTCCGCTTGAAATGATGGATCACAGAGAATCACATGGCTCATCAATACAAACTAGTAGGGCTGAGAGAGCTGCGTCTGAATCACAGGATTCATGTGAAAATTTTCATGTGAAAAGCGCATATGTACCAACTACCACATGCACCATCGACTGCGGAAATTTTCTGCGATCAAAATTTGAAAATTGGATAAATGAAGAAAAACAAGTTCCTCACGCAGCTGTAGATAGATTATTAAATATGTTGACTCCAAGGTACCCGGGCTTACCAACTTCAGTGAAATCATTCTGCCAAAAAGTTGATGAATTTAATATAAAAGACATGGGTAATGGTGAGTATTCTTATTTTGAATGCTGGCGGTTTCAATTAGAAGAATATATTTTGCAAAATTATACGGATGAAAAGCAGCAAAATATATTACATGTCAAAATTAACGTGGATGTGTTGCCTCTTACTAATGCTTCAATTAGGTATAATGCATATCCAATTCTTTTACAAGTACTGGAAATTCCCAAACATATATTCTGTACAGCAATATATTGCACCAACAAGATTTGTTATAATCACATGCCGCCGACAAGAGTTTTTAGAACCATTTTTGAACGATTTTGCCTTAGTGCAACAATCAATGGGAAATAAGGGGTTCACTGTGAAGCTGGGACCTTTTGTGTTTGATGCCCCAATAAGAGCAGCTCTGAAAGAAATTGTTAGTCATAGCGGTTATTCAAGCTGTGAGCGCTGCCCTCAACGCGGTCAGTATCACGATTGCACTGTTGTCTACCCTGAACTGGACTTCGATGCAAGAAGAGATGAAAGCTTTGACAGACGATTAGGTAATAATCATCATAAGACATTGTTAAAATCTCCATTAAAACAATTTGGATGCAATATGGTTAGTGACTTTGTCATTGATTACATGCACTGTTATCTACTTGGGACTATGAAAAGATTCTTGAGCAGACTCTAGAGCAGCAGAGCCAATCAAAAGAAAATGCATATGAGTTCACAAGCAAAATTAAAATTCAGTGATAAGCTATTTCAATGTTCCATGTATTTGCCAGATGATTTCTCAAGAAAATTAGAAGGGGGAATTGAAAAAACGGTGCATTGGAAAGCGACAGAATTTCGGACATTTCTTTTATATTGTGGAACACTTGTTTTACGCAGCTCCAAAATTGTGAGTAAGGAGGTGTACAGTAGTTTCTTACATTTTTCTCTGGCCATGAAGTTACTTTTACTTGATGATCAACAAAAAAATGCTGACGTGATTAAAAATCTTCTCCATGCATTTATTCAGGAAACAACAAGTTTATTTGGGAGAGGTTTTATCAGCTATAATGTTCATGCCATGATTCATCTTCCACAAGATTATATTAGATTTGGCAAACTCGAAAATATATCTACCTTTCCGTTTGAACTATACTGAGGCACTCACATAAAAGGTGCTGTAAGGTCTGGTTTTAAACCCCTGAGTCAAATCTCCAAACATGCTGCTCATACTAACTTCAACTGGAAACAACAGACTGAAAAGGAATATGTAAACTATTGCAAAATATCCAACAAAGAGTGCCGTGGGAAAACACAAAATGAAAAGTGCTACAAAAGTTGAAAATTGAAAACAATTTGTGCCTAAAAATAAAATCTCACTCGGGAAGAAACAGTTGTGTACAATTGGCAGATGGTCGAATTGGATTTATCATTGAAATTCACAAACTTGTAAATAATATAACATTATTGTTCACTCATTTTCTACACAAACTTTATTTTTTCACTGACCCTTTCCCTTCATCAAAAATTGGAATTTTCTAACTATCTAATTTAATAAATGATGCAACTTGGATATCTTTAGATGATATTGTATCAAAAATGGTAATTTTTCCTTATAAAAATGATTTTCTTGTACAGGTTATCACACACAGCACTTTAGCAAAACTGTTCACTTTAATATATTTACTTCCTAGCTATAAGTACAGTCATGAACATCGACAAGAAAAATATGAAAAAATTCTGTGGCACACAGTTTTCTGACAATAGTCATGAAGTCGTGCCTCGAGAGTGGCTCAAGAAAAAAATGACGAAGTGTCTCTGGCCAAAAAATAATGATGTTCAAGAAATAAGACGGCGCCCACCTGGAGGACTTGCAGCAGATGACAGCTGGGAACTTATCCCAATTACACTACTGACACATTCAAGTAAGTTGTGTTTAATAATTTTTTCTGCACATTCACAGACGTGAGTGATTTTTATATTTATGGAATGCCAATTTTAAAATTATATCACTGACGTTATGCATGATGTAACTCTCCCATGGGTTATGAGTAAAGTTCTAAAAAAATGTTTTTTATCCGTTTTTTGTTTGTTTTTCCTCAGTTTTTTGTTGTTTTTACTTGTTTTTTATTAGGATTGGGGTTTATCAAATAAATTAGCTACGGTGCATAATTCTGAACGTATAAACAAATAACAACTAATGTATTATTATTGAAATACCTCAATGATATTATTTATTATCAATGAAAGAAAGAAAAAAGGGAAAGAAAAAAGGAAAGAAAACAGAAAGAAAAAAAAGGCCTGTAGGTAAAATACAGGACACAGTTGCATGGACTATGACAAAAATTTTGCAATTGGCCTTGAGGTGACTCAAGTCACTCACATGAAAACCTGTAGGGGCCCCAAGTTTCTAAACTTACCAATCATCTTGCCCATAAAACTCGCAAAATTTCAACTATTATTCATAATCTTGTCAGAATCTTGTTGTGTCAGAAGGTGAGCGGCAACTGGGACAGTCCGTCAGGTTTATCAGGAGCAGGCTCTTTAAACGCTTCGAGTATTTAGTACACACATTTGTGTTAATCAGAGAAAATATAAATGTCGTGTTATTTCACAGAAACGTTTGCTGAATGTGAGAAGAAGCTGTATGCAGCTTCAGAAACTGACTGATACACTAGCACAGACTGCTCTTCATCTATAGAGGAGATTCGCAGTAGAATACGTACACCGTCACCGCTTCTTCCTCGCTGCAATGCCATGCCGTCTGAAAAGAGGTAACAGCTAGCTACCTATATATTTTGCATGGATTATGTAAATGTACATTAGTTGCATTACTATCTGCATAATCATTGGTAATCATGCTTGAAATTATTAGGGGTCCCCGCTATGAACCATTCAGATTTTGTCTGATTTTTTAGGTTCTTCTGTTTGGGTTTGGCTGTTTTTTATTGTCTGTTTATCCGTCTGTCAAATGTAACGCTCTTTTTTCTTAATTCACTCCATCCACAGTTTTACTCTGGTCTCATCGAAAGTTGTTTTAATCGATGTGTCTCGACATTCCCGACAGGGTGGTGGTAGCTGATTTTTCTGTCCATAATTTTGATTTAACTCCATCAAAAATGATATCAATTCATTTTGCCTCATCTTGGCTGGGTGAAAAAATTTTCATATTTGAGTTAGCCCTATTCTCACCCCCAAAAATTTAAAATTCCCCAGTTTTGCCATGATTTTGCCTTAAGTGGTATAAATCAATTTATCCTGCCAATTTCTAAAAATGAATGGTGACATTTTATGAATTTGACCATCCCTTACTCCTAAATTTTGAATGGGAACTCATCTCCCTACCCATCCATAATTAAAAAAATAGTTTTTCGTTCATCTACTTTGTAATTTTACTCCTATTTCATCAATAAAGATATTAATGATTTCTCTTGCTATTCCAAATATGGAAACTGTAGTTGCAATTTGAATTTTGGATTTATATTGACATGTCACCATATCTATGCTCACCATTTTAACTTCGAACTATTCCAGTTCCACGTGAAATTAAACCCATCTGCAGTTTCAGTTGACTGCGGGTCTAGTTATCCCGTGTTTCAACAAAAATACAATTGCTATACGTGACTTCTAATGTCGATGTGTTTGAGCAGGTGTAAAAAGGCTCTTGATGGCCAGGAATTATCAGCTGAATTGTCACAACTGAAACAAGTTCAGGAAGAAAATTCTAAGAAATTGGACAAGATTCTCTTCATGCTTCATCAGGAAAAATTGTCCCAAGCATCTGCGAAGGAGCACTTATCACGTAGCACAGGGCTACCTCCACCAGCTGAGACTCTTGATCAACTGGGCGTCCTACTTCAGACTCCAACACTCGTAAGTTAATTGATTTGAAAAACAGTACCTAAGGTATGAGATATGATCATACTACAATTTACTCTATATCACTTCCAGATCTGTATTGTGCACGGTGAACTCGAAACATATTTCTTCTGTGTATTGATTGACAGATTAAATAGATAATCTCTTTAATTGTTTTTGATAAAGTTTCAAAATGTACTACTTTGATTCATGTCATTTAAACTATTTCACACATCACCATAAATTACATTATTTTAATCTTTATACCACTCTCTGTTACTTGGTATCATTCAGAATAGAAATTTAGTCTTTCACATACAGTCAATGTAGTAATGACATTCATTTATGAGAACATGTAGTGCCGCGAATTTTAGTTTGAATTTTCTGTCTTCCTGAATGTTTTTAATTTCCTTATGAACTATCTTCACTATTTACTGCTACCTTCAGTAATATTTTAATGGATAACTTTTCAGATGTAAATATTTCAGAAACCAACTCAATCATGTTTTTTATTTTCAGCTTGATGCTCTGAAGGAACTTCAAGGCAGGTCATCCAGTAACACAGTTCGCCGCATTATTCGACGGCTTCTGTCAAAAAAACTGGCGCTATCCTTCAGCTGGACAGGACTGGGACCTTCCAGAAAGCCTACAAAAATCAGCTTCAGAGATCATCACGCTGGAAAATTATGTTATGGTATGACTATAGGTCATTTGTGTCATCTTCCAAAAGTTTAAATTTTGAAAAATTTGCAGTGAAACTGACCTAAATGTCTCATAATTCCTTCACTATTGTATTCAAGACTTTCTACGATACCAATTTTTTGAGCATGAAAAGCAAAATAAAATTTCATTACCTCCCCTCATTTCAAAGAGAGCTAGAGGAGATTTTATCTGATAATGTTAATTTTAACATTGCTTCAAAATCATTCCTCAAGGGGACTTGAGCTTTCAATTTTTTTTTTGAGGCTTCCAGGACTACCAGGTTCCTGGGTTCTCCGACTGGACCCAGTACTGCGAGTCTATCTGCATCTTACAGTATAGGTGTTAACTTTAGCTGGATTGTTCTCTTTCAGTTAGGTAGGCTTTTTAGGTTTTCTCCACTGTGTCACGTACATTATATCTTTCTGGTACCCTCCTCCTGGAAATTCTGGTACCCTCCTCTGGCTTTCAAGGACTTCAGCGCTACAGTGGCGACAGTTCTGAAATCGGTTCCCGACTGGGATGGTGGCCGCTCACGCTCCGCTGCATTGGCTTGCATAACGTGAGTTTTGATGTTCTCAACTAGAATAGAAAATATCATGACTACTAATCGACTTTAAAACGTCGAAAGTAAAACTAGATTTTACCATTTATCAAAATGAGACGGAACGTATGTAAGTTTTTCTAGCGATGGTAAAGCTCACAAAATTTTAGGATTCTAAATCGCAACCTTTTTTAGTGCAGGAAATGCGCAGAACGCAGCAGAAGCATCAGCTGGACCTTCAACTGACACTATGATGAGCTGCGCGCAGAACGCAGCAGAAGCATCAGCTGGACCTTCAACTGACACCATGATGAGCTGCGCGCAGAACGCCGCAGAAGCATCAGCTGGACCTTCAACTGAAACCTTCAACAAGCTTCCCGTCTGATATTTCGGCTACAGCTCCCCTTTTCTAATAATTATTAGTGTTCTAGTTATGCCAACAGGTAAAGAGGAATAAAATGTTTGTTGCTTCAGTGTTCGTTACATGTATTCTACGAGTTCCTATTCATTATTATGCAAAGAGTTCCTGTTCATTATTATTCATTCATTATTAAGGATAACCATCTAGGTTTCAGCTAATTTCTCCATTTATGGTTAGATTGATGTGAAACTCGTTTTTTAGACATGGTGACTGAAATTGCATTTTGAATTTCATATAAAAATCACGATTTTTATGTTCACCATTTGAGCCACAAGCTATTCCAGTTTCACTAGAAATGGGACCCATCTGCAGTCCCGCTTGACTGCGCGTCTAGTTTTTTGCTTTGCCTGAAACTTTACTAATGCTTTTCGCCGAGTGCATGTTGAAAAGGATTATCTTGTTATGGTTCCCCTCACATGAGGGAACCATGTAGTAATCGGACATGACCCATAAGAAGTGGTCGTACAGAAGTGGGGTTCAAATTTCTTGACGTATCTTATCCCAATTGAAAATCAAGGACGTATCGCCGGTGTATTAAGGACGTGAGGGTCGATTATGCACGATTTATAAGCTAGTAGGCCTGCTCTGCCTTAACACTACCTCTACGCGCCCCAAACCAAGCGCGGTCGAGCTCGGACGTGATATTCATAGTTGGCCATGGATGATTCGAAGGCGCAAAATTTTCAGTTGATTAACGGCCGTAGCATTTGAAATCTGCATGACTCGATCCGGCAGTTAATGACAGCGTGTCATGATGACTGTCATCGTGAGCGGACTGGCGGTTACTGCCTTTGCAAGGGTCGCGTTTGGTGTTTCGACTGTGTTCTTCACAATCATTGCGTTAGGCAAATTGTGACGTAGTATTGCATCAGATGCCCAAAACATGTTTATTGATATTATATGGATCGTTTTCTGGGATGTTGTGGCGATTAACCGTTATGCTCATCCTCAGATTTTTCTCGTCACTTCTCGAGCTCAAGCTGAGTTCAATTTTTTAAACATAGTTATGTGAAGTGTTGTTCGTCCAACTGTTTTGAAACTAGAACAGTGGTATTCATATCAAAGTACTCTGGATCGATTACTGAGCAAGTTTACAGAAAAGTTCACATTCACTTGATTCATTTGCAAGTTTTCACAGAGTGGCTACAAAGACTGTTTTTAAATGTGTATTGATGTCACATTAAGTTACTCATTTTCACGATATTATTAAGTGCAAATGCTGACATTGAGCAATAAATTAAACCAATATGCTTTTCACAGTGCTTTGTATCAGTGCCAACAAGAATAGAGGAAAACGCTGGTGATAAACCAAAACTGTGCGTTTATAATGAAAAATCGATTGCTGTAAATATGTATCATGGCCAAACAATAGCACAACGTTGTATGACTCTTGCACTTTTGGGACTTAGCACTCCTACAGGGTCTGAGAGATGTGCATTTGGGTCAATTTATATTGTAATTATTGTTTTGCCTTTTCATGATGGACATTTTTTATTCATTTTCTTACTGTCTATGTCAGCTCGTCTTTCTGTCTTCAACTATTCTCTTGTTTAATTTGTTTTTCAAGATTTGTAATCCTGTGCATTGAGTCCTGCGCAACAGTGCACCCGAAAGTGCATAAAGCTCATCTATCATTCGAGGGTATGGTTTATTGCGAATACTTTTTTGGTAGATAATTGCGCTAGCTAATTGTGCTCCAGTTTTTTCTCTAAAACCGCATTAGTAACGCAAGCAAATTCTTTTGTGCGATTCTCTGCCATTATTTTCCATTTGTTTCTCTAATGAAATATTTTAAATCTTATTTTTCAGTGTTTGAATTTGGTATAAAAGATGCTGTTCAGCATCCAGCCAATAAACAAGCACATTCAGTCGATATTAAGTGCCTACCTATGCATTTTATGAATGATTCATTTCTTTTGCAAAAAAAAAATTCGGTGCTGGTTCATTGGTGACCCAGCTAAGAAAGGGGTATTGAAAACTTTCATTGTAACTTTAATTTCATTCGTTTTTTTCTTTAATGATATTCAAAATGTTCCTGCAGGCCAATCATTTCTATGAAGTCAAAAAATTTGAGAGAGATCTCATGAATGATATATATATATATGTTATAAATGAGCGTTGAAAGGGAATTCTGTATACATGAGTTGATATATCTGTATATTTAGAAAAATATATTTTCTATTGGTTTATTTCTTGATGTATATATATTTGAAAAATAATATATATATGTATATATAAACGCAAAATAAAACAATTTTCTCAAGTAAAAAAAACCAAAACTCCTTTGTTTTCGAGAAATGGTGGCCTGAAATAATTTTAGATTCCCACACGAATAGGCTTACCATGCAGCCAACGAGTAGAATCAAACTTCTTTGGCAGGCTGTTGGCACGCGCTTCGGGCTATTCCTACGGGAATCTATACTTATTTCAGATCATTATTTCTCGAAAACGGGGTTTTGAGGTTTTTTTCACTCGTGAAAATCGTTTTATTTTACGCTTTTCGGTATTTGGTTAAAATATATGCATCGCATTACACAACACCCTGTACATACCGAGTGTCCCACGGAAATGTTTCCAACTTTTTCATTGATTATATCTCCGCTTTAAATCAACATATTTGAAATTTCTTCTTCTCACAATGCAATAAATTTTCTTTTATTTTCTAATAATTCAAGTTTTTTTTTAAATCGTTTAACATTACAGTGATCGATTTACTGAAACAGATGGAAAATTAATTGTTCAGAGGCAACTAATTGTTCAAAGGAAACAATTATGGTGTTATTAATTTCTCAATACCTACTGTTAAAAAAAATTTTACAATGATGTATCCTACATATCACGAAGTATTTAAATCATCGTAGAGATTATTTACTTTCTTATATCATTATTTCAAGACATCTGAAACGCAACTCACTAACCATCAAAAAATTTTCACCGTATTAGAATATGAAGCAACGAAAAACTGTGACAAAGCTAGAGGAGCTACATACTACTTTCTTTTTCAGAGTGATCTGGTTTCATGAACTTTTTTCTCAACTTACTGTTTTTATACCCTTTCTGCACAGATTCCGCGCTCCCTTTAAAACGCTGACTACGTTTGTGCGGTTGCTACGGTTGGTTCGGTTAAGTTGTGAGTAGCAGAATTTAGAAACTGACTGTACTGCTCAAGTCCATTCTTGTCCTTTATTAAAAGTGTGAACAATATAAGTGTACTATAATTTTACCAGGTAGGTTAAAATCAATTCTAAACAAGGTAGTGAAATTATGGAAATGCTATTCATTTATGCCGGTATGCAATGTACCTAATGGTACGCATATGATATGTCCCAAAATGTAGTGCACGTGTTGCCTCCATACTAAATGGTGCCTTTGGGTCGCACCATTTTCTCTCTTTGGGTCGCATTTGTTGCGGATAGGGAGGCTTAAGCTAACCAATAATCTAATCTATAATGTAAACAAGCGTTGAAAGGGAACTTTGAGATACGGAAATTACATTCCCATCCTTATGTTTATGCAGTTGATATTTGTTTGTTACATGCAGCATTTTAAACGGATTGTGATTTTATTTTTAATTTCTATATTATTTTGGTGTTTTATTGGTGAGAAAGCTGTGATTAATTGAAGTAAGATATTCATGTAAATTATAGTGTAGAGAAATTTTCATTTTTGTAATAAAAGTTGAAGAAAGAGCGGGATTCTATGTCCTTTCTAGTGTATTGTCTTATGTACCTGAGCTCCCAGTTGCACGTGCATCGATATTATTGGATGTACAATATTGTACGTACTGAGCTTAATGGGTCAATAAATTCACAATGCAGTAAGTGTGAATGTATTGTAGGATCCAAAGCTTCCAGTGCAATATTGTACACCCCGTGAGGCGAGGCACGTGCAACCGGGAGCGATTTTTTAACCTATAATCCATGGACGGCCAGCCGCTATTCGAATCGGGTTCTGAGGCGGTAACGGCTGTTAGGTAGGGCAGAACAACGGCAATTCGCGTGCAGTTTTGTGTCCGAAAAATTGGACATTTAACCCTTAAACCCCGCGTAATACAACTTAAAAACGCTTAGGAACCGACGCGTACTCACCGGCGAAACGTCCTTGATTTTCAATTGGGATGTTATACGTTAATTATTTCTGTCTGTCTGTCAGTAATCCTATATTTCCCAATTTCAGCCACAGTTTCGAGTTGATATCGTCGAAAGTAGTATAATTTGCTTGGTTTCGTCAATGTCAATAAATGAACTGTTGCCGACCCCCTATCATTTCTTTTTGATATATTTTAGATTTCTAATTTAGACTTCATTTCTGAGAATTGTCGAATGATATATCAATAGATTCGTCTCGACAATGAAGATAAATGGTAAGGTTTTTCACTTTTTGAATTTGAAGTTACAAAACACCCGCCCCTCTTTTTTTATATTTTCAATTGAATTGTGAGCTCGTTCATTGGTCACTCAACCGCATTGTAATTTCTTCATGATAGACAAACTGTTCACGTTACCTGAGTTTTTCTCTGCAGAAAGTGTTTTTTGCTTTCATGTGTTAATTTTGATTTAAATACGATAACAACGTTTCTTTTTGCGATATTAATGATTTGTTATGTTATGTACTCATACAGTCCATATCTTATTAATGATCCTCATCGGAATGTGCTTAGTTCTTTGTTCCTTACGGTTATTTGCAATTTCTTTGATTATTTCGAAACCTTGCTGAGTTTCGCTAAAATAAATATTTTTACTTCAACTCGTTCCAGCAAATATATACAATATATATAGCAATTGAAAAATCTTTCATTTACATTTGTTTTCAGAAGCTCTGAAGATTAGGATATACCACTAAGAACATCTATAATCATCTAATGAATCATCAGCTGAATATAGTTGTGTTTAGTGGTGTATGGTAATGTTAGGTGAATAAAGTTTCGTTTTAATGAACTGTCGTTAGTTTAAGAACGCTTACGTTTATGGCTTTTTTATTTCTTGTTCTCAAGTGAGCGTTGATTATAAAGGCAAATTCAACTGAATGCGTCCTTTTCATTCAGCATGATACGGTGTTGATAAGAGATTTCAATGCGATTACAGTTTCATCCGTACAGTTAGGCCATTCCTCACATAGAGTGCGTATTTGATTTCGATTCACCACACACAATAACATTGCGTCTTCTATCACTAGATGACGGAGCTCCAGCGATGCGTTGGCGTCAGTTTGCGGGACACCACGCGGCGAATGATGCAGCGCATCACGACGGCTGATGTAGCTAAAGAAATGTCCTACTCGGGATTAGGACAGGCTCTCCAACGGACGAAGATATCTTTCAAGGAGCATCCAGCCTGCCAGTTGATATTAGGTTCGTGTAAGCTCATACTTATTTTGGTTCATAGAGGACCAACATAGAAGACTGTTGTCTATTGAAATTCCACTACTATTAAATACAGTACGTATAATCGGTAATTTAATGCTGTAATAAATGAAAAAATGCCCTGTTTTTCTTTAGAGCATTGTTTATTCTTAAATGTATTTGATCGTAGTGTAATTGCAATAGACAACAGTCCTCTATGTTGCGTTGTAATATCAGTTTCCTCAGGGGAATACAACTATTATATCTATGGGAATTGGCATTTCCAGAGGAAAATTTGAGAGCCCTACCAGATAGATAAGTGAGCCTTTTTCTTGAATAAGATGTTTTTGTTTGGTCTAGGACCAGCTTTTTTCGGCTCACTTCCGTCCTGTTTTTCAGTATCTCAGACTTTCTTCTTCAACTTTTATCATCGTTTCATAACCTTCCTACGTGACATTCTGTTTCTGTGTGCGCGGAATCCTATATGGGAACACCTCTTGTGCATAGATTCCACTTTCCATTGACGCTACAGGGTGTCCCAAATAAACGATACCCAATTTCACGGGCTGTAATTCAAAAACCATTAAGAAATTAGAAAGTCACATTTTGTCTCTTAGCATTTTTTCCATCTCTGGTGCAAAATTCCGAGAGAATTGATCCAGCCGTTTTTTGTAAGCAGTATCTTTAGTGACCGATGCTGAAAACCTGTTTGCACTTTTTTGGTAAATTTCGAATGGTATGATATTAAAACCATGTTTTTAAGTTATAAACCGTTTATTACCTGGAAAATGCCACTAAAATAAAGAAGAAATGTTACTCTTATTGTTCGTTTCCTTCGGTGTGTCCTCCGTTTCTCTCAATATACAGTTGCATTCGCCTCCTCATTCTCGCCATCACTCGTCTAACGTGAGCATCTCCTTGCAGCAAATTGGCGGATGATGCAAATTGATGATTGGAGCAAATGTTCCAAATCTCCTTGCAGCAAACGAACAATGGGAGGAACATTTCGTTGGTGTTCTTTCTTTTAGTAGTATTTTCCATTTAATAAATGAGTAAAAGTTAATAATAACATGGTTTTGATGTCAAACAAATCTAAGTTTACCAAAAGTGTGCAAACAGGCTTTCAGTATCGGTCGCTAAACTGCTTAATAAAACGGTTGAATGAATTCATCTGAAATTTTGTGCAGAAATGGAACAAATGTTAGGAAACATAATGTGACTTCGCATTTTTTTCAAGTTCAATAGTTTCTGAATTACAACCCTGGAAAATTAGGTATAGGATTTTTGGGACACCCGGTAAACTTAATGGTGCTTTCATCCTTTTCCTTTTTGAACATCTTTGGAGTGGTAAGGAAGGCTATGACTAATTTATAAGCAATGTAATGGTTTTTTCATCCGTTAAAAATAATTTGATTCAGATCTGACCGCCTGACCTGATATGCTCAAAGTTACCTTATAAATAAATTATCAATAACTTTACCGCCCAGTTGTGCAATAGGGTACAGATATCAAGTGTTGTATTCAGAGTTAAGTTAATTGACTTGTTCTCTGATAGCAGCCAAAGTTCCCAATGTTGCTATCACAAGTAGAGCTAGCCTGGGCTGCTACAAACACTGTGGTAGCTAAAAGAGTCATTGGGCAAACGGTAATTTAATTTATTTTGATTTTATTTGCACAGTTAATATTACTAATGTATTCCAATTTATCAGGTTATTTAGCTGCAGTCGGGCATAATGAAGATCAGAGACTAAAGGCGTCAGCTATCCAAGAGGTCCAGCGTCACTGCAAAGATTGGGCTGGCTCAGAGAGACGACGTATTGAGTCAGAAGTGTCCCCGGCGGAAACGAGTACCTACACTTCCTCGAGGTCTACTTGCTTCTCCATCTCTTGCTTTGACCGCCTCTCAGACGCCTCATTTGCTTGCTCCGTCGGCATCAGCTGATCATGCTCCTCCCTTACCAGGAGTGGATAAAGTTCAAGTTGACTCTGAAAATCCTACAATTTTTTTTTCTACGGGTGATATGAGTGGGGGTGTATAACTTGGCGAACGTTGTGCCTTTGAAAATCCCTGCAGGTGGATACAAATATTGTATCTATGAGAATTAGCACACCCAGGGGGAAAATAAGAGGGCCCGAGCTGAGAGTTAGTTAGGCCTACTTTTTTGTTAAAATGAAATGTTCTTTGTTTTATGAAGGTCCATCTTTTTTCTTTTTCTTTTCTTACCGGTTCACTGCTGTCCTGTTTTTTAGCATCTCTAAATTTCTTTAAATTTTATCTTGTTTCATAAACTTTTTTCCCAACTTGCTGTTTCTATGCCCCATCTACGTAGATTCCGCATTCCCTAATAACCCTACTAAATGGTGCCTTCCTCATTCCTTTCTTCGATACGCTCTTTTTGTAGCGATAAGGGAGGCTCAACCCTCTAACGCCAATCAGGACTTTTCGGTCCTCTTCCAAGAATAGCCTCAATATATTATATTTCTTGTAATTTTGTTCACTAATGTGTACTTCGGAATTCACTGCCGAGGGGTAGCTCCATCCTCGTTCTGAATCCTGTCACTTCCTGATGGAAGAGTAGGTCTTCTGATGGTAGTTATGTTTACGATCATTTGAGGAGTAAAATGCTGACGCTGAAGGGTTAAGGGGGCCCTCACGTCAATGTGAGTTTTGATCCTATTGGTCTGAAATTTGGCCAGTATATGTATTTTTGAAAGAAAACATTTTATTCGTGTAACTTTTTTATTTAGGCCTTAGTTTTTTCGAAAAATTTGAAATATTAGTTTTTCAGTTATTTTTATACATATTTCAAAAAGATAGAAGTCCAAAAGTTTTTATGGTGGAACAAATTCAAAGACAGTTTTGGAATCCCTGGAACATTTCTAAGAAATTGATAGTTATTTTTTGTATTTGAATTTTGTTATATATATATATGCGTTATTATGCCAATTTACAAAATATAGCGAATTTTTGTTTTTGAACCATGATAAATAAATTAAAAAGTACAAATTGGAAAAAAGGACTATCAGTTTGTTAGAAATATTCCAAGGATTCTAAAACTGTCTTTGTTTTCTTCCTAGCATAAAAATAACTGACTTCTATTCTTTTGAATGTTGAAAATAAGTAACTATACAGTACAGGCCAAAAACAAAACTTTTTTTGCAGTGTAATTTAATGGAAAATTTATGTAATTGAATGTTGTTTTCATTAGTATTTCGATAATCTATATGCATAACTTCATATTCACACTGTGAATATATTATACATATTGTAATATCCATAAAAAAATTTATTTTTATTTTTTATAAAAAAATTATGAATTTTTTATTTTCAATCTAATTCATATGAAATTTGAGTGGAATATGTAACTTTCATAAAGAAACACAATTTAATTCATACATTTTTTTGATTCAGGCCTTAGTTTTTGAAAAAAATTGACATTTTGGTATTTAGTCCATTGGTATTGACATTTCAAAAGAATAGAACTCATTGAGGTTTTATGCTAGAACAAAAACAAACACAGTTTTAGAATCCTTGAAACGTATGTAACAAAAATATAGTAGCAATTTTTTATTTTCCCGTTTTGTTTTCTTTTTTATATGGGGTCGAAAAATCAAGATTTTGGTAGCCTTTCTTTTTGTTGAAATTAAATGTTTTTGTTATGTTAAAGACCACCTTTTTTCGGATCACTGCAGTCCTGTTTTTCAGCACCTACTTCTTTCTTCTTCAACTTTGGTCTCGTTGCATAATCTTCTTTCACACTTACTGTTTCTATGCCCTTTCTGCGTAAATTCCGCGTATCCTTAACTTCATACTAAATGATGCCTTCCTCCGTCCTCTCTTTGGATCTCATTTATTGCTGCGGGTAGGGAGGCTAAAACTAATAACTAATCTAATTTAATCTTTTATTTTCGTTTAATCAAACAGGAGGTATTGGCGTTACAAAAATTTCTGTGTTGTAGCACCATTTTTATGGAAAAGTTGTATTTGAAAAATTTTGAGTTGTTTATTTGCTTATGATTTGAATATCTGGTAAATTAATAATGCTATAGAAATTACAAACGTTAGAGCCGCACAGAAGCGGGAGGTGGAGGGCTACTTCTTCTGAAGAGGTGTAGCTGTGGATGATAATTCCGCCCTCTGCTACTTGCGATTCTATAGCATTAGTGCGGGCCCTGTCGTCTCCTCATCCCAATTAAAGGACGAAGATGTGTAGTGGTTATGAGAGTTGGTCATAGTAGATATTTGACGTCTAGGAATGGATGTGCGTAAATTTAATTGAAAATTGGTAAAATTTTCTTAGTAATCGGTTGCTTGATGAGTCCTTTTGTGGTGGTGGTGGTTAATTTTAAATGAAAATTATATACGTAGCGTTTGTAGTGATGAATCTTACAAACAACCTGTGATGAAATTCTTTACGTGCCGAAGATATTTTTGTAAGAATTTATTTCAATAGTTGAATGATGGCTGCTGAAAATGAAATAAATACATTTGTTGAACATCTGTAATGTTTTAACCTATTTATTAATCACTGACAATTTAAAATGACTTTATATTTTTTGTGAGACATCGTAATTGTCTCGTGTTCTACGATGAAGATGACAATTTGAGCCTTCTTACTGTAGCATTCATCAGCATCGCAGCTATTTTTTCTAATAATGCATTGTTACTTGTTACAATAGGCCTCACCCTGTAATACTAATCTGTTCAATTATCGCAAATTGCAAGAAACTTGCCGAAATATATAGACAGGATTAAACATATTTGTTGAATTAAAATAAGTAATTTCAGAATTTTCGTGCAGTCTTCAAATTCGCGGTAATTGGACGGATGCATTTCACGAGATGTGGTCTATTGTTTTTGGGAGCAATTCGCTATTTTTGGGACAAATCGTTGCACTGCTTATGAATCTCCTGGAATATAGTTGTTAAAGTAGCCATTTATAACGGTAAATCAACGGTAATTATCGTAAGTTTTGAACAAAGACCGACTATAATTCCCGTTTAACTGCCGGTAATTGACTGGGTAATATCGTCGGTCTCCGTTCAAAATTCACGATAAAAACCGGTAATTTAACGTAAATCGGACGATAATATGAGACATACGCGACACTAATTCTGACGATATATCGTCGGTTTATAGGAAGAAGAAGATGATAATTACTGGTAAATTCGGACGTAAATTTTCATCGGTCAGACGATAAATTTCTGACTGGGTATGGCGTGTGTATCTGAAGCTGAGGGAACTGGGAGCCTACCCTCAGGGGATACTGTTATTCCATCAGCGATAATTGATAGGCCTTCGGGAGTTTTGTCTTACGCGTCCAACTCACTTCTCTCGGTTTCCATGCCTTTTTTGCGATCTCATGTTTCTATTTTCTCCAACTTTCTCCCAAATTTGTTTTTTATATGCACTAGTTTTATTCAGGGGGATTGATTTTAAAATTAGAGATCCATAACTTGAATTTTCCTGAGTAACTCAATTTAAGAAATATAACTACTAATTGGGATAAGGAAGAATGATTCAAAGAGTCTTTTACAAGGAGTCGATGAAAATTTATTATCGTATATTCCCAGTGGCAAAAGGTGCTAGCTGATAATTATATGGCTGTAAAAATATCTCGAGTATTATCAACACATCTGGATCCAAGATGGACGAGAGCTATGATGGAGTTCCGTCGTCGTATAGCTTCGAAAACTACTTCTCGTCAATGCGTGCAGCAATCGTGGTTGTGGTAGTAGGAGCAGGAGTTGTGATAGGCCTTGTAACGCAGCAGTAACATCCTTTGGCTAAGTTGCAATTCGCCTTACGTTGCCATGGTAAGCAGCGAGAGTACAGATTTCCGGACACGTATTTTTGGCCAGGCTGAGAAGTAGAATAGGGTTCATGGTTAGTAACGAACTATGAACATACGAACAAGAAAAATCGAAGAGAATTAGTACGCTAAATGATGCATAAAAGTGACACTCACAAAATTCTTCTTTCTTTGTTTGTTGATCATTTTTTATTCGCTCAAGTAAGCCATTTTGAAAAAAAAATTAGGACATAGTGTAAGTTAACTATACCCTTAAAAATTAAACAAACATTAATTTGTACACGCTAACTGTGAATATTTGGTGCTAATTCCTTCCGGAAAATTTTTACTTGAACAGCTTATTACACGGGTTTATATTAGATTTCCCGCTATACATGATTTATAAACAAATGTGGTACTTCTTTTACCCTAGGCGTTAAGGGAGCGTCCTGTGTGACAGAAGTTGTATTGAGATATTAAATTTTATCATTTCAAGCTCCTTAATATATTCAACCGTTTCATTATTAGGAAGATACATGGGATCGTTCGCCAGTGTTTAAATAATCTAATGATAATTCACGCACTAGATTTGTTATAAATTTTGCACAATTATCCATACTAAAAGGAGTGGACGCTTCCCTGCAAGTGAACAAGTACAATTTGATGTTCACAGAGCCTCATCAATAATTGTCCTCACAGTATTAAGTAGCATCCGCTTCAGAGTATGAATCTCACCTCGTCGTAGGCGCGGCAGGTTCCGGTACACACTGAAAAGGTATTTTACTTCGGTTATATTTGTAGCTTAAATTGAGAAATAAAAGTAAGATACAAGTCTTATTCCTACTCGCTCTTTGCTTGAAAATAGTGTGAATAAAAATCGTGAGGAAAATAGACTATTGAAGAGTGAAATGCCAAGCGTTAGGTAATTTGTAGAAATTCATTTGTTCATAGAGCATAAAGTACGCCAACAATATGTACACTAAAATTGTAATTAAAGCACACAGCTGTAAGTAATACATACATAATCGACCTAATGCGGATACATTCTGCAAAATAATTTTTTGGGGGGGATTAAAAAAGTAGAAAATTACCCTTTTAGTTTCTTAACTTCTTAACTTCACACGCTTGTAATATTTAACTGACAGAGCATCAAATATTCCACATTGCGTATTTACTTACTCAGAATGCGATCAACCACGAATGCGTCCTGGAAAAAAGGCAAACATAAATTTGAAAATTTTCACACGTAAAATTCATGATATGCATTACCAGTTCGCAAAATTTGAACGAAAAAGACAATTTGTTTAGGTGAGTTAGCAGAGATTTTCATAGGAGCTTTTGGAGACAACAATTTTATCGCGCAGAATTTTTACCATGATCTATCAGTAGACGAATGAAATTATGTTTTACTCGCGCTAGTAATTTTACGATTAAGCCACTTATCAAGTAGTGAAGCACAATAGTTTAAAATAATCTATTTTTATAACGTACTGCAATGTAAACTCTATAGTAAGGAAATATGAGGCTCTATCCACTAAAAATTTGCCACACTGGTTATTACTGGATCCAAGGTGTCTTAGTCTTTTTTCTCTGCTCGTCATGAACTGCGCTCTTTATTTGAACGAAACACTGATTTAGGTACGCACCACGTAGCAATACTCGCGTTCTGCCAACGCGCAAGCAACGTAGCAGATGGTGAACAGCAGCACGAGCTTCATTGCTGCAGTTTGTGAGTGGCTCCTGGAAAACGACAAGTTTCATTTTAGGATTTACTCCATTACGGATTTTCCTCTATTGCTCTAAAAAAAATATTACTGTAACTGATGATTGCGGCAATCTGGGGTCTATCAAACACTATAAAATGAGACTGTAAACCATCATTGTCAAACTTTCATGTACCGTTGCAGTAGTTAAACCATAGTTACTTATGCAATGGAAGTACAATGCCGAGAGAATGAACCGGGACACCTTGAGTATGATCAAATTTCAACACATCCCTGTGAACGATTATTTTAGTCGTAAGTAGTTGTGCTACTTCAAGTTTTGGCAACCGTGTACAGTTCGAAAAGCTTTGGAACCGAATGAAAGTTTAAATTACTCATAAAAGCGGGTGAACTTCAGAGTACTGCTCGCATAATTCGTATGTTAGTTAGAGAGATAGCCGCTAGGCAGTACTGTGAGGCTGAACAAGTGTGTTTAACTGGGTCAAATCATGAAGAATAAAGTACTCACTGGAAATCAAGTACTGGAAATAATCGGAAGTTGTAAAAACTAGGAAAAGACCAAAGGATGTTTTTACGCCTTCCAAAGGCAAGCGAAACAATACTATCTGATTCATAAACAGTTTGTGTCCACATCGTTCATCGAAGTTTTTTCCATCTAAGGTGTCGTATAATCTTCAACAATTCTCGAAGACACCAAGAAACTCATTTGAATTTCGTGTATATGAATTTCAAATAACGGCTTGTGCCAAAAAAGGCTACGAGTGAAAGCTTTAAAGGTGAGAAAAAGGAGATATTCTCTGACGAGACCTATGTTGAAGTTGTGGGACTTAGCCATCAGTTTTGAGGCGCTGCACTGGAGAACCTGTGAACAAGGATTACATCCAGCAAACTCCCAAAGCTTTCCTGGGACGTTGCTTTGCGGTGCACTCCCGTAAAATAAGCCTGATAACTATTACCAAAAAATGTTATGTTCAACTCTGACTATACACAACTGGCAAAGGACAAATATTTTCTTCTCGTTCATGAATACGTCCCATATGATTATAGCATCTTAAAGTCGGATAAGGTTACATGCCTAGACTTGAAAAAATAAAGACCCGAGGCGAGGAAATTCCTTTAAAAAATGATACCGAAATTCATCAAGCCTAATTCACGCAAACTTTAAACAGAACACAATGATGAGTAAGTGAAACAAAATATTAAAGAAGTTCAAAATTGGGATTACAATAAAGTGGGCTGGAATACAGGCCTGAAATTGGTGGTGTCCATCCCGAATCGAACTCATTAGGTTATTGAAATAACGAAGGTATACTTTTTTACCAACAGTCAACAATAACTTCACGTAGATGCTGTGTTTAAGGAATAATTAATAACAGTTATGCTTGGCTTGTTTCTTTCACTGTTCAACTTATTTAGGCACAACTGTGCACTCTGTTAGCATTATTAATAACAATAGTAAACTAATTTTTTTAACGTTATTTGCAAATAATGAATACAAGTGCATTAGCATTGTTGAAATTGCTTACAGGATAAATATTATTTATGTCTATTTTTCTTTTAAATTATGCCATCGGGAACCGCCACGGCAACTGCGCATCTGGTTTTGGCTAGCACTAGAAAAACACAGACGAAAAATAAATTTTCACGATCACGTACATGCAAACTGTCATCTTCAGAGGGGTAGTATATTTCATAGGCAAAGTTGTTCAAAACATTTGATTATTCTGTTACTCGAAAACCAATAGAAAGCCGGATAAAGGCAAGTCGTATTAGAACCTATTGGTTAATACGAGTATCCGAGAAGTCGCAAACAAACGAATTCAAATCATGTTTATTTACTATACAGAAAGATAGATTCGCGAGTGTGGAGAGTATGCATATAAATTAAAAGATAAAACAATATTAATTTGCATTCTGTAGATTAAGCATTTTATCTCACATCCAATTTTGGGAAAAACTAGGTAATTAACATTAAACCATACAATATCTCTCATTTTTCATTTATTAACTCAATATCGATATTTTGATTAATATTTTTCAATTATACTTGCTCACTTGCCTACGTGAAGAGTGAAAAAAGTGCCTTCTGTTAATTAATCCCATTGTCAAAAAATGACAGAAAAAATCAATGACACGACATGATTACATGGGAGCAAAACTTTGTTCTCAGTATATAAATGAACTTCAATGTTAACCACAGAAATTATCCTTCAAATCACGGGATGCCCGGCGCATGACTGCAGAAGAAAAATATATCATGTACCAAACAATTTTATTTCTCTTAACATAAATAAATTCTCACCTTTTAAACGACTGGGAAAAGTGAAGAAAAATATTTCTTGGTCCAAATTGTACGAAAGGGAGCCGATGATTCTTCTAAAGCAGGTGAAATAACTATTTAGAGAGAGAGGATGTGAGGCAACTGCTGCCGGCACAAAGCGAACAAGCCTATTTAAGTCCTCACATCTTGCAGTCGATGCATACACTGTCGGAAGTTTCTACAGATGTTCAGTGACCTTTGTGAACACCTGAATTCCAGAATGAAATGTTAAAGCAAGTATAGATAGTGATTTTTTCAAGGAATTTAAATAAGCTCTGTACTCTTGGGAACAAAACTGTTCGACCTTGAGCTTCAGGTTAAATTATATGACATTTCTCGGCGCACCTTTTAACCTTTTCTGAAGTATGTCAAAAATGAAAGAATGAATATCGATGAAATTTTCAGGAAATATTGGCACCTTTGACATGCGCATGTTGTAAAAGCATTAATTTATTTGTGAAGGTTGTAATGAATGATAACATTCATCCTGAATAGCTGGAGATCTTAATGTGCCGAACTATTCGTAAGTATTTGTAGAATTCTTTGCACCCCAGAGATGTTTACTTTAATTTTTTATTTTCACGGTAAACGTTAGAAATATGCTTCGAATTAATGCAGAACATATAAGTAGAGAAAAAATTGAAATGGAATGATAATATTTATATGGCATTAGTCTGAAATATGCGTTACTTCTATGGAAAAGCCAGATTAGACCGTTGATTCATTGATTTAATAATATCAAGATCCAATCGTTATCAATTTCTTTCGATATGTCAAAAAAATGCCAAGTCAACTTTCTTTAGGAATTGAAGTCCATTCAAATAAATTCGTTGTTTCAGAACATTCCACAGGTTTTCTATTTCTTGAATGAATATATTTATTTTAATGCTACCCTTACTCTATGAAGCCTCTGCTCAATGTTCTGGTACTGGAAGACTGTGTAAAAATTGGAAGGTATTTGACTTCCAATGAGCCAGTTGAGGTTCTTTCGAAAATTTTAGCCTGCATCATTTTCACTCCACCTTAAAACGCCTAAAGCGATGACGGCACTTCTCTCCATTATAATTACCCCTCATTTGCACCAATCCTCCATGCCATCACGAACAGCACGTGTCCCGTCGATGTTTAAAAAAACTTTTGAAGAAGTCAAACCTGACGTTGTCGTCTGCCTATTTCAGTCAATCATGTTGAAGTATTTCTGTCAATGGAGGCTTTGGCACCGGATTTACTGACCTAGCTGTCTCTTTCTGATGACATCGACACATTTGTCAAACCAATAACAGAAAAAATGTTTTTTTCGTCAATAATTGTAGACTATTAACAGCTTAATATTCATTTTGTATCATGGAACGTTGTGAAACGACTCTTGATTGATCGTATTTAGCTCTCTGAAGTCTTTGTAGGATAACAGATAAAGTTCTTCTCAGCTTGTGAAATTATAATGTACCAATCATCTTACCTATTTTGAAAAGTAGTTTCAGGTTTTGCAAGCCCAGAGGTAATGATACCCTCCTCCCAATTGGTCAAGAAACCTTGAACACATACAATGGGGGCAAAATAATACAACACGTTGATTAAATCACCAAATTTCACATTTCTAAACCACCTAAAATTATGAATATTTCCATTAGTATACAACATTGACAAAATTTAAAACAAAAATATTAAAACGTTAATAATATACCTAAAATCCACCAATATTTAATAGAAAAAGTATAGGAACATGTTTAATAAATACGGGTACAAAAGTTTACAACTCATTGCAAGATATACATACACAAATATTAATTATGCCTTCGAGTCGTTTAGAGAAGTTCACTACCAGCCTTTCACAATTTTCGGGTGTAATCTTAGTTCATACTTCAATGTAAACATCTTTGAGTTCTGTGATGTTATTGCGACCTCTCTTCCGAATCTACAATTTCAATTCCCTCCACAATTTTGCGATTGGATTCATGTCCGGGGATTATTTTGGCTATTCTAAAAAGTTAATCTTCTTCATCCTCAACCATTCCTTTATTTCGTTCGCAGTATGCTTTGGGTCGTCTTGTCGGAGGTCCATCCAAGTTTCAATTATTACAAACGAGCTGAAGCAAGGAGTTTCCCCTCCAATATTTCACGATATTTCTTTTCATTCATGGTTCCTTGGATGATATGACGTTTACCTACCCCTGATGAGCTGAAAAATCCCCACTCCATGATTGAGTCACCTCCAAACTTTAACAGTGGGAATGGTGCACTTTTGTTTATACTCATTGTTTCGTTGCCTCCAAACATGGTTTGTGCTGTTTCTCTAAAATAATTTGATTTTGGTTTCTTCTGACCGCCGTTCTGAGCATTAAAACGCGTTTTGAGTATCAGAGGCTTTAGGAATACACAGTTGAGCACATGTCTTCCGATATCTCAAACCTTCATTATGGAGCTTCAAAATATGGTCGCGAAGGTCTTCAATGTCCTTATGCCTATGACCTTTCAGAAAGAGAACTGCTGTACACATGACACGTTATTGGAAATTAATTTTGACGAATGTCCCGTTGCCGAATAGTAGACTGTATTAGAACATTCTGGAATAATTCTACAATAATTTCATTGCATAATATCAAAGAAAAGTCAGGTATTGTAAACTTGTGTTCACGTATTTATTGTACATGATCCTATACATTTTTTCTAGGTATTATAAACTTAAGGGCATAGATATATTATCAATTTTTTACTATTGTTAATATATTGTCACATTTTCGTAATTCTACTTGGTTTACAAATCTGAAAGCAGGCTATTTAATCATCGTGTTGTATTATTTGTATTATTTTGACCATCCGCTGTATATTATATCCAAATTAGTGCACCTCGTTTTTATTTATTGACTAATTAAAATTGGAAGACTAATGACACAACGCTTGGACTCATTTTGTACTAATTTTGTACTAATTGGTTGATAAAATCGATAAAGGTGAACGTTCCGACCAACTAGCAGTGGTCATTCTCAACACTGTAAAAGTAAAGATTACAAATCAGACATCATTCAGAAAATCACAATGGTAAAAACAAACATGAAATTAGAAACATTTGCTAACAAACTATTTGTAGGGGTTAGGCAGACTGCATATCATTGAGATTTGGCTTTAGTCTATAAATGAAAAGAGATTCTAATATTCTGAGTTCTATTGGGTTACTTCCTCGGCCTAATACTTCAAAATCAGATAGTCTAACAGGCAGGTCGCATTTTTCTGCATGTGTGCGTATTGCAGAGTGAGAAGGTGCTGATAAAAGGTTATTAGTACGGTGACTTCGTCCAGCATGTTCAGCCACACGAATACGCAGGCTACGGGATGTAGATCCAACGTATTCAGATGCACCACATCGTGCACAACTATGCTTGTATACAACCGAGCTAAGCATGCCTTTAGGAAGTTCATCCTTAAATTTGAAAAAAGATCCAACTGACAAGGAATTGACAAGAGAAAATTTGAAATCACACTGCGTAAAAAACTTCGATAAAAGGAGGGATAGTTCAGATTTTAGTTTTTCCGACTGAGCACCAAAGTACAACAGTGAAACATAACATTGTTTTCTATCAACAGAGGCAACCGATGGAACGTTTGTGCGAACAGAGGAGAGAAATTTTCTAATTGAGTCGTCTACTAGGCGAACAGGGAACCCATTCTTAACAAAGTAGTTCTTTAAGAACATAAATTCCTCGCGGAGAAAACCAAATGTGTTGCAAACACTATAAGCCCTATACAGTAATGTTTTGATACCATTTATTTTGAATTGAAAACAGCAAAAGCCAAAAAAACTCAATCCTAAACCAGTAAATAATGGTTTGCGATAGACTGCACATTCAAAACTATTACCCATTCTACGAACATTGACATCTAAAAGCGGGAGGCAATTATCTCTTTCGGTGTCCATGGTAAATTTGATATTCGGGTGCTTAGTATTCAAGTAATCTAAAAATAATGAACAATGGTGTTGGTCCCTGAACAAAATGAAAGTATCGTCTATATAACGCTTGTAAAAGGCTGGCTTAAATTCAATTTTGTGCCTAACCCGTGAATTGCTTCAGAAATTTCTTGAACTTTCGGTTCTTAATAGTTTTTTCATTTTTAATGGTAAACTTTACAAACAACTGGATGGATTGGGTATGGGCCTCCCGTTGGGTCCCACGTTGGCTAATATTTTTATGTGTCATCACGAGAAATCCTGGATTGAGGAATGTCCTATTGAATTTAAGCCAGCCTTTTACAAGCGTTATATAGACGATACTTTCATTTTGTTCAGGGACCAACACTATTGTTCATTACTTTTAGATTACTTGAATACTAAGCACCCGAATATCAAATTTACCATGGACAGAGAAAAAGAAAATTGCCTCCCGCTTTTAGATGTCAATGTTCGTAGAATGGGTAATAGTTTTGAATGTGCAGTCTATCGCAAACCAACATTTACTGGTTTAGGATTGAGTTTTTTTTAGCTTTTGCTGTTTTCAATTCAAAATAAATGGTATCAAAACATTACTGTATAGGGCTTATAGTGTTTGCAGCACATTTGGTTTCCTTCACGAGGAATTTATGTTCTTAAAGAACTACTTTGTTGAGAATGGGTTCCCTGTTCGCCTAGTAGACGACTCAATTAGAAAATTTCTCTCCTCTATTCGCACAAATGTTCCATCGGTTGCCTCTGTTGATAGAAAACAATGTTACGTTTCACTATTGTACTTTGGTGCTCAGTCGGAAAAACTGAAATCTGAACTATCCCTCCTTTTATCGAAGTTTTTTACGCAGTGTGATTTCAAATTTATTCATGTCAATTCCTTGTCAGTTGGATCTTTTTTCAAATTTAAGGATGAACTTCCTAAAGGCATGCTTAGCTCGGTTGTATACAAGCATAGTTGTGCACGATGTGGTGCATCTGAATACGTTGGATCTACATCCCGTAGCCTGCGTATTCGTGTGGCTGAGCATGCTGGACGAAGTCACCGTACTAATAACCTTTTATCAGCACCTTCTCACTCTGCAATACGCACACATGCAGAAAAATGCGACCTGCCTGTTAGACTATCTGATTTTGAAGTATTAGGCCGAGGAAGTAACCCAATAGAACTCAGAATATTAGAATCTCTTTTCATTTATAGACTAAAGCCAAATCTCAATGACATGCAGTCTGCCTATCCCCTACAAATAGTTTGTTAGCAAATGTTTCTAATTTCATGTTTGTTTTACCATTGTGATTTTCTGAATGATGTCTGATTTGTAATCTTTACTTTTACAGTGTTGAGAATGACCACTGCTAGTTGGTCGAAACATTCACTTTTATCGATTTTATCAACCAATTAGTACAAAATTAGTACAAAATGAGTCTAAGCGTTGTGTCATTAGTCTTCCTATTTTTAATTAAGATCTCCAAGAATTGGAACTTTGACTTCTTTAACTAATTATTAACTTTTTAACACTGCTATTTAAGTAATTATTGAGTCAGTTGTTTTCCTTGAACGCTTCTTTACGATATTTTTTACATTATGGAATGTCTAGAGTGCCAACATTGCGTGGAAATTTCATGGTAATTCACCACTTACTTTTCGAGATTATTGAGAAAACTTCATTCGGTTTATAATTTAACGTTCAGTGTTTCCGTGGTCAAATTGGGACATGCTACCCGTTGAAAGATTCAAAAGATTCAACGTTTGTTCTGTTGAATCTTTTTGAAAGTCAGGAAGTGTGCTATTTATCTGTTATTTAAAATTTTTTCGGAAAAAATTTTCCGTATTGAATGAAAAGTTTATTTTCCTCTCTCATAGTAACCTCAAAGCCCTAATTCCTGCAGCTCAACAGACAAAGCCGTTGTATATAGTTCCCATTTATGGGTCGCACAGCTCCAGGAAGTATTCTATGAGGGTGCACCGACCCGGAATAAAACTTCCGTACGATGAACTAAAATGTGTGTCACGCTTCGCTGCAAGTTGTTGTTTAAAATGTAGGTCGTTAACAAATTATTTCCGTGGTCAAATTGAGACAAGCTACCCTAGTTAAGTACCAAGGTTAACCAAACGTTTGTTCTGTTGAATATTTTTGATAGTCAGGAAGTGTGCTACTTATCTGTGTTTTGAAATTTCCTTCGGAAATAATTCTCCGTATTGAATGAAACGTTTATTTTCCTCTCTCACCGTAACCTCGAAGCCCTAATTCCTGCAGCTCAACAGACAAGGCCGTGGTATAGTTCTCATTTATGAGTCGCAGAGCTCCAGGAAGTATTCTACAGTATGAGGGTGCACCGACCCGGAATAAAAATTCCGTGTGATGAACTAAAATGTGTGTCACGCTTCGCTGCAAGTTGTTTTTTAAAATGTAAGACGTTAACAAATTATTTTTGAAATTAATTTGAGTGCAATGAAGGTTTTTCTAATGACAATATTGCCAAAAATTTTCATAACGATTGGTGAAGCACATACAAAATTTCATCTACTAATTTGTTATGCATCGTTTTGTTAATCTGTGATGTTTTATTACAGGCGAGATAGTATGCCGAAAGAACGACGTTTGACAATTATGAAAAGTGCACAGATTGTACATGGCTCTCTGAATGGTGTTTTCGAAATGAATAAGGCCAAAAACTACGGTAGACGCAAGAAAATTGAATTCTTATATGAAAAACATTCTCCAAAAAGAATAGGAAAGAAAAGAAAGAAGAAGCCACACAAGAATTGAAAGATAAGTGAAAGCTATGTGAGCGAGGAAAAGCCATGACGAAACTAACCGGTCCGAATTTTTTCGTCGGCTGACCGGAAATTATCATCGGTTTTGTCGTTTATAGTAAGAATTTTAATGGTAAATATATTACCGATGATCACCGGTAAATTTCACACGCTGAAATGCTCCCCGACGATGATGACCGTTATTTACCGTCAATTTCGGAAAGTCGTCCCGACCGAAGAGAAACAGGAGTAAATATGCGATCGTTTTTCAGACTATACTTCATAACTATTCGATAAAGGGAGCTACAACCCTTGGCTTTACCTGAATTACCCAATTTTACAAAAGTCTTTTTTCCCTTTTCTATTTGACCTAGGGGAACGAAAATCCACACAGATATGTAAAATCGAATTCCGAACACATTTGCATCTATAAAATTTTTCGATTTTTGCGAAAAAAAGTTAATTTTTGAAAACAAGAAAAAAAAACATTGCGCTAAACAATTCTCACCGTACAATTTTCAACGTATAAGCATGAATTTGGTCTCATTCGAAGCGGAAGGACTGTACAAAGGCCGTAACGTAGGATCTTTTTGATTTTCGAATAAGAAAAATGTTATGGTTACATATGTGCGACGTGTGAAAAAAAAGAAAATGAGTTTTATACCAATAAAAAAATAAACTTGGAATTCAAATAGAGTTTTGCTTCGTTACACTGTTTCCACCGTCGAACCGCATCGAATGAGACCGAAATCACGCTTCTACGTTGAAAATTGTAAAGTGAGAAAATTTTCGAATTTTAATTTTTATATTTTTTTTATCGCAAAACATTTTTTTTCTATGGCGAAAAGCGAAAATGTTTATGAAATCAAATGTGTTCAGAATTCAATTTTACATAACTGTATTCATTTTCGTTCACCTAGTTGCAATAGAATGCTGCAATCTGGGATTAGAAAAAGTAGTCTAGGATTTTTTTTGTAAGAAAATTTTTTGACAAATATTACCATAAATTTTTTTTAATTCAAAAATCAAAAGGATCCTACGTTACGGCCTTCGTACACTCCTTCCGCTTTGAATGAGACAAAAATCACGCTTTTACGTTTATTGTAGAGTGAGAATTGCTTGGCGCAATGTTTTTTTTCTTGTTTTCAAAAATTAACTTATTTTTGTTGCGAAAATCGAAAAATTTTATACAATCAAATGTGTTCAAAATTCAATTTCACATTTCTGTATGCATTTTCGTTCCCCTAAGTGCAATATAAATTTGTACAGTGATTTTTAAACCATTAGGTCCATTCCATGGTAGTAGCTCCCCTTAATGGTAATGTTTGATCGCCAAGTCTAAGTCTAATCAATGACATGTCAGATCAGATAGTGTTATGTATATCACGTGGTCAAATTGATAGAAATTATTTTACATGACCTTCCCATGGTGTAATTTGAGCATCGTTTCTTGAATGATGAAAATCAAAAACTCTAATTCGAAGTTAAAAGATATTTCAGATGCATCTTCACATATAATTAGTCGATATTTATACATTTTAATTTAATTTGAATATTCTATAATATTTTGTGATGTGTAATTTCATTTGTATTTATTGTAAGCCTAGAGTAAAATGATGAAGCTAAATACTGCAGGGCCAATAGGAGGAATATATAAAATGTGAACGTTTCTACTAAATAGCTTAATTATGTGTAAATGTGAAATGCTAGATGCAAGAAATACGTTATTGAATTGTGATTACAACGAATAAAAAGTATTTCTGATTGTATTCAATATATGTCAGGCTTTAAAATCTTTCTCGTCTTCAAAGAGTTGGAATACCAAGGTTGAATTGCTAATCGTGCTTGTTTTCATCACATTCGTAAATCTGAATGATTTGTTTTCTTACAAAGCAATTTTATGTCTGTAGTTAAAAACGAACATTTTCAAAAAATTGAAGCCCAAGATCATGATCAATTCCTAGCTCCAATTAATGAGATTATTTTTAAATTAGTTAATGTCTTAAATTTATTTTCTTTTATATTAGTAAACAAATAAAAAAAACATTCTTTGAACCTTCACGTATTGAATCTAGAATGAAAAGTTTCAGTTCGAAGATTGTGTCTGATACTGGAGTATCAGATTATAGTGTTGTTGTTAATTAAGGTGCCCTAAGTTTTGTTCGTTAATACTGTTTTACGTCGTGTAAAATATGAAGGTCTGTCTATATCTTGAATTTGTTAGTCAGCTGAAAACATGTGAACCAGATCTAATTGCCGTACCGTTGTTATTTAAATTATTTTGATTACTTCACTGCAGCATAAGTTTCAAAATTAACTTATTTCATTGTGCATTCACACGGGAAAATTGTTTTTTATATGTATGTTCGTGAAAGTAATATATATAAATTTATTTATAACCGGAAAAAATTCAAAGTTACTATTTTCAACTGTTTAGATTAATAAATTAGGATTAGGTTATGATGTAGGGGATACATTGGTATTTTGGGGCAATAACAATCTCCATTCTGATTTATTTCAGCTGTATTTCTTGAGATAGTGTTGAGGAAAGTGGGTTTAAATTTGAATTTAACCGCTTATTGACGCCCGGAAATCTTGGTTGGAGCAAAGATTATATTAAATAATTTTTGTAGAGCTAGATTCATATATGCTGAAAGCTACTTTCTGAATAACTTTTTAAGCTTACCACTACCAAATTTCATTGTGTTCCCTACATGTGCAAATAGTTTTTTGAACGAGAACATAAGCTGAAATATGTACTGAATATATCATAAAGTAAAAATATTACTCCCAAGTCCGGCTCTGGAAGACATGCCTTGATAAAATGTGAAGTATTCAACTATCATTCAATGAATGTTCTGGCAATGTTTTTAATTGGATCACCATTTTATATCCAGTATGTTGATATGAAAATAATTTCGATTTTTTAGCATCAATGAAAAATTTAAAAAAGATATAAAAACTGATTACAGAAAAGATTTCATAACTTAGTTCTGACTCCACACCTTGTGTTGAAATTAAATGTAGCTCAAAATCATTGAATAATTTAAATGATGGGAATACCTCATAGCTGTTATTTGTTTTTGCTGACTACCTTGTCTTTAGGTCAAGTTAACATGTTTTAATAATGGAAATTTCAGCTCATATCTAAAGTTATTTAAGCAAAAACATTCATAATGTGAATTTACACGTTTGAAGTTATTGACGTCGTTGTACAAAAAAATTATGATATAATTTATTCTATTTTTACAATAAAAAAAATGGTTACTCACCTCCAAACAACCGACGTCTATCTTTGGAACGTCTATCTAACTTTGGAAAAATTGCAAGCGATGCGCTTATCTAATTACGCTTCAGCGCATTATTAAAAACATAGCCTTTCGTTTAAAGTAGGTTCTGATGCTTAGCATAGTTTTTGGCTGTTTTCGAAAAACTCAAGAATAACGCGCTTGTACTACTTGTGCTTTTAACCCTTCTATATGAGCCTATGATGATCGTTTTAAGTGATTTCTATATAATTTGGAAGAAAATGTAGTTAATGTAGTTTTTTCCATGATTTTGTTCGCCGCAACATAATATCAACCCAATCAGACCCAATCTGCTCGCCCTACAGTTTCAGGGTAGTTCTGTTCACCTGTGCGCATTGAGACCATTTTAATGAATTACGAATTTATTTTCTGGTCTGGAATAATTAGGTTTATTTTCTTTGGCCCTTTTCTGCTGAACATTTTATTGTTTTGACACATTGTGTTCACTCTTCTGTAAATTTTATTTGTTGTTAAATTGCAATTCGTGAATTGAGGATAAAAAATATATTGATATAAATTAATCCAGGTTGTGTTCAAAATGTAAGTAAAAATGTAGTTAAAATTAGGAAACGTAAATTAGAGCAGAGCAAATATCAAAGCTTCGCTACTCTAAGGAAATTTGAATAGTTACTTTTCTCTGCTGTGTAAAATGCTTTAGACACAGTACAGGCTCGTAAGAAATGAAATCCCGAACACAAAGTTATGATTGAGTCAATGATAAATTGTATATGCCATGAGCAAGTTCGATCGATATTATTTAGAGAGGAAAATTAGCAATCAACGTGTATATCGATGCGCACTCTCTGAAAAAATATCATATAGAGAACCATTCAAAACCATTTTGGGAATGGTTTTTGAAGTGCACAATCCCATCAATGATGATATTGCATGTATTTAGGCACGGCTTCAATCTTTCAGGATTGCCAAAAATAACTTTGATGCTTTAATTGAATGATATTTTTCTAAATTTATAAATTTATTTCAAGTCATAAATTGAATAATTGTCTGTGATACATTCAGGAACGAATTAGTGTTGGTTTTGATGAAAATAAAAACGTAACAGAGTAGAATTAGTTAGCCTGCGCTAACTACACTAAGAAATTAGCTGCGTGGGTCTACCTTTTTGTGAACCTATGGCACAAGTATCTAAAATGCACTGTTAAAAATATATGAACATATGATAAGTTAACCAGCACGGAAGCTGCTATTGGATTTTTTTTGTCGTTTTCTGCCAGCCAGAAGGAGCGCATTGCTCGTTTGTCGTTGCCTGCTGGTCGAAATAAGTCAGCTCAGCAACTTCCACTCCTTGCCTGAGTTTGTATCTTTAGGTGGTTGGTAGATTCGTTAAGATTATATTCGTTAAGTGGTAGATTCACTCATGCTTGCTATGGCAAGAAAGCATGAAGTCAGTTATCACGTGGGTGCTTCTTCACTTCCTTGCTCCTTCCACTATTCCTATGACGGGAACGTGATAAAAATGTGCACGCTGTTTCGCGTGGGTACATTTTTATTGCGGCAAAAATGTATTATTTTTTCTTGCGGGCACTGTACAAGGAAATGACAGTTAGTTTGAGTAAAGCTCCTCGACAATTGTCTGGTTGTTTCCCTTTTGAATTTTTTTGAAATCAGTTATATTTTACAGATACCAAGCGCTTTTTCCGTGATAAATCTTTAAATTTTATCCAGAAAACCCTGTATATATATACAATCCGCAGAGTGGATTGATTTTCTATCAGTGCATTTTATGAACGTTCTTAGAAATACTTATTGAAAATATTGGCATTCGATTCATGTAACAAACTTAAAAGAAGAGGGACAAATAAGTACTGTTCAAACAGTTTTCATGCGCTGAAAATCAAAGATCATTCAAATTTGAACCAAATCTCTGTTTTCATTTGAATAATATTTTTATCATTTCTGATGTTACAGTATTTCTTTTTCTCAAATCTCTCACCGAAAATCACAGAATGCTACGGTTAAGTTGTTTCCATATTCAACAGGGCGTTAAATTTGCGAATGAATTTCAATTTAGTTGAGATAAATATACAGCACAAAGACTGAAATAACGCCATTATTTGCTTTAAGTTATCAGTGAGGAAAGATTTCGTTTGTTTATGCTGCGTGTTTTAGTGAGTCTCATAAGTTGATCAGAATTCCCTCGTTGCCAAAATTATGCATTCCCTTCTTTTTTCATGAAACATTTGAACATTTTGCCCTCAAGGCTTTATTTCCTTAGCATATAATCAAGGGCAATTGCAACAAATTCTTCATCACAATACTAAAAAATTATCCGCATAGAAGTTAGTCAATATCGTGTGACTGGTGTTTGAACCTTTTGGGTCTTCCTGATCATCATTTTGTCACGCGTATGGCACTACGTTGAGAGAGCGATATTTCGAAATTATCAGGGTAGGTCTGACAACTGCTGTCCAGAACGTGACATTTCTTCTTTTGACGGTACTTCCACGGATCACGTGTTGCCTTGAAAGTGGCCAAAATATTTTTTATTCGGACTCATGTGCGTTCAGACATCAAACTAAGCCACAAAGCTTTTTAATCAGACCCGATGGAAGATGGTAATGTGATTCTTTGTCCAGAACTGGCTAAAAGCTACCACTCAGCTAATGATTCGAGTAGGAATGGAAAATTATTGTATTGCTGCGGAATGCAACATTAGGTCTAAACGGCGAATAGAGTCTCAAAACAGTTTGGTAAAAATTTCGAAAATATAGTTAGAAAATTTAATTTTCCGATAATTGAAATATTTGTGCTCACTACTTGTGCATGGAACATCAATCATGACCCAATATATTTATCCATGTACTTATGTTTCATCTGGTTATTCCCGAACAGAAAAAAATGAGATAACTTTGAAGTTTTCATAGATGGTTTTTGTACTCAGAAGCACTAGATCACGACGCGGAAGTCGTTTTTGTGTACCCCTCTTCGTGCACCGTCACTAAATATGTCACGGAAATTCACTTCGGAAAAGGGAACAGAGCCATGGTCATCTGATACGTAGAGCCCGTGAGCAGCAGCTGCTGAGGCTTATCACATGCAGTAGCAGGGGACCCGAAGGTTAGCACAAAAAACGAAATAGAAATTCAGGTCATACAACATTTTTTCTTAGCTAATCTAAAGATAAAAATATGAAGCATACTTGCTAGTTTTTCAACCCACACGAAAAAAAACATTGCATTGCTCTGATTGAACACGAGCAACGCGTCGGTATTTGACCAGGAACATTTTATTTTATATTGAAATAGCCATTGCCTCTTTGTAACTCTAATTCAGAAATATTTGCGCGAAAAATTTGGAGTGACAATATAGTTATGTTGTAGCATAAAAAAATCATGGAACTTTTTCAGGTTTTATTATGGGGAAGCACAAAATTTTGCGCTGGGTATGGAGAAGTCAAAACTATCCGATGCTGTTAGTGTAAATTATATTCAATTACTTCAGTACAGTACCCAGTTATCGTAGGAATTAACTCTTTTTTTAGGAAAGCAAGTCACATTAAAATAAACTACCTCACTAATTTTCTTACTTATTCAATGAAAGTTCTTATTAGTATCCGTCAGAAATATTTCTTAGTTTTTTCATCCACGGCTTAAGAATGAGTAAAACCACAGTACACATATGTCTGGGGATGTTGTACTGCGTGCGTTCGAAATAACAACATTCGTTAACGCAATGATATCTAACAGCTCGATTGATTCGGTATTCATTATTGCTCGTATGCTCCCACTGTTGCTCGTATTAGGTCACGGATTTTGAGTGGTTATAGATCACGTAATAATGAGCCAATATATAATAAAATTTACGGGTGAGAATTTGGTGGAATCAGCAATGTACGGAATTTTACTGATGAGTTGACACTTGAATGTGCATAATCCAGCAAGTCAATTTATAAGTATTAACTGCTGTACTTCTATCTATTTGAGTATTAATTTAATCTATAATGTCATCCAGGCTGCTCTTTCAGTGACAAATTGTAAATAATACACTGGAATTATTATGTCGTTTATAAACAGTTGTTATTCCTGCTCAACAAATCCAACGACACGCTTAGCAATTTATTCCAACACTGCATCTTCTTTGACTTATGACAGAGATTTACGGAATAATTCTACCCTTCTGAATACAGTTATTTCTCTGTCAGAAAAATTCATCAATCCCTGATTTTACGATAATGTACATTACAGATAGCTTTTAACAAACACGGCCAAGAATTCATAAGAATCCAAATAAAAATTCGAAAATCTAAACTGTCTGCCGGAGCTGCACATGAACGAGGACATTATCCCATAAGGATTATAATGAAAAACATTGCTAAAGATTCAAGTACCTAAAATTCAGCCTAGGTAATTAATACAACTGTGTATGCTTGCAGATTAACTGGTCATCACTGGATGGCATCCACAAGGGTGTGCATGGATTAAATGGGAATTTATCACAATGGGTATCTATTATGAAAATGAATACTCACGAACAACAGTTAAAATCGTGTTTATTTTCGAGCAAATTTCTTTAAACGGGTGCGAATTGAATATTCTGTCAAACATGAATGACAAAAATCACAATGAAAATGAGAGGGCTCAAAAATCGAAATTTGATCGTCGTGTCACTGAACAGACGCAACGATTCAAATTAACTGTTGTTGCCCAGCTTCGATTTGGTCATTCCGGAGCCCAGGAATAGGTAGGGTGCTGAATTAAAAGAACTTCTAATTCAGAGACTTGCATTCGGAGACTTGTCAAGCGCAAATTATTATGTCTAAGACTTGCTGGAAAGAAAACTTGGAATGCGACGATTTGTATTCAGAGGCCCGTTATAGGCTACCCACAAATGAAAGTCTGAGAGACGTGAAATGTAGACACTAAAAATTCAAAAACTGTTAATATACATATTAATGCTGGAAGGATAATTCCCAGCGCAATAATTAAAAAACCAATCATTTTACTGTTCGTTAATGACAAGTTAGGAATTTAGGGAATTTCCACTCTTGAACTCATCCCTTGAAGGCGTTCAACGCAGACACAAGTCCTTCAGAGACGCGTAATTCCGGCTCTAGTACTTCAGAAGGAATTAATTAGAGACTCGTTATTGAGTGACTCGGAACTTGCATCGATATTCGATTTGAAGATCTAAGGATTGCTAGTTTGAACAAGAATGAAAATTCCGGCGCTCAGAGAAAAGACAATAGGGTCTATGATTTATTATCAGCTGTGTAGCGATGTGCTCGGCTGCCTGGAAAATATAGGCAACTATTCTAATTCAAATTCTTTATTCCAACCTTCTAGCTATCGGAAACACAGTGAATGAATAAACTTCCGTGAGTTTATGTGTGTCAGCTGTGGCAAGTAATGACATAAAAACGGGTTGCAGTCCTAGGCTGCCATCAGTTGCACCTGCTTTCCTCTTCACTGCACAACTTAAAACCTGATAGAAAAACCTTTAAATTTTTAAGGTAAAATTACACAACTGATCTTCCACGTAGAAAAAAATCCTTAGCTTTCTAAGGTAAAATTTGTTTCATTCAATTTTCCGTCTCATTTCTAGATGTACATAGGGTGAAAATGTGTTTTCATTGTGAAGGAAATTCTATTTACTTTTAAGATGAAAATTGTGTATTATTTATACTGAAATTAAAAGGAATGCCCAGTCTGCTGGAAAAAATTTTACCATTGCTATCGATGTTTGAACAATATTACGGTAATGTATGGCCAGGGTCGTATGTTGAAGCCATTTCTCTAGATAAACAAAATTCACAGAGCTAACCCTTCATGTATTAACATTTATTTGTGTTCTTTTCAAAACTGTAACGTTTCAATGCTGCATAATTCTCAAAAACGTGAACAACTTTCGTGTGCGTACCTTTCAGATTTGTTAATTGTTTTTCTCTTACGGAGTATAGCTCTGAGAGTTCGAGTTTCAACAAGTGACATTACCCTTATGTTACGTTTATTGCTTTCGGTTTATTTACGTAAGGGTTCTCCTTCCAGTGATTGAACATTTGCATTATAATTGTCATTTACTTTGTTTTTTGGACTACTCAATGAACTACGCATGGGGGTACCAGCTCCCACTAAAAAGGCTCAAACCTTACCGGACCTCATCAGTAATTGCTAACTCAAACGTAAATATCCAAACCTCTCTAGTTTGTGTACGGAGTTGATTTGCGAGCCGGCACGTATTGGCAGAGGCGCGCAACATGAAACGTAGGTTGACAGGTATGAGGCGTAATGGTCTTTTTCCTGGTCTGAGCGAACTAAACGATACACTATCACAGCACTAAATCAAACGTTATATACCTCAAAATTTTAACAAGGCGATAACAGAAATGATATTCGCCCTGTATGTAGAAATTATGCACAAGGGAATATCGAATACATCGATGAAACGTCTCCGTAGCGCTTTCGGTGTTGAAGCGTCGTATATAATAATAATAATACATTTATTGGATTCGGTTTATTTGCGAAAGTATTCACGTTCGAGTGATTGAAGAATTACACTTATATTGTCAATTACTTAGTGTTTAGACTACTCAATGAATCCTGATTGTTAATAAAATGCATAATTGGAAAATTCTTGTTCTTATCTTGCAGAAGAATTGGAAACAATCAAAATTTTCTTTTTCACATTTAACATTAAAGGGTTTGAAAATATTGGTAGTTTATGACAACATATCCTCCCAAGCTTTAGCCAATCGAATCTGAACAGTTTCTATTCTAACAGAAGTTGTATACAAAATAGAAAGTTATTGAATACACAGTTCTGAAATTTTTCTGCAAATCATCACCATCTTGGACGTTGCATTAATATATCAACGAAAATTTTACAGCAAATTAAAGCGTTAGATGTTTCCCTCATATGTGTCTGAAGCAGCACGGATAAGTGCGAAACTTCGTATTGCTATTGTAGGATTAATATTCATTTACATACATAGTTGAATTTAGGAGCTCAATAGGTATATTCTTCACTGAGATGTTTCGTACTCCAACAGACGCAAACCAACCGCCTTCATGAAGCTTGTGCTGTTGTCCATCATCTGCTTCGTTGCTTGTGCACTGGCAGCTCAAGAGTACTGTTCCGTGGTGCGTATCAAAATGTAAAAATTGTTCAAATAAATCTTGTGATTCATTGTACAATGAGGAAAATGAAGTATAATGGCAAAACAATAATTTTTCCATTACATTGTAATTTTCATTTGCCCTTACTCGAAACGCTGGAGAGTAGGGAAGTAGGTAAGAGAAAATTGATTGTTATTTTAATTCACCGGGTAAAAACATTTTTGTTTTCAATTCCATAAAAATTGAGAAAATTAAACTGTCTTTCGCATGGCATACCGGTGTGTTTTTACGTTTTTAATTCTATAAACGAAATAATTGAGAAAAATCCATATGAGTTTTAGAGCGTTTCAGGAATAAATGGACAAAATGCCAGAGGTATTTGAAGTAGGATATTTGTTATAGGATTACGTGTGTTGGTTCACGATACGGTACCATGTTCGAAAGCGCATTGATTTTCTCCATTGTTTTTCAGGTCACGTACATAATCAACCGCATTCCCCGTGAGTAAAATATTGCTTCCGTCTAAATTTAAAATCGAACGTTTTCCAGGACAATTCTAGCTCATCACACCAAAAACTAGCAAGAAATACAGGAAAAGTGAATAGACAGCTAGGAGTTACTGATATTATATTATTTTTGTTGTACCATCTATAATGAACAATTTTCATTTTGTTGAGGATAAACATCACTGGCTGGCAATGATAGCACTAATAAGTGCTGGTTTCTGTAGTTAAAACTCAGCGGTAAGTTTAGAATAATTTGTATTGAAATTACTCTTCATACATTTATGTTAATTTTTTGCAATACTAATTTTCATTTCTGAAACTTATCTATTATTTTCAAACTTTGTTCATTGATCTTATTGCACCATTTCGTTTGGATCTTTTTGAACAAATTTGAGTGGGTTTTGCGTTAGTTCGGTTTCATTTTGTTAAGCATATAACGATAAAAGCGGAAACAACAATTTATTCGGTGAAATCATAGAGATATTATAATTTTGCGCAGCAAACTGCGATAGTGTAAGACTTAGTGATGAAATAGTTATTTCGAATTTTCTAATTTTTACAAATAAATAACATATCTTTTTTTCAGAGTGTAGCGGTTCGTGCCGCGCCCACGACGAGGTGAGACTCGTTCGTTGAAGTCAAAATTGTTTGTGCAACTACAGTAAATAATTATTATTTTTATGCCAATATCTAAGTAATTTTGGGTTTAGTGTGTATTATTTTGCACTTGTTGTTTGTTTTACCTTGCACAAAGCTGTTACAAACAGCTCTCGTGAATTTCGTCATCTTGGCAAACCTGCAAATTTTCCTAAGTTCCTTTTTATTAATCAAAGATTTACAGCAAGACGGAGCGTAAACTCTTTCAATCTACGATTTGAAACCTGCTAAGTTGTGCCTCTTGAAAATCAAGGCTTATTGTGTTTCATTAAATCAAGTTGAATGTTTCGAGCCCACATCAGTGTTGCAGCTCACAAAAGCTCTGGTGAAAAGAATACATTTCTTATTGCTCATTATTGCCTAGGTAAATCCTGGAAGTCAAATTTTCAGGAACATCTACAGCCGTTGTTTATTCAACATGTGTCACCTGTCCCAAGGATTTCGTCGTGATTCATTACATGTTGCATAAATAGTGAGAAAATTATAACCTCAAAGCCGACAAGAATTTGGGTGTCAACTTGTCACAAAACAGAGACACAAAAGTGTATCCTCGATTCACGACGCCAATAAAGGTATTCTGGCACACTTTTATGTCACGATGCAAACAAGTGTGCGAAACCATTCACACGTACTTAAAGTGCATCAGCTCTATTTCTCATAAATGAACCTTCTCGAACTAGCCTGTGGTTACACTTATTGATAGACAATTTTGTATCATAGAATTTAACTGAAAATAACAAATTTCTAAATGCTTCTGAGAAGAATTCGATTCTATTCTGAGTTTTCAACGAAAATCCATCTTCAACCAATAAATTTTGCATATTATTAAACCGACATACGTAATTCAACTTCATCGGTCGTTTGAACATATGGTAAAAGGTGATACACGAAGATGAATGTACCAAGATTTTTAAAATGACCATTTATCGTACAACTTGGTGCTACTATAGTACGAGGCCTACCGCCATATATCGCCTATCCAGGTGCAGTTTGAGATGTACGAATTGTTTATCGCTAAATTAAATATATGGAAAAAAGTAATATCCATTAGTAACCTAATCTCACGCTGTAGTACTAGCTTGAGGAGGATCGCACGTTTTGAGTGGTAGCCCTTACGCTATAGCAGCGAAAACTTTGTCTAATTTGTCCTGAGAGGAGTCATTGATTCTGTTAGCACAAAATGCAACAAGCCTTCAGCGTGTCCTCAGTCATTTTCATTTCGTAACTTGAGGTACTGAAGTAACAACAAAAAACTTATTGAAGCGATTAAGTGTGGATCACTATTTCTTTTTATCACCAAAAAATACCCATATCTAAACTTTCGATTTTTTGTTTCAGACCGGTAAATTAAGCGTCTATGGAACTTTGTACACACGATGTTTCCCGTGGCAACGTGCGGCGAATTGCAACATCGCCGAAGGTTGCTTCTGCTGTGTTGCGAGGCCTATCACCACACCTGCCCCCACCACCACTACCTCGATTGCTCCAGCCATGGCCGGGAAGTAATTCTTCAAATTCGGCGCAACAAATTCTACCCATATGCTTAGGTCGTCCGTTATGGCCTCATATGTGATAATACTACATTACCTATTTTTCACCGGCAGTTATAGATTATTAACATTAATGGCCTTTTTGTGATCGAAAGCGATGGAATAAATCCTTTTTGAGAATTCAACAGTAATTTATTTATTCCTTTGTGATGGTTATTCCCAAAAGAGGTATAGCGATGGGAACCATTTAATACGACAGGTCCCGTCGGTGATAGTTTTTACGTTTTGGACTAACCTAAGAGATCTAATGTCTATCATAGATGAGCTTAAGAATGTCAGAGCAAATTGTTCATCCTAAATTCCACAAGTTTCAAATAAAAATAATCATTAATAGAAATTGTATTATTTTAGAGAGCAAAGGATGACGCCCATGACATATTTAGACATGAAAAATCACTGAAGATGTGAAAATATTGTTTTCTTTCTTTCAATTAATTGGAGTCTGCTCCAGAATGTTCCACAAGATTTTTAAGTAGACATGGGAATTTTTTTTTAGTGAATACTCTCAAGTTGAAATTTGGCATCATGGGAGTAGCTTTTTCAATTTTCACATGATCACTTTGAGCAAATGTGAAGATAAAAACCAAAGAGCTAAGGTACATACCTTGGGGCTTTACAAGTAAATTTTTGGCAGGAAAATTTTTCCAAAAGTGTCTGTTCTTGTTAGTTCAGTCTCAACTATAATACGAGAAAAGGAGCTTTAAGAGATAACTCACAGTATGCCTCGAGCAGATGGAGCTAAGTTGGTTGTCAAGCTTTACGCTGAACTGTTAATAGTGGGCATGTAGTAATAAAAATCCAACTCAAGTCATGACTTGCAGCATGAAGTACAATTAAGCACATGTCTAACAGGATAAACGGTTCTGCTAGAGGGTCTTCATTCACTCTCATGCACGCTTGTTTCCAGAAGCGTCATGTTCTGCACCAATAATTATTGAAGTTCACCGTTGGATATTTTAGTCACCTGGTCGATTTTTAGCCACAGCACGTACGTCGGCACTTCAATTGTTTCTACCCAGGTAGCAAAATTTATTGACCTAATATTGAGCCAATATACAGTCTCAATATTGACTTAATATTTAAAATGAACATTGGGGCAATACCTTATGTGCCGCCATAGCCATGTGGTATAGGTTCTGCCGCCGTGCGGCAAGGACCCGGGATCGAATCTCGGCGCAGGCAGTGGCGATTTTCTCTGTTGGGTATAGGAAAAAAATTCCAAGCACAATACCCCACTCTACCCAGGTGTCTGAAATGGGTACCGGTCTCGACCGGGGGAAAGCGTCATGGCGTCCTGGCGTTAGTTATAAGACATTTGAAAATCCAATGTAAAAGGTGATATGTAGCAGGCTTGATTGGAAATAAAGCATCCGTAGATGCCTTCATTATTATTATTATTATTATTATCATTATTATTATTATTTTGGAAAATTCGGTTGATATTGGAAAAATATATTGGCCCAATAACAATATTATCATCAACCCAATATCAACTAATTATTGTGGCAATATTGACTTGATAATGAAGTGTTTCCTACAATAACATTGGCTTAATACTCAATTCCTTTGTAAAACATATGCCCCCTATAATGATAATTCCGCTAATCTAATATTAGCTAATAATCGTGTCTACATGCACCTGATGTTGAGGTGTTCCTTACACAACCATTGGCTTGTTAGGCCTGGAGTTGTTGCTGATTTAGCAATTCCGTTCTGCATACGGCGTGGGAAGCAGCGCCTTTATTAATATCGTCGTACATCACCTGCAGGTGGTAACGTGGATACGCTATCTGGATCTTAACAGTTCTTTCATGGGTAATTTTACTTATACACATATTAGTATTACTGAACACAAATAGACTAGAACTGAGTTTGAGGGGTAACTAAATTAGGGTACTACAGCCCATTACTTATTTTCTGGTATCAAGTGGATATTCGTAGAATATATTGTCCCAATAGTAATTTATTTTTAACCCAGTATCAGCTCATTACTGTGTCACTATTGACTTGATATTGAGGTGTTTCCTTAAACAACACTTTGGCTCAATAAATAGTTTCTAATATCGCATCAATATTCAGAAGGGTTCAAAGACGAGATATATATATATAATTCTGATAACTATGCTATCCGATGTATATACCTACAGCACACACCTACAAGACTATGAATTAAACTGAATTCAAAATTTTAACTAAAATCCATGATTACAAACATCTTCGGAATCGTAGTCCAAATTTTGTGTTGCACGCACGTACCAGTGGTCGGGCAACCTGTACTAAGCAGCATTTATACGTTCATCTAAGCAGCAGATATATGCGTGATTGAAAATTGCACGAAAGCGCTTTACTCAAAGAATGATGCATGCAAAATGGGTTAAATGGAAGGAATAGGCCTACTCAACACCTTCGTTACGAAATTAAGTCATTTATATCATCTATATAAATGACTTTATATCATCTTAATTCAATATGTAGACATTTATTGCTATAGTAATATATGACAAACGATTTTAGAATATTTTTTGAAAAAATTAGACCTTCGAAACTCATTGGATGACTGAAAAAACAAGAACTGTGAACCTGTGATTACAGTAATTCTGAATATACATATTATTGTAACGTATTCACATTTCATGATATTTGTCAAATATATCTGCACTCATTAATGACTGCAATAACTATTCATTAACTTTAGGAGAGCGACCCCCTTATGAATCCTTGCTTCTGGGATTACTTGAGAAACTAGGATTTTTGCTGTTATAAGAAGTGTAAGAGGTCAGGTACATCCTGTGAAAAAATGAGACTCGTACGTTCACTCGTTCGCCGGCTACGGGGTTTAAAGAATGGGGGGGAGGTGAGGGGGAAGTTGTATTTTATCATGTTACACCTCCCCCATGGCACTTTCTTCACGGCGCAAAATTGCTATGTCATCTCCTATGTCTCTGGATTACTCTATAATGGTTTCAGGGGTCTAACTTGAACCAAAAATTTAAAAAAAAATTTTATTTGAATTGTTTATGTTTCTTTGTTTTGCTTATAATGTGAACAATGGTTTTTGGGGTTTCAAAATGCTTCTCCTCCTACAGTTTTTGAGCTACAGTAATGGTTTTGGTATCATTGGATGCGGAAAGACACGGGGTCTTATGGAAGCTGAAATTCGTTTCCTCAAATTGACATTTTCAATATGAAAAAGTGTAAAAATAGGAAAAAAATGTCCTTTTTCGAAAAAGTGAAAATTTATGACTTCATAACTCATGATTAATAAATAATTTTGGAATGAATATTAGCTTCCATAAAAGCCCGTGTCTTTCCGCATCCAATAATACCAAAATCATCACTGTAGCTCAAAAACTGTAGGAGGAGAAGATTTATGAGACCCCCCTTAAACTTCGTTTTCTTTGATTTCCCATTTTCTTTTCAAGAAAATTGAACTTTTGCTCTAAGCATAAACGATTTCAAACTCAATTTCCTATCAGTATACCAAATTTAATTGTTCTAGGTTCAATAATAAAGAAAAAAGTCCGTATGGGGGACGCTCTGCTTTATTCGTACATTTTAAACAAATTAGTCCGTATTATTGGCGTACAATATCAACCCAATAATTGGGCAACAATAATTAAAATCTTTAAAAATTGTATTAAATTGCGAGATTTTTAATTATTATGAGATAGTTTCCACTTATATGAATATCGTACATATATGTATACACTTTTAGTTTAGTATTAGAAATAAAATTATTCACTACATTGTCCCAATAACAAGTTGATATCATAAATAAATATATCTTTTTTCGATATTGTCTTGTTATTAGCCTATTATTGTAATCCAAGATTCCAATATCAGGTCAATAAATAATTATCAACCCAATATTGACCTAATAATTTCTTGCTACCTGGGTAGTAGTTACTCTTGTAGTCGTTTCATCCAGCTGATTTTCCTTTTTTTTCTCGAACTAAAACATCAATGACGAAAGAAAAATTTGGCCTTAGTTATATATGATGACGTTTATGAGTTCATTAAACAATCAAAAGTTATACCTTTCCTACATGATCATTATCGCTCACTGCGTCCATAGTCATCAGACTGCACATTTGGTGAGTCTGTCCCCATTAGACAGCTAGGTAGCTCATCAGGTCATGGGCCCTACGTCTAGCCAGTGTGGAACTTTCTGACCGAGAGAATTCGGGATTTGTGGGACAATGACAGATTTTTAGAGTGAATGCAAAAGTATGTTGATATAAGCACTGGTGCATATATAAACTAAAAACCTCTAAATCTTTACAACTCTGTAACTCTAAATTGTGCTCTCCCCCTCCACAGCATTTAAACCGAGAGTTCTTGCTATTTCTTCATTTCCTTTGAGATCGTTATAAAAAAGGGCCCTAAGGTTAGTAGGGAAAAGAAAATGAAACTTTAAATAAACTAAAGAATTTTCTGAATAAAAATCAAAGTTTACATCAAGGGCACTCATCTAGAACTCCAATTCCACTCAACAGAACACATCTTTGGATTGATGTAATATTTACAAAAAACAGCATGTCAGCATTTGACCGGTATTTATTTCCCTGCTGAGCTAGGCATTGCGTAATAACATTGAAACATTAATTTACAAAATTTTCGCGCATTTCCAGGGACACAATGCAAATAACAAGTGGTGTAGCGTCAATGTAAATTTTCTTAGTGTGTTTATTTTTACACGAAGGTTAAACACTGGTAACTGATGTGTGAGAACCAAGTTATGTGATGGGTGCCTGAAAGTTTTAGACCCTGAAACATTCCAATGAAACGCGGAATCATTGTCCTGACGAAAAGTATTAACATTCTATTAGACGGGTTAATCACAGGCAATTTACTGAGTTTCAAAAGCGAATGCCATAAAGAATAGTTTCTTGCGTTCAATCGACTGGTAAATTCTCATTGCATCAAAAGAGGGCGTGAGAAATTTTCAAAGAAGAATTTTCTTCAATTTTTCCTTCCATCATGTAAAAACAGACTAAACCTCTGAACGCAAATGACTGGGGTTATTGTATTACGTGAGGTCGAAATGTGCTCACGCAATGCACTCAGAGAAATCTTGGCTTATACAACTGATAGTGCGTCACCATGATTCATCTGCAGTTGACCAAGAACGTAAAGCAGCATCCAGAGAGAGAACGCAACCAGGGTTACCGTTGCTGAGTGTTTCCTTCCTTATTTATCCTTTTTTGTGGCAATTTTGAGTTTGAGTGTAGTAATCATTAAATTTGTACTATTTTTTTTAAAGTTATACACTTTTCAAGTGAATATTCTGAAAATAAAAAATGTTGAACCCCTCAAGAGATTAAAATTACCGATTGAATGGGAATTAGTGCTATAGTAAATGGTGTCATCCTCATCTCTGTTTTGGAACTCCTTTATTGCAGTTAGGAAAACTTAAACTGATATCTCGTCTCGTCCAGTCTGGTCTCCGGTTTGGTCTCTGGTCTGCTGTCTGCCCTGGAATCAGGTCTGGTTTGGTCGCTGGTCTAGTTTGATCTTTGGTCTGGTTTCTGGCCTGGTTTTTAGTCTGATTTCTGGTCTGGTCGCGTGTCTGGTCTATTGTCTAAGGTCTCTGGTCTGGTCGCGTGTCTGGTCTATTGTCTGAGGTCTCTGGTCTGGTCACAGGTCTGGTATATTGTCTGTGGCCTCTGGTCTGGTTTGATCTGATCTCAGTATGTTGAAGTCGTATACTGAATCTCAGTTCATTTATCGTTTTATTTTGTTCGTCATAAATGACATGATAAATTCAATAAAATATTTCTCAAAAAATGATTACTTTTCGCAAAAGTTAGCTTCACAAATAGTTATTTAGCACAGAATCCCATCAATAGAGACTTCCTAAAAAAGCTTAGACTTGAAAGCAAATACGCCATAAAAAATATAACCTTCATTCAGGGGAAAATTTAATAATCCCTATTCCGATAATCATTTCATGCAATTGATCATCAAACTATTCGTTAATTGTAAATGATAACGTTTTTAATATGCTGACAAGTGCATGAGTAAAAGTTATTCCATCACTGGTTATAAACTTTAAAAATATGCATGTCTTTTGACGATATTTTATTTCAATCGTGTTTACCTTTAGGTTCATTCATCTTCTATTGTTTTGTAAGTAATCATAAAAAAGGCATTTTCTCCATATCTCTGTAATTTTGTTCATTGTACAAAATCACATCGTTGTGCGCTGTACAGTGTACATTGATGAGAAATGTCATCGTAGATATTTTTCTTAAGCAAAAAATCTGGGTTCATTGGTTGCTTTAAGCATATGACAACTTAGAAATATATTGTTTCATAAATAACTCGTCTATATGTATGCAGCTTTGAATCGTACGTCAGAGGGGGACACAACGTCCACCAGTCATTGCCTGTGCCAAAAAAATTACAAATTGTCTCGGCTCGGGTGTTTTGAACTAATAGATAAGATTAGATAAGTACCTTTGCGTCATATGCAGGCAATAAAAGCAATTCAATTTGACCTCATTGAAATGTATTTTTCAGGTGTTGATCTAAAGCCACATTTGTACGTAGAACTGCAAGGCCGCTGGTTCAAGTTTGAGGAGCGATAATAAATAAATTATACAATTCCGTGACTGAAGCTAACATGAGATTTTGAAATGATGAACAAAGTTCTGTTGATTTTTTTTTAATAGCTTGTGACAAAAAGTCACTGAAACTTTTATGCTAGAATATTGTAATTAAATATTTCATAAGTGTTTTGAAAGCTATTTGTCAGTAATGGTGTAGATTCTGGTGAATGTTTACCTAAAAGTAATTTTGAAATAGAATTTAGCTTTAAGCAAGCTGATTTCCATTGTTTAGCATAAAATTTTTGCCTTATAATTTTTATCATGATATTTTATAAAATATTTGTCCACTTTTGAATGCAATTTTAGAATTTATTTATACTAATATCCCTAATCAGGAAACGACGTATGTCTAAAACGGGCATTTTAGGAGGGTCACTCAGCGAGATGTTCAAAACTTTGATGGAATTATCGGTAATGCTCTCCTTCTTTAAATAAACAAATAGCCTGACTATGGGACTTCCGTTATCACCGTCACATGCCAACATTTTTATGTGTTTTCATGAAGAGAAATGGTTAGACGAATGTCCTCCTGCTTTTGAACCAGTGTTCTACAATGGATACGATGACGACACATTTGCTCTTTTTAGCCATCCATCTTAGGTTGAGCAGTTTTTGAAATACCTTAATTAATCTCTATCAAAAATCAATCAAGTTTCCCGTGAATGTGTAAAAGCACAACACTTTAGCCTTTCTGGACTGTCTCGTGATAAGGGACATGTTTCAATTTCAGACGTCAGTGTATCGTAAGCCTACATCTACAGGATTAGGCTTCAGTTTTTCAGTTTTTGTTTAACTAATTTCAAAATTATCGCCTTGCTTGAATCGCAATGCTAATAGAAATTTAAAAGCGAAGAAAATGCTAATAAAACTATTCATATTTACTCAAATTAAGGAAAAACAAAATCGAAAACGTTTCGGAGTCCAGCTCCATCTTCAGTTCTGTAAAATACAAAGAATTCAAAAAAGTGCAAAAAGTACAAACATTACGATGAACACAAGCAATACAAAAAGTAAAAAAAACACAATTGTATCAACAAAAAGATAAATAAATGTCAAACTATGCCTAAAAACTAGCAAAAAAGTAACGAAAAAATACACACTATGAATTTACTATTTGCAGGGGATAGGAACTAAGTATATCATTTAGGGAAGGTTTTTCTTCAAAAATATGAAGGGATTCTAAAATTTGAAGGTCAAACTCAAAATTCGTAAAACCTACGAATTTTGGAATCCCTTCATATTTTTAAAGAAAAACCTTCCCTGAATAATATGCTTAGTAACTATCCCCTTCAAGTAGTAAATTCATAGTGTGTATTTTTTCGTTACTTTTTTGCTGGTTTTTAGGCATAGTTTGACATTTATTTATCTTTTTGTTGATACAATTGTGTTTTTTTACTTTTTGTATTGCGTGTATTCTTCTTAATGTTTGTACTTATTGCACTTTTTTGAATTCTTTGTATTTTATAGAACTGAAGATGGAGCTGGACTCCGAAACGTTTTAGATTTTGTTTTTTTCTCAATTTGAGTAAATATGACTCGTTTTTTTAGCATTTTCTTCGCTTATAAATTTCCCTTTCAAAATTATTATATTCAAAGTTTGATGAATAGGAGTAACAAGGTATGTTCAACTTTCAAAAATTTTCATTGAGAATTTTAATTTTTACGGTCATATTTTACAGCTAAAAGTTCCCGCTGGGTGCCGTTAATTCACAAATAAATAAATTTTTCTCAAAACAATACGCGTCGTAAGGTATTGAAGAAAAAATACTGTTCATTCCCATATTTCGGGGCAATGTCAGAGAAGCTATAACATAAATAAAAATTATTGCATGGAAAATATTTTCATAACTTTTATTTACGGCTCACTCTGGTTACTACTTTAAGGGGATCGCCCCACTTTTTCAACTTTTTTCGTCCAATTCTCTTGAAAATTGGCCAGTATATGTATTTTGAAAAAGTAAACCTTTTTTACTCGTGTCTCTTTTTCGATTTAGGGCTTAGTTTTTTTTCCAAAAATTAGTTTTTTGGTATATTTTATGGATATTTCAAAATGGTACTCGTCTTCGAGTTTTGATGCTAGAACAAAACCAAAGACAGTTTTAGAATCCTTGAAACATTCTTAACATACTCAAATGTTTTTTTATCAAATTCAAATTTTTTCTAAATATTTCAAATTCTTCAAAATTTTTGGGTTTAGAGCTATGTATTTTTTTCCAAAAAAATTGTATTAAAAAAAAACATTTGAGTGTGTTAGGAATGTTTCAAGGATTCTAAAACTGTCTTTGGTTTTGTTCTAGCATCAAAACTCGAAGACGAGTAGCATTTTGAATGTTGAAAGTTAGAAGTGTTGGGTATAAGCATAAAACGAAATTTTTTGTTGAAGTGTAATATAATGAACAATTTATGTAATTGAATGCAATTTTAATTTTATTTCGATAATTTTCATACATAACTTCACATTCACACTGTGAATTGTGATTTCCAAACCCCCCAAAAAAAATTATTTTTCAATCTTATGAAATTTTTTATTTTCATTCTGATTTTAATGAAATTTGACTAGGATATGTAACTTCTGAAAGAAACACAATTTGTTCGATTCACATTTTTTTTGTTTTAGGCCTTAGGTTTTGAAAAAATTTGACATATTGGTTTTTAGGTATTGACATTTTACTGATATTGATGTTTCAAAATGTTACTCATCTTTGAGTTTTGATGCTAGAACAAAAACAAAGACAGTTTTTGAATCCTTGGAACATTCCTAACAAACTCACATGAGCTTTTTTCCATTACCCATTTGTTCTCTTTTAATATGGGGTTGAAATCGGCTCGAAAAGTAAATATTTTGTGCTTTTCACTGGTATTGATATTTCAAAATGTTATTCGTCATTGTGTTTTGATGCTAGAACAAAAAAAAGACAGTTTTACAATTCTTGGAACATTCCAAACACACTCAAATGTTTTTTTTTCAATTTCCCATTTGTTCTCTTTTAATATGGGGTTGAAATGGGCTCAAAGGTAAAGATTTTGGGGATTTTGGTCCCCCTCCCCCCCCCCTGGGGGGGATCTATTATCCGTAGGGCCATAAAATTTTAGGACCGAATAGTCCACCACCTAAGGATTCTTTTCCAACAAAAACATGAAAAATGACCACCTGAGCGACAGGGGCCTGGGACGATGTCCTTAAAGTTGCTTCTTTTCCAGTACAAGGATACGGTTCTCACTGATATGCAAGACTTTTTGTTGCACTCTTATAGTTAGGTGCTGTGCACATCGTCGAACGTCGGCATGACATCACGAAATTTCTATATCAGAGGGGCAGAGCATAGAGGCAGAAACTTCCGTACTGGGAATCAGTTAGCACATTCATCGCATTCAGCAGTGCGAAATCATACCAAGAAATGCAATGTACCTATATCTTTCGCCGATTCACAATTTTAGACTTTGCTCGTTCTCTTACGTCTTCAGGATTTTAGTTTTTACATATTTTCAAACGAAACCTATATGTGAACAATATGGACAGTTAGTACCTTTTGCAAATAATAAATAGATAGAAACCTCTTCAAAACAAATTCAATTGTATTTTATACATATATTTTGTGTAATTTGAGTTTTCTACTTTTCCACACTTTGTTTTTCTTATTATGATAAATTATGAAACCTAACATTCACTGTATTTTGATCTTTTATTTCTGAGATAATTATTGTATTTTGAACAGATGATGGAGTGAGACTCCGAAACTTTTACTTTGTAGAAGTGATTATTTTCCTGTGAATTTTCTTCTTTGTAAAGTTTCTGATGAGGTCTGAATAGCTTACAACTTTAGTATATTGCTGGGGTTGATAAAAAAGGTAGTAAATAGCACCTGGTACCACCTAACTACAAACTATTTTACAGCAAATGTTTTCCGTATTAATTTACTTACGTTCACTGCTACCTATACATTTTCCGAAACTTGCCTCTATTGAATTCAAAATTCTTGTATGAAACATATATTATTTGATCCTGTTCTTTCCCTTACAGTTTCAATATGTCCTCTAAAATTAATGCAACATCGATCTGATTTTATTCACTGTATACATAGTTTAGAGCTATTTCAATCAGAAAGTGACGTTTGTTTTACAATGATATTTTATTATATCTCTAGACACGATACAGCAGCTGTTTAAGGGTTAGCTTAATTTTTCTGCTGCAAATATTTTCTATTCCGTATATATTCATTTGTTTCATATGTTTACTAATTACAGAGTTCAAGTAAACTAAACAAAGACAAATTGTGTCTTCAATTTTATGTTAGTCAAGCAAAAATAGAAAAGAGGCCGTGATACTTCATTCTTTTACAGATCATTAATGGTGATGGCACATTGGATTCATACAGACCACTTCTCAGGAGGAATGAAGTCCTGGCTTGTCGCCGGCAGAGTAGCCGCCACTCATGTGATCCAATTGCTAACGGGAAGCCCTACACCTTGAATAATACATTCGCAATTAAGTGACCACGACAACAACTGACAATGGTTCAAACTTTCCACTAGCGTTCTGGTAATAGAAAAATCAGATATTCATTGATTTAAAGGTAAAAAATTCCTTCATTCAATGCGAGATTTTACGGAAATGCTTTCAAGTAATTTGAAACGTACAATAATCTACCGTGTGTATGTACATTGTGTCTGAGAAATTGTTGTGCTGTTCATTTAATATTGATTCAGTAGATTAAAAACCTACATTGTTAGAAATTACGTAGTTCTTGAATTTTCATATGAAGAATAAAAATGCAGTAGCTTTGGAAATTAACGTGCTTGGGGTGTGGAGTCGTAGAAGGAGGCTTCTGGGCAGACCGTCTGAACTTCATGGCCGATTCTTCGTAATTCTTTTTTTTTTTTTGAGTGATCACTCCTTTTGATTTTCGTTAACTTTAATTTACGTTATCGTTGCGTGTTTGAGCTCATGTATAACTCTTACCGAGAGGCCTAGTACGCTTTAAGCCCCACTTCGGGAATATACTTACACTCCTATTTTGGAGTTCTTAAAACCTTAACATTGGCCTAAAGTGCCCAACTTAAAATTTCTACTTACCTCTTAGTGAGAAGTTATCTTCTTATTACCTTAATATTACCTAAATACTTAAAAGTACTAGGTTGTCTCTTACCTAAACTTTCCATTTTTCCTCTAATGGTCTTTGATATGTGTCTCTTGAAATGTGCCCATTAACGTTTCAAGGTTGGTGCATCAGTGTAACTCTTAATTGAACTTAAAAATGTGATATCTTGAACAATTTGAAATTTATGCCTAGTAAATGGTAACTATTTACCCATTTCATTTTAATCCAGCCCTATCGTCCGCCGCACCTGTACGATTAATCCTGTCGCCTGAGCTGAGCTGTGCTGTTTACTAAAAACACACCGTCGTAGTGGTTCGAAGCCAAGCCAGCCCGCTTCGTAGGTGTGTTACGTAGGGATTTGAAATGTCATTTGAAATATCGAATATCTTCGAATTTCTTCTCGTATAAACGTATATAAATACGTTGGTAACGATACGCTTTACAGCCTGTATTTTCTCTTATTCCAGTTGTGTTGGGCTGCCAATTGTGGGTCCCGCGAATGTTGGTGGGATTTTAACCTTGCACCGGCACATCAGGAGGTTACCGAAGTTGAATTAAATCGGTTCCTCGCTTTAAAGGCTTTCCCTTCCTTTTAAGTCTAACAACATTTATGCGTACATGTCGTGTTCTCCTTAGTTATTCGTATTACTGTTTCTTCTTTTTTTACGTGAACATATTTTTTCTAGAGTATGATCAGAACTTTTGTCTTCTTGAATAATATTTTAACTATGCTGTCCCTCTCACAGACTACGGTTATGAGAAAAGTGTTCGATATTATTTGTTTTATGTCCACAAATAAGAGTTAAAACGTCGTGAATAAATCATGACGCTAGTGGTTTCGTATAATTGCCAAAAAATGCTCTTCTAGTGGCAGTGATCATTATTTACAAGATACCGGGAACTTCTTTATTATTTGAATTAAGATTATCAGAATATTTAATTATTGGTACCACTAAGCTAACGCGAGATGTTCATATTTTCAGGCAGCATTCAATACCAGTGGAATGAGACAAAGTTATATTGTGTGAAATAAAAAATGCTTATGAGCATAATTAATATGTTCCAGAAAGTGAGTTTCTTGATGACCGAATTGCATATCTAAAAGAAACAATATGAGGTGGATACGTTTGTTAGATAAATATACGACACTCTCCTGGAAATAGTGGGTCTTTGATGAAGATTGCGGTACAGTTTCGGCTCGGATTAGTCGTAAGTAATACACTACTGGTGCTGAGCCCATCAAGTGGTAGCCTTCGAATTACTCTTGTTATTTACATCAGAAGAATTTGCATTGGGATGTGACCAAAGAAAATGTGATCACTCAAGTTGCGTAGAGCATCCGTTATATTCACGCGGCTGAGCATGTCTACGGGAATAATTATAAAACGTGCACATCAACTTCTGTCCTCTCCTCTCCTATCTCCTCAGTCCTCACTCGTGCAGAGAAGTGAGATCTCTCTGTACATGACGAAGGTCTTAAAGTGTTTTCTTCCACCCCTGCCTCCATTACTCTCCGAAAATAATAACCATTTTTCATTTTAAACACACAAATTTTGAAAGATAGGCAAACAGCTTTAACGTTGCGATTAGGTTAGTGAGTTATTTTACACTGTTTAGGCCATTTCATCGTTTCGTGCTGGAACAATTTATTTAAAATTTGCCTGTTTCCATTTGATGGAATCCATTACATGCTCGTTGTAAAATTTAAAGTTGACTTAAGTAATCGAAACTTTCTTGATCCTCATTTGATTATTTTTATAAAATTTATTGAAGTTAAAAGCAATGTCCCTTGCAGTCAGTCTTGGGAATTTAGATAGAATAAGGCTTTGCAACCCCATTGCATAAAACAAGAAAATGAAACAGTGATGATCTATGATGTAACTACACACGACGAATTACGTGGCCTTTTGAAAAATTTAAATAAGAACAAAGAATGTTAACATACCTTAATATTAACATCTTTTCTTGGTACTCACTCATGGGAAACGTAATACCCATGTCAATGTAAAAACAAAAATGATTCTGAGAGAATCGCAAAAATGAAATGCGTTCCCATTGTTGCGTAATTAATCTGATTATTAAAATGCAAATACATATAAGTAACTACGAAAACATAATCCTTGTGGCGCATAGTTCAAAATACTTTTGTTACCGCGCACTTGCATTGGAATATGAGCAAACGAACATAACTAGCAATATTAGGGATTGATGTAGTAAAGTTGAATGGGCGGATTTAAATTATTTTGCGTATAAGACTATTAGGTCGACATTCGGGAAAATTTTTCAATCTTACGTATCAACTAGTATGCCAAAATAATACCGCCATGCCGCAACCGAGACGGTACGGAAATGGTTTTCTAATTAATGAAATTTCTGTAGATACCTACCCGACATGCGCGTGGTCAAAAGACTTCAAGTTGACCCACTTGTAACTTTCGAAAGAATGTATCTGTCGACTTCAAATTAATCTCAAACAAAAGATTGAAACATTTTCTCTTTCCATACCGTAGACACAACGGAAACAGTTTCATGTGATCTGCATACATTTCTCAATAAAATTTTCCGACTCACGTACGGTGAAAAGACTCAAATTGATCCACTTATAACTTTCGAAAGAATGCACCTATCGACTTCAAATTACTATCAAACGAAAGATTAAAACATTATTAAAACAAATCGCATACATTAACATTTCTTTTCACTCACAGACAGCAGAGGGCTGCGCTCCCTTTTCCACTCGCGCGTTGTCAAAACATCTAACTCTACTCTGTTCTAACATACGATATAATAATATTCTCAACGTTACTTTCAATCACCACACGATTTCATTTACATTTGTTGAAACAATCGTTGTCAAATGTCAATGCCGAAAACTAATCAAACTAGATCATGACATGATGGACGTGAGCGATATAAAATTTTCTGAACAGGATCGAAGCAGAGGAGCATACTTTTAATTTCTGAGAGCACATTCTTGAAACGATTCAGGAGATATTAATTGATCAATTGATAAATTGACTGAATAATTAATTGATTAATTGATCAAATAATCGTATAAAAACACAATCAGAAATTTTTTTTACCAATTCCTACAAATTGAAAAGAAAGACATTGAATAGGCAAGTGTTTACTCTCCTTGAAAATGTTCAAGTGTGTACGCCGTTAAAGTTTGTTGACCTGGAATAAATATTGAAAACAATTAGAGAACACTTGAACATTCTGAAAACTGTTTTGAGACGTCGAAACAAATACATTAAAAACAACATAGCTTCTACATAAACACAGTAGCCTGTACAAAAACTTATCGCAGAAATCGTACCGGGGGCAAAACCATTAACGTCTGACAGACCTGTTTCTCAGAAGGAAGAGTAAAAAAGGCAAGCCATTAGACAACACTAACATAATTTCATGAAAATCGCTAAACGTTAATATCTATAAATATCATATGAGGATTGATGAAAACCGACGGAAGTGGACATATGAGCATTTCAACGGTTGAAGACATAAATTATAAATTTTTCGGTGCATTTTCTTCAAAGCTATCGGAGGCTATGCCGACGGGCGCAGCGGATCGTCTACGGTTTTCTACATCTCCTTGAATCTCACGCCCAGGAACGGCTGATGCAGCCAGTGATTCTAAACATCTCTTGACTGGTGCGTAAGACTATACCATCAATCGATCCATTACGAATTATGACAGCAGTGCTAAGCGCCAGGAAAATGATAACGTGGGTTGACAGCTCATATTACATGACGGTAGGTGCACTCTAGAAGAGGAAAGCTTTATAGTACTCATCACTCACACTCCCACAAACACCTACCTTTATGCAAAAAAAACATCGTGACAGACACACAGTCAAACGACGAATAAACGCAAGCCGCATACCAGCTGCAACCGGAAAATAACTTGAATGCGACCGAAATCGAACGGATAAAGTGGCTCTCCTCGCACCGCCGTTTCGAAAATAATAAAATGAAAAAGTAGCCGCGCACGTACAAATAAAAATTTCTCCCTCTACAGAATGGAAGGCCTGTGGTAGCTCTAGCAGTTTGCAACAAAAATAGTCGAGTTACCAATGAACGATGTTTTTCTATGAACGAAAAACGGCGACGGCGGCTCAATGACACAAATTTGAAAATTTCAGCACGCAAAATAAAATTCTTTTCTGTATTCAGATGCAAATTAATCATTTTGGGAAATCTTCACATAGAAAATGCAGCAAGCATCATGATCACAAAACTAGAAAAGTCATCGAGAGTTGGCGCTTGCTTCGACCGCTAATGCTTGAAATGTAACGTGTTCCATTTATTACGTTTACTGGAATCGGAACGAGTCCATTCCGTAAGACACCGATATATTGGGTCACTCTGTACGAATTTCTGGCCTTAGTTTGGGATGCCGCCTTAATTAGTTTATTCTGCCAGCTCGCCTATTAAATTTGAGCTAGATTCAAGAAGATTAAACAAAGTTAGTGACTTCATATTCATGATAAAAAGGGCAGGATGAAGGAAACAATTTCTTCGCCCGGCAGTTTCCGGTCTTCTCAACGACTGACGTTTGATAGGAAGTACATATACTCTAGCGTGCGTTAGCACCGAATAACCAGACTTTTCGCAGACCTACAACCTTGCACAACCATAGGCGTCAACTGCACATTCTGCGTATTTACTGGGAATACTCCCCGTATTTATTCTGCATAATCTACTGGGAGCACCATAGGTATTACTTACCTGCTGGAGGCGCTCGACTTCCACGCTGCTCCACTTACCAGACTGGGGACAGGCGGACATAAATCCACTACCAGGGGATTTACACTTCGTGGCTTTCTGCCTTGAGGTGAGGAAGCTTGCCTGACTTACCAAACCCCTAAGGTTTCCGAACCCCTGCCATTTATATTATGGAGGTTTCCTTAGGACTCGAACCATTATTACTCATTATGAGCAATATATTGATGGGTGGCGTTTGATGGTGGCTCTTCAAACATATTAAAGTTAATTACGTAAATTTTTTTTCCAGTAAATTAAGGATCAAGGGCATGTATGCTAATTATCATTCCTTATTTCCAGCTTGGAGACTCGAGGAAGAAGCGGCGAGCGGATGGCCTGGGCAGTGAGGTGGCTGCTGATGTAGCCTTCCCCCAACTCGTATCATTTGCCGCCAAGCGCAAAGCTTCAACTCGGTCTGTAGTTCCTGATAACTTGCTTGCAGAAGCAAATAGATTTCTAAAACGGTCCTTTTCCTTGATCCTTTATATATGCGAGCCCATTTTATTTGCTACCTTCCTCAGGACTGCTAACCGTCACATAGCTCACACTCGAAAGCCAAAGCTAACATTCGAGCACTGTTGTCATACGTACTTTTAGGAGGATATGATGCACTGCCCGTCAGCAAATTTCGCGGCTGGCAGAAAACACCGCCACCAATTCTTTCCTGCTAAGCAAATATCTGACCAATTAGAGCAAAGTTCGCCGAACAAATTCTTCTACTCGGATTCAAAGACGTAAAGCGTGCAAAAACATTATCATGAATCAATAAAATTCGGCTACATGAGACCGATGCGTGTTTTTGAGTAAAAAAGCTCTTGCACAATTCTATAGCAAGCATTGCTCAATAGTTTCTTGCTATAGTTTCTTAACGGAGGTTTTCTCGTTCTTCTACTCTCATCCTCCTCAGATCCTATAAGCATTTCAGAGATCTTTGGGCCACACTAGGTTCACATCACTTCCCATATTTTGAGCAGAGTCAATCATGTCTTTTGTAATAGCTTGGCCTTCACAAGTTGCTTCAGGATGACACTTTTTCGTAGATATCGCAGTATGCGTAGCATCATTTTGTAACTAAAAAATGATCATCCGTACTGTTTTGCTGCTGAAGCAGGCAAGTTAGTGCTCAAAAGAACTTGTCGTAGTTCTGAATTCAATTTGGCAATCTATCACGCCTATATTTCCAGTAATGTTTGTGGAAAAACATTGCAGGACTGTGTTGCACGCTCTGCTCCTGTCAAACATTTCACGATGTGAACTGATTTCCTCGCTCAGTTGCGAGCAAATTTAAATCGTGGTATCCCTGTATCGTCTCAACAAGAATGGATTTTTAGTTAGAGCGAGAGCACTTTCAGTTGGTTCCTAAGGTGATTGTTGCTCACGGTGAGTAGCGGAACACTCCTGGCTGATTTTCAGAAATAATCTTCTTTGCAACTCTTTGCCCATGATCAGTGAAATATCGTGAATTTTTCGGTGCATTTTCATCAAAGATTTCGAAGGGTATCTCGCCGGGTGTAGCGGATCTTCTACGGTTTTCAACATCTTCTTGACTCTCAAGCCTAATATAACGGCTGATGCAGTCTATGATTCTAAACTTCTCTGGACTGGCGCGTAAGACTGTAACATCAATCGACCTATTACGAATTATAACAGCAGTGCAACGCGCCAGAAAAATGATAACGTGGATTGACAGCCCATCTTACAAACGCAAGAAAGATAAAAGCTTTATAGTACTCATCACTCCCACTCCCAAAAACACCTACCTTTATGCAAAAAACATCGTGACAGACACACAGTAAAACGACGAACAGACCCAAGCCGCGTACTCGCCACAACCGGAAAACAACTTGAATGCGACCGATCGACCGGATAAAGTGCCTCTCCTCGCACCGCCGTTTCGAAAATAATAAAATGAAAAAGTAATCTACACACGGACATAGAGAAATTTAGCCGCCTAGAAAACGCAAAGCCTGTGGTAGCTCGAGCAGTTTCCGAGAAAATAGTCGGGTTACCCACGAAACAGTTATTTTTCAAAACAGACACGGCAAAAACGGCAACGGCAGCTTAGTGACACGCATTCTAAAAATTTTGTACGCAAAACAAAATTTTATCTTGTATTCAGAAGCAACGGTCAACGTTTGAAGATCCTTTGTAACTGCGCCGTAGTTAGCTAGAGATTTTTCTCTGTGCGATAAAAGAGAACAAAGTTACTAATTACCTAAGCTTCGAAACATTTTTCTAATCTTTCTATTTCGAAGGCTTAAGAGAAAATTTAGTCGGAGGACGGAGTGTGGTTTTTTGACCACCGGCCCATGGAGCTAAGATATATGGAGGGATCTTTGCCGGTTACTATCGGATTCAAATTGGCTGCAAAAGTTTAAAGACTCGGGCACTGTCAAGGCCCGACACGTCACAATTCTGAGCCAACCACAGACGCTTGGCTGAAGTTGCTCCACCCACCTTCTGTACAACTCCTCCTCACCAGTGTTTCCACGAGCAGGGTAGTTACCCTAGTTTAGGGTAATCAGGGGTACCTCAGGGTAATGAAAAATATGGGCAAATCTAGGGTAATCAGAGCTCCGAGAAGGAAGTGCCCGCCTAATCTACGAAAAATAGAAAATTGAAAGCCAATATGCAAGCACCCTACTCGTCCCACTTGAACGAAATGCAATGAAACGAGTCAGAATTTAGTGTTCACAAAACTGCCCTGCTGTTGTGGTTAATGTTGCACATTTGAATGTCATCTGAAGACGGCGTCAACATACGAAGCCATAATATCTCTTGTCCACTTCGTTTTGACAAATGATTCTGAGTTGCTTTTCGCTAATAAAAAACTCGATTGGTGTCAGCCACCGTGATGTATACCGTGGTGTCAGCAGCAGCGAGTCGACGAAAGTCACAGTCCTGCTCTTATTGCGCGCGTACTTATAAGCTCCAACAGAATATTGACAGGAATGTTTGTTGTAATTTTAAATACCACAGCTAATACATTTCATCGTAGGAATAATTAATAGGTTCATTCTTGTGATAGTCATTCAATTATCAGCAGTGTTATCTCACAGCGCCGGTATTTTGCCAGCTAATTAGATGAAAGGCGTCCTATTTCTTAAACCATGTTGCACGCAAACGAAGCAAGTTATTGTAGCGATGCAAACAAAAAAAATTAGACAGGGTTTTTGATACTTCGGGTTAAAAAACGTGCTAAAGGCGAAAGAAAAAAGCTATAAAATTATTTACAAAAATTCATATAAAAAAAGAGTAGTTATTGACTTAAAACTTGCAATAAATGTTTGTATCCTCACTGCCTTTCTTGGGCGTTGTAACTCGGACGTAGAATTTGATTTATCTGCTATCATTCCTAGAATTCCGTCAACCGAAATTGAAGCACTAGGGCTTCTAGAAACTGAGTGTTGGGGAAAGTTGATACATATAAATAAAGGCAGGGTAGTTTTTTCCAAAACCTCTGAATTTCCTTACCCACCCTTTACGAAATGAATAAATTTGATTACTTTGCGATCAACTTTATGAGTTGAGGAGTGAATGTGATTGCAACGAAGTCTCTGAGAAGCATATGCGATGTAACAAGATTGGATAATATCCTTAATGAAAAGATACGACGAAGGTCATGTGTAAGGAAAGCCAGAAAGTCATCAGAGAGAGTGGATCAAAGTGTTAGGTTAGATTGAGCACGTGGAAAGAATGGATAAAGCGCGTGACCGGGTGGAAAATTGAATGAAAAATAGATAATTATACAAGTTATAGGTACACATATTATTGCATATCTTGCAGCATGGCAAATGATCGCGCACCGAGTGAGGTAAAGCCTACGACACCACCTCGAAAAAAGGAAAGCTCCACGTTAAAGCTAAAAACTAATAAGAAATTTAAAGATTCGTGGACATCGGAACCTGAATTTGAGGGATAGTTAGCCAAGTCCTTAAAAACAACAGAGCAGAAGGATGTGGCATATTGTAGGGTTTTCGAACCGATATTACTTGTGGGAAATCGGAGATCAAGCGTCACATGCTCTCAGAGACACAAACAACGATCCATGGTGGCAAAGAAAACCCCATCAATTGTCAAGTACGTGCTATCGGGCTCGTAAAGTGGGAAATCGAAAAATCGAAAATTGTGCTCGTAAAGTGGAACTGCAAGTTTGTGCATTTATAGCTAAGCACCACCTACCTATCTCATTGTGTGCGATCAGGGAACAATGTTCCCAGGTCAGGATTCGCTGAAAAAGGTGCGCCTTGAAAAACAGTGGGCATCAAACATAATTCGACAGGTATTCGGCAAACATCTTGTACGTGATATCTTCTGAGATATCAAACCAGTATTCTAACATTGTTCAACTGGCCTTCCCTCCTGACGCTCATGCAGTATGTAACACAGTGCTAATTCATACTGACGGAGCTCTGGAGACCAGTCCATTTACCTTTTAGTTAATTTATAGATTGTTTTCAGGATTAGCTGTTTTAGGGTAATCTGGGGTAATCAACACTTTTCAGCTAGGGTAATTAAAGTTGTCTCCTCTTTTAGTGGCAAGTAAGGTGCAAGGCTAAAGTGGAGCAATAGAACACAGAAGATAAAGAAGGCCTCAAAGTAATTAATTGCGTGGAAACCCTGCTCCTCTCATTTTCCAAAGCAAGATTAGTACCCCACCAAAAGTCAAAGGGAAAGGTGTGCGTGCAAGTCGCTCTAATTTGTTAAAATCAAGGACCTGTAATCTTTGTAGTTTTCAAATCTTACTGTATCTTTGCTAGTAATTTTGATATTATTAAGTGTCCTCAAGTGAGGAAACACAATTTAGTATCTTTCGGAGTCTTAGAATCCCAAATTAATGATTAACGATTATGCGATTAACTCAACAGCTAGAAGAGCATTCAGCGAGCGTGTGCGCTCTCTACCATAGTCAGTAGGTAACTGACTTCCATGCTGACGTCACACTTGCGAGACGGCTATTGGTTACCACAGACATAGGAGAAATCTCAAAACCTGGTTCTCTTCACAGACGGCTATGCTCGCTCCATATATACTCCCTCGACGCACCGGGCCTGGGGCACCCGCTCCGGGCCAGAGGTGAGAGCTTTTTCCAACTATTGCCTTTTTCATTTTTCTGTGTCATTTCCCTTTTGGTGATCTTGTGCATACATGTCAAATTTAAATAAATCAATGTTGTATAGTTTCCTGTGTTAATATTTACAGTTTACTGTATTGATATTGTATAGTTTAATGTATTAGTATTGTATAGTTAGTGTGTTAGTATTGTATAGCTTAATGTATTAGTATTGTATAGTTTGATATATATAATGTTGTATAGTTCACAGTGAATTAGTTATTCTGGAATTCGTCAGTTAGTTAATTGATATCCCACTCAGTGGAACCGTTGCTAGGTGTGCCTTTGAGTTAGCTCCTGATTGTGTGGTCGTGAATTGTATTTATTGTATTATAATACTGCACATCTGTATTGTAAATATAGTAGGGTAGGGCTAGGCTTTTTCCGAAATGCCTCCCCCTGTGAATAACACACACTGCAGGTTTAAGTTCTTTTAATTTTAATGCGCTAGGAAAACAAATAAACATGATCGAAGTCTAAATGAGACGTGTCAACAGGCACGACACAACTCTAGTGCGAGATTTTTTACAGTTGCAAGTCAACGATAGTTTTTGAGAATAATTTGGAATCGTAGTTCGAGACGCTGGTGGTGTTCCGGCGTCGAAACTTTGATGGTAGCGCAAATTAGACGATAAGCGCTCACGCCTCCATCAGCCAGAATGGGTTAGAAGAGGTTCCAGGCGTCCTGACTCGGTTCTCGAGCAAAGGTAGGAGAGAGCTGCAAAGTTTACTGCATGAGGAGAGAGAGAAATTGAAATCATTTAATTACCAAGGTAATTGGATGAACGTAAATGGCTTGTTTAATGAAAATAATTACAAAATCTGACACAAGCCCTCTTACCCTCTTAACATTCGACGTTCGGTTCAAAAGGCGTACGCTACGTGACAAAAAAAAAGAACGAAGTTGCAGGAACAAAGGAAGGTGCTTTGGCAGTTAAGTGCAGTTATACTGTAAAATAAGGTTTTAATGGTAAAAATAGGGTGACAAGCGAGTTGGAGCGCATAAATCAACAATGGTGCAGAATCTATTTTAGTCCAGAGATTGGTCGAAACTCACCTAAGGAATCTATCCTCAGTGAGGTTTCTCCTCTTTTAGGGGCAAGTAAGGTGCAAGGCTCAAGTGGAGCAATAGAACACAGAAGATAAAGAAGGCCTCAATAATACCTTAAAGTAATGAATACTACCTAAGTTAAGGGTCGCCTCTCAAGGAGGACGACAAAGGTAAGTTAGGGTCGCATCACAAGGAGGACGACAAAGGTAAGTAAGGGTCGCCTCTTAAGGAGGACGACGAAGGTAAACAGGGGTCGCCTCTCATGGAGGACGACAAAGGTAAGTAAGGGTCGCCTATCAAGGAGGACGACAAAGGTAGGTAAGGGTCGTCTCTCAAGGAGGACGACAACGACGACAAAGGCAAGTTAATGATAGCTAGGTTTAAACATTTAATAATTAAGGGCTCCCAAGTGAAAAAGTAACACGGCAGAAATAAGTGCAAATTAGAGGAGAAGGGAGAGGACAGCACAAGAGGAACAGAAGTGCTCTTCCTTTCGCTCAGCCGCGGGCCTTGATGGCAGCCCCGACGGAACTTCTCAGCACTCATCCGTTTGCACCGATAATAACTTCCGCAGGTACTCGTAGCACTGGGTCACTTTCAGAAGTGATGATGATAATACTAGCAGTAACGCTGGCAATATTAATCGTAATAATGGTAGTAATAATGGTAAGTAGCAAATCGCAATGATAGCAGTAGCAATCGTAATAATCTTAAAATTAGGAAACCTCAAGTGTGTGGTGAAACGAGGTCTAGACTGCTATGTTATGGAGGTGAGCGCACTGTATTTCTTATACTCCAGATCGGGGGAGGGGTGATGGTGCTGGGCGGGGAGGCTCGGGTAGCCGCCCCCCCCCCCCCCCCAGAGCCCCCCTTCTTTCAAACCCTCGTTCAGCTTTTAAAACCAGGAATACAATTCCGGGGTCCCTCCCATTAAACCCTAGCAACCTTCCGCCTACGCTGCTCATACCGCCAACCCCAAACAGTGCCGCAACCAGTGCTGCAATTAGAACAAAATCACCAACACACAGAGTACAACTTAAACTTATCGACAATGCAAAGCCAGTAGACAAAACAAAAATTTTCCATTCAACCTTTAAAGACCTCACTGCTCCCCTTATTCGACTGACTCCCATCAAAACCGGTTTCTATGCAGTTACAGATGATGCCACTTCAGTTGACAAACTAACCTCTAGCTAAGCAATTAACGCATTCCAGAAACTGAATATCATTCCAGCAATTCCCCCGGACCTAAGAGCTAAAAGATCCATTTTTGTTTGACAAATAGACAGTGAAATAGGCTCAAGGCCTGCAGAAGAAATAAAAGCAGAAATCCAACAACAAAATTCATGGATATCAGTAACAGAAATAGTTAAAATAAAACAACACACCAATCTGATCGAACTGATATATAACTTCTGACACCTCTACTGCACAAAGGATCACCCGAGACGATTTTTATACGTTCCACACGAAAATTACACCCTATCAATGTGAACAAGAGAAATATACACACATCCTCATCTGTTACAAATGTTATAAATATGAAGATCATCCAACAAACAAATGCACCCAACCAACTCAATACTGCTCAGAATGCTTCTCTCAAGAACACACTTACGATCAATGTACAAACACACTCAAGCAATGCCTCAACTGTAATGGACCACATAGAACATTAGCATCAAGTTTCTCGTCTAGAAAAAATGTAACCAAACAAAAATACGATGAAAAACAACAAGAGCATCATCAACAAACTCAAAACACCTATGCTGAAATTGCAAAGCACGCAATACTACAAACAAACCCCCCCAGAACACACCCTCACACTAACTTCACAAACACATATTAAACTTACAGCACTCATCTTGGAAGCACATATGGCAGCACTCAATAGAACACAGAAATTAGGCGACCTTCTTTCACAATCCCTAAAGCTGACCTTCAATGTCGATACCACTTTTCCAGATCGTGACTCAGCCGCAATTTTCAACTTTTATAACAAACCATAAACAACACCACAAGAGACGGAAACTGACCAGGGAAAAACGGTGGATGTCTCTCTGGAATGTGAGCAGGAACATATGGTGGAGGCCATTTACACGGAGGCGAGAACAAAGCGCAGGATCAGTGATGACATAGGAAATTCAAGCATAGTACTAGACAATAAGCACAACTTTTATATCAAACTCTACAGAAATTTCATCGATAACTCACCAATCCCAGAAAATCCCCCGACAGAATGGCACATCCAGGAACTCAATAGAAAAGAAAATGACAAAGGGTTCAAATTTACAGATCAAGACATGAGATAGCAAACATTACTGGAATACATAAGGAACAACAGGATACAATTCACAAGAACTAAAATAAACATCATCCCCCACGAGGACTTCATAAATTTTCCAAGACACCAATCACTAATGGCAGCCACCGAAAAACCCAAAAAATTAATTGCTCAAAAATGAATTTGAAGAAAATAACAATAATTCAACACAACGTACAATCTTGGAATACCAATAGAATCACTCTATATCCAACATTTATAACACGCTAGACCCAGATATAATACTCATCAATAGTCACTGCTTCATACACAACCAACCCCTCAAGATCTTCAATTACAATACATTTTATTCAAATAAGTTAAATGAAAATCACGCAGGCACCGCAATAGCACTCAAGAAAAACATTTCATACAGACTTCACGATAATTTTTATTCCGACAAGATAGCAGTACAATGGACACGCTTCAAAGACCAATCACTATAGGCACTACTTATACACTCCCCTGAAAGGACTACCTACATTTCATAGGTTTTCACACACTTTTTAACAGACCTCATCCAAATTACTTTCTAGGAGACATTAATGCAGCCAGGGTTGCGGAGTCGGAGGAATAAATTTGCGACTCCGACTCCGACTCCACTTTTCCAGAATTTGGCGACTCCGACTCCGACTCCACCTTTTCAGAATTTGGCGACTCCGATTCCGACTCCGACTCCACTTTTCCAGAATTTGGCGACTCCAACACCGACTCCGCCTATTCACAATTTTGTGACTCCAACTCCACCTATTCATAATTTATAAGATGAATATTTTATTTCTTAACTAGTGTACACGGACCGTCAAAAATGACGGGTTTCAATACCTTTCATCAACAAATTTCCGTTTGAGTGGAGTTTTCATACTTTCAGCTTATTCCAAAGGTAACTTAATTTTCTTATTAGAGTAATAAACTCTCAGAACACAGTATTTTTGAGCCGCAAGAAAAGTAGCTATAGCCATTCGTGTCGTATCTAAGAAACAGAAATTCAGCATTACTGAAAGCAACTGCGAACTTGTGTGTGTATATTGTAATATGCAATACAGTACATTGTAATACAGTATATTGTAATATAAAATACAGCATATTGTAATATGCAATACGGTACATTGTAATATACAATACCCCTCCGAACTCTGTATTCACGATACAAACTCGAGTATGCAAGGCTCTGGATCGCTCTAATTGTTTTGAAAGTGTCTTATTATAGAGCACTTGCACAACGAAAATGAGTGTATTAATTGACCGTGAACTGAAACCAAGACCGCCAGTGCTAATTTATTCCTACAATTATTCATAACAGCGTGACACAAAACGTATAAATGAACACACGACGGTCATTTTTGGTAGTAAACGGTTGCAGGTGTTGAAACCTGTGTATACGTTCATTATATTCTTTATTAACGAACGACTTTTAAATTGACTACAGGATGTTAATAATCAAGATACTAATGTACATGATTGGTTAAAAATGACGGGATTCAATGGTCTTGTTTTAAAAAAATCTCAAGATAATGATGGCAAACAAACATACCCATCCTAATAGTATCCGCGATTAAAGTACAGTATTCTCGTACTGGTGCACTGTACAACTCGTATCACAGATACGGTCATTAAGCATCTTTAAGAACGTCACAGACGCACACACCAGCCAAACAAGCAACAACTGTGCATTATAAATTATATTATTGTTCGCAAAAAAAGTTTTTAAAATATTTGCCATACCTTTTTACTGCGATAAGCCGCAATTTCTTGACAATAGATTCGATTTTCACGCAATTTTTTTTAGTTATAAATAAAAGTGAGCCGAAATCAGGATTTTCATATTATTTCAATGGTATTTATGATACTGTCCAAGCAAGCAGATTCCCATTGTAATAACATAGGGGAAATTACGCACGAGAACATATACTTATATATAAATTGACGGACACCTGGCTTTTTATTGTACCGGGTGTCCCACAAAAATGTCCCCGATTTTTAATTAATGATATATCCGCTTTAAATTAACCTTTTTGAATTGCCTATTTTTCACAATGTAGTAAATTTTGTTTCCTTTTCGAATGATTTAAGTTTTTGAAAATCGGTTGAGTAACCACTTTACAATGTCCAATTTACTGAAAGGAATAGAAAAACTTAATGTTCAAAGGAAAAGGTTTTGAAACAATATTGATATTCTTCCTTATTTTATACTTTCCATAAAACTGAACAAACAAAAAATTTAAAAGAGAAACACATCATAACCTTAAATAACGCTTAAATAAATGAAGTAATTTAGTATCCTTCGACATACCCTTCATTTCTCTCAAGGCAAGTATTACTTCTAGCCACCATTGAACGAAGAGTTTTAACAATTATTTAATCGTTTTCTTTCAGTTCTTGAAACACTATTATTGAGAACTCTTGAAACTTGAAACCTCTAAGAGGGCTTAAATACTTGGTGGTATGTAGGACACATCGATATGAAATTATTCTTAACAGTAGGTATTGAGAAATGAAGAACATCAGTGTTGTTTTTAAAACTTTCCCTTTGAACAATTTTGCTACCCCTTTCAGTAAATCGATCATCGTAAAGTGGTTATTCAACTGATTTTCAAATACTTGAAATATTTGAAAAGGAAACAAAATTTACTTCATTGTTAATAAAAGATATTTAAAATATGTTAATATAAAGCGGAGATATAATGAATTAAAAAGTCCGAGAAATTTTTGTGGGCACCCAGTATGGTGCTGATTGTTCTTATACAATAAAAGGTTTTTATTATTATTATTTTCGGGTTTTCCCCAATAAAAGGTCAAGTGTCTTCTTTAAACAAATAAATAAATAGATTTAGGTTTTCGTGAGCGTAATCTCTATGTTATTACAATGGAGTTATAGGATTTAAAACTTAAGGGCGACTGTTCGAACATTTACCTCAAATACAGAAGAACTTCAAGGGAACAACAGCAAGTCGTTTCCCGAGATGCGCAAAAAGAGAAACAGCACCCAAGTTGGGCGTATCTTGAGGATTCCAACAGTACGCACAGCAGCGTCCTCTGTAGTATTTTTATTGTTAAATTCCTTTAAAATGGGGACTGAGGATCTTTTTTAACGCAAGGTTAGTTTTTAAAAATGAAACTCCCTAAAAATAAAAGACAACCAATGGACGTGGCCTGTCATCAGCACGGTACTCCGGTAGGAAGTTTTGGAGGCGTTCTGAGTAGAGAGATATAGAGTTTTAAGATATCTGGTCGCCGACTAGCTGAATATCGTATCTTATTGCAAGATTGCATATAGCCCTAAGATTTTAACAATCAATTTACAATCAATTACCTTGAATAATAAGTGCTTATTCAAGAGGCTGCAAGAGCCTGGTCGAGTAGTTCAGGTCGCAGAAAGAGACTGCTTTTTACGCAAGAGAAATAAGTTGGAGGTACCAGACCCACATTTATTGAAAGGACAACATGCTGCCCAAGCAGAGCAAGCTCAAAGATAATTTAATGAGTGAACGCAAAAGCGTCACGAGTAATGTTAATTCAAGTGATTTAAGGTTAATGCAGGTCTGCTAGAAGCTCAAACATGCTTCATTATAGAAAGTTCAATTTAAACACAAAAAAACGAAAAGAAAAGATGAAGCTGCAAACAAAAAACAAATAACAGAAAGAACTAATTTCAACAGTTTCAAATTCTTGTCTGTGAACTAAGAGAGGCCAACTGAAGAAAACTTTTTCTTCCACAAAGTCGCCATCAGAAATACGGAAGATATTCAACAGGAAATTTCACTGAACAAATAAAATTGGCTGTCCGTCTTTGTTGGTTGGTCTGTCTCCCTTTCACGCTCTTAAAGATGCTCAATGACCGTATCTGTGATACGAGTTTCACCAGTGCACAAGTACAAGAATATTTTAATCGCGGGTACTGTTACGATGGAAATATTTCTTTATGATCCACATCTGCTAGATTTTTATAAAGACAATATTGAATCCCGTCTTTTCTGACGGATCGTGTACACAATTGTATATACTGAGTGTTTCAGAACACGAGGTACAAAATTGCACATCAAGTAGAAAATGGCCAAATAAACACTTTTTGAGCTAAGAAATTTCCCCAAAAAAATCGGGGTTGGGAGGTATAAGCTGTTTATTGTTTTAAAGGATGAAATTTAATGGCACGATTACTCCAAATATTTATTTTGAATTTACTTTACAAAAATTGTTCAAAATGTGTTCCACCTACATCAATGCACTTTTCGAATGTTAGCCTTAACGACTGCCGGATATTAGGAAACACGTCTGGCATTAAGGTATTTCACCAGCGGCCACTGCAATTCTGGCCACAAGATCTTCCTCAGACTCAATGGGTGTAGCATAAACAAGGCTCTTCATGTGTCACCAAAAAATGAAATGGAGTGGAGTCATATCAGAAGATCTTGGATGTCATGCAACTAGAACATTTCACCCTATCAACGTAAATTCAAAATATTGCGAGTAATTTAGTCATTAAATTTCATCCTTTAAAACAATAAACGGCTAATATCTCAATGTCTCTTTCTTCGGAAATTTTCATTGATGAAAAGATTTTATTTGGACATCTTTTACTTGGTGTGTAATTTTTTGCCTCATTCTGAATCTGAAACACCCTGTATATTACTGACAAGTGTTTTCTAAGTAGGTAATGTAGGCACTGTCTACACTGAGAAGCATAGATATGTATCAACAGTTTTTTATTACTAAGTATTCACTAATTCAGTGAAATTATAATAGTTAATTCAATGATTATACTTCAAATCCCCAAAATTATGATATACGTGTAGATAAGGTAGGCCAGATTTGCACACTGCCTTTTCTTCTCTGTATCTACACTATGCAGAGTAACAATGCAGAAAAGGTGTCATATTATTGCTCAGCTCTATGTTACATTTCGGCAATAATTGGCAAAAGTTGTTCTGCTTTCGTCGCAGGGGCCTGACGCTTTCGGAACGTTTTGTTTACGAATACAAGTCCCCTTTAGCTTCTTTGCGTGAAATATGATAGTATCTCTTATTTTTGTCTAACTTTTTACTTTGTATTAGACACTTTCCTAATTTAATAAACGCCCATGTTCTTCTCATTTCGTATTTTTGGAGCAATTTGAAACGTTTCCAGAAAGAGAATTTGTACTATCGCATAAATGCAACAACCATTGCAGCTGAGATAGTGCATTGTTTTCAGTTACAATATGTATGTCACGATAAGTAAAGTTTTTGCTTGTGTGTGTAATTATTTTTATTGCAGCTCGTTTACATTGTATTTTAATTTTTTTCAAGTGTCTCAATGCCGATGTTGATTACCTTACAACATTTCCCAATCTTCCTTAAGAAGAAGTAATTAATTATACAATGCTACAAAACGGATACTATTTCATTTCATTAAATTTTATCAACATAATTACAAAATTCTCCATTTCAGCGTATGCTTACTTAGTAACTGGGGAGTGATACGAAGATAAAAATTGAACATGGTGATGATATAGTGAAATACAATATAACTCTGAAAGAACCAAACAACATTCAAGGAATAACTTTAGAAATGAGCAGAAATTTTTATTATTAATACATGTTAACTTGACCTAAAGACAAGGAAACCATATCAATTTTGATAACATAACCTGAGAGCTATAAGTCTTTATGCACCAGACCATAGCTTCAGGTTTTGGCAAAGACTACTCATTAGCAATAAATCATAACCTACAGACTAGAAATATCTATGATCGCAACATAACTTTAATTTCTGCAAAGACTAGTCATTATCAATCAATGCATCATTATAAGAGCGTACAGAGTTACGACTCCTTATGTGAGTACAATGTTTTGCATCAGCTGAAATGTTCTACAAGTAACTTGCAACACATTTACTACTATTATCCAGTTCTTATGTGTTAATTAAAGGGGAAATGAACGAAACAGAAATATGTAGAACGAATTTGCAATGCTTTCAATTACTAATTCTTGCTTTTTAACTGCAAAATATGCTTTATTACTCCAGTACAATTATTTTTCCTTCTCGTATGTTTCATATATACATATATAAGTATGCAAGACCACAATGAATAGATAACATGATGGTATTAGATGGTAGGTATAAATACGCTGTTTCAAACTTAAAACAAAATAATCAACAAAAACATTGCGTATTTTTAGATTTTTCATCAAAGTACTCTAACTCTGTTTTGTTTACTTTCGGTTTTAAACAATTATAAATAATTTTTAGCAAAAATTAGAACTAAAGACACCAAGAAATAGTGACTCCAACCACGACTCCACCACATCCGAATGAACGACTCCGACTCCGACTCCACCACATTCGGAAAAGCGACTCCGACTCCGACTCCGATTCCATCACACTTCAGAGTAGCGACTCCGACTCCGACTCCACCACACTCCAGGGAAGCGACTCCGACTCCGACTCCGACTCCACCCTAAAACATGCGACTCCGGCGACTCCGACTCCCGACTCCGACTCCGACTCCGCAACCCTGAATGCAGCACACAGTATAACAGGATACACAAACTTGAATAACAGGAGGACATCTCAACTATCTAATCTCCAGACACAAATGCACATACGTTGGACCAGATTTTCCCACTAGAATAACTCAAAATAGCGCCTCCTCCAGATATAGTCCTACAGAACAAACAAGCTTCCCACAATATCTTTCTGAAGCCTGGACCAATCACTCCGTCAGATCACATTCCCATAATAGCAACAATATCGGCAAATCCAATTCAAATTCCTATAGAACCTAGAAGATATTTTCATAAAGCAGATTGGAAAGCCTATAGGCAGATACTTTCAACAGTCACACGCCCTTTAAAACTAGACCCTACGCGCAAAGAAACAGATCAATATTTGGATATATGGACAAAACATGTATTGGACGCCACCAGAGCAACAGTTCCACTTATCACTTACAGAATCATTCCAGGAATCAAACCAACTCAGGAAACTCTGCAATTACAAGCACAATACCAGCAAACAATGCAATATTTTACACGTAAGGCCCTTCCATAGAACTCAATAGAAACATGACCGCAATTAAAATTTAACTTCAGGAAATATACAAAAGAAAATGTCATGAAACTTGGGAGGAACTGATTAAAAATTCTGAACTGCAGGAGGACCCGAAGGCATTCTGGTCATCCTGCAAGAGGATGATGGGTAATAACTCAAAACAAATAATACAATACATAGAAAACAATAAAATTCAACTACACACACCACAAGAAAAATAACCTATTTTTAGAGAGCATTGGGAGAAAGTATTTACCGAACAGGACGAACAATTTTTTGACAGAGAACATATTGAAGCAGTAAAAGATCACATAAACAATATAGCAAATTCGATTGTCCCTTACAGAACAGGAAATATTACCAGACTGGATCCAATTCATTTTACTCTTATATCATATGAAGAGCTACTGCACGCGCTAAGAACATTCAAACAGAAAGCACCAGGAATAACAGGCATAACCACTCTGCAACTGAAAAACCTGCCAAAAAACATGATGCATTATCTCATTTACATCTTCAACATGTCTATATGTGCAAGTTATTTTCCCGTCAGCTTAAAACATGCAACAATGATTTTTCTACCAAACCAAATTCATCCCTAAAATCAGTGCAGAATTATAGGCCGATCTCCCTCCTAAATGTACAAGGAAAATTCCTAGACAAAATTCTAAACAACAGATTGACAAATTTTTTCACAATTCAAAACCTTTTCAACAGCAGGCAACATGGATTCAGATGTAACCGAGGAACTCACACGGCCCTAGCAACATTGCACGAAACAATATCAATCAAACTAGCACAAAAGTGAAAATAGACATTTGTTTAAGAGACGTTAAAAAAGCTTTTAACAAGGTGTGGCATTCTGGCTTGATCTTCAAACTATCACAAACAAATCTCCCCCCCGCCCATTTTATGGACTCTAAGCAACTACTTGAGCAATAGAACAGCGGCAATAAGAATAGCAAACTACATAGGACCCAAATTCGCATTACACACCGGCGTACCCTAAGAAGCATGTTTATCCCCCGCACTTTACAGCTTCTACACCCACGATCTACCTCCTACACTACCAAATACAGATTATATATGTTTCGCAGAATGAACATCACCCAAATAACAGCAGGACAATATTCGCTAAGATTTGCAACAGTGAGAACCAAAAAAGCAATAGAACAGATCATCTCATTCGAAAATAAATGGAAAATTCAAACCAACAGCAGCAAATTTGCCATCATCCCAATCAGTCTGAGGAAAACTCTTGTTGTAATAATCAACAACCAAGTAATTCCGTACACAAATAGAGGTAAAGTTTTAGGACTAAATATAACGACACATGGCATATCATTTGAGGTTTGCACTAGACAAGTAATAGCGTACAAAAACCTTAACAGAATTCTCCGTTTCACTCATCTGTCTACAAAAACGAAATTAAAACTCTACATGGCCTACGTAAGATCAGCACTCAGATACCCGGTTATACCCTTACACACAGCATCAGCATCATCAATATCCAAACTGCAAAACGTTCAAAACAAAGCTCTCAGATTCATCATAGGCAACACACTTATAGACGCAATACCATCCGAATACATGCACATACAACTAAAGGTCCCTCCCATCAACATACTGTTGCATGAGCAGGCAAACAAAATCTGGAACAATATGCAGCAATTTGACCCCGATCCTTGTACTAATCTAACTTTCCCTCCAGACCTCATCTCAAAACAAAACTCCAGGTTCAACAGCTCAAGGTTACTTGCAATGGCCCCTCCTCCCCCTCCAAAGTTGAATTGAACCATCATTATTCATCAAACATATTTGTTGAACGTAATATTCATCAATATTCAATAATAATAAAACCGGCATTAAGCCAAGCTCACGAACAAATTATTGATTGGAACGAAAGAGGCGCAAACATGCAAAATTATAACTAATTAAAACGAAATCACAGTCACACCACCTAAACATTAAGCGAAAAAGAAGAGACTTAACGAAAATGAACTTAATGTGCGAACAAAACGGCTCTCAAAACGAATCTGCCACAGCCTGTGCAAGACCCGCCAACCTAGCATGAGCACATAGCCAATTGAAATTCAAAGTCAGAACGACAAAGAGATACACCAATCGGGAGCGAAACACTTGCTCTGTAACTACGAACATTCTGGAACTTTCGAGAATAAATCAAGTCATGCACATATAAGGAGTTTACAAGAAGAATCGAGAGGAATTTTTCGTTGAGTTACGCGAAGACTGAAGAACGAATACCTGAGTGCAGGAACGAAACAGCAGGCGATTTTGCCGGTGTGCGTAGCACATAAGCAAAAAATTTTGACATCTGTGTAAAGTGAACAAAGACAACGTCGGACACCAACAGTCGCCAAAGTGCCAACCTGAAACAGAAATCCGCTCGGAACGCATCAGCTTCGCGGCGATAATTGTTAAGTGCAAATGTGTCAACGATTCGACCGAGAGCATTCGAAATGTTTCTACGTCAACTCCAAGCTCACAAGAAACTTCAACATGCCAATTAGAACCGCACAGCTTCATAGTCTACAACAACACCAGAAACTGCGAGTTCTGCAGTGGTCAAGCTGCCCTGGTACTCAATACTCAAATCCGGAACTCTGAGTGCAGGGCCGCCGATTATCAACACCTGCCTACGAGAGCGGGGGAACAACGGAGAAGGGCTGATCAACCCTGCGCGAATCCTTCAAGCCTCAAGGGGAAGCAGTAGTGGAAGCGGTATCAGTTTGACGCCAGACACATGTTCAGTAGAGTGTAAATACAGAGTTCGTGGTATTGAGAACTCCGAAAAATGGTGATAGGGGTGCAAGTTCAAATACAAAGCAGCACATAGAACTGTGCTTTCAAATTGGCGCGCCATCTAAAATGTGATTTGTGTCATGTGTTTCTTTAGCTAATGTGCTGAGTTATCGCTGGGCACCGTGTGAAGCGTTCTATAATTCTTTTTGATACCTTGTGGTGAGTAAGGTTATACTCTGTCATGCATTGTCCAACATTATTTCGTGTTTTCACTAGCCTATCCATTTATTATGTACTTCTAATTCCAAATCATTGTGCGCAAATCTTCCGTTGATAGTTGTCATAAAATTTTTTGTAACGTTAAATCATGCATCGCTGCTCCAGCGCTCATGGCGCCACTAAGGGCAAGTAGCTCTTGTTTTTGTGTGTCATTTGGTGTCAGAATGTGTTTGTCGACAATCCCTACGTTTTAACCCACGCTTTTATTAAATAAAACCTATTTAAATCTTTCAAATTTTGTCATTTTTCCCATTCAAATTAACTATGTGGTCGCGAAGTGCACACTATGCTAATTCCTGCTATTCTAACATCCTACCTTTCTTATCTATCTTCTACCTGTGTGTTTCATATCTTTATTTTCTTTTCTACTCTGACTGTCGAGGTTTAAAGCCTTCCAATCGTAACGTCTCGCCAAGTACGTTTCGTGACACATGCTTCCCTATTATTCAAAGGCCCGGTCGAAACACAGTATTCTCTTCGTTAGAATTAAAACTTGGAACCCAATACCTTCGGAGATCCGTGAAAGTAATTCTTACATGGTATTCAAAAGAAATCTTGAGTCTCACTTCCTATTAGAATACTAGACATGTAAGATCACCAAATCAAATCTTGCCTCCTATATGTCTGGTCCTAATAACGTGATTTGCCATGGGTAACATCGCCGATATTCAGTCTGCTCTTAATTCTTTTATCGAATATACCGTTACGGGCACGGTCAGGGCGAGACCAAAAGTCCGTCGGTTCTCGACGGATTTTTCTAAGATTTTCACAGTAGGTATCAAATGATGCGGCATTTCTTTTTGAATTCGTGTGTTTTTTCGTAAATTCCTAAAAAATAAAAATTTTTTTTAAAACCTGAAAAAAAAGGTGTTGCGGAAAAATGGACCTCGCCCACAATTTCAAAGTTACAGAACTAGATAAAGGTTTTCTTGAGATAAAGGTTCTCTCGTGTCTTGAGATCCGGTGGTAACGTTTTTCGATAATTCGATTTTCTGAATTTTGAGAATTTTTTTTCCAAAAATCGACCACTTTTTCCGTTTTTCAAATTCTTCTGCTTATAATTTTCAACATAATTTGAAATTCAAAAAACTGTACCACCGCCTCTCTGAGATATTTCAATTGCTATGGATTGATATATTTGCCATTCCTGTACCTTCAAAACTGTGGGTTAAGTCCCTCTTCAAAGATCAAAAAGTTAATTTTTTGGAGAGCAATTTTTCTAAAAAAATTTCATTTTTCGTTTTATTTCTGAACTATTCATTTGTTTTTAATAAATTTTACAGCTATTGTAGATCTTTTTAATTTCTATCGATTGCTATATTAGTCATTCCTGTAACTTCAAAACTGTGGGAAAGGATTAATATCAAAAAACAATGAATCCAAATATCAGAAAACCAGTCATTTTTAAAAAACTTTTTTCTTTAATTACATAGAAATTTAAATTTTTTCAACTCTTTCTCTTGGTAGCTCTTCTTGAGCGCTTTTGAATGATATATTTGCCATTCTCGTACCTTCAAAACTGCGGGAGGCGATCGTATGTTTACAAAACAGCTAATTAGCTGATGACTCAGCGCAGCCGGACTCAAAACAAACACTCAGTTACATCCTCATAATTAACACCGAGAGTTAGAATGTTTTGTTTGAGTACTAAAGCATTTCAAGCAAGGCCATGAATGAACTCTCTTGCTATTATTGTAGAGGAACGCCCAAAACTGATTCGTAATTAAAGGGGAAAGGGGGAAATCACTTATACACTGGCGCGCGAAGGTCACGTTACTGCGCACCTTCTACTCCGTCTAGGTGACGAACCAATGTATATACTTGAAAGTGAATTATACCGTTGGATGCGCAAGAAAATTCACTATAAGATGAGTTCATAAATCGTACACTTACCATTAATTAAAATTCGACTTATATATAGCAGATTTGACATTTATTGGAAAATGTAGCTCCAAATATAGAGTTAGTTATCTCATTGATCAGTCTAGTGCGAACTAGGTCGAGTGAATTAGGTTAAACATTATTGTACACCTTAGAATAACGTGATGGTAGGATGCCCTAGAAGTCGCTAAACTTGTTCCGGCCCACAGGCATCTATACTCAAATTTGATCATTGTACTAGTCCCTTAAGAAACATTCTACCTCTGAATCACCTGTGGTAAATAAATTGTTTAAATTGTTTAAATTGTTTATGTATTGTGGAAGGTGGTTTTGCGAGTGAATCACTTGGTTTCTATTTCTTTTTTCCTGTTTTATCGATTGAATTATGTTTTCGGTGCAAATAAAGTTAATTGAAGGGCGGCATGGACATTTATTTACCAAAATTAACTACGTTACGTTGTTATATATCATTTTCTTCAGATATGACTGAACATGTAAGTTGATTTTGATTTAATTGATGTGAATGTAATTGAAACAAAAACTGTCTGAACTGAAGCTGAACATGCATAAAATTATCAAAGTTCAGTGATGTGACATCTAAATAAAATTTTGGATATATGTCAGTAGTATTTCAACAATGGTAGCTACTAATATGATGATAAAATTTTCATAAAAATTTATTTGCTCAATATGCGGCTATTATTTACAGTATTTCTTTGTAACATTTCTCGTTTTAAATAAATACATCATTTCCCTTATAGCCACATGTTTACATTAGAATCAAGTCCCCAGATTAGAAATTCTATTTTAAAAGAATTATCAGGGAGAAATATACAATCTTTTACAAACTTACAAGTTTTAGTTTTAAATAAACATAATTACAACTTATTTTAAGCACTTGGTAAATCTGAAGCATATGACAGTTATCGATTTTCCACTTTTCGGTGCGTAAACCAAATGAATTGAATCAAAATAAACACGTTTTCTTCTATGCACTTTCCGTCTGAAATGATTATTTTACGAGTTATAGCGGTAGGTTTAGTTTCGTCTTTCATGACGAATGCGCTCGAATAAACGGCTACTCAACGATTATCGAACTTTTGTTGCTTGAATCATGGTAATAAAATCGAAATAAACAACTTTTCGTCTATACATTTTTTTCGTCAAATGGGTATTTAACGAGGTATAGCGGTAGGTTTGGTTTCGTCTTTAATGACGATCGCGCTGGAAGCGAGAGTGCGTTGCAGTGTTGTTGTCCGACGTGCTCCTTGAATTACTTGCCGTTTCAAACACTGGAGTTGCGGTGAGTCATTAACCGCTATAACTAATAAAATACTCATTTCAGACGGAAAGAGCATAGAAGAAAACTTTATTTCGATTTAATTAACTATGCTTAGGCATCGAAATTTACGAAATCGATAACTGTCATATCCTTCAAATTTACCAAAAACTTCCCTGTCTTGTTGACCCAATTAGTTGGTAAAAAGTTGTAGCTGTATGTAGAATTTAAATATTTTTATGAAAAAGCACTGGGAAAATCTTCATTCATATTTCTTGCTGCATTTTTAGAAACTGCATGCTGGGACTTGTTAGGCTTCTAGAAATTTTGACTGCTTTTGCTTGTGGATCTATAGGTGAATTGCTTTAAATTAAGCTTTTTCCAAAATTATGATAATAACTAATCCTATATAAATCTGGCTTAACATCCTTTGCTCTGGGTCATGTATTGTTCTCATTTGTTACATCGTGAATGTGCCCTATTGGAAGTGGGATAAATTATCTTTTCAAAACTATTGTCTCAAATTTAATTCAAAAGATTTCTGTTATCTATCTACAAAAGTAAATTCATCCAACATGCCATTCTTGAATGGTAAAGTGTGTGCTGTAGAATAGACATCAATTCATTGCTTTGAATTGAAGTATGTTTGTGCAGACTTAGCTGTAACAGTGATAAGTAACATTTAGGGCTGTTTCTTAACTTTAATGTGTCATAGGCACAGTCTGTAAAATTGAACCAAATGTTTTACTTATTTTTGTATACTTTTCAGATAGTTTTCAAGCATTGGGCTATTTTGTAGAAAGACGTTTCTGTAAGAGAATAAATTATGATAACAATTATTCTAAACGAAACTTTAGGTAATTTTCTTGCCTCTGTTATGCTTCAGAGCAGTTCATGAGCAATGGTGACTCAATGTCACTAGGTGTCTCTACTATGGAACTATAGAGCTGAGTCTTCAGAATCTTCAACAAGGGTTAGTATTTCATTGCATTGTTAAATTTTCCTCCATAACTCCATTCATGACTATTGACGTTAGTGATCTTAGTGTGTATGAAAGTATTGTTTAAAAAATATAGTCCTTAAGTATTTAGTTTTCAAGGCATATAACAATAAAAAATAGGGAGTGCAGAAGTATGAATCAAAATGAAATTTTCCATTTATTTCTGAACTGAAATATTGCAACATCAACAAGCCGGCCTGCTATGCAAGTTGTAAATTGGATAAAAATTTTCTTAATCTATATTATTTGTTACAAATACTATTTGAAATTATTTTCAACTTTGAAGATCAGGTGACAGTTCCAGCGCTGTAGCTTTGGCAAAATTCTTGCTCTGTCACATTTCTCCACAAAAACTACTTTGATGAACTTCATCTATGTTTGATTTGAATTCTACAAAATTAGACTTTAATTTGTTCGAGCGAGTAATTCTACTGTACCAAGTTGTTCATAATTATTTAGAGTTTCTATCATTTTTGGAAAGTCACCTATGGTTAATAAGCAAATCATTTTCTTCTCCTCTGTCAGGTTGAGAAACCCATTGCCACCCAAGTGCTTCAGTCCATTGCCACCCAAGAAACAATTGAAATCATTGAAGACTATTCACGGGCCTTCCTCAAATTGGTTACCTTCCCTACAGGTCGTTACAAAGGCCTGACGCTGTTGGGAATCAACTTCAAGTCCAAGCACCTCTGACGAATCCCTACCACCATCATTATGGTCCTCTTCTCCCAACACAAGTCTCTAAACAGACTTGTGTTCGATATGTTTTTGATTAGACTGTACATGAATTGATAAGAGAAGGTTAAAAATTTTTAAGAAAATGAAGCAGGATGCCTTACCTTCATTGAGTCATAATGATTTGGCTGTTGTTATTTGTTGTTTATAATTCCACGAAGGAAATTCTCAACTGATGAACATTAGCCAATCATATAGTAAATAATTTTGTTGCCATTTGCATCGTTATGCGCTTAAACAAAATGTATGTAGGTATTTACTTAGGTAGTGCAGATGTAGATCAATCTGTATGAAGAATTAGAAAAAATTTCCTGCAATTGTTAAAATAATGTTTGGATAATGAAATGAGTGAAGTGCTGCATTGATGAAATTCTAGTTTTTGTGAATCTTGTTAATGGTGTGCTTGATCAGTAATAACAAATTATACTTTTGTTGTGCTACATTATATGCTTGTTATAATTTTGATCTGCCTAGATACGACTATTTAGGGTATTTAAACTTTGCTTAAATATACTTTGTATATTAGTCACCAACAAGACAAATTATCTGTATTAGATATATATAGAATATAAATGCCATGATTCTAAGAAATATTTTCCCATTGAGCTAAATGTTCACCAATTATTTACCAGAATGTCAGTTATGTTGTATAGAGATGATTTACGCTACATTTGTGCCCAAACAGGAGACGCAGAAATTGAGCACGTGTTCAACTTGATTACAGCTGAAGTAAACACTACAATTTGATACCCGAGAATTGTTCAAGGCTATATTAAAATTCCTTCAAAGTGCACGTCAAGCGCAACATGATAGTCTATACTAGTTCTCTCTATGCAGTGATGTTACTTTGTGTACAAAATATAAGATAGGCTGTGGTTAAGGGATGTGCACATTTAATCAGATTTTTCCATTGAGCTAAATGTTCACCAATTATTTATCAGAATGTCAGTTTTGTTGCGTGGTGATGATTGTCATAAGAAATATTTCTTTGCCAAAACGTTTCATCAGTTTCATTTCATAATTAAATGGCTAGCGATTGACTACTTGTTACAGAAATATATCATTATTGTTAGTGGATTTTTAAACATTGTTCAAACCCTGTGTACGTGTTTGCACTCGATGATTCCTACTTTATTCCTCTCTTTGGAACACCGTTGTTGTAGTTAAGGAATCTCAAAGTAACATAAATGTTCTCTTCATTGGTAATACAAATAGTGCAAGGTATGGGGAACAAAAAACATGTGATCAAAGCTAAAAGATACCATAAACAACTTTGGAAAAGACATTTGAAATAGGTAAAAATTAGATATCTATTATTGAATTAGTTTTAGATATTACTGCATTTTTTTAATCAGTTTTTGCCAATGAATGACCAAATATTCAAGATCTGTGCATGCTGCAGGTAACCTCAGCAAATTTTTACCTCTCAGAGTATTTCTATAACTTATTTCTTGGGCCTCAACCTTTGACCTGTTTTCATTCATGCTGATATTTTCATTGTATATATTGACTAAAATGAATTCACACACTTACTCTTTTAGAGCACCTGTTCTGGGTTCACTGTTATCCTTGTGTTAATCAGTTATATGAAAATGTATTCTTGAACTAATATGGTTGTAGTCTATGGGCCTACAAAATTGTATTCAGAATAAGTTTATTCATTTTCTTGGTAATTGATCAATATCCTGCACATTTCGGATTTTGCAGAAAAATATTCAGCTGTTTTTTCCCCTTGCTTGAAAATAGGATAACATGATTTTACAAAATTAGGTGGCTAAGAACGCACCTTTCATGGGAAGGTGTCGGTTTTTGAAATCTTAGTGCCATGCGGTGATTTCTCCCCGTTAGGGAAAGAGAGAACTTAAATACATCCTACCCATGTGTCGGAAATGGGTACCGTCTTGACCGGGTTAGCTGTCGTTGTATCCTGATGTTAGTTATTAGGCATTTGAAAAATTAATGTGCATGATATGATGGGGGGTGAAAAAAATTTGATTTGGACACCAGTGCATTATAATTTAATAATATTGTAAAGTCATAAATAATTAACACCAGTAGCGAAAATGCCCCTCACCAGTCGTGGAAAATCAAACCAGGAAGGTTTGGTAGCGTAGGACAGGACCACGGTTGGCCCACCGGCACAAACGAATAGGAAGGTCGAGCTCAGGCTGTGAACAAACATTAACGTCAAACAAGGTCCCAAGGAAATGGATAATTTCAGGCGGACAAGAGTTAAGTTTATAATTCAAAAAAGGATAATTTTATGAATGATGTTAGTTTGTCAGAAGTTCATCAGCGAGCAATATTTTAGTTGTTCATAAATTAATATATTAGTGATACTATAGCAGCGTTTACTTTGTAAAATACCTTTCAGATTGAATCATAGCTCCCTTAATATCAAAATTATATTACAATAATTAGAGTAGTTTGAAAACAATAAAATGTTCAAAATGATAATTCTTGGGATACTAACATGAGTAGATGAAGCTAAATCCCTTCTCAATGAAGACCCCGTAACTCCAATTCAACCAACACTGAAATTATGGAAAGGGATAGAGTGGAGGACTGACATTTTTGATTGAAATTTCTCAAAAAAATGTTCGACCGAACCCAGCGCTACGTGTCACTGCGACCCACCTCAAAAGCGAATTCGTTCTCAAGTCTCTGTTCCAGCTGCAGTCGTATTCAGTGAGTTCACGGGTACGCTATCTATGCAATACCAATGTACGCAGTCGAGGCGGCCAATAGCTCATGATAGCTCTAGGACGCAGCAACAGTCTAGCCTCCACAGCACGGCAGCACCACATGGCAGAGCATCACCCCCATCGAGGAGCAGCACACAGCACAGTCGCGGCGCCCACTGCTGCCGCCAGCCCATGGAGCTCTCTCTTCTCACTCCATCATAGTGACTCTAAAGTGGCATGCAATCTATACAGAAGAGTTCATTTAATTCGACAAGTTGTATGGGAAGTTCCACTTCAGGTAGAAATCACTGGCTGCTGATTCCCACTCTGCTTGAGTTTGTGGAGCCTGTAAATGAGTACAAAAGAGCGAATTACAGATGGGGGTCCACCACATTTTTTGATGGTTTCTGCAATATCGTTTCCTGAGATGTGAACAATATTACTGGAAGAAGACAGTGGTTATATACTCTTAGATTCCCCTACTATCTCTGCATTAATATATCACACAAAGTACGTTTAGCTCAAGCATCTGAAAGTTCACAAATAATGGAACTAGTTTAGTTTCAGTGTAGTTCTAATTGTAGTAAGTTACAATCAACTACGAGAACAATTGAAACACCTATATATACATATATATATCTATAAATAAGTACTCTGCCACACCACTACTTTTTTGTGCAAAAGTTCTTCAATTCAAGTAGCACCCCAAGACCAGACAGTTTAGCAAAAACACAGTGCACTTGTTGTATTCAGCTCTGTTATTGCACCAAGTCAATACCGTATTTCGAATGAAACGTGGGTCACTTAAGGGGGGCAACCCAAAATTTCAGTTTTTTTCATTCGATTCGCTTGAAATTTGGTCAGTATATGTATTTATTGAAGTAAACTTTTTTACCCGCGTAACTTTTTCGATTTAGGCCTTATTTTTCTGAAAAATAACAAAAATTAGTTATTTGGTACATTTTTATGGATATTTCAAATGAATAGAAGTCATTGAGATTTTATGCTACAACAAAACCAAAGACAGTTTTAGAATTCTTTGAGGATTTATAACAAAAGTACGGTTCCAAATTTCAACATTTGCAATTTTTCATGCGATATTTGATCACTAACTCAAATGTACACTCATTTTGGGTTTTGAGCTTGATAAAAAAATTTTTTGTACAATTTGGAAGTTTGGAACCGTACTTTCGTTGAAATGTTCCTAGGATTCCACAACTGTCTTTGTTTTTTTTCCTAGGATGAAAATTCACCGACTTCTATTCATTTGCATGTTGAAAATTAGAGGTTTCGTGTTAAGCCATAAATAAATTTTTTGTTGAAATGTAATATAATGGAAAACTTATGTAATTCAATGCTGTTTTCATTTTTATTTTGAAAATCTTTATGCATAACTTCATATTTACACTGCGAATTTTAATTTAAAAAAAAATAAAATGAAAAATATTATTTTTTCATAAAAATTATGAAGTTTTGAATTTGTAGTCTGACTCATATGAAATTCTATTAGCATATGTCTCTTTTGAAAAGAAACACAATTTCTTCTATTTTTTTATCAGGCCTTAGTTTTTTGAAAAAAATTGGACAAATTGTTCTTTGTATCATTTTTATTGATATTTCAAATGAACAGAACTCATTAATTTTTATGCTAAAACAAAACCAAAGACAGTTTTAGAATCTTTGAAGCATTGTAAACAAAGTTACGGTTACAATTTTTTCATTTCCCGTTTTTTTTCTTTTTATATGGGGTCGAAATGGGGTCGAAAATTTGGGATTTTTGGTCCCCTTACCCCCTCCTGGGGGGATCTAGAGTCCGTAGCCCCATAAAATTTTAGGACCGAATAATCCACCACCTAAGGGCCTTTTCCAACAACACAACAAAACAAAAAAGCTCCCTGGTCCGACAGGGGCCTGACAGGGGCCAGAAGTGACCCCCTTAAATATGGTTAATGGCTGTATCTGTGATACGAGTTTCATCAATACACGAATCGAGTCCCTTCATTTATGAGGGGCCGTGTATTTACACTGGAAATTCGAATGTAAGGGAGTCAATTTAATCAAAGACCTATTTCAGCGCCCGGCAGAAAACTCATACTCATGATATGCACAGAACGAATAACGAATAATGACTACTGTGTCTTCAGTTTTGACAGTTATGCTTACTCATAAATTGGAATGTATCACAATTAACATATGTTTTGAACAATTTTGAACATTAACCATATTTTTTGGCTTTGCAGATGAATATTCATCACAATGATTCAAGATTTGAATTACAACGGCTTAAGAATTCCCATCACAGAGGTTTAGGATTTGTTATAGTATGATTGCATAAAGCACGCAAATCTTCATAGCATATCATCAAACAGAAACAGAAGCAGAATGTCTGGGTGTCATCGCAGGTACTTTAAGGATGGATTTTTTTTGTTTGTCATCCACATCTGGAAAATTTATACAAGGAAAATTTCGAATCACGTCATTTTTGACGGACCGTGTACACTATAATAAGAGAATAATTACCGTACACTAGGATAATCACCGCATTTGATGGGAGTCAGGCTCTTTCTCCCGTACTCAGCCTCCAGAGCAGCAGTGAGAGAGAGTTACGTTCCCTACGGCAGACGGCAGAGTTGACGACATCGTTTGTCTGCTCCCTGAAGCGGCGAGCTCATTCGCAGCCTGCTCAGCAATTGTTGTTCAAGTGCTTTTCAATTCGAAATTTCATGAAACATCACAGGAGCCAATGAATTAAGATTGGTTTTTAGTTTCTATTGGTCTCGCCTGTACTTTTTTTGGTTTTTACTCATTTTTTGAGCTTTCTGTACCTATGGAGCACGTCACTCACGAGTTTTTTCATAATTACTCGTAGAAAGAATTTTTCTTTTGAAAAATGTCTTGACAATACTCAGAGTTAACTTTCGTCATTTACACCAAAATCTCGAAAAATAAGTGAAAATCCATATTATTCATAGCCGTCAAAATAATCTTGGACGAAAATTCCTATTCTAGCGCCCACGTTATCGATCGGCTTATGAAAGGTCGCAGTCACCTCTTGCATCTGATTCCAAACTGTTTACTTCAGACGCTACACGCTACACTTCTGACGCTATACCTCAAACGCTACACGCTACACTTCAGACGTTACGCTTCAAACCGCACACGCTACACTACAGACATTACACGCTAGGTGACATGACATCTTCCACCAGTGGGAGCTGGAGCTTCAATTTGAATAAAAATACTTGAACTCCCATAGTTTTATTTTCAATGTAATTAGCAATACGTAATTTTAGAAGACTATAAGTCTTGTTAACAAAGAAAATTGCAAAAATTCTTCGAATACGCTAAATGACTGTATGTAGAATCATTATCGCAAAAAAAGTTATTTTTTATTTACAACACAACCGCAAAAAATGAAAATTAGGTACACATCAATCCCTAAAACAGCCTTTTAGAATTAAAAATGGTTTTCGAACAAGCACCATCACATTATTGATAAACGATTATTCGTTAAAGTTACAAAATCATCCGCTGTAAGCAAAGTCATAGAAATTGTCCTTACGTTGGTGGTTCTCTCACCTGTACCGCCTGCTCTGCCAGGGCAGCGAGGACATCGTCCTGGTGTAGGAATACACGAAGGAATTTACCCTCACCGTACGTAAAAATAGGAGACTTTCAAATGCATAATTATTATTACGAGTACACACGGCTCGTCAAAAATGTATAGTAATGTTAGACAAATCAGATGGCGCACGTCCCAATTTCCTAACAATACACGTGATATTCATTCCGACTTCGAATCTGATTGATTAATACGCCGGAAGTAGTGAAGTTGATTAAGCTGGTATAGTATCACTGATACAGTACGCTCATCGTAAACTTTCTGGTGGTGGGTGTGGCGGACGGACAGACGCGGCTCCTAATATAGCATAGAAATTATTATTCAATACGACGTTTCGCCATCAAACTTACAAATGCATGGACGGCTAGTGTGTGAGAAGCGAAAGTTAAGCTTTTATGATACCTAATTGAATACTGAATATTTGGATGACGTTGTCGGAGGGGAATGTTGACCTTAAGAGGTGCCTGCTTATTGGTGAACGGTATATTTTGAGGTTAAGACCATCCTAATAGTTCGATTTGCATGATCTTATGAAGAGTATTTACCCAGTAATGCAGACAATATCCAAACGGACTTAAAGAGTTTTGAGCCCTAGAATTGATGATGAAATTTTCCGATTGGTCAGGTTGAATAATTCTAAAGTTTAACATAGCAAATAAATTTTATGGAAATGAGACAATGAGAATGATTCAATTAAAAATGGTCGATTTTGTATCGAATGTTATTCACTCAAACTTGTGTTCTTCACTTATACGCCATACGTTTTCCAGGAACTTTACAATTATTCAAATGAAATCTTTGTTACAAGGTTGGTCTGTACATTTGAGAGTAGAAAGAAAAAGAAAGAAAAAAAGAAAAACATTTTATTTCCAATAAAGTACAAACATGAAATGTCGATACATTGGTTTTTAAAACACCTTAACATTAACATCCTTAAATGATTATAACACATTGGTATCGTAATACCCGTGTAAAATGTTGAAACGAAATGATTGATAGAAAAGTACAACAAAATTGAGTTCCTTTCCTTGCCTAATCTGATTTTGAAACTAGGAGGGCACAATCCTCGCGACGTTCATTTGAAAAACACTCTCATTAGTACGCATAAGTATTGAAAAATGAAAGCGAAAAATGCATTCAAATACCTTAGCATAGAAACCCTTAATTGCTATTTATACATGGTTATCGTAATATCCATGTTAAGAGTTGGAACATATGATTTAGATCCTTAATTGCTATTCATACATGGTTATCGTAATACACATGATGGTTGTCGACACAGGATTTAGGGAGAAGCACAAGTTAATAAAAAATAAACAATAATATGTATAAGAGGATCGTTTGCACTTGGAGGGCGGCACTAAGTTTCAGTTTCTGTGTTTCAATTTCTAAGTTTCAATTTCTGATATTTTTGCTAGGGATTGAAAATTTATCTTATTTTACGTTCGTTAAGTCATTTTAATATTGATCTTGCTTACTCCGGTCGAACAAAAAGAGCATCACAACTGTTGATTCCACGCAGCGGAATGAGGTTGCTTTCCACAATTACTAGTACTTCATCTGTGGTGCCCGGAAATGGACATGGAGCGTATTATTTTTCTAATAAATTATCAACTCCAAAATCCAGGAATTCCTTTCGCCCGTCCGACAACACTTCACTCCCTCTTGCGGTGATGCCCCGCATCCGGTCATGCCTCTACATTTGGTTACGCTTACATTTGTTTATATCTTACATTCGGTGAAAGCCCACATTCGATCTTTCATCCCTATGCAAGGTGTCCCAACGATTATATTTGCTATAACAGAACACAAAATGGTTATGATATTTCTTACTTGCGCAAATAGTACTTTCGCAAAGAGTACATCGGGGTTAAAGACATGAAAAGTATTGTTATACATCGCTAGATGTAATATTTTCAACATAAGTGGAACCGTGCAGAAGTTAACTATTTGAAATTAGTGTTGTCGTAGTGTATTCACGAGAATAAAAAGGTAAGAAGAGTTTACCACACAGAGCTTACGACAGCAATTCGAGACCAGAATGAGAAGGTTAAAATGATGATTTTCAAAGTTATGACATTCGTCAGATCCGAGGCCTTTTTAAATGTTTCAACGAGATCGAAGTAGAGAAAGTATGTACTAAAATACCCTCACATTTGACATCCGCTCTCTCTCTTTGCGGTAATTAATTTTGGTTTGGAAATGCAAGATGAAAGTGAGTCACTAAGAACACAAAATCCCTTTGACACATAACTGAAAATACTCTTGTTAGGGTGCGTGTTATTGGATCATGAGACCGTAATATTTGCTACACAGCTGGAACACCAATATACACAAAAAAATTGCTAATGAATTCCGTCGCATGTTCAAAAAGCTTCAATATGAGAGAAAAGTACTTACGAGTATCTTAAATTTAAGACCATGACTTGAGATCGAATACATGAGGATCGTAATATTTATATTGATTGATTTTGAAACAAATGGTTGGGAGAAAAGTACAAAGAAAATGCATTCCTTCCATTGTGTTGATATCAAATACATGAGGATCGTAATATTTCTATCGGTTAAGTTTTGGAACAAATAATTAGGAGAAAAGTACGTAGATAAATGCATTCTCTCCGTTGTGTTGGTCTGGTTTTACCACTGGATTTTATTTCAAGGGGTCAGGAAAACATTGCACATGTGATGCGTTGTTAAGAACACTCCAGTTGGTGCATTTCCATATTGAAATTTGAGCTTGCGAACGTTGGAACTAGTGAAATGAGGGATTAAAGGTTGAAGGTACAACGGGTAGATCCAGAAATAATTTGCAACTTTGACTGCTAGGTTGATGTTATAGGCAGTTTTACATTGTTTTGTATCAACTGGTAAGCTAAAATACCTGGTATGGACTCCAGGTATGGACTCCAGTACAGAATCAATAGTTCTCAATATAATTGTTAGAGGTGAACCCTATTCAAAAGTTACAAAAAAAGTAAAAACAATCTTTAGGCATCAATTTCGGACGAGCAACAAATCAAGAAAACTGCTGCACGGGGAAATGGAATGGGTCAGGAAAGGAAATTCTGCCACAACAACAATTCTTTACTGAGCTACACTTACTCAATGACAAGAGGTTCAGAGTAGAGTTAAAAAACACTAAAACGAAGTTCAGAATTACCAATACCAAGTGGTAGCTTTCAGATGGCGTCAGATGAGCAATAGAATGTATCACAATGCGCAACTGTTGGTGGAAGATGAGTATTGGAAATGATCGTGGTGAACATAATAATCAACTTGGCGGTACTTGCTTACTGGAAGATGAGTATTGGAAATGATTGCTGTAAATAAAGCAAAGCACCAGGGGGTAATTGGAAACCGAGAGAATTTACCTTGATTAACGGCTTGGTGGGTACTATTCGAGAAACATAAATGGTCCAGACGCACCCATATAAGGTTAGTTTACCTCGGTCGAAGCCTGCCCAAAGACGGTCGCAAGTTCAGCCAACAACAACAGCATCACAGCCCTCATTGTATCGAGCATGGTAGACTAAAGGAGGTACCGTCACTTCTACGGGGACAGCCGCGCACATTCGCTAATTCGACTAGCCAATAGGAGGCTTCATTTCAATCAAGCCAGATGACGTCCCCTCCACACCATGACGTCAGCGGCGGCGGCGGCAGCGTACTGCTACGTAGCGTACTCTGACCTTCCAGACGTACGATCAACAACATGGCCGACTGCCGGTGTGCCTCCGCAAGGTACGGATTTGGATTTTTTGGAAAATTGAATTCCGTCCAGATACGTACAAATCTACCAGAACTAAAAGGTTATCGATCTTCAATTTTAACATTCCGGCAGCTTCATAAATTGTCAGCTCTATCCAAACTGTAGGGAAATGTACTTTATTCAATCATACATAACGTTTTAGTACTTTTTCCATGCAGATGAAGCTGACTATTGCCCGCCGTGTTTAATCGTAAAAAATGATAATATAAGATTCAGTTTCAGATATTTATTTGAAATAAAACCTGCGATATATTCTGCTTGTAAGTTCACTAATGGATGTAGGTTAAGAAGACGAGACTCTTGGAGTTTGTATAATCAGTACACACAGCAGGACACAAGTTTACATCACGAAGGGTAGTGGTGGAGTGGGCTCCAGCCAAGCCCGAGAACCATGAGCAGAGATCCACAAGAACCATGAGCTCAGTTCTCAACGCAGAGTGCTGTCTAAATACATTCTTACACAAGAGCACTGTAACATTATCAGTATTATACACATATACATTCAAGGTGCTACATGAAAGGTTTCAACACTCCTTCTCACATTGAATGTGTGTCAGATGAGACCATTCCTAACTTCGTTCTTAGTCTAGAGAACTTTTCTATCGGCAGGTTCTTGGTGAATATGTCGGCGAGCATTTCGTCGGTAGGGCAATACACTACGTCTATATCTTTGTTACTTACAAGATCCCGTACATAGTGAAACTTAATATCGATGTGCTTGCTCCTCCCATGATATTTGGGATTGTTGGCAAGACAGATGGCTGACTGGTTGTCTTCGTTTATAACCATTGGTTCCATAGTCCCAAAATTTAGATCACTGAGTAAGTGCTTTAACCAGACAGCCTCTTGAGCCGCACCGGCAAGAGCAACGTATTCGGCTTCTGCAGTTGAGAGTGCTACACAAGTTTGTTTGTTAGATCTCCACGTAATTACCGAATTACTGAGGGTGAAACAGTAACCAGAGGTAGACTTTCGGTCATTTTTATCACCAGCCCAGTCAGCATCTGAATAACCAATGCAAGTATCAGAACATTTGCTATACAAGAGACCTAGTTTAGAGGTGCCTTTCAGGTACCTGAATATTCTCTTAACACACATCCAATGCTGTTCAAGAGGTTTGGAGCTGTATTTAGCAACATTATTCACTGCGAATGCAATGTCAGGTCGAGTTCTGGTTGACAAATACAAAAGGCTACCTACAGCACTTTGATAAGTGGCAGGGTCAAATTCGACATCATTTGGGGAGCATATCGGATTTACGTTTACATCGGCGGGAGTTGCAACAGGTTTACAATTATCAAAGCCAAATTTTGACAACAGAGCCTCAGTGTAGGCAGTTTGATTCAAGAAGACATTGTTTTTAGATTGTACAACACTTACACCTAGGAAGTAACTCAGCACACCAAGGTCCTTCATTTTGTATTGGGTAGAAAGACTCAACTTTATTTGATTTATTTCATCACCAGACTCAGAAGCAATTATTAGATCGTCTACATACACCGCCACAATACACAGTTTCTTATCTTGAACACGAGTGTATATACAAGCATCACTCTTAGATTGTACAAAACCCAACTTCTTCAAATAGCTATCTAGTGTAGTATTCCAACACTTAGGAGCTTGTTTTAGTCCGTAGAGTGATTTTTGTAGTTTACACACCAGATTTTCTTTGCCTTTGACAATAAAACCGTCAGGTTGAACCAGATATAGTTCTTCAATCAGTTCTCCATTAAGGAAGGCTGTTGCAACGTCCATGTGATGGACTTGCATGTTGCATTTGGCAGCCAAAGCTAGTACTGTCCTGACAGACTCAAATCGAACCACGGGACTGAAGGTCTCGTCGTAGTCAATGCCATATTTTTGTGAGTAGCCCTGAGCCACAAGGCGAGCTTTGTACGAGCAAATGCTTCCGTCGGGTCCGGTTTTTCTTTTAAAGATCCACTTTGATTTGATAGGTTTTTTGTCATTAGGACACTCTACCAGAGACCATACTCTGTTTTGATTTATAGACTCCATCTCATTCTCCATAGCTGTTTCCCATAGTTTTGCTTCTGGTCCACTGAGTGCTTCTTGAACACAAGATGGTATATCAAGCTCATTTTTCATTAAATACACCCATTCACCAAACCTATCAGGAGCCCGTCGATACCTGGCTGATTATCTAGGCTCCACTCCCTTCATCCCAGCATCTGACTGTCTATGCTCCCCCCCTCCCTCAGAGTCTTCTGGTTCTGGATCCTGAGGAAGAAGAGTAAAATTACCATCATTTACTTCTGAAGGCTCCTTCTCAATTGGCATCTGCTGAGATTCATTGAACATAACGTCTCTACTCAAAAATATCCTTCTGCTGTTTATGTCATACAGACGATATCCCTTGGATCCACTTCCATATCCTACAAGAACACACGGTTTAGATTTTGGATCAAGTTTTTCCCTCTCATCTTTGGGGACATGAGCGTACGCACTGCAGCCAAAGGTTTTGAGGTGCTGTACATTAGGCTTGTGTCCATTAAGGGCCTGATAAGGGGTCATATCATTCAATGCACTAGCAGGGCTCCTATTTTTGACATACACGGCAGTTGATATAGCTTCACCCCAGAATGATTTTGGTAACTTTGAACCAGACAGCATAGCTCTGACAGAGTCAAGAAGAGTTCTATTCATTCTTTCTGCAACTCCATTTTGTTCAGGTGTCTTAGGCACAGTTTTTTCATGGATAATTCCTTCCCTTTTTAGGAATTGTTCAAAGTCATTAGAGATGTATTCCCCACCGTTATCGGAGCGCAGAATTTTAATTTTGTGATCATAGTGATTTTCTACCAAGGATTTGAACTCCTGAAACACTTTAAAAACATCACTCTTATGTTTGATAATGTACACCCAAGTATATCTGGAGTGGTCGTCTATGAAGGTTACAAAATACCTTCCACTCCCAAGTGATATGGGATTAAGCTGGCCACACACATCACTGTGGATAAGTTCTAAGGGTTGGCGTTTCCTTTTGTGATTTGCTTTGGGGAACGGAAGCCTATGATTTTTACCATCACAACAGTTTTCACAAAAAATGTTATCTCCACTCACAGAACAATCAAAACCCCTAACAAGATTCTTAGTGGCTAATTTCTTAAGATTATTGAATCCTAGATGACAAAATCGTTTATGCCACAGAATTTCATCAGAGGAAACGTTCATGCATTTAGCGGCTGAATTAAGGGTGCAATTAAGTTTATACAATTTTCCTACTTTACTGCCTAAGGCAATTAATTCACCGTCTTTATTTACAATCTTACATGAGCTTTCGTGAAAGTAAACTGAGTTTCCACTTTCTGTAATCTGAGGCACGGAAAGTAAATTGTAGGCTAAGCCAGGTACATACAAGACATTCTTAACAACACAGGTATCTACTCGACCTTTAGGCAACAACACCATAACTTCAACATCACCTACACCAACACCTTGCAAGTTTCTACCATCACCAACTTCAATGTTAATTGGACTAGATAGCTCATTCATACAAGAAAAATCATTCCTATTATTACACATGTGTGCTGTTGCACCGGAATCAATTACCCAACAATTATTGATATTTATCACAGACAATGCACTGATATAATTTGTTTTACCTGCTACAAAATTGTTTTGGTCTTCTGTGTGGTTCCCATCTTCTTTCTTCAATTTTTCTTGATAGATCCAGCACTTGGTACGTAGGTGTCCAAATTTTCCGCATTCGAAGCATCGTGAGTTTTTCAATTTGGAGGTCACAAGGGATTTTTCACTGAAGTCTGAAGCACTTTGGTTTTTCAGTTTTGCTTCTTCATTCAGAAGACGCTCTGTCACAATATCCCATGACGGTAGTTTTTCATGAGCTTCCAGTGCAGTCACCAGTGTGGAGAAATGGTCGGGAAGTGACGACAGCAAGATTATTACACGACTTTCTTCATCAACAGCGTCATCAATCACACTCAAGGACTCATATATTTCGACAAATGCTTTGAGATGAGTTTGTAAGTCTTGGTCTTCTTTTAGTTTCATGTTGTAGAGTCTTTTGCGTAGTCTGAACTTGTTAGACCAAGTTTTCTTCTGGAATGTATCTTCAATCTTATGCCATAGTTGCACAGGGTCAGTAGGATCACCCAACAAATAAAGTTGACTTGTTTCGACACCAAGCACAATTGTTGCAAGTGCACTGTCACGTCTTTCTTCAAATTTTCTTCGAGCAGTCTCGTCCGTAGTCTGTGGCATGGTTTCCGTTCCTCGAACCAAGTTCCACAGTTTTTCCTTCATCAGAATCATCTTCATTTGTAGCTTCCACGTAGGATAGTTTTTATCATTAAGAGCCGTGAGGCAGTTCTTTGCACTTTCACTTACGGAGCCTGCCATGTTTCTTTCTCTTTCACCGTTTCTGTCTCACACAGCACTAACAAATCACCAAAGTCTGTTCTCGCTGTCCCGGGCTGTTTATCGCTTCGGGACTTAGGATAACCTCACTTGATATTGCTTCATCGGAAGGTTTACTGGGCCCATAACCTAATGGATGTAGGTTAAGAAGAAGAGACTCTTGGAGTTTGTATAATCAGTACACACAGCAGGACACAAGTTTACATCACGAAGGGTAGTGGTGGAGTGGGCTCCAGCCAAGCCCGAGAACCATGAGCAGAGATCCACAAGAACCATGAGCTCAGTTCTCAACGCAGAGTGCTGTCTAAATACATTCTTACACAAGAGCACTGTAACATTATCAGTATTATACACATATACATTCAAGGTGCTACATGAAAGGTTTCAACAGCTTTCAGATGGCGTCAGATGAGCAATAGAATGTATCACAATGCGCAACTGTTGGTGGAAGATGAGTATTGGAAATGATCGTGGTGAACATAATAATCAACTTGGCGGTACTTGCTTACTGGAAGATGAGTATTGGAAATGATTGCTGTAAATAAAGCAAAGCACCAGGGGGTAATTGGAAACCGAGAGAATTTACCTTGATTAACGGCTTGGTGGGTACTATTCGAGAAACATAAATGGTCCAGACGCACCCATATAAGGTTAGTTTACCTCGGTCGAAGCCTGCCCAAAGACGGTCGCAAGTTCAGCCAACAACAACAGCATCACAGCCCTCATTGTATCGAGCATGGTAGACTAAAGGAGGTACCGTCACTTCTACGGGGACAGCCGCGCACATTCGCTAATTCGACTAGCCAATAGGAGGCTTCATTTCAATCAAGCCAGATGACGTCCCCTCCACACCATGACGTCAGCGGCGGCGGCGGCAGCGTACTGCTACGTAGCGTACTCTGACCTTCCAGACGTACGATCAACAACATGGCCGACTGCCGGTGTGCCTCCGCAAGGTACGGATTTGGATTTTTTGGAAAATTTAATTCCGTCCAGATACGTACAAATCTACCAGAACTAAAAGGTTATCGATCTTCAATTTTAACATTCCGGCAGCTTCATAAATTGTCAGCTCTATCCAAACTGTAGGGAAATGTACTTTATTCAATCATACATAACGTTTTAGTACTTTTTCCATGCAGATGAAGCTGACTATTGCCCGCCGTGTTTAATCGTAAAAAATGATAATATAAGATTCAGTTTCAGATATTTATTTGAAATAAAACCTGCGATATATTCTGCTTGTAAGTTCACGAACTGAATGAAGAGGAGCATTGATTTACAGTTCTATATCATTTTTCAGCATCTAAACTTCTAAGCTAAAAAAAGACTTCCAATAAGAAGGCACCATTTAGTTTGGAGTTAAGGGAACGCGGAACCTACCCAGAAGGGGATATAGAAACAGTGAGTTAAGAGAGAAGTTTATGAAAAGATATAGAAGTTGACGAAGAAAGTAATAGGTGCTGAAAAACAGGACAGCAGTGAACCGAAAAAATTGTCAAAAAAATCATTAACACGTTAAGTGCGGCGGGTTAAACTGACGTTCAATATCCAGCTCAAATTTTGAGTCAATTGTAGTAAGAAAGTTTGAAAATAGCCAACATTGACTGGATCATGCCTTCATTTAACTTTCATTTAGTATTTATAAAAATTGAGTCCGTGACTGCTGGTCGGCCAGCAGCATTATGAAAATCACCTAAATGACCACCGGTAGGTCACGCCGCACTTAACGTGTTAAGACTACTTTATTTTAACGAAAAGCTAACCTAACCTTTAGCTTAAGAACTTGTACATTTCCCATGGGAGCGCTAGGAACAGAGAGCTTTGATTATTGTTATCGTTGTGAGGGGAAGTTATAATTACTCGCGTTCACATTGTTGCAATGATTATATGAATAAATGATAAAATACAGAAAATCTAGATGAATATGACACCATTTCAGAACTTCTCCCCACAAAAAAATAGTGTTTCATGAACAGGAAGGAAGAAGGCACCAATCCGTGTGGAAAAAAGAAATCAGGAAATCTATGCACGAGCTGTGTTCCCATATCCATATATGTTTTGGATGGAAGCATCAAGGTACGAAATTTGCAATGAAACATCTACCGTGGATATGTAAGGTTGCAGAGAATAGGATGGCAATGGACCGAAAAAAAGTCGTTACAAACTAAACAAAATATTTCAAGGTTAGATTATTGGTAGTACAGGCCTCCCTACCGCAACAAAGTCCAATCAAAGGAAGTTAGAAATCATTCAACATGAACTTGACACAACGGGGAATGTGTGCACAAGATTTGTTCCTACACAAGACTCCATCACACACGTAATTAAATTAGATTATTAGCTAGTTTAAACCTCCCTATCCGCAACAAAGGCGATCCAAAGAGAAGAAGGATTGATTAGATTAGCCGTTAGTTTTAGCCTCCCTACCCGCAGCAACAAATGCGATCCAAAGAGAGGAAGGAGGAAGGCACCATTCAGTGTGGAGTTAAGGGAACGCGGAATCAATGCAGAAAGGGCATGGAAACAGTAAGTTGTGAAAGAAGATTATGAAACAAGATCAAATTTGAAGAAGAAAGTAGTAGGTGCTGAAAAACAGGACAGCTGTGAACCAAAAAAATATGTTCCTTAACACAAGAAAGGCATTTCAATTAAACGAAAGGAAAGCCTACCCAACTCTCAGCTCGGGCCCTCACATTTTCCCCGAGGGAGTGCTAATTCCCATGAATGCAATAGTTGTGTCCCTCTGAGGGGGAAGAGTGAATAAAAATCCGTTTATTTTGTTCATTCCATTCTGTGTTTCCCTATAAGGGCTACCGCATTCAATATCGCTCACGAGTTACGCCACAATATTTTCATGTTGAAAAATTTTGAATAGTTCAATCGCTAATTAAAAACAAATAATGACAGCAGTGAACCGAGAGATGATCTGCAACGGAATCAAAAACTTTTTCTATTCTCAATAAATTGATGGCTCACATAAGTTAGTCGTGGGACTTTAAAATCATCTTCCATAAAACACCCAATCTTCATTATGAATACTGACTGGTTCTACAGATTAGATTACGACATAGATTCAGCCTTCCTTGCTGCTCAAAGCGAGCACAGCTGCAGGACTTAATATATTCTATTCATATTCATAGAACACCAAGTTTTTATTAAAAATACTGACTAGTTCTATAAATTAGGTTGCGACATAGATTCAGCCTTCCTTACCACAACAATGCTGCTCAAAGCGACACAGTCGCGGGACTTTACATATTCTCACATAGAGCATCAAGTTTTTATTACAAAAACTGACTAGTTCTATAGATTGAATTCTGACTTGGGTTTAGCCTCCATTCCCTTACTACAATACAACCGTTCAAATAGAGGAAGGAAACGCCAAGCACCGGAGTTAAAAGGAAACGCATAATTAATACGCAGGGTGTTTCCACACAAGAGAACCTCAGTATAGGAACAATAAGTTGAGGAGTAAGGTTATGAAACAAAATTAAACCTGAAGAAGAAAGTCATAGGTGATGAAAAACAGGACATTAATGAACCAAAAAAAATTGGTCTTAACCTAAGGAAACGAAGCATTTTAATTTGAACAACAAGAAGGCCTACTAAACTCTCAGCTCTGGACTTTACATCACTTGTTCTATAAGGATGGGAACAAAATATGAGCCAACAACTCGTCCCTGAATAAATACTCCTATTACTTGAAAATATATTTCGTTTCTAATATCTCGATGTTACGTAAACTTTTGACGATAATGAATTAAGTAAATTTTTTTTTCATCAAAAACAATAATTGGTACACCACCGACCACTCAAGGCACGTTCAACATTTTCCGGCTAATAAATTCCGAAATATACACCCAAAACAACATAAAACTGAGCATTCAAATCTCGGGAAAGGACTAGTCGAACATAATGACTTACTAAATATCACAGAGCGCAAACGGCAGCCCTCCTAATGCACAAGCGCTATCTTCAAACATCAGGACTCGTGCTCTGCATAACAGTAGTTTGTTTATTAGTTTATTAGTTAGTTTAAGCCTCCCTATCCTCAACAATGAGATGTAAAGAGAGGAAGGAAGAAGGCACCATTTAGTATGGAGTTAAGGGAACGTGGAATCTATGCAGAAAGGGCACAGAAACAGAAAGCTAAGAAAGAAGTTCATGAAACAAGAAAAAGTTGAAGAAGAAAGTGGTAGGCGGTGAAAAACAGGACAGCAGTGAACCGAAAAAAAGATGGTCCGTAACACAACAAAACCTATTCTATTTCAACAAAAGAAAGCCTACCTAACCTTTAGCTCGGGCCCTCACATTGTCCCCCTGGGAGCGCTAGTTCCCATAGATCCAATAATTGTATCCCCCTGAGGGGCTGCATTACAGTAAGTTATTATCATTATTATATAAGAAAGTTTTAGCCTCCCTTGACCACGACAAAGCTGTTCCAAGAGAAGAAGGAGAAAGGCACCATTTACTATGGAGTTGATGGAACGCGGAATCTATGCACAAGGTGCACAGAAATAGTAAGCTAAGAAAGAAGTTCATGAAACAAGAAAAAGTTGAAGAAGAAAGTAGTAGGAGCTGAAAAACAAGGGATGAGTGAATCTAAATAAAATGGTCCGCAACAAAACAAAACGTATTCCATTTCAACAAAAAGGAAGCCTACCTAAAGTTTAGCTCGGGCTCTCACATAGTCCCCCTAGGAACGGCAATTCCCACAGATACCATAGTTGTACCTCCTGAGTGAGGGGCATACCAGTAAGTAAAGAAGTATTAAATAAAAATAATGAACTGTTAAATTCAAAAAGGAAAAAATGTAGCATAATAGACTATAGATTAGATTATTAGTTAGTTTAAGCCTCCCTATCCTCAACAAATGAGATCCAAAGGGAGGAAGGAAGAAGGTACCATTTAGTATGGATTTGGGAACGCGGAATCTATGCAGAAAGGGCATAGAAACAGTAAGATGAGAAAGCATTTCATGAAACAAGATCAAAGTTGAAGAAGAAAGTAGTAGGTGCTGAAAAAACAGGACAGCAGTGAACCAAAAAAAGATGGTCCGTAACAAAACAAAAACCTATGTTATTTTGACAAAAAGAAAGCCTACCTAACCTTTAGCTTGGGCCCTCACCAACTATTGGATGCATGCTCCAAATCAATCATTCAAAACGGTAAAATAGTTTTTACACAAAATTGTATGATCATCAATAAGCAGAAGTAAATTCATCGGCACGCTCAGAAGCAAACTGCGTTGTTTAATAACAAGACAACACTCCAGATAACTTTTTAAAATGTACGTTAACTTTGTAGAGACTGCCGGGAAGTGTATCTATTCCAACATAAGCCGTAGAATGCAAAAACTTGAAAGGTAAGCATAACTCTAGTTACGTGTGTATTTTCACAGCCAGTCTAAAGCTTATCAAATAATTCATTTCGAAATCAAAACAATGAATGTGTCATAAGAATGCAAAGGTTTCAATGAGTACATCCAATTATTTTTGCTGAGTTCCAATTACGAGAAGAAAACAAAGATAACAAATATGTGTAGTGCGTAGATGGTAATGCTTATTTATAACGCTTCACCCTAGCAATGCACCGAACCAAATCAACAAATAAACCTTGCACTACCATCCGTTAATGTGTTTTAAGCAAGACAAGATTGAACGACATTATAGTTCACAGCCTTAAATTATAAACAGACAAAGAAAAAAGGTTTATCACACGCTTGATACAATATAATACATCATAGCCTTAAATTCATCTGACACTAACAAAATAAGGCTAGCACAAGTCGAAGACTAAGTGGTTGTTCATTAACAGTCATTGGGACTTTAATTAACACCACTTACTGAGCTGAGAGCGAGTAGTGCGCAGATATTTTTGTTCAAATGTAGGTTGTATGGTGCCTCGGACAGAATGATGAGCCTCAGCTTGCCTGACTAAATGTCTCAAGTTTGGCCACAGCAGACAGGAATGGCACCAGGCCATCCAGAAAACACAAATATAAGTTTACTTTTAAGTCCAAATTTACTGGCTCCACTTGGCTACCAAATGAGAGACACAAATTATATCACACAGAAATTTTACCTCATCTCAATCATTTTTTTTTTTGCCTGTTAATTTGGCTTACAGCGAGTAGTTGAGTTAGTAACACTAACACTAAAATTAAGCTTTGTTATATTTCAATCGAAATGTATGAAGTGTTGCTGTACATACAGCAACGGGGAAGTTATGGGTTTTACAGGAGGAAACGGTAAATAGCACGTAATTGATTCTAATGAAATAACGGAACTATAGGCATAAATTAACTGTGAATACAGAAGTGCATTCAAACAGCTGCTCTGCAACATATCCGCCCAATGTGTCCATAACACTATTGCCAGCAGCCTACACCCATGTAAAAAACGATTAAAAATCCAGAAACAATCTAAAATAAACTGAATAATGTGATACAACAAAATTTATTATATTTCACCCTAGAACATGAGAACATGGACTCAGGAGATAAGTGCAGTGAATCACTTGTGCATCACAGAAAAGGTACCCTGCAGAGCTCTATTGTAAGCTCTGATTGACTATAATATTCTACATCTGAAGAAAAACTTTATTTACATTTTTATTTTGGAACAGTAGGTGGGATGTTCAGGGCAGTTATCATGAATTAATTCACAAACATTTTTGCTGAAGCCTAGTAAGTGGCTGATTTGATTCAACAGATACTGCAAGAGCCTCTTATAAAAATATTAGCACGAAACATTTACTGCACAATTCAAGTCCCTTGTACAGATCAACAGACCGAATATGCTTTTGAAATGACACAAAAAGATGGAAACAGGAAACTTGCTCACTGAAAATGGAACAACTTATAGTGCAGTGAGTCAAAGAATTTCTTCAGCTGCTGGTGATGCATGTCTGTTTTCATGACGAGGTAACCGGAGCTCTAGCGGCAGCATCTTCCACTTCCCGCAGCAAAAATTTCTCCAATATTGGTGGTTCAGTTGAATACCGCAGCAGATTTAGCTCCTCTTCATCCACCTTGATGACGTTGAAATTATTTCAGTTTCATCCGGTACCTGAAAGGCAAATAAAAATTAGTGAATTTCTCAAGTTAGCAGTTTTTGAATTTGTTTCTGGCTCAATAAGCACACATTTTAGTTGGTAGTAAGGGTACAGATTGAAATTTGTCACTGGAAATATGATGAATCAAGATGCAGGTGAGAGTATTTAATAAAAAGGTTCAGGTGTACAGAGAGATGATGTTGAATATGAAACAATATTGCAATGCATACACCAGGAAATGGAGGCAATGATAAACTGTAGTGTAATACAGAATGTAAAAATACAAGGAGTCAAAAGGGAGAGAGTGATAAGGGAAAAGAGCAAAAAGGAGCTGTGGAAAAATTAAAAAAAAATTAAAGAAAAATGGTAAAAATTAAGTGTAATAGGCAGTGAAGTACTGTACATAGCATCAAGTACAACAAATAAGGCAGAGAAGCACTGCACATAGGTTCAAGTACAACCAAACAAGGTAACACACTCACGCTGGTTCTCACAATTTTTCATTAACAGTTATTGTTGGGTAATATACCTAAATTTATCGGTGTTATTTAATAACAATCCCAATGTCAAATAGCCTTATATATAAAAAAAACAAGTCTAAAAAAAACAAATACCAATTTGGTAAGACTCATAAAAAATGACAAGTAAAGAAATAAGCCCTTAATCTGGAGAATGTTCTACATTTCATTTTTGCTAGTATGTATTCCTTAGTGAATTACCAGACTCATTTTACTTCTATTAAGAAACATAACAGGAGAGCAAAATACAAATACAATCATTGACATAAACATAAGACATGCTTTTTTGAAACATGGCTCTGTTGCTTCACATGACATTTTTAAAGCACTCACAATAAAATTATGATAAGCAGCATGAATTTTCACCTCATATCTCAAAAATATTGATAGAAGCTCACCATGAATGGTAAGCATAGAACAGTTAGATATCTATAAAAATGCATTTCCAATTATGCTTAGAACAGTGTCATTTTCAAAAAGATGATTGCCATAAAAAGTAGCACTTTACAATGGAAAATCATAGACAAGATTTTGCATCTCTCTTGTCATCTTTCACCTTGACATTTAGCTACAAAGTAGAAAGTTATTAAGAGTTAATCTAAAAATTTCAGATTAGATAGGCTACACAAGAAAAAAGAGCTACTCTGAAATATTATTATTATCATTATTATTATTATTATTATTAAATAAGAAAGTTTTAGATTCCAATAACCACGACAAAAATTTTCTAAGAAAGGAAGGAGGAAGGCACCATTTAGTATGGAGTTGAGGAAAGGAGGAATTTATGCATAAAGTGCACAAAAACAGTAAGCTAAGAAAGAAGTTCATGAAGCAAGAAAAAGTTGAAGAAGAAAGTAGTAGGTGCTGAAAACAGGACAGCAGTGAACCGAAAAAAGATGCTCCGTAACAAAACAAAAACCTATTCTATTTCAACAAAAAGTAAGCCTACCTAAACTTTAGCTCAGGCCCTCACATAGTCAAGCTATTCTGAAAATGCATCCAACATACAGTACACAAGTTTTACAGTCTGCAGTCCAAACTAGCTTTCATGCTGAGCACTGCAGATTCTAAGCTTACTACTTGCTAATTTCAACATAAAGGAGAAATCAAAATTTCAACAATGCCAGTGAAATTTTTTCATTGTAAACCTGGCAAAATTTGTCATCTCATCTTACTTCCAGAATAATTTACACATAAAAATTTAGATACTATTAGAGATGATAGCACCCTACCACAAGGTTTATGTTACCTTTTTGGAATGAAAAGCTTATAATGATATTAATTTTTTTTTAAATAAGCAGGATGTCATTGATCAGCATAGAATTTGTGCACATTATATTCTTATTTTTTTATTTCCTTTATACTTCAAATTTCAGGCGAGTCAACAGCATTTTCCTATGGAACTAGCATATCGAATTTGAACTGGTCTACTGCATCTGGTTTCAAAGATTTGATAGAGAGATACAACTTCATCAAGGGATAAAATCAGTAATGAGCAATCATTTTTAAATTAAATTTAAATAATATTCAAAGTTCAATTTCTTACCTTCCAGGTCCAAAGTCCTGTGATCATAAAACCACAGCACAACACCAGTTTTCAACACCACTTAGTGCATCTTCAATGCCGATAGGATTCTTTGGTAGTCGGTGTTTTTGAAATGAAATGGCGGCTGCAAACATGAATTCGACATTAAAATCATTTAACTGGACAATTCCACTCGGCGCAATCAATTCTTTAAAATTGAAACCAGGGCATTGAAATATCTAGGGAAAATTTTTAGAATTATTCTGACACCAAATAACTGAAAACTTTTTAATTGAACTTGAGGCGGCGACATTGCACTTCACTCGACTCGTCAACACTTCGTTTGAACGGCACGGCTAGATTCGAGATTGTCGTACCAGTAACGCTGACAGTGATGCCAGATTTCGGGTTAGCAGTGTTGCCAGATGCAATCTGAGCGTTGCTATTGGTGCGATGTCATGACGTCACCTACACACCACTCGATTTTATAAAAGACTGGTTTGCAGCTACCTTGTTTCGTCTACCATGGTGTCTGCCTCACAAAGACCTTCTGTGGCCCATTCTGACGTGGGGCTACATGGACCAGACTTCGAAGCTCCAATAACCCCCAAACCAAGAACAAGACCTTCTGTGGAGCAAAGTGCTGCGTCAGAACAAAACGCACACACGCACAAACACGCACAAACCGCGCACACACAATAAGCACACGAACACTTACATACACATACAAACACGTACACAAACACACACCTACACGAAAACACGCATACAAACACGCACACACAAAAACACGTACACAAATACGCACACACACAAACACGCAAAAAAAAATACACGCACACATACAAACACGTACACCCGCCAATACATGCACACGCATGCAAACACAAACACGCACACACGCGCATAAACACACGCACAAACACACACACACAAATGCACACAAACACGCACACACGCACACAAACACACACACAAACGCACACAAACACGCACACACGCATATAAACACACACACAAACACAGACACACACAAACACACACACACGAATGCACACAAACACGCACACACGCATACAAACACACACACAAACACACAAACACGCACACACACACACAAACGCACACAAACACGCACACAAACACACACAAACACACACACATATGAATCACTAGATTCCCGGAGAAATTACGGAACGTCAACAACAAACGCAAGCATTCCGCACAACCGACGTACATGGAAACTGGTTGTGTGTTGAATACTTGTAAATGTCGCTTGTGTTCTTTGATTTGTAAGTCTATAGCTGTGTAACTTCTGTGTAGCTATTGGTTTGAACTTCTGTATAACTTATTTGTTTCGGTATTACTTCAGTATAGCTTTTGTACAACTTCTGTATAACTAGAGGTGTAACTTCTGTGTAACTTCTGTGTAACTTCTTTGCTTCGGTACAACTTCTGTATAACTATAGGTGTAACATTTGTATAACTATCGGTATAAGTTATTTAATCTGTGAACTGCTTTTCTTTTTTATTTGATGAAAACATAAATGTGTAAAAAAATGAAGTTAATTGGCATTATTGAATTTATTTCTTATTATATTTTCGTGGCATGAGTCAAAGAAGATGAATGATGATGAATGAAAGGAATTGGAATTTAAATAAAAAAATTTACCTAATGTAACTGAAGAAAATTACCTGAAGTTAATTTTAAGGTTAAAAACAAACTCTGCAATTCACTTAAATTCAAAAACTTCAACTTCATTTATTTTTCAAATTCAATTACCAATTTAAAATTTATGGCGCCAACCTTTCCTATGTTTCTCTAATCATTAAGACGAAGTATAAGAATCGGCCGCGGCTTCTCACCTCTAAGCATTCACGGCGCCACAGACCGCAGATTCACCTGATTCACTAGCGAATTCACTTCGGGCTCTGATTTCGACTCTAACTTACACCGGCAGCTGAACTTTAACAATTGAAGTGTTCTTTGTGGCCTATAACTTTTAATCCTGTGTCGAATGTCTGCAGCATACACCAGTGCAAATGATGCGTTGTGACTGTTGGGCTGCACGGTTATTAATTTCTTCAACAACCGATTATCCGTGCGCCATTACGGAGTTACGACCTGACAATCGTAACGACCTTCACACATTGCTGATGGACCTGGGAGCGACCAAAGCCGGCTAAGCTCTTCTCCTCCACCTCCCCTGCGCTGCGCTACGATGCTCCTCCCGTCTCCTCGCCTCTGGACGGCTGAGAGACACTACTGCCTATTCGATGGTGAGACATAGTTATGGTCAGCGCCATTTCATATTTGTCTGTCGAGCGGTTTCTGTCAGTCTCGTCAAACTTATATTATAAATAGGAGAGAAATAAATTACTTTCAATTACTATATTACGTTCAATTGCTATATTACGTTCAATTGCTAAATTACGTTCAATTGCTAAATTACTTTCAATTGCTAAATTACTTTCAATTGCTAAATTACTTTCAATTGCTAAATTACTTTCAATTGCTAAATTACTTTCAATTGCTAAATTACTTTCAATTGCTAAATTACTTTCAATAGCTAAATTACTTTCAATAGCTAAATTACTTTCAATAGCTAAATTACTTTCAATAGCTAAATTACTTTCAATAGCTAAATTACTTTCAATAGCTAAATTACTTTCAATAGCTAAATTACTTTCAATAGCTAAATTACTTTCAATAGCTAAATTACTTTCAATAGCTAAATTACTTTCGATTGCTAAATTACTTTCGATTGCTAAATTACTTTCGATTGCTAAATTACTTTCGATTGCTAAATTACTTTCGATTGCTAAATTACTTTCGATTGCTAAATTACTTTCGATTGCTAAATTACATTCGATTGCTAAATTACATTCGATTGCTAAATTACTTTCGATTGCTAAATTACTTTCGATTGCTAAATTACTTTCGATTGCTAAATTACTTTCGATTGCTAAATTACTTTCGATTGCTAAATTACTTTCGATTGCTAAATTACTTTCGATTGCTAAATTACTTTCGATTGCTAAATTACTTTCGATTGCTAAATTACTTTCGATTGCTAAATTACTTTCGATTGCTAAATTACTTTCGATTGCTAAATTACTTTCGATTGCTAAATTACTTTCGATTGCTAAATTACTTTCGATTGCTAAATTACTTTCGATTGCTAAATTACTTTCGATTGCTAAATTACTTTCGATTGCTAAATTACTTTCGATTGTTAAATTACTTTCGATTGCTAAATTACTTTCGATTGCTAAATTACTTTCGATTGCTAAATTACTTTCGATTGCTAAATTACTTTCGATTGCTGAATTACTTTCGATTGCTGAATTACTTTCGATTGCTAAATTACTTTCGATTGCTAAATTACTTTCGATTGCTAAATTACTTTCGATTGCTAAATTACTTTCGATTGCTAAATTACTTTCGATTGCTAAATTACTTTCGATTGCTAAATTACTTTCGATTGCTAAATTACTTTCGATTGCTAAATTACTTTCGATTGCTAAATTACTTTCGATTGCTAAATTACTTTCGATTGCTAAATTACTTTCGATTGCTAAATTACGTTCAATTGCTAAATTACGTTCAATTGCTAAATTACGTTCAATTGCTAAATTACGTTCAATTGCTAAATTACGTTCAATTACTAAATTACTCCAATTGCGTGGACGCTTGTCGGCCACCGAACTTATTTACTAATTTGTCAGTCACGCAAACTACGTTAACCGCTTGTCGGTCATCATAAAAACGCTGCTGAATCTCTGAATTACGTAGTCTTCAATTTTAATAGTATTCGGTTTTCTCTCCCGACAGTTGTGTCAGGCACTGGGGTTTCTGAGCGCGCTGATGGGGTGCACAACACTCCCCTTATCCTCGGTTACCCAAGATTAGAATTCGTTTTTGTTTATTTATCAATAAATTCTTGTAAACCTACTTCGTTTCCGTCACCTGCTATAGTGCCTGATATTTTACTTGTCAGTAACAGAACATCATGAATGTCTTTTTTCAAATGCTCTAGCATTTTGGTTTTTTAATTTGTGAAGAAAATGAGACGTAACACATTTCTTCTGTCTGGTAATAGCAATAGGTTGGGGATATTGCAATTTATGTGAAGCAGGAGCAAAAACACTAGAGTTATAACAGCAAGTAATAATTTGCACCCATGGAAATAAGAAACAGGTCAAAGAAATATATAAATTTCCAACAGGTCAAAGAAATAGGTAAATTTCCAACAGGTCAGAGAAATAGGTAAATTTCCAACAGGTCAGAGAAATAGGTAAATTTCCAACAGGTCAGAGAAATAGGTAAATTTCCAACAGGTCAGAAAAATAGGTAAATTTCCAACAGGTCAGAGAAATAGGTAAATTTCCAACATGTCAGAGAAATAGGTAAATTTCCAACAGGTCAGAGAAATAGGTAAATTTCCAATAGGTCAGAGAAATAGGTAAATTTCCAATAGGTCAGAGAAATAGGTAAATTTCCAATAGGTCAGAGAAATAGGTAAATTTCCAATAGGTCAGAGAAATAGGTAAATTTCTAATAGGTCAGAGAAATAGGTAAATTTCCAATAGGCCAGAGAAATAGGTAAATTTCCAATAGGCCAGAGAAATAGGTAAATTTCCAATAGGTCAGAGAAATAGGTAAATTTCCAATAGGTCAGAGAAATAGGTAAATTTCTAGTAGTTCAGAGAAATAGGTAAATTTCCAATAGGTCAGAGAAATAGGTAAATTTCCAATAGGTTAAAGAAATAGCTATATTTTCAATAGGTTAAAGAAATAGCTATATTTTCAATAGGTTGAAGAAATAGCTATATTTTCAATAGGTCAAAGGAACAAGACAATTTCCATTACGCCGAGGGCTTCTAATAAGCTATAGAAATAATTCAATTTCTAATAAGCCAATGTAATAGGTCAATGTCAAAAAGGTCAATTTTTAACACGCCAAAAAAGAAGCCAGTTTCAAATAGGTGAATTTCAAATAAGACAATTTTTAAAAGGCCAAAAAATAGGTAAAATTCTAATATACCTACCTGTAAATATGACAATTTCAAATAAAAATTAGGGAATTTCTAAAATAATAGTAACATTTTACTTATACTTTGAAAATTAACACTTCATTATTGCCATTTCTGTGCATAGTGAGAAACTTGACTTGTATATTGTTAACTTGAATGAACCAACCCAAGTTTCGAAATGTGACTTATTCTACTCCAACTTATCCTAACTTACCCCAACGTGAACTATATTAACATAGGTAAATCTGAAGGATATGTCAGTTATCGATTTTGTAAATTTCGATGCTTAAGCATAGTTAATTAGATCCGAAATAAACAAGTTTTCTTCTATGCACTTTCCGTCTCAAATGAGTATTTTATTATTTATAGCGGTAAATGACTTACCGCAACTCCAGTGTTTGAAGCGGCAAGTAATTCAAGGAGCGCGTCGGACAGCAACACTGCAATGCGCACTCGCTTCCAGCGCGACCGTCTTCAGAGACGAAACCAAACCTACCGCTATACCTCGTTAAATACTCATTTGAGACGAAAAAAGAATAGAAGAAAACTTGTTTATTTTGATCCAATTAATTAGGTTCAGGCACCAAAAAGTGGAAAATCGATAACTGACATATCCTTCGGATTTACCTTAACATAACCTAAAGTTAACACGTTGACTGCGACGGGTTAAACTGTAGTTCAATATTCAGCTCAAATTTAAAAGCAAAAGTGATTAGCAATTTTATAAACACCATACATTGAATGGCTTCATTAAATACTATTAATTTAATTTTCATTAATATGTCAATAAGATGTCAGTATAATATCTCAATATAAATATCAATAATAATAAGAAAACATGCACCTCCCGCCTTTAAATTACTCTCAAGCGAAAGATTAAAACATTCTTTCGTTTGAGAGTAATATGAAGTCGATAGGTGCATTATTTCGAAAGTCACAAGTTTGTGAACTTAAGTGTTGCATTAGTGGCGGGGCGCGTCTGGAAAAGATCCGAAACGTGTTTAGAGTTTACTTTGTAATTTGCAAAGAGTGACAGATCTATGTCCATCCAACCAAACTGAACTGAAATGCACTAAAACTGAATTTTATTATTCTAAACACTCATTGAAAAGAAGTGTTTGCAACGTAAATTTAGAATAAATATTACGAGTTATTGTGTAACTAAATTTCATTCCTTAAAACAATAAACAGCTAATATCTCGAAAACTCGAATTTTTTCGGTAAATTTCGTAAATAAAAAGTGTTTATTTGGCAGTTTTCTACTTGGCGTAGAATAAAATAAACAACCCTAAGAATGCGCCAGCATCCGCATTGTATTGTGGGGAAAAATATATATTATCCAAAACATATATCCAATATACCGGTTGTCCCACAAAATGTCCCCGACTTTTTTTAAATTTATTATTCGATTATTAAAAAATTTATTAAATCATTCAAAAAGAAAGCACAATTTAGTACACTGTGAAAAAAAGATAAGTCAAATATGTTAATTTAAATCGGAGATTTAATCAATTAAAATGTCGGGGACATTTTTGAGGGACACCCGATATTACACTAGTGTACACGACCCGTCACAAATGACGGGCTCTATATTTCCTTCAGACAAATCCTCCAGATGTGGATGCCCAACAAATATATCCATCCCAACAGTACCCGCCATCAAAATATTCTTGTACTTGTGCACTGGTGAAACTCGTATCACAGATACGGCCATTGAGCGTCCTTGTGAGCGTCACAGACACACGCATCAACCAATTTGATGTGTTCACTTAGATGCCCATTGTGATAACATGGCACAAATTACGCACAAAATATATAAATATATCTATGCATGGTGAAATTCACGGACACATGACGTTTTATTGTAAAAGAGATGATAGGTGATATATTTTACAGTGTTTTTTCGTTAATAAATTAAATCCCTTTTTCATTGTCATATTACAATAATGGTACATTTAAATCGTAGTTTACGTTAATTTCAATCCGAATTTTTATTCGATTGATAATACATTAAGTACTTCCGATACCGTTAAAATCTCTCAAGTTAGTTCTACCAGGGTGATAAATTCTTTCACTAATGATTAGTTCGTTTAAGCGTGAGCTAACGCAATTGGTACCTTCAGTGTATGACTTCATTGGTATGCTCTCTAGTCATAACGTAAGCTCTATTTATGAAGTTGTTTTCCTTCTCATATTTTCCTTCTTTTTCAGCGGCACCATCGCTGCGTATTGCACGTATCTCGGTGAGTAAAGTTGTTTCGGATAAGCGTATCGACAACCACCTAGCACTCCTTTAAGAACAAAAATATATCGTCATTATTACTTATTAGTGCTTTGGATAACCGACGATTAGAAAACGACAAAGACGATTATTTTTTCAAACTCTACCGAGAAAACCGTCAAATGCTTTCACGAGATTTTCGCGACTCGGTTCTCCTGAGTAGACATGCTAACGCTACGGTCGCGGACGGAACAAAGCATAACGTGACGAAGCTATAAAACTTGCTTCAATGGCCAGTACTGCACAATGGCAAACACGGTAGAGGAAACAAGGTAGGTTTAAACCATTTTTTTTCGTTGTCGGTATGGTTTTGCTGACGTCACGTCAAAGAACCAATAGCAGCGCTCATCTTGCATCTGGTAGCACTGCTACCCCCAAATCTGGCTCCACTATTGGCCTAACGACATAGCGTTGTGGTGACGTCATAAAGTTTGTTTGAAATAAAGCCTTTCTATTGGCTAGCCGAACAAGAGGAGGTGTATTTTGTCCAATAGAAATGACCCTACCTTGTTTCCTCTACCGTGATGGCGACGTCGTTTGACGTGGAAGCGATAACAATGGACTGAAGTGATAATGGACTGAAGTGATAACAATGGACTGAAGTGATAACAATGGACTAAAATGATCACAATGGCGTTAAGGAATGAAGTTGCGTTTTTTCACGCCGATGGAAAGACTGACTGGGACCAGAAATATCTTGAACTCTTTGAAATGATCGGGGAATATTAGATTGATTTGAACAGGGAATATTACAATAATATTTAAAGTGAACAAAGAATATTAGTGATTAAATACTTAATATGAAAAAGAAATATTAGTGATTAAATACTTGATATGAACAAGGAATATTAGTGATTTAAGACTTAATATGAACAAGGAAAATTAGTGATTTAATACTTAATATGAATAAGGAATATTAGTGATTTAATACTTAATATGAACAAGGAATATTAATGATTTATCACTTAATATGAACAAGGAATATTAGTGATTTATTACTTAATATGAACAAGGAATATTAGTGATTTAATACTTAATATGAACAAGGAATATTAGTGATTTAATACTTAATATGAACAAGGAATATTAATGATTTATTACCTAATATGAACAAGGAATATTAGTGATTTAATACTTAATATGAACAAGGAATATTAGTGATTTAATACTTAATATAAACGAGGAATATTAGTGATTTAAAACTTAATATGAACAAGGAATATTAATGATTTATTACTTAACACGAACAAGGAATGTTAGTGATTTAATGCTTAATATGAACAAGGAATATTAATGATTTATCACTTAATATGAACAAGGAATGTTAGTGATTTAATACTTAATATAAACGAGGAATATTAGTGATTCAAAACTTAATATGAACAAGGAATATTAATGATTTATTACCTAATATGAACAAGGAATATTAGTGATTTAAGACTTAATATGAACAAGGAATATCAGTGATTTAATACTTAATATGAACAAGGAATATTAGTGATTTAATACTTAATATAAACAAGAAGGAATATTAGATTAATTCAATATGAACAATGAACAGGGAACATTTATGATTTAATATTGAAGATGAACAAGAAATAATTGATTGATTAAATTCTTTATATGAATAGGGGATATTAGAATGATTTAATATTTATAACGAACAGGGACTATTGAATTGTTTTAAATGTAAAATGAACAGGGAATTTTACAATGATTGAAAAACTCAAGTACCGTTAAAAGTATTATGAAGTTACTGGTGTTTCCTATTATCGGGATCGATTTAAAAAAGTTTAATGCACATAAGGAATTTAAAAATACCCATTCGGTATAATCGTTCATTATGCATATAATATCGTTTAAAATATAATATTTATTATAAAACAATATCATTTATTATGTAATATTTGTAATAAAATATTATTTATTGTATAGTATTTATTATAATATAATACAATTTATTATATAATATTTATTATAATGTGATATCATTTATTAAATAATATTTATTATAATGTGATATCATTCATTATATAATATTTATCATGAAATATCGTTTGCTATAAAACATCGTTTTTATATTATATTGTTTGTTATATAATATTGTTTATTACACTATATTTGTAATATAATATCGTTTTTTATAAATATGGGAAATATATAATGTGAGATACAACTGTTGTGTCTATTGGAATTTGCGCTCGTATGAGGAAGATGTGAGGTCCTGAACTGACGGTTAAGTAGGCCTTTATTTATTTTCAAGAAGGAGTAGACTTTAGTTTGTTGAGGACTCCTTTTTTCTTGTTCATTATCATTCTTCCAGCACCTACTATTTTCTTCTTTAATTTCTATCTTGTTTCATTTACCTTCTTTCAAAGTTGTTTCGAGGAGCAGGGTGCGTAGACCTTTTGCATCAGTTCCCCGTTCCCTGTTTAAAACTTACTGTTTGACACACATTGGGCATAAATTCCCAATTCTCTGTTTAAAACTTGTTGTTTGACACACATTGTGCATAAATTCCCCGTTCCCTCATTCAATACTAAATTGTGCCTTCCTCTCTTGGGAACACCTTATTGTGGGTGGGGAACCTGAAACAAACTTTTATATATAGATCATCTCATGCGATACCAAGAACAATTATTGTTATTGTAATTGTTTATGCTATGAATAATTATTACATTGTAATGGTTTATGCTAACCACAATTATTCTTAATGTAATTGTTTATACAAAAAAGATATTATTCTTTTTTTTAATTCTTTATACCAAGAACAATTATTATTATTATTATTTTGAAACTAAGAAGAATACGATATTAATTTTGTATATAGTTGCTTGGATAGTTTATTTTATTTACTGGTCTAATGATCATGAAGTAGTTCTATGTGTTAGAAGTTTTTTTTCGAAAAAAGTGGCAGTCATTATTAATACATTTGCTAAACGCCATGCGCCCGTTTGACACTGAATTTCTGATAAGTTTTTTCGATAATAGTATCGAGTCATTATGAAGACATTTTTTGTAACATTTGATTTGTATTAAACTTAATTTCTAATTAATTTAATTTTTAATAAACTTAATTTTTGATTAATTTAATTTATTAAAATTAATTTTTGATTAATTTAAAATATTAAAAATATTATTGATTCATTTCATTCATTAAAATTATTTTTGATAAATATAATATATCATAGTTATGTAACGATATATTCAACAAGAGTTCTACATATATATATATACGTAGAAACGATAGGCAGGCAACCGGCTCCAGAGTCGACGCAGCGCAGCATACCGAGAGGAATAGGAAGGTGTGACGTACGTACATACGTACATCAGGAGCAAGGAGGAGTTCGTAAAGGGAGGTAGAGGCTATTTCGAGAGCTAGTCCAAAATACATCACATATACGGGAGTTGTTGTAAATAAACAACATAGCACAGAAAACAGTGGGTTAAAAATTGAATTTCATATGAGTAAGAACTCAGGGGTTTCGGGGTTTATTTTAGAGATATATGCGTAGCAATATGGTGAGGTAAGGGACACGTCAGTATAGGGAGGTGACGCTTGAGGGTTAGCCAATCGCGATACGCTACGTCACTTTCAGTTTTCGCGGGTGTAGCAAAGCCCACGGAGCGCATTCTTTGTTCGAGGGGACCATAAATACGCAGAGAGTTTGCGAGCCGGCCTATTTCGCCGATTTACTGACTCAGTGCAGGATGTAGGGATACGAGTTCTTCGAGGGGGAGGTGAGATATTGTTCTTTGTTCTTTGAAGATCCTCATGCAGCTTATTAAATTTGTGTTCATAAAAAGAGTGGAGTGATTCAAATAGAAATGGTTGACAATTTTTTATTGCAATTGAAGTTGTTGTCTAGGTGGGGCGCAGGAATTTTCATTGTTAATATTGAAGTAAGTTCTTTGGGTTTTCATTTTAGATTGTTCTTGAATTGTTCTCGTGTTTAGAGTTTCACTTTAATGTGGGGAATGAAGGAAGTATTACATTATTTCTTAAAGGGAAATCAGGAGATTCGTGTCTTATTGAACTATTGAAGTGTAGGCTAAATGGTTTTCATGTAACTTATCTCGAAACAGAGTGCTTTGTGATTTGTTTTGTAAAGCGGGGTGAAATAATCCAATTATTCTCAGAGGGAAAATAAATAAATTTTATGATTGATTTGGGGATTAAAGGGGGGTAAAATTCAATCAATTCGATTTGAAGTAGGGGCATTGCAAGGAATAAAGATTCAAGTGGAGTGTAGTCACTTAATATAATCCTTGTTCCCAGGAGGGGTCGGGTGTTTGAGTGTGGAGCGGCTTGGAGTTTTCAACGATGTGGGCTAGGCGACTCCGGGTTGCAGAGCAACCTGACCATATGGCGCTTACCAAGCTGAAGTGCCAGGGCCTACTGCCTACCAGTCACACTGAGAGGGAAGTTATGCAAGCAATAGAGCTTAGAAAATGTTCAGGCTCTCTGAAATTCAAGAGGAGCTCGGGGTATGCCTTGGAAACGCCTCGTTCGCAACGATCAAGAGAAGTCATGGATAATATAATAGGCCATAGTTGACTGTGCCTTTTCCTTCCGCGCGCGCTGCGATTGCCTAGGATTGTGCAGGATATGTCTCTGGTTGGTGTTTTGTGTTGGCGTTACAAGGTACGCGCGCCAGTAACTTTCGCTAACATTGTGTGTCGCAAATTTCTTTGCTTGCCGAGAGTGTCTCATGCCAATCACGTGTTCATTGACTAACTCGAAATAAAGTAATCAATAATGTACCATTAACCGAGTGTTTCATTTCCCATGTTGAACTGGGGTATTGGTGTGGGTGAGCAGATCAGTAGCTACTTTCTCTATTTTTCCAACTGTTCTACCATTTCCTCTTGCTGTGTTTTCCGCTCTGGTATTTTCATTTTTCCCCTCTTACTAAGGAGGTTTCGAGTCCTCCATTCGAACTAACACAGTGTAGGCGCCTGATCAGCGCTACGTACGCTACACTGTGCAAAGTTTCGTGACAGTTATTTTTGATTAATTTAATTCGTTAGAATTATTATTGAATAATTTAATTTATTAAAATTTATTTTTGATTATTCTAAAATATTAAAACTATTATTGAATAATTTCATCATTAAAATTATTTTTGATTAATTTAATTTGTTAAAATTATTATTGATTAATTTAGTCTATTAATTTTTTTTTATTAATTTAATTTGTTAGAACTAATTTTTAATTCTTCATTGGTAACAGTACCGAGTATTTCTTGGTACTCAGGTTGTAACATCGCTATTATTCTCTTTGGCAACAAAGTTGCGCTAAAAATATCTCCAATAAACAAGAAACAACACAAATGTTAGGGTCTGATGGATACCATTTCAATAATACTCGGTAAAATTTGTCAATCTGTTTAGTGAAAAAAAGATTTCCCTTTTATTTAGAATTTTGAAACATTTTACAGAATGATTGTGAAAATTTTTAAATTGTGTTGTAGTTTTTTTTTTTAAACTTCAAATATTCATACAAAACTCATGCAATTTCAAACAAAATAACTCACCTTAACAATTATAAATTTATTTTCAAAACGTTTCCAATGAACAAATAATTTCACGACCATATAGAATGGGAAGTTTTTCATTCCTTACTAGTCAACAATTAAAGTTCAAAGTGTTCAACCCATCGTTATGCATCATCGATGGATAAAAAAAGCATATTACCCTGATATCAGTGTTATGCTTCCTTTAAAAGTCCATATCAGGGACGCAGATATCCCGGTGGGATTAATTCCATGAACCAAAATTTCCTTACGATGATGAGAAAATTCGTATCACACATACGGTATTCAAGTTCGAAAATATTTTTTGGTCGAAGAACAATGTATTGATTTATTCAAAGCTCCTCAATGGATTAAATTCAATCAGAACAGAATCACAGATGAGATATTATTTTTTATTAAAGTTACCGATCAAACACAGTTCAGAATTGGAGTTGTTTTCTTTACCATTGGTATTTATTCATGTGTTATTGAGTAACTAGTGTACACGACCCGTCCAAAATGACGGGCTTAGATATTTCCTTCAGACAAATTCTGCAGATGTGGATGCCCAACAAATATATCCATGCCAACAGTACCCGCCATCAAAATATTCTTGTACTTGTGCACTGGTGAAACTCGTATCACAAATACGGTCATTGAGCGTCCTTGTGAGCGTCACAGACACACGCACCAACCAATTTGATGTGTTCACTCACATGCCCATTGTGATAACATGACACAAATTACGCACAAAGTATATACATTTATTGATTTAAATAAATTTAAGGAGACACCTGGCGTTTCGTCACATGAGGATGGGACAAACAATATTGGGCACATAATAATCTAACGCAGATTCACGGTTTAATGGATTTCGCAATTCCAATCAATTAGATGTTTAGGGATAAAAAGTTTAGGAAGATATCACAACTCGATGTCAAATTATTCTTAAATCCTATCACTTAAATTTATAGAAACGCCAAGTCATTGATGTGGGCCTTTTGTCGCGATGGGATCTTGTAGGAGAGAACACTTCAAATTTACTTTTGTTGCCCTTCGATAAAAAATTTTTTTCTGGGGGAATGACAGTTGAATATTGATAAAAGTTTGAACTTTTACGGACAGCATATTTTTCCAAAAAGCTTCGCAAGCCCGTAAGGAAGGTTCATTCCGTAAAGATTTATAGAAATGTATATATATATTACAATGTATATAAATGAGAATTAATGTCGACAATGGTGCCATAGGGTGGTGTGTAATACGGATCAATTTTTAGAAATATTTCGGTAAATTTTGGAGCTCTCGAGCTTATAAGTAAAGATCATCAGCTATGCATGAAGCACTCTATTTATACTTGCCGTACACGCGCATGTGTGTGGTGTAGGTGACGTACACGCGCAGGTGTGTGGTGTAGGTGCCGTACACGCGCAGGTGTGTGGTGTAGGTGCCGTACACGCGTAGGTGTGTGGTGTAGGTGCCATACACGCGCAGGTGTGTGGTGTAGGTGCCGTACACGCGCAGGTGTGGGGTGTAGGTGCCGTACACGCGCAGGTGTGTGGTGTAGGTGCCATACACGCGCAGGTGTGGGGTGTAGGTGCCGTACACGCGCGGCTGTGTGGTGTAGGTGCTGTACACGCGCAGGTGTGGTGTAAGTGCCGTACACGCGCAGGTGTGTGGTGTAGGTGCCGTACACGCGCGGCTGTGTGGTGTAGGTGCCGTACACGCGCAGGTGTGTGGTGTAGGTGACGTACACGCGCAGGTGTGTGGTGTAGGTGCTGTACACGCGCAGGTGTGTGGTGTAGGTGCCGTACCCGTGCAGGTGTGTGGTGTAGGTGACGTACACGCGCAGGTGTGTGGTGTAAGTGCCGTACACGCGCAGGTGTGTGGTGTAGGTGCCGTACACGCGCAGGTGTGTGGTGTAGGTGCCGTACCCGTGCAGGTGTGGTGTAGGTGCCGTACACGCGCAGGTGTGTGGTATAGGTGCCGTACTCGCGCATGTGTGTGGTGTAGGTGCCGTACACGCGCAGGTGTGTGGTGTAGGTGCTGTACACGCGCACGTGTGTGGTGTAGGTGCCGTACACGTGCAGGTGTGGTGTAGGTGCCGTACACGCGCAGGTGTGTGGTGTAGGTGCCGTACACGCGCAGGTGGGGTGTAGGGGCCGTACACGCGCAGGTGTGTGGTGTAGCTGCCGTACACGCGTAGGTGTGGGGTGTAGGTGCCGTACACGCGCAGGTGTGTGGTGTAGGGGCCGTACACGCGCAGGTGTGCTGTAGGTGCCGTACACGCGCAGGTGTGTGGTGTAGGTGACGTACACGCGCAGGTGTGTGGTGAGTGTGTGTGTGATGGTGGCTTCTCTACCTCATCGGTGTGTGTGTATTGGTACTCTGTTGCGTCTGGCGTATTTATGGAATATTTTGTTCCAGCCAGCTTTTGGGCACTGATTTGAATGTGTATCGACGGTCAGTTATAGGAGAGGGATTTGTATCTTATATATATCGACGGGCAGTTATAGGAGAGGGATTTGTATCTTATATATATCGACGGGCAGTTATAGGAGAGGGATTTGTATCTTATATATATCGACGGGCAGTTATAGGAGAGGGATTTGTATCTTATATATATCGACGGTCAGTTATAGGAGAGGGATTTGTATCTTATATATATCGACGGGCAGTTATAGGAGAGGGATTTGTATGTTACATATATCGACGGGCAGTTATAGGAGAGGGATTAGTATATAACATATATCGACGGGCAGTTATAGGAGAGGGATTTGTATGTTACATATATCGACGGGCAGTTATAGGAGAGGGATTAGTATATAACATATATCGACGGGCAGTTATAGGAGAGGGATTTGTATATAACATATATCGACGGGCAGTTATAGGAGAGGGATTAGTATATAACATATATCGACGGGCAGTTATATGAGAGGGATTTGTATATAACATATATCGACGGGCAGTCATAGGAGAGGTATACCGTTTCTTAGAAGATGATTAGTTCTATATTTACTTTCCAAAAATTGTTCACTTCAGTTACAATCAATTGAAATACCTATGGTAATTTTGGAGCTGTCCAGCATAGAAAGAGAAGCTTGATATTCCTAATATTCTAGTCAGGGTTTGTGAGTGGAATACGTGACTTCTACATGCTTGTGTGTGGTGAGTGTGTGTCTGATGGTGCAGTCAAGGTGGTGAACACCTGGAGGGAGCTGTTCCTGTGTTGTGAATTGGGTCTTTGCTGCACGGAATGATATCTCCTCTGTGGGGAAAGTTATCGTTGCAGTAGAGAAAGATTTCTTCATTGAAGGAAAAAATTGTCAATGTATGTTGATTTACTCTAATTTTTAGGGATCAGAATCTTTTAAATAACTTGCAAATAAAATATACTAGTATTTGAACCTTTAATTTGGCTTGAGAAAATGGAATGTCATTTTCCATAAATTCCACAACTGGGAAGCCACGACCGAACTTTTCCATCATCAGTATTAGCAAAAAAATACTGACATTGAGGGGACAATACCGGAGAGAAGCTCCTGCTGTGAAGAAATCTGCGACATCATGCATTGAAACTGAGGGAATTTATCCACCCAACATTTGGGGTCGTGACATACTGACGTGGGTGGTAAAGATGACATCACTTCAGTCCCCACTACTCGCCCGACCTCGCATCGGGCACAGTGACGTCACCATCACCTCCATAGAGACGTTTTCTATGCGAACTTTTCACCGCGCTGAGCGGTATGCTAAAAATGTACGAGCTAAATCCAAGGATGTGAATCACTTATCCTTGTTGTTGTTGTCGGCAGCCCTCACCACAGCCCCCGCTGTGCCCGGTAGCCCTCTCCACAGCCCCCGCTGTACCCGGTAGCCCTCACCACAGCCCCCGCTGTACCCGGCAGCCCTCACCACAGCCCCCGCTGTACCCAGCAGCTCTCACCACAGCCCCCGCTGTACCCGGTAGCCCTCTCCACAGCCCCCGCTGTACCCGGCAGCCCTCTCCACAGCCCCCGCTGTACCCGGCAGCCCTCACCACAGCCCCCGCTGTACCCGGCAGCCCTCACCACAGCCCCCGCTGTACCCGGCAGCCCTCACCACAGCCCTCGCTGTACCCGGCAGCCCTCACCACAGCCCCCGCTGTACCTGCAGCAGCCCTCACCACAGCCCCCGCTGTACCCGGCAGCCCTCTCCACAGCCCCCGCTGTACCCGGCAGCCCTCACCACAGCCCCCGCTGTACCCGGCAGCCCTCACCACAGCCCTCGCTGTACCCGGCAGCCCTCACCACAGCCCCCGCTGTACCCGGCAGCCCTCACCACAGCCCTCGCTGTACCCGGCAGCCCTCACCACAGCCCCCGCTGTACCTGCAGCAGCCCTCACCACAGCCCCCGCTGTACCCGGCAGCCCTCACCACAGCCCCCGCTGTACCCGGCAGCCCTCACCACAGCCCCCGCTGTACCCGGCAGCCCTCACCATAACCCCCGCTGTACCCGGCAGCCCTCACCACAGCCCCCGCTATACCCGGCAGCAACAAATATAATTAATCTGTGGCTAATATTGGCTGAATTTTTTTCCTAGAACAGGTCGACATTTTTATATGAAATAGTAAGTAAGAGAATATTAACCAATACTGGACACGGGAGCCAATACTCAGAATTCCACAATTTTCACACACACAATTCGCTGGCATAGTACTGACATCGCACTTTTATAAGGTTATAGTTAGCCCGTGAGCTGCAAAATTTTAGGTAAATGCATATGTAAGCGATTTCACAGTCGACCCTAAACGAAGTGAAATATCGATGCCTTCTAAAAAACTGTCTTAATAGTCTACATCAAAAACTTGTGTTTTTTCAGAAGAGAAAATTGCAAAATCGATATATAAATATAACTTTTCAAAGTATCACATATTTTAGATGTGAATAAAAACTTTTTTTTGGGAAAAAAATATCTGCGCAATATCCATAACATTGTGCTTTCCAAAATTTGTGGGGTGACTAACCTATTTTGAATTTGATCGAAATTCAAGTATTTCCGGGTCTGAATATTTTCACACGCTAAGGAACATTTAGGAGGATATTAATTAGCTCTTCAATTCTTATGCATACGATTCCCCTCCAATATTGAAGTGATCTATAATTAGAATAAATCATTTCATATAAGTAGTTCATTTCACTGCAGTCTGCTTCTCGCTGTCTGCAAGGCTCGGTCAGCATCTCCTACAAGTAAAATAACACAAAATTTATCCTAACTACTTAACAAAAGTTACAGCACCAGCATTCACAGCACCAGTATTTACAGCACCAGTATTTAGAGCACCAGTATTTACAGCATCAGTATTTACAGCATCAGTATTTACAGCACCAGTATTTACAGCACCAGTATTTACAGCACCAGTATTTACAGCACCAGTATTTACAGCACCAGTATTTCCAGCACCAGTATTTACAGCACCAGTATTTGCAGCACCAGTATTTGCAGCACCAGTATTTAAAGCACCAGTATTTACAGCACCAGTATTTACAGCACCAGTATTTACAGCACCAGTATTTACAGCACCAGTATTTACAGCATCAGTATTTACAGCACCAGTATTTACAGCACCAGTATTTACAGCACCAGTATTTACAGTACCAGTATTTACAGCACCAGTATTTACGGCACCAGTATTTACAGCACCAGTATTTACAGCACCAGTATTTACAGCACCAGTATTTACAGCACCAGTATTTACAGTATCAGTATTTACGGCACCAGTATTTACAGCACCAGTATTTACAGCACCAGTATTTACAGCACCAGTATTTACAGCACCAGTATTTACAGTCCCAGTATTTACAGCACCAGTATTTACACAATACATAAGCACAAGAACACGTGTCCGGACCAAAATATCCAAAAATAGACTTTAATTTCCCGACTCCTAAATACACGTAGGTTGTATCTACCCTCACACGCAGCTATTGTTTGCGTCCTAAGGTTTTTTCGTCGGTTGAGATTAATATCATATGTAATACCTAAAGTAATATCATAAGTAATAATATAAGTAATATATAAAATATTTGGAAATTTAAATTTAATACTGTATATGGTAAAAAAATTTTTTACATAATTTTTGCATTCCAGTTTTTTTGAGGGGGGAGAAATGAAAAATATTAAATTTTAAATAATAACAAAATTACACGGCCCGGAAAAAATAACAAAATTATTGGATTAGGTTCATTATTTATATTCTGGTTATTTCATTGATTTTTCACTTCTTATTGTTATTTATTTATTATTACTTCATATATATTTTAATTTATATTATTGGATACATTATTTAATTAGCATTATTACTGCATTTAATATTTGTATTTGTTATAAATAGAATTCCTCGTTGAAATAAAAAAAGACCACAACAGCTCGGCCATGTACAGCGCCGGAGCGAGATTGTGGTGTTGTGGTGTATTGTGGTATGTTTTGGTGGTGGTGTTGGTGTTGGGTGTGGTGACTGTCGTGTAATGTTGGCTGGTGACGGTGATATTGGGCGTTGTGGTGTATTGTGGTGGTGTTGTTGGGTGTGGTGACTGTTGTGTGGTGTTGACTGGTGACGGTGATGATATTGGGCGTTGTGGTGTGTTGTGGTGGTGTTGTTGGGTGTGGTGACTGTTGTGTGGTGTTGACTGGTGACGGTGATGATATTGGGCACTTATCTCATATTCATATAGTAATATTAATATTGAGCATGATAACTCTCATATAATATTAGTAGTCATGATATTGAGTATTTGTCTCACACCGTGATAATCCGTCACTTCACTATTCACACCATGCACTATATTACAGCAACTAACCCGGCATCAGTCCGCCCTTATGTCGGTATGCAACACTGAATTGTCAGCAACAATTGTCAGTGATCGAAAAAAAACATGGACTCAATAGCGCCAATATTTCTTACCCGTTGCTGATTAACTTTGTAGATGTTATTGTGCCCTTCTATTGTATAATGAAAACTAATCTTATTCTGTATTTTCAACTTTGCTTACTGGTAACTGAAGATTGAGCTGGTGTACGAAGCGTTTTATTGCAGGGACTTGTTTTAAATTTGTTGGTCGTGCAAACTTAACTAAATTTGATTTTTATATGTGGTGCTTTGTTCGTCTTAAAATTTCTTACATTTATTCACAACTCCTGGGAACATCGACTTCTATAATTTTTAGTTGAGTTAGTGCTCATGTTCGAACATACAGTGTGAGTATTCAATAAAATTGAGAGGCAAAATCAAAATTTCGTCACCTCTACCTCGAACAGTGAAATTGTGATCCTGATTTAATTTTAGCAAAACCTCTAAGCGCGGTAGAAGTCCTGTTATAATAACCTCGCAACATAGATTACCGTGGCGTCACTGCGGCCGGTGCGAGATCGGGCGAGTAGCGGGGACTGAAGTGGTGTCATCTTTACCAGCCACGTCAGTATGTCACGACCCCAAATGTTGGGTGCATAAATTCCCTCAGTTCCAATGCATGATGTCGCAGATTTCTTCACAGCAGGAGCTTCTCTCCGATATTTTCCCCTTCTTGAACTCAGCCGTATATGTTACCAGCATTGGGCACTGGCGTGATTCATATCAGTACTCAGCGAATAATACCGCTTCTAGCGGTGTAAAAACAGAAAAGTTGCCTGAACTGAAATTAACTCAACCAGCGTTGACTAAATTTTTATTGCTTTGTCACAAATTTACTGAAGACTTGCACTACCTAACGGATTGTGGCCAAAACTACAGCAGAAATGATAGACATCACTATTGCGACGAGTTGTGAAAGAATATAAGGAATTCCAGCGTTCTGGAATTTACATATTACGGAAGAAATCATTCAATATTCTGATCAATCATTTAATTCGTGCGGATAAAAGGTGTCGCATATATATTCACTATTATTTATATTATTTACATTAAATAATTATTATTTATTAATAATGTTGATTTCAATTAGGTTTCATTAATAATTATTAATAATTAAATTAATGAACGCAGCAGCCCATCGATCCCCTAATCAGCATCCAATACAAAATTATTCAGCGGCTAATATTGTCTGAACTTATTTCCAATATCAGATCGATATTTTATCTCAAAAAGAAAATAACAGAATTGCATCGAATATTGGCAAATGGTCAGTTACTGCCCACCCAATACTCACCAATTGCCCATCAAACACTTTACACAAGAGCCAATACTTTGAAATTGGCTTTCAAATACTGGAAGCTGGAGCCAATACTCAGTATTTGGATATCCAATACTGGAAGCTGGAGCAAATACACAGTAATTACCTATTCAATACTGGACGTCGGAGCCATTACTCAGTAATTGCCCACCCAATACTGGACACAGGTAGGAGCCAATACTCAGTAATTGTCCATCAAATTCCAGACGCAGGAGCCAATACTCAGTAATTGCCCATCCAATACTGGACGCAGGAGCCAATACTCAGTAATTGGCCATCCAATACTGGCCGCAGGAAGGAGCCAATACTCGGAGTATAAGTATTTCATAAGATCTCATCGCAAGCACGAAGTTTCGGCTGTGAAGAAGTCTGCAAAATGAGGCACTGGAGCGGAGGAAATTTCTAGACCCGCACTTTGGGGTGTTGACATGTATGATAGAGATGACATCACTTCTGCCCCAGCTGTGCGCACGACCACGTAGCGGCCCTGTGGTGAGGGCTGCCGGGTACAGCGGGGGCTGTGGTGAGGGCTACCGGGGACAGCGGAGGCTGTGGTGAGAGCTGCTGCAGGTACAGCGGGGGCTGTGGTGAGGGCTGCCGGGTACAGCAGGAGCTGTGGTGAGGGCTGCCGGGTACAGCGGGGGCTGTGGTGAGGGCTGCCGGGTACAGCGGGGGCTGTGGTGAGGGCTGCCGGGTACAGCGGGGGCTGTGGTGAGGGCTGCCGGGTACAGCGGGGGCTGTGTTGAGGGCTGCCGGGTACAGCGGGGGCTGTGGTGAGGGCTGCCGGGTACAGCGGGGCTGTGGTGAGGGCTGCCGGGTACAGCGGGGGCTCTGGTGAGGGCTGCCGGATACAGAGGGGGCTGTGCCCGTCGCTGCGTGAGGTGGTGGTGGAGTTTTTCCGCTGTGGGCGGTGGAAAATTTCAACTAACCAGTTTTTTTCTTACGTTCCTGCAAATACCTAGGGCATACACACCTACAATTGTTCCATTCTCAGTTTACTGAACATTGATCCTTCAACATAATGTATGAAGTCAGATTCCTCCCCTACCTCACATAGTGCCGAGCGAGCAGAATAGCATGCCCGGGAAGACAGCATCTCTGAATTGATACGGGTCGTAAATTTATAGCCGGCTTTCGTGCTATGGTCTTGGGAAATATATGTCGGGGACGTTCTCAGAAGAGAAATCTTCCCCATATTAAATCTGATAATTCGACGCTCTGGCATAGGTAACCACATTGTCGTAAAAGCGGGGGAATACCGTGGTTAGCTGCACCACGCACTCGGGCCCGAAGCCCGGCAACTAACCTTTATTTAATTGGCCATGGCGGGAGGCGGTGAGGGACCCTGGGACCAACCCCTCCCCACCAGCCGTACCCCCGGTTGCGTGGGGGAAGGGGGAGGCTCAGGACCTTGCCCGCCCCTCGTTACCCCGCTCGTGCGGCGACCACCCTCCCCTTCGGGAGAGGGTGAGCACTGTCCGAGCGGGATGGAGTAGGGAGAGTGGACGGGACTGCGTAGAGAGCCGTGGCCGTGAACGGACGTACTAGGGTTCGAACTGATGGGTGAGACGATAGCCGGTTTTTGATACTCAGAAAATTGAGTTGATAGTAAATGCCCGTATCTTCAATTGTTGAATTTAGAGACTGTGTTCGAGTAAAGCGTGGCACGATCAACGAAAATCCACTGACTTGTTTTGAGGGCGCATGATTTCAAGCGTCTGCTATACGCTTAATTGGCTCGACCCTTGTGGTGGCTTGTACATTCCTTGGCTCGATAAATGTTCCGGATTAGATAGTGTTATACCGAGGTTGTGGTGGCATCGGAAGAGTCCCTCGGAGGGAAAGTTAGAATTGATGAGTCCAGTTGTTCCGATATGGTAAATGTTGCTGTGATCGCGTGTGCTCTCGCCCTCCTGACTTGCTTTTCCATAGTACACGTAATAAATTGTGGACTCGTATCATTCCTTCTCTCTCTCGTCACTGGCATATGAAACACGTGCCGGGGCCGTCAGCCCACGTTACCAAAAGTTTATATATCTGAATAGGGGTGGTCGTAAAAGCTCCCGTATACGCGCTAACGCCACCCAGCTAAGTACTCAATTGACCATCGGAAACTAACGTAATTAATCTCCAATTTAGTTCCGGGTTCGCCCGGTGGTGGCAGCAAGCTATCGTCATTAATTCTCAGTAAATGATTCATGATTCATTCAAAATAATCGGAGAACTCAAATGACAATAAATCATATCGAGAGCGGAAGAAAATACCCGCTAGAATAGACAGTAATAATGAACTAAGAGAACTCATAAATCTCGAGAGCGGAAGAAAATACCCGCAAACAGAAAGAATATTCAGTGGAGGCAATTTGCGGTGGTGTAAACTAGTGGCGAGAGAGAGGTAAAACAATAGAGAAAGAACACAAGAAAGAAGAATCAACCAGTCGAGAGGCAGCGAGCAGCAACGGCGTCCAAAATCAACGAAAACTGTAAGTAGACACCATTTCATTTCATTTTGTGTGTGTTACGGGTACCGTAATTGGAAGTGTGGGGGAAAATTTATTTTCTATTCGGTTCGGTATTAGTTTGCTGCGCGGCTGTGGCTTTCAATGTGGATAATCATCGAAAAGTAACTCGGAGTTATAGTGATTCATTTTTTCGTTCCGCGGGGAGAAATTGTTGATTCGCGTGCCTTGTCGTAAATTAGGTACCGATTGAATTTTGTTTTATGAGCAGGATTGCAAACTTAGGGAACGCTTACGTGCACGCACTAGCGGAGAATATATGTTGTTGTGCAAGTTTGACTGTGAGTAGTTAGGTTTTGGTGTTGGAAGGAAATACAGGAGTACGAGGCCTGTCGAAAAAGTATCCGACCTTAATTTTTCCCGCGCAAAGTAGTGATTCTAAGGCGGCGCCACTGTGCACGGTGGAAGGAGGAATCTTAATGCGCATGCTTGACTTTTTTCACCGCATTCACTTGGGCCAGTCACTGGCTGGTGGTCGCCAAGTAAGGTGCTGTTCTAAGTGTTTGTCGGATTTAGTTTTCTTGCAAGATGACTGAACGAATTGAGCAAAGACACTGCATCAAATTTTGTCAAAAGCTTGGTGATTCTCAAATTGAAACAATTCGTAAGATTCAGCAGGTGTTTGGGGAAGATGCTATGGGTGTAACACAAATTAAGGAGTGGTTCAACCGATTCAAAGATGGCCGCACATCAGCGGAGAGTGAGCAGCGTTGTGGCAGGCGTTGTGGCAGGCCGCACATTCATCCCATTTGATCCGCAATTTCTTGGCCAAACATGGAATTACGACCGTTCGCCAACCTCCCTACTCTCCAGACCTGGCTCCTTGCGACTTCTGGTTGTTTCCAAAATTGAAGACACCACTGAAAGGATCCCGTTTTGAGAGTAGAGAAGAGATAATGCGGAACGCGACGACAGAGCTGAACACCATTCCAAAAGAAGACTTCCAGAGGTGTTTCCGGCAGTGGAAGGATCGGTGGGCTAAGTGTGTGGAAGCACAAGGAGCCTACTTTGAAGGGGATTAGGGTCCCAACCCCGTCAGGTTGTTGAAGTATTTTTTCTGGCCAAAGGTCGGATACTTTTTCGACAGGCCTCGTATTTAATGACCACATTTCGGTTCACAAACGTCTTGTTTCAGCTCTTAACTCTTCCGTCACCTTGTATTGGTTAATGAACCGCATTAAACTAGTCTGACAAATATCTCGACTCAAACTGTTCTTGCTATTGGAGGCCCAACTTGCTGTCTATGTACCTTGCCGAGAGACTGCATTTCAGCTGGTGCCTTCCTCCGTTCTCCCTTGGAGACACCTTTAAGTTTTATTAGCGACTAGAGCGGTTTCTTAAACCAACCGAACGTCTACTCTGTTATTGTAGATAAATCAGCAAATCGTGAGTAGAACCATCCATTTCAATGTCGTGTATTCCCTAGGACAGAAATAATACGAACCGATTCCGCATTTTGTTGGTCGCTCTTTATCTGTGTTTGGGGAGGAGATCAACGCTCCAAATAAAAATTTGTTCTGTCGTTCAAAGAAAATTTATAATATTTTTGTGTGTCTTGGGCTGCACTAGGGTCAGTTGAAATGATTATGCATGAATAACAGTGCAAAGTACAGGGAACGATCAACGTGAATAGTTACGCAAAATTCGTGTTGGTATATGACTCGTTTTGACCGTATTGGTGTAAGGAGATTCCCTCCTGACTTATGATTTGATGCCCTACGCATGAGAGTCCGCATTTCGGTAATTTTTCCAGTGGGGCCCTCATATTTCCTCTCTTGGATACACCCAAAAAAAATTTTTTTTTGTGGTTATGCTGGGTATTTATTACCTGTATTTATCGTAAAAATTAGAGGTTCAGTGTAGTGCGCGTTGAGTTGCAACGGCCAATAATATATGGTAAACAATTTAAACAATTTAAACAATTTAAACAATTTATTTACCACAGGAGATACAGAGGTAGAATGTTTCTTAAGTCTAATACAATGGTCAGAGTTGAGTATAGCTACCTGTGGGCCCGAATAAGTTCAGCGACTTCTAGGGCATCCTACCATTACATTATTCTAGGGCGTACAATAATGTTTAACCTAATTCACTTAGCCTAGTTTCGCATTAGACTGATCAACAGGATAATGAACTCGATATTGATGTTTAATTTTACAATATAGGTCATATGGACAATATTTAACAGTATATTCGATAACGATTTGGGAGCAGACTGAAAATCGGCGATATTACTCATGGCAAATTGCATTATTAGGACCAGACATGTAGGAGGCAGGATTTGACTTGGTGATCTTACACGACTAGTATTCTGATAAGAAGTGAGACTCAAGATTTCTTTTAAATACCTTGTAAGAATTACTTTCACGGATCTCCGCAGGTATTGAGTTCCAGGTTTTAGTTCCAACGAATAGTATACTATGTTGCGAGCGGGCCTTTGAATAATAAGGAAGCATGAATTTACTTTTATTTCGTGTTAAATGGTCGTGATAACCAGTTTGCGCAGTTAATAACTGTTGAAGGCTATTGTCGCCATCATTAGCTAATGTTTTGTAGATGAAATTGCAGATGGAGATTTTGTAGAGATCCGAGAGTTTAAGTATTTGTAAATTTTTGAATGAATCATTTGTGTGAGCATTATATTCTAGGTTCTTTACCGCTCTGATGGCTCTTTTTTGCAGAGTAAAAATTATATTAGTTTTATTTTTATCAGTTCCATGCCATGCTTCTATTCCGTATTGCAGGTATGGTGAAATGAGCGTTCGATAAAGTATTAGTAAGGCTGTTTCAGGCAGGAAATTTTGAACTTTATTCAGGATTCCGATGGATTTTGATAATTTAGAACTAATATGAGTGATGTGCTCTTTGAAGGTCAGATGTTTATCTATTATGATGCCCAGAAATTAAAATGAGTTGGTTTCTTTGATTTCACCTTCGCCAATTTTAATGGATGGTAGAGATAAATTTTTCTTGTATGAGAACGTAATATAATTTGTTTTATCGATATTGAGGCTTATTTTATTAGCTTTAAGCCACAGTGAAACCTTATGGAGTTCATTATTTATACTCTCCGCAATCGTAGTGGGATTTTCGTTCGGAAGGACCGCAGAAAGCGTACTGTCATCGGCAAAAAGTATGAATTTAAAAAATGATGTAGATTTAATGATATCATTGATAAAAATCAGAAAAAGGAGAGGCCCAAGAACAGATCCTTGTGGAACTCCATGGCTAATTTTTTGTGGGTCCGATTTTGCGTTGTCAATGACAACGTATTGCTTCCGATTTGTTAGGTATGATCTGAACCAATCATGGGCAACCCCACGAATGCCATAACAATGAAGTTTCGAGAGTAATATGTTATGGTCCACACAATCGAATGCCTTTCGAAAGTCAAGAAATACAGAGAAGACAGTCTTTCCGTTATCTATATTAGAATAAAGGAATTGTAAATGATTTAATATTGCCTGTGTTGTTGATTTTTTACAGCGAAAGCCGTATTGTTTATCATAGAGAAATGATTTTTGTTCAAAATAAGAGTACACTTTTTTATACACAATTTTCTCGAATACCTTGCTAATAATTGGTAACATGGAGATAGGTCGATAATTGTTTACACAGGTTTTTTCACCATTTTTAAAGATAGAGGTTACTCTAGCAACTTTGAGGGAGTTCGGGAAAGTGCCTAGTAAGAGAGACTGGTTAATAATATTGGATATCAGCGGGGCCACAATATCAGCAATTATTTTAAGTATTTTATTTGGAAACGTTTGTAACCCACTCGATTTATTTTTCATGTTGTTTATGCACGCAATTACATCGGAGGAGTTTGTAGGCGTAAAGAAAAAGGAGTTGTGTTCTCGAATATGATCCATAAATTCCAGGTGATCAGTAGGTTCACTTGGAATACCATTGGCTATAGTTTTCCCTACGTTTACAAAGAAGTTGTTGAAGAGATTAGCAATTTCATTCTTCTCATGGTATTTTACATTATCTTGAGTGATATAACCAATTTTCTTTTTTTCGGCCTTATTCGGTTTATAACAAGAGTTAAGGAGGCGCCAAGTCTTTTTAACGTCAGCTTTGAATTGAGTAAACTTGAGGGTAAAGTCGCTCTTTTTTGATGTTCTTATCTGGTTTGTCACATAGTTTCTGAATCGGTTATATGTTTCTCTAGATATTCGCCCTTCGCAAAGGAGGGCTAGGTACGCTTGGCGTTTCTTTATATTTATCACGATGTCTCTAGTAATCCAGGGCTTTTGTTTATTTTTCGGGGTAACTGTACGAGTTACAATTGGGCAACACTGGTTGTATGCGTTCATTATAGATTCAGTCAACTTTACTACTGATTCATCAATGCTCCTTGCATTATTGTTTTGTTGGGTGATGTGCAATGTTGGCATTAAATCTTCTAGAACGGTGCGCATTTCTTCTAAATTTGATTCGTTTATTTTACGATATGACTAAGTTTCAGCCCGTGCTTTGGTGCACGCAAGAGTGACATTTTTCTTAATAAGAAAAACTGGAAAATGATCTGATAAGTCAGAAGTAATTATTCCAGCAAGAAAATCACTTGGGTCTGTCATAAAGATATTGTCAAGCAGCGTGGCACATTCTGAGGTTATTCGTGTTGGCTTTGTGATGATCGGAAGGAAAGATTTAGAATGAAATGCATTTAAGAAATTAGAGATTGGTTCATAGCTTTCATGTTTCAGCAAATCATAGTTGAAGTCACCGCATATTATTATTATGTCATTGTAGAAGGACCTGTTGAACTGAGAAATAATTCGATTAAGCTCATTAAGGAAGGATATAGGACAGGCTGTAGGCGGCCTATACACCGTTCCAAGCACAATTCGTTTGCCATCTCTAGACAGTTCTACGAATAATGATTCTATATGATCCTGATTCAGTGTTGCACTTGCTATGATTCTCGAATCCATGTGCTTAGAAATGTATGTACTGATGCCCCCGCCTCGCTTGTTTTTTCGTAGCGAATGGTAACTATGATAATTTTCAAATTTAATCATGTCTTTGGTCGAGTCATCTAGCCAGCTTTCGGTGAAGCTAATCACATCTAAGGTATACTTAAGTTCAGTAATAGTGCATTGTATTTCTTCCAATTTTGGATAGAGTGACCTACAGTTCCAACACAGTAGCGAAAAATCCTGCCGGGTTATTCGTATAGATTCGTTGAATTTTGATATGTTAGTATATCTGCAGTTTTCAGAGTCGTTTAGGTTTGGAAATATTCTGTTCAAATGATTGAGATCCGGGTCGATTTCATCTAATATATCAGCGTGATCAGTCATTCAAAATTAGTAAACAGTAGGCAGTAAGTACTATTGTACAACTTAAAACGAAATACAGAGTCAAGATTAAAAGGATATATCTATCTAAAAACTAGCTTAGAAAGTATAGAAAAGAGTAAGAAATCTAGCGTGATTTCGTGGGTACACTCAATACTCAGCCAATAGCGATTAATATTGGAGTTCAATATACAAAATTGATGCGTACAAATTGCTGAAGGCGTTGTTAAAAAGTTCACATACAACAGGTAATAAGTTTAAAAAAAAATAAAGATAAATAGAAAAAAATTTAGCGACGATGATAATCTAATCAGCTAATATGTTTTACACATAATAATAGTTTGTTGGTTAAAAATTACATACAATTTACGAGGAAAGGTGAACAAGGTGGATATCAATATTCCATCATAATATTGGTAGGTACAAATTGCTGATGGTGCTGTTACAATTTCCAATACAGTTGTCATAAATGTTCATATATATCTGTCATAAGATTGTCAAAATTGAGGTAAAACTGCCGTATATATCTTTAGAGGTTGGAACTGATTCATGACATGAAGTTATGCAGTTTGAAGATCTAGTATAAAGTTATAGAATTCTAGGCGTTATTGGCATACGAGTATATAATTTGACACAGGTACATGTTTTGATACCTAATTGAGGTGAACACCCAAGACCTGATTCGATGATTTATCCAGTTGCCGCATCAGGTATTGGTCGAGCTCTTCTGGCGTGTTAATCTGACGTCTCGAGTCCGGTTGTCCAGGGATGAATGCGAAGATGTTTCCATCTTGGGTCCTCGGGGTTCCGATTTTTTCCGGGAAATTTCTCTTGGCTACTCTCAAGGTGTACATGATCTTGGCTCGTGAAGGTATTAGATATTCATTTATATAGAACGTTGGTTTATTTACTCGGCAGGAAGAGAGAATTTCACGTTTTTTGTTGTAATGTTTCAGTTCGAAAGCGATGTTTCTTCGATCCTCGTTTCCACTTAGTGGTTTTCTTCCCATTCTGTTAGCTGACGTGATGTCAGCATCACTGAGGTCGATGTTGATGTCCTTCAGAATTTTGCAGACTGTTTCTTTGCAATTTTCGTTGTTGTGTGAATGAGGTAGTTCCCCCCCGGAAATGACGAGAGTACATTTTCTATCTTCCAGGTCTCGGCGCTGATCATTTTTTTCCAAGCGATCGAGACGTGACTCCAAGCTTTGTATTTTTTCATTCTGCTCTTCAATAATTTGTTTGTGTTCTGCTTCTTTTCCTGCTATTGTTTCAGATAGTGTTTTAAGGTCGCTTATTTCACTTTTCATTTCGTCAATATCACTATTAAATTTTGTCATCACTGAGTCGAAATATTTTATTAGAACAGATACCACTTCTTTGCAGTCTTGCGTTAGGCTAGACACATCAGGATATTGACCAAACTTTGGTTGATATTCACAGCTGTTATTGCAGCTGCTGATGTTGTTGCGTTGCTTCCTCGCTCCCATCTTGTAGGTTTAGAGAGTTGGCTTTCTTGTATAAACGAGGGTTGAACACCTTCACACTTTATGAGGGAATATTATATTCTTAGTTTGATGATTTATATGTTGATATCACATTTGAATCCTCATGGCGAGAGAGGGTACCCATTCAGGCTAGAAGTACATTCTTTCTAACAATAGGCACTTTGTTCCGGAGCGAGCGGAGCGAGCGCAACGCACATCCTCACCATATGGAGTCTCAGAGGACACTGAGGACAGAGGACAGAGATAGAGGACAGAGGTAGAAAAAAAAGGAAAATATTGATTGATCATCGCGGAGTTAAGCGGCAAGATGACTAACGAAGAAAAGGCTACCAAGACAGGAAGTTCCACCGCCAATAAACAGGATGCAGGAGCCGCTCCGACAGCTGCAAGCGGGCAAGGCCTCGGCAAGCTGCCTAAGTTCGACGGTAAAAGCAATGTGGTGAAGTTCCTCAACACGGTGAAAAAACGTGCACACCTAGAAAACTGGTCAGACGACCGAAGCGCTGATGTCATCCGACATCTCTGCACTGACACCGCAGAGAGCTTCTTGGACTCAAACCCCGAGCTCGAAGAATGCGATCTGAAGGAGCTGACCAAACGCCTCGAGGATCGTTTCCTCAAAAGCATTTCTCTGACGGATGCACATGCGGAACTGGCTGCAATCAAAATGAACCGGGGCACAATCGAGGATTTTGCTTCGCGACTGGAGACCTCTTCGGCTGCCTTGGCGCATGTGATCAAGGAGTTGCAAGACACAGCATCTCGCGACAAGCTCTTGGCGAATGTGTTTGTAAATGGTCTCGACCCGGCATTGAAAAGGACAATGGCAACATACGAACCAAAAAAGCTCGCAGATTGTGTCAAAATGGCACAGAAATGCGAACGAATGCTGGAAGATGAAAAGCAGCGCAGGCACATCTGCGCTATAGAAGAAGTAGAAGCAGCCCCAACCCGGCCACCACCTAGGTGCTGGTCGTGCAACCAAGAAGGCCATTTTTCTCGAGAGTGTCGCAACCCAGCGGTGATTCCGAGGCAAAATACATTTGCCCAGAACGTACAGCGAAGAACCATGAACTACTTCAATTGTGGCCAAGCCGGCCATATAGCGAGACAATGTAGGGCACAGTGGCCGGCACAAAATCAAGCCCAGCAGAGCCGACAGTTAGGCGAGTCACAAGGCTCGAACCACGCAGCCCATCGGAGTTTCAATGTGGATAACAACACACCGTGGCGATACGCACAAGGCCCACCGAATAGAAAAAACTAGAAACGCCTGTCGACACACACGAGGCCAAACCGATCATACAGATAAAAATCAACGAACAAGACTGCGAAGCATTCCTGGACACCGGATCAGTTTGTTGCCTAATAAGGCCTGAAATGGCAGAAAAAATCGTGTCGGCAGGATCAGGTACAGTAAGAATAAAGACGGCCAAGCTAAAGTTAAGTACAGTAAGTGGCGCAGAAATAGATGTGCGGGGCAGAATTGCGCTGAACATTAAGATAGGAGGTAAAAATTATGTACATGATGTAATAGTAGCGCAAGTCGGAAATTATCCAGGAGACATACTAGTAGGGCTCGATTTACTACAGCGCATAGGTAAGGTGGCGCTGGACATGACCAGTAGATATGGTAGTAGAGTGATCGTGAACGGTCATTCGTATGCATTTAAGGACGGTAAGTATGCCGGAGAGTCGATCAATTTGATCAGACAAAGAAAAAGGGTAAGTATGCGAAAGTCTGAGGTCGCGGCGGTGCTACCAACAGTGAGCAGTGACGATGGTGAGTATGGTATAACCGACGAGCTACCCGAGGCGGAAGTACCAAGCCTAGAGCATCTGCACACGCAGCAGCGTGAGAGTTTGCTAGCGCTCATCGGTAAGTATGCGCCAGCCATTTCTCAGCATGAGCAAGATTTAGGACGATGTGACTTGCTCCCACATCGAATTGACACCAGGAACGCAGCGCCAATTGCTACGAAACAATGGCCTCTGCCCCAAGCAACACGCGCAGCAATCGAAGAACAAGTACAAAATATGTTAAAAATGGACGTAATTGAGCCATCAGCAAGCGCGTGGACATCTCCGGTGCTCCTCATCAAAAAGAAGGACGGCACGCATAGGTTTTGTGTTGATTTTCGACGAATTAATGAAGTCACGCTCGCAGACAAATACCCAATGCCACGGATCGAACAGAATTTGGAGTCCCTTGGAGGCGCATGCTACTTCTCAGTCATAGATTTGAAATCAGGCTACTGGCAGATTCCTGTCGCGGAAGCAGACCGAGACAAGACAGCATTTGCTACTGAGTCGGCTCAATTTCGCTTCAAGCGAATGCCTTTCGGATTGACTACAGCTCCGGCCACATTCCAGCGTTTAGTCAATCGAGTGTTAGAGCCAGTGATTGGAAAGACGAGTTACGTTTTCATAGACGACGTAGTAGTATTTTCGAAGACGTTTGAAGATCACATCGCTCATTTGGAAGAAGTTCTCGCTCTCCTTCAGAAGTCAGGACTAAAAATTTCACTGAAAAAGTGCAGCTTTGCCAAACCATCCATCGAATATATGGGTCACGTTGTCTCGAAGGACGGAATTCAAGTTGACCAAAGGAAAATCACGGCCATTCGCGAGTTGTCACCACCGAAGAAACCGAAAGATGTACGAAGAATTTTGGGAATGGCAGGCTACTATCGAAGACACATACCAAATTTCTCAGAGCGCGTCGCACTTTTGACGGCTTTGACTAAGAAGTGTGCCAAGTTTGTGTGGACGAACGAACATCAGGCCGCATTCGACGCGCTCAAATCGGCTCTAGCTGAAGCGCCGGTGTTGGGTTACCCAGATTTCGAGCGACCGTTCAGGCTGCATACCGACGCCAGTGATGTCGCTCTGGGAGGAGTACTGACGCAAGAAAAGGACGGCCTGGATCACCCGATAGCATACTATTCACGGAAATTTACACAGGCAGAGACCCGGTATAGGACCACCGAAAAGGAAGCATTAGCTATTGTGGAAAACGTCCGCCATTTTGCTAGATATCTCTACGGCCGAAAATTCCAGATCCTGACGGATCACCAACCACTGCGATATTTGTTTCAATATAAAGCGACAGTCCCACGTATCGCCCGCTGGGCAGTGCTACTGTCACAGTTCGAATATGAAATTTCGTATAGGCCCGGCAAGGAGAGTGTGATTCCAGATACGCTCTCACGTGGAGTGGCAGCCGTCCGCCCGACCGTGACGGAAGCGCTGGACCCGTACGAGGTTTTCTGTGCGGAAAAGGTAGGTATGGAGCAGCGCAAAGCACAGCACTGGGCCAAGGTCATCAACGCATTGGAAGGAAAAAGCGAAATGGTGACAGATCCGAGCCAGTATAAGGATTTCGTGCTGGACAAAAACTGTCTTTTCTACCTGGAAGTTAAAGACAATGGAGACATTCGCAAACGTGCAGTGATTCCCGAATCCCTAATAAAGCCCGCGTTAATAATGTCGCACGATACGCGTATTTCCGGACATTTCGGAGCAAAAAAGACCCTCCACCGTGCTAGAGAATTATTCTTTTGGCCAAATATGGCACGATACGTACAAGAGCACGTGAAAAATTGCACGACGTGTCAGAAGCGAAGTCCCCACGGGGGCCTCAAAGCAAAAATAGGCGAATTACCGCCAGTCTCACGACCACTAGAAAGGGTGGGGATTGATCTCATTGGAGAGCTGACACAATCACAGGCAGGACATCGATATATTCTGACGATCGTGTGCCACTTCTCTAGATACGTGCAGACGTACCCACTGCGCAATAAAAAGAGTGAGACCGTGGCGCGGGCGTTCATGGATTACGTATGCCGGTATGGCTGTCCGGAACACATCGTGTCGGATCGAGGTACTGAGTTTACTGCCCAAAATTTCCAAGACATGTGCCGCATTTTGAAGTCCAAGTTGCATTTCACCACGGCCTTCCATCCAGCCAGTAACGGAATGACGGAAGCCTTCAACAAATTAATCAAGACAACGTTGGCAGCAACAGTAGAGAAGGATCTCACATCATGGGACGAGCAGCTACCTTTCGCCACGCTCGCCCTAAACTGCTCGTATCATGCCTCGGTCGACAACACGCCGTACTTTTTATTCCATGGACGCGACGCTCCATTGCCACTGTCTGATATTCTGCAGCCCAGGATACTAAACTATGCTTTGGAGGAAGATTTTCCTCACGCCGCTTTTGCCAGGTTGCAAATTGCGTTCGAAAACGCGATGTCAGCAAGCCAAAATGCACATGACAAGAATGTGAGATATCAGCGCGTGAGAGATAAGGAACTTAGAGTCGGCGATTGCGTATTCCTACGGAATACAGCAGGAAGAAACAAAGCGATGGGTAAGTTCCGACCTAATTGGTTAGGCCCGTACAGGATTCAGGCCCTTCCAACACCGATGAACGTCGTAATACGACAAGTCCACGGCCGCCGGCATGAGATAACGGTGCACAGAAATAGACTTAAGCCCGCGTCATTTCTGCCAGAGGAGGCAGTAGTAATACAAGACGAGCGTCCTCGAAGCAATGGGAGCAGCGTCGAGCACGTCACCGGAGTACCTCACGAAGAGAGCGACTCGGAAAGCAGCGATGACGAAATCTACGTAACAAGGCCTGAAGCACCCTCACCCCTACCCACCCAGGCAGCTAGGCGTCCTTACGCTCTAAGATCGGCAGGTCCAGTAGAGGAGTAGAGGAGAAGACTACATAAGCAAAAGCCTATGTAACAAGTAGAGAGTAGATAAGCTTGCTAATCTAATTTCCTTTACAGAATAAACTAGCAAGTAAATAATAGATAAGCCCACTAATTTAATGTTCTTTTCCAGAATAACCTAGCGAATAAATAGTAGATAAGCTTACTAATCTAATCTTCTTTTTCAGAATAACCTAGCGAATAAGTAGTAGATAAGCTCACTAATCTAATTCCTTTACAGAATAGCTTAGCAACAACTAGGTTGGCAGAGAATTTTCTGAGTAGTTAACTGCTAGGTAGGTAATCTCTTGGGAATGCGATCAGCCACCACGAGCGACTGTGCTCAGAGCTTGTAGACCGGCGACGGATGAAGGTCATAAAATCGACAGAGGCATAAAGGAACTCAATCCGAGCCTGGAAAAGATGAGCTCAACCGCAGGAAGCAAGTGCGTTGCGCAGAAAGGAGGCTTGGGATACGAGTAGAGATTCAGCAGACGAAGAATTATAAGAGCGTACTGGGCAAATTATATCGTTGTTGGCTGCGCATTTTTGAATGACGAGAATAAAACTTAGATATAATGACTTCACATCGAAATAGGAATTTGATTGCTGGTCAATTGTTTGAGATGTGTAAGGATGGTGGTTGGCGCGTTGATGTTCAGTTGAATTGAACACTGAAGTGAAAACCTACTTTACATGAACTTTGGTAGCTCTAAATTAGAATAACTTAGTCATCCATTATCAAATGGTTACAATTATTCAAAATTTTGGGAGATGATATTAAAATACGATAAAAACTGCGATAAAAAATAAACTTGCTTAAACTTTTATTAGACTGGATTTTCAATTATATCAATGTTTGGCAATAAACTGACATATATGTGTAGTCGTCAAGTTCATATTCCTAAAATTTAGGTGGAACGAAGCCAATTGCCCCATCGCGACGTTTAATATTGGTTTTTAGCTCAAATTCATATATTTTTGTAGCCTATTCTGCTCATATCGCTGTAGTTCTACCGTAGAGATGGCGTAGGGTGGATACCTTAACGTGCACGCTACCTCCGACGAAGTACAAGATGCAATGAAAGAAAGCTGCTAGAGTTAGTCCGTCATGTAAGTAACCGACTTACTGAACACAAAATTGTGCTCAATTTCTGCGAGCTGCCGCCATTTCGCTGTGCAGTTTACTGCCTGAATGTTGAATGTTGCATCGTTTGGCCGTGAGTGATGAGACAAATGACGGCTGATGGTGGGGACGAATGTTAGTTAATAACTTTTGAACAGTTGCCGTGAACACAACGCCTGCAGACGCAGTAACTAGTAAAAAATTTAGTAAAACACATTTCAAACTGAACTATTGGTATTATATTTTTATTTTATCACTCTCAACAAAATATGGTTATTTAACTTCGAAAAACCTACGAGAGCAACTGTACTATTTTTCAGAGTGAGTTAGTTGGCTGTGTGTTTATTCGTGTTGTTAGTGAATGGGAGGAAGCTTTCGTGTTGACTTGTGTTCCGTTGTGGGAAATGTTGATGTCTTGACTGTTTTTTGTTGTTGTTGTTGTTGTTCTTGTTACTATTTTCACTTTCGTATTTCTATTATAATGTGTTGTTTTTTTTCATCTAGCTGTTGTTTAATATCATTTTTGACGTAACGATTTAACAATCACTATCATCAGTAGCAATGTACGCTAAATGGCCATGTAATTCCTTCCTTATAGTTGCCCTAGCCTACAACATAATATTTTGCATCGCGTTATAGGTCGTCCTGAGACCGGTGCATCTAAACAGGGGGCTGGTGATCCTAAGACGGTGTCGGGTCGGGATTTCTTGTGTTGTTATTCGTGTTGTTATCAGTATGGGAGAGCCCACCTAAGATACTGCTGCCTGTATAACGTGCTGTAATATCAGGCCGTGAGGCATTCAGAGACAGTCGAGAGCAGCCACCGCCGAGTTTGCGGCGTGTACCGTTCATTGTATTCCTTATATCTCAGCACATCACTCCAATAAAGTATCATCGCGATCTGAGTGTCACTCTACCTCCCCCTTCTTACACAAAAGATACTTAGACGATCCCTAGAACCGAACCTGTCTGTGAGACACTAGCTAGGACCTCAGGAAATAACATCCGTTATGAAACAGGGAACCCCCAAACCCAACAACAGGAAATTTGGCGTAGCGGATGTCCCGAACATGTGTTCATGTATTACAATGATACCAAAAATACAATGATAATAACTCTAATCATGATATAGAGAAATGACGAGCAATGAAAAGAGTACCAAAGTTACAAGATATAATTTCATTGCACAAATCAAATTTCCATAGTTATCCTTCAAAAACGTGGACCACCTGCTCAGCTTGTATGCTTAATTTTGATGTCCCATAACTTAAATTTACATGAATAGAGAATTAATTCCAAACAATAGCTTTTGATTCAATTTATTTGAACCATCATTGTTTGAGTCGTCGAATTAGGCATAAAAGATTTTCTCGAATTCAACTACGTCAACTTTAGGAAGTGAAATTTTGATCAGGTCCGTGAGGCGGGGCGCAAAGCGCGTTTAACCGTTAAAGTATAAATTTTGTGAGCCGATGTCGGCTAATCAAAAACCAGTTCACACGCGTTACAGCGAGCAGGGCTGCCAATGAGACTTTTACAAAGACCCAAGATCATGGGTCTAAAAAACCCAAGATCTAAAATTAAAACACAAGATTACCAAAATACAAAAAATACCAGGCGACATATCATTTTTAAAAAATTGCATGTCAAAAATTAGAACGTTTCGGGCCTAGACCCATCTTCAGCTAAACAATCTGAAATGACAATAGTGAAAACATTAATAAACTAGATCCATTATAGACTAAAACAATCTGAAATGACAATATTTAAGCCTAAACTAGAGAAACTGTTATCTCGACAGTGGCATACATGGGAATGAAAGAAAGTGACAGGAGGATGGGGAAAGGTTCTAACTAACTATGTGAAGAGGGTGAGCGCTCTGCATGTCATTAAGCTGAGGCTTTAATTTGTGGATGTAGAGGGACTCTAAAATTCTAAGTTTAACTGAATTACTGGAATAACCTAATATGGAAAAGTCTGATGCAGAAATTGATGAATTGCACTGAAACTCTGTGTGAGACCTAATTGAGGAATGGGAAGGATGGCAAAGGCGTGCACTTGTTCTATGACTTATTCCTGCATGTTCCGACCGCTTTACACGCAATGTGCGGCTCGTTGAGCCCACATATGCAGATGCACATTGTGCACAACTGTATTTATAAACAAGGCAGGAGCGGAGACATTCAGGAAGTTTGTCTTTAAAAATGAAAAAGTGACCCAATGGTGAACCTATTTACTAACAATACTTGAAAAGAAATTTGTGGAAAGAACGAAGACAGTAACATTAGTAATTCTTTTCTAAGGGTTTCAGATGATGATCCTATATAAGGGAAGGTTATAAACATTTTTTGTTTTTCTGCGGTAGAAACAGTTGGGCCGATATGGTATATATTATTGAGAAACCGATTTATATGATATTGAATTAGACGTAAGGGGTAGCCATTGGAGGAAAAAAAGCGTGTTAAAAATTCTAACTCATTATGCAAAAACTGGTAATTAGAACAAATTTTATACCCGCGGGACAGTAAGGTTTTTAAGCTATTTATTTTAAATTGAAAAGAGCAATGGCTAAAAAAGCTCGAACCTAATCCTGAAAAAGACGATTTACGAAAAACTGAAGTTTGGAGTATTCGACCCTGTCTTTTCAATAAAATATCTAAAAATGCTAATGAGTTTTCTTTTTCTCCTTCCATAGTAAAATTAATAGCTGGATGCTTGGAGTTCAGATAATTCAAAAATAGTTGGGCATGAGAAGCATGGCGAAATAGAAGAAAGCTGTCGTCAATATACCTCTGATAAAAAACCGGTCTAAACTCAGCTGGACAGTTATCTAACCATGATTTTTCATGGTAGCACATAAATATGTTTGCAAAGGTTGGACCCAGAGGCATGCCCATACCTAAACCCTCAAGCTGCTTGTAAAGTTGTCCGTCGAACAAAAAAAAGGAATTCAAAACACAAAGCTCTAATAATGTAGAAAATAATGATCTAGTCATACCAAGCACAGTTGTAACGCTACTAGTGAAAAGGTGATTGAGACAGATATCTATTGTTTCTCTAACTGGCACATTTGTGAACAAATTTTCAACGTCGAAAGAAGCCATGAAATATTCACCAGAATTTTCAAAATGAGAAATACGGTCAATGAAAGCATATGAACTCTCCACAGTCAAATTGCTAGTAGTAAAAGGTTTCAAAATCGGAATAACAAATTTAGAGAGTTGAAAGCTAGGAGCGTTATATGCGGCAAATATAGGGCGAAGTTGAAATTTGGTAGCAAAATCAGATTTATGGATTTTAGGTAGTCCATATAGTAAACCAGGGCCAGAACCTGTCACAAAAAGTGTCTTATAAATTTCATCGGAAATTTCAGATAGTTTTTTCAGTTTACGTAAAAAATTATTTACTTTGTCCTCTACTTTCAAAGCATACCGATGAATTGGTTCCGTGATGCGTTCAAATTTAGTACAATCGGATATGATGACCTTCATTTTTTCAAGATAAACAGACCTGTCAAGTAATACAACGCCTTTTCCTTTATCGGGCTTGCACACAATAATTTCCTTATTTTTACCTAGCTTCCTCAATTCAGAGATATCACCAGGTGTAATGACCGCTGAGAAAACTTTTGATGAATTAAAATTGAAATAAAACTTATTTTAGATGTTTTTAGATATTTTATTGAAAAGACAGGGTCGAATACTCCAAACTTCAGTTTTTCGTAAATCGTCCTTTTCAGGATTAGGTTCGAGCTTTTTTAGCCATTGCTCTTTTCAATTTAAAATAAATAGCTTAAAAACCTTACTGTCCCGCGGGTATAAAATTTGTTCTAATTACCAGTTTTTGCATAATGAGTTAGAATTTTCAACACGCTTTTTTTCCTCCAATGGCTACCCCTTACGTCTAATTCAATATCATATAAATCGGTTTCTCAATAATATATACCATATCAGCCCAACTGTTTCTACCGCAGAAAAACAAAAAATGTTTATAACCTTCCCTTATATAGGATCATCATCTGAAACCCTTAGAAAAGAATTACTAATGTTACTGTCTTCGTTCTTTCCACAAATTTCTTTTCAAGTATTGTTAGTAAATAGGTTCACCATTGGGTCACTTTTTCATTTATAAAGACAAACTTCCTGAATGTCTCCGCTCCTGCCTTGTTTATAAATACAGTTGTGCACAATGTGCATCTGCATATGTGGGCTCAAAGAGCCGCACATTGCGTGTAAGGCGGTCGGAACATGCAGGAATAAGTCATAGAACAAGTGCACGCCTTTGCCATCCTTCCCATTCCTCAATTAGGTCTCACACAGAGTTTCAGTGCAATTCATCAATTTCTGCATCAGACTTTTCCATATTAGGTTATTCCAGTAATTCAGTTAAACTTAGAATTTTAGAGTCCCTCTACATCCACAAATAAAACCTCAGCTTATGACATGCAGAGCGCTCACCCTCTTCACATAGTTAGTTAGAACCTTTCCCCATCCTCCTGTCACTTTCTTTCATTCTCATGTATGCCACTGTCGAGATAACAGTTTCTCTAGTTTAGGTTTAAATATTGTCATTTCAGATTGTTTTAGTCAATAATGGATCTAGTTTATTAATGTTTTCACTATTGTCATTTCAGATTGTTTAGCTGAAGATGGGTCTAGGCCCGAAACGTTCTAATTTTTGACATACAATTTTTTAAAAATGATATGCCGCCTGGTTTTTGCCCTTTCGTTTTTGTTAAAATTGCGTTGCACGCAGAACTTACCGACAAAATATACATGATATTTAAAGTGGTTTTTTTTCTTTCTGTGCGAACAAATTGCAACCATAGGGGGAAAAACATAGTAAATTAATATTACGAAGGATAAAATGCCAAACACTACCAACTAAAGCAGGTTTTTGCTATTTTAGCAATAAAAACTACAAGCATATTACTGTTAGAAAAAATACCCGTAGTTTCAAGCTCTTAAGCATTAAACAATGTTTCTACGTTATTGGAACACACGAGTTCGATGCGTCGAAGTTAATGGAGGCCATTTAGTTTCAACACCTGTAACACGACTAGTTTGTGGAATAAAAGGTAAGCATTAATTTATGGCTTGTTATTAATATCCTACAATACTGTAATATAGCGAGTAATGTAAGTTCTAGTTAGAGAGACCTAAAGATGGCAACGCTCGTGACGGCAAGATCATCAGCCAATTTCCGATTGGTGCTAGCTAGCTAAACAGTTCATGCTGACTGCAAGTGTGTATATAGATTATCCCGGACGGCTAAGTACTACCTCTAAGTTATTCTCTAACTACCTACTACTAATTCTATTCTACTCTTTTCTATATATTTCACGCTATCTCCGCTCTACTCTCACTGGCCACATGTCTGGTATTTGAGTATCTAAGTTGTAGGGTATCTAAGAGGTGAGTGAATTATTTACTAGTGATGTGTCATTGCATTGTCTATTTATGTCAGCACTATTACTGTGTTGTGTCTATGTGAAACCTATACTGTGCTCTAGTGTAGGATTACTAAATCTAAAACAAATACTTCTGACGAAAAGTTTCTAACAAATTGTACAAATGAGGCTTCTAAATTTAATGAAATAACTACTGTGGATGGCTTGGCGTAAATTTTCAACCGAAAATTAAATTGCAGACCTTTTCCTCAACTGTACAATGCTTGCTGGCTTTATTGCAAAAATAATAAAAACTGCTATAATGGGGTCGGAATTTTAGAGAGTAGAGATAACACTGGCGCCCATGTAGTATCCTACTTTAAGTTTTAAAGTTTCTTTAAGTCATTTGAACTCGAAAAGTAAGGAGTTTTTGGCAAATTATCATTCGTGAAAATCGAATTATTTTGAGTTTTCTTCAATAAGTTTAAATATGTTCTCACAAAAACACCTTGTATGGTACAAAAAATACGTATACTCACGTATAATTCTAATTACATGTATCATCAAATGTAGATTAAGTAACATTAAGAGTACATTGCCCTCAATCACTTATTTCCACTAGTGACATGGGTATTACAATACTCATGTCTGTGTATCATCTAAGTGCATGAAATTTAAGATATTTTAAACACCAATTATAGTACTTTTGTACCATCTCTATTAGAAATAAACTGTGTTTCTTTTTTCTCTATTTTACGTTTGCGAGATTAATATTTATTTTATCAAAAGAACTTCGATTCAGTGATGACAAAATTTAATAGTGATATTGTTAAAATGCAAAATGAAATAAGCCACCTTAATACGCTATTTGAAACAAAAGAAGCGGAACACAAAAAATTTCTCGAAGAAAAGAATGAGAAAATAGATAGCTTAACCTCCCGCCTCGACCAGTTGGAAAAAAATGATCAGCGCCGAGACATTGAAGACAAAAAATGTACTCTCGTCATTTCTGGAAGGGAAATACCGCAATCTCAGGCAGACGAAATCTGTAAGGATACAGTCTGCCAGCTCCTGAAGGACAAGATCAACATTGACCTCTCCGACACTGACATCACGTCAGCTACAAGAATGGGGAAAAAACCAGTAACTGGGAACGTAGATCAAAGAAACATTGCATTTGAACTAAAACATTATAACAAAAAACCTGAAATTCTCAACGCCTGCCGAGAAAAGAAACCAAAGTTCTTCTTCATAAATGAATACCTCATACCTTCACGAGCTTACGCCATGTACATTCTGAGGATGGCCAAAAGGAAATTCCCGGAAATAATTGGAATCCCAAGAACACAGGACGGAACCATCTTCATATTTAACCCCGGAAACCAAGATTCAAGACGCCGCGAGATCAACACGCCAGATGACCTCGAACAATACCTGATGCAACAACTAAATATGTCATCGAAGCAAGTCATGGGTGACTAGACTAGGTGATCCCCTAAATTAGATATGTCAGTTTTGTGTTAGTTCAACCTCAATTAGGTATCATGTCAGTTTACCCTAACTTGATGTAAGTTTAACCTGAATCTATACAAATGTATAACAGATGTGTTTGTAAACATATATGACAGCTGTGTGTGAAATTTTGAAACAACGCAATCAGCAATTATTTACCTCCCAATGTTACTGTAAATTTTTTCTTTTTTTTACCACTAAAGTTATTATTACGCGTAAACCATATTAACTGATTATAACATCGTCGTTATAATCTTTAAAACTTATTACCTGTTGTATGTGAACTTATAAAAACGCCCTCATGCAGCAATCTGTTTACACCAATGTTGTGATATTGAACTCCAATATTATTCGCTCATGGACAGAGTTTATGTGTACTCACGTAATCGCACTAGATTTTTTTTATACTCTATGCTCTCGTACTTCATAAGCTAGTTTTTTAGACAGGAATATCCCTTAAAGCTTGACTTTGTATTTCGTTTTTAAGCTCTATAGTACATACTTCTTACTGTTTACTAATTTTAAATGACTGATCACCCTGAGATATTCGAGGAAATCGACCCAGATCTCAATCATTTGAACAGAATATATCCAAACCTAAACGACTCTCAAGAGTGTAGGTATACTAATATATCAAAATTCAACGGAACTATACGAATAACTGACAGAGATTTCTCACTCTTGTGTTGGAACTGTAGGTCATTCTATCCAAAATTGGAGGAGATACAATGTACTCTTACTGAACTTAAATATAACCTAGACGTGATTAGCTTCACCGAAAGCTGGCTAGATGACTCGACTAAAGACATGATTCGATTTGAAAATTATCATTGTTACCATTCGCTAAGAAAAAACCAGCGGGGCGGAGGCATCAGCACATATATATCTAACCACATAAACTCAAGAACCATAACAAGTGCAACAATGAATCAGGATCATATAGAATCACTCTTCGTAGAACTGTCTAGAGATGGTAAACGCATTGTGCTTGGAACGGTGTATAGGCCTCCTACAGCCTGTCCTATATCCTTCCTGAATGAGCTGAATCGTATTATTTCTCAGTTCAACAGGCCCTTATACAATGACATAATAATATGCGGTGACTTCAATTATGATCTACTGAAACATGAAAGCTATGAACCAATCTCTAATTTCCTAACAACCTTTCAGTCTCAATCCTTCCTTGCGATTATTACAAAGCCTACACGAATAACCTCAGAGTGTGCTACGCTGCTTGACAATATCTTTATGACAGACCCAAGTGATTTTCTTGCTGGAATAATTACTTCTGACTTATCAGATCACTTCCCAGTTTTTCTTATTAAGAAAAATTTCTATATTGCTTGCACCAAGGCACGGGCTGAAACTTACTCATATCGTAAAATAAACGAATCAAACCTTGAAGAAATGCGCACCGTTCTAGAAAAATCAATGCCTACATTGCACATCTCTCAACAAAATAATAATGCTACGAGCATTGATGAAACAGTAGTTAAGTTGACTGAAACTATAATGACCGCATACAATCAGTGTTGCCCAATTGTAACTCGTACAGTTACCCCGAAAAATAAACAAAAGCCCTGGATTACTAGAGACATCGTGATAAATATAAAGAAACGTCAAGCGTACCTAGCCCTCCATTGCGAAGGGCGAATATCTTGAGAATCATATAACCGATTCAGAAACTATGTAACAAACCAGATAAGAACATCAAAAAAGAACTACTTTACGCTCAAGTTTACTCAATTCAAAACTGATGTTAAAAAGACTTGGCATCTCCTTAACTCTTGCTGTAAACCGAATAATGCCGATAAAAAGAAAATTGGATATGTTATTCAAGATTATGTAAAATACCATGAGAAGAAAGAAATTGCTAATCTCTTTAACAACTTCTTCGTAAACGTAGGGAAAACTATAACTGATGGTATTCCAGGTGAACCTACTGATCACCTGGAATTTATGGATCATATTCGAGAACCCAACTCCTTTTTCTTTACGCCTACAAACTCCTCCGATGTAATTACGTGCATAAACAACATGAAAAATAAATCGAGTGGGTTACAAACGTTTCCGACTAAAGTACTTAAAGTGCTTGCTGACATTGTAGCCCCGCTGATATCAAATATTATTAACCAGTCTCTCTTACTAGGCACTTTCCCGAACTCCCTCAAAGTTGCTAGAGTAACCCCTATCTTTAAAAGTGGTGAAAAAACCTGTGTAAACAATTGTCGACCTATCTCCGTACTACCAATTATTAGCAAAGTATTCGAAAAGATTGTGTATAAAAAAGTGTACTCCTATTTTGAACAAAAATCATTACTTTACGATGAACAATACGGCATTCGCTCTAAAAAATCAACAACACAGGCTATATGAAATAATTTACAATTCCTCTATTCTAATATAGATGAAGGAAAGCCTGTCTTCTCTGCATTTCTTGACTTTCGAAAAGCATTCGATTGTGTGGACCATAAAATACTACTCTCGAAACTACACTGTTATGGCATTCTAGGGATTGCGCATGATTGGTTCAAATCATACCTAACGAATCGGAAGCATTACGTTGTCATTGACGACGCAAAATCAGACCCACAGATAATTAGCCATGGAGTTCCACAAGGATCTGTTCTTGGGCCTCTCCTGTTTTTGATTTTTATCAATGGTATTGTAAAATCTACATCATTCTTCAAATTCATACTTTTTGCCGATGACAGTACGCTTTCTGCGGTCCTTCCGAACCAAAATCCTGCTATGATTGTGGAGAGTATAAATAATGAACTTCATAAGGTTTCATCGTGGCTCAAAGCTAATAAAATAAGCCTTAATATTGATAAAACAAATTATATTACATTCTCATACAAGAAAGATGTATCTCTCCCATGCATTAAAATTGGCAAAGGTGAAATCGAAGAAACCAACTCATGTAAGTTTCTGGGCATCATAATAGATAAACATCTAACCTTCAAACAGCACATCACTCATATTAGTTATAAATTATCAGAATCCGTCGGAATCCTAAATAAAGTTAAAAATTTTCTGCCTGAAACAGCTTTACAAATGCTCTACCGAACGCTCATTTATCCATACTTGCAATACGGAATAGAAGCATGGCACGGAACTGATAAAAATAAAACCAACAAAATTTTTACTCTGCAGAAAAGAGTTGTCAGAGTGTTAAAAAAACCTAGAATATGATGTTCACACAAATGATTCTTTCAAAAATTTACAAATACTTAAGCTTTCGGATCTCTACAAAATCTCCATCTGTAATTTCATTTACAAAACATTAAGAAATGATGGCGACAATAGCCTAAGACAATTATTGACTGCGCAAACTGGTCATCACGACCATTTAACCCGAAATAGAAGTAAATTCATGCTTCCTTATTATTCAAAGGCCCGGTCGCAACACAGTATACTCTTCGTTGGAACCAAAACTTGGAACTCTATACCTGCGGAGATCCGTATATATATGTAATTCGTACAAAGTATTCAAAAGACATCTTGAGTCTCACTTCCTATCAGAATACTAGTCGTGTAAGATCACCATGTCAAATCTTGCCTCCTACATGTAACTAATGATAATGTAATAATGTAACTTGCTTTGGGTAACATAACCGATCTTCAGTCTGCTCTTGAACCGTTTTATCGAACATACTGTTAAATATAGCCGATTTGACCTATATTGTAAAATAATGCGTAAAATATCGACTTAATTATCTCAATGATCAGTCTAATGTGAAACTAGGTTAAGTGAACTAGGTTAAACATTATTGTATACCTTAGAATAACGTGATGATAGGATGCCCTAGAAGTCGCTGAACTTGTTCGGGCCCACAGGGCCCACAATTTGCTATACGCAAATTTGACCATTGTACTAGACTTAAGAAACATTCTACCTCTGTATCACATGTGGTAAATAAATTGTTTAATTTGTTTAAAAATTGTTTAAATTGTTCAAAAGCTGTACCATCTAGAATTATCTAGGTAAGTTTTGTTCGCTTCATCGACAGATTTTCGGCAATTTTACTATCAGGAAATGGAAGCTCACAGACCTCAATGTTTGCAAAATGTAGATTATGTGCTACGAAATAGACTGCAACCTAATCTCACTCCTCGCTATTTGTTGGCTTTCAGTTGTTCTCTTTTTTAAGATATTGAGTGATACTCGTGCTTCTTTCAACAACAGCTTATTTTTTCATGACTAAAAGAAACTTTATATTTCAACGACCTAGACTCATTTTTATTTTTTAGTGTCACTTTGCATGCCTTGCAGTAGGTAACTGAGTCTTCGTCGTTGCAGTCAAGCTCAAACCACTTTTTTTTATTTCGTTTCACTGACCCATTCTTCCTTGAAGCACAGAGCATTCCATTTGCTCTTCTTTGCTGGCATAATTTATTCAGTCACTTTTTTAATTTGAATGAACAGAGTTCATTAGAAGATAATCCCTTCAAATTTGAGTTTAATCGAAAAATGCAGATTTTCAAATCAAACCTTCGACGAAAATCACATAGCAAATGCAATAACGCGACTGGCACACGCCACACACACTCTAACCAGTTTTTTTTTTGACACAGTGGTGTGCGCTCAGCAGATTGTGATTTGTGACAGGTCACGGTTATGGTACGAGTTCATACGCTAAGTGCTCTTACAGGTTGTGACAGGCATGCAACACATTTCTATCGCATAACGAAACCTTTAAGCGCAATAAAAAGAAGGCATTTGTACGCAATAATTTGAATTTGAGAAATTTCTATGCACCATGATTGAAGTATGAGGCTCAAAACCCAAGATTATCAACATATTCGAAAACAAAACCCAAAAACCCAAGGTACATCGTAAAAACCCAAGATCTTGGGTTAAAACCAAAGCATTGGCAGCCCTGACAGCGAGGGGGGAGTGTAGCGTGTGTTGATGTGTCCTGGACTGGTGGTGTTGTTGTCTGCCACTAGTTACTGCGTCTGCAGGTGTTGTTGTCTGCCACTAGTTACAGCATCTGCAGGTGTTGTTATCTGCCACTAGTTACTGCGTCTGGAGGTGTTGTCTGTCACTAGTTACTGTGTCTGCAGGTGTTGTTGTCTGCCACTAGTTACTGCGTCTGCAGGTGTTGTCTGCCACTAGCTACTGCGTCTGCAGGTGTTGTCTGCCACTAGTTACTGCGTCTGCAGGTGTTGTCTGCCACTAGTTACTGCGTCTGCAGGTTTCGTCTGCCACTAATTACTGCGTCTGCAGGTGTTGTTGTCTGCCACTAGTTACTGCGTTTGCAGGAGGTGTTATCTGCCAGTAGTAAGGGGAAAGAGCTTGCCAGCCCAATTTAGGATTTATGGAGGATTTCAGCAATTAAAGAACGATCTTGAAAAGCCTCAAAGCCTCATCCATGATTTTCGGAGGGTTACAGCCATTAAAGAACGATCTTGTGAAGCCTCATAATCCATGATTTTACGAATTAACTGGAGAAGTATATAAAAAATATTCTTATTTTGCACAATTATTTCAATACTTAAAATGTTACGATGAAGAAAAAGTGATTTGCTACTGAAATTTTAAAAGAAGTGTATAATTTCAATAAAACGTTTAGGTATCCCCTCAAAATCTTCTCGTTTTCTTCAAAACTATAGAAAATTTATTAGAAGAAACTAATGTATACAAATATAGGATGGGAATCTTTTGCTGAATATTTAGGTTTAAAAGATTATCAAGGGTATAATGAGTGTATGCTTTTAAGCATGTCAAATAATCTTTAAAATATAGTTATGAATTCTTATCAAGTTTCACGTTTGTGCCGTACATCATAACGCAATCTCCTTTCAAATTGTAAAACATGATGCAACCTTCTTAAATACTTTCCGGTTGTAAAACATGATGCAGTCTTCTTAAATACTTTCCGGTTGTAAAACATGATGCAATCTTCTTAGATACTTTCCAGCTGTAAAACATGATGCAACCTTCTTATATACTTTCCAGCTGTAAAACATGATGCAATCTCCTTTCCGATTGTAAAACATGATGCAACCTTCTTGAAAACTTTTCGATGGTAAAACATGATGCAACCCCCTTTAAATACTTTCCGGTTGTAAAACATGATGAAATATTCTCAAATACTTTCCGGTCACAAAACATGATGCAAGATTTAACACCCCCAATTGCTCGTCATGATTGAATTTTTGTGATAAGGAGCAAAAATTTCCGGGTTCACTTCAGATGCTTTCTCGCCTGAGTACTTAAAGGAGGTGCTACTACTGAACTCACACTTTTCAAATTAGTTGAACTTTTATTGTATTAAAAATGGTAAATGATAAATCATCAGATGTATATAGATTATATAACAACGAAAAAACACGACAAAATAAAAACTCGAAAAAACCCACAAAGAAAGTATTGACTTCATTTGATCTTGAAAAAAATAAAATACCCTCAGATAAGTATCTTATAAAAATGAATAAACCATTCAATGTATTCTGTAATATCTGTAATGTATCTATTAAAAACTTTAACAAACATGAAAAGACACTGACACATATGAAAAACACTAATAATATTTTAATATCTAATAAATTCTTCACTCAACATAAAAACTCGAAAATACACACAAAGAAAGTATTGACTTCATCTGATCCTGAAAAAAATAAAATACCCTCAGATAAGAATCTTATAAAAATGAATAAACCATTCAATGTATTTTGTAATATCTGTAATGTATCTATTAAAAACTTTAACAAACATGAAAAGACACTGACACATATGAAAAACACTAATAATATGTTAATATCTAATAAATTCTTCACTCAACGTAAAAACAAGTTAAAAAAATATTGTGACATATGTAAAAAACACCTGACAAATATCTATAGTCATAGAAAATCATTGAAACATTTCCGGAATGTTTATGGATGTAAATTTAGAAAAGTTACTAGAGCAATAAATGGAATGAGCTCACAGTATGATTACGGAGATATATCAATCAAGGATTATGAGGTATTTCTCAGAAACTTCACACCTGAAATTGAAAAAGTAATAAAAAATCAAGCATTTAACAATCTCAAGTTACAGCTTAATTTAAAAGTGCAATTTTATAAATTAAAATTAGAAAATGAGAAGCATCGCTGCCAAGCGTATTTCAATTCTGGTAAGTTTGTGACGGCATCAAAAGGATACATAGAAATTGCAAATTTACAGAAAGAGGTTGTTAATAAAATCGATGAATTCACAAGAAATTCATCTGGTTGGATAGTTGAACAATTATTAGAGTTCAGTTTGAAAATCGTTGAATACAAACCGATTACAGGGTCAAGCTATATTGAATTACCTGAGAAGTTTCGAAATCCCAATTATAAATTAATAAATATACAAAACACTGACAACGAATGCTTCAAATGGTGTATCGCGAGATATTTCTGTCTAGATGAAAAAAACGGTCATCGAATTTCTAAAAGACTAAAAGCTGAAGCCGAAAAACTTAATTTTTCTGATATGAGGTTCCCCGTAGAACTAAAAAGTATAACCAAATTCGAAAAAAATAATAACATTTTCGTTAACGTATATAGTTTTAATTATAATAATGAATTGTGTCCACTCAGAATATCAACATCAAAGAATAAAGATGTGGTATCATTACTATTCATTAGAGATACAAACACGACTCACTATGTTCTCATGAAATCATTAAGTCCTTTTTGTAAAACCAGTAACCATTACACAAAACATGTATGTCCGTATTGTTTATCAGTTTTTAGAAGATCAGATATTCTAGATAAACATAAAGACGATTGCTCAGTTCACACTCCAACAAAGTATGTTCTTGAGGGAGGTAAATAGAAATTTAAACATTACCAAAAAACAATTAGACATCCTTTCACAATTTATGCTGACTTTGAATCAACATTGACAAAAATAGATACGTGTCAACTAAATCAAAACTCAAGTTACACCATGAACATTCAGAAGCACAATCCTAATTCATTCTGTTGCTATACAAAATGTGAAGCAGATGAATATTCTCGCTTAGAAATATATAATGGTGAAGATGCTTCCCAAAAGTTTGTAGAATATTTAGAAAAAGAGACCAAGAGAATTTATAGTCTGTTGAAAATGAATATGAAAATGTATTTACCATCAGATGAATTCGAAAAATATTAAGAAGCCACAAGATGCTATGTATGTGGCGGAGAATTTACGGAAGATAACTATAAAGTTAGAGACCACAATCATTTGACAGGTCATTATAGAGGTCCAGCTCATTTAAAATGTAATTTAAAAATTAGGAATCCTAATTTTATACCTGTGTTTCTACACAATCTGTCTAATTACGATGCTCATTTGTTTGTGAAAGACTTGGGAAATATATCCGGAAAGTTGAACGTTATTCCACAAACAGATGAAGAATATATTAGTTTTACACAAACCATAAAAGTAGATTATTATGTATGTAAACATACAGGAAAAATTAAAGATATCACTAGAGACTTACGGTTTTTAGACAGCTACAGGTTTTTACCTTCGTCTCTGGATAAACTATCAAAGAATTTATCTGAGCACAAAGAATTGTCGAAGTTCTTTCTCAATGAACAACAATTAGAGTTGATCAACAAAAAAGGTATTTATCCGTATGAATATGTAAATAGTTATGAAAAAATGAACGTTAATAGTTTACCAGCTAAAAGTGAATTCTACAGTAGATTAAATAATAGAAATATTTCAGAAGTTGAATATCAGCATGCACTCAAAGTGTGGAGAGCTTTTAATTGTAGAACATTCAAAGATTACCATAATTTATATCTAAAAGTGGATACATTATTATTAGCAGAAGTATTTGAAGAATTTAGACTAACATGCATGAAAACTTATTCTCTAGATCCAGCACATTATTTTACGGCTCCAGGATTGTCTTTCGATGCTCTACTGGAACATACAAAAATAGAATTGGACTTGTTTGAAGATCCTGATATGCTCCTATTCATTGAAAAAGGAATAAGAGGTGGGATTTCTACAATATCAACACGATATGCAAAAGCAAACAATCCATATATTCCAGAAACATTCGATAAAGGAAAACCAAATAGTTTTATCACATACATAGATGCTAATAATCTTTACGGCTGGGCTATGTGTCGATCATTACCTACTGGTAACTTTAAATGGAAAGATCCAAAGTCGAAACTCAAAGCAGATAAAGGTTATATATTAGAAGTTGATTTAAGTTATCCAAAAGACTTACATGCTCTACATAATGATTTACCATTAGCTCCAGAAAATATCAAAGTAAACGATGTAAATAAATTAGTTCCCCATCTTGGAAAACGAGAAAAATATGTTGTACATCTTAAATCTCTAACACAATATCTAGATCTAGGATTGAAGTTGGAGAAAATTCACAGAATATTAGAGTTTGATGAAAGTCCATGGATGAAATCATATATTGATATCAACACAAAAATGCGCCAGCAAGCTAAATATGAATTTGAAAAAGACTTCTACAAGCTGATGAACAATTCAGTATTTGGTAAAACAATGGAAAATATTAGAAATAGAGTAGATGTGTGTTTGGTAAAGTCAGAGAAAGAATTAATTAAATTAGCAAATGAACCAAACTTTACCAGTTTTAAAATATTCTCAGAAAATTTGATAGCATGTCATATGCAAAAACAAAGACTGAAATTTGATAAACCAATCTACGTAGGGTTATCTGTATTAGATATAAGTAAAACATTAATGTATGATTTCCATTATAATCATATTAAAAAGAAATATGGTAATAAGGCAAAGTTGTTGTTTACAGATACAGATTCATTATGTTATGATATCGAAACAAAAGATTTGTACAAAGATATGGAAAGAAATAAAGACTTGTATGATACATCAAACTATTCTAAAGAACACTTCCTATATTCAACTAAAAATATGAAAGTGATTGGGAAAATGAAAGACGAAACGTGTGGAATACCAATTGAAGAATTCGTTGGTCTCAGAGCAAAACTATATTGTTACAAGACGAAAAATTCCGTGAGTAAGAAAGCAAAAGGGGTAAGTAAGAACATAACTGAGCACAATATCACAATGGATGAATATAAAAGAGCATTGAATAATGAAACAATATACAAAACGATGTATAATATCCAAAGTGTTGACCACGAATTATATACTAAAGAAATAAATATGGTTGCATTAAATGGTAATGATGATAAGCGACATATATTACCAGATGGTATCAACACACTAGCACTAAATCACTATAAAATATATTAATTAAATAAAGTATAAAAAATGATTATCTACAACAATAATGACTTCTATAACCAAGATTTATTATCTAATGAAAATGAACAGTATTTGAGTGATTTGAAATCAATAGTTAATGAAGAAAAAACTGGGAAGGGTATTGTAAATACATTGCTTAGAAAACTTGCATTACCTGAAATGCATTTGAAATTACCATCTAATATTCAATCTGAACAAGTCCCGAACGGTTCATTCAACAATAAACATACCTACTCATTTTGCGGTCCAGGAACTAAGGTGCAGAAGCGAATTCAAGAAGGTTATCGAGGAGTTAACTCACTCGATCAGGCTTGTAAGAATCATGACATATTTTATTCACAACATCCAAAAACGAAAGACAGAAATTATGCTGATGATATTCTAGCAAAAAGAGCCGCTGAAATTGCAACTGATCCAAATGAATCAGAATACGTTCGACAAGATGCTAAATTAGTTAACGCAATTATGGCAGGTAAGAGTTGGTCAGGAATGGGCCTCTCGTCGACAAAAAACTATCAAACACGCTCACTGATGTGAGCGATAAAATCTTGAATGACTTATATTATAATCCAAAGACTGGTTACACTTGAATGAATCAACTTGTTAAAAAATCCGGCTTATCTTCAACCCTTGCACGAAATTGGTTAGAAACTCAAAAAACTCACACTCTACATAAACCAATAAAACATAATTTCAAAACGAGAAGAGTGAAGGTATCAAAAATTGATGATCAATGGCAAGCTGATTTGGTTGACATGCAAAACTATAAAGATCAAGGAAAAAACTACATTTTAACAGTAATTGACATTTTCAGTAAATATGCATGGGCGATTCCAATAAGTAAGAAGACAGGTGAAGAAATCAAAACTTCATTTCAAAAACTATTTAAAATACGAATTCCTTCTAAAGTTCAGACAGATAAAGGATTAGAGTTTACAAATAAATCCACTCAAGAACTATTCAAGAAACATAACATTCAGTGGTTTAGTTCAGAAAATGAAACCAAAGCTCAAGTTGTGGAACGCTTCAACAGGACGTTAAAAACTAAAATGTGGAAATATTTTACACACATGAAAACTAAAAAATGGGTGAATATTTTACAAGATTAAATGCAAAATTACAATAATAGCTATCATAGAACAATTAAAATGACACCTAACCAAGCATCACTGGAAAAGAACAGTAAAAAGGTTTATGATAACTTATTCCCTCCAACCGAACCAACTTTCACATCACCGAAACTCAAAATTGGGGATAGAGTAAGAATAAGCAAGAAACGAAAGGACTTTCGGAAGGGTTATTTGCCAAATTTCACTAATGAGTTATTCATTGTATCCGAAATACTGTCTACTGAACCAATTACTTATAGATTAAAAGATATGGATGGTGAAGAAATAAAAGGAATTTTTTATGAACAAGAACTATCAAAATATACTAGTGATGTTTATGCAATTGAGAAAATTCTCAAGAAGAGTAAAGGAAAACTTCTGGTCAAGTGGAAAGGTTATGATGAACCTTCATGGATCTCAGCAACTGAACTTAAATGTCAGTTCAGAGTGAACTTATATTAAGTTAAAGTCTTTTTGAATTTTTCTCTTTAAAAAAGGGCGTTGATTGATATCAAAACTAAATCAGATTTACTAAACTTAACAAAGAGTTTGAAAAAGCAATTCACAACTGATAAAATACTCGAACAAGATTTATACCATGATGTCAAAAAAGTTTACAAACCATTGATTGAACCTTTATCTAAAATTGTTGACGAAACTAAACTAACTAGGTTGGCACTAAAAGATATACCTCATGAAAAACTTGAATCCATCCAAGGAAAACCTGTTGAGAAACTAGCTTTGCCATCTTCTGAATCCAACACTGTAGTTGGGCCTATCGCATTGGATTTCTTGCGTTTTGCATGGAAACCTGGAAATGAGTATGACAAAGCTTATGGCATTCGTTGGGATGGAAGTAAAGTTATGCTAGGAAATAAAATGGTAGATATTTTGGGTAATGATTTGAAAATTGGAGATAGAATATACGAAGGCACAACTGGATTATGGGAATTATTAACAAAGCAAAATCCTATTGATTTTAGGGATGAAGAAAAAATAATTATTATCAAATGTTGTATTCAACTGATGCTTATTTGAAGGAAGACGGTACCGTAAAAGCAAATAGGGGTGAGAAATATTCTAAATTTATCAAACCCCTCTATCGTTTAGTTCAACGAAAAAAAGCTCAAGCTGCAGTTGAAACAATTAGATCAGCAAGTCCATCAAGTCGTGAATCAAGTCGTGAATCAAGCCCTGAACCAAGTCCTTTAGGAAACCCAAGAATAGTAGAATCCTCAATTTCGAGTCGATACAAAATTCCTTCAACAAGTCAAAGACCAATTTTCGACCCGTCACTAAGGTCTACTTTTAGACCAACTCCTTCTCCTACATCTTCTCCTATACCTCCTCGTCATCCTCACAGAGAGGATTCAGACGTTTCAGGATCAGGTTTTATTGTATTGCCATCTAACATCAATGATCTTGTAAAAAGACACCAGTTATTGTTCGGTTCGTTTACCGCTGGAAATACAGGAGTTTTTAATGAACTGCAAATACTTACGCATGAACTTTTAAAACAAGGTCTATTAAATACTGCTGAAGTAAAGGTGTTTGATGATTTATTGTTTAAAAAATGGAATCTCAAAGCATTGTAATTAGTGAAAGAAAAAGTGACATAAGTATAAACTTTAGTCCAGCAATAGAATTGAACAAAAATAAATTTCACGAAATGGCACTGGTTGGGTTAGACATGTATCATTCTATTCCTAACATTGATGAAAATAATAATAAATTTTATTATGAATTAAATGGTGTTGAAAATGTAATTACACTTCCAACAGGATGTTATGAAATAGAAAGTATAAACGAATTCATTCAAAAAACATTGGCAGGCTTTATTGAAATCAAAGCAAATACTAATACTTTGAAATGCGTCATAGTTCTCCATTCATCTACGTTAAAAGTATTTTTCAATAAAGAAAAATCTTTAAATACAATGTTGGGATTTGGAGAAATTATCTTAGAAGGTGTTGGAGAACATGAAAGTTTAAATATAGTGAACATAATGTCTGTTAACACAATACTCGTTCATTGTAGCGCAATTAACGGCTCATACCTCAACGGTTCTTTGCATAATATTTTATATTCCTTTTTCCCAAACGTCCCACCAGGATATAAAATTGTAGAAAATCCAAATAAACCAATTTATCTATCGATATATCAACCTTTACTCTATGATTTGAGAATTTGGCTTACTGATCAAAATGGACATACTCTGAATACTAGAGGTGAAGAAGTAACTGTTCGATTACACCTAAGATCTAGAAATTAAGATAACTTGATAAAATTATCTTTAAAAAATGAATTCTTTAAGATGGAATGAAAACATTAAAGTTGATGAATCAATTGAAAAAATTGAAACGCATAACTATGAACCACAAATAGGTACTGATCTGAATCGTGAACATAACGATATCAAGATCATTATCCAGAATCAAGATCAGTTCGTATTACCTAGTAAAAGTTTTATATATATAGAAGGAGCTTTGAATAAAGAAGATGGAAGTGATTATAATTTTAAAGATGAAAAAATAACAATAATCAACAATGGATTAATGCATTTGTTTGATAGAGTTTCTTACAGAATTGGAGATGAAGAAATTGAAGGTTATAGTTACCCTGGAATTACAACAACTCTAAAAGGATTAGTTAGCTATCCCCGAAATGTTAAAGAAAACATGATATTTTTCTGGAGCGTCGATACTAAGAAGAATGAAAAATCAAACGAAGGATTTAGCGATCGAAATGACTACTTAAGTTCAGCTAATGGGAAATTCAGCGCTGCTATCCCACTTGAACATGTGTTTGGATTTTGTGAAAATTATAAGAAGGTAATTTATGGAGTGAAACATGCTCTGACTTTAAGAAGAGGTGATAATTCTAATGCTATATTCAAATCAGATGAGAAAGATGCAAACCAGCAAGATAAAGTAGTTGATGGTAAAATTACTATTACAAAATTAATTTGGAAAATGCCAGCTTACAAACTGTCTGATGAGTATAAAATAAAGCTATATCGTCAAATTAAGGATAAAATAACATTACCTATTCCATATCTGAATAGACAATTGGAACAAACAATTGTAAACTCTCAACAGAAATTCTTAGATTGGACTTTAACTCCAAATTCAGGATCTCAAAGACCTCGATACATAATTTTGGCATTCCAAACTAAGAAAGCTAATTCACAAGCTGTAAACAATGCAATTTTCGATCATTGTTACTTGACGAATGCATATGTTCAGCTGAATAATGAACGATACCCTGATCACAATTTACAGATTGATTTCGATTCTAACAATTATGCTACAGCTTATAAGATGTTAATAGATTATGTACCTAATGAAAATTGTGCTATCGAATATAGACACTTTAAATATTTGTATCCCATCTATGTGTTTGATATCAGCAGACAAAATGAACGCATCAAGGAAACTACAATTGATATTAAAATTAAAGCAGAATTTAAAACTAATATTCCTGATGATACACATGCATATGCACTGATTCTATCTGACAGAGTAATTCGATTGCAATCTGACGGTGATAAAATGAGTTTAAACTACTAAAAATTAAAATATATTCACATAATAATGTTTAAAAATGTATTGTGTAAAGTGTAAGAAGAAAACTGATACTGATAATCCTCAATATTTAATTACAAAGAACAATAAGATACTTGTCAAAGGTATGTGTATTATTTGTAAAAAGACAAAGACTTCTTTCGTTTCTAAAGATACTGCGACGAAAGGTGGTTTTATATTTACAATTCCAGCTTTATTAGCTGGCCTTGGGGCTGCTGGCTCTTTGGCTGGAGGTGCTGCTGCAATAGCATCCGCAGTCAATAAGAAAAAAGCTGATGATAAACTCTTGTCAGAAACTAAAAGGCACAATGAAGCAATGGAAAGTAAAATAGGTTCAGGTATACGGATAACTCCGAGAAAAAAAAAACTTGTGGAAAGGGTCTCTACTTGAAACCACCAAAGAAGTAATACCTAACCAACCATTATCTAAACATGATTTGGAATACTACATAAATATGTTGAAAATTCCGAATTTTCGAGGTATTTACATGAGAGATACTTTACCTAGACACCCTCTAGAAACGGAATGCGGAATCCTAAACTTAGACACTGAAAAAGGATTAGGAACGCATTGGATTTGTTGGTATAAGAAAGATAACATATGTTATTACTTTGACAGTTATGGTTTGATTTATCCAATTGAATTTAAAGACTACTTTACAGATTGTGTTGATATAATTTTCTCTACTTACAAAATCCAGAAAATAGGTGATGTAATTTGTTGGACATTTATGTCTAGAAATGCTGAAGCGTTTAGAAAATGAAAGCTTTCATGCAATTCTTTTAGATCTATATAAAACCTAGACTAGTTTTTAGAAAATAAACTACAGTTAATTTTTTTTCTTTAAAAAATGTCTTGTGGAAATATTTATGCAGCAAAGTTGGTCTTTTTACCTTCCTGTAAAGAAAATCATGAACATGAAAATAGTGAAAATAATTCTGAAGGACTTTTGCAGAATGTAGAGCAAATAAAAAGTTTACTTGAAGATTCTAATATAGAGTCATTGAAAGACACAATTGAAGCTCTCAAAAATGAAAGATCTGAATTGGAATCAATTATAAACGAGTATGATGAGAAATATGTAACTCTGAAAACAGATATACAAGTGAAATTTTCTGATGTAGACTCAATCATTAAATTCTTAGAGACGTTAATTTATGATTTATCTGAAAAGTTCGTTGCTCTCGAACCAAAAATTTTTTCAAATGATGAACGACTATCAAGCATAGACTCAACATTGATGAAGAAAATTGATGAAATTGATGCTAAATTTGAAAACATTGATTCAAACATAATCAACCTAACAGACGTAAAAATTCCAGAGATTGAGGACAAATTGAAGAGTCTAGAGTCAGGTATTGAAACTAGAATCGATGAAAAGCTCTTAGTTAAAGAGTCGGCATTAACCGATCAGATTAAAGGAGTTGAAGCTAAATTTGAGCTTGTGGACTCTAAGATAACCAATTTGATTGATGTTAAAATTCCTGAGATTCAAGAGAATTTCAAGAATCAAGAGTCAGTTATAGAAAATCAAATGGATGAAAAACTGAAGACTTTAGAAACTAAAATTAATGATCAAATTGATTCAAAGAACTTATTAATAAGTAATAAAGTTGAAGAACAAGAAATTAGTATAATTAATGTTGTGAATGAAAAAGAAATGAGCTTGCAGACATCACTTAATGATCAAATTGAAGAAAAGCTGAAGAGTTTAGAATCAACACTGAACAATACTGTTGAAGAAAAAGTAAAAGCTTAGAGGCACATCTAACTGAATTAAGTGATAGAAACCTTTTTGTTATGGAAAGAACTGTAGCATTAGCACCTTCGTTTGTTGAAGTTGACAATAAGCTGAAAAATTTAGAGTCAACCATAACCTCATCCAGCGAAGAAAAATTCAATGGTCTTAACAAAATTATAATGGAATTACGAGCAGAGTCAGTCCCATTAAGAAAAATAGAAGAACTAGCTAAAAACTTGAGTGATGTAGAAAGTCTTTTCCAGGAGTTTTCAAGAGACATTATTTCAAATCAGAATGAAATCAGTCAGTTCAAATTAATGCTCCAGAATGAAACTGATAAAAATGTAAAATTAAACCAGGAAGTGGAAAGTTTGAGTGACCGAGTGAACAATTTGATATCAATGAGAGTTAGAGAAAATTTAGAGAATTGAAAATTCTATGTATAAAAAATGATTGGCGTAAATATTTTTGGACAACAAGGAAAAAAATCATTTTTATCTTCACAACCAGGACCTCCTGGAATAGGTTTTAAATATCTTGATGAAGATCGAAATTTCGATTCAAATAATAGAAGACTTGCAAATATTTCTTTTCCAATCGAAGAATTTGACGCTACGAACAAAAAATACGTTGACGAAGTTTTGGAAAATTTGAGGCTTCATCTCAGAAAATATATAGAGGTAAGAGAAAATCTTATCAATAAAAATTATCAGTTCAGAAGTGATTCTATCCAAGCATCTATAGATGAGAATACTACAAGTTTTCAAGAAAAACTCAGGGAAATTTTAACAAATCTCGATGAACATAGTAGAATATCTGAGGAAAAAATAGAGGTGATTCGAACAGGTACTTTAGAACATACAGACTTTTTGAAAAATGAGATAAAGAGGTTGGAAGAAGAGGTAATAAAAAGTGTGAAATTAGACTTCGCAAATCTCGAGAGAGTATTCAACGACATGAGTTCATACATTGAAACTTTTAGAAATAATCTTCATGAACAGGATAGAGAAACAATCATAAATACAAATGACATAGAAAAATTGAAACAGTCATCGCAAAAACTGGAGGATGACAGTGCTGATATTAAAAACAGATTAATATCGTTAGAGAATACTTTGAGACGAGAAACCGTTGAACCGCTGAACTGAAAAAAACATGTTTTTTAATAGATGAACTTAATGAAAAAGAAAAATACATTGAAGAATTAAACTTAATAAAATGGAAGATATTATTACAGATATTCAAAGAGAAGTTGTTCTCAATACTGCAAAAATAAATCAATTGCAATTAGATGTTGATCAAATTCAAAATGATGTCGAATTAAATAGGGAAGTTATAACTCAATTAGAGTCAGATATCATTCATCTTGAAACATTAATCAGTAACGATTCATATGACACCAAAGGTAGCTTTTTCTCTCGTAATTGCCCAACGAGACAACCAATAAGAAAGAAAAATACATTGAAGAATTGAACTTAATGAAGTAGCAAATTTAAAAAAAAAAACAATGTTTAAAATTGCTACAAACAGAAAATAAATATTGTAAAATCAGTTGTAGTTTATTAGTTATATAAAATGGTGTATATGTGGAAAGACAGTAAAAGAAATAATCAAAAGAATCATTTTATTTTTCCTTCACCTTCTTTACGGTGTGTAATAGTCGGTAGATCGAATTGTGGTAAAACCTGTTTATTGATCAGACTTCTTCTTGAGGAATATATCGATTTTACCAACCTGTTTCTTTATAGTAAATCGACAAAACAAGCAGAATATAAACTACTTAAAAATGCTTTTTTAAAAGGTTATAAACAGTCTGAAATTATTGAGCTTTTTAAAATCGGTAGTGGAAATATTGATACATTTCTCGAAGGCTTAGCTGTAAAACGCAGCTCAAAGGTAATCGTTAAATATTTTGAAGATATCACTTCTATTCCTGATCCTAGTGAAGTGGATGCTAAGAAAAAAAATTTGTTTATATTCGATGACATCGCAACTGAAAAGAATCAGACACCAGCTGATAATTTTTACACCCGAGGCAGGCATAATAATTGCAGCTCGATTTACTTGACTCAAAATTATTATTTATTACCTCGTCAGTCGATACGAACGAATGCAAACCTATTGATTCTATTTGAATTACCAACTAACGATTTAAGAAATATTCATATGGACATTGTCTCCGGAGACATGTCCTTAGAAGAATTTATTGAATTTTGCAGTGATACTTTCAAAATTCCTTTTAGCTACATAATGATAAACAAAGACGTTCACCCATTAAAGGGAAAATACTGTAGAAATTTGAACCAAGTTTATATTCCGAAAAAGTATTTTAAAGACTTTGTACCTAGAATTTGAAACACCAGCCTATACACACACAGGGATTCAAGTATTGTGAATAGTTTATTACATATTTTGAACGTTTTATTGAAATTATACACTTCTTTAAAAATTTCAGTAGCAAATCACTTTTTCTTCATCGTAACATTTTGTGGGGAAATACTTCACTCGTGCAATTTTTGGAAAATACTTCGCTTTAGGAAATGTCTAAAAAACCGTTATCACTGTTATTCTTGAGCGTGAGAATGTCGACCAAAGTTTATCCGTGTGTGTAAGGACAATTCGTCACTGTTCGGTCGGAAAAACAAGCGGCGATTGTTTGGGGTAGAGGTAGGCGTGTCATATTTCGCGGCCTCAAGTGCGGCGAGCGCAGGCATAGAGAACGACGCACACACGAACACACGCACGATACAAGCGTACCCAAGCCGAGGCTTTGTAGGGCAAGGAGGCGGACGTGACGTCTGAACACAGGCCCGCACAACCGGAGCCAATCACCGCTCGCCAAAGCTATGACGCAAGAAGGTGTGTCTCAACACACACCAATGGGAGTCCCAAACGTCAGAACAAACAAGAATGCCGCCAATCAGGATACAGATGATGCCTCTGTAGAATAGAAGCTTCGAGACTGATCTCGAAAGAAGGAAGCGTAACGCTTATAAGGAGGGTAGATGAAGCCTAGAGGTGGATTTTCGACTCGGTGACGCTACGAGAGAGAGACGCATAATCAAGGAGGGGTTTGCAGCCGGAATACCGGCAGACGCCGGTATTACCCGGCATTATACCAAGTCCGGTGTTGACTGCAAGTGAAGAGCGCCGCCGGCACATTTTCGACATGAGCAGCCAAAATCCAACATCTAAGGTGAAAGTTAACCATCGAAGTTTCGAGAGGAGGCGTCCAGTGTATCAGCAAGCTTCAAAGTACTGACGTGCGTCAGGAGGCATTCGTAGCACAGCAGCGAGGCAGCGGTTATCGGCAAGTGTAAATGTTGTCAACGACGAAGCATTCAAACATCTCTGCTTCGGGGACGAACTCACAGGCAACTTCAGCGTCAAGATTTGGGGCCACGCAATTGTTAACGTTGCGAGTATCAACAGTCAAGTTCGTTCACCAACAAGGAGAAGATCAACGCACAAAATTGCAGTGAATTGGCGCACAACGAAACTCTTAAGTAATTCCCGGCACCAGAACTTCAGCGTCAAGGTGGAGCGGGGAAGGCACCGCGGCAGCGCGTCAGCGAGAGAGCAGTCCAGAACAGAGATAGTCTCAGCAATGACGACGAAAATCAGCAGTGAGCGACAGCACATCGGCAGTGAATGTCTATCAGTGAATCACTTATTATCAAAGGGGCGAGTGTTTTATGGATGTGAGAGCCCAGAAAAGTGCTTTTCAAAGTGTTGCGCAAAATCATATAAATTATAATTATAGGCAATCGGTTTCCTGTGTTTATTTAGTCGAGGATCGAATTCACGTTGTGAATGGTGCGGCGCTTCATATAATTCGACACCATGTTGCAAGTTCAGGTTAAATCGTGATGTGTCATTATCGTAAATATTATGCTTGTGTTGCTGTGGAGCCCGCGATTGTGTGGATGCGCAATTTGTTGTCAACGAAGGAGTATTGGTAACTTGAATTATCGGTAAGCATCAAATTTATGCCATGTAGTGTTTAAAGTTTTATGGCGGTAGAAATGTGCATACTTTCACTAACGCAATTGTGCCCTTTCAGATCATTTCGTTCCAATGCCTTGTGTACTTGATCCACGTGTTTTTCCCAAAATAAATTCATGTAAATCTTCAATCCTTTTATTCTCCATGTCTGGTATGCAGGGGTACGCAAGCATGAAGGATAATACTTCAACATGTTTGGGGGTTGAGACTCCCCCTGCGTGCGTGATTAGTAACCCTTTTCACGTATCGTGACAGGGAAAATATTAATTGACCGCAAGCGTACTGTCTGTATATCAACATGGAGATTGTTTTTAATTATTTTCAGTTGTCTAAAAATATCTGTTTCTTTTTTTTTAATTCAGTCAAATAGTCGCTCGATAATTAAGCAGAATTTTCTGCAAGTACAATTCACCCCGTATCATTTTAAGTACGCTCCAATTCTTGGGGAGTAATTTCTAACTTAGAGATCTATGCCGTCGCCTGAGACAGGGCGAGCTGTTGGAAGGGTGATAAAAGACCGGAAATTTCTTGTGGCGGTAAAGCTGAGCCGCAGTCAGACTATATCTGAGCGCCTAATTTGAAGTGAGCCTGACTGAATTCTGTAAAGCTGTGTAATTCTCTGACATTAAGTTTCTCAGGAATAATGAGAAGTTCATTTGACAATATTGCCGGCGTAGACCAGATTTTTTTTGTCATAATGGTGAAATTGATTAAGTTGAATATTGTCTTCTTGGCGAGTTTCACAACAGATTTAAAAAAAAATAACAGTGTTGAATCTTCTGAGAGCATTTTATTTTCTTGGCCGTGCTAATCGTTATAAAATTTGCAAGCTCTGAAGTGCAGCCGGCATTATTAAAATATTTTTGTTCATCGTGGGATAAATTTGTTTGGTAATCATTCAATGACTAAAAAATTTGTTTGTGTTACAATCTCTCAAGGATTAGATTCAGTCGTGTAGGTACGTGATAGGCAGCAGAATTTTCGTCATGTGCTAATTTTCTGCGAGTTATTGTGGTGCCTCCCAATTTTGGTACTGATTCCGGCCAGAGCTGGGCCGCTGCTGCATGAGACTGAGTGAGTCGGCTTGTAATGGCATTTCACTGCTTTGAGTCATAAATGCGTGAGAGGACGGAGTAATAAAATTTGAGATTCTTGCAGCTGCAGTAGAACCATTTTCTGAGCGCCTAATTTGAAGTGTACTTGACTGAGTGTAATCCATGTCTATTAATTTCGAAATGCTACGAGAAATTTATACCTTCTGGAATCTTTGCTCATTTTTCTTTTGTGCCGCTGAGTTGATCTAGTTAATGTTGTCTGAGTGAATATTGCACTAAATGCGTGCTCTATTTTCTTGACAGTGTGTTCGATAAAAATTTTTTTTCTTGAGTGCTGAATTTTTGGTTGCATTTTCTATGATCTGCACAATTCTTAGGTTTAACTGAATTTAGGTGTGCAGCGATTGTTCTGGAAACTAACGCCGTAATTTTAGCAGACAACGCCTTATCTCAAGTGAGTCTTTGAAACAAGTTTACATTTTTCTGGGCTTTGAGACATTTAGTAATTAATCTAGTTGGAATTTTCATTTTTAATGACACCTTACTCAAAATAATTTGCAGAATTTTTTGGCCTCGTGTGTGTCAGGCTTCTACAATCAGCTTTAGCAACATGCCTAACATTGGATTCGAAAGCATTGGAGCATTTAATTTGTAATAATTAAAACATGTTGAAATTAAATTGAATGTTTCCAGGACATGTCGATCCATTACAGTTTACTGACTGACATGTTGAGAGCAGCATGATCCACAGTTTCATTGATTAAAATCCGAGTGTTTAGTTGTGATGATAAAAAATGTTGAATGAATTAAGTGACGGTGCTGAGGATAAAAATTAAATGTAGTGTTTTAAAGTAAGTGATAATTTCAACGGTGCTGCGAATTCAGTTCGTAGTCTAATTTTATTTGCTTTGATATAAATGACGCCTCTGCTCGTGTGTTAAGTAAAGTAAAATTCGTCATTCTTTTCTATTCACAAGATCATTATGGCAAGCTCCAGTACATCAGAGTGAGAATTTAAATAATTGCTTCAACAATAATACACTAAAATCATTAAATATTTTGGGTGATTTTTCACATGTGCCAAGTATACAATCCATTTCGACACTGACATAAGTCAATCAATACCTTTATATCAAATTCACTGAGCATAAAAATTTTGCTTCCTTAACTTTTATAAATTCATGATGTTTGAAAATTTCCTTTTGATGTGAATTCGACGGTAGAGCGTAGTAATTTAAGATTATTCAATCCTAGCTGCCTTCAGGTAGGAAGGAATTTTTATTATATTAAGTGTCTGTAGATTTTAAAAGGTAAACACGTGGATTAAATGCAATTTTTTGTAGTCTAAACGGTTACATGTCGCCGATAAAATAATTTTTCTGTATCAGTTTGAACGCGTATTGAATTTTGAGCTCGCATTTTTGTTTAAATCGTTGATTGCCCAGAATAGGAACTTTCAAGTTGATGCTCACCATGATGAATTGAAACTTTTAATAATTTTGTTAACACTGGAATATACCACCCAATTGGAGTTTGTTCCTAAGGAGTTAATGAAAATTAAAGAGGAGATTTGCTGTATCAAGGAGGATTTTTGCTGTATCAAAGTGAGGATTTCATGAAGTCAGCTACAATACTCGATGTATAAATTTCGTTTTTGAAGTTGCAAGCGTAATGCATTTAATATTTTTGTAAACTCTTACTTAAATGATGCTGTCCATTCTCGTCGGTAATTCAAACTGAATTATTGTGTAACACTGAGAGTGTGTTCTTGCTTAGGCAAAGTTAACGAGTTAGCTTCACGGAAATATGAGCGTTTCACATTGTCGGAAATGTACAATATTCCATATGGAGACTTTATTTTCTGTTAGATGGATTTAATACAGCGTGAGAATTGAAATGAAAAGCATTGCAGTGAATACATGGAATTTATCTTAACAATAAGAATCAGCTTGACAGTCTGCGGTGCAGCGAAGCTATGTAATTTATGGCCGTTCTGAGCCAAGGCTATAAAATTCTCTTGTGCGTCAAGTTAAGTGTGGTATTACGTGAGGTTATAATGTAGGATATGAAAGTAAGAAATGTCTGAGAGAGCATGATCAGTAACATTGATTTATAAATGTGTCGTATCAAAAATGACGAGTTATTTGAGTCAAACTGGTGAAGGTGTCAGCGCCGTTGTGTGGGAATTTCTTGATCACTCTTTCCCCATAATGTTGTTGACGCTGACGCTGGTCATTCTCAAACATCATTGGTATACGTCATTAATTTCATTTTTTGTTCATTGACATGTAGGCATGATAATTATTAGGGTGATAATTCCCTTAATGCGTTGTTTAACGACGTTAGTGAAACTTTGAAACAGAAAGAATATATACAAATCGTATGTACGAACGATGTCGTCGAGCAACGTGGAATCATTTAAATGTGCTGCTCTGAATCTGGGGCTGAGAATCGGATAAATTTTGTGTTATGTCTATTATATTTCTGCATTTCTTTGTATGTCGGTATTGCTAGAATGTCGGATCGCTAGAAAAGCCTTCGCGGCCGAGTATAACGTAAAGTCCGATGACCTGATAGTACCCAATGTATGTGTAATTTTTTTTTGGTATGTCGGTATTGTTAGAATGTCGGATCGCTAGAAAAGCCTTCGCGGCCGAGTATAACGTAAAGTCCGATGACCTGATAGTACCCAATGTTTGTGTAAATTTTTTCTGGTGTGTCGGTGTTGTCATAATGTCTGATCGTTAGAAAAGCCTTCGCGGCAGAGTATAATGTAAAGTTAGACGCCTTGACAATACCCAATGTATATGTGTTTTTTTATTGGTGCGTATTCAGGATTTCGGCCTACAAGGTAAATCTCCTGCGAGTTCGTACATCATGTGTAATAATGTTCATATAGTCTTGTGAGGTGATTTGACCGATTAGTAACACCGTCGAACAATTTTCGGCTTTGTCTAGAGTTGGTTGAGGATACCGGAAATTAAATATTTTATGTGTGTATGTAGGAATTCTTCGCGTAGCTCACGTCCGCCTCACTCAAGGCAGATTTGAAGGAAACCGAGGAACCATTCTTACGTTGAGCGACCATGTAATGCGCTGTCTCTCGATTACCAAGTAACCATGTTAGACAATTAAACGCGTATTTACGGAAGTTGATCTTAGCACTATAATGCGAACCTAAGGGGTTGATGTCATGCTAGTCGCCGAGCTGACTGAGAACAAAACCTGAAGGTCTTCGCAAATAAATGTGCTTCATTTTCTACAATTATAATGAAAGAGCTTATGAGCTCCAACGTGGGAGTCCTACGCGTATTGACGCAGTAATCTACAGAATTTGTCCGCGATTTTACGCAACGAGGATCTACGGAATTTTCCACGAGTTCACGTGCCGCCAAGGATGAATTTTTATGGAAAAGCTTCAGTAACTTCGATTCTCAGCAGGGGGCCCTCCCCAGGATCAGTAGCAAGCCAGGATCAGTAGCAAGCCGAGGATCAGTAGCAAGCCGAGGAGCAGCAAGTCACAGGAACAACAGCAAGCTGAAGCTAGGCGCGCAGGAGGAGCAACAGCAAGTTTGTTGCAAGGAAAACGTCTACGTTGAATCACAGGATGAAATGATAATCATGAGGAAGGAAACTTGAGGTTGGAAAATCACCTCCATTTGAGATTGTGTTTTTGGGTGGATTGCAACCGAGAAAGCTGAAAGGATGTCTCTGCTTGTAAGAAATTCGCCGATTTCTCGATCTCTAATTTATGTGTTTATCTATGTCGATGAATTTGCCGAGAGCAATTCGAGAATAATATGTCGTGTGTGTTTTATTTGATGCGTGTAAGTTGTCGGATATGTGCGGTATCTTTACTGTGTTCTTTGCTATTTGCGTACTACAATAATGTGTGTAAGAGATGCGTTTCAATTATTTAGTGTGTCAGGTATTAATGAATTTTTCATAAATGTGTCAACATTGGCGTGTCACAAGAAGGTAAATGATGAGGTGATTTGTAAGGATATTTTCATGTCGGGAAAAGCGAAGGGAATGTGCGGTATCTTTACTGTTATCTTTGCTATTTGCGTACTACAATAATGTGTGTAAGAGATGCGTTTCAATTATTTAGTGTGTCAGGTATTAATGAATTTTTCATAAATGTGTCAACATTGGCGTGTCACAAGAAGGTAAATGATGAGGTGATTTGTAAGGATATTTTCATGTCGGGAAAAGCGAAGGGATTGAAAAATGGGGGCGAATATTTTCTAAATTTTTTAACGTAAAGGGTACGTTAAGGTTATAATTTAAATTAACGGATGAAAATTTGCACCAACTTTACAAGTTGGCACAAATTTTTCTGGGGCGATGCGGGTATTGTGGGGAAATACTTCACTCGTGCAATTTTTGGAAAATACTTCGCTTTAGGAAATGTCTAAAAAACCGTTATCACTGTTATTCTTGAGCGTGAGAATGTCGACCAAAGTTTATCCGTGTGTGTAAGGACAATTCGTCACTGTTCGGTCGGAAAAACAAGCGGCGATTGTTTGGGGTAGAGGTAGGCGTGTCATATTTCGCGGCCTCAAGTGCGGCGAGCGCAGGCATAGAGAACGACGCACACACGAACACACGCACGATACAAGCGTACCCAAGCCGAGGCTTTGTAGGGCAAGGAGGCGGACGTGACGTCTGAACACAGGCCCGCACAACCGGAGCCAATCACCGCTCGCCAAAGCTATGACGCAAGAAGGTGTGTCTCAACACACACCAATGGGAGTCCCAAACGTCAGAACAAACAAGAATGCCGCCAATCAGGATACAGATGATGCCTCTGTAGAATAGAAGCTTCGAGACTGATCTCGAAAGAAGGAAGCGTAACGCTTATAAGGAGGGTAGATGAAGCCTAGAGGTGGATTTTCGACTCGGTGACGCTACGAGAGAGAGACGCATAATCAAGGAGGGGTTTGCAGCCGGAATACCGGCAGACGCCGGTATTACCCGGCATTATACCAAGTCCGGTGTTGACTGCAAGTGAAGAGCGCCGCCGGCACATTTTCGACATGAGCAGCCAAAATCCAACATCTAAGGTGAAAGTTAACCATCGAAGTTTCGAGAGGAGGCGTCCAGTGTATCAGCAAGCTTCAAAGTACTGACGTGCGTCAGGAGGCATTCGTAGCACAGCAGCGAGGCAGCGGTTATCGGCAAGTGTAAATGTTGTCAACGACGAAGCATTCAAACATCTCTGCTTCGGGGACGAACTCACAGGCAACTTCAGCGTCAAGATTTGGGGCCACGCAATTGTTAACGTTGCGAGTATCAACAGTCAAGTTCGTTCACCAACAAGGAGAAGATCAACGCACAAAATTGCAGTGAATTGGCGCACAACGAAACTCTTAAGTAATTCCCGGCACCAGAACTTCAGCGTCAAGGTGGAGCGGGGAAGGCACCGCGGCAGCGCGTCAGCGAGAGAGCAGTCCAGAACAGAGATAGTCTCAGCAATGACGACGAAAATCAGCAGTGAGCGACAGCACATCGGCAGTGAATGTCTATCAGTGAATCACTTATTATCAAAGGGGCGAGTGTTTTATGGATGTGAGAGCCCAGAAAAGTGCTTTTCAAAGTGTTGCGCAAAATCATATAAATTATAATTATAGGCAATCGGTTTCCTGTGTTTATTTAGTCGAGGATCGAATTCACGTTGTGAATGGTGCGGCGCTTCATATAATTCGACACCATGTTGCAAGTTCAGGTTAAATCGTGATGTGTCATTATCGTAAATATTATGCTTGTGTTGCTGTGGAGCCCGCGATTGTGTGGATGCGCAATTTGATGTCAACGAAGGAGTATTGGTAACTTGAATTATCGGTAAGCATCAAATTTATGCCATGTCGTGTTTAAAGTTTTATGGCGGTAGAAATGTGCATACTTTCATTAACGCAATTGTGCCCTTTCAGATCATTTCGTTCCAATGCCTTGTGTACTTGATCCACGTGTTTTTACCAAAATAAATTCATGTAAATCTTCAATCCTTTTATTCTCCATGTCTGGTATGCAGGGGTACGCAAGCATGAAGGACAATATTATAAAATGTGTACGGGGGTTGGAATTCCCTCAGCGTATGGAAAGGGGGTCCTAAACCCACCCTTCTTCTCTGTATCGCAACAATTTTAAGTATTGAAATAATTGTGCAAAATAAGAATATTTTTTTTTACTTCTCCAGTTAATTCGTAAAATCATGGATTATGAGGCTTCACAAGATCGTTCTTTAATGGCTGTAACCCTCCGAAAATCATGGATGAGGCTTTGAGGCTATTCAAGATCGTTCTTTAATTGCTGAAATCCTCCATAAATCCTAAATTGGGCTGGCAAGCTCTTTCCCCTTACTACTTCTGCCACTAGTTACTGCGTCTGCAGGTGTTGTCTGCCACTAGTTACAGCGTCTGCAGGTGTTGTGTTCGTAGCAATAGTATCACAGTCAACTAACATTTAGACATATCACCAGCACACACGTCTCACTGCCAACTGCCAAACGCTGCATGTTGCACATCTAGGCAGCAGCTGCACAGAACCCAGCCGCGCGCTGGCAGAGACCGACCCCAGCTTTGTATTCGGGAAGTCAAGTAGCCAAAGCAACGGCCTCACTCTAGCAGGCACTCCAGTACACTCACCTACGTGGAGTTGAAGTTAATCTTACACTTTAATTTGCCGCTATCAGCTGCAAAGTTATTCAAGAAAAGGATATTCCAACAGTTAGTCCAATAGGGAATTGATTTTGGACCGTATGACTTTGATAAATATAAATTCGATAGGTAGAAGTATATGTACGGTCGTTATAAAAAGTTTGAAAATTGAAAATTTACTCAATGCAAAGTACTAAAAATTTATTTTGTTCGAATTTTTCATTCCATTATAATATTAGTACTCACAAAATCCGTAGGAGAACATGTGAATTTCCATGGCTGACTAAACTATTTTAACATTAGGTCATCAAAATGAAAATCGAAGAATTTTTAACTCATGGTTTCAATTCCATTTAAATCAATATGGTCACCCCCATTGTTGCACTATTGGCATTATTCTCGTTTTTAAATTTTCATAGTGGGTCGAAATCAATACATTACCGTTTCCTTTTTATTATATACGTTAAGACACCAGTCGTTATGGAGCTGGTGTAGGTACGGTGCTGGTGTAGGAACCGTGCTAGTGTAGGTACGGTGCTGGTGTAGGTACAGTGCTGGTGTATGTACGGTGCTGGTGTAGCTACGGTGCTGGTGTAGGTACGGTGCTGGTGTAGGTACGGTGCTGGTGTAACATAACGCCGGACAGGACCCATCAATTTGATGATGTCAATTTCGAATGACTAAATTCAGATGACCCGCTTGTCAGATATCTATAATTATGTGTGATGTCAATAATTTTGGTGAGCAGATATCGGCTACTCTCGTGTGCTCTTGCCAGATAAGAGCGTTTCTTCTTGATTATAAATAAAAGAGCAAAGAAAGTCGCTTTTAAATTCAACATTCTTATTATTTTTATTCTTGTTTTATATTCGATAACAAATTTTATCAGCAAGTTGACGGTATAGGAATGGGCTTTCCATTAGGGCCGACTTTTGCCAATGTTTTTATGTGTTTCCATGAGCAACGGTGGTTAGACTCCTGTCCCTTAGATTTTAAGCCTGCATTTTATAGGAGGTACTTTGACGAAACGTTTTTACTGTTTAAGAGCAGTTCTCATTACAATCATTTTTTAGACTACATGAATGCCCAACACCCTAACATAAAATTTACCATGGAGACTGAAGTAAACGGTAGTTTTCCATTCCTGGATGCCCTTATGACTCGCAAGAATGACAGGTTTCACAGTTCAGTCTTTCGTAAACCTACTTCCACAGGGCTTGGGATCAGTTTTTTTAGTTTTTGCACTTTCAGATTCAAAATGAACAGCATTAAGACTTTACTTTCCAGGGCATATAGTATTGAATATGTGATGAACATATTGAATATATGTTAATCTTTTTCCTCTCTTCATAAAGAATTTGATATTTTGAAATGTTTTTTTAGATGCAACGGTTTTCCCTGCCAACTCGTTGATTCAGCTATTAAAAATTTCTTGAATAATAAATTTTACAGCAAACCAAATTAATGCTTAGTCGATAAAAAGCCGTTTTACCTGACATTGCCGTATTTTGGGTACAAATCGGAAAAACTGAAAAGGAATTGCATTTACTATTATCTAAACATTTCATGCATACCGATTTCAAAATTATATTGGTCAATACGTTCAAAATAGGGTCATATTTCAATTATAAGGATAAAACTCCCAAAGGCATGCTCTCATCTGTTATCTACAAATATTGTTGCGCACGTTGTGCGTCTGAGTACGTGGGCTCAACGAAACGGGCCCTTAGTATTCGAGTTGCTGAGCATGCTGGTAGGAGTTTTAGAACAGGCCTCCTTCTCTCTACGCCAACTCATTCTGCCATCCGTTCTCATGCAGAGAAATGCGATCTTCCAGTGCGCTTAAACGATTTTAAAATAATTGCATCCACATCTGGTATTATTAAACTTCGTATTTTAGAATCTTTGTATATTTTAACGGAAAAACCGGTTTTGAATGATAGTCAGTCTGCATTCCCCCTTCAGCTAGTTTAGGTTGTATTTGTTGTTTTTTAGTATGATGTTTTTTCTTCGTATTTTCCTCATTGTCTGCAACTTTACTTGAAATTTTATTGGATTTTGTGATTTTTCTATCGACAGAAGTTGAAAATGACCTAACAGGTCGAAACGTTCTTCTTTTAGCATTAGACTGTAATAATAAGAATGTTGAATTTAGAAGCGACTTTCTTTGCTCTTTTATTTATAATTAGGATTTGCAAGACGCAAAACATAAATATTTATTCGTTTCTTCTTGGTGGTGCGTCCTGGATCTGTAAGTGTTTGTTACTAGTTACTATGCTGCAGGCGTTGTCTGCCACTAGTTGCTGCGTCTGCAGGTGTGTTCACGGCAATTGTATCATAGTTAGCTAATATTTTCATAATCAGCTAATATGTCTCATTGCCTACGGCTAAACGATACAATTTTGTATATTCATAGAGTAAGGCTGTATAGGAAAATTTCGGCGTGCTGGCAGTAACTGACCACAGATTTGTGTTCAGAAAGTCAAGCTTCTTAACCCAAATTACTCTAACTCAAACGAATATCTTTTTATAAGCTCCTTTAAGCCTAGCTTAGACAACTACTCTCATTGGGCTTATGCTCGACTGGTAATACTGACATCGCTCGTGGGAGTCTAACCTGACTCTCCAAAGTAGTTTATTCCCTCATATTTCATTTTTTCCTTAACACGAGTTAGTTTGAAACAGTTAACTACTGTACAAATTTACCAAATGTACTATCATAGGACTGAATAATAGGAGTGAAAGATTGTGTAGTTAATGAAATTCAAAATCCACGACCAGATAATACATTTATAATTTTTTTTCGATATTTCTTATTCATTTCAAATGCAGCAAATTTCTTAACAGGTCCCCTATATGATCAGTCAAAGGTTCGGTAACAAATCTATTTTTTGTGAAAGTTATTTGACATTTCTCTCCTCATCCATTATAATAACTCTGTCGAAAAATAAATTATTTACTGTTTGAATTACTTTGAATTAAGTGAACGTGCTTTGCTAAGAAGTTTGCACAATTTATAATGAATGCAATATATTGAAAGCAAATTATTCGTATTTAATCTTCTTTTAGAATTTGAACTTCGGTAACCACAGCATCTTTCACTCATATTATTCAATTTCACGATATTACATTTGGTAACTTTTTTTATCGGCGTCTGCTGTACCATTCGATTTATATCAGCTCACTCTCTAAATATAAGCATTTTCATCGTTAAGTAGTAGGTAATGAGAGCAAATAGCTGTCCATGGTGGGGATAATTGTTAGTTAACAACCATAATACAATTGCCATGAACACAACACCTGCAGTGCACACTGCCCACCAAGACACCATTACCCAATCAAGGGATTCAACTGTTGTATCTACGGCAATGAGTGCCCTCTCAGAGTTGTGAATTCCGGTGCTTAATGTTTGTTTGTTGGCCTTGTTTGAATGGGAGTTGAATGTTGAATAGGAGTTCTTGTATAGTTTTATGAGTGACTATCTGTTCAGTTTACAGCTGTCTTTTATTTCATGACCCATTACTTTTCCGACGGTAATTACGTTTGAAAAGCTACTTTGATTCTCGCTATTTCTATGCGCACAGTGTGTTCACTTATTCCCCGTTTTTCTAATTCCTTACTAAATTCTTCCCTCCTCTTTTTCGAAAACCTCTTTGTCGTAGCTATGGAGGCTCAACTAACTGATCCTCTAAAAAACTTTTTTTACAGGCTTGTCTGAGTAAATTTCGATCTCTTGCTAGCAATGCCAGAGAGCGTGAACACAAAATCTAATAGCCCGATTTTTTGTACTTCGCGGGCATTTCTTACAAACTAAACTGATGGTTCACAGATCAACCAAAGCGATTAATTCATTGAGGCATTTTCGTTGGACGTGTTCTGGATGATCAGTTCTTGTTTTCATATGTGGTACGAAATTATACTGGAAGGACTGCAACAATTCTCCAATGCCCATCTAATGCCATGTAGTCGTGTGTTCAAGGACTTTTGTCTTATTAAAGCCTCCCAGATGTAGGTGACAACAAACGTATACATCTTCATGATATCTGCGAACAGAATATTCTCCTAGATGTGCCCTGGTGGAACACGTTCCGACTTAGGCCATCTAATTTGATGTCCAAATAACATAAGACAAACTACTTTAACAAGTACAACTATATTTATTTGATAATTTAAGGAGACACCTGACGCTTCATTTTATAGTTATTGACGAGAAGTGAACTATAATTATTACCTCAGTGAAAGTTGGTCACTTGGAAGCACATGTCGGTTTGTATTTTTACAAATTTCAACTACGAAAATAATAGCGAGGAATAAGGCATTGAAATTTAGCACTTTATATTAAAAGCTTTACTGGTAAAATTGAACGGTTCGACTCAAAGAGTCATTCTCAACAAAATTCTCTGGATAAATAAAAAAATATTTACATACTGCCAATATCGACAAAACAAGAAAACTTAAAAGGAAGGAAAACTTAATAAAAATATATCAAATTCCTAAACTATTTGCAAAGGAAAAGCGGATTGGGAGTCATTTAAAAAAGGCTTTCGTTGTAAAAAATAAAGAGATTCAATAATGCGCAGATCAACGGGGTTAAAGCAGCGGCTAAAACGTTAAAGTCCTCTAATTTTATAGGAAGGTTACATCTTTCAGCATGGATGCGTATGGCTGAGTGAGAAGGAGCAGCAAGAGGACGGTTGGTGCGATAACTTCTGCCGGCATGCTCTGCAACGCGAATATGCAAGGCTCTAGTGGTAGAACCCACATACTCCGACGCACACTGTGCGCAACTGTATAGAACACCTGCAGACGCAGTAACTACTGGTAGACAACACCTGCAGACGCTGTAACTAGTGGCAGACAACAACACCTGCAGACGCAGTAACTAGTGGTAGACAACAACACTAGCAGACGCAGTTACTAGGGGCAGACAACAACACCTGCAGCCGCAGTAAATAGTGGCAGGCAACAACACCTGGCAGACACAGTAACTAGTGGCAGACAACAGCACCTGGCAGACGCAGTAACTAGTGGCAGAGAACAACACCTGGCAGACGCAGCAACTAGTGGCAGACAGCAACACCTGGCAGACGCAGTAAATAGAGGCAGACAACACCTGCAGACGCAGTAACTAGTGGCAGACAACAACACCTGCAGACGCAGTAACTAGTGGCAGACAACAACACCTGCAGAAGCAGTAACTAGTGGCAGACAACACCTGCAGACGCAGTAACTAGTGGCAGACAACACCTGCAGACGCAGTAACTAGTGCCAGACAACACCTGCAGACGCAGTAACTAGTGGTAGACAACAACACTAGCAGACGCAGTTACTAGTGGCAGACAACAACACCTGCAGCCGCAGTAACTAGTGGCAGGCAACAACACCTGGCAGACACAGTAACTATTGGCAGACAACAGCACCTGGCAGACGCAGTAACTAGTGGCAGACAACAACACCTGGCAAACACAGCAACTAGTGGCAGACAGCAACACCTGGCAGACGCAGTAAATAGAGGCTGACAACAACACCTGCAGACACAGTAACAAGTGGCAGACAACAACACCTGACAGACGCAGCAACTAGTGGCAGACAGCAACACCTGGCAGACGCAGTAAATAGAGGCAGACAACACCTGCAGACGCAGTAACTAGTGGCAGACAACAACACCTGCAGACGCAGTAACTAGTGGCAGACAACAACACCTGCAGAAGCAGTAACTAGTGGCAGACAACACCTGCAGACGCAGTAACTAGTGCCAGACAACACCTGCAGACGCAGTAACTAGTGGGCAGACAACACCTGCAGACGCAGTAACTAGTGGCAGACAACACCTGCAGACGCAGTAACTAGTGGCAGACAACAACACCTGCACATGCAGTAACTAGTGGTAGTGAACAACACCTGCAGGCGCAGTAACTAGTGGCAGACTACACCTGCAGACGCAGTAACTAGTGGCAGATAACAACACCTGCACACGCAGTAACTAGTGGTAGTCAACAACACCTGCAGGCGCAGTAACTAGTGGCAGACAACAACACCACCAGTCCAGGACACAACAACACACACGCTACGCTCCCCTCTCGCTGTCTAGCGCGTGTGAACTGGTTTTTGATTAGCCGACATCGGCTTACCAAATTAACTTTGATGAATTAAAAAATTTTAAAAAGCCAAACCCAAATAAAATCTAAATGACATTGGTTAAATTTGACGTAGTTCAATTTAGGAAACTATTTTCACATTCAATTAACGACTCAAAACAATAATTATCATAAAGTCGAATCAAAATCTATTGTAATAAATTGCTAGTTTATTTTTTGAAAATTTCAGCTATGTGTTATTAAATTTAAGAATACAGTACTGAAGAAAAAACTGTTTTACGTCGCTCTATCATGATTAGTTTTATTATCATTGTATTTTTGGTGTCATTGTAATACATGAACCCAGGTTTAGGACATCCGCTACGTCCAATTTCCCGTTTTAGGAGCACCAACCTCATGTTTAGGTGCGCCGGTCTCAGGACGACCTATAACGCGATTCAAAATATTATGTTGTTGGCCAGGGCAACCACGAGGAATAAGGGAGTAATATCAGTTCCAATTTGCGTACATTGATACTGAAGATAGTAATTGTTAAATCGTTACTTATACGATGTTTGTGTTCAGGAAGTCAGTTACTTGAATGACGGGCTAACTCAAGCGAACAGCTTTCTTTGAATGCATCTAGTACTTCGTCGGAGGTACAGTTCACATTAAGGCAATCACCTTACGCCATCTCTACTATAGACTTTCACTGAAATGAGCCTGAATAGTCCGCAAACCAATTTTCACGCAGTTGAGTAACATCTGAGTTCCGTTAGGAGACTTGGCTTCGTTACACCAAAATTTTAGGGATATGAATTTGAGGACTTTACATATACGTCAGGTTATCAGGAAGCCCTGGTTGTTTGGAAGTGAGGGGACCTGGGAGAGAGAATCACGGCCGGACACAGCTCCCAAATGATCGCCCTTCGTACAGGCCAGAGGCCATAACTAAATTTGATCATTACTTGTTCTGATTATTCCCATATTTTCCACCCCCAACAATATTTACTCCTATGAGAGCTTCATATCTCATGAAAATTTAAGCCGTTGATTGTTCCCAAGACTGAATGGGAATCAGTTTCATGTAGGTATACCTGCTGGCAACCAAGGTGAGCTTTCCAACCGGCCTCAAGTCCCCTGAGCGGTGGGATATTAAGCGCACCTCACGCTCACAATCTAGATAAATGCTACTCAACGCTGGACACGGCGTGCGAATGGCGGCTTTGCATTTAATGCAGGTGGATTAGGATGTTCTCTATTTCTATTGTTTACCTCGTTCGATTGTGAAGTTTTCCCTGAACAGAAGTAAGAGCTTGTGCAATGAGTTTGCTAAAGCTAAACCATGGGTTTATCAAATGGCAACTGATGACGTGTTCCTTTGGTGTACATTCGTTTACTCTCGACAAACTCTTGTCTTGATCACCGAGTTTTGCTTTAAAATATGCAAAATATGTTCGCTTCACAAATGCGGTGACGAAAATGGTCACCAAATCATCTGATGGTGGAACTACCCCAGGTATAACAAAAAGAAACAGAGCAGTTTAGGCAGTTATGACGAGAAGCAGCCGGGCGGACATGATTTCATAGGCAATATGGATGCAAGCAAAACCTTAATTTGAATGCTATGTTGAGTGTGTGGTTGGAGAATAGGATGTCCACGACATGCGGATCTGTAGATACGCGCAAATAATTTACCCAGCCGGTGTTAGCTGCCAAGTGTCGTGAGCGCCTCCTCGAGATATTGCAGGTCTTCTGTTTCTTGGGTCGTGCGATTCTGGTAAAGTGGCCAAGGGAAGATCTCTTTACCGAAGCGTTTATAAATGGCCAATTCTGTGTACATTGGCCACGAAATGGGCAATCTGGCAACCCTGCCAGGACGCCACGACGGCTATCCCGGCTCACCCAACCAAGCGACCCAACTATCCCACCTTTGTCATCTCGGTGTTGCATTACACTCCAATGAGCCGCTCAGGCAGTAAATATATATTATGCTCAATTAGAGCAAACTTTCAACTTAAATTTCGCACTTGGGTAATTGGTTTCGCATGACTTGTATGAATACGAATTCGACAGCTAAAAATATATATAAAATAGTTATAAAAACTCGAAAAATTGGAAATTTCTTCGATGTCAAGCTTCAACAAAGTTATTCAAGTTCACATTTATTCAAGTATTTCGATATTGATATACACGAAATCTGTTGGAAATCGTATGAAATTCAACGGCAGACAAAATGATTTTATTAATTCAACCGTTCAGATATTTTCATCAATACTGAGCAATTAAGAGTGAAAAAATTGCTATACTACCGTATGTGAAGTACAGATTGAAGTTAGTATGAGGCGCCGCGAGCGGCTGCAAAATATTAGAAGCAAATTTTATATTATTTCCACAAATAACGAACGTTCGTTCGATGCTTTTAGAAAAGACGATTATAGGGTTTGACGCAGAGTGTGTCGGGAAGAGAAGAGGTGAAACGGAATGGATAGATAGGAGTCTGATAAAGATCCGCTTTCCGCATCTCATTCTAGTGTTAAGGGGTTAAGTTTTTACGTAGTTTAAGGGTGGCGCGAAATGCCCGAACCAAGTCCAGCTGCCGTATCGTCATTTGAGAAGTGAAAATATTGACCTGAAATTGTTTTGTAATATCGACTGGTCCAAAATTCCAAACTTCAGAAGGCTTGAAAAATTTGTTTCTTCTGAAAAAATAACCATATTGTGTTATATTCACACAAAATTAGTTGAAACATTCGTAGGAATTTAATGAAAGGTAAACTAATTTATTTTTATGATCAGTCATCCGAGTCGAATGGAAGGAATTTTTTGTTTTACTTCCCAATTTCACTGAACAACAACAAGCTGACTTTCACAGTTGATGCTATATCGCTTGGTACATTTACATAAATGTAAATATCAATACATTATCGTTTTAGTACATATTGTTACGTTATGGTATTTGTTGTTATGGTGCTGGTGTAGGTACGGTGCTGGTGTAGGTACTGTGCTGGTGTAGGTACGGTGCTGGTGTAGGTACGGAGCTGGTGTAGGTACGGTGCTGGTGTAGGTACGGTGCTGGTGTAGGTACGGTGCTGGTGTAGGTACGGTGCTGGTGTAGGTACGGTGCTGGTGTAGGTACTGTGCTGGTGTAGGTACGGCGCTGGTGTAGGTACGGTGCTGGTGTAACACCACGTCGGACAGGACCCACCACCTATCCCCCACCTCCCCAACACTCACCCGCTGCTCACGCACTGGGGAGGTCATGTTTGGTTGGGGAAGCTTTGAGTTGCCTGGGGAATGATAATCACGAAAATATCGTACAAATAAAAATAACAGCAATTACTGCATTACTGCTGTAAATAAGATGAAACGGAAATCAATAGTAAAATTTCTTCACCCACATAATGCCCTAACACAGAACATGAAGATTGGTGATCCTAAACCTGGAGTAGCGGATGTCCTAAACCTGGTGTAGCGGATTTCCCAAACCTGGAGTAGCGGATGTCTTAAACCTGGAGTAGCGGATGTCCTAAACCTGGAGTAGCGGATGTCCTAAACCTGGAGTAGCGGATGCCCTAAACCTGGAGTAGCGGATGTCATAAACCTGGAGTAGCGGATGTCCCAAACCTGGAGTAGCGGATGTCCCAAACCTGGAGTATCTGATGTCCTAAACCTGTAGTAACGGATGTAATAAACCTGAAGTAGCGGATGTCCTAAACCTGGAGTAGCGGATGTCCCAAACCTGGAGTAGCGGATGTCCCAAACCTGGAGTAGCGGATGTCCTAAGCCTGGAGTAGCGGATGTCCTAAACCTGGAGTAACGGATGTCCTAAACCTGGAGTAGCGGATGTCCTAAGCCTTGAGTAGCGGATGTTCCAAACCTCTAGTAACGGATGTCCCAAACCTGGAGTAGCGGATGTCTCAACCCTGGGTTCAAGTATTACAAGGGCCCCAATAAAAACACCGCCAAACAACACTGATCATGATTGAGCGAAATGATAGGTTCGGGTGATGAGAAGAGAAAAAAATTTCTTTAAATTTCATATTTTAAACACAAATCAAATTAACATAGTTAGTCTTCGAAAACGTAAAACAGTTAATTCAATGCCGTATGGGCAATTTTTATGTCACATGAGTTAAAGTTTTACTAAATGACATGATAAACAACTAAAATGGAATTTACATAAAATTAGATGAAATTGAGGTTTTTGAGTTGATAAATTAGGTGGTGCAAGTTTTTGCATTTTGATGATGTCAGTTTCGAATGACCAAATTCAGATGAGCCGCTTGTCAGATATCTATAATTATGTGTGATGTAAATAATTTTGGTGAGCAGTTATCGGCTACTCTCATGTGCTCTAGCCAGGTAAGAGCGTTTCTTCTTGGTGGTGCGTCCTGGACCGGTGGCTGTTTGTCACTAGTTACTGTGCTGCAGGTGTTGTCTGCCACAAGTTACTGCGTCTGCAGGCGTCTTCACGGTAATTGTATCATAGTTAACTAATATTTCCATAATTAGCTAATATGTCTCATAGCCTACGGCTAAACGATGCAATTTTGTATATTCATTGAGTAAGCTGTATAGGAAAATTTCGGCGTGCTGGCAGTAACTGACCACAGATTTGTGTTCAGAAAGTCAAGTTTGTTAACCCAAATTACTCTAACTCAAACGAATATCTTTTTAAAAGCTCCTTTAAGCCTAACAGAGACCACTCCTCTCATAGGGCTAATGCTCCACAGCTAATGTCGACACCGTTCGTGGGAGTCTAACCTGACTCTCAAAAATAGTTTCCAACAATGTCACTTTGAAAACGTAATCACTCGGATGTGAGAGCAGTTGACGACTATACTAATTTACCAAATGTGATATCCTAAGATTGAATAATAAATGTTATCGAATGTTTATTTAATAAAGTTATATCCCATAAGCTGAGAACGCATTTATATTTTTTTCGATTTTATTCATTCATTTCAAATTGGGCAAACTTCTTTTCAACGTGTTTTGATTGATTTAGACCGACAACGGTGAATAAATCATTTTCTTGAAAAGTTATTCGACCACGAGAGTAATGCTCCGTAGGACAACATGCCACCTCGCATTGTTGATGCTATTTGCATTATTTTCACTTTCTATGTTTTTTCTGTTAAAATCAGTTCTCAGACGCTTTTTGTCAATATATACATTAAAATTTTGGTGCTGGTGTAGGTACAGAGCTACATCCCTGTACCTACACCAGCACCGTACCTACACCAGCACCGTGCCTACACCAGCACCGTGCCTACACCAGCACCGTGCCTACATCAGCACCGTGCCTACACCAGCACCGTACCTACACCAGCACCGTGCCTACACCAGCACAGTACCTACACAAGCACCGTACCTACACCAGCACCATAACAACAAATACCATAACGTAACAATATGTACTAAAACGATAATGTATTGATATTTACATTTATGTAAATGTAAGAAGCGACATAGCATCAACAGTGGAAGTCAGCATGTTGTTGTTCAGTGGAATTGAAAGGTAAAGTGAAAATTCTTTCCAAAATAAATCCAAAGACTGATCATAAAAATAAATCAGTTAGCCGTCACAAATGTTCCCATTGTTAAACTAATTTCCTGTGAATGTAACCAAATACGCTTATTTATCACCAGGAAATAATTTTGTTCAGCCTCCCAAAGTTTATAGTTTCAGAAAAATCAATGTTACACAACAAAATCAGGTGAATATTTTAATTTCTTTAATAAATATACGGCAACTAGAGTGGGTTCGAGCTTTTTCTTTGCCCTGCGTCAGCTTGAAATATATCAAAGTATGTGTCAAATTTTACAGCCGCTTGTGGCGCCTCATACCGTCGACGTTCTGTACGACACTTATTACTGTGCAGGAATTATTACATGCTGAAATGCTTAGTGTTTCCCCGCTGCTCGAAATGCTCTACGATGTATGTATTACTCGATTTACCTGTTGACTAACTCGATTTACTTGGTGCTCGTCGCAGCCGTGTGACTATCGAACTTGCCTCCGTGCAGGCAGACCCGGGTTCGAGTCCCGGCGCTGGTGGCGATTTTCTCTGTTGGGTATAGGGGAAAAATTCCAAGCACGCTACCTCAATCTACCCAGGTGTCTGAAATGGGTACCGGTCTTGACCGGGGGAAAGCGTCATGGCGTCCTGGTGTTAGTTATAAGGCATTTGAAAATCCAATGTACAAGGTGATAAGTATATCAGGCTTGAAATTGGAAATAAAGCATCCGTAGATGCCTTCATTATTATTATTATAATTATTATTGAAAAAATATCTGCAAGGGTTGATTAACGTTATGCCATCTGAGATAATTAACTTCCAAGCACAAACCTGAGGTTAGGTTTTGCAAGCACGCCGCCATTTTGACTAAGCAGCTTACCGCCTGAATATAGAAAATTGCATCGTTTAGCCGTAGGTAATGAGACATTAGCTGATGGTGGTGGGGATATTGCTGTGAACACATCTGCAGACGCAGTAACTAGTGGCATACAACAACACCTGCAGACGCAGTATCTAGAGGCAGACAACAACACCTGCAGACGCAGTAACTAGTGGCAGACAACAACACCTGCAGACGCAGAACTATTGACAGATAACAACACCAGCAGATGCAGTAACTAGAACTATGTAGTGACAGACAACACCTGCAGACACAGTAACTAGTGGCAACTGCGGCTACACTTGCAAATCTTATTTTGGGCAGGACAACTCACCGATTTTTAAATTTTGATTCGATTGGTCTGAAATTTTTGGCCAGTGAATGTACGTTTCGAAAAAAAGACATTTTACTCGTATGACTTCTTCGATTTAGGCCTCAGTTTTTGGAAAAAATTTGAAATATTAGGTTTTAGTTAATTTTAGAGATATTTCAAAAGAATAGAAGTCAATGAGATCTTATGTTAAAACAAATTCAAAGGCAGGTTTGAAATCCTTGTAACATTTTAAACAAACTAAGAGTTCAGAATTTCCTATTTTCTATTTCGTTTTATTTTGATATGGAATTTTTTTTCACATCCTAAAATATTCCCAATTTTTTGTTTTGAACCGTGATAAAAGAAATAAAATTTACAAATTGGGAACTCGGGACCTGTTAGTTTGTTAGAAATGTTCCACGGATTTTGAAACTTTTTTTTAGGGGAAAAACTCACTGACTTCACCTTTTTTATGTTCAATGTGAGGTTTTACTTAAATGGCAAAAAAATACATCTGTGTTGAAGTGTAATACATTTTTTTACTTGAATGCTGAATTCATGTTGTACCATCATCTACAAATAATATGCATGAATAATTTCAAATAAACACTGTAAATTGCATGTTATACACATTTAAATAAACAAGACTAAAGTAATTCATTTCTTACTAAATGAACTTGTATTTAATTACCATTTGTGTTATCTTTGCTATTTTTGTGATCAGTATTATTCAGTTAAATTTTTGTTAGTGTCTTCACTGTAATTATTGAAAGTTTAACCAAATCTGCCACTGGGTTAGAACTTAGCTCTGATAAATTAATGTGCTGAAAACATACTTGCGTCCATACAGAGCAAGTTAAGCTGGGCTTAGACGGAGGGTGCTTTCCACGGGGCAACGCTCTCTTCCCCTTCCCACCTCTCTAAAAAAACCCTAAACTCTGATCTAATGCCTTCCACCCGTTCCCCTGGCGTGTCGTCGCTGCTACCGTTCTGATGGAAAAACTTTCGGGCGACAGACTTGGCGGCAGGGCTGCCGAAATTGGTACGTTCGTACAAATTTCGTACGATCTGCTCCAAATGTCACTTGGTTGTGCATTTGGTACGACGATAGCCTATAAAGCGCCGAATTTTGGCACGTTATAAAGATTTAATCATTTGGGGAAGAAATTATGCCCTACCAAGAAATATTAGCCTTATTTTTGGCAGTTACAAAAATTTTCATATAAATGAGGTAAATTAAATGGAATGTGCAATCCTTTAATGTTACGCAACGCGTTTGATACCAGTTAGAAGTTTAGAACTCGTCGTACCGCGGTATCGTTGCCAGTGTCACGCTGCACTTCTACAGTCAAAAGTTGTATGTGTACATTGAACATAAATATTGAGAGTTAAAAATTGTAATGCAAAGTTAGTTTTGTTATTTTCTAAAATTGCTAGTCTATGATGTTGCGTTGACTGAGACTGACGAGCATGCATTTTAGTAATGAATACGCTTGATTTGTTCTTCACTTGTTGCGTCGTGGTTCTGTTTCCGTTCGTTTGCTGTTGCCCATTCCCCGCCTGCTTTACTGTCACGTGTCAGTCAGTCAATGCAGTTTCTGAGTGGTATCAGTATCTGGGATACGAATTATACTTAAATTGTCAGTACTGGTAGGATGGATTTATTCAATTGTCATTCATATATGGAAGATTTATTGGTAAATCTGAAGGAGATGACAGTTGTCGATTTTCCACTTTTTGGTGCCTGAACCTAATTAATTGAATCGAAATAAACAAGTTTTCTTCTATTCTTTTTTCGTCTCAAATGAGTATTTTACGATTTATAGCAATAAGTTTAGTTTCGTCATTGATGACGAATGCGCTCGAATAAACAACTACTCATTCGGTTTCGAATTTTTGTTGCTTGAAACATGGTAATAACATCGAAATAAACAACTTTTATTCTATACACTTTTTTCTTCAAATGAGTATTTAACGAGGTATAGCGGTAGGTTTGGTTTCGTCTTTCAAGACAGAGCGCTGGAAGCGAGACGCCATTGCAGTATTGCCATACAACTCGATCAAAGAATTTCTTTCCGCTTCAAAGACTGGAGTTGCGGTAAGTCATTTACCGCTATAACTAATAAAATACTCGGACAATATTTATTTTAAGTGCGGCAAGGAAATTAATAATTAGGGAGCAAATAATCACTAAAGGAACACATTTAATAACATTTTACAGGAATAACATTCTGCTCGCTGATGCGTTATTTTCGAATAATTAGACTTTGAAGTTGGCGCCGGCGCGCGCGCGCCGGCGCCGTTATTTAGTTAATAAGGGTAGTTAACCCCCTATTACAAACATAAAGAGGTTGGGTCGTGAGGGTTAGCCACAGTTCTTATAGTGAAAATTATAAATAAAGCTTCTAACCCACCCATTAGGGTGACGACCGCAATCTTGTTTACATCGAATCCAAGATGGCGGCGCCCATGGTGGTCGTTTGCCGCACCTAAAGTAAATATTGACCAAATACTCATTTGAGACAAAAAGTGCATAAAAGAAAACTTGTTTATTTCGATCTAATTAACTATGCTAAGGCATCGAAATTTACAAAATCGACAACTGTCATCTCCTTCAGATTTACCGATTTATTTAAAGAAAATATTGAATTTCGTCACTTTTTACGAGTCATATGCCCATGTACCAAATAAAGCGGGTAAAAATAGGTTAGATTATAGGTTACGTTTAGATTCTCCGGATTTAACTAAGAATGTTGTAATTGCGTGCTCAGTTGTTCAGCTTAGGTTAGTAATATTTATCTTAAGAAAATATCGAATGCTGTCAATTTTGAAGGGCCGTGTACACTAGTATTATAACAATGATAATAGTAATGGTAAATCGTTACCTACAACGATGACAAAAGAGGGCCTTTTAGACGTGATACAACTTGTTGCAGAAACATTGTATATATACACAGGGGGCACAATTATCTTATCAATGTGAGGGCCCAAGCTAAAGGTTAGGTAGGCTTTCTTTTTGTCAAAATAACATAGGTTTTTGTTTTGTAACGGACCATCTTTTTTGGTTCACTGCTGTCCTGTTTTTTCAGCACCTACTACTTTCTTCTACAACTTTAAACAATTTAAACAATTTATTTACCACAGGTGATACAGAGATAGAATGTTTCTTAAGTCTAGTACAATGGTCAAATTTGAGTATAGCTACCTGTGGGCCTGAATAAGTTCAGTGACTTCTAGGGCATCCTACCATCAACGTTGGTCTAAGGAGTACAATAATGTTTAACCTAATTCACTTAAACTAGGGACGCATTAGACTGATCAATGAGATAATGTGGTGATGAAAGATTGGCCGCCGCAAATCCCATGCATCGGGGTCTGGCTGGCAACTGGCTGGCTGGCTGGCGCAGCCTTTCCTGGCTGCCGCCACTGACTGGCGGCGGGCGAGTGAAGTCAGTCTTCGAATGGATCTTGTCGAGTGCAGTCGCGCGTGTGGTTTTGCTCTTCGGTTTTTGCGTCGGTTGTGCCGGCGTGTTTTCTTTCGTTACGTCTGTAAGCAAGGCGGGTGCCTTGCTTTCGGAATTCCTCTGGTTCTACGAGGAAGGTCATCTAGCTGTGGCAGCTATTTGACGGGTCTGCTGGCGGTGAAGGCATCGAGCAGATTTTGACGGTAAGCCAACAAGCTATCTAGGCTTTTGGCTGTGGTAGCCTTCTTGTGGGCATCAAGATGGCGGCGGCTGGAACGGCTGCGTCGGCTGAGGTGGCTGACGCAGCTGGAAAGGCTGCCGCAGCCGGAGCTGGCGATGCGGCATCGCCAGCGCCGCCGGCGGGGAGCATGTCGGGTGGCGTGCTTGTGGATGCTAGCCTGCTGGCGAACATCCTGACTCAGGCGCGCGGGCCGATCCTCGACCGGCTGTCTAGGCAGTTGCCTAAGCTGACGGGCGATGGGTCGGTCGACGCGCTTGAGTGGCTGGAGAGCTTGGAGAGGCTCTGCCAGCTGGAGCGGGTGGCTCCGACCGACATCATCGGGTTCATGCTCGACGGCAACGCCGCTCGAGTGTTTCGCTCGATGACTGTCGGTGATGCGGGACAGTGGTCGGTAGTTCGGTCTACGCTGGTTTTGCAATTTGCGTTGCCTATGCAGGAAGCGTATAGGCGGTTCACCGACCGTCGGCTTGGGGCCGGGGAGTCGGTGGACGTATACCTGGATGACCTGGCGCGTCTGGGTGGGAGGGTGGGGTCGACCAAGAAGGATTTGATTTTTAGGGTCAAATTCTATGAGGGTCTCCCCACTACTCTGTATACTTGGGCAGTTTCGCGGGGGGACGCGTACACTGCGCCGTTCGACGATGTAGTGTCGAGAGTGCGGGAGAGGATGGCCGCACTGAGGGCTGCTGCCGGGCGTGGCCAGGAGGTCAGGCGCGGAGCAGACCTTGCTGCTGCGGGGAAGCAGGGCAGTGGTGGCAAGGGTGCTTGTTACCGCTGCGGCGGTGCACACCGCGTGCGGGTTTGCCCGCAGAAGCCAGGCGCGGCGGCGCCTGCTGGCGGGGGGGCCAGGAAGGCTCCCGCCGCCAAACGGAAGTTTGCGTGCTTTGCATGTGGGGAGGTCGGGCATTTTGCCGGTGACTGCCCGGCAGTAGGTAGGCCTGCGGTTGGTGGGTCGGGTTTCGCTGCGGAGGACGCCAGTCGGGGCGACGCGTCCTCCTCAATGGAATCCGCGTAAGCCAAGCTTACCGGAGGTCTCCTCCCCCCGAGGGAGGTGACGGCGCCCCCTCGGAGAGAGGGACCTTGAGCGGCACGGGTGTGTCGCTGGGTCGGGGCGATCTAGAATCGCTCGGAGCGACTGGCGTTACGACGGGGCGTCGGTTGCCAGTCGTTCGTGCCATCTTGAATGGGCATTGTTCTTGGTGTCTGGTAGACTCCGGGAGCGAGCGGACGGTGGTGTGTCCGCGGGTGGTGGTGGGCCAATGCCCCCGGCCGGGGCGGCCGTTGCTAACGGCGGACGGCAGGACTTCCCATGTGGGGAAGCACTGTCGTGTGGTAGTCGGGTTGCAGGGGCATTGTTTCGGTGTCACTGCGCTCGTCATGCCGGAGTTGGGGAACCTTGGCGTGGACTGTCTTCTCGGGAGTGATGTTATCGATCACATGGGGGGCGTCACCGTCAGAAGAGGTCCTGACTCGAAGTATGCGGTTGACTGGGGGAGATCCCGGTCAACTGGATGCTGTGGGAGGTCCAGCAATGGACTCGCCCGTGCCAAGCTGGGAGCCGGCCTGGTGGCAGGGGCGGGGCCGGCGGGGTCGAAAGGCGCGCCAGCGCCGATCGAGATCGTCGACCCTGACTTTGTTGCTAGGTTCGCTGACGGTCGGTGGACCGTCAGTTGGCGGTGGTCCGAGAAGCCGCCCGAGGGGCTGCAGACTCGGGTCGCGGAGTACGGATGTACTCAGGCGCCTCACGTGCGGGAGCGCTATGAGGCGGAGATTCAGAGTTGGATCTCAAAGGGTTGGTTGAGGCGATGGCATGGCCCCATCCCGGGCGTCATTCCGTTGCTGGCCGTCGTGCAACCAACGAAGGACAAAGTCCGTCCAGTCATGGATTATCGTGAATTGAACGGCTTTGTCGAATGCCATACTGGTGATGACATGGTCGCTGTGTGTGGCGACAAGATTCGGAAGTGGCGGCAGCTGCGGGGCGAGCTTAAGGTCGTTGACCTTAAGTCCGCGTACCTGCAGATCCACGTTTCCGAGGATCTGTGGCGGTACCAGATCGTGAAGTTTAAGGGTGTGCCTTACGCTTTGACGCGATTAGGCTTTGGCCTCTCGTGTGCGCCTCGAATCATGACGGTGATTCTCGGCAAGGTTCTGTCGCTGACCGATCGCGTTCGTCGAGGGACGGACCACTATATCGATGATGTAGTGGTGTGTGAGTCCATTCTCAGCGCGCAGGAGCTCCGGGAGCATTTGGCACGGTACGGACTTGTGTCAAAGGAGCCTGAGTGCCTGGATGGAGGCCGGTTGTTGGGCATTTCCTTGCGGAAAGATGCCAACGGACATCTTCGAATGTCGCGGGGGACTGCTCTCTCCGAGTTTGGCTCGGTGAATGCCGGCCTGACGAAGAGGGGGCTGTTCTCCCTGTGCGGTCGGTTAGTCGGCCATTACCCCGTGGCGGGGTGGCTGCGCCCTTGTTGCAGTTTCTTGAAACGGCTGGGGTGCAGCGGCTCTTGGGACGACCCGGTTGACGGTTCTGTCAGCTCGTTGGCGGCGGAGCTGTTGGCGCGGGTTCGTCGGGACGACCCTGTTGGGGGCGTGTGGGGTGTCGACTCGCACGGCACGGTTACCGTGTGGGCCGACGCCAGCTCTATCGGAGTGGGTGTGGCCCTTGAGGTCGATGGCCGCATTGTGGAGGATGCGTCCTGGCTCCGAAAAAAGTCGGATCACCTTCACATCAATGTGGCCGAGTTGGAAGCGGTGGCGCGGGGTATCAATTTGGCGATTGCGTGGGGTTTTAAGACCTTCACGGTCGCCAGTGATTCCCGGACAGTCGTCACATGGATGGACAACACTGTCGATGGCCGCAATCGTGTTCGCACGAAGGGCGCGGCGGAGATGCTCGTGAAGCGACGTCTTGGGGTGATCCGTGAGACGATCGCTGAGCATGGTCTGGTCGTGTCTGTTCGCTTCGTCTCGACGATCGAGAACAAGGCCGACCAGCTGACCAGGGTACCTAAGAGGTGGCTTAGTTACCGCGATGGTGGGGAAGCCGGCGCAGAGGTGGCGGCCGTGCTTGCCACTGGAGAGAGTGTCGAGGATGCCATCTGGGCGGCTCATTTGCCGCATCATTTGGGCATTGATCGGACGCTCTACTTGGCGCGTCAGATCCGCAGTGATCTGTCGCGCGAACAGGTGAAGCGGGAGCTGGCTGGATGCGAGGCCTGCCAGCGGATCGACCCTGCGCTGCGGGGGGAAAATCTCGTGGAGCGGGGGGATCTGTCTGTGGAGGAGAGTTGGCGCCGGGTTGCAATTGATGTGACCCACTATGGCACTAAGCTCTACCTGTCATTGGTTGACTGTGGTCCCTCGCGGTTCGCCATCTGGCGACGGCTGCTGAATGAGTCAGCAGCGAGTATTGTCGCTCACTTGCGGGAAATCGTAATTGAGCGCGGGCCGTGTGACGAGTTGCTCCTGGACAACTCGACGGCGTTTCGATCAGCGACTGTGGCACAGTTCGCTGATGCATGGGGGATTTCGCTGCGATTCCGTGCCGCCTACGCCCCGAGCGGCAACGGGATCGTGGAGAGAAATCATCGGACGATCAAGAGGATCGCCGCCAGGGGAGGTATTACTCCTGAGGAGGCTACATTTTGGTATAATGTGACGCCCCGGAAGGACACTGAGGCGGGCTCAGTTCCTTCGAGCGGTATTTTTCGGTATCGCTGGCGAGTGCCGTTTGACGTCAATCTTCGGGTGATTGATGGCGGCGCGAGCAACAGTTTTGCTGTTGGCGACGAGGTGTGGGTGAAGCCCCCGCTGCCTTCATGCACGAAGCAGTGGACGCCAGGTGAGGTCACCAGCGTCGTGTCAAAGTACGTGGTCTGCGTAGACGGCATGCCCAGGCATGTGCGCGACGTCAGGAGACGACGCATTGGGGGTGATCGGGGCCGTGTCCCCGAGAATCACCGGGGCGCCGAGGGCGCTGCGGCGCCCGACGTAGTTATTTTCGGCGGAGGTGGCGGCGGTGGCGCAGCTCCTCTTGCGTTGCCTGAGAGGGTGGTGGTGGACGCATTAAACGCGGCGCCAGTGGCGCCGGCGGCAGAGAATGAGTTTAGTGAAGACTCACTTGAGGAAGAGGGCGAGGAGCCTGCCGCTACTGATGGAGAGGCAGAGCAGCCCCAGGGGGAGCCGGCGCAATTAAGGCGGTCACACCGTGAACGACGGCGTCCCTCGTACCTAAACGAGTACGAGTGCTAAGCACTGGACACCGGGAGTTTCGTGAGAAACTGGAGGAGATGTGGTGATGAAAGATTGGCCGCCGCAAATCCCATGCATCGGGGTCTGGCTGGCAACTGGCTGGCTGGCTGGTGCAGCCTTTCCTGGCTGCCGCCACTGACTGGCGGCGGGCGAGTGAAGTCAGTCTTCGAATGGATCTTGTCGAGTGCAGTCGCGCGTGTGGTTTTGCTCTTCGGTTTTTGCGTCGGTTGTGCCGGCGTGTTTTCTTTCGTTACGTCTGTAAGCAAGGCGGGTGCCTTGCTTTCGGAATTCCTCTGGTTCTACGAGGAAGGTCATCTAGCTGTGGCAGCTATTTGACGGGTCTGCTGGCGGTGAAGGCATCGAGCAGATTTTGACGGTAAGCCAACAGATAATTAACTCGAAATTAGATGCTTCATTTTACATTATAGTTCATATGGACTAGATTTAACAGTATATTCGACAAACGATTCACGAACAGACTGAAGATCGGCGAAATTGACCATTGTAAATTACAATTACAATTACGGCAAATGGGAAATTACAGTTATGTAGGGGACAAGGTTTGACTTGGTGACCTTACACGACTAGTAATCTGATAGGAAGTGAGACTCAAGATTTCTTTTGAATACCTTAGATTTCTTTTGAATTTTGATCTTGTTTCATGAACTTCTTTCTCATCTTACTGTTTCCATGCCCTTTCTGCATAGATTCCGCGTTCTCTAAATCCATACTAAATGGTACCTTCTTCCTTTCTCCCTTTGGATCTCATTTGTTGAGGTTAGGGAGGCTTAAACTAACTAATAATCTAGTCTATAGTCTATTATGCTACATTTTTTCCTTTTTGAATTTCACAGTTCATTTTTTTAATTAATAGTTCTTTACTTACTGGTATGCCTCTCACTCAGGGGGTACAACTATTGTATCTGTGGGAATTAACGCTCCTAGGGGGACTATGTGAGGGCCCGAGCTAAACTTTAGGTAGGCTTCCTTTTTGTTGAAATGGAATAGGTTTTGTTGCGGACCATTTTTTTAGACTCATTGCTGCCTTGTTTTTCAGCTCTTACTACTTTCTTCTTACACTTTTTCTTGTTTCATGAACTTCTTTCTTATCTTACTATTTCTGTGCACCTTGTGCATAGATTCCGCGTTCCATCAACTCCATAATAAATGGTGCCTTCCTCCTTCCTCTCTTGAAACATCTTTGTCGTGGTTAAGGGAAGTTTTGCGTGATCAACGCATTCGTTGAAGGACTTGCTATCGCACTTCTGTAGAACCGCGCTGAGAATTTGCGCTGAATGTAGCCCAGCCACAAAGGCATCTCTCAATAAACGATCAAGACAGCAATTACCATAATTGCATGCAGATGCTAAGTCATTTAACGTTTTAGCATAACTTTCCATGGATTCATTAGCACCTTGTTTTCTATTTAGAAATGTAACCGATGCTGTGCTGTGTTAATTTTTCTTCAAGTTCCTCATACGTAGCCTCAGTGAGTAACGTAGGTTTAATTCTTCGTTGTAGATCAGTGATTATGTTTACAGGCAATCTTTAATTAATACTAGCTTTTTTACCGCCATTATTTCCTGCTTTCTGAAGAGCGTCTGCATTTTGGACTTTCCAGCGCTCTAAGGATTCACTCACTATTTCCACTTCAACGTCGAACGGAGGACAGCTGACTGTAGAATACGCCATCTTAACTTCAGAGCACTTGTTAAGTTCAAATTCACTTAAGGGGACGGTTCGGGGTAAAAAAAAAGTCTGTAAGTTCTCGGTGGATTTTTCTGAGATATCTACCGTCGATGTAAATTGTTATTAATAACTTTTTGATTTGTGCGAATTTTTCGTAACCATACGTGAATAAAATTTTTTTAAAAACATGAAAAAATCTGTGTTGCGGAAAATCCTACTCCACCTACAATTTTCAACTCACAGAACTCAGAAAATATTCTCTAGATAGCAAATTGTCTTGTGTAGAGATCCGGTGCAAAAGTTTTTCGATTATTTGATTTTTAGAATTTTGAGAACTTTTTTTCCCAAAAATAACATCTTTTTCCACTTTTTTGAATAATTTGCTTCAAATTTTCAAGGTGAATTGAAATTTAAAAAAACTTTTGCACCGGATCTATTTTCCTTTTCAATCGCTGTTGATTGGTATGCTTGCCATTTCTGTACCTTCAAAACTGTGGGAGGAGTAGGTTTTCAAAAATCAAGAAGGTGAGTATTCAGAAAAGCCATTTTTCCAAAAAAAAAATTTTCGTTCTTTACTAATTTTTTAATTGAGTCTTATCAGTGATTCTGTACCTTCTTATGTACCTTCAAAACAGTGGGTAAGGATCCATATCAAAAGTCAATAAATATAAGTTTCAGAACAGGGTTAATTTTTTAACGATTTTTTTTCAATGCTGACTAAATTTTTTTTCAAAAACCTGCATTGCTTTGTAGCTCTTTTTAAGCCCTTTCGATTGATATAATTGCCATTCCTGTAGCTTCAAAACTCCGGGAGGCGTTTATGTTTACATAGCCAGCTAATTAGCTGATGACTCAGCAACCGGACTCAAAACAAACACTCAATTACACCATCATAATTTATCACTGAGAGATAGGATGTTTCGTTAGAGTACAAAAGCATTTCAAGTTAGGCCATGAATGAACTCTCTTGCTATTCCAGTAGAGAAACACTCAATACTGGCTCGTAATGGGGGGGGGGAGAGGGAGGTCACCCATCCATTGGCGCACCCCAAGGTCACACTAGTGCGCGTCTTTTACCCCGTCCAGAAGACTAACCAATTGACGTACTTGAAAGCCGATTATATCGTTGGATGCGCAAGAAAAATCTCTATAAGAGGAGTTTATAAACTGAAAAATGACCATAATCTGAAAATAGACCCAAACCGTGCCCTTAAATTCACTTCAAATTCGTCGCCAGTTGTAATATCGTGGTTTTCAGCACGATATAAGGTTTACTGAACAGAACTAGTAGATCGGTTAGCCTAGCTGTAAACCAGGCAGCAGGATAGCAAAACGAACAGCAGGACTACTAATATTTTACTGACTCTGTAGTTCACACAGCTTGCTCTTAAGTCTAGTTCGCAACAATGGATATTTCCGGCGCTGGGCAATAGGGTCCCTTCCGACCTATCCGGCGCTCGTAAACGCCAGGGGCTCATCGGCTGTTTCCGGCGAATGCCCTATTTATACATGTGACCGTGCCGAGCGAGACTCATAAATCTCCGCAGCCGGAACCCCCCATATATACCACCAGTACGTCACTATACAACACATGTATGGTGAAAGTATCAATTTTTTAAATATTGCAGTGACCGTAAAAAACTTAGGTTTGAATGTATCAACGTAATTGTATAAAAAACCGTTTTAAACTAAAATAAAGATATATTTTATAAGAAATACAGTGCGCTCACCTCCGTAACATAGCAGTCTAGACCTCGTTTCACCACGCACTTGAGGTTTGGAGCGCGAACGGAGGTGAGATCGTGAACTGGTCCCTAATTTTAAGATTATTATGATTACGCTGATTGTTACGATTGCTACCACTATCATTATTGCTATTATTGCCGTGATCATCTTCACTATCGTCACTGAAAATCACCCAGTGTCACCTGTACCTGCGGATATTAAGATTTGTGCACACGGACGAGTGCTGAGAACTTGCGTCGGGGCTGTCATCAAGGCCCGCGGTTGAGCAAGAGGACGAACAATTCTGTTCCTCTTGTGCTATCCTCTCCTATCTCCTCTAAACTTGCACTTACTGTATATCTTCCGTGTTATCTTTTTCACTAGGGTGTCCTTAATTATTAATGTTTAAACTTAGCCATTATTAACTTGCATTTTGTCGTCCTTGTGAGGCGACGCCTTAACTTACCTTTTGTCGTCCTCCTTGTGAGGCGACGCCTTAACTTACCTTTTGTCGTCCTCCTTGTGAGGCGACGCCTTAACTTACCTTTTGTCGTCCTCCTTGTGAGGCGACGCCTTAACTTACCTTTTGTCGTCCTCCTTGTGAGGCGACGCCTTAACTTACCTTTTGTCGTCCTCCTTGTGAGGCGACGCCTTAACTTACCTTTTGTCGTCCTCCTTGTGAGGCGACGTTTAACTTACCTTTTGTCGTCCTCCTTGTGAGGCGACGTTTAACTTACCTTTTGTCGTCCTCCTTGTGAGGCGACGTTTAACTTACCTTTTGTCGTCCTCCTTGTGAGGCGACGTTTAACTTACCTTTTGTCGTCCTCCTTGTGAGGCGACGTTTAACTTACCTTTTGTCGTCCTCCTTGTGAGGCGACGTTTAACTTACCTTTTGTCGTCCTCCTTGTGAGGCGACGTTTAACTTACCTTCTGTCGTCCTCCTTGTGAGGCGACGTTTAACTTACCTTTTATCGTCCTCCTTGTGAGGCGACGTTTAACTTACCTTTTGTCGTCCTCCTTGTGAGGCGACGTTTAACTTACCTTTTGTCGTCCTCCTTGTGAGGCGACGTTCAACTTACCTTTTGTCGTCCTCCTTGTGAGGCGACGCTTTAACTTAGGTAGCATTAATTACTTTAAGGTATTATTAAGGCCTTCGTTATTATCTTCTGTGTTCTGTTGCTCCTCTTGAGCCTTGCACCTTATTTTCCACTGAAAGAGGAGAAACCTCACTGAGGATAAATTCCTTAGGTGAGTTTCGACCGACCTATATATTCAACTAATTATTTCTGAAACAGTGAGTTATATGCTTTAACTCTCTTGTTACCGTATATTTACTCCTAACCTTCTTTTGCAGTATAACTGCACTTCACTGCCAAATCACCTTCCGTTGTTCCTGCAACTTCGTTCTTTTGTCACGTAGCGCACGCCATTTTGCACGAACGTCGAACAGTAAGAGGGTAAGAGAGCTTGTGTCAGATTTTGTAACTATTTTTCATTAAACGAGCCTTTTACGTTCATCCAATTACTTTGGCAATTTAATTAATTCAATTTCTCTCTTTCCTCGTGCAGTAAACCTTTCACCTCTCTTCCACCTTTGCTCGAGACCATTGCTCGAGACCAGAGTCAAAACTCCAGGAAGGCCTCTTTTCAACCCTTGCTGGCCGAAGGACACAAGGACACAAGAGCGCGAGAGCGCTTGCATCTTCTAATTAGCGCAAAAATCTGCGCAACCTCAAAACCTACTCTCACTAGCGAGTTGTATCTTGCCTGTGCACGATTTTCTTAGCCTACGATCAGGCTTATTTGTTTGCGTAGCGCAATAAAAGTAAATAACTTAAACCTGCAGTGTGTGTTATTCACACACTATAATACTAAGGAATTTTTCTTTTCTCCGTAGGTTCTGAGATGCAGCCTGCCTTGCTGTCTCCTAATTTCTTTTGACTAATCAAAATCTCTAACAGACCATGGGAGATGCCATTGTACAACGCAGAGCTGTTTATAAGCGCAAAATAACGCTGGCTCTTCGCAAAGCAGAAGATGCTCGCAAGGCAGGGTCTCCCACCGACGTCGGGGCGTACGGCGAGGAGATTCGACGCAACTTGGACCAGGTGAGAGCGTATGATGAAAGCATCATCAGCCAACTCTTGGAGAGTAAAAAAGACGATGACACTCTTAACCATGAAGTAGACGCGCAGTGTACTTATACCTCTGACATTGAAATTAGGTTGAAGCATTTGCTCCAGCCTGCTGAGGTCAGAAAAACTGATGATATTCCTGCTCCTAGGGATTTGAAGCTCCCTAATCTTAAATGTACTATGTTTATCGGTGAGGGAGAAGCTCATCTGAAATACGCTACTTTTTTGTCTCAATTCAACGACATCATTGGCCACAGAGCGTCCCTCTCTGATTCTGCTAAATTAACTTACCTGAAAAGCTACTTGAGCGGCTATGCTCTCAAACTGGTTGAACATTTGAGCATCAATGACAATAACTACCAAATAGCTCTTTCTTTGCTTAAGGACGAGTTCCTAAAAGAAGATGCCATTGTTAACAGTTTGTGCAAAAAGGTATTAGACTTGAAGTGCAAATTTGACTCTTCCTATACTGAAACTAAAATATTCGTCTCTGAGGTGCGCAGCATTGTTGCCGATTTGAATAACTTCGGTTGTGACGTCCTAGGCGAGCATGCTGCCTCTGTTTTTGTGAGTCACATTGTTTTCTCAAAGTTACCTGTGCCTTTCCAGCAAGAATTAGCGCGCAAAATTAGCAATAATTATCCCAAATTGCCTCAGATTTTCGAGCATTACGTTGAAATCATTGAGACTTTGAAACTCAGAAATGCTTACCCTGACAAGTTTCAGAGGCTTAAGCCTGCTGGTTTGAGCTTTAGCGCCAAACCTAGAGCTGACTTTGTGAAGTCCCCTAAGCAGGCGTTCGCTAATGTTTCTGTCGCGGCACCTGAACGTAAAACCTGTAAATTCTGCTCCAGCCTCAGTCACAGCATGTTGCATTGTCATGCTTATCCTACCTTGAAAGCTAGGACTGATCGTTGCACCGAGCTAGGATTGTGTGCCAAATGTACAAGCTCCAAGCATAGCGCCGGTGGATGCAACGCACGCCTGGACTATGAATGTAAATTCTGTAAACTTAAAAACCATGTCTCTGCATTATGTAGAAAGGGGAAGTACTTAGAATCCCAGTCAAACGTGTGTTTAAACTCTTCAACTAATCAGAAGTCCGTTTATGTTCTTCCTACTATCACCTTGCCAGTAGGTAAAGGTAAAAATCAAACAAAAGTTAGGTTTCTTATCGACTCAGGTTCCCAACGTTCATACGTTGCGGGTACTGTCATTAGCCGACTTGAATGCCCCGAGTTGGCTCCAACCAGTACCTACCTGGTGAATTCCTTCCTTGAGAAGGGATTTAAATCATTTGCCGAGACAAGTCTCAATCTTGATTTACTAGACAATGCTAGTAAACTGCAAATTCCTGTTCTTGTTGACAACCATTTCAAAATGTCATTTGATGTTTGCCTCTTGAGCAAGGCAGTGACTAACCTACAATCTCGTTTCGAACTTGCAGATTCCTCGTTATCTCGAGACACCGATACGATAACGTTGGAAGGAATACTCGGTGTAGATATCCTTCAGTGCTTGTCTTCGTTCGAGTTAATTACCTGCATGAACGGCACGGCCTTCCGTTTGGGTTCGAAAATTGTCCCGTGGGGCAATGTAGAACATTTCCTCGAGAAGAGCCAGGTGCCGTTGTTGTACCAATCCTTAAATTCTTCAGATGTAAATCTTGCGTGTGTTAACTTCGTTCTTGACCCACAGCAGTGTCAACCTGACCACCTAACCTGCGTGTTGCAGGAGAGCTGTGTCGAGGGGCACATCGACAGGATTTGCAATCTTGAATCGATTGGCATTTCGGAGGAGGAAAGCATCGCCTCTTCCGACTTGGAAAAGGTAAACGACTTTGCCCAAAGTATAGAATTTAAATCAGGGAAGTACCATGTTGCTCTTCCTTGGAATAACAAAATCACCCAAGTGAGTGATAACTTTAATGTGGCCCGAGCAGTGCTGAACAGAGTCGTCCCCAGATTGAAAGAGCAGGACTACTTCGAGGCGTACGATGCTGTGTTTGAGCAGCAACTCCGCGACGGCATCTTGGAGACTGTCTCCTTTGAGGAGGTGAGTCGTGATGACAGGGTGTTCATACCTCATAGACCCGTCGTAAAAACTTCTCCTTCTTGTACCACTAAAGTGAGGCCGGTTCTAAATTGTAGTTTGCGGGGGAACGGAAAGCCATCACTAAATGACGCCGCTTTCCCTGGCGTAGACCTAATGGGTGACCTGTTCGCTTTGCTAATAGGGCTCAGACATGACGACTACTTGCTGATGGCTGACATTAAACAAGCCTTCTTGCAAATTAAACTTCTATTGGAAAGCGAGAAGAACAAATTCTGTATCCTCTAGATTAAAGACGGGAAACTTGTAGTTTACCGGTACGCAACAATCGTCTTTGGGTTTGTTGCGAGCCCCTTCATCTTGAATTATGTAATTAAACGTCATGTGTCCCAATTTCCTGATGATCTGTGCAGTCGCTTCCTTCTACATAACATGTACGTAGATAATCTTTTCATAACCGGCAATGATCCTTCCTCTTTATCGGATCTCCACAGATCCTGCCGGGAGAGAATGTCTCAAGGAGGGTTTGACTTGCGCAGCTGGGTGACAAACTGCCAGTCCGTTCAGTCCAAGCTTGAGTCTGAAGGAGTAGCTGCCGCAGACTGCCAGCAGGTAAAGGTCCTGGGATACAACTATGACATTGATTCAGATTCCCTTTCTGTGTGTGTGGATGGCGACTCTGAGCCGCAGAAAGTCACGAAAAGATCGGTCCTTTCGAGTCTAGCCAAAAGATTCGACCCTCTAGGCCTTGTTGGCCCCGTAACAGTGCGTGGAAAGGTGTTGATGAGGCAGATGTGGAAAGCAGATTTGAAATGGGATGATGAATTACTAGAGACACTATCTAATTCATGGTTTAATCTTAAAGGTCATTTAGACCAATTGAGCGAATTTAGCTTTCCACGTAAAGCTTTGACCTCCGAAGATGTGAACTTGACCATATTTTCCGATGCATCAAAGACGTGCTATGGATTTAACATTTACGCTGTCGGAACAGGCGACAACGTGGAATCTAACTTACTTTTTAGTAAGAATAAAATAGCCCCTCTTAAGACCAAGAGTCTCCCTACCTTGGAACTCTTAGCAGTGTACATTGCATTTAAATGTCTCTTGAATCTCTTGAAATCCTTAAAAACAGCCAGAGTAAAGTCTATCGTCTTTGCCATAGACGCACAAATAGTTCTTGCCTGGTTAATCAACGGCTTCGTAAAAACAAAAAATGTTTTTGCCAATAACAGAGTCAAGGACATCCTGCAGTTTCGTGAAACTTTGAGAACTGAGCACGCTCTCGAATGTGAATTCAAGTACGTGCCCTCTGAAATGAACCCTGCTGACTTGCTGACCAGAGGACTAACTGTTGCCGAATTTCAGAGAAAGTTGGATTTTTGGCGTTGTGGCCCTGCTTTCCTGACAGACTCTTCTCAAGGCTGGCCCCACAGCCAGTTGGGATGCTTGCCCGCTTCACAGCAGGTCTTCACTTGTGCTGCTCAGCTGGCTTCTCCACAGCCTTCAGTCGATCCCGTTCTCGACATTAACAATTTTTCTTCTATTGACAGATTGCTAGGAGTGACCGCCCAGCTATTCAAACTATCGGACGTGGCGAAGAAGCGACCTGTGGACGTCGTAGACAACTACGTCAAGGCTCGTTTATATTGGGTAAAGTTGGACCAGTCTCGACAGTATCCCAATGAACTAGCTTTCTTGCAATCTCCTGAAAGTATTAATCCCCCTTCCTTGGTGAAGGATTTGAATCTGTTTCTCGACGACAACGGAGTGATCAGATCGAAGGGCCGTCTCAGCCGATGCCGACATCTCTCCTACGACGTCGCTAATCCTGTGCTGATTTCGAGGCACGGCCGCCTATCAAAATTACTTGTTGCCTCTTGTCATGAGAAATGCATGCACTTGGGGGTTGCCTCCACGCTTAATTGCTTGCGAAATTTGGGTTACTGGATTCCCAAACCTAGGACCTTGATTAGGTCAATCATTAAAGAATGTAAATTGTGCACCAAATTGAACGCACGAGCTTACGCGTATCCTAAGCCTTCTGACTTTCATTCCCATAAGGTTAATTTTGTTGAACCTTTTCAGAACATTGGAGTAGACTTCACAGGGCATTTCAACGTGAAATTTGGACAAACCTTTGTTAAAATGTATCTCTTAATCTTTACTTGTTTGAATATCAGAGCCATTCATTTGGAACTGATACCCGATATGTCTACCAATTCTTTCCTCTCTGCTTTCATAAGGTTCTCTAATAGATACCGCCTTCCAACGACCATGTTTAGTGATAACGCTCCTAGTTTCATCCAAGCAGCTGAATTGCTGAACTCTTCCTTTTCAGGCCCGTTATCTGGATTCTTGACTCGTAATAATATCAAGCATGTCCGTATCCCACTTAATTCAGCATGGTTTGGTAGTTCATGGGAAAGATTGATAAGAGTCGTTAAAAGCTGCCTATACAAATCTATTGGGAGGAACAAAATTGAGTACTTCCCGTTTCTAACCTTGTTGTCAGACGTACAAAACTCGGTGAATTCTAGACCATTAACTTACGTTGATGCAAATGATTTATCAAGAGAATGGGTTTCCCCGAATTCCTTTCTCAAAATTTATCGTAACAATTCTACCTTGACTTTTGGAAGTATCGCGGGTCAGCAGTTGGTCCATCCGACTCGTTCAGACTTAATCGATTCTCTCGAAATCAGAGAGGAGGCCGTCGAGAAATTCAAAGATTTCTGGTACGGGGAGTATTTGCTTTCTCTTCGGCAAACTGACCGGAACATGTACCAACCTCAGTGGGAAGACAGAATAAAGGTTGGGGATATTGTCCTAATTTCTTCTCCCGTGAAACCCAGGCCTTTGTGGTCAATGGGACGGATTACCAAGTTGTTCACAGGTGCTGACGGGAACTCGAGATCCGTCGAGCTGTTGAGGCCTGACCGTTCCACTGGCGAGTACGCCATATCTCTCCTTTACCCGTTGGAACTGAGCCTGGACAGCGTGGAACCTCTGTCAGAACCTAACCCTGCCCCCACTGAGCCTGCTCCACCACCACCTCGACCACAGCGACTGGCAGCTAAAAAATGTAGAGAAGCCTTAAAAAACCAATTGCATTGATTTTTTTCTCCCCTCGCCCGGGAGTGTATAAGAAATACAGTGCGCTCACCTCCGTAACATAGCAGTCTAGACCTCGTTTCACCACGCACTTGAGGTTTGGAGCGCGAACGGAGGTGAGATCGTGAACTGGTCCCTAATTTTAAGATTATTATGATTACGCTGATTGTTACGATTGCTACCACTATCATTATTGCTATTATTGCCGTGATCATCTTCACTATCGTCACTGAAAATCACCCAGTGTCACCTGTACCTGCGGATATTAAGATTTGTGCACACGGACGAGTGCTGAGAACTTCCGTCGGGGCTGTCATCAAGGCCCGCGGTTGAGCAAGAGGACGAACAATTCTGTTCCTCTTGTGCTATCCTCTCCTATCTCCTCTAAACTTGCACTTACTGTATATCTTCCGTGTTATCTTTTTCACTAGGGTGTCCTTAATTATTAATGTTTAAACTTAGCCATTATTAACTTGCATTTTGTCGTCCTTGTGAGGTGACGCCTTAACTTACCTTTTGTCGTCCTCCTTGTGAGGCGACGCCTTAACTTACCTTTTGTCGTCCTCCTTGTGAGGCGACGCCTTAACTTACCTTTTGTCGTCCTCCTTGTGAGGCGACGCCTTAACTTACCTTTTGTCGTCCTCCTTGTGAGGCGACGCCTTAACTTACCTTTTGTCGTCCTCCTTGTGAGGCGACGCCTTAACTTACCTTTTGTCGTCCTCCTTGTGAGGCGACGCCTTAACTTACCTTTTGTCGTCCTCCTTGTGAGGCGACGTTTAACTTACCTTTTGTCGTCCTCCTTGTGAGGCGACGTTTAACTTACCTTTTGTCGTCCTCCTTGTGAGGCGACGTTTAACTTACCTTTTGTCGTCCTCCTTGTGAGGCGACGTTTAACTTACCTTTTGTCGTCCTCCTTGTGAGGCGACGTTTAACTTACCTTTTGTCGTCCTCCTTGTGAGGCGACGTTTAACTTACCTTTTGTCGTCCTCCTTGTGAGGCGACGTTTAACTTACCTTTTGTCGTCCTCCTTGTGAGGCGACGTTTAACTTACCTTTTGTCGTCCTCCTTGTGAGGCGACGTTTAACTTACCTTTTGTCGTCCTCCTTGTGAGGCGACGTTTAACTTACCTTTTGTCGTCCTCCTTGTGAGGCGACGTTTACCTTACCTTTTGTCGTCCTCCTTGTGAGGCGACGTTTAACTTACCTTTTGTCGTCCTCCTTGTGAGGCGACGCTTTAACTTAGGTAGCATTAATTACTTTAAGGTATTATTAAGGCCTTCGTTATTATCTTCTGTGTTCTGTTGCTCCTCTTGAGCCTTGCACCTTATTTTCCACTGAAAGAGGAGAAACCTCACTGAGGATAAATTCCTTAGGTGAGTTTCGACCGACCTATATATTCAACTAATTATTTCTGAAACAGTGAGTTATATGCTTTAACTCTCTTGTTACCGTATATTTACTCCTAACCTTCTTTTGCAGTATAACTGCACTTCACTGCCAAATCACCTTCCGTTGTTCCTGCAACTTCGTTCTTTTGTCACGTAGCGCACGCCATTTTGCACGAACGTCGAACATTAAGAGGGTAAGAGAGCTTGTGTCAGATTTTGTAACTATTTTTCATTAAACGAGCCTTTTACGTTCATCCAATTACTTTGGAAATTTAATTAATTCAATTTCTCTCTTTCCTCGTGCAGTAAACCTTTCACCTCTCTTCCACCTTTGCTCGAGACCATTGCTCGAGACCAGAGTCAAAACTCCAGGAAGGCCTCTTTTCAACCCTTGCTGGCCGAAGGACACAAGGACACAAGAGCGCGAGAGCGCTTGCATCTTCTAATTAGCGCAACAATCTGCGCAACCTCAAAACCTACTCTCACTAGCGAGTTGTATCTTGCCTGTGCACGATTTTCTTAGCCTACGATCAGGCTTATTTGTTTGCGTAGCGCAATAAAAGTAAATAACTTAAACCTGCAGTGTGTGTTATTCACAATTTCAGCCAATAAATTTGTAATCAAGTACTTACTGAGATTTCGAAGTTTAGTTTCCATGTTTTATTTCAACTGTTATAAATTCGTCGTTTTGAATTAAGGAAACTTGATATTTTAGAACGCATAACGTCGTGTTACCAAGATGCGTGACTTTCATAACTTAAAATAAATGAAATGAGTATTGAAGCTGTCACAGCCCATATGCTTTACTGAAACAATGTCGGAGAATCGCACCATCGTCCAAGTGTTGGCGTCTTTCAGAGAATCCCTGCGGTGGGGGAATTGTGAGCGAGCTTTGGTTGTGTTGGATTATTTTTGCGATGTGAACTGCAACAGGCATGTATATTTGTGCTACAGTAGACATGTTGATTTGTGCTAAAGTAGACATGTTGATTTGTGCTACAGTAGACATGTTGATTTGTGCTACAGTAGACATGTTGATTTGTGCTACAGTAGACATGTTGATTTGTGCTACTGTAGACATGTTGATTTGTGCTACAGTAGACATGCTGATTTGTGCTGCGCTAGACATGTTAATTTGTGCCACAGTAGACATGCTGATTTTTGCTACAATAGACATGCCGATTTACACTACAATAGACATGCTGATTCATGCTACAATAGACATGCCGATTTACACTTCAATAGACATGCTGATTTATGCTACAATAGACATGCTGATTTACACTACTATAGACATGCTGATTTATGCTACAATAGACATGCCGATTTACACTTCAATAGACATGCTGATTTATGCTACAATAGACATGCTGAGTTACACTACAATAGACACGCTTCTACCAATCCTTGCCACTCAGCGCAACTAATGCGTTCTATAAACAAAAAAGGTTTATATACCCGCAAGCAATACGAACAATACGCTGAGTACAATTAGAATGATCAGAAATTAATAATAGTTCTCAGCTCTTCATTACAATCTACGGTTACAAAAGACATTCTGCAAACACGGCGTGTGCATAGTACTCGACACACAGGCTTTATTGACGTAGGCATTTGCTTTGTTTGAGATCGTGCCTGGCCTGCCGTTACCGCTTCCTTATTGGCAATGACCCACGGATGTAGGAGCGATGTGTTGATATGCAGCGTAGATATCTGGATAATGCGTTGGTTTCGTGTCGCTCGGAACATGAAGCTGCTTGTTTTAACGAATATATCAATGCATCTCTCCTTGATATTAAATTTACGGTAGAAATAGAGCGATCTATTCCCATATTAAATTTAGAAATAAAGTAGAGCTAAATGGGCAAATTCTGTACGTTGATGCATTCGTGAAGAAGTCCAACTCCAGGCTCATTACCTCTGTCTTCAGGAGGCCAACGTTCACTGGCTTGGTACGAACTGTTTCAGTTATAGTTACTAGGGATGTGTCATATTTTGTGCTAATACTCTACTTCATTGCGCATACCTTGTGTCTAGGACTTTCGAAATACACCACATTGAAAATTAACTGATTAGAAAATTATGGGTTAACAATAAGTCTACTAAACTTATCAGGGATAATTCCTTTAAAAAAGTTCTGGATAAAAAATACTCTCCCTCTATTGTCACCTTGAGCAAGCAAAGTAAAAAAATTTCTTATGACTTTTTGAGCCCTGAAATAGAAAGGGAAGTTGTATCTCTGAGCAGTTAGTTTATTCTCCAGTTGTTTCATAGTGTTTTGTAGAATTAGTTTTAATATCTGTTCATTTTTAGGACAAAAGAAAGACTGGATAAGTGCCTATGGAGTGAATGTGTCTACGCGTGACTGCTGCATGCAGACTTGTGTTGGTAGTACCAAACTTAAACAATTCATTAGACACAGCCAACATTCAGGAATTTCCCATAGAACTGGTCGTTCGCTTACCTCTCCTTATTATTCAGCAATTCGAAATCTTTGCCAGCAATTTAATCTTCCTTTGAAAATAAAGAAATTTTCCACTCGATGCATGTAGTACCGTCGCTGTTATATAGACGTGTTTTAATCAGCCAGTAATTTAGGATGCCGTGCAAAGTCCAATGATGATATTGAATGCATCGACCATGTGTGTTGCAGGACAACGGTCAGGGCAAAATAAGCAAAATTAAACCTTAAGCAATTTGAATTTGACTGTTGAATTACTTCGGTTGGTTGCGTACGTCCAACACCACCAGATGTTGAATATTTTCTTGTCCATCGAAAATATTTGTTATGATTACTAATTTATTATTACATTGATCTGGCAGTGTGGGAACTGATTGATCAATTCTGTGAAAGAAAATGGAGACGAAAAAAGTATAATTTTAGGTAATAAGCCATTGCTTTCCAAAGGAATATTTTTCACTGCAGCACACAGCCGTCAAAAATTACAGGATTCGGCAGTCGTCTTAAATAAAGCTGCCAGATGTGAATAACACCAAATATCTCTATTCTTATTGTACCTGTGATTAAAATATTCTTTACAAGTGCTCTGGTGGAACTCGTATCAAAGATACGGTCATTAGTATCCTTCAAGAGCGTGAAAGAGAGACGGACCAACCAATTTAATGTGTTCTCTGAGATTATTATTGTAACAACATGAGAAAAATAACACACAAACCTATATAAATACATCCAATTTATTTAATGATTGAAGGAGACATCTGGCGTTTCATTACATAGTAATTGATGGGAAGAGAACTATCGATTTCCCTCAGTGAAAGTAGACCACTCCGATAATATATCAATCAACCAAAGGAGACTATCATCACATTTGTAACGTAATGTAACATGAATGCCTGCAATGAACGCAACTTTGTGTGTAAACATACAACTTTTGGTAAATTTATGCAAACTGAGAGATGCACACACGTGACTAAGGGAAAGTCCCTCAGTTTTCCAACACCGTCGCTGTAACCTTTCTTCTACTTCACGGCCGAGTTTGGATGCACAATTCCAAACAAAGTTTACAATTTAACAATTCATACTATAATAAAAGCATCATTTGACAACAGGTAAGAAAACTGATATTTTATTCATCAGACAAAAATTCAGGGGTTTTAACGTACTCAGTGATTGATTAAAACTGTATTCAGTAAAAAACTGAGTAACACGCATTTAAAATTTTACTATTTTAATGACTTTTTTATAAACACTTTCAACAAAATTTGATCAGTAAACATAGAAAAAACCCACGAGAGCAACTTATTTAACTTATACTTATATATTATGTTTCACTTATACTTATTTAACTTATACTTTTAACTTATATTTATCAGACTGAGTGAGTTGGCTGTGTGTTCATCTGTGTTGCTATTGAATGGAAGGAAGCTTTCATATTGACTTGTGTTCCGTTGTGGGGAATGTTGATGTCTTGACTGTTTTGTTGTTGTAGTTCTTGTTGTTGATGTTACTTTTGTATATCTATTATGATGCGTTGCTGGTTTCCCTCTAGCCTTTAATATCATCGCGTAAGTAACGCTTTAACAATCACTATCATCAGTAGCAATGTACACAAATTTGCCCTAAAATTCCTTCCTTATAGGTGCCCTAGCCAACAACATAATATTTTGTATCGCGTTATAAGTCGTCCTGAGACCGGCGCACCTAAACAGGAGGTTGGTGATCCTAAGAAGGGAAATTGGGCGTAGCGGATGTCCTAAACATGGGTTCATGTATTACAATGACACCAAAAATACTATGATAATAACACCAATCATGATAGAGTGAAGTAACGGGCGATGAGAGGAGAACCAAAGTAACAGGATATCATTTCAATACGCAAATCAAATTTCCATAGTTAGTGTAATGGGTGCCCTTTCGGAATTCTATCTATCTTCGCTTCGGCACGCATTAGAACGGAAGGCGTAGGGACACCAAGAAGAACACGCGGTTTCTTCGGTTTATTTCAAGACCCATTGACTCCGTAAGACTGCACAAACAGGTATGATTCAGACTCGGATCAGCAATTGCATGTCAAGAAAATCCTAATTTAAGATCATAGTCGAATGATCAATTAATGTATATGGTACTGCATAACGAGAAAGGAATTTCATACTTCTAAGGTATATGAGAGGTAGCTGAGTAAGACACGAAAAACGGTTAAATAATGTTAGAACTAGGTATGATATTCTAATGACAGAATTCATAACACAATATTCATTATTACATAAGAAAGTTTTAGCCTCCCTTAACCACGACAAAGATGTCCCAAGAGAGGAAAGAGGAAGGCACCATTTAGTATGGAGTTAGGGGAACGCGGAATCTATGCGCAAGGTGCACAGAAACAGTAAGCTAGGAAAGAAGTTCATAAAACATGAAAGGTTTCTGTTGCATTCTTGATAGAACAATCTGACAATACCCTAAAATACTTACAGACGATAGGGGGAAGGTCCCTCACTTTAGATCTGGAAAAGCCTATTTTAACATATAAAACAAGCGACTACTTTGTCTTTTTCTTTACTCTACCTGTGGAAAAGAGACAGCAAAATTAGGTCTCTGACGCAGGGACAAGCTGAAAGGTAACAGCGGACTAGTACTACAGCCTATCCAGCCGCAGAATCAGACTTAACCCTTCACTGCATGGTGTGTCGAATATGACACATACCTGATTTTTTGGTGTATAGAAATAATTAGCAGAGAAATGAGCATTTCTACGGCTTGTATCGCAAACGAGACACACTGTCCACGAAATGAACGCGTATGATGCGTGCTAGATGCAACCGGCCTCTAGCAGTAATGCTCAGTTTGGACGCCAACACAGCCGAGTGTGGATGTCGCTGCAGCAGTACCATTATGTTCATAATAGAGCCATATCATGCAATTTATTGGCGAGTAAAAATTTGGGTTTGTGTATAAGTTATATTACTTTGATTCTATGAGGAGAAACATTGAGAATATATAAAATAATTATATTTGATGCAAAGTTTTTAGTTTGTTTCATATATGGTACAACACGATTTTGCTGTATATTCCAACTCGGGCCAAACTTGTGTCGTAAATGAAACAAACCCATGTATTCTTTCATTATCACGAATAATTTTAGCTTTATTATATTATTTCTATGTTGTTAAATATTAAAATACATATTCAAAATACATTGAAACTATATTCTGAAAAATTTATTATTATTTTTTATAGTAAAGAATGCACGATAGATGCGCAACATTAGCGCATTCGTCTATCCTAAAAATTTTGTTAAAAACTGTCTCGCGGTTGCATAAAATGTATCACACAGTAATATTGTATAGAAGCTTAATAAAAAGAAATATTTATTCAGTTTTATTTTCAGAATATTCGAGTTTGAAGCGAATTTTTCACGAGAAACGATCGGGACCCTCATCTTGGAGGTGAAGGAAGGAACTGACGGACTAGATTTGGATGAAGATTTGAAATTGGAATTGGAATCTATGGGGAAGAAGTTGAAGATCGTTTGGGAGTTGAGCGATCACAGGAACAGATTGAAAAATCAATAATAGCAACGGAACACAACGATTCCACTCTGATCTCAAATGAAACTCGCATTACCATCTATGAAGGAAATCCAACTGCTGTGAAAATTGTAAGCAGTGATTCTAAAAGAAAGAGCTCTCCTGGAAATGTTATTTGGAAGTAAAAATCTCAAAATACCGGAAGAGCACGTAAAATTCAGGGACGTAATGAGCTAACCATAAAAATGAGAAAATTAGGGACTCCTAATGATTGCCGCAAGATTTTATTCAGTGAATATTTGATTTCAATAATACTTAAAGAAACACATTCTTTCACTGGTCTGAAGGATCTCATTCATGTGCTGGATATTGATAAGTTTGATGTTCAAGAATGTATAGGGATCTGTGTCATCATACCCTACGTACATGTTCCGTGCGCCTGGCATTATTTGAGCAGCATCATGGGCAACTTACCCAAGAAACAATGTCCCTCAACAGCTTCAAACAGTTTAGGAGCTTTTTATACTTTTCTGATAACTCTAAAACTATTACAAGAGATGATACTTGCACCGAAAAGAAAACGAGGACCCTTTGTTCATGTCCCTGTGAAAAAAGTTCACCCTGAAGGATTTCCTCAATAACCTTAGCCAAAAAATGAATGCCACCGCTCTAAAATGCCTGATTCCAAGTTCCAGTAACACATCAGGGTTCCAAATGTCTTGTATATCTTCATCAAATTAAGAAAATTATGTCGTGAAAAATTTCTGTAATATGAAAAATTTGTGTTAGACCAAAAAAGACTTACTGACATGTCACATGAAGAATTATTGAATTGTGTTCTTCTACATTTTGACTTAATTCTGTACTCTAATAGATCTATAAGCGATGAAAAATTTTAAATCAGTCAAGTAACTGATAAATGGAGTTCGTTGTATTTGTTTCATAAACGACTCATATATCATGCTTCAAGGCTTCATATTCGTGTTGTGTCGTTTATGACACACAATGAAAAATATATAACAGAATGAAAAAAATAATTGCCGTATGATTTGATATGCTAAAAAGATGTCTATTAAAGAGTTTATGAGCATGTAACAATTTTTTTCTATTTCCAAAAATAATTCATGCAGTGAAGGGTTAAGATACAGCAGATCGGCCATTGCAAAATCCTATTATCAAAAATAAAGGCGGCTATCTCATTGACCAGCCCAACGCTAAAAAAGATTTGACACGCCTCGCTAATACTCAAATTGCTTAATTTAAACACAGAGCAGCAAATACACATTTATCAACGTCGCTCTGAAAACACAAATCACATGGGCTAGTGGTCTCATAATTTCTGCGCCTATTCTCAGTCTACTTCTGAGAATGCTTTAACTTTAGGCTTCCACCTTACTGACTGGCGCAACTTGCCCAGCACAGCTCATAGGGGAGGAGCCAACAGATAGACAAAATATTTTACTTGATTTCATATCTTTTTCTTAATAAATTTTTTAGAAATTGCAATCCAAAGAAAGGAAAGAATCATGTTTCCAAAATTGGTACAAAGTTTAGCACGATGGGTCATTGTAAATTTCTCAATATAAACGACTGATGTCTAATCCATGGAAGAACCACAACATAGTTTGTATTTTTAATACACAAATCTTTGAATAGTGAAGCAGTGGTTGATTTGTATTCTTAATTAAATATAAAATTGTGTTATTTTTGTGGTAATCTATGAAATGTGATAAACTTAAAATAAAGGCATCTGTGTCAATTCAAATGCATTGAAATGTCAGTCTTTCCATGTTACATTTACTGCCTACGACACTGTTTACAATGTTATATTTACTTTCTATGACAACGTAGCTTACATAACTTGACTATTATGCAAATATTGCTGAGCAAAAAGAAAAAAAACATTTAGACGTTAATACAGAATCACTTTGAACAGTGAAAGAAAATAGGAATCAGTTCATCAGTTAAAACCACACATTCGGTGGTCTGCTATAATACTATCGACCTAGAATCTAACTTATTTCTAAGCATTACACTGCAGCACACTCGCTATGAAACGCACTAGATTCACAACATCACGACGGCTAGTCTGGCTCAATGTGGGTGGTTCACCGGCCGCCAGAAGCATCCTCGAATGCTTTAGAAGCCGGCTGTTCACCGCTATCAAACACAAATTGTGTGAAGGCAATCGACAAATATAGCCAGTAAAGGAACACGTTCAAGTTAAATAAATTTCTGACACAAATTCACATCACGAAAGGACATAAAACTTAAAATCATCCGGGAAACGTTGTTTCCCTTGTGCGCACTTCGTTTGAAAAACACGCTGCGTCAGTCTTGTGGACCAGCGCGGATCCGCAGAGTGTTGCCGAAATTAAATTGTCAAAATTTCGCGTCTTGTAAGACGCGACAGTTAGCCTTCGAAAACGTAAAAAATTTATTTCAATACCGGATCTTCAATTTCAGTTTCACATAACTCAAACTTCATTTAATGAAGAACTAAGTTTTTGTTACAGTTTTTTGATCTAATATATTTTTTTTGAGTCTAGAAATTAGATGTAAAAGTTTTTACTTAAATAAAATTAAGTCAAATTTTCCCAACGCTATCCTGAATTTGATACTGTGCCTTCATTATCTTCTGATTAATCAAGAGAAAATATTTTTGTAGGCCGATGTCGGCTAATCATAAACCAGTTCACACGCGCTACCGCGAGGGGGGGGAGTGTAGCGTGTGTGTTGGTGTGTCCTGTGGTGTTGTTGTCTGCCACTAGTTACTGCGTCTGCAGGTGTTGTTGTCTGCCACTAGTTACTGCGTCTGCAGGTGTTGTTGTATTCCACTAGTTACTGCGTCTGCAGGTGTTGTCTGCCGCTAGTTACTGCGTCTGCAGGTGTTGTTGTCTGCCACTAGTTAACTAGTTACTGCGTCTGCAGGTGTTGTCTGCCACTAGTTACTGCGTCTGCAGGTGTTGTTGTCTGCCACTAGTTACTGCGTCTGCAGGTGTTGTCGGCCACTATTTACTGCACGTGCAGGTATTGTCTGCCACTCGTTACTGCGTTTGCAGGTGTTGTTGTCTACCACTAGTTACTGCGTCTGCAGGTGTTGTTGTCTGCCACTAGTTACTGCGTCTGCAGGTGTTGTCTGCCACTAGTTGCATCATAAGTGTTCTGCCACTAGTTACTGCATCAGCAGGTGTTGTGTTCACAGCAGTTGCATTATAGTTATCTAACAATTATCCCCACCATCATCACATTCATCAGCTAATATGGCGTATTGCCTATAACTAAACGATGCAGTTATGAATTATCATGAAGTGAGTTGCCTCAGAAAACTGTTTGTGTGCTAGCAGAAACTAACCACGGTTTTGTGTTAAGAAAGTCGTTTATCGTATATGACAAAAAACCTAACTTAACCAAATATATTTTTAATATTTCAACTGCCATAAATATGTTTCAAAACTAAACCTACGGTCATCTATAGATGGCTAATTAGTACTTGCACATCGAATGGCTTAGGATTATCAACTCCTATCGAAGGTTAATTATTCAAATCGGCTGCCGGGGCGAGTCTCCGGTGCCACTATAGCGTGATGTCTACCTCACTATAGCATGAGATCTACCTCTAGCTAATACTATAGCGTGAGGTTAGGTTACTAATGGATAAACTTATTTAGATACATTTAACGTAGAGAAAAACACTGAATTTGCACATCCCAAACTGCACCTGGGTAGGCAATACCAAGCGGTAGACCTCACGCTACAGTACCCAATTGAAAATTATCGCCCTTTTCAGGTAGTAAATTAGTCGTAAAAGGTCGAAAACGGCCCAAAAGGGCCAAAAATCACGACTTCAAACCGACTCCTACCTATACTTGGCCTATTAGGGCTTGAAAAGGGCTCTTCATTCAACTGGCCTTTTATAGGTCTAGTCAATGGCTGTTTGCGGGCTCATTCGGGTCGTTTAAAGTCGTTTTCAAGCCTTTTCGACGACCTCTATTTGGACGCGTAATAGATTGTAAAAAGACTCGTAATCGTAAATGTTGTACAAGTCGTATTACTTCAGTAAATGTAAAGAACTAAATGAATTTCAACTAACCTAACTTAGTTAAGTTAGATTAGGTGAGGTTCGTTAAACATCTTCAACAATACTATAAATAATTAATCCAGTCAACATGAAAACTAGGATAGAAAAGCTAACTGCTGAGCATAACATCAAATTGGCACTTTATTAATGCATTATATAAATTAAATATGAATGATAGCTTATAACTGTTGGAACACTTGGGTTGTCGAACGCTGAGCATTCAACTTGTAATGCTTTACCCTAGTTACCCCTCAAACCTCGATTCTAGTCCTTCTATGTTCAGTAATCTTAATATATCCCAATGTAAATTTATTTTAGAAAAAGTTCCCACTTCTCCGCCGCTTATCATCGATACCTATAGCCGGAGAAGTATAAACGTAAGTCCGCTGCTTCACTCGGCTCAAATCGGAACTCACTATGCGAAGCAGCCACAAGACCCGGCCTTACAAACTCTTTATATCGTATAAAAAATCTGATGTTGGAGCTCTTTGAGGTCGTTGCAAGGCCCACTATAAGTCGTACGGAAGCCTAATAAGGCCGGTATTAGCCTTGATCAAGCAGTAAGGAAGCCCAAAAGGGCCGGTATTAGCCTTGATCAAGCAGTAAGGAAGCCCAAAAGGGCCGGTATTAGCCTTGATCAAGCAGTAAGGAAGCCCAAAAAAGCCAGGACGAGACTCGTTCAAGCAATGGAAAAGCCAAAAATGGTCGTGAATAGCCTCGTTCAGGTAGTAGAGAAGCCCAAAATGGCCGTTGCATTAGCCGTTTCGATGCCCAGAAATAGCCGTTTAAAAGGGCTTAAAATAAGTAGATATTTGCTTCGAAAAAGGCTAATTTACTGCTTGAAAACTACTAAACTCTTGGCTTATAACTGCCTGAAAACGATCTGTAAAAGGCTCAGAATTTCAATTGGGTAGCACCGAGCCCCTTTAGTTGTTAACGGGGTGTGTAAGGAGGGCCGTTTCTTCCGAAATATCGAGGTTGCCATTGTATGCATAACCCGCTACTAATGAAGGTTTCTAAAAAACTTATCACTTTGCTTGAATCGCAATGCTAATAGAAATTTAAAAGCGAAGATAATGCTGATAAAACTAGTCATATTCACTCAAATTGAGAAAAAACAAAATCGAAAACGTTTCGGAGTCCAGCTCCATCTTCAGTTCTGTAAAATACAAAGAATTCAAGAAAGTGCAAAAAGTACAAACATTACAAAGAATACAAGCAATACAAAAAGTAAAAAACAATTGTATCAACAAAAAGATAAATAAACGTCAAACTAGCAAAAAAGTAACGAAAAAATACACACTATGAATTTACTATTTGAAGGGGATAGGAACTAAGCATATTATTTAGGGAAGGTTTTTCTTTAAAAATATGAAGGGATTCTAAAATTCGTAGGTCAAACTCATTAGGAGCGCTATCAATGACTTTAAAATCTTCCTCACGAACTACTATATTGCACTGTTCAGCATGGTTGCGTACGGCTTGATTATTGATTTTCTCACCAAGTGCAAAGTGTACAACGTATTTCCAAAATTCTTGAGATTCCGGCTCTACAAACGCTGCTTGCATACAACCTCCTTTTACAAGTCCTGGCAGAGCAAACTCCTGTCTCGTGAGCTTGGGTGCAAGAAGAAAACACTTGCAGACCTAACTTCAAAGGTGTCGGACGTGGAACGCAGTGTTGGTTGCTTGTTTTCGAGGCTTGATGCCTTTGCTGTCCGGCGGCACGTGAGGATCTCTACAAATCAGTTCGAAGATACTACACGCAGAACCCATACGAAGAAACTTGGTAATCTGGGCATTCATAATGATATTCGTCCATGTGATCCAGAAAAAGTTGTATTCAATTATAGTTCTTTTAGCCTAGCACCTCGTACGAAATTACTTTTAGCTTACGGATTAGAGTTCTGCATCCCTGTGTTTAAAATCGACTTTTATAAATATTTTTTATCTTTTGAGAAGCTTGCGTTCATTTCAAAAAAGAATAATTCCTCTAATTATGCAGAGTTCCTGGATAGGTTAAAGTCACTGGCTCACAAGCATTTTTACGGTTTCAAAGCCTACAAAGTTTTTTCGGCCATTTTTAGGAAAGGGGATTTTTCGCTTCTGAAGTCCCTTGCTAACAATGATGAACTGATCGTTTGTAAACCAGACAAGGGTAGGGGGGTGGTAATAGTAGATAAAAAGCAATACCATAAGAGTCTTTTTGAAATACTATCTGATTCTTCTAAATTCACTGAAATTTTTGACCCTATTAATAAATGCATCCTAAAGCTAGAAGATCGTATTAACAATTTCCTACGTAAACTAAAAGACAATTCTCTACTATCAGCTGAAACCTATTCTAAACTTCATGTTTCGGGATCGAGTCCAGGTGTTCTATATGGCTTACCCAAAATTCACAAGCCAGACTTTGCTACATTGTTTCAATTCCGACCCATTTTTTCAGCTGTCAATACTCCTAATTATAAACTAGCTAAATTTCTGGTGCCTGTTTTAAATCATTTGACAACTAACGAATTCACTGTTGAGAACTCTTTCGAGTTTTGCAAAAAATTAAAAACTATCGAAAATGCCCAAAATTTAACAATGGTATCTTTTGATGTTGAAAACCTATTCACAAATATTCCCCTTCGTGAAACTATAGAAATATGTTTAGATTCTTTGTTTCGTACATCTGAAGATAAAATCATAGGCCTTAATCGGAAATTTTTTGGGACGTTGCTTGAGCTTTCGGTGTTGAATTCTTTTTTCTTGTTTGCAGGGAAGTTTTTCAAACAAATAGAGGGAATCGCAATGGGTAACGCATTAGGACCAACTTTTGCGAATGTATTTTTGTGTTTCCATGAGAAAAAATGGTTAGCCGATTGTCCTGCAGTTTTCAAGCCTGTTTTTTACAGCCGGTATGTCGATGATACATTTTTACTTTTTAAGAGCTCTTCACATGCCGAATCTTTCCTGAATTATCTAAATGGGAAACACCCATCCATTAAATTTACAATGGAAATGGATATATGTAACAAATTATCGTTTCTTGATTGTCTGATCTCTAAGAATGGCGCAAGTTTTGTAACATCTGTTTATCGTAAGCCAACATTTACTGGTTTGGGTACTAGTTTTTTTAGTTTCTGTCATAAAATTTTCAAGGTAAACGGAATAAAGACTCTGTTAAATAGGGCTTATAATATATGTTCATCGTTTAATGATATACATGCGGAATTTGATTTTTTACGAGATTGTGCCGAAACGGACACGCACTTATCCTCGTAAGTAGTTTAGTACGTAAGTACAGTGCCACGCCTGGTGCGTCTCAGGCGTCGTGCGCCGCTGAGTCAGCAATTTGTGTGTATAAATGCCCCGTGTTCAGCTCTGCAGAGCGCATTTGGACCTACTACCTCTTTACGTCAAGTACACGTTGAAGTCTACTCGTCTACTCACTATCCACCCTTAATACGGCATACTGGTGGATCAGTTAATTACGTACCCACGACGTGTTGTAATATTGAGACTTGTGCTGTGAACGTGGTTCAGTGACTTCTGTGATTGAAGGAAACGGAAGTTGAGTCGAAAGCTTCGTCGGAGATTCTACTTTGATCGTGTTTTTACGGAACTTCTCGTAGTGTGGAGGACTGCTCATCGCTTCGTGTGAAGAGAATCTTTTGGATCAAGCGTCGATATTATTATGGAGGCATCTCAAGCAACGGGGAGAGAAATTGAAGAAGCACCGCAAGTATATAACAACGTTTTTAAGTTTATAGTGAAACGTGTTCCTGAAAAAGATATGCTGGATTCTTACAAATTGGATTTGAATATACCCGTAGGAGTGCCCTACAAAGCGCGTGTCGACCTGGAGCAGGAAGGAGATCAGTGCGTCATAAAATTGTGCGTAAATTTCCATCGGAAAAAGTAACGTGGTCATTTACCAGTTGAATGCATCAGTGGTTGTGTTCATAAAATTCTACGAACATTTACTGTGATACTACATCTTCGAGAACATTGTGTAACGCGTATGTGATAAATAGATTGCATACCCAAGTGTCTTTACTTAAAGTTTATAAAGAAACTGTTTTAACGTTATTAATACGTATAAATAAACAGTGATCTGTGCAATTACGCACATTCAGGAAACGTGAACATACGTAAACAATACAAGAGACGTGCTGCGTGCTAAAAAACTACTACTCCGCTGTGTGTCGGCGCTGCGTGTACGACCTTGGCATCCGGCACTCTCGACATCTGGCTGGCTGTGCCTGTGCTACGCAGACGACCTTGAGATCGGCGCCGCGTCTGGTACTACTGTTGCTGAGCAGTCTACTCGGGCGTCCTTGACATCAGCTGTAGCTGTTCTGCCTGCTCCCTGTGACTACTGCACTGCCTTGGCGGCGTTGCTGAATTATCAGTTAAGTTCTGTAACTATAAAATTTTTATTGCATTTTTAGGATATAATCTGTGTGACTCAGTCAGTTTTTTTTTTTTCGTCTAGTCCTTTTCGATAGTTGGTTATTGAGTGACTAATAACATTGGAATCGTGTACCAGTATTCCCTTGTTAGTAATTTGATTAGGTTATTTTGTGAGATCAAAGAGGACATTACGGTAATTGATTTTTAAAAATAGTTTGTGGTTTGCTGCCGAACGTTCATTTGATTTTGTAGTAATTGGATACTCTGTAATAGTGATCGTTTTCGTTTTAAAAATTTTTTTTGGTGGCGGTGCGAATATTATTGTATAAGGGTATTGTTTGATATTGTGTTTAGGTGAATTGCTGCGTTAGCATATTGATTTTGGTATTTATATTGACGATAATTTTATTGTAGGTTAGTACCGTGAGGTTAATTCTTACGGTGGGATCATATTAATTTTGAGAGATAGGTTTTTAACGCGCTGCCGCGTCGCTCAATTTATTTTTGGGTGATAGGATTTAGAGATTATTCGGTGTCACTCGTTTTTTTTTGCGGCGTAGAAATTTTGCGTCGGTGAATGGGATTATTAAAATTGAGTTTTGCGTCTTTGCTGTTTTCTTGTTATGATAAGTGATGGGAGATTCTGATTCAGATCCTGAATTTATCCGTTCGACGAGTATAATTACTGGTAGCGGAAGAGTTTCTGTTCCGGCATTTAGTGGTACGTTACCTGGTACGTGCGCACATACTCCAACAAGTGTGACTATGTCTGGACCACAGACCACGACAGTAATCACGACCACTGTTAGCACACAGACTGTGTCGTTCAGTACGCCAAGTGTTACTACAATGTCGTCCTCTAGCGGACCGATGACGGGTGGTAGTGTACCATCAACTTTAACATCAACTTTACAAAGGGGCAGTACTATACTGTCCAGTGCAGAGCTTCCCTTATTCAGAGGGAGACCTCGTGTCAGAGACCCGATTTTCTGTGAAACGAAAAGTTTTCGAACGCATGTGGCCAATCTTAAATCGTACATGTGTTTGTTGCCCGACGTCACTTCAGATGACGCCAAAAAAGAGTTACTTGTGCGCAGCGCACACAAAAGCGTTGGCGACTTTAATGGCGTCGTCACAAAATTGGTAGACCCTGCTATTAATTATTCATTTGACCAGGTTATCGATATTCTCGATGACATCTACGTAGCGAAAGGTGAACGATCTGTACATGCTTTAGCTTGCGACCTGAACCAGCTACGGCTGTTACGAAACGAAGGATTGTCTGCTCAATTGGTTATGGCAATGTCAAAAATAAGAAATTTGAGTGATCATATTCTTAATAGTAATGAAGTAGCAATACAAAGACATCCATTTGTAACTGCTAGTACAAATCAAAACGAGTTAAAAAAATTCTCTGGAGATCTAGTTGTTTTCAGCCTTGCTACAGCAGTCCTTGCACCATTATTGGAAGAGAATTTCTGTAAAAAAATCTTTTCACGACCATTCATAAGTTCAGAGGAGCTTTTAGCTCGTCTAGTTTCCGCTGTGCGTAATAACCCTGAGGGAAGAGAAATACTTGCGCGCAAAAATAATACCCAGTACCCGTATCAAACCCGAGAGACTTATCTAGCGGTCGTGCCTGAAGAGGGAGAGTGGGATGAGAAAGATTCGTCCCCCGAGGTCTTCTATGCATCACAAAATACCAGCCGACGATTTCAAGGTCGGAGACCATTTTTTAGAAGCAACTGGAGACCTGCTAGATTTCCAAGGGGGAGACAGCATGCGTATTTCGGAGACCGACCTTTAGGTTCCTTGGAGTGCCACGAGGCTCAGGTAGTTAACCCACAACAGAGCGGTAAAGATAAATCGTTTTGTTCACTGTGCAATACCGCAGGTCATGTTCAAAGTATGTGCACGAGTAAAAGAGGCCAAAGCAAATCAAATTTCCGAGGCCATGCTTGCTACACTTGTGGGAAGACGGGCCATTTTGCACGCGAATGTCTTTCGCGTGGTCGTAGTAGAGGGCGAGGCAAAGCGTACTACGCCGCATCTTGCGAGGGTGAAAATTTTTTAGAGTAGACAAAGAAAAATCGGAAAATTCAGAGTGTCTTGCAGTAGAGAAGAAGTTGCCAGTGCCCGGGGTTGGAGCTGCTATCCCCGTCAAAAAAAATTGTGGTGTTGAAACCAGATACTATTATACAGTCGACTTCTGTGGTGGATCCGCTTTTCTTGTGTAAAAATAAATTCGAATTACTAGGTGAACAAGAACTGGATGTAGGTGCAAATTCTGAACTACCTGTAGAAGTTTGTTTGTCAGCGACGATAATGAAAGAAGGTCGTTTAAGGAAAGAAAGCGATGGTTTATTTTCATTACGGCGTTCTAAGAAGCCTACAATTATATTACGTCATGATAACAAATTGATGAGCGCTCTAATCGACAGCGGTAGCGACAGATGTTTAGTGAGTTACCGGAATTTAAAAGGTATAAACGAGCAAATTAAGCCTAGTGCCTTGAGTATTCGGGGTGGGAATTCCAAAAGCCAGGTATCAGGAGAACTCGATCTTTGTATTACGCTGCCTAATAGTAAGGAAATCAATACCAGCGCTTTGATTTTGAAGGATGCCGAATTTAAATATGACGTGATCCTTGGCAGAGATATTTTGCAGGACGCCGTGCTAAATTTTAAAGAAGGTTTTATCGTTCTTGACGGAGTTAAAGTACCGTTTCATGATGTGCAGGAATTGCACGAGCGAAGTAGGAAGGAGATATTTATGAATACTATAAGTAAACCAGAATGCCTAATGGCTGACGTGCTTGCCGGTAGGAGGCGTATTAAGAAGTATCTGCTGAAGCAGAGGGAAACAAGAATTACAGGCCAAGAAAATGGCGGTAGGCAAGGACATAGCGTAGAGATAAATACTGCAGAAGAGAGGGGTACCCCAGGCCCAACGGCAGGGCGAGAAAATAATGGGAAAGTAAAAAATGAAACGCATGCGAAGAAAATAAGAGAAACTAAGGAACATGCGAGAGGTTTGAAATATAGAAGAAAACGAGAAATAGTTGTTCACTGTGGAGCAGTGGAAATGCCGAGAAATTGTTTACGTGTTATTAATGGGTATGTCAAAAAGGCTAAGCCCGGAAGGTATATTATGAATAAAACAATTCTCGCGAATGGTATTTATGTCGCCGAATCAGTTGTGGACATCAGGTCAAACGGTTTTGTACCTGTAATGCTTTTGAACGTCTCGGAGGACGTGGTATATATAAGCGACAATACGATGTTAAGTACGATTGAAGAAATTGACGACAAGGAAATTGAACACGAGATTTACATGTCTACCGTGCACAAAGCTGTGCGAGATGCAAATTTGTGCGATGCCCATGATAATGCGGATCTACCCAAAGTCGACAGTGTTAATGGTGGAAAGTTCAATGCCATCTCTGGTAAAGACGTTGGTTTAGTATCTGCAGAAACGAGGCATTGTGGTAACGATAATCGTGTTGATGAAGTGGGAAATAAAGCAAACAACGATGTTGTCCGAGAAGGGGATATTAAAGAGAGACGTCCTCTGACGTGTGACGATGTAAATTGTGAAAATGGTGATGCTAAACCATTACTGATGAATTTATTAAACAATTTTAGAGACGTAATTACTCTCGAAGGCGAAAATATTGCAGTAACGAATGTCATGCGACATAATATTGTATTAAAACCTGATGCTCCAGTACTTAACATCCCTCCATATCGAATTCCACATAAGTATCAAAATGAATTGTTGCAAGCCAATAAACAGATGTTGGATCAAGGAATTATCGAGCCATCGAGCTCCGATTACAATTTTCCTTTAATCGTTGTGAAAAAGAAGTCGGGCGAGATTCGACCCGTCATAGATTTTCGTGAATTAAATAAAATAATTATCAAGGAAAGTTACCCCATTCCACGGATAGACGAAGTTCTTTATTCTTTAGGTGGTAATTGTATTTTTTCAAGTCTTGATCTCCGCTCAGCCTTTCATCAGGTCGAGTTGGAAGAGAAATGCCGTAAATTCACCGCGTTCAGTATCGGTTACGAGAAATTTCAGTTCAAGAGGTTGCCATTCGGGTTATCCTCGAGTCCATCAGTTTTCCAAAGAATCATTTCTTCTGTTCTTGCAAATATCATCGGTAAATTATGTTTTGTATTCCTTGATGATATACTAGTATTTTCCAAATCCATGAACCAACATCTGAAGGATTTACAGAGTGTTTTTGAGAAGCTACGTAGTGGAAATCTGTCCCTTAAACTTGAAAAATGTCATTTTCTAAAAAGCTCAATTGAATATCTTGGACACATTGTGTCGGCAGACGGAATCCGTTGCAAAGAATCGGAAAAACTACAAAAATTCCCGATTCCAAAAAATGTGAAGGAACTACAAAGTTTTCTAGGTGTGGCGAACTATTTCCGCAATCACATCCCGATGTTTGGTTCAATTTCATATCCTCTCTATCAATTGTTACGAAAAAACGTTGAATTTATCTGGACGCCTGAATGTCAGAAAGCTTTCGAAAAGATTAAATCTGTCTTAACATCAGATACCGTTTTAAAGCACCCTGATTTTTCCAAGCCTTTTCATGTATTTACAGATGCTTCAAACTATGGCATTGGAGCAGTACTTTTGCAACAAGATAATGATTCAAAAAAATCCATGAAGGCTATAGCATATTACAGTAAAAGTTTAAATTCAACAGAAAAGCGCTATTCAACGACGAAAAAAGAGTTCTTAGCAATTGTAAGCGCGCTGAAAGCATTTAAATATCTCATTCTTGGATATCCGATCTATCTCTACACTGATCACAAGCCCTTACAGCCCTTGTTTTTCAAAAAGCTTCCTGACGATTCTGCTATGTCTAGATGGTGTCTCACAGTTCAACACTTCGAACCCGTAGTAAAATATTTCCCCGGGAAACAAAATCTAATTGCAGATTGCCTAAGTAGATTACCCCAGCATTTAACTATCTCAGATCTCGAAGACTGTGCAGAGTTCAATGAGGTCGACGCTTTCCCAGTGACTACACGCCGTGGTGCACTGACCACCGACGTAGACGATACAGACGCGACGCCCTCTAATCAAGTGGCGCCAGAGTCGACTGAAAAACCCCGACTGATTGACTACGTACCTCAGTTAAAAGACGTATCATGGACTTTAGACGAATTCCGAAATGAGCAACAACTAGACCCATTCTGTTCTGAGGTTAAGGACGCATTACTATCTAGTAGACAATCTACGATCCCTGACTTACAAAAATACTTAATTCTGAACGACATACTGTATAGACGACGACAAATAGACTCTAGGGAAAGTACTATTCTCACTTCGGTTATACCGACATCGCTCATGCACAAGGCGGTGCTGAGTATCCATTCCTTGTACCATACTGATGCCACGCATACGTTGTTTAAATTTAAGTTGCGTTATTTTCACTTATTGGAGAAGAGTATCATACGTAAATTTGTCAAAATGTGTGATGTATGTAAGATTCTGAAAGCAACCAGTACTGTACCTATTAAAATATTAGACGCTCCCATCGCTAAAGAACCGTTTGAGGTGGTATCAATGGACTTCCTTGGTCCTTTACCTGTCACAGATCAGCAGAATAAATATATTCTAATTTTGATTGATTTATTTTCGCGTTACTGTAAGCTTTACGCGACAGCAGATCGATTAGCAGATACAGTTGTCTCTTGTCTGGACAGCTGTTTCTCAACCTTTGGCTATCCTAAAACACTTCTAAGTGACCAAGCTCTTGAATTTAAGTCTGCGGCAGTTAAAAAATTCTCTCAAATTCATTGTATTGCGAAAAAAGAGGTCCTCCCTTGGAGTCCTCACAGTAACGCTATTGTTGAACGTAATAATCGCAAAATTACGAATTTGTTAAAACTATATATTAATTCTTTAGCGCATACGGAATGGGATCAGTGTCTCAACAGCACAGAGAACGCGATAAATAATAGTTTAAATACCACATTGGGGGATACACCCTCGTTCATTGTTTTCAATCGCGATACGTGTCCGAGCTTTAGCGCAGTAACTTTCGAACCTAATTACAGTCACGACACGAACGTAGATATAATAAGATTTCGAGCTCAGGAAGCTGCCCGCATTGTTGAAAACGTTAGAGCTACAATAATAAATAACACCAGTGAAAGAACCATGTATCACAACCTTCGACGCAAAAATAAAAATTTCGAACTGAACGACAGAGTGTTATTGCGCAATCATACGCGAAAGCATAAGCTAGATCTGGCCTGGAATGGGCCGGGAATTATAACAAAAATTCACCGAAATTACGTAGAAATCAAAATTGGTAATAAAACATTCAGGAGTAATAAAAATCATGTGCTTGCCTTACGTAAAAGGTGTTGACTGTAAACTATGCGACTTAAGACTGACGGTGTTGCTATGTTCACATAATACTATTGTGTGATCCTTGTTTCGATGTTAATTTTACGTATATTTTAATTGGAAATTTCCTTATATAACCGTATGTATTTACCTTAAATTTTCGTTTCGTTCTTGGTGTACCGTGTTATTACGTGCGAAATTGAGTAGTGAACATTTCCTCTTACCTCCAAGGTTTACATCTGCCCGAGAGCCATGCTCGGTTCAATAACATCCTGTGTTTAGAAACGCGGCCCCTCATTGCTGTGGGAGCGAAGGCTGGCTCCCGATTTGTTTTGCAAATAGGTGTGCAGCTGTCGATGCCGTGTGGGATCAGCTACGTACAGATTTGATGTTTGTTTTTTTTTTTCATAGCAGTTGTTACCAACTGTGACTATTGGTTTCTTTAATTAATTTGACGTAATAATAATTGATTGATAAAATTTTTTTGTATGGCCATGCTAATTGAACTCGGTGTTTGTTTCAATTTCAGACCGAGCACGCTCACGTTCCTGCCTTCCACGATGGGAAATAGGATGACCCATGTGTCGGTGGAGGCACTCACTAATGCCCTGGAGCAACACCAGGGAAGAGTGTCCTCCGATTGGGTTAAGGCAAATGCCCTCGTTGACATCCTTCCCGATCGAATATCCGATTTAGGTATTCTCCTTCTCTTTCCTTTAACTCTGGGATTAGGGGTTTCCTTCTTCTATCTTCGTCGTGAACTTAACTTGCTGGCGGATCGCCTTCGCGCTGAAGATGCATTACTCCGTCGTCAGCAGCTCAGATCGAGCAACGCTGACCAACCACTGCGTCACCTGCAAGCAAATAGCGACGTTTAGGTGTCAGTGAAGCATGTGTTTTTTCTTGTTTTTTAAATATGTGGACTTTATTTTTTTGCGTGTCTTCTAAGCGACACTATTTTTCTTATGCGTTATAAAACGGAATTCTAGTTTTATGTTTAACATATACCTCAGGAATTAGTTATAAGGTACTAAGTTGATTCCAGTTTTATTTTTGTGGTAATTCCTTCTAATTTTTAGCATTGATGTTCAAAAATAATATGATGTTCACGTAAATCAGTATGTATTAATTGTTTTCCGAATTCAGTAAATGTTATGCGATTTTCTGATCAACTAAATTTCATAGACAATGCGTTGGAATTAATTTCATGCTTGATTATTCTTATATTTAACGAATGTAATGTTCTTACTACAAATTCATGGCAAGCATAAATCTTTATTTCTTAATTATGTTTGAATAAAAAGTATTTTCCTTGTTGTTTCACAGATGCGGTTTTCTATTTTTACTGCGTTTAGCTTTTACACTGTTCATCACGAATTAATGTTGCGGTAATTGTGATTTCATGGCGAATGTTGATGTGAATGTAATAGGTACATACATGCGAAGTTTAAAAATTATCCTATTTCATACGTAATGAATATAAACTTTTCTTTTTTTTCCAACTATAACAAATAAATAAATTTAATAGTTAAAAATTCTTTTTAACAAAATTCGTTGTTCTTTTTAATTTGATATGATGCCTACGTTGTTTGATATTGATACACTCGTTAATGCAGTAACGTTTATTTTTCTTCGATGAGTTCCTTACGGGTATTTCGAACAGTAGAGATAGTTAAATGTTGGTAGCTTGTACCGTAGATTTTTTTGGGAACGATATTTCTGAATGTCTTAACTATTTTTGCGGTACGCTGATATTGTTCTGTTGCGTTTCTTGTCGAACTTACTTCGACGCGTTTTACTTTTATTTACGGATGTTTTTCTGTTTCGATAAATATATTATTGTTGTTGTACTAGTGCGCTTTTCAATACAGGTTATTGCTTCAAAACGAGAATATCTTTCACTATTGTAATATGTTTAACCTGCGGCTCTCAACTTATCTTTTGTTGGTGGGGGTATATTGCAATTTTCACTTTGCATATTATTTTTGCCACGAATCTATAATTTTCAATCTTATACATTTACGCCTTTAGATACCTTTGTTATTTTTGGAGTTATGACTTTTAAAATTCTGAGCGATTTATTTCTATTTGAGTAATAAATCAGGTATGGTGGGGGAGGTGTGTGCCGAAACGGACACGCACTTATCCTCGTAAGTAGTTTAGTACGTAAGTACAGTGCCACGCCTGGTGCGTCTCAGGCGTCGTGCGCCGCTGAGTCAGCAATTTGTGTGTATAAATGCCCCGTGTTCAGCTCTGCAGAGCGCATTTGGACCTACTACCTCTTTACGTCAAGTACACGTTGAAGTCTACTCGTCTACTCACTATCCACCCTTAATACGGCATAAGATTTCTTCTATAAAAATGGTTTTCCTATAGGAATTGTAAACTCCCAAATTAAAAAGTTTTTATCTGGAAAATATTCTCAGTCGAACATTGATGTCAGATCCGGTAGTTTTCTTTACTGCACTCTACCCTATTTTGGTACCCCTTCTGAGAAACTGACCAGTGAATTAAAGTCTCTTTTTGATAGGTATATTCCTACTATCAACCTGCGTGTAATTTTGATTAATAAGGCAAAAATAGGTTCTTTTTTTCGGCACAAGGAATCCACCCCTGGTCTAATGCGTTCTTGTGTCATTTATAAATATAGTTGTGTGCAGTGCACATCGGCGTACGTCGGGATGACGTCACGCAGTATTTACACAAGAATAGCAGAACACCGCGGTAGGAGCCACCGTACCAGCAACTTACTTGCACATCCTCCTCATTCAGCCGTACGCAACCATGCTGAACAGTGCAATATAGTAGTTCGTGAGGAAGATTTTAAAGTCATTGATAGCGCTCCTAATGAGTTTGACCTACGAATTTTAGAATCCCTTCATATTTTTAAAGAAAAACCTTCCCTAAATAATATGCTTAGTTCCTATCCCCTTCAAATAGTAAATTCATAGTGTGTATTTTTTCGTTACTTTTTTGCTAGTTTGACGTTTATTTATCTTTTTGTTGATACAATTGTTTTTTACTTTTTGTATTGCTTGTATTCTTTGTAATGTTTGTACTTTTTGCACTTTCTTGAATTCTTTGTATTTTACAGAACTGAAGATGGAGCTGGACTCCGAAACGTTTTCGATTTTGTTTTTTCTCAATTTGAGTGAATATGACTAGTTTTATCAGCATTATCTTCGCTTTTAAATTTCTATGAAGGTTTCTCATTGTACGTTATTTTTTAGATCGCGTTTTCTGAATTTCTAGTGAACTTCGTCTCAATATTGCTTCTTCCGTTTTCATGCTGAAGTGTTCTGACAATATACTTTACCTATTTGAATGTGGTTTCTTCTCACGCGTGAAAATTTCACGATTCCCCTCAGTCTGGGAGCACTTTTTCCACTTCCACGTTTCCTCTTGACGAGGACGTCTATGTTTCAGTTCACGTACCGTGCTTGTGCTGAATGGACGAAATAGATACGATGGAACCCGGTGTGAATGGAACCGACCATTGGAGGTGTCTTTGTCTGCTTCCTGCTTGAGGCCCATTATTTATTACTTGACTCGGTTCTTTACCTGAACTCAAAAAAACCAGCGACTGGCTTACTGAAGATGACCATCTCACGATTTTTTCTCTTAGGGATGATTTGTCTCCAAAATTAATCGGATCTTTTCCATCTAAGCCCTGCCAATAATCCAGCACATAAGTTCACCCACTTGTAACTTTCGAAAAAATGTACCTATTGACTTAAAATTACTCTCAAACGAACGAATGTTTTAATCTTTCGTTTGAGAATAATTTGAAGTCGATAGGTGCAATATTTCGAAAGTTACAAGTGGGTGAACTCATGTGTTGCATTAGTGGCGGGGCTTATCTGAAAAAGATCCAATAAATCCAAAGCAGGGTAGAAACTTGTAATTTTCCTCTACCGCACAAGCAAGACCCTGTTGTGCTCAGGAATAAATCCAATGATTTTCAAGTACACTATTAACTTCATAACTTTAAAAGTCTTCTTGCCCGCCTGGCAACATTTTCTCTAACATCCGATCATGCCCCTTATCCTGTTAAACCCTACATCCCTTCTCGTATCTCTATACCTAGCGCTCGAGTCTGTCACCGTCTGTCACCGTAAACGCACGCTCCATGCCACCGGAGCTAAATTGTTTCAGAATGTGAGGGAAGGAAAACTCCACGAAGTACAAAATTAGAATTGAGTGTCCGTGAATGTGCCGTCTACCTAACTAAATGGTAAAAGTGAACTTTCTGTGTTTCGGTGATTCAATTATGATCATTTTAACAAGTAGATCAGAGCGGCGAGATGTGAAAACTCTGTGTTGCCCTCGCAGTGCCGGTGAGGAGCAGCGCGAACATGCTCACCCCTACCCCCTCCATCCCCCCTCCATCTCCGCTCCATCCCTCCAAAACACCCTGACTCTAAACATGAAAGAACAAGGGCCGTTATCTCCAGAAACAAAATAAAAAGTGTGCTCTGTCAAACTCGCATCTTTGGAAAATAGTGGTGACCATTTTTTTGTGAACTATTTTTTGTTACAATAGAGCATGAATGTTGAAAATTTCTAATGTACTCATTCAATTTTTGATTAAAAAAATTAGCTTCCCTTATTATCATGTTCTTTTGATGGACAATTTTGGTTAACTATAGACGTTATATGTGAGGAGGAGAAAAAACTTCTTCTTCTTTGAAGGAACTTTTAAATATAAAAATTAAATAAACTTGATCCAGCAACTTCGGAAATAATTTACCATGTTAAACATAGTAAGCCTGTGTTCACAGACAGAGCATAATTCCACAATGTGAAGTAAATTTGAACAATACGACGTTTCTCGAATAGTTCACCAGAGCAATCTTCTGATGAAAAAGTTGAAGTTCTTTTCTTTTTTTTTCTTTTCTCTTTTCTTCCCCAAGCAGGACAGCAAGCAACGCTGCTCTGCTCTGCCGACCGCAAGCATCCTGCCCCCTCCTTCCGCTCACACTCTGTCCTCCTCTGGCTTACACCCCAAGCACCCCCCCCCCCCCTTGCTTTCCTACTGGCAGTCTCTTTTTATCTACCTTTAAAAGGCGAGGTCATCTACTTTAACCCAATGAACAAAATTTAATTTTTTTCTTCCTCTCTATCAACGTCACAATGTATCAATATAGAACTCGTTCAACTACTCGGAAGGTTACCCCATCTGAAAAAACAACATCCTCCAGTACAGCTTCGTACGAAAAGCTCAGTAAAAAGCGCAAAGCACCAGCCATAAAACGGAAAGGCAGACCTAATAAATCCGCCCCTGTAAATCCATCAGCTCAAGGTCCTCAAACACTCAAAACGAAAAATGCTTCTCGGACGTTCGTGAAGTCTGGTATCAGCAAGTGCTTCTCAGCCCCTGAAGCATCACTAATGACTGCAAAATCTGAGTCATCTGACACGGGCGAAAATCTCTCAGGCGCTGCTTGTAATAATTCAGCTCCCAGTAATAATTCATCTTCTCAAGTTCTGAAACCTGGTACGGGCACACCCGAAACGAGTTCAAGAAATTACGTACAAGAAACACTCGACTCGCAACCCCACGCTTTGGACTGTGTCCGAGAAGACTCATCGTCCACAAAGCTGAGAATCTTTAGTAAAGAAGATACCGCGTCACTGGCGGAATCTGCCACAGCACTGCGAGCTCCTTCGTCTCGCCGAAACGGTTGCTTCATGGCGACGTCGCCCCTGCCCTGCGTCACTGAGAAAGCTCAAAATCGTTCACCGCCGACGGAAACACCAACGTCATCGTTAGAACGCGATAAAATTTTGGAAAGTAAAAGGGGTAATTTTAATTATAATTTTAATGATAAATTGTGTGCAGACCTTTCAGGTGGCGAAGTTATGTTTGAAAATGCATACGAAGCAGCTAATACTGGCAGTAAAATACCTCAGAGCGTAAACTGCGAGGATAACGTAAGATTTTCATTGGAGAACAATCCAAACGGACCTGTTACCGCTTTTGAGGGGTACTTACATTCTCTCCAAATGACCAGTTCCCAAACTATTCACGAAATATATAACACGCTGTCTCTTACAGCTGCATTTCTCAATAAAGCTTTGAGACAAAATCGTCCCCCAAGCCCAGCGTCGATTTTTTCCACTGTATCAAATATTCAAATGATTACAGAACAGCTTTTTACTTTAAATTATCGTATCAGCGCTCATGATTTTACGCCGGTGGTAGCTGCAAGTAACCATCCTTATGCGAAAACCCCTTTAGACACTTTTCTCGTTGGAGACAATAGTCTCACAAAAATCAACAGAGATGACATTGATAGTGCATGCAGAATTCAGACCATAACTTCGGAACGTCTCAATGATCTCTATGGTGAGATTGAACGCACACCTCCTTTCAGGAACTATATAATTAGTTTCAAAGGTTTGAGCCTCTCGTCTCAAAATCTCACCAAGTTAAAAAACCTGATCATGACAAAGAATCTTCTTTCTCGTATTTATGTGGTGAGTGCCTGCAGTGGGCAGCAATTGTACATGGCATCGAGCCTGTGCAGAAAAATTGGTCTTGAACTGATTCCGCTGCGAGCAAATGTAAAAACCGTTACTGTTAATGAAGCTTACAACAACGTCCGCACTTGGCCTGTTACGCGAGAAGACACGCATCATTTTCTTCAACAAATTTCTCTAAGATCCCCTTTGAGACTAACTTCACATTTTATCTCCTGTGCCAGAAACTCCCATGACCTGAATGAAGAAATTGAATACTCTAATGATTATGAAAAACAGCAAAATGAGTTGAATGATTGTTCTAAGTTGACCGCCTTTCCACGTGAAACCTCCGGGAGCATAAACCGATGTTTGCCTTCATATAAGAAACCCTCTCCCCCCCTCTCCTCCCGATGTTTGCCCTCATGTAACAAGCCCTCTCCTGCATCTGCCACAAACAATTGCGGAGTGCCTACAAAAAATAGGTTTTCATTGCTATCCAATGCTGATTCTAGGGATGAAAAGCCTCTCTAAAACACGAGTATAAATCAACATCCAATCACATACTCGGAAGCAGTGAAATCAACAGGAAGAGAGAAATCGCTGCAAAATTGCAGTCGACAATCGATGGAAAATCCACTACCCAACTGTGTTCACAATCATCGCCAGAAAAATGAAATTGACACGAGCATTTCTCAGTTCTATGCAAATCCCCATACAAGAAATCACCACAGCCCGCCCTTTCAGAGCCAGAAAAACATAAATTCCCCGCACCTCTCAGAACCTCTTAATGAAGTAAAAAGTACGAAAAATAACGTCTCCAGCCCCATTTGTGAACGCATGAATTCCACAATGGATTAATTGAAACGATCATGGAACATAAAACTGATTCCCACCAAAGCCGATGGACACTGCCTCCTCCATGCAGTAGCTCATCTACTTACAAAACAACCGGCATCAAATTGGAATTACAATTCCCTAAAGGCTGCAATCAAAACAGAGAGTAAAGCAAACAACAGCACATACGCTAATTTTTTTCACAAGAACAGTGGAGACATGCAAAACCTCATAGATAATTACATTGACGACAAACATTTTGATCAAGCTGCTGTAGACCTTATACCACTAATCATTTCAAATGTGACACGCCAAAAACTTCTCGTCCTGGATGAACAAGATCATTGTGTTTTGAAAACATCAGTCAATCACTTTTCAGAGTTATCAAATAATAACCCTCCACTACTGCTCCATCGTAAAAGCGATCACTACAGTGCTCTTGTCACACAAGGCAAAAATCAGACCGGGATCACCTCATCTTGACAGAGTGCCGCTGCCCATCCAAATAGTAGACTTTCTTACATAGCAAAAGCAGGGCCAAACACCCTGGGCAACTTAGACAAAATCGATAAATCCCCTGAACGATCCCATCGAAATAGTAACTTTGCTACCTTCAAAAAGAGTGCTAATATAGGTAATATCAAAATTAAGCATGTAAATGCTCGAAGCCTGAATGGTAAATTGGATGAAATCAGAGTAATGTTGGTCACTGAAGAAATTGACATTTTGTGTGTCTCAGAAACATAGTTTGATTCACGAACCCAAAGTTCATTTTTTAACATTCCTGATTACGTGTTGTACCGCTACGATGGCGCTAAAACCAGCCGAGGTAGTGGATCTTGTATTTTTGTGAAAGAAATGTACTCAACATCTTCACTATTAGTGAATAAAGTTTGCGAAGGCATTGAAATGGTTTGGCTAGAAGCGCAAATAAATAGACACAAATCAATCATCATTGGTAGCCTTTACCGGCACCCATCGTCTCCCCTAAATCTAACACTAGATTTCATTGAGGAAACCTTCAAAGAAATCCTTCAGGCAAAAAAATCATTCTTTGCTTTCGGAGATTTTAATGTTGACCTAACGGACAAAAACAATCAGCTAAGCAAACTATTGTATAAACTAAGCTTATCACAAATGGTCAAAGAACCGACTCGCATCACTAAAGTCTCTGCAACTCTCCTCGATCTAGCAATCACAAATAATCCCACTGCAATACTTAGTACAGTAATATCACCTTCTATTTCCGATCACCACTCTATAGAATGTGAAATTAATATTGCAAAGGAAAGACAAAAATACCACTTAATGACCTATCGCTCGAAAAGGCACTATTCAGCAGAACTATTTCAAGAAAAACTTCTCGATAGGTCCACCGAATTCCAGAAAATGATGCAAACTGACGATGTTGACATTCAAGTGTCAATCTTCAACGAGAACTTCACAGCAGCTCTCGACGAATGTGCACCTTACGTTACCAAAAAAAACAAGCCAAAACGAACTGCTTGGATTACTGACGAAGTGAAAGATATGAGCAGAATAAAGAAAGCTAACTTGTGAGAGTACAAAAGAAATAGATCAAACAGTACCTTATACAAGAGATATAAAGAACATAAGAAAATTCTTCGAAAGAAAATCACTGAAGCGAAACAAACTCACTTCCACCAGGCACTGATAACGGCTAAAAATAACCCGAAACGAACTTGGGAAATCATTAGTGAGGTAGCCCCATATAAAAATCTAGATCGCAAAAGTAAATTTGAAAATCCCTTGGCAACAGCCACAGATTTCAACACATTCTTTTCAAAAGTAGGGGCTCAAGTTTTCAGTGAGGTGTGTACCAATCCAGATGAAACGACAATTGAAAATTCATGCCCCACTGCACCCTCGAGGACTGATGTCAAGTGGAGACCACGCCCTGTCGATTTACCGGAGTTATCTTGTACTCACTAAAAAACACAAAGGCAATTGGACATGATGGTATCAGTCTTCAATATATCAAAGACAGTTTCCCTGTTACAGCACCATGGATTCGTCTGATAATTAATACATCAATAGCAACCAACATGTTTCCAAACCAATGGAAACACTCCATTATTAGACCGTTGCATAAAAGTGGTCACCTCAATACAGCATCAAACTACAGGCCCATCAGTCTTTTGCCTGTCATGTCAAAACTATTAGAGAAAGTGGTGACGAATCAACTGTCGTTTCACCTGGACGAGTCAAATCTACTCCACCAAAATCAATATGCCTATAGAAGAAATACTAGCACTCAAGACGCTCTGCTCAATATCTCTGAAAAAAATATACAGTGACATCGATCAAAAGAATGTAACACTCTTGCTGCTACTCGATCTCTCTAAGGCGTTCGATAGCGTCGAACATGATAGACTTCTACGTAAAATACTGAACTTGGGAATAGACACGCAATGGTTTGAAAGTTACTTGTCAAACCGATCTCATGCAGTCCGCATAGAAAACAAATTGTCCCCATTCATTCAAAACAATTTTGGTGTTTCCCAAGGATCCATTCTTGGTCCGCTACTGTTTTCTATTTCCATTATTGATTTCCCTCCAATGCCTTCTAACACACGGATCTCGATGTATGCAGATGATGTTCAAATTGCAATAACAAGTTCTGTATCGGAAATACCACAGACGCAAATTAAAGCCGAAACTTTACTGACTAGCCTGAAATCATGGTACGACCGAAATGGTGTTAAATTAAATGCTAATAAAACACAATGCATTATTTTTGGATCCAAAGATGCAATTAAAAAAACTTCAGATCTTACTCTTGTAGTTGGAAATGATAAAATAAATGCATCAGAAAAAGTTATAAATCTAGGGATCTGGTTCGATAGAAATATGTCCTTCAAATCTCACGTTGAGACTACTTGCAACAAAATCTACGGAACTTTAATGTTTTTTCATCGTATAAAAAGTATGCTAGACGAAAAATCCAGATTATTAGCAATTCAATCCCATGTGTTATCGCGCATTGACTACTGCAGCCTAGTATGGGGAGACTTACCTAAATACCTTCAAAGGGACTTACAAAAGTGCATGAATTTTGCAGCGAAGGTGGTATGCAACGGTAATTTCAAAAGAAGTGACCACGTAACCCCTCTCCTCAATAAACTCGGCTGGATTCCTATCCAAGAAAGGCTCCTCATGCAGAAGGCCCAATACGTATTCTCCTCGTTATATCTTCCTCAGAGCAATGCTGAGATAGTGTGTTTCCATCCACCCACTGTAACCAATCAAAAACCGAATAGAAACAATAATGTCTTAGTCAACTATCGTTCATCTCACTTAGGGCAGAAGGCTCTGTCCATATCAGGCGCTTTACTGTGGAACAAACTTCCCCTGAGTATTAAAGTCCCTCAAAGACCGAGAGAATTTAAAGCCAAAATAACTCGTCATCTAGTGTCTCAAGAATTATTCTTAGTTACAGAACACACAAAATAAGTACTGTCAAATCTCATTTGCCTGGTATCTCCATTGCTCAATAACCTCCCTCGCTTATTGTTTTATAATACAAGATATCACAAAACAGTTTTAGAGTATGCGTAGGTAGTGTGATTTGATCGCCTATACGCTGCCGTTTGCAAACATGCTTACTTGAATATGTGTGTACGTATATAGGTGTATGTGGGCATATGGGTGTGCATATGTGCACGCACACCTGTGTGCACTAGAGTAGATAAACCAGTCGAAGGTTGCATTTTATGTCATTCCTCTCCATTTCTGTGCAAGCATCAAACTAGACCGTCATGGTACCTACGTGTGTGTGTGTGTTTATCAATTGCAGACATTCTGCACCATATTACAAAGATAATGTGATTTTCTTTCTAATATGAAATTGTAAGGCAACCATGTAAAAAAAGAAATAAATTCGTTGTGTGATCACCCATTTATACTGCAGTATTACGCTTATAGTTATATGCTTATAATAATGTGATACCTATGTTTGTTTATCAATTGCTGACAATTTGCGCCATATTTCAAAGATAATGTGATTTTTTATTTCTAATATGAAACCTTTATAGGACATTAATGTTTTCTTTCTTATTCACGTCCCACAATCGTTTTCATGTTTCAGACTTAGGTTGACTGTTTTGTGCCACTATTTGTAGTACGAAATTTTATAAAATTCATGCGATAATAAAAGATATTTTCTCCGTTTCCCTCGATTGGAATTTCTGGTTTATACTGACTGGTTTACGCTGATATTCGCGCACATGCTTACTTGTAGATATCTGTACGTGTGCACGCTGTGCGTATGACACTAAATAGAATGCGTATGTATTGCCTCGATGCATAGAAATGCATTTGTGTATCCTTACGAGTTTGGTGTAATTATTATGTGCGTGCATGTGTATATGTATGTATTTGCGTGTATATGTGCACACATGTGTGTACTAGACTGACAACTAGCATTTTACTAGAGATAATGGTCTTTTTTCTGTTCACTCTCAACTTGTAACATTACCTAACTCGTCATCTCTTTATTATTGTAAAGCATTCATGTAAAAACTATACATTTGTTGTTCGATCATCCACTTTTTGTTTAAATGAAATGCTTATCAACTAATGACCGCTATGTTAAAATTGTTGGATTAGAAATACAAAACTTATTATCTTCTTGGTCCTCATGCTTATGTGTACGTGTATACATGTATATGTATGTGTGTATATGTACATGTATATATATGTATGAATATATATATATGTGTGTATATGTATACGGATGTATATTTATATATATATATATTTTTTTTTCATGCTTCCTCAAAATGACACTTTTGAACATTGGCCGAAACAAGCGATTCATGTATTATTTCCTGGCATCAGGAATTGCGAAGTTTTATGTCATGTACATGTAAACTGTCAAAAGTGTTTTCACCTCACAATGAAAATGCATCGTCCATGAAATTGTGTTGTCTCTTATAATTATCATTACATGTATTATCAAATATAGATTAAGCAAGATTAGGTGTACATTGCCCTCAATCATTTATTTCGACTAGTGACACGAGTTTTACAATACTCGTGTGTGTGTATCATCTAAGTGTATTAATTTTAAGAGATTTTAAAAACCAATGATGGTACTTTTGTACCATCTATATTGGAAATATACTGTTTTTCTTTTTTCTTTCTTTTCTTTTTTCTTTCGAACAGCACTTGCAGCCCATTCTTGAGTCGAAGACCGTCTGGGTTTCACCTCTCGGAACCTATCGATCATATACACATGAACCCTGAAAAACGTACAATGCACGAAGAAAACTGTTGTCTCCCCCCCCCCCCTTAAGTGTTTGAACGGTTGAAAGCTGTGAAAGGATGAAGATACCGCACCTCAATCAAATAATTTCATAAATCAATCCGACCTCATCTATCCGTACGAGATTAGTTCTTACTCGAGGTTAGTTTCTGTAAACTCTCTCTGCGGAAATTTCCTTCATATCTATCAATAGTTAAAAAACTTTTTGGTCTAGCAACACTCTAATATTCACATCGGTGACACAGCGCTCACGTTTTGCTTGAGGCGTTATTGATAATTTTTGCGTGCCATTGCCATAGTGTCGCTTTGCACGACCTAAGAATGAATTTCAGTTACATATTGATAATTTGCTCGCAATGCTTATCAAAATCTTGCAGTATATAAATTAACGTGTATTTCTGGCTAAATTTGTAACGGCCAAGCTAATCCAATAACAGTTTTCAACAGTGGTAGTTGATCTCGTTAATTCTGGACGCTCAAAATTCGTATTTTTGCCGACTAAAACACTAAAAAAGGAAAGCACGTTCTCTATTACGATTTCGATACAGCGGACTGAAATATGAATTATTTCTTCATACCAGATCTTTTACAAGTAAAATTTTCACGAGATCCTTTCGCATATCACAGCAGTTTTTAAAGCGCTATCTATTTCGGGAAAAGATAGCGAATTTCAGAGCGAAACATTTCCTTAGAAAAGAACTGACACAACAAACGTTGGAATTGATCTTAGTTTAAATCAGGAAATTCTACTCATTTATGCCTGCCATCAATGATGGATAAAGTGGAAATCCAACAACATTAAAGTTCTCAAATTTGTCCGTCGATTTTTAAGATTAATTCTAGTCTAAGTAGTAGTAGTAGTAGTAGTAGTAGTAGCAGTAACATGGGTTTGCTAGCGCTTCAGTTACTCGAACTATATCGCACCGAAGGTCACATATTTTAATTTGTTTCAGACTTTTCCAAATTACCACACAAAATGAACATCACTATTATTTGAAACATCAAAATTATATGAACATCATGATCATAATTACAACTCAAGATTACAAGTGTCTTCCCATTCAAGTTTGTACACAAGCCAGTACATTCGAAACGGACTGAGCAGCCAAACTCTGTAGGGGGTTTCAGCTTCCCACCCATTTATGGCCGGACGACTTACCCACGCTGAAACCCCCGAGGTACCAACGCAGCGCACCCGGCCATATTACAGTTTCTACATCTTCAAACTTCCAAGCCGATATCACGTCTGGCTATAATACGTTACAGCGCGGCTTCCCGTTAAATCTCTTCAAGTAGTACAAGGAAAACATACATTTCCGAGCACGTGAAGGTATAGACAGCAAATACAAAAACGATAGGGATGGTCAAGTGCGATCTTCGATCAGATTTCCAACAGCAATTTGCATTTCTCAAGAAACAACACCAGTACATTCACATTAAAAGTTACACGATCGATCTCCGTGAGCATTTTGGTCAACACCTCATCCACGGCAAAAGGACGGAGGTTTGGAAAGAATACATTTCGGTCAGCAGCGTATCTCGTAAGCAGCGTAGCACGTCACGTTTAAACAGCCACCAACCGACCCCGGGGTTCCCTCGGCTATCCCTGGCCGCAATTGACTCGATCGAAACTGAAGAAGCCGAGACTAGGTCTCCTCCAGAGTTGTAGTGATTATAGGGGGTGGTCAAAGGAAGATCCAGTTGGGGTCCAAATCAAAGCTATTTCAACCGATGCCACCTCGTTAGTCAGGTCCCTCGGTGCAGGCCCGCCTTACATGGTTGCACCCGGTCAGTTTGGCCCTGCACTTCACAGGGACGCGCAAGCCCTCCCCCCACGACAAGGACAGGGTGTACAGGGAGGGTGAGTCTTTTTGATTTGTTGAGTTTTGGGTGGGGAAGGACCTTGCACGGTGTTGAGTGTGTGATGGTGATGAGTGTTTGGCCTTGGCTCTTGTTTCTTACCTCAAGCGTGAAGCTGTCTTGGCCGCTGGTGGTTATGGACTTCAGTGGCGATTTTGTCAGAGCCACAATTGACTTTTTAACTGAGTAAGGGTCGATTGCACGCTTCGTTTCTGGTGCAAATTTCATTCTGTAAAAGCTCGTGAATACTGGCGGTGGTGGCTGTTTTGCAAAATCCAAAGGAATGAACTTGTTTTATCTCTCTGTCTTGGAGAGTTGATTGAGCTCTTCAGTCCTCCAGAGGAAGATAGCGAGGATATTACATTTGTTATTTCTTTAATGGTATTCTCTAGCTTCTCGATTTTTTCTTCATTGGAGATTAGGTTGGGTGCACCAGAGGCATGGCTCGTTGTATTTACCCGAGCGACATAACGCTCCGGCAGCACCCCATCCAGGCACTTTATGACTTGGTCGATATTGCTCTCGATATTGGTGATTCAAGCAGACGTGTCCTCCTGTAGCTCCCGTTCCCCAATCTGACGGCCCGCGACTGCTGCTGAGGTCGAACAAAGCGATGTGCTGCTTTTGGGTCCACTTGCATGTTCAGAAACCGGCGTCCTGATCGATTTTATCTCATTGGGTTCGGCGGATGACTTCTTTTGCTCCCTTGCGGGGGAAACTCTTTTGCTCCCTTGCAGAGTTTCTCTGGCTGGGTCGCGATCCTTTGCCTCCCCGGCCATTCTGCCTGGTCCTCGGAGCACTGAACTCCAGGGACCAGGGTCGTGTGCTTTATTTATAATACTTTATTAATTTTAGTTTGCTTTTTTTCTTACAAGATACAGAATGAAAATAAATACGCAAAGGTAAAAAAAGACCCATATGTTAGTGGGCGCCCCCCACGTTAGTTTTACCCACTGACAACACTGTAATAAATAATCCCATGAGCACTTAGTTATCAATTTTACAGATACTATTTGTAACGAGTAGACAACTCCAAGTACGTATACTAACGGTACCACCACGGGAAGGTGTGGGTGGGCTAGAGTACTTGCTGAGAGCAAGTAATCTTTATCAAATCCTTGTCTATTAGATGGTCCCTTCACGACGCACAATTCACACATAAAGATAAGTCATTTCGGCACCAGTAAAATTGTTAAAGGAAACAGGGAAATTTCCCTTTTGTTGTAAATGTCTTTATAGTTTCGATGGTTTCATACTTTCATTGGAGAGTATGTCTTGACAGATGACACACTTCGGGTACTCCACTCCAACGTTTTTTCACCACAAAGGTAAGCCCATATGCAATACATTAGGAATTATTCTTTCTCAGTTTTGATTTTATTTTTTGTACCCAAACTACTTCCTTCACTTCGTCTTGATGAAGTAGCAGTGAAAAGCTTATCCGTCGATTTTAGTTTTTAAACTTCTGCACCTTCAATTCTCACTTTCTGTGAGCGTAAAATGAAGCATGAATGAATATAATTAATAATTGAAAAGAAACAGAGCAGCCTACAGTTACATGATATTTAGGCAAACTTGCCAAATATAGTTTTGTCAGTTGTCAATAACTCATTCCCGAAATACTACCATTTTTGATATAATAGTAAAATATAGCGAACGTTATCTGTGTACAATGCGAATGTGTAGCAGATAGACCGATTAGACCGCCAGAGCCTAAACGGACTTGGTGCCAGACTGCCGGTCACAAGACTCACGACCGTGACAGATGGACTGACGGAGGATCGACGTTGCTACGTCGTAATAAATTCAAATTAAGCTAATGATATTGACTTGAAAATAAGGTAAGGAAACCTACCAATAAATGAGCTTTCTTCAACATTTTCACACATACCAAAAACCCACCACACACATTCTGGAAAACATACCACACACACCACCAAAGTTTCGCGATACCAGTTTCGCCGCCCCTCGCACGCCTAGGGGAATCTCAACCCACGAAAATAATATAATGGTATTACACATTTGGTGCTCGCGTGTACTCGTACAACAGCATGGAAAATAAAAGAATCGAAAGATTGAAATGAGTTTTATTTTGAGAACACGTAGATTAAAAATAAGGATTGTCGACAAGCAAGTTTTGACCTAAATTGACACACCAAGAATGAGAAATATGCACCTCTTGTCGCAATGAGCGCTAGAGCAACGATTGCATGATTAACGTGGCACAAAATTCATGATAACTATAAAAAACTTCCCGCACAATGAATAAAAAATCAGAAGACATAGTCGATGAATGGGCTAGCGTAAGCACGAAATAACCGGGGATATTGCAATGTATAACAGCAAAAACCTTGCTTACCACACGGTATTCAAAAATTAAGTAAAACACTTTGCATCCCGCACCACCTGAACTCTTGCTTTGTGACCGAACCACATCCTCCTGCTAAGTGCACAACACAATAAAAAACACAAATTAATTATATAATTAGCGCGCCACTTTGAGTGCCTATTCTATGTGCTGCTTTGCACTTCAATTTGCAATGAGATCACTTTTCTGAGTCCTCGACACGTAATTTTGTATTAACACTTTCTTGTACTTGTAGATCACGATGATTTAATACACTTCCAATACTGCTTGAAGAATGCACGTAGAGTTGATCTGCCTCTGCTGCGGGCGGCGATGTTGTGGCGGGACGCCCGGCATCAGGCCGGCCACCTTCAGAGCTCTCACTATAATAAACACTCGCGCTCTTGATAATGAGTGATTCATTGATTGATATTCACTGCCTATTCACTATTTCCGCTGCTGGTGCTCAGCATCTCCTGTCCTCGTCGGCGGCCACTGCCGCGGCAGTTCGTTCCGGCGGCTGCTCCATTGCGCCGCTCCGTCTTGCTGGCTTCACTGCTCCAGTTCTCCACATGCGCTTCGTTACTGGCAAAGTTTTTGAAGTCCTGTCCCAGCTGTGATTCTTTGAAGTGCTGCGGGATTGTGTTATTGTAGTTCTTGCCCGTCGACCTCCGCATTGTTGGTGAACGCGTGGCTCCAAATTTTTATGCTGAAGCTGCTTGGGAGCTCATGCTCAACGTAGAAATTCTCCATGTATTTTTCGTTGGGTTGGTGATGTGCCAAGCCCGTGATTTTTCGAGCGGGTTCTTGTTGCAGGTTACTACTTCGGCGATTGTAGGAGTACAGCGTTGTCTTCTTGAAACTTCGATGTTCACTTTACTCAGATGTTAAATTTGCTGCTTATGTAGTATGCATCCCGGCAGCGGCCGGGATGCCACGTTGTGTGTGCCCTCAGATCTCGCACCTCTTCTCCTCTGTAATTCCACGAACAAAAGCCTCCCGATTCTTCATGTCAACTCATTATATAGCTCTCGCCTGGTTCATTCTCGAAAGGTCTAGACTGTTTTAAGCCACAGAGAAAGTCTCTCAATTTTGATTCGTTGGATGCTTGCCTGTCCTGAAGTTTCGCACTCTGATTGGCGCGCGCTCGATACCCCAAACACGTGATTCCTTAGAGAGCACACCATTGGTGTAGATGGTGCCGCTTTCTGCTTAAGCCTTACTCCTTCTCTTTTGAATCTGCCCTCGCGCTACCCAGTTCAGCCAAATTATTATTATTACATAAGAAAGTTTTAGCCTCCCTTAACCACAACAAAGATGTTCCAAGAGAGGAAAGAGGAAGGCACCATTTATTATGGAGTTGAGGGAACGCGTAATCTATGCACAAGGTGCATAGAAACAGTAAGCTAGGAAAGAAGTTCACGAAAAAAGAATGAGATGAAGAAGAAAGTAGTAGGTGCTGGAAAAACAGGACAGCAGTGAACCGAAAAAAGATGGTCCGTAACAAAACAAAAACCTATTTTATTACAACAAAGAAAGAAGCCTACCTAACCTTTAGCTCGGGCCCTCACATGGTTCCCCAGGGAGTGCTAATTCCCATAGATACAATAGTTGTATCCCCCTGAGGGGCCCAGTTCAGCCAAAACCTCTGCCTTCTGATCCCAAGCCTGTGTGTGTGTGTGTATCGTGTATCCCCAAGGTGTCTTGTCGATGCTCGAGAGCTAGCAAGTTTGACCGAGGCGCCGACTGAAGGTTTACGACTACACACAGTCCAACGCTTGTAGCCCAGCAGAATGTTAAATTTCTCAAAATTTGTCGCAGCTTTCCGTGATCTTGCCAAAACAAATATCATGTGATGTATGTATTGCAACAGAAGTAAACACAGTTCTCCAATAAAGCCGGAAGCAAAGTGTGGGCCAACACACCTAAATGAAATATTATGACATATGAAAATTTCATAGAAAAATAATGGCTGCATGCACACCAAAATTTCGATTCCACCTATTATAATGACGAAGAATCATTGTTGTGCATTTTTATACATATTGTCATGATGTAATTTTTCCATCGTGTCGCAGACCCCCTGGGACCTTCTCAGGGACCCAAGTTTGAGAACCACTGACATAAAACATTAGAGAAGGTTGCCAGAAATGTATGTTTTCTTACAAACACAAAAAAAGAACATGAAACAATTCAAGATTGTGACCGTCAATCCTGGAATATAAAAGAAAACAAAAGAATTTGCAATGCAAGTCTGACAAATGTCACAAGGATGCGACAAGAAACACTTCGAAACAGAATGTCAACGGTGTCCCGCCGTCCGACCAACGGCGAAACTTCCAGCAAAAGCTAGCTCAGAAAGACTTAGTCTTGCCAACTGGCCTCAAGAAGGTCAGGGAACACTGCAAATAAACGCTTAATCATGACAAAAGGAACAAAAAATAGGAGGCTCACCTTAACATCTTCGAAGATAATGTCTCAGGTGACCCCTTCTTCAATATAGCCGGCTGTCCAAGGCGAGAGGCCCGTAGAAGCAGGGTCGGGACCGGTCAGTCAGAGCGCACATAAGCACGTGCGCGCACGACCGAGGCTGGTTGGAATCTGACGTGACGAGCCAGGCGCAGCTCCCACGTCATCTTGCCAAATCCGCCGATAGAGGTTTGGATTTGGTCAAGAAGAACAAATTATTTATATTCACGATGATAGTCGCCAGGAAACGTGAAGCACTCCCACCATTGCCCCGCCTTGTCATAAATTAGCAGCGTTTACTATTTAGGCTTGGTTTTAATGAAACCAAAGCCCTAGTCTCTTATTATGCAAGGTGTTGGGTGACTTGCAGGACTTTAGTATTGAGCAATGGCTGGATTTGCGACACAATCCCGGCAAGAAAAGAAACGGAGTTTTCTTAAGCAAATTCCGTTACACAGAAACATTTACATATTAAGGTTGCCTTCCAGCAAAAGCATGGTAAGGACTTTTATACATTTTATGCGCATTTAACGTTTAAGTTTAGATAGTTAGGAAAGGAAATTATAAATGACCTTTCTTGATCAAATATGCCAGCTTACTGCGTTGCCGGCTCGCTGCCTGCCTTTTAGGCCGGGCAGCAGACGCAGCTTCGGGTTCCTCGGACTGAGCCGAGGAGTCCGATTCAGAAGAGAAAGAAGAAGAAGAAGAGTATTGCTGACCTCTAGGGCGCTCAAGAGAAACCGAGCTACCCGCACGAGAAAAAGAACTCTCGGGAGGCTCGAGACGAGGATGGAGCTCCTCATGCGAACTCCCGTCTGCACTTTCCCACCCTTCCTCTGAAGCAGTAGTAGTAATAGACAACTCCAGAGGGTATAGCAGAGAAATTTTAACGGCAGTTTCAGAGTTGTCAGCTTTAACTATTCTAACAACACGGACCTTGCCATCGCATCCAGGCAACAGAGCGATGATACGAACTAAGGTCCAAAATGGTCTAGGTCTTACAGGATGCCGAAGTAGGACAACCTGACCCACAGATAAAAATTTATTGTTAAGAGGGAGAGTTTTTAGCGGATAAGGACCGCGTAAAGAAAGAAGATATTGAGTGTACCAGAGCTCCCCGAACTTGGCAACCCTCACGTCGCGCCGCTCTAGGGCTGAGAGCAAATGCTCCCGGCGCTCACCGTCTTCGGTCTCCAAGTCCGGAATCTCATCGGAAAGGATTAACGAATTAGAGGTAGGATACAGTTGAAGAAATTGTATAGGCATGATAGGCAAGATCGTGTCCCCCGTCTCAGTGTAAGAAAGAGGACGCCGATTAAGATTAAGGGTAATATCAGAAATGGCAGTAAGAAAGGTAGAATACGGATAGGTACTGCGACCGAAAAGTTTAAACAAACAATCCTTAATGGATTTGAACAAGCGTTCCCAGATCGCTTCAAATTGAGGACTATAGATCGGGATAGTCTTAAATTCAACGTTAAAGGTACGAAAACGATCTTCATACAGAGAAGAAGTTAAAACCTCTGACAGAAGATCAGGAGCCGCTAAGAAAGTCCTAGCATTATCGGAATAGACTGTAGTAGGAACGCCCTTATCGTTGGTGAAACGAATAAAGGCGAAACAAAATTCTTCCAATGTCATGGAAGGCAGAATTTCAATATGAATGGCTCGGGTCTGAAAACAAGTGAATAACAAGAGGTATACCTTCTGTTTATAACCAAAAGGGTCTAATACCCAGAAATGGGCAGAAAAGTCCATTCGTGTTGTAGCGAAAGGCCTCACAAAGTTTACACGAGTATCAGGTGAAGCAGGAGGATCAGGATAGGAGAAGTGTTTAGAATTTATCTTTTTGCAAATTGTGCACTTAGATAACACGCTACGAACAACACGCTTACAGCGTGGTATCAAATAACCGTCCAGTTTGAGCTTCTACACGGTGGTATCAATACCTTGATGGTTTAAGCATTTGTGCGTATGTAAAAGTAACAGATTAGTCAAATGCGAAGAACTAGCCAACAGAATCGGATTTCTAATGTTGTAATCCAACTCTTCAGAGGCAACAATACGGCTACTAGATCTGACTAAACCGTGAGAGTCTAGAAAAAGATTAAAGGATCTAACTAGCAGAGGCGGACGAGGACTTTTGTTAGTCAAGGCCTCAATCTCGTCTGCGAAATGCGTTTTTTGCATAGAAGAAATGAGATACAGAAAGGCTCGCAGTTTAGCCTCACCCCCATCTGCACGCCTAAAAATAGCGACAGCTCTAAATACTTTCTCCATCGTACCCAATAGTTTGGGATATGAAGAAAATCGTCCAAGCTCCACAATCGAAGCCTGGCGTGGGGGATTAATATTAACAGCAATACATGCATCTGAAACAAATTGGTGCGGAATGCAACCCAAGTGACCCTTGGGCCACTTATCCGTACTTTCTCGTATCCAAGAAGGACCTTCTAACCATAAAATTTTATTCTGCAAGAACTTAGCAGCTTTAACGCCACGTGTCAGCATGTCTGCCACGTTAAACACAGTAGGAACATACTCATAGTTGAATGAGGCAGAAGTTTTACATTCTAATGTTTTACGCATATCTTCTAAGTCTTTAAGTCTATTGTTCACAAACACATTCTTTCGTGGAGGTTTGCCGCTCAATAACCAAGCTAAGGTGACTTGGGAGTCTGTCAACAAAACTACGCTCGAGACCTTATAAGGGAAATTGACGTCACACAGCAGAGATACGAGACACTGATAGGCAAGGAATACGGCCAAAAGTTCAAGAGAAGGAAGAGTTCTTTGACGAGGAGGCGAAACCTTAACTTTAGAGAACAAAAGATTACTGCGTTTATCTTGGACCCCATAAATACAGGTACCAAAGGCGCTAGCACTAGCGTCACAAAACACTATAAGTTTAACATTTTTAGTTTCGTCTAAATTCATTCTAGGGAACTCAAAATTACTCAACTCAGAAAATTCCTGACAATAATCCCGCCAGTCCTTATGTAACTCGTCTGGAACATCTTGATCCCAGCCCAGTCTCAAAGGCGTCAACTTTCTAAAATGAGCTTACCACGTACAGAAAAGGGAAGCAAAACCCCTAATGGGTCATACAAAGACGCAACTTCAGACAGTATGCTCCGACGCGTTTTACAGGAAGAATCCAAACTTTTTACGGACAGAGAAAGAAGATTAGAAGAAGAATTATAATTGTACCCCAGCACTCTGGAGTGCACTTCGGCGCTACAAAGAGCAGGGTCAATTTGCGAACTCCCCACACAAGACTGCAGTAGTCCAGACGCGATAAAACTAAAGACTGAATCACTAATAATCTAGATTTTTCGTCAAGTGTGTTCTTTATACGATGAAAGAACAATAAGGTTCCGTTAATTTTGTTGCACATTGTTTCGACGTGTGAATTGAAAGTCATATTTTTGTCAAACCAAACACCCAGATTTTTAATACAAACATCTAGGTTGTATGATAAGTGAAGATGGATGCACTAGAACTAAGGGTGAGAAAATGGCAAAAGCAATGCAGTGGAGTGGACGTTTAAGTAGTGTGGCCAGATACAGAGCTAACAAGTATGAATATGTGAGAGGAATGTGGAAGTATGTTGCTGTACCTAGTGTTATGTATGGTATGAGTGCTCTTGCCTGGAATGGAAGTGATCTTGAATAGCTGGATGTACTACAAAATAGAGTAAAAAGTTTAGCATTGGGTGCTCCAAAATGGACAGCTACAGAAGCCATTAGAGGTGACCTAGGGTGGAGCCTATATTCAGAAAGAATGATGAAAGCGGTGCTGAATTTTAAGGTGAGAATTGAAAGAATGCAGAGTAGCAGATGGGTAAAGCGAATTTTTGAATGGAATCTGAGTGTAAGCTATTGGGAGAAAGTGTGTTAAGGGCATGCAAGGAAATTTAGTATGCAAAAGATTATTCATGTTAGAATTGGGAGACCTGTGAATGACTGGAGTTTAATAAATGTTGGAGGTGTAGGGTCTGAGTGGGACTGCAAGAGGGTGGAGAAAAGAGACTGAGAGGAAAACAAAAGAGTATGGATTGAATAGGTGGAAGCTTATCATGACGCGGAAGCCTACACTTAACTGGTATATGAAAAAAGGAAGTACATAAGTTTGAGATGTTCTATGATGGTAGTTATGGAAGTCAACTCTTGTTTGCTGTGAGATGTAAGTCATTGAGTGTGAACAGACGTTAATGGAGGTGGAATGACAATAATAACAGATTATGTCGGCAATGTAATTGTGGAATGGAGGAAACAATTGAGCATTTGAGCTGGAATGTAGTAAATATGAGCAAGAGAGAGAAAGCTGTTGAAACCTTTATTGTAGCACCTTGAATGTATATGTGTATAATACTGATAATGTTACCGTGCTCTTGAGTTAGAATGTGTTTAAACATACTCTACGTTGAGAACTGAGCTCATGGTTCTCATGGAACTGAGCTCATGGTTCTCAGGCTTGGCTGGAGCCCACTCCACCGCTAACCTTCGCGATGTAAACTCAATGTGTCCTGCTGTGTGTTACTGACAATATATAAGTCTAAAGTGTCTCACTTTAGTTACCCTAACATAAACTAATAGGTTATGGGCCCGGACAACTTTCCGAAGAAACAATTTCAAGTGAGGTGATTCTAAGTCCCGAAGCGAAAAACAGACCGGGACAGTGAGAACAGAAGTTATGATCTGTTAGTAAGTGTGAGACAGAAACAGTGAAAAAGAAAGAAACATGGCAGGCTCCGTAAGTGAAAGTGCTAAGAACTGCCACACGGCTCTTAATGATAAAACTATCCTACGTGGAAGCTGCAAATGAAGATGATCTTACTGAAAGAAAAGTTGTGGAACTTGGTTCGAGGAACGGAAACCAAGCCACAGACTACGGACGAGACTGCGCGAAGGAAATTTGAAGAAAGACGTGACAGTGCACTTGCAACAATTGTGCTTGGTGTCGAAACGAGTCGATTGTATTTGTTGGGTGATCCTACTGACCCTGTGCAACTGTGGCACAAAATTGAAGATACATTCCAAAAGAAAACTTGGTCTAACAAGTTCAGACTACGCAAAAGACTCTACAACATGAACTAAAAGAAGACCAAGACTTACAAACTCATCTCAAAGCATTTGTCGAAATATTTGAGTCTTTGAGTGTAATTGATGACGCTGTTGATGAAGAAAGTCGTGTAATAATCTTGCTGTCGTCATTTTTATGTTTTTCGAAGTCTTCGTTTCCTTTTAGTTATTTTTTTTGCGAAAAATTTCTTAGGAGAACAGTGACCACAGCTGTCATTTTCTGTGTAGTAGATGGTAGGTTGCTTCTATCTTTTATCTTATATATGTATTTTTTTTCTAATATTTTATTTTCAATAAGTATATATATTAATATGTGTGTGTACGTGTGTAAGTATATATATGTATCTACATAAATAGATATACATGTTTCTATTTCATTTCTTTACACAAAAACCATTCGGTTAATAAATTTTATTGCAATAGCGAAATGATTCAAAAATAGATCTATCACTTCCCCAGAGCCCAGGTAGCAAGAAATTATTAGGCCAGTATTGGGTTGATAATTATTTATTGACCTGATATTGGAATCTTGGATGACAATAATAGGCTAATAACAAGGCAATATCGAAATAAGATGTATTTATTGATGATATCAGCTTGTTATTGGGACAATGTAGTAAATAGTTTTATTATTAATATTAAACTAACAGTGTATATATATATATGTACGATATTCATATGAGTGGAAACTATCTCATAATAATTAAAAATCTCGCAATTGAATAAAATTTGTTAGCAAATAAATTATTATTGCCCAAATATTGGGTTAATATTGTACGCCAATAATACGGAGTTATTTGTTTAAGGAAACTCCTCAATATCAAGTCAATAGTGACACAGTAATTAGCTGATACTGGGTTAAAATAAATTATTATTGGGACACTATATTCTACCAATATCCACTTGATGTCAGAAAATAAGTATTGGGCCTGTAGTACCCTTCCTTAGTTACCCCTCAAACTAAGTTCTAGTCCATTTGTGTTCAGTAATACTAATACGTGTGAATGTAAAATAATACAAGAGAAAAGTGGGTTAACCTCCATTAAAAAAAAACACGTACTAACTATATGAGAAGTACGAGTAGATAATAACGGTCGTTGCCTCCCTCGCCGTAAGCGAATCTCTATTGCTAAAGCAGCAACAACTCCAAGCCTTACAGGCTAATACATTTTTAAGGAAAAATTCAATACCAAGTTCTTAGTGACAGAATAATTAGCTAATATTGGGTTAGTGAAATTATCATTATCGGGGCCATATTTTTCAGGAATTTAGTACTAAACCAATTTTATTTTAGGGAACACTTCATTATCAAGTCAATATTGACACAAGAAAAAGAAAAGAAAAACAGTATATTTCCAATATAGATGGTACAAAAGTACCACCATTGGTTTTTAAAATCTCTTAAAATTAATACACTTAGATGATACACACACACGAGTATTGTAAAACTTGTGTCACTAGTCGAAAAGAAATGATTGAGGGCAATGTACTCCTAATCTTGCTTAATCTACATTTGATAATACATGTAATGATAATTATAAGAGACAACACAATTTCATGGACGATGCATTTTCATTGTGAGGTAAAAACACTTTTGACAGTTTACATGTACGTGACATAAAACTTCGCAATTCTTGACGCCAGGAAATAATACATGAATCGCTTGTTTCGGCCAATGTTCAAAAGTGTCATTTTAAGGAAGCATGAAAAAAATATATATATAAATATACATCCGTATATATATACATATATATATTCATACATATATATCCATGTACGTATACACACATACATATACATGTATACACGTACACATAAGCATGAGGACCAAGAAGATTATAAGTTTTGTATTTCTAATCCAACAATTTTAACATAGCGGTCATTAGTTAATAGGCATTTTATTGAAACAAAAAGTGGATGATCGCACAACAAATGTATAGTTTTTACATGAATGCTTTACAATAATAAAGAGATGACGAGTTAGGTAATGTTACAAGTTGAGAGTGAACAGAAAAAAGACCATTATCTCTAGTAAAATGCTGGTTGTCAGTCTAGTACACACATGTGTGCACATATACACGCAAACATATACACATACACATGCACGCACATACTTGCACTAAACTCGTAAGGATACACAAATGTATTTCTATGCATCGAGGCAATACATACGCATTCTATTTAGTGTCATACGCATAGCGTGCACACGTACACATATATACAAGTAAGCTTGTGCGCGAATATCAGCGTAAACCAGTCAGTATAAACCAGAAATTCCAATCGAGGGAAACGGAGAAAATTTCTTTTATTATGGCATGAATTTTATAAAATTTCAATAATTAGTTGATATTGAGTTGATAATATTGTTATTGGGCCAATATATATTTTTAATGTCAGCCGAATTTTCCAAAATAAGGTATTGCCCCAATGTTCATTTTGAATATCCAGTCAGTATTGAGACTGTATATTAGCTCAATATTAGGTCAATAAATTTGGCTGCCTGGTAGGGCGTTTCTGTGAATCGGTTTAATGTCATATATAATTAATGAAATAAAGTGCAATTTGAGCATATGAATCGTAGTAAAATTATCTTTCTGTCCGTATGTTGTACAAGCTATGAATGTTGATATTGAATATATTTTTGTTTACCCATTTCTACCAATATTTTGTAGATATTTGTCAATCATGAGTGGTAACCGGCTTACACTGAATCTCTATTTTATCCCATGTACCCATGTCCGCATGATGTGGTGAATATCGAGAAGATATGAAATATGTTTTTGGTGGTGATAGGGCTTTGCATATTTTTAGGGCATATTTTTCATTTCTCATTCAACTACCCTTGACAGAGATAGACTATTGGCAAGCCACTTGTGGATTGTCTATTAGTACGCCTCGTATATTTTGTCTATTAATCTATCTATTTTGTACACCTCTGATAGCTTGTCTATTAGTACACCTCGTATAGTTTGCCTATTAAGACCAAGAATTAGTGTCAAGAATTTGGAAGAATTTGGGCGCTCTGTTTCAAACATAGTGTCTGCTCGCGATAGCCGTGTGCTATAGGTTCCGCCGCCGTGCGGCCGGGACCCGGGTTCGAAACTCGGCGCTGGCAGTGGCGATTTTCTCTGTTGGGTATAGGAGAAAAAATCCAAGCACAATACCCCACTCTACCCAGGTGTCTGAAATGGGTACCGGTCTTGACCGGGGGAAAGCGTCGTGGCGTCCTGGCGTTAGTTCTAAGGCATTTAAAAATCCAATGTACAAGGTGATATGTATCAGGCTTGATTGGAAATAAAGCATCCGTAGATGCCTTCATTACTACTATTATTATGCCTCGTATGGCTTATCTATTTGTACACCTCGGATGGTTTGTCAATTAGTACTCCTAGTATACAACTTTTGTTAGACTACTAGCACACCACGAATGGTTTGTCTATTAGTAGGCCTCGTATATTTTGTCAATTAATATGCCTCGAATGGTCAATCTACTTGTACACCTCTGACAGTTTGTCTATTAGTACACCTCGTATAGTTTGTCTATTATTATGCCTCGTATGGCTTATCTACTTGTACACCTCGGATGGCTTGTCAATTAGTACTCCTCGTATGGAACATTTGTTTTAGGATGCCCTATATTTAAGAAACTTTTAAAAGCCAATATATTGGCATGTATCTCATGTGCCAACTTGGAAATAAACATTTTTTCTGTTTCTCTTTTTCTATTCATTTGTTCTACCTATTCTGATTTCCCCAATATTCCACAGTCTCTCTCTATTAGTCTCATCACTATTTATAACCATAAGCTTACTTTTGTCAGCCCCAAATTTCATCCTGAAATCTGTACTATATCCATTCACAATGTCGAGCATCCTTTTTTGTTCATGTCCCCATTCACTAACCACAACCACATCATCAGCATACAACAAACAGCTCAGTCTCTCAATACCAACTTTCAGTCCTAAGTCACTTGTGGTGTTCTCCCCCAGGCTGCAACACGCTTCGGGCAGACTTTGAGCTATCTTTTTCGTGATAGAATAGCCCGAAGCGAGTGCCTGAGGTACAACCGTATTCGGCAGGATATGGACAACACGGGGGTAACACGGTAATTATATTGGGGGCTGTTAGGTACACGGAACACGGACCATTACACAGGGCCCTCGGTGACTACTATGAGCACTGTTCGTTACTCGTAAATTACGTAATGATTGGAACACAGCACTAATACGTGATGGTTGAAATAATATACTATTCGAGACGTACGTAATGATTGAAACACAATCCTATGTGAGAATAGTACAAATATGTGGTGATTGAAGCACAATCCTATTCGGGAATGACGTAATGATTGAAACACAATCCTATGCGAGAATAGCACGAATACGTGATGATTGAAGCACAATCCTATTCGGGAATGACGTGATGATTGAATCACAATCCTATGCGAGAATAGCACGAATACGTGATGATTGAAGCACAATCCTATTCGGGAATGACGTAATGATTGAAACACAATCCTATGCGAGAATAGCACAAATACGTGATGATTGAAGCACAATCCTATTCGGGAATGACATAATGATTGAAACACAATCCTATGCGAGAATAGCACAAATACGTGATGATTGAAGCACAATCCTATTCGGGAATGACGTAATGATTGAAACACGATCCTATGCGAGAATAGCACAAACACGTGATGATTGAAGCACAATCCTATTCGGGAATGACGTAATGATTGAAACACGATCCTATGCGAGAATAGCACTAATACGTGATGATTGAAATACAATCCTATTCGAGAATTACGTTATGAATGAAACAAGCACCAATAGCTGGTAACGTCCGCGAGGACGCTACTTACGAACGCAGCGGCGAGACGTGATGATTGGTGCTTCGTCGTGCGACTGTTACGAACAGGTCGGCTGGTGCTAGCGGGGCGCCGAGACGAGGCTAGTCAGCTGGCTCGGGCCCAGCCGCCACGCGGTTCACCGTGGTAGCTGGTAAGTAGCTGCGGCGAGGCTAGCCGGCCGGAGCGGGCGAGAGATGTCGTAGAGCGGCTTGGCCGACGACGCCGGCGCGGGGCGTTGCAACGTGACTTTTTTAAGGCTTTGAAACACCTTGAAGCGTCAAGAAGCTACTAGGTTTAAGACCTTGCAACACCTTGGGGCGTCGATAGGCAGGGCCGGTCTCCGGAGCTTGGTGCAGGTACGCGAGAGACAAAGTCGATCTCGGAAGCTAGATGCAGGAACACGAGGCTGGTGCTGGAGATGTGACTTGAACGAGGACGTGGGCTTGAGTGAGTGCGAGCCTTGTTGGGGTCGCCTTATGTAGGCCTCGAGTGCAAGCCTTGAGTCCGGGCGTGAGTCCTGATTGGTCGCGAGTTTGTGGGCCTGTGGTGCTGGAGGCAGGAAGCCGTTGTAGCTTACGGGCACCTTTTCTCATAGTCGCGAGGCGGCTTCTCTCAGGTCCCGTGTTTGGTTGACTAGGCGCTTCGGGTCCGGAGGTGCTCTGGAACGGATGCGGTTGTAGTCTGGAGGCAGCTTTTCTCAGGTCTTGTGGAGGTCCGCGGCTTGCCGCTATGATCACCACAGGTGTCCCCCTCCTGTCTTCTTTTTTTTTTTTAAACACTTAGTACCTCACTGGTGGTCTGCTTTCTCTGCCGTATTTAGTGAATACTGCCTGTTTTGCTGTTTCAGGGATTGCTGTGCCTGTTCCAGGGAACGGAACTCCCTCGTATACTTCGTAGTTTGTTGCTCTCGGTGCCTTAGCCTGTTGTTGAGGTTTATCCTCGATGGTGGGTAGGTACGCTGCTTTGACCCTTTCCGTCGCGATTTTAGCTTTTTTGCCTTGTATATCTACGGTGATGTAGTTTGGTGTCCTTTAAAGCACGGGAAAGGGACCTGCGTAGGGTTTCTGTAAGGGTCTTCTGTGCCCCCCGTGTTTCACGAAGACGTTGGTCGCCTTGTATAGAGCGCTCGGAACATTGGCTTTTTGGGGTCCCTGTTGTCGTGGCAGTATTGGCTGCAGGTTTATCACTCGTTTTTTTAGGCATTGTAGAAATTCTCTGGCGGGCCGGTCTCCTTTTTCTTTCTCGGGTAGCTCTCCTGCGAGGCGCAATGTTTGTCCGTATACCATTTCGGCGGGGGAGATGTTTGCGTCCGTGTGTGGCGTGGCTCGGATGTCAAGCAGTATGAGGGGTAGTGCGTCTGCCCAGTCTGCGTCAGTGGCCCTAGCTTTTAACGCCTCCTTCAATCTTCTGTGCATCCTCTCCACCAGTCCGTTGCTCTGCGGGTGGTACGCTGTCGTTCGCTGTCTCTCAGCGCCCAGCGCCGTCAGCAAGTTTTTCCATAAGTTAGACTCGAACTGGACGCCTTGGTCCGTGATGATTGTTGTTGGAGCGCCGAATGATGCTACCCAGTCTTTTAGGAATGCCCGTGCTGTTGTTTCTGCCGTACAATCGGCCATTGGGGTAGCGGTGCACCATCTGGTGAAGCGGTCAATGCACGTCAGCAGGTACCGTTTGTTTTGTGACACGGGTAGTGGTCCGACGATATCGATGTGTATCGTCTGGAACCGTTCCTTGGGTACCGGCATCTTCCCGGGCGGGCATTTGGTGTGCCTTATTATTTTGCTTGTCTGGCATGGAATGCACTCGCGTGTCCACTTGCCGACGTCTTTGTTGAGTCCGGGCCAGATTACTCGCTGCCTCAAGAGGTCCCTTGTTGCTTGTATGCCGGGATGACTCGCCCCGTGGAAATGCTGAAATACGTTCTTTCTGCAGCATTCCGGGATGTATGGCCTCCGTAGGCCTGTTGACACGTCGCACCAGAGGGGTGGTTTACCGGTCTGTCTGATTATGGGGCGTAGTTTGAGCGCGTTCTTTGATGCTGGGTGCAGCAGTTCTTCTAATTCTGCGTCTCTGTTTTGTTCGGTCATTATTTCGTCGTAGTTGATCGCGGGTCCTTTAGGTATTATTGTTGACACCAGACGTGATAGCGCGTCTGCGACCGTGTTGTTGTCGCCGCTGATGTGCTTGATTTCGCAGTCGAACTGTGAGAGGTAGGAGAGCTGTCTTGCTACCCGGGGGCTGTTGCCTTCCGTGGCTTTTTGCAGGGCAAAACAGAGCGGTTTATGGTCGGTCATGATTTCGAAGCTTCGGCCTTCCAAAAAATGCTCGAAGTGTTTCACTGCGAGGAATATCGCCATTAGTTCGCGGTCGTAGGTGCTGTATTTACGTTGGGTGTCGTCTAGTTTTTTGGAGAAAAATGCTACGGGGTGCTGTTCTTGCCCGACTTTTTGTTGTAGTACGGCGCCGACTGCGGTTCCTGATGCGTCTGTGATCAAGGTGTTTTTGCCTTCTGGAGCGGGGTGCGCTAGCAAGGTGAGTTGCGAGATCTCGCGTTTTAGGCTAGTGAACGCTGCGTCTAGTTCTGTTGTCCAGTTGATAATTTTCTTTGAGTTTTTGGAGTATCCTTTTGTCAATCCGGTCAGAGCTTGCATCTTTTCTGCTGCGGCTGGGAGGAATCGGTGGTAATAGTTGACTATTTCTAGGAATTGTCGTAGCTTTTTTACTGTTGCTGGTTGGGGAAAACTGCATATTTCCTCTATTTTCTGAGGGAGTGGTGAGATTCCGCCGGCTGTCACTCTGTGTCCGAGAAAGTCTAGCTCGGGCACTCCGTAAATGCACTTGGCGGGGTGCACGCGCTGTCCTTCTCCTTGTAGCCGTTGGAAGAGTTGTCGGAGGTGTTTTTGGTGCTCCTCTGCGTTTGCGGACGCTATCAGTATGTCGTCGATGTATGCCGTTACGAAGTCCATGTCTCTTGTTACCGCGTCGATGTATCGTTGGAACGTTTGGGCTGCGTTCCGCAGCCCGAATGACATCACGGTGTATTCGTACAGCCCAAATGGTGTGGTGATGGCCGTTTTCTGGATGTCCTCGTTTTTGACGGGTATTTGGTGATAGGCTTTGACGAGGTCGATTTTGGAGAAGATTGTTTTGTTATGCAGTTTGTAATGGAAGTCTTGACAGTGTGGTATTGGGTAACGGTCAGGTTTGGTGCTTGCGTTCAGTCGTCTGTAGTCTCCGCAGATTCTCCATGCCCCGGGTTCGGCTGCCTTTGGTACCATGTGCATGGGTGATGCCCAGGCGCTCTTCGATGGCCTGATGATGCCATGTTCCAGCATTTCCTTGAATTCTTGTCGCGCCGCTTCCAATTTTCCCGGAGACAGTCTCCTTGGTCGTGCATATACTGGGGGTCCGGTTGTTTCGATGTGGTGTTCTACGTCGATTTTCTTTTGTGTGTGCCGGATGTGTTGGGAGGTCGGTAGTATTCCGGGGTATTCCTCGTACAATGTGTTGAATTCCGGGGCGGTTTGGTGTTCGATCCTGTGCACTCGTTGGCTTCTTGAAACGACACGTTTACAGGGTACTTTGGTTCCGGAAGTTTGGGCGTATAGGCTTGCGTTTGCGGTGTCGACGCATAGCTGGTGTGCGGCGAGGAAATCCATGCCAATGATCGGTTGTCCCACGTCCGCTTCTATGAAGTTCCAACTTACGGGCCATAGGGGGTTGAGCAGGATGATGCGCTCAGTCGTCCCGTAAGAAGCTATGGGGGTGTTGTTGGCGGCGAGTAAGTCGTAGGACGGGGGTTTGAGCGTGTGTTTCTTTTTAGCTGGTACTAGGCTGACGGCTGAACCGGTGTCGATGAGGTATCGTACGTTGCCGGTGTCTGTGACGTACATTAGCTCGCCTTTTTTTGTCTGTGCGGAGACTGGGGCGTTTACCATTCTCCGCGGTCGTCGTTTCCCGCGAAACTGCAAGGTTGGGTACAGTTTCTTGCTCGGTTACCGAAAGTTTGGTGGTAATAGCAGATTGCTTGGTCCTGCTTGATTCTTGTATTGCTTCTGTTTCCGTACCTAGGTCCTGGGGTTTGGTTTCGCCAATCTTCTGCTTGCTTCTTGTTTTCCTGTGGGCGGAAAGCGTTTGCCAGCATTTTCTTGAGTTCTGCTATTTCCTGTAGGGCTTTGTCAAATTTCGCTCTTGAGACGGTAAGAGATGGTGGTTGTTTGATGGCAGTTACGGCGATGGGTTCACTCATGGCAGTTTGACAAGCGGTTTGCCTTGCTATGATCTGATCTGCGATTACTCTGTATTCTTCGTCCGTTTTTCCCCTGCCTAGTGCCTCGATCAGTGGTTGTGCTGTGATTGGTAGCTTTGCGAGGTGCATGGAACGGATGACGGACGGTGGTAGGGGTGCTTGCCTGCAGCTGTTCAGTCGTTTCATTCCGAGGAGCAATTCTGATGGCGTATTGTCTCCCATGGTAGTTTTGACGATGGTGTCGTAGTTTGCTTCCTCGTCGTGTCGCACGAAACGGTGCGTTAATGCGGCTTTTAATGCGTCGTATTTGTCGTTTGCCGGTGGGTTCAGGAGTATTTCTTGGATCTCGGATACGATGTGTGTTGGGAGTCCTCCTAGTACCGCTCCGAACTTTGCGCCGTCGTCCAGGTTTGGTACTTGTGCGAGGAACACGTCGCAATGCAGTAACCATCCTTTCACATCTCCGCTGAATGCGGGCAACCGGATATCTTTCCCAGCCATGCCTCCTATTGCCTGCCGAATACCTCTGGGGTCAACCAGTGTGGTGTTCTCCCCCAGGCTGCATCACGCTTCGGGCAGACTTTGAGCTATCTTTTTCGTGATAGGATAGCCCGAAGCGAGTGCCTGAGGTACAACCGTATTCGGCAGGATATGGACAACACGGGGGTAACACGGTAATTATATTGGGGGCTGTTAGGTACACGGAACACGGACCATTACACAGGGCCCTCGGTGACTACTATGAGCACTGTTCGTTACTCGTAAATTACGTAATGACTGGAACACAGCACTAATACGTGATGGTTGAAATAATATACTATTCGAGACGTACGTAATGATTGAAACACAATCCTATGTGAGAATAGTACAAATATGTGGTGATTGAAGTACAATCCTATTCGAGAATGACATAAATTGAAACACAATCCTATGCGAGAATAGCACAAATACGTGATGATTGAAGCACAATCCTATTCGGGAATGACGTAATGATTGAAACACAATCCTATGCGAGAATAGCACGAATACGTGATGATTGAAGCACAATCCTATTCGGGAATGACGTAATGATTGAAACACAATCCTATGCGAGAATAGCACAAATACGTGATGATTGAAGCACAATCCTATTCGGGAATAACGTAATGATTGAAACACAATCCTATGCGAGAATAGCACAAATACGTGATGATTGAAGCACAATCCTATTCGGGAATGACGTAATGATTGAAACACAATCCTATGCGAGAATAGCACAAATACGTGATGATTGAAGCACAATCCTATTCGGGAATGACGTAATGATTGAAACACAATCCTACGCGAGAATAGCACAAATACGTGATGATTGAAGCACAATCCTATTCGGGAATGACGTAATGATTGAAACACGATCCTATGCGAGAATAGCACAAACACGTGATGATTGAAACACAATCCTATTCGGGAATGACGTAATGATTGAAACACGATCCTATGCGAGAATAGCACTAATACGTGATGATTGAAATACAATCCTATTCGAGAATTACGTAATGAATGAAACAAGCACCAATAGCTGGTAACGTCCGCGAGGACGCTACTTACGAACGCAGCGGCGAGACGTGATGATTGGTGCTACGTCGTGCGACTGTTACGAACAGGTCGGCTGGTGCTAGCGGGGCGCCGAGACGAGGCTAGTCAGCTGGCTCGGGCCCAGCCGCCACGCGGTTCACCGTGGTAGCTGGTAAGTAGCTGCGGCGAGGCTAGCCGGCCGGAGCGGGCGAGAGATGTCGTAGAGCGGCTTGGCCGACGACGCCGGCGCGGGGCGTTGCAACGTGACTTTTTTAAGGCTTTGAAACACCTTGAAGCGTCAAGACGCTACTAGGTTCAAGACCTTGCAACACCTTGGGGCGTCGATAGGCAGGGCCGGTCTCCGGAGCTTGGTGCAGGTACGCGAGAGACAAAGTCGATCTCGGAAGCTAGATGCAGGAACACGAGGCTGGTGCTGGAGATGTGACTTGAACGAGGACGAGGGCTTGAGTGAGTGCGAGCCTTGTTGGGGTCGCCTTATGTAGGCCTCGAGTGCAAGCCTTGAGTCCGGGCGTGAGTCCTGATTGGTCGCGAGTTTGTGGGCCTGTGGTGCTGGAGGCAGGAAGCCGTTGTAGCTTACGGGCACCTTTTCTCATAGTCGCGAGGCGGCTTCTCTCAGGTCCCGTGTTTGGTTGACTAGGCGCTTCGGGTCCGGAGGTGCTCTGGAACGGATGCGGTTGTAGTCTGGAGGCAGCTTTTCTCAGGTCTTGTGGAGGTCCGCGGCTTGCCGCTGGGATCACCACACACTCATTCTCAGTCGAACTGCTAATTCTTCTGTGTACAATCCAAACAACGGTGGAGACATAGTACAGCCCTTTGTCACTCCTCTAACACTCCTCACTGGTCATGTTTCCAAATTTCCTAACCTGTAGATAGCGCTCGTGTTCTCATACGGACTTTGTAAAATTTTTGCTATTTATCTGCTAAACCCAACTTTTCTCAAAATTTCAAAGAGCCTAACCCGATCCACTCTGTCATAACCCTTTTCAAAATCCAAGGATGCTATATATACTTTCTTATCAGTGCTCTCCGTGGTACAGTGGTTAAAGGATCAGGCTCGTATGTTGGAGTCTCGGGTTCGTATCCCGGCGCTGGCGCGGAGATTTTCCCCGTTGGGTATAAGGGAAAGCTCAAGCACAATACCCCACTCAACCCAGGTGTCGGAAATGGGTACCGGCTTTACGGGGGAACCGTCATGGTGTCCTATATATAGGGTTAGTTATAAGACACTTGAAAAACCAATGCTAAGATCATATGTATCAGGCTTGATTGGAAATAAAGCATCCCAAAGATGCCGATGTTAACCTTTAACCTTTAACCTTAACCTTTAACTTTATCATCCTTCCTAATTCGCTCAATTATTTCACTCACTACAAACAGATTATCTTCCCCACGTCTATCTTGCCTAAATCCATTCTGTTCTTCTCCCAGGACTCCTAATTTCTCTACTAATTTTTTTCCTCATTCAAAATACCACAAAAGATCTCACATACAGTGTCAGCCAGTGCAATTGTTCTGTAATTTTTTTTTTCTTTCATACTCTTATGACCACCCTTATACAACAGAACTACATCACTTGTTCCAGTCATCCGGTACTCTTTCACTCTTCTATATCTCATCGAATAAACATTTCAGCATACTAACTACACTCTCTCCTCCACATTTATAGAACTCATATGGGATTTTATCAGCGCCCACATGCCTTTCCATTTTTCACTTTCTTCAAAAAACGTACAATCTCTTCACAAGTGTTTTCGTCTTCCATTTGCAGTTCATGTTCATCAATCAGAAAATTTACGGGTTCATCATCTGTAACCTGCTCATTCATTCCACCAATGTCCTCCCTGTATTCATCAACTGCTTTCATCATTTCCATCCTATTTCGCACACTGCAACTATTGACTACTAATTCATCAACTTGAACTTCACTACCGCTATCATTACCTTGTGTAAACTTATACCAATCTTTCATTCCATCCGGACCTTTCTTTCTTGAGTTTTCAACTTGGGGTCTCTCCTCTTCAACTCTATCTAGCCTCATTAATCATTCTCCTCAGTTTCTTCTGCTGGTCCTTGTACTCATTCCATGCACTCTGCCATTCATCCTCAGTAATTCTGTTTCTTTCACACATTTTTCTCATACTGCGTTGTTTCCTATTTAAGGTATTTTTTCTCATTCGTTCTTCCTTTATCTTACTTGTAAACCACCTGACATTCCCTGTCCCTTTCCTGCATTTCATTCTGCCTATTATTTGCTCTGCCACATCATACAAAGTTTTTGCAAGCTTACCATTTATGTCATTTACACTTCCACACGTGTTCCAGATACACTTACTCAATTCATTCTTAAATTCTTCCCAGTTTGCCATTTTTATCCGCCAACTTTCTTTCACACTACTGACCTTCTGCATTGACTCCTTTTACCCCAATTATATTCAAGCACAAACATTTTATGGTCACTATCAATATCAAAATCCTCTTCATCTACAAAAATTTCTTTGACACACTCTTTTGCTCTACTATTCACAATCATATAGTCAATTGCAGTTTTCCATTCCCTGCTTTGCCATGTATGCAAGCCTTTCCCTATTGTGACATTCAGGTTTTCAAGCTCATTCCCATCACGAAAATCTATCAATTTATGTCTATTTGCATCCACCGGCTCACCAAGTACACCAACATGGCTATTCATGTCACACATCACAATCAAAGGGCACTTGCAGTTTTCTTGTACAATCCTTGTTAATATTTGATACTTTTTACATTCTCTTCATGAGCAAAAATCCCATCACTGGTCATATAACATTCAATCACAACAATACATTCTCTGGCATGCATTTTTTCAAACTTAATTGCGAACAAATTTTCACTTTCAAGTTCATTTCCAACAGGAAATTCCTATAATTTCCAATTTAGGGCATTCTTTACAATCAGACACACTACACCACCTCTTTTTTGCCGATTTCACGCCCTTTTCCTATCATATGATACTGTGGAGTTTCTGTCGCCGCCCACGAGTTACGTTGGCGGTCCGGTTGTCGTACCCGGCGGCAGTTGTCGTACCCGGCGGCAGTTGTCATACCCGGCGTGCAGTTGTACCCTGCCGCAACCGCCTCGGGTGACTGGTGCGCTGCCGCAGCAGTGTGATTATGGCAGTTTTTGAGTGCGGACGCGCGTGCTTTCGTTTTTCGTTTGGGTTATCTTCGCTGCGATCGGTACCAGTGTAAGGCCGGCAAGTGCCTTGCTTCTTTTCCTTTGGGAGAACAGGAAGGTGCAACAGATGAGGCAGCTATTTTGCGGTTGCTGTTAACGTGAAGGCACGCAGCAACGGTAAGGTAGGCCAACAAGCTATCTAGGCTTTTGGCTGTGGTAGCATCTTGTGGGTAGCAAGATGGCGGCAGCTGAGATGGCTGCGGCAGCCGGAGCTGGCGATGAGGGATCGCCAGTGCCGCCGGCGGGGAGCACGTCGGGAGTGCTTGTGGATGTAAGCATGTTGGCTAACATCCTGACTCAGGCGCGTGGCCCGATCCTCAACCGGTTGTCTAGGCAGACCGGCGATGGATCGGTCGACGCGCTGGAGTGGCTGGAGAACCTGGAGAGGCTCTGCCAGCTGGAGCACGTAGCTCCGACCGACGTAATCGGGTTCATGCTCGACGGCAACGCCGCTTGAGTGTTTCGCTCCATGACTGTCGGTGATGCTGCTCAGTGGCAGTTAGTTCGGTCTACGCTGGCCTCGCAATTTGCGTTGCCTATGCAGGAGGCGTATGGGGGGTTCATCGACCGTCGGCTTGCAGCCGGGGAGTCGGTGGACGAGTACCTGGATGACCTGGCGCGTCTGGGTGGGAGAGTGGGATCGACTAAGAAGGATTTGATTTTTAGCGTGAAGTTCTACGGGGGTCTCCCCACTATTCTGTATACTTACGCTGTTTTGCGTGAGGACGCGTATACTGCGCCGTTCGATGCTGTGGTGCCGAAAGTGCGGGATAGAATGGCCGCACAGAGGGCTGTGGCCAGGCGAGGCCAGGGAGCCAGGCTCGGGCAGACCTTGCTGCTTCGGGGAAGCAAGGCAGTGGTGGCAAGGGTGCTTGCTACTGCTGTGGCGGTGCACACTGCGTGCGGGTTTGCCCGCAGAAGCAAGGCGCTGCGGTGCCTGCTGGCGGGGGGCCGTGAAGGCTCCCGCCAAAAGGAAGTTCGCATGCAATGCGTGTGCAGAGGTCGGGCATTTCGCTTGCGACTGTCCGGCGGTAGGTAGGCCTACGGTTGGTGGGTCGGGTTTCTCTGCGGAGGACGCCAGTCGGGGCGACGCGTCCTCCTCAATGGAAACCGTGTAAGCCGAGCTTACCGGAGGTCTCCTCTCCCCGAGGGAGGTGACGGTGCCCCCTCGGAGAGAGGGACCTTGAGCGGCACGAGTGTGTCGCTGGGGCGGGGCGATCTAGAATCGCTCGGAGCGACTGGCGTTACAACGAGGCGTCGGTTACCAGTCGTTCGTGCCATCTTGAGTGGGCATTGTTCTTGATGTCTGGTAGACTCCGGGAGCGAGCGGACGGTGGTTTGTCCGCGGGTGGTGGTGGGCCAACGCCCCCGGCCGGGGCGGCCGTTGTTAACGGCGGACGGCAGAACTTCCCATGTGGGGAAGCACTGTCGTGTGGTAGTCGGGTTGCAGGGGCATTGCTTTGGTGTCCTTGCGCTCGTCATGCCGGGGTTGGGGAATCTTGGCGTGGACTGTCTCCTAGGGAGTGATGTTATTGATCACATGAGGGACGTCACCGTCAGGAGAGGTCCTGACTCGAAGTATGCAGTTGAATGGAGGAGATCCTGGTCAGCTGGATGCTGTAGGGGGTCCAACAATGGATTCGCCTGTGCCAAGCTGGGAGCCGGCCTGGTGGCAGGGGCGGGGTCGGTGGAGTCGAGAGGTGCGCCAGTGCCGATCGAGATTGTAGACCCTGACTTTGTTGCTAGGTTCGCTGACGGTCGGTGGACCGTCAGTTGGCGGTGGTCCGAGAAGCCGCCCGCGGGGTTGCAGACTCGGATCGCGGAGTACGGATGTACTCGAGCGCCTCACTTGCGTGAGCGCTATGATGCGGAGATTCAGAGTTGGATCTCGAAGGGTTGGTTGAGGCGATGGCATGGCCCCATCCAGGGCGTCTTTCCGTTGCTGGCCGTCGTGCAACCAACGAAGGACAAAGTCCGTCCGGTCATGGATTATCGTGAGTTGAACGGCTTTGTCGAATGTCATACTGGTGATGACATGGTCGATGTGTGTGGCGACAAGTTTCGGAAATGGCGGCAGCTGCGGGGCGAGCTTAAGGTCGTCGACCTTAAGTCTGCGTACCTGCGGATCCACGTTTCCGAGGATCTGTGGCGGTACCAGATCGTGAAGTTTAAGGGTGTGCCTTAGGCTTTGACGCGATTAGGCTTCGGCCTCTCGTGTGCGCCTCGAATCATGACGGTGATTTTCGGCAAGGGTCTATCGTTGAACGACCGCGTTCGTCGAAGGACGGACCACTATATCGATGATATAGTGGTTTTTGAGTCCATTCTCTGCGCGCAGGAGCTCCGGGAGCATCTGGCGCGGTACGGACTTGAGGCGAAGGAGCCTGAGAGCCTGGATGGAGGCCGGCTGTTAAGAATTTCTTTACGGAAAGATTCCAACGGACATCTTCGGATGTCGTGGGGGACTGCTCTTTCCGAGTTTGGTTCGGTGAATGTCGGCTTAACGAAGAGAGGGCTGTTTTCCTTGTGCGGTCGGTTAGTCAGGCATTACCCCGTGGCGGGGTGGCTGCGTCCTTGATGCAGTTTTTCGAAACGGCTGGGGTGCAGTGGCTCTTGGGACGACCCGGTTGACGGTTCTGTCAGCTCGTTGGCTGCGGAGCTGTTGGCGCGGGCTCGTCGGGAAGACCCTGTTGGGGGCGTGTGGGGTGTCGACCCGCATGGTATGGTTATCGTGTGGGCTGATGCCAGCTCCCTCGGAGTCGGTGTGGCCCTTGAGGTCGATAGCCGCATTGTGGAGGATGCGTCTTGGTTCCGAAAAGTCAGACCACCTTCATATCAATGTGGCCGAGTTGGAGGCGGTGGCGCGGGGTACCAATTTGGTGATTGCGTGGGGTTTTAAGAGCTTCACGGTCGCCAGTGATTCCCGGACAGTCGTCACATGGATGGACAACACTGTCGACGGCCGCAATCGTGTTCGCACGAAGGGCGCGGCGGAGATGCTCGTGAAGCGACGTCTTCGGGTGATCCGTGAGACGATCGCTGAGCATGTTCTGGTCGTGTCTGTTCGCTTCGTCTCGACGATCGAGAACAAGGCCAACCAGCTGACCAAGGTACCTAAGAGGGGGCTTAGTTACCGCGATGGTGGTGGAGCCGTCGCAGAGGTGTCTGCCGTGCTTGCCACTGGGGAGAGTCTCGAGGATGCCATTTGGGCGGCTCATCTGCCGCATCATTTGGGCATCGATCAGACGTTCTACTTGGCGCGTCAGATCCGTAGTGATCTGTCGCGCGAACAGGTGAAGCGTGAGCTGGCTGGATGCGAGGCCTGCCAGCGGATCGATCCTGCGTTGCGGGAGGAAAATCTCGTGAAGCGAGGGGGTCTGTCTGTGGAGGAGAGTTGGCGCCGGGTTGCAGTTGACATAACCCCTTATGACAACAAGCTCTTCGTGTCCATGGTTGACTGAGGACCCTCGCGGTTTTCATCTGGCGACGGCTGCTGAACGAGTCTGCAGTGAGCATCGTCGCTCATTTGCGTGAGGTCGTAATTGAGCGAGGGCCGTGTGACGAGTATTTACTGGACAATTCTACGGCGTTCCGATCAGCGACTGTGGAGCAGTTCGCTGATGCGTGGGGGATTTCACTGCGATTCCGTGCCGCCTACGCCCCGAGCGGCAACGGGATCGTTGAGAGAAATCACCGGACGACCAAGAGGATCGCCGCCAGGAGAGGTATCACTTCTGAAAAGGCTTCATTTTGGTAAAATGTGACGCCCCGGAAGGACACTGAGGCTGGCTCAGTCCCTTCGAGCGGTATATTCCCATATCGCTCGCGAGTGCCATTCGATATCACTCGTCGGGTGAGTGATGGCTGCGCGCACAACAGTTTTGCTGTTGGTGATGAGATGTGGGTGAAACCCCTACTGCCTTCATGCATGAAGCAGTGGACGTCTGGTGAGGTCACCAGCGTCGTGTCTCAGTAGGTAGTCAGCGTAGACGGCATGACTAGGCATGTGCGCTACGTCAGAAGACGGCGGATTGGTGGTGAACGGGGCCGTGTTCCCGAGAACCATAGGGGCGTTGATGGCGCCGCGGAGCCCGAAGCAGTGAGCTTCGGTGGAGGTGGCGGCGGCGGTGCAGCTCCTTTTGCGTTGCCCGAGAGAGTGGTTGTTGACGCACTAAATGCGGTGCCAGTGGTCCCGGCGGCAGATAACGCGTCGAGTGAAGACTCCCCTGAAGAAGAGGGCGAGGAGCCCACCGCTGTCGACAGAGATGCGGAGCAGCAACAGGGGGAGCCTGCGCCATTGAGGCAGTCACGCCGTGAGCGACGGCGTCCCTCGTACCTAAACGAGTACGAGTGCTAGGCACCCCGCCACCCTAGTTTCCTGAGAAACTGGGGGAGATGTGGGGTTTCTGTCGCCGCCCAAGAGTTACGGGGGCGGTCCGGTTGTCGTACCCGGCGGCAGTTGTCGTACCCGGCGAGCAGTTGTCGTACCCTGCCACAACCGCCTCGGGTGGCTGGTGCGCTGCCGCGGCAGTGTGATTACGGCAGTGGTTGAGTGCAGACGCGCGTGCTTTCTTCTTTCATTCGGGTTATCTTCGCTGCGATCGGTACCAGTGTAAGGCCGGCAAGTGTCTTGCTTCCGTTCCTTTGGGAGAACAGGAAAATGCAACAGCTGAGGCAGCTGTTTTGCGGTTGCTGTTAACGTGAAGGCATGCAGCAGCAGTAAGGTAAGCCAACAGATACTTATTCTCCTTACATGTTAAACTGACTCTATCACGCATTTGGGTCTCTACTACACCAACACAATCCAATTTTCCATTCTCAAATTCTACTACAAGGTCATCTAACTTTCCTGCATTCCATCCACGCACATTTATACTTCCAAGCCTTACAACACAATTGGGAAATTCAAAACATTCTTCACTTTTGCTCCGACAGATTTTCATTCATCCTGTTCCACCTTTCATTATGACACGAAAAGCCCTGATCCACTGGATATATTTCTTGGACAGTTTCATTTCACCTTCATTTGTAAGATGGACTCCATCTCTAAGAAAACATCCCCCCTGGATCACGCTATCCTTGTCTAGGAAGCTGGATCCCAACTCACACTTTCTAACATTCTCAGCTTTCATACTCATAACCCTTTCATGCACCTCCTTGTTCACCTCCTTCCGTACCCTTTCATACTCCTCATCAGAAGCAGGCCTTCTCAGGAGGCTCGTCACCGCCACTCTAACATTCTTCTTCCGTGCCCTTTTAACAACTTTCATCATTGCATTCACCGTACCTTCTCTCCCACATTCAAGCAACCAATTGCCACCTCCTTAAAATACAGTACAACCATTCCTTCATCCATTCCATCTATCACTCTCTCAGCATGCATGCAGATCTCTTCCACTCACTTTCCACTCATGCTCGTACACCCACTACTATCACTCATCCTCACAAACCTCCACATCATTAACCATGCTGTCACCACGTATTCTAATCGTAGGTATCAAAATCCCCTATGTTCAATCAAGGTACAGCAACACTAAATATCGCCTTTTAGCGAGTGCCCGGAACGTTGCGTTCCGTAGTGCCCGGAACGTTCCGTTCCGTAGTGCCGATGGGTGACATGAATGGCCATGTTGGTATACTTGGTGAGCCAATAAATGGAAATGGACAAAAATTGTTAGATTTTTGTGATGAGAATGAACTTGAAAACCTGAATGTCACAATAGGAAAAGGCTTGCATACGTGGCAAAGCAGGAAATGGAAAACTGCAATTGAATATTTGATTGTGAATAGTAGAGCAAAAGAGTGTGTCAAAGAAATGTTTGTATATGATTATAATTTTGATATTGATAGTGACCATAAAATGCTTGTGCTTGAATATAACTGGGGTAGAAAGGAGTCAATGCGGAAGGTCAGTAGTGTGAAAGAGAGTTGGCAGATAAAAATGGCAAACTGCAAAGAATTTAAGAATGAATTGAGTAGGTGCCTCTGGAACAGGCGTGGAAATGTAAATGACCCAAATGGTGAGATTGCAAGAACCTTGAAGGATGTCGCAGAGCAAAAGATTGGTAGAATAAAATGTAGGAAAGGGACACGGAATGTTAGGTGGTTTACAAATGAGATAAAGGAAGAACGAATGAGAAGAAAGACTTTAAATAAGAAACAACGCAGTTTGAGGAAAACATTTGAGAGATACAGAATTACTCAGGATGAATGGCAGAGTGCATGGAATGAGCACAAGGACCAGCAGATGAAAGGAAGGAGAATGATTAATGAGGCTAGAGTTAAAGAGGAGAGACACCAAGTTGAAAATTTAAGAAAGTAAGGTCCGGTCGGAATAAAAGATTGGTACAAGTTTATACAAGGTAATGATAGAGGTAGTGAAGTTCAAGTCGATGAATTAGTAGTCAATAGTTGAAGTGTGCAAGATAGGATGCATATGGTGAAAGCAGTTGAAGGTAGGACATTGGAAGAATGAATGAGCAGGTTACAGATGATGAACCCGTAAATTTTCTGATTGATGAACGTAAACTGCAAATGGGAGACGAAATCACTTGTGAAGAGATTGTAAGTTTTTTGAAGAAAGTGAAAAATGGAAAGGCATGAGGGCCCTGATAAGATCCCATATGAGTTCTATAAATGTGGAGGAGAGAGTGTAGTCAGTATGTTGAAGTGTTTATTTGATGAGATATGGAAGCGTGAAAGAGTACCAGATGACTGGAACAAGTGTAATTTAGTTCTGTTGCATAAGGGTGGACATAAGAGTATGAAAGAACTTAAAAATTACAGACCAATTGCACTGGCTGACACTGTTTGTAAGATCTTTTGTGGGATTTTGAATGAAAGAATGAAAAATTTAGTTGAGGAATTAGGAGTCCTGGGAGAAGAACAGAATGGTTTTAGACAAGATAGACGTGGGGAGGATAATCTGTTTGTAGTGAGTGAAATAATTGAGCGAGTGAGGACGGGTGATAATAAGGTTAGGTTAGGTTAACATCGGCATCTTTGGGATGCTTTATTTCCAATCACGCCTGATACATATGATCTTAGCATTGGTTTTTCAAATGTCTTATAACTAACCCTATATATAGGACACCATGACGGTTCCCCCGTAAAGCCGGTACCCATTTCCGACACCTGGGTTGAGTGGGGCATTGTGCTTGAGCTTTCCCTTATACCCAACGGGGAAAATCTCCGCGCCAGCACTGGGAACGAACCCGCGACTTCCAGCATACAAGTCCGATCCCTTAAACCGCTGTGCCACGGAGAGCATATTTAGTATTCCTGGATATTGAAAAGGCGTATGACAGAGTGGATCGGGTTAGGCTCTTTGAAATTTTGAGGAAAGTTGGGTTTAGCAGAAAAATAGTAAAAAAATTTACAAAGTCGGTATGAGAACACAAGCGCTATCTACAGGATAGGAAATTTGGAAACAGGGCAAGTGAGGAGTGATAAAGGAGTGAGACAGGGCTGGACTCTGTTTTCCCTGTCGTTTGGATTGTACACAGAAGAATTACAGTTCGACTGAGAATGAGTCGCTTAGGACTGCAAGTTGGTAAACAGAGACTGAGCTGTTTGTTGTATGCTGATGATGTGGTTGTGATTAGTGAATGTGGACATGAACTGCAAAGGATGCTTGTCATTGTGAATGGATTTAGTACAGATTTCAAGATGAACTTTGGTGCCGACAAAAGAAACGTTATGGTTATAAATAGTAATGAGACTGACAGAGACACACTGTGGAATATTGGAGAAATCAGAATAGGTAGAACAGAAGATTACAAATATCTAGGTTGTATGATAAGTGAAGATGGATGCACTCGAACTAAGGGTAAGAAAGTGGCAAAAGCAATGCAGTGGAGTGGTCGGTTAAATAGTGTGGCCAGATACAGAGTAAACAAGTATGAATACGTGAGAGGAATGTGGAAGTATGTTGCTGTACCTAGTGTCATGTATGGTATGAGTGCTCTTGCCTGGAATGTGAGCGATCTTGAAAAGTTGGATGTAACACAAAATATGGTAAGACGTTTAGCATTGGGTGCTCCAAAATGGACAGCTAGAGAAGCCATTAGAGGTGGCCTAGAATGGAGCCTATTTTCAGAAGGAATGGTGAAAGCAGTGCTGAATTATAAGGTGAGAATTGAAAGAATGCAAAATAGCAGATGGGTAAAGCGAATTTTTGAATAGAATCTGAGTGTAAGCTATTGGGAAAAGTGTGTAGGGGGCATGCAAGGAAACTTAGTATGCAGAAGTTTATTCATGTTAGAATTGGGAGACCTGTGGATGGCTGGAGTTTAATAAATGTTGGAGGTGTAGGGCTTGAGTGGGACTGCAAGAGGTATAAAAAAGAAATTGAGAGGCAAACAAAAGATTGTGGATTGAATAAGTGGAAGCTTAGCATGATGCGGAAGCCTACACTTAACTGGTATATGAAAAAGGAAGCACCTAAGTTGAGATTTTCTGTGACGAATTTCTTTAGAACCTTAACGAGTCAACGGAAGGCGTGGAAGCGTGAGATTTGATTCAAGTTAACAGACGCATTACACACTTCACGAAGACCGGAGCTCCCGGGCGGTTCTGTATCCAGGACACCTCTTTCTACTTACCTACTTGTTAATTTGTACAACCCTTCCCTTTCCTTATGTTACGTTTACCCTTCAAGCACGTTAGAACTTCTAGGTCTGTCAGTTTAGATCTTTAATTAACTTCGAGTCTAACATACTAACCTTAATTAAGTCTTGTTTCGTTGCTTATTACTTTATTTCTCTAGACACTCGCAGGCCTCCCTTCTACTGATTTCCTCTTCCTAGACTGGAATTATCTTCGCATCCATTAAATTCGAAGGTAAATACCGTACTGGATAGGCAATACATTAAACTTGTGACATTAATGCTTTACACCGTAATTTCGGAAGCTCTTTATAACGCCGAATTCTTTGTTCCGTAGAAAACTACCGCACCGGGACTCCGTATATCAATCAGGCTCTGGTTTTATTCTGCCGCAAATGACGCTTCTGGAACGACGGCAACCTTTTCGTTATTGTGCGTCCACCCGCTGACTTGTTCGTTGTCACCTGTAAATTAGGCGAGGTTTGTGACTGACTAGTGCGTGTAGAGACCCTGAAACACTGTGCTTACATTGTATAAATAGGTTGGCAGCCGGAAGAATTAGCTCACTGAGCAAGTTTTCTTTTGTTTCAGCTTTCGGCTACGCGTTGAAGTGTCTGTTCTACTTTCTTAAAAACTTCGACGTTTCTACGAGTACAGCGATGATTCTTGTTCAACTAGTTTCTTTACGTTTTAACGTAATCGGGCGTCTCTCCGCAATTACAAGGGGACGCCACTTTGTATTAACTACGCAGGATAACGTTTCCTTTCTGATTGAACGAAAAGAGTTATTCTTGCGGATTGTGTGTTTACTTTCTCCCTAAACCTTACATAAACTTTCTTCGAACTTAATGGTTTCAGTGGTCTCTCGGTACTGTCGGCTGCTTTCTGTTGTGCCTACTGTTGCAATTTCGTGTTCCTCTAATTCTGTACTGTTTGGGTTCCATATAATGGCTGGGCTCGACATGGACAGTGAGGTTTTGAGCGAGGAGCTGTCCACCCTTGATAAGGGAGAAGTGGCGCAGCTGAGTAAGCGCCGTACCGTAATTAAACGTATGGTGACTCTCGCCCTTAAGGTCGAACCCGGACAGCTAAGCGGCGAGCAGCTGGAAGTGTGTATTTCCACGGTGCGTGAGTATGCGTCTCAAATTGATGAATTAAATGATAAGATTCTTAACAAATTATTAACTAAAATAGATAGTGAGAGCGTAAAAAGAGTCGATAAGGAGTTGCAGAATCAATCAGATTATGTGCTAACATTAAAGACTCGAATAAAAGAGCTTGAGAATTTGAGTACGTCAGCTTAGTCACAACCGTCAACAGTGGGGTTTGATGGTAAATTTCCAGTTTTGCAGTTCCCTAATTTAAGTGGGGAAGGTTCCGACTCTTCGGAATACTTTACTTTCTTGAATGCATTCAATAACGCGGTAGGTAACCGCACTTATTTAACTGCCTCCACCAAAATGTCTTTCTTAAATCTTATCTCAGGGGCTATGCGCTCAAAACTCTTGCTCATCTTAAAGTTTCTGACGAAAATTACGATGTTGCCCTGACTTTTTTGGAAAGGGAATTTCTAAACAAACCCGCTCTCATTGATGACTTGTTCAAAAAATTAACTAATTTGAAACCTGAATTTGACCCCACATTTCAAAAAACTAAAATTTATATTAACGAAGTTAAATGTGTGCTGAGTGACCTGAAGCAATATTCGGTTGATCTGTTAAAAGACGAATCAAGTCTGAAATTTATAAGTCATACTGTGTTTTCAAACCTGCCTTCTCCTTTCCGTCATGAATTGTCGCACAAAGTCCATAATGACTATCCTACTTTAGTTGAAATTTACGATAATTATGTGGAAGTTGACGTACTTTGAAAAAAAAAACGAGGCCTATGCGCAACTTCGAAATGAAGCCTCATGACAAAGAAAACCATTCCAATGTCAGAAAGGCGGCAAATGTTCAGTCTAGAGCAGTGTTTTAGAACTCTGCAGCAGCGGCAGAGTGGAGGCGTACTTGTAAGTTTTGCTCCTCAAATAGCCACTCAATGTTGCACTGTGTTAAATACAGTTCACATGACCAGAGAATGAGGCGTTGTGCGGATTTAAAGCTATGTGATAAATGTAGTAGCTCTGGTCACAATAGAGAGACTTGTGTTGCCAATCCGCATTACGCTTGCAAATTTTGTAACAAAACCGATCACATTTCAGCTCTCTGTTCACGGTTTAAAGCTCGCAATTTGAACAGTAACATTTGTCTGAATAGCTCTGGGGATGCGTCTAGTGAATGGTTGCTACCTACAATTACATTAGATGTTTCGAGGGGTGGTAAAAGGACTTCTTTCTGTTGCCTCATTGGCACGGGCAGCCAGAGGTCATACATTCAAAGTAATTGTTAGATAGGCTAGATTTTCCTAGTCTAGATATTAAAAATGTGTTCAAAATAAATACTTTCCTGGGTAGCAAGCATCGTGCGTTTTCTGAGGTTAGTCTTTGCATCGACTTGCATGACGGCTTGGGTAAATTTCAACTCCCATTCCTAGTGGATGATAACTTCAATTTAGAATTGAATGTCTGCGGTCTTACAGACGCAGTTTGTAACTTAAAGAACAATTTCAAATTGGCCGATAGCGCTTTCGAGAAGGACGTGCCTAGTCCCTTAGAAGGGTTATTAGGTGTGGACGCAATTGAATACTTCAAAGAATTTAGGTTGTAAAATGTTTGAATGGCGCAGCTTTCAGTTATGTAGGAGGCTTAATCCCAGTAGGGAATATCACAAACTTTTTGAGCTCAGAGCAAACTCGTGACGTGTATGCTAGCTTGCCTCGTGACGAGGTAGATGAATCTACTATAAACTTTGCTTTGAGCCCCGTTGGTACGCATTGTGACTTGATTCATAACCTTCTGTCCGATTCCGACATTGAAGGAAATTTGGAGAGATTGTTCAATTTAGAATTATTAGGCATAAAAGATGACTCTGTTACAGAGTTGGGTGAAGAATTAGTGGACAAATTCTCAGATTCCATCAATTTTATAGATGGTCATTACCATGTGGATATTCCGTGGCATCCTGACAAAATTCAAAAAGTGCCATCTTATTTCTTCCTGGCTCGTGCAGTACTTGAGAGAGTTGTTCACAGGTTAAAGGAGCAAAATCTTTTTCAGGAATATGAAAATATATTTGAGGGTCAATTGCGCGAGGGAATTTTAGAAGAAGTTAATATGACGGAAATAGATATAGAGAATCACGTATGGATACCTCATCGCCCTGTTAGGAGCGACCAGTTGGCTACCACGTCTGTAAGAATTGTTCTAAACTGTAGCTGCAAAACGGGAAACAGCCCTTCTCTTAACGAAGCAGTCTATCCTGGCGTGGATCTTCTGCAGAATCTCTTGTCCTTGTTGGTGAAGATTAGGCTTAATGATAACTTGCTTAGCGCAGATGTTAGACGGGCATTTCACCAGTTGAGGCTTAATAAACAAGAGGACAAGAACAAATTTAGCGTGTTGTGGCAGAATGCAGATGGGGAATTGCGCGCGTTTAGGTACAACACTATTGTGTTTGGCCTGGCAGCTTCTCCGTTCATATTAAGCTATGTTATCTTGAAACATTTGAATAATTACCCTGACGACTTCTGTACAAATTCCTTGTGCCATAATCTCTACGTAGATAATCTATTCATTTCGGGTAATTCCGTTGATGATCTGCTTAGCTGTAACCAGACTGCATGCGATCGTATGCAGGAAGGCGGATTTGACTTACGGAGTTGGTTTTCTAACAACCTCGTTTTACAGGAGAAGTTTGTTGCGGACGAGCGTAGCTCTATTCGCAGCCGGGAGCGGGAAAAAGTGTTAGGCTACAGCTACAGCCTGGTCGGAGACTCCTTCCGCATTCAGCAGGAAGTTAGTCCCCTCTCCGGCGACGAGACGTGACGCCAGGTACTATCCTCAATTTTTAAAGAATTCGACCCTCTCGGGTTTTACCTACCTGTGACCATTCAAGGCAAACTGTTGCTTCGCAGCATTCATTTGTGTGGGAAGGGGTGGGACGAAAAATTACCTGACGAGTTGGTGAGTTCTTGGAAATCCTTGCAGAGGGCTTTACAGGAACTTCCTAAAATTGAATTCCAACGAAAGGTTTCTGCTTCGAAAGGACCTTTGGTAATTTTTACGGACGCATCAAAGGAGCTCTACGGATTTTCAGCTTACTTTGTTTCGAACAAAACTTCCAATTTACTATTTTCAAAGAGTAAAATACCACCTCTGAAGGCTAGATCATTGCCTACGCTTGAACTGCTTGCAGTATTTTTGGCATTCAAATGTTTGGATGCTATTTTGAATGGCTTAGATTCAATGGTTTCAGAGATTAAATTCTGTGTAGATGCTCAAGTAGTTTTGTTGTGGATATTGTCTGGCAGGGTTAAGACGAAAAATGTCTTCGCTCAAAATAGAGTAAGATACATTCAGAACGCCAGAGCTAAAATCAAGAAATCTTTTCATATAGACTGCGAATTTAGATATGTCCATACAGAGCATAATGTAGCAGATATAGTCACGCACGGCCTTTCGACTCAACAATTAATACTGAAGCTAGAAATCTGGAAGCACGGCACTAAATTTATTGTAGATCCACTAGCCTCTTGGCCCCGAGGGACGCAAGGATCATTACCTGCGTCTGCTGTCACTAACGCCGGCTTGAATTTAGTCCAAACGCTACCTCTAATAAATATCGAAAATTATTCTAATTTGCAAAAATTGTTCAGAGTAACGGCATTGCTGTTCAGATTCATTGCCTTGCTGAGAAAGGAAAAACTTTCTTCCGCAGACTGCTTCAGAAAGGCTAAGCTCTACTGGCTTAAGCATGAGCAAAGCCAGATATTCAGTAGGGAACTAGAATTCTTAGCTGGAAAGGACAAAAGTGATCCACCCGTTCTTGTCAAAAATTTAAACTTATTCATGGATGATAACGGTTTGTTGCGATGCAGAGGGCGCCTCAATCGTTGTCTTCAGCTTTCTTATGAAGTGCGAAATCCCATCTTGGTACCAAAGGTCAGTCATCTGACTACACTGATCGCTTGGGACAGTCATTTTAGATGCCTGCACCTGGGATCCACGTCAACTCTCAACCATCTCCGCGACGCAGGGGTGTGGATACCCCACGGCAGAGCGGTGGTAAGACGCGTGCTGTCTGACTGCGTCACGTGTAGAAAGTATAACGCGCTGTCTTTCAGATACCCGAGGCAGACCGATTATCATTTTGACAGGGTTAATTATCTTAAGCCATTTGCTAACACTGGAGTTGACTTTACGGGTCACTTTCACATTAAATATGGTGACAGAGTTATTAAGATGTACATTTTAATATTTACATGTTTGAATATACGAGCGGTTCACTTCGAGTTGTTGCCGGGGATGACAACAGGCGATTTCTTACTAGCATTTGTTCGCTTTTGCAATCTCTATCGTATTCCAAGAGTCTTGTATATAGACAACGCGCCGTCATTCATTCAGGCTGCTGATCTCTTGAGTAAATGTGCTCTAGACGATGAACTGCAACAATTTCTCTTAGAAAACAATGTTAAATTTATTAGAATACGCTATACTCGGCATGGTTTGGGTCCAGTTGGGAGCGGATGATCAAAACTATTAAGTCTTGTCTTTATAAGACTGTAGGGCGCCAGAAACTGGAATACTTCCAGTCTTTGACCTTGCTGTCGGATATAAAAAATTCAGTTAATTCAAGACCTCTAACATATAGAGACGCATCAGATGTAGATGCAGAAATTTTAACTCCTAATCAATTTCTAAAACTTGAAACTGGTGCAAATTTAGTGCTAAAAAATGTTGATGCTTATAAGTGGGAGCAGCCCACTCGAAATGCATTAATAGATGGTCTGAATAGAAGAGAGGATTTGTTTTCGTACTTTAGAAATCAGTGGTATGAAAGTTACCTCCTTTCTTTAAGAGAATCCAGCCGCGACCTCTACGAGGACGCTTGGGTTACCAAAATTAAAATAGGCGATGTCGTGCTCATTGCCTCTGCTGTTAAATCACGTCCATTTTGGCAGATCGGGAGAGTTCTGAACCTCAACAAGGGTTCGGACGGCAAGGTTCGTATCGTGCAGCTGCTTCGTCCTGATCGTACAGAGGGCACGTACGCAATTTCTCTCCTCTACCCGTTGGAGCTATCTCTGCATTGGGTCGAGCCGCTGGCAGAAGACGAGGCGTCTTCTGAAGAAACTCAAAAGAGACCTTTGCGCTCTGCTGCTATTGAGGCTAGGTGCAAAATTGCAATGTGCAATTGAAAATTGTACTTCCTTGCCGGCGGAGTATGTGACGAATTTCATTAGAACCTTAACGAGTCAACGGAAGGCGTGGAGGCGTGAGATTTGCCTTAAGTTAACAGACGCATTACACACTTCACGAAGACCGCAGCTCCCGGGCGGTTCTGTATCCAGGACACCTCTTTCTACTTACCTACTTGTTAATTTGTACAACCCTTCCCTTCCCTTATGTTACGTTTACCCTTCAAGCACGTTAGAACTTCTAGGTCTGTCAGTTTAGATCTTTAATTAACTTTGAGTCTAACATACTAACCTTAATTAAGTCTTGTTTCGTTGCCAGTTACTTTATTTCTGTAGACACTGGCAGGCCTCCCTTCTACTGATTTCCTCTTCCTAGACTGGAATTATCTTCGCATCCATTAAATTCGAAGGTAAATACCTTACTGAATAGGCTATACATTAAACTTTTGACATTAATGCTTTACACCGTAATTTCGGAAGCTCTTTATAACGCCGAATTCTTTGTTCCGTAGAAAACTACCACACCGGGACTCCGTATATCAACCAGGCTCTGGTTTTATTCTGCCGCAAATGACGCTTCTGGAACGACGGCAACCTTTTCGTTATTGTGCGTCCACCCGCTGACTTGTTCGTTGTCACTTGTAAATTAGGCGAGGTTTGTGACTGACTGATGCGTGTAGAGACCCTGAAACACTGTGCTTACATTGTATAAATAGGTTGGCAGCCGGAAGAATTAGCTCACTGAGCAAGTTTTCTTTTGTTTCAGCTTTCGGCTACGCGTTGAAGTGTCTGTTCTACTTTCTTAAAAACTTCGACGTTTCTACGAGTACAGCGATGTTTCTTGTTCAACTAGTTTCTTCACGTTTTAACGTAATCGGGCGTCTCTCCTCAATTACAAGGGGACGTCACTTTGTATTAACTACGCAGGATAACGTTTCCTTTCTGATTGAACGAAAAGAGTTATTCTTGCGGATTGTGTGTTTACTTTCTCCCTAAACCTTACAGTTCTATGATGGTAGTTTTGGAAGTCAACTCTTGTTTGCTGTGAGATGTAAGTCATTGTGTGTGAACAAACGTACATGGTGGTGGAATGAGAATAATAACAGATTATGTCGGCAGTGTAATAGTGGAGTGGAGGAAACAATTGTGCATTTTATGCTGAAATGTAGTAAGTATGAGCAGGAAAGAGAGAATTTCATGAATGTGATGTTTGAGCAGTATGGAGAGAATGAGTGGTATGCCAGATGTGCTGAAGAAGATTGTGAAATGAGCTGTATTGTAGGATTGGGTCAGGAGTGTAATTTGAGTATCATTGAAGCTATGAAAGTTTTTCTTGTACGTGCCTGGAGTAAAAGACAGTGACTGGTATGAGCCAGTCATGTAAAGTGAGCTGTAATAACCCAGCATGCCTGGGGATGGTGCTTGACGTACTGGTTATCCCAGTGATGCCATCAAATGGCAGTTGTGACAAGATTGGTGGATCCCGAATAGTATTGGGCAAGTCTGGTACACAGGCGCTGAACCCTTTGTGTGAATATTGTATTGAGGAGGGAATTGTAGGCCGTTATACAAAGGCCCCGACGCTGTCGGACCTCAATTTCAAGTTCAAGTTCAACTCCCTACTTCCTATACAAGGATGAAATGCCGACATCATCTATTGAAAACAATTTGAACTTTTACGAGCATAGACTTCATCTGTAGGTTTTTTACTTTGAATCGTGATTTGTGTGTTCAATTTAGGTCATGAATTGTACAACCTGTTATCTACACGTAATATTGGTGAACAAATGTCGTGTGATTGACTGTTTTGGTCCTGAAAATAGATGATAATTCTTTATTTATTCCCTAATTAATTTAAATTGTGTAAGTCATGGAAAAGCATTCAAAAAATTTCGTTTTCTTTTGTGTTTTAATAGTTCATGACTCACTAGGACAAAATAATGTGCACGTAAAAAGAGACATTCATTTCTCAATTCATTGCCGTGAGTGTTTAGGAAGGTATTTTTGCGATTACTATTATTCAGCCTTATATTCATTATTGACTCATTGCAAAAAAATTAAACATCGAAATAAATCCGAGAGTGACGATTAAAACAAGTATTCATGATATAAATATAATATAAATTCATGAAACGCATTTATGTACACATAAATGAATTTAATAGGTTTGGATTGTAATCAATGAAGGATTGTTTGGATTGTAAATGTTTAAACTGTTTGGATTGTAATCAATGATTGTAATAATTTACATGAACATAGCACTTAGCACTGAAGTCCGTTTGATGAAAATATTTAGCACTCGAGTTCTCTCAAAGATCGTAATTCCCAGCTCTGTCTGTGCCAAATTTCCCGGTTTAGCATCACCAACTCCCGTTTAGGTGCAGCCATCAGCGCAGCCTCAGTGTAAGTTGGTCACTTCGATAATATTTCAATCGATCAAAGAAAACTATTGTCCCATCCGAATCATACATGTAACATGAATGCCTACAGTGAACGTAGCTGTTGTATGAAAATGTATGAGCTCCGTACCTTCACCAGCACCGTACCTACACCAGCACCGTACCTACACCAGCACCGTTCCTACACCAGCACCGTACATACACCAGCACCGTACCTACACCAGCACCGTACCTACACCAGCACCGTACCTACACCAGCACCGTCCCTACACCAGCACCGTACTTACACCAGCACCGTACCTACACCAGCACCGTACCTACACCAGCACCGTACATACACCAGCACCGTACCTACACTAGCACCGTTCCTACACCAGCACCGTACCTACACCAGCACCGTACCTACACCAGCACTGTACCTACACCAGCACAGTATCTACACCAGCACCGTCCCTACACCAGCACCGTACTTACACCAGCACCGTACCTACACCAGCACCCTACCTACACCAGCACCGTACATACGCCAGCACCGTACCTACACCAGCACCGTACCTACACCAGCACCGTACCTACACCAGCACCGTACCTACACCAGCACCGTACCTACACCAGCACCGTACCTACACCAGCACTGTACCTACACCAGCACCGTACCTACACCAGCACCGTACCTACACCAGCACCGTAACTACACCAGCACCGTACCTACACCAACACCGTACCTACAACAGCACCGTACCTACACCAGCACCGTATCTACACCAGCACCGTACTTACACCAGCACCGTACCTACACCAGCACCGCACCTACACCAGCACCGTACCTACACCAGCACCGTACCTACACCAGCCCCGTACCTACACCAGCAACGTACCTACACCAGCACCGTAACAACTGATGTCTTTAAATATAAAATTAGAATAAAAAGAAAACAATAATGTATTGATTTCTACAACTATGATAATTTACGGAACGATAATAACGCAAACAACATCAACGATGGTGGTTGGCGCGTTGATGTTCAGTTGAATTGAACACTGAAGTGAAAACCTACTTCACATGGACTTTGGTAGCTCCATATTAAAATAACTAAGACATCCATTGACAAATGGTTGCAATTTTCCAAAATTTTGGGAGATGATATCAAAATACGATGAAAACTGTTATAAAAAATAAACTTGCTGAAACTTTTACATGACTGAATTTTCAATCATATCAATGTTTGGCAACAAACTGACATATATGTGTAGTCGTCAAGTTCATCTTCCTAAAATTTAGGTGGAACGAAGCCAATTGCCCCATCGCGACGCGTAATATTGGTTTTTAGCTCAAATTCATATATTTTTGTAGCCTATTCGGCTCATATCGCTGTAGTTCTACCGTAGAGATGGCGTAGGGTGGATACCTTAACGTGCACGCTACCACCGACGAAGTACAAGATGCATTGAAAGAAAGATGTTCGCTTGGCTTGGCTTGGCGATGCTTATAGAGAAGACGGAAAGAGAGTTTGACACAGAGTGTGTCGGGAAGAGAAGGGGTGAAGCGGAAAAGGAAAGATAGGGAAACGATAGAGATTCGCTTTACGCATATGATACTAGTGTTGCGGGTATTTTTTTGTAGGTAGTTTAAGGGTGGTAGAGGTTAATTACCCTTCAGGGTTTTGTATGGGTGGATCTTTTGTTAGTAGGCATCGTTAGTTCCGGACGTGGGTGGGTAGGCTTGCCGTATTGGTTAAGTCTCCTTTATCAATTAGAGTGGAACTGCAGCAACCTGAAACCGTAGTCTTTCAATATATTTCTCCTATAATCACAAGCAATTTTAAGTTCTCCCTCCACATCTGAGCTGAAAGAAAGGTTATCCATATACGCCAGGTTATACACCATCCGAGTCACGGCTCGTTCAAAGTCGGTGGCGATTTTAGCATTTAGCACGAGTTTTATGTATAACGAGACCATCAATAGGAAAGGTTAAACCTCATACCAAATGGCACACGCAGAAATTTATACGCCCCCAACGAGAAATCACCTTCTTCAATGTCTCTAAACCAAAGAAAGAGAAGTTTATCAGAATAACCGTACCTACACCAGCACTGTACCTACACCAGCACCGTACCTACACCAGCACCGTACATACGCGGAACCGCAACTGATGGAATGCTTTTTCTAGGTCAAAAATTGACAAGTATTTGTTAAATCTCAGCAAAGTTAAAGCCGTAGTAATCTTCGAATTCAATTGCTGGCCCGGTAGAGAAACCTGATTGTGCAAAATCGCTCCTCTATCTTGTCCCTCACACAAATTAGATAGATTGACTATGCGACATTTGGAGCTTTCCGAAGATTGTCGGAACACCGCATTGTGCGTAAAAAGGGAAAAGGGAGAAACGTTAGGATTATCTAAATTTCGTACTTCCTCAATAATGTCATCTTCTAACTGCGATCTAATCACAACGTTGTATTGAGACGATTTATTAGGACACTTTTTCAACTTTTTATGCAACGAATATAGAACCTTTTTTGCCAGGCCTAAATTTTTGGGCAACAAGTGAACTATCTTCTCGTTCCACAAAGCTGGCAGAATGAGACGTCCGTCCTCGTCGCGAGAATGATTTTTTATGACGTATTCTACAAGAAATTTATTTTGGTCGCTAACCTTCTCTTGCTGAGAATCGTCGTAATTTAGGAACTCTAGACAAACCTTTTCTAGAGTAGAAACTGTAGCGTCTTCTACACAAATGGTTAACTCGTCAGCTACAAGATTAATAGGCGTACTGCTGTCTAGTCAGGAGAGGGAATGAACTTTAGTGACAAACTCGTTTACAAGCTCAAAATGAGGTAAATTCTCTGTCAGCGCATCAATGTTTCCGGCAAGCATAACCCCTGCACTACAGCAATAGACTAAAGATAGCCTATCTGCCTTCCCGAAACTACAGGAGTGAACTGGGCGAAATTGAGCTGAATTGACAAGTAATAACACATCTAGAGCACCAGAATTATTTTTCTTTAACAGCTTATCGGCTAGGTCAACTTGTAACTGACCTGCCCTATGGACAATCCCCTCTACTTTACTCCAATTAATTTTCGCTTTTATTTCAGGCACCACGACAGCTTTCACTAGCACTTTCCTCTTCAAGTGAAGCGGAAACTGCACAATACGAGTACTCATAACTTTTGTTTTATTAAAACCCATAATTTTTATTCACACATTCTTTTGTACAATTATGGCATTAATTCTATGCGCTGCTGCTTCTGAAATGATGGTAGTTTGTGAAGCAGGATCGTACATGAACCTCAAGCAAGCATTTGACCCTGGTGGCACAGAAGTGAAAGTAGGAATAAGAATGTTATTTTCAGATAAAGTTTGCATTACGTTAAATTCAACTACATTCGCCTTTGCTTCTTTCACTCTACCAGAGTTAGACGGTCATCGAGAACGCTCGCCGGAGAGCCTTTGAGTTTGCTTGGGTTTACGTACACAAAGAAAAAAGGCATGAATGGTGTTACATGATCGGCATTTACCCGCAAATTTAAATCGGCAGGCAGAAATTTCATGATTTAGAAGGCCACAGCGAGTACAACCTTTGAGCTGCTTAATTTTAGCAAGCTTTTCTTCCGGCGTCGGAAAAAGAGGGCAATTTGACAACTTGTGCTCAGTGGCTGTTGACCTATTTTCGCTATCACAGAGCCCACACGACCGTTTATTGGTAGCTTTTATAGGTTCACCGTAATTCGCGTCAGTAGCCATGGCACACGTTTTAGTTTGCTTAACGAAGGAAACGGGATAGAGAGAGCCTCGGTCAGGCTGCTTCATCCTTTCGATCAACTCAAAAGAATGTTACAGCAGCTGTTCCAAGGTAGGTTTAGAAGAGTTCGTGATAATTACGAACTGTCACGTCTTACAAGACGTGAAAAAAATTTAGAAATTTTATCGGGCAACATTTTGCGGATCCTTGCTGGTTCGCAAGACTGACGCCAGCGTTCTATTTTGTTGAAGTGCGTGGGAGGAGCAGGTTCCCGGATAATTTTGAGTTTGTGTCTTTCGTGATGTGAATTTGTGTTAGAAATTTATTTAACTTGAACGTGTTCCCTTACTAGCTATATTTGTCGATTGCTTTCACACAACTTGTGTTTTGATAAGCGGTGAACAGCCGGCTCCTAGAGCATTCGAGGATGTTTCTGGCGGCCGGTGAACCACCCTACTTTGAGCCAGACTAGCCGTCGTGATGTTGTGAATCTAGTGCATGTATGGTTTTTACTGGTGAACTTTCCTATTTTTTCTTTCACTGCTCCAAGTGATTCTGTATTAACGTCCAAATGTTATTTTTCTTTTTGCTCAGCAACATTTGCATAATAGTCAAGCCATGTAAGCTATGTTGTCATAGAAAGTAAATATAACATTGTAAACAGTGTCATAGGCAGTAAATGTAACATGGAAAGACTGACATTTCAATGCATTTGAATGGACACAGATGATTTTATTTAAAGTTTATTACATTTCATAGATTAACACAAAAATAACACAATTTTATATTTATTTGAGAATACAAATCAACCACTGCTTCACTATTCAAAGATTTGTGTATTAAAAATACAAACTATGTTGTGGTTCTTCCATGGATTAAACACCAGTCGTTGATATTGAGAAATTTACAACGACACTTCGTGCCAAACTCTGTACCAACTCTGGAAACATAATTTTTCTTGTCTTTGTATGGTAATTTCTAAAATATTCATTAAGAAAAAGATATGAAATAAAGTAAAATATTTGTCAGTCGATTGGCTTCTCACCTATGAGCTGTGCTGGGCAAGTTGCGCCAGTCAGTAAGGTGGAAGCCTAAAGTTACGGCATTCTCAGTAGACTGAGAATAGGCGCAGAAACTTGAGACCACTAGCCCATGTGATTTATGTTTTCAGAGCGACGTTGATAAATGTGTGCTTGCTGCTCTGTGTTTAAACTAAGCGAATTGAATACTAGCGAGGCGTACCAAATTTTTTCTAGCATTAGGCTGGTCAATGAGATAGCCGCTTTTATTTTTGATAATAGGATTTTGCAGTAGCCGATCTGTTGTATCTTAAGTCTGATTCTGCGGCTGGATAGGCTGTAGTACTAGTCCGCTGTTACATTTCAGCTTGTCCCTGCGTCAGAGACCTAATTTTTCTGTCCCTTTTCCGCAGGTAGCGTAAAGAAAAAGACAAAGTAGTCCCTTATTTTATACGTTAAAATAGGCTATTCCAGGTCTAAAGTGAGGGACCTTCCCCCCATCGTCTGTAAGTATTTTAGGATATTGTCAGATTGTTATGTCAAGAATGCAACGGAAACCTTTCTTGTTTTATGAACTTCTTTCCTAGTTTACTGTTTCAAAATGAAATTTTCGGAGATGTGTTTTCTAGCAGTGTGTTCTTTGGCAGGGTGTTCCTTGGCAATGTGTTACTTGGCTGGAGATTTCTTTTCTTCCCCGTCAACGTAATAGAAACTCTTTCATTGTCTCATGAACTTCTTTCCTAGTTTACTGTTTCAAAATGAAATTTTCAAAGATGTGTTTTCTAGCAGTGTGTTCTTTGGCAGGGTGTTCCTTGGCAATGTGTTACTTGGCTAGAGACTTATTCTCTTCCCTGTCAACGCAACAGAAACTTTATTGTTCCATAAACTTTTTTCCTAGCTCACTGTTTCTGTGCACCTTGTGCATAGATTCCGCGTTCCCTCAACTCTATACTAAATGGTGCCTTCCTCTTTCCTCTCTTGGAACATTTGTGTAGTGGTTGAGGGAGGCTAGAACTTTCTTATATAATGATAATAATTGTATTGTGAAGTGTGTCATTGTGCTACGTGTTGGCAGGGCAGCGAATCCCTTTTTTATAAGCCGCTATTTATCGCTTTTCTGTCGTCAGAATATCATACTTAGTGCTAGCATCACGTAGTCGCTCTTTGTGTCTTAATTGGTCAGTCGACAGTGATCTTAAATTAGGAGTTCTCTTGTCATGCAATCGCTGGTCTGAGTCTGAACTATACCTGTCTGTGCAGTTTAACGGAGTCGTCTGGATAAGAAATAAAACCGAAGAAACCACGTGTTCTTCTTGGTGTCCTTACGCCTTCCGTTCCTATGCGTGCCGAAGTGAAGATAGAATTTCCACTAGAGCACACGTAACACGAACGAAGTTTTTACGCTCCCAGGCAGACCTTGCCACAGGAAATACTGACAGAAAATTTGGCATCTACATCTAGTCTCTAATCTACGAGAGAACGAGCTTCTGCAGCCAACTGGTATAAATTACCTTCATAAGCTCGCAGGGCAGATATTTTTCTGATAACTGAATATTGTTGCTTATTTTTACTAGCAAAGGCCTCGTTCAATAGCTGCATAGCATCATCGTACACAGTAGAAGTTAGGACGATCGAATCAATGATCTGCTTAGCAGGACCGGCTACCCTTTGTTTGAGATAAGAGTACTTCTCAAATTGAGTCAGATTAAATTTAGCAAGAATGACTTCAAATGAAGAACTAAATTTCTCAAACAGCTCGGGTTTGCCATCATATTTCGGCAACTCTATTTTAGGTAATTTCAGTTTGGTTAACTGAAAAACATTGTCCCTATGCTCATTAGAGTTCGAGCTGCCGGCTTAGACTTTACCTCGCTAAGCTTGCACTTCAGCCGGGACAAAGGGAGACAGAGTTTATCAGAATAAGCCTCGCAGAGCTCGATGCGATCAGAATGCTCATCGGATGCCCAAATATCGTTGGTCAGCATCCATTCTTCTATGGACGTGTCAAGCTCAAATAGTGAAACTTTCAGAGATTCCAATTTATCAACATAGAAGGAAATATCACCCTCCTCAGACAGAGGATTGAGCTCTATGCGATTAATAATTTTAGTTAAAGATTACCTCTTAGCACTTCTTTGTTTAACCTTCACTTCTAGTTGAGGATTTTTACTTTTATCAAGCTGGGACTCTAACTTAGATTGGAGTTCAGAAGAACTTTCAAGAATGTCATCCGTAGCCATGACGGAAATTTAGAATAGAAAAGAATCAAGGCCCAGTGCAAGATACAACCGGCTAGGAGGTAAAAAATTTATGCAATAGAGACTAATCACAGACCAACCACCCGTACACAAAGACGAACTCACGAGCCGAAGAGAAGCAACGCGCTGCAGACCAGGACAGTGAGGCAGGCATCTTAGGACAAGAATCCGGTTCGAAGGACCATAGCAAATAAAATGGGATCGCAAATATAAAGGATCAAGAAAAGTACCGTTTCAAAAATCTATTTGCTTCTGCATGCAAGTTACCAAGAACTATAGATTGAGTTGGAGCTTTGCGCTAGGCGGCAAATGGTACGAGTTGGGGGCAGGCTACACTAGCAGCCACCTCACTGCCCAGGCCAGCCGCTCGCCGCTCCTTCCTCGAGTCTCCAAGCACTGGAAACGAAAAGTGATAATGAACATACATGCACTTGATCCTTAATTTACTGAAAAAAGAATTACGTAATTAACTTTAATTTGTTTGAAGAGCCACCATCAAACGCGACCCATCAATATATTGCTCAGAATGAATAATAATGGTTCGAGTCCTAAAGAAATCTCCACGATATAAATGGCAGAGGTTCGGAAACTTTAGGGGTTTGGCAAGTCCGGCAAGCTTCCTCAAAGCAGAACGCCACGAAGTGTAGATCCCCTGGTAGTGGATTTACGTCCGCCTGTTTCCAGTCTGGTAAGTGGAGCAGCGTGGAAGTCGAGCGCCTCCAGCAGGTAAGTACGGAGCAGCGTGGAAGTCGAGCACCTCCAGCAGGTAAGTACGGAGCAGCGTGGTAGTCGAGCGCCTTCAGCAGGTAAGTACGGAGCAGCGTGGTAGTCGAGCGCCTCCAGCAGGTAAGTACGGAGCAGCGTGGTAGTTGAGTGCCTCCAGCAGGTAAGTACGGAGCAGCGTGGAAGTCGAGCGCCTCCAGCAGGTAAGCACGGAGCAGCGTGGAAGTCGAGCGCTTCCAGCAGGTAAGTACGGAGCAGCGTGGTGGTCGAACGCCTCCAGCAGGCAAGTACGGAGCAGCGTGGTAGTCGAGTGCCCCCAGCAGGTAAGTACGGAGCAGCGTGGTAGTCGAGCGCCCCAGCAGGTAAGTACGGAGCAGCGTGGTAGTCGAGTGCCCCCCCAGGTAAGTACGGAGCAGCGTGGTAGTCGAGCGCCTCCAACAGGTAAGTACGGAGCAGCGTGGTAGTCGAGCGCCTCCAGCAGGTAAGTACGGAGCAGCGTGGTAGTCGAGCGCCTCCAGCAAGTAAATACGGAGCAGCGTGGTAGTCGAGTGCCTCCAGCAGGTAAGTACGTAGCAGCGTGGAAGTCGAGCGCCTCCAGCAGGTAAGTACGGAGCCGCGTGGAAGTCGAGTGCCTCCAGCAGGTAAGTACGGAGCAGCGTGGAAGTCGAGCGCCTCCAGCAGGTAAGTAATACCTTTGGTGCTCCAAGTAGGTTACGCAGAATAAATAATTGCATATGCGCCGTCGAACCGATGACGGTACAAGGTTGGAGGTCAGGGAAAAGTCTGATTATTCGGTGCTAACGCACGCTAGAGTATACTTCTCATCAATCGTCAGTCGTTAAGAAGAACGGAAACTACCGAGCCAAGAAATTGTTTCCTACATCCTGCCCTTTATATCATGAAAATAAAGTAACTAACCTGATGTTCTTAAATCTAGCTTAAATCTAATAGGCGAGCTGGCAGAATAAAATAAACAAGTCAGCACGCCGAACTAAGGCTAGAAATTCGTACAGTAACTGCGTCTGCAGGTGTTGTCTACCACTAGTTACTGCGTCTGCAGGTGTTGCCTGCTACTAGTTACTGCGTCTGCAGGTGTTGTCTACCACTAGTTACTGCGTCGCGGGTGTTGTCTGCTATTACCCTACATACAAGGTCACGTGGAAGCCACATGGTTACGACATGGATTGTCCATGTTTGCCATATGGGTTCTGTCTGCCCATGCTATGTGGAAACCACATGGACTTTTGGAAAGTGGCCCCACCTGGTACCCATATGGTTAGGACACGTGTCGAGGAAGTGGGTTCTGCATGGAAACCACATGCCTCGTGGTTATCCCTCGCTTCTGCCAGCTAAGATCCATGTGGTAATTACGCATGGGTTCCATCTATGAATCAAGCAGACTTACCATGACGTCTACTGACGTGTATTATACACCGTTTCCATGTGGTTATCAAAGTTAGTTGATCGCTTCGTTGTGACGATGCCGCTGCATTGTCATGTCTTGCAGGAGATTACCCGTTTGCAATCAAACGTGTAGAACACGTCCCCCCAAAATGCCATTCTCATCCCGCACTAATCCTTGATTCCATTTATGGTTATTTTATGAACTCTCATGAAAATATTTCGCGACTTGCTTTGCAGTAATTTATCAAAAACTGTACAGAAATTAATTAGTGGCGAAAGGAATGGCATCTCAGTATTCATAGGGTTTCATGGCAGCCTCCACCACTCTTTGTGGCGTGTTTTAGTGACATATATGTATATAAGTATTATACCAATATTTATGATGCAAGGCTGTTAATTCATAAAGCGCACATGCATTGTGAATGAAACATCAACCGATGATCTCAGAGCAACTTGCATATTGAGATATTTTCTCAGGAGTGAAGAAAGTAGGCTAACAGCCAGGCTAAGATGCAGTGAATAATTCTATTATTCAAACATTTCCAATTTTGTTTGTACTCATTGACTTGTTATGTGAGAAATTCAAATATTAAATTCTACTATAAATAAGGCTTTCAAAAAAAAAAGACTATGAACCCTCCATGGCATAACTTACACCAAGCTATACCGAGTGCCCCATGAAAATGTCCCCGACTTTTTGATTAATTATATCTCCGCAATAAATTAACACATTTGAAATGTCTTTTTCTCACAGTGTAGCATATTTAGTTTCTTTTTCGAATAATTTAAGTTTTCGAAAATCGTTTAATAATCCCTTAACAGTGATCGATTTACTGGTAGAGGTAGAAAAACTAATTGTTCAAAGGAAAGTTTTAAAAACAACACTGGTGATCGTCTTTATTTCTCAATGCCTACTGTTAAAAATGATTTCACAATGATGTATCCTACGCACCACCAAGTCTTTAAACCCTCTGAGAGGTAATTTACTTACTTATTTCATCATTTAAAGACATTTAAAATGCAGCTCACTAACGATCAAAGAATTTTCATAGTATTGGAATATGAAGCAACGAAAAGCAGTGAAAAAGTAAGAAGAGCATTTAATTTTTTCCCTAATTTTCTAGCAGTGAGAAACACAGTCTTTTTATATGGCAAGTTCCTTGCCGAGAATGTGTCATTAAATGCTTTTTACCTTTTTTATAGATTTCCATTGCTTTTTTTTCAAATACGATGGAAAATCATTGATCGTTAGTGAGCTGCATTTTAAGTGTCTTCAAATGATGAAATAAGGAAGCCAATAACCTCTCAGAGGGTTTAAATATTTGGTGGTGCGTAGGATACATCATTGTGAAATTATTTTTACCAGAAGGTATTGAGAAATAAAGATCACCAGTGTTGTTTTTAAAACTTTTCCTTTGAACAATTTATTTTTCAACCTCTTTCAGTAAATCGATCACTGTTAAATGGTTATTAAACGATTACAATTACTTAAATTTTCCGAAAAGGAAACAAAATTGACCACATTGTGAAAAAAAGGTTATTCAGGTATGTTAATATAAAGCGAAATTTAGTCAAATAAAAATTCGGGGATATTTTTGTGGGACACCAGATTTAGGTATTCGTAGTAAAAGCACGTTCATAAATTTTTTCCAGGGCAGATATCTACATTAATTTGGAATAGAAAAAACTGACCGTCAGCAAGTAATTTTTTGTTTAATTTGCAGTGATTTTTTGAAAAAATTAAAGTCCACTAATAATATGACAGGGAATATCAGTATTCAAACTCAAAAAATCATGTGTCGAGATGAATTGTTCAGTCATGAATAATAACATTTTTATTAAAGCAAATCAAATTCTTATAATAAAATGGCACCGCAAACTTCATCAATCAAAATCGAGAAATTGTACTAGCTGAATTGTTCATTCTTGGATTTTGTTTACATTTCTTAGAAACAAATTCAATTCCTTAAATATGATGAAATGACAGCGCTAACTTCAATGTTCACATTTGATACATCATGGTTCTATAAAAATGAACTATGAAGAATTAATTTACCCTTTAAATGCATGAAAATTCTCTAACAATTCACTTCCAATTCGTTCAAATTCATATACGAGTATAATGGTTGTGAATACATGTTTATGCATTTTAGGGTGTGAATTTGTCCTTCATCGTACATTTCTATTGTATAATGACAAAACATTGACAAAATATATTATACTAACAAACCTCATCCATAATGTGAAGACTGATAAACCCTCAAAATGAAGGTCAAGAAAATAAATTATGAAATAGGAAACAAAATCTTACCAGCGAATAATTGTAATGATGGATTTCTTAGGCAGTATTTCAAATTAAAATGCTTACGTAAATATATTTTATAGCATATATACTACAAAGCAACAAAATGAATTACAAGAAAATGCATTAAAAGATATTTTATTCTTTCAGCGCAAACGAGAAAAGGCGCAATCGAAGTCATCATTGCCGTCGATAGGTTTACATATAAGAACTAGAACTCTGTATAATAATTTTACACAATTTCCAGCGACTTATCACTTCTCATCACAACGGCGTTCTTATGAGAGAATTATTGTATTAAAATCAGGTTATTGTTCATGGCTTCAGTACCAAAATGAGCTACAGTTCAACAGAAAGTAATGAAGATAAATTAACCAGCCATATCGTTTTAACCTTTTTACCAGCAGCGCATGAGAACTGTGCTCAGATTTACTGTCTCTAATATGGACAGGGAAAAGCTCGTCTTGTTAATTATTCATATCTTTCACTTAGATTCACTAATATTGCGAATTAAATGATGTTTCTAGAAATATACAGGAGCACAATTAACACCGATCACGTCTTGAGCAGAACTTAGTAACGGTCACGGAAGACGGAGCACCAGGGTTTCCACGCGAGGCGACTCTAATTACCCCAACTGAAGGGTGTTGATTACCCCAAATTACCCTAAAAGAGTTAATTCTTTCCTATGATCTATAAATTAATTAAAAGGTAAATGACTGGTGTCGATACCGTCGTGCGGTCGACGTAAGGGTTCATGGAAAAGGGGGCTGTCTTCTGTGCAGCTACCTTTTTCTGGGGCGCTAGCTATTTTTCGCAGCTGCCCTTCCTAAGGTTCGTGTGGGTACCACCTGCGCCGTATTCAGTCCGCTAGGGCAACAGAAGTAAATTCCGTTTTGTGCCGAACTACGGGGGTACCGTTAGGAAGACGAGCAACTGTCTGCGCCGTATGAGACCGCTAGGGCAACAGAAGTGAACTCTGTTAGTGCCGAACTGCAACAGCGTCTTCCTAATCGACCAACCTACGCGAATTAGTTCATCCTTCCGAAGTGGCTCCTTAAACTTTTTATTAGACGAGGTGTCGTATGAGACTAAAGCATGTATCAAGAAGGAGAAACGAAAACTCTTCTTACCTCAGGTTGAAACTTTTAAAATGATGAATCTCTTTGAAGTCCCTATTACATACACCGATATATTTTAACAAAGACAGTGATTTATTTTCTGTTACAAAAATAGTGCGTACAGACATGAGCTACTGCATAACAAGGTACAACACTCAAAATTGCATCTAAAATATTAGTCTTATTTAGCTAGGTAATCAAAGAAACATTGGAATATCGACATGTAATACAAATGATAATTAAGGGCTAACTAAAGTAAATGCACAGACGCAACATCAGCGCAGAGAAACAGACAAGTCGGCGTTCAGGGAGCTGGACACATAAAGAATATACTTGGGATTATGGGTAACTAACACAAAAGGCTCGACAACCCCTGTGCGGCCTGACAACTGGTTTCCAGAGCTCCGTCAGTATGAATTAGCACTGTGTTACATACTGCATGAGTGTCAGGAGGGAAGGCCAGTTGAACAACTTTAGAATGCTGTTTTGATATCCCAGACGATATCACGTTCAAGATGTTTGCCAAATACCAATCGAATTACTTTGATGCCCGCTGTTTTCCAAGGCGCACCTTTTTCAGCGACTCCTGAACTGGGAACATTGATTTCATCAAACTAAAGAGGCTCACGCAATGAGATAGGTATGAAGTGCTTAGCTAAAAATGCACAAACTTGCAGTTCCACTTTACGAGCACGATTTTGAGAGAATCATAGGATAATCATTGGAATAATTGGATTGAGGATCATTGGATTTATTTTCGAGATGATCATTTGTAGCTGGCAAGTGATGGTTCTATTTTTGCCACCATGGATCGTTGTTTGAGTCTCTGAGAGCATGTGACGCTTGATCTCCGATTTCCCACAAGTAATATCGGTTCGACAAACCTTACAATATGCCACAGCCTTTTACTCTGTTGATTTTGAGGACTTGGCTAACCATCCCTCGAACTCAGGTTCCGATGTCCACGAATCTAAAAATTTCTGCTGGTAGTTTCTAGTTTTCACGGGGAGCTTTCCTTTTTTCGAGGTGGTGTCGCTGGCTCTTCCTCACTAGGGGTGCGATCATTTGCCACGCTAAAAGAAATGCCACAATTTTTGTAGCTATCCCTAGTACAACTACATATTTTTCAGTTGATTTTCCATCCATTCACGCGCTTCAGCCATTTTTTCCTCATGCTCAATCTAACCTAACACTTTGATCCACTCTCTCTGATGGCTTTCTGGCTGTCCTCACACATGATCTTTGTCATATCCTTTTATTACGGATTTTATCCGATCTTGTTGCATCAAATATGCTTCTCAGACACTTTACTGCAATCACATTCACTTATCAATCCATACATTTGATCGTAAAGTAATTAAATATATTCATTTCCTAAAGGGCGGATGAGGAAATTCAAAATTTTTTGGAAAAAATACCTTGACTGTATTAATATGTATAAACTTTCTTAAACACTCAGTTGCTAAAAGCCCTAGTGGTTCAAATTCGGTTGACGGAATTTTAGGCATGATCGCAGCTATATCAAATTCTACGTCCGTGTTACAGCGCCTAAGAAAGACAATGAAAATACAAACATATATTGCAAGTTTTAAGTCAATGACTGTACTATCTTGTGTATTTGAATTTTCTAACTAATGTTATAGCTTCTTCTTTTCACATTTAGCACCTTTTGTAACTCGAAGTGTAAAAGAACCGTTTAAATTCTTTTGTTAACATCGCTACAATAACATGCTTCGTTGGCGTGCAACATGGCTGAGATTTAGAAATTGGACGCCTTCCATCTAATTAGTTGGCAAAATACCGGCACTGTGAGGTAACTCTGATGTTAACTCAATGACTATCACGAGAATGAACCCATTCATTATTTCTACGATGAAGTATTTTAACGGTGGTATTTAAAAACACAACAAACATACCAGATGCCAGAGCATCCACCACTCGCTGCAGATCCGCCATAAGGGAACCGTCCAGTTCTAGGCAAGACTTACTGACACAATAATGCCCCTTCATTTTTGTAACCCGTTGCCAAATCTTGGACATGAGCGTGTCTGCGACTCTGCAATAAGACTGGTGACATACTTGCGCCAAGAGGCTTTGCGAACTTCATCCTTGACGTATTGCGCCCTGGCTCTAGCCCTATTGTAGGCTATCTTGTCCGCTAGCTGACCGCTACGCTGGTCTCGCCTCAGTGCTCGCTTCCGTTCAACATTGGCCACAGCGCAGCTGTTGGTCCACCAAGGGATGCGGTGTTTGGGAAAACCCCGCGCGACACCGGGATAGCTAAGTTCGCAGCGCTTCTCAGGGTTCTGTTGAACTGTTCTACATGCTCATCCACACTCCCATACTCAGTATCCTCGTCCATCTGCGTCATCTCCTCATAGGTTTTCCAATTTGCTCGCTTCATCGTATATCGTGGTTTCATAGGTATTGGCTCATACTGCTCCAAATGAATGACTATTGGGAAATGGTCAATGCCGTGAGCATCCTCCAGCACGCTCCATCTCAAGTTCGGGAAGACATCAGGGGTGGACAGGCTCAATTTATTGCAGTCGTAGTGCCAGTTTGGACATGAAAGTGTGTGGCTGCCCCGTTTTTCAGCAGGCAGGAGTTTGCATTAACAATGAAAGAGCCCATCGTTCTACCATGTTGATCCCTCTGTACATTGCCCCAGTTGGATGCTTTGCGTTGAACCTATCCCAACGACATGGGATTGTTCAGGCAGTTGACTATACAGGTTTATCAGGTCTGGCAAGAAAACTGGCTCTGCTAGCGAGATGTATGCGTAACAAATTGTTAGAGGTTTGTTTCCAAACCAAAGGCGAAGCGCCATAGCCTGGATTTGGGTATTCAGTGCTAGCCTTGCATAGCCCAGATCCCTCCGGATGAGGACGGTCAGTCATGATCCGGGAACCGGGTCGGGCACATGGGAGAAACTCTCTATATTGTTAACCCCAGGAGGTGATGGGGTTAGGTCTCCCAGCATTGTTTCCTGGAGACATATGCATAGTGGTTGATATTGTTCTATGAGGGTCCGCAAGTCACCGTAGTTACTCCGGTACCCCTAACATTCCACTGAATAATGGTTTGCATCAAATGTCACTATTAGGTTTTATCTTCCGGGTGTTTCTGTTTGGGATATGGTAATTTTAGCGAAGATGGCGGATTATGCTGGCCAGGTTTATTGCCCCATACATGCAAACCACCCATACATACTTTGGGTGGGGCCATTGAGGTAGGTTTTGGTGGTGGACATACTTTTGACAAGTGGGAAGAAACGGCCTCGGGTACGGTGAGCACGCGATCCAGCGAACGTACGCGCTGAGCTACGGAGTCGCGCTTCACGATGGCATCACGGCTCGGTCGGGTGCTATCCGTACCACGACAGGTCAGTGAGTCGCGTCTTACATCAGAACGTCGCGGGGTTGCAGGATCCTCATCTGTCAGAGCCACCACCGGGTCTGGGGCACAACCCATGCCGCTTGATGGCTGCACGTCCTCCCCAGGCACCGGCGACACGTCGTCGCTTCTGCCGCTTACCATGCTGTTTCGTTTGCACTGTGGTCGATCTCTATTCCAGACTTTCCTCGTCAAAGCTTTCGCCACTTTTGCTGAGGCAGCGCCAGCAAGAGGTAACGTTGCGCTCGGGACACGTTTTCTCGACACAGTAGGGGCAACAGAGCCAGTGGAAAATTCAACATTCGGAAGGCTTGGCTGCAAATCGATCAGAGCATCAGCAAATGAGGGTCTGGGAGTCTGCGCTGGTTTAGCACCATGCTGTGATCTAGTCATATCAGAGCGGACCGCAGCACGCAATGAACTGCCCGCGTCGGCAGTGGGCTCTCGGCTAGCTGCACCAGAGTTTCCAAATGGTCCCGCTGGGCGCACAGTCGTCAGAACACTTAGTCTTCTCTGAGGGGCCTGCACTCTTTCAGCGTATGATGTACCACCGGTGATGTACCTGCTGCTAACTAATCGTTTCGCTTCTCCATAACTTAGACTTTGAGTCGTCTGCTTGGCAAGCACCTCCTCTTCCATTTTGTAATAGAAGCAGTCCCGGGATCCAGCAGAGTGCTGCTTATCAAAGTTTGGGCACATTGGAGGTCAGTCGCATGGCGGCTCGTGCTGATCTTGAGCACAGTTAGCACATACGCTCCACAGAGATCGGCTCGTCTTTGCTCCGTGACCATATTTTTGGCACTTAAAACAACGGCGTGGCTTTGGGACGTACTGCCGTACACTACACCTTGTCCAACCAATGTCCACCGACTGAAGGAGAGAGCACCGGTCGAAAGTGAGATTGTATCTGGGAGTGGGAACTAAAATGCCATTTTCCAGTCTCTTCATTCGGTACAGGGCCTTAACTCCACACTGCTGGAACTCTTCTAAAAGGCGCTCATCAGTGTATTGTGTGGGTGGTATGCATATAGGCTACCATGTGCAGTCACCTCAATACTCACACCAGCCAATTGACGGATGCGCAAGATGGCACGGCTTTGATCCTGGTTGCTCACCTCCACCAAGAGGCCACCTCCACGAGTCTCCGTGATCTTGGCCGGTCTTCCTCCCAGCCCTCGGCAAAGATCACGGTGGGCTACAATAACATCTATATGGGTCAAGGGCGAGCCGTCGTTAGCTTTGATGTTGAAAAACCGTTTGTATTCTGTCGGAAGAATCGGATCATGAGTGTCAGCAGACAAGAGGTGCAGTTACCTGCTGCGGCGGCCTCCACGGTGAGGCTGGTTTCCCCATCTCCCACCAGGAACATTTGGTGCGTCAGTTTTCATAGTTAGGCGTTGGTAGGGTTCCATTGTAAGTTCAGTGGCATATTGATGTCCGCCTGCAGCCCCTCCACTCGCAGGGGGAACCTGCGATGGCAGCTGCGGTAACGGCTGTTGAGAGGGAATTTCTGTAGTAAGGTCTATTTGAATCCGGGTCGTCAGTGGCGCAGTTTGAGGGGGTTCCATGAAAAAGATTCTTTATGTGTCATTCGCACGTCAAGCAGGCGGTCGGGTGCTATAGGCCTACAACAAGAGGATTCCTGAAGCCAGGCACACGCAGTCCAAGCGGGACCACTCTTTCATGCAAATATAGCTTCAACAGCCCACGAATCTAAATCGGATGCTGCGCTTGACTAATAGCAGGAACGGGTGCCACTCCGCACTACCAAGTTTAAACATCCACCAACCGACCACGGGGCTCCCTCGGCTATCCCTGGCCACAATTGACTCGATCGAAACTGAAGAAGCCGAGACTAGGTCTCCTCCAGAGTTGGAGTCTTTATAGGGGGTGGTCAAAGGAAGATCCAGTTGGGGTCCAAATCAAAGCTATTTAAACCGATACCACCCCGTTAGTCAGGTCCCTCGGTGCAGGCCCGCCTGACATGGTTGCACCTGGTCAGTTTGGCCCTGCACTTCGCAGGGACGCGCAAGCCCTCCCCCCACGACAAGGGCAGGGTGTACAGGGAGGGTAAGTCTTTCTCACTTGTTGAGTTTTGGGTGGGGAAGGACCTTGCACGCTGTTGAGTTTATGTGTGTGATGGTCATGATTGTTTGGCCTTGGCTCTCGTTTCTTACCTCAAGGGTGAACCTGTCTTTGCCGCTGGTGGTTATGGACTTCGGTGGCGATTTTGTCAGAGCCACAATTGACTTTTTAATTGAGTAAGGGTCGATTGCACGCTTCGTTTCTGGTGCAAATTCCATGCAGTAAAAGCGCATGAATATACTGGCGGTGGTGGCTGTTTTGTAATATCCAAAGGAATGAACTTGTTGTATCTTTCGGTCTTGGAGAGTTGATTGAGCTCTTCAGTCCTCCAGAGGAAGATAGGGAGGTTATTACATTTGTTATTTCTTTAATGGTATTCTTTAGCTTCTCGATTTTTTCTTCATTGGAGATTAGGTTGGGTGCACCAGAGGCATGGCTCGTTGTATTTACCCGAGCGACATAACGCTCCGGCAGCACCCCATCCAGGCACTTCATGACTTGGTCGATATTGATCTCGATATTGGTAATTCAGGCAGACGTGTCCCACTGTTGCTCCCGTTCCCCAATCTGACGGCCCGCGACAGCTGCAGAGGTCGAACAAAGCGATGTGCTGCTTTTGGGTCCACTTGCATGTTCAGCAACCGGCGTCCTGATCGTTTTTATCTCATTGGGTTTGGCGGATGACTTCTTTTGCTCCCTTGCGGACGTCTTCCGATCCCCCACAGAGTTTCTCTGGCTGGGTCGCGATCCTTTGCCTCCCCCGCCATTCTGCCTGGTCGTCGGAGCACTGAACTCCCGGGACCGAGGTCGTGTGCTTCATTTATAATACTTTATTAGTTTTAGTTTGCTTTTTGTCTTACAAGATACAGAATGAAAATAAATACGCAAAGCTAAAAAAAGACCCATATGTTAGTGGGCGCCACCCACGTTAGTTTTACCCACTGACAACACTGTAATAAATAATCCTATGAGCACTTAGTTATCAATTTTCCAGATACTATATGTAACGAGATAACAACTCCAAGTGGGTATACTAACGGTACCACCAAGGGAAGATGTGGGTGGGCTAGAGTAATTGCTGAGAGCAAGTAATCTTTATCAAATCATTGTCTATTAGATGGTCCCTTCACGACGCACAATTCACACATCAAGATAATTCATTTCGGCAGCAGTAAAATTGTTATAGGAAACAGTGAAATTTCGCTTTTGTTGTAATTGTCTATAGTTTCGATGGTTTCATACCTTCATTGGAACGTATGTCTTGACAGATGACACACTTCGGGTACTCCACTCCAACGTTTTTTCACCACACAGGCAGGGTTGCGAAGTCGGTGGAATAAATTTGCGACTCCGACTCCGACTCCACCTTTCCAGAATTTGGCGACTCCGACTCCGACTCCACCTTTTCAGAATTTGGTGACTCCGACTCCGACTCCGACTCCACCTATTCAGAATTTGTCGACTCCGACTCCGACTCCACCTTTTCAGAATTTGGCGACTCCGACTCCGACTCTGACTCCATTTCTCCAGAATTTGGCGACTCCAACACCGACTCCGCCTATTCACAATTTTGTGGCTCCAACTTCACCTATTCATAATTTATAAGATGAATATTTTATTTCTTAACTAGTGTAAACACACCGTCAAAAATGACGAGATTCAATACCTTTCTTCAACAAATTTTCGTTTGAGTGGAGTTTCCATGCTTTCAACTTTTTCCAAAGGTAACTTAATTTTCTTATAAGAGTAATAAACACTCAAAACACAGCATTTTTGAGCCGCAAGAGAAGTAGTTATAGCCATTCGTGTCGTATCTAAGATACAGAAAGTCAGCATTACTGAAAGCAACTGCGAACTTGTGTATGTATATTTTAATATGCAATACAGTACATTGCAATACAGTATATTGTAATATACAATACAGCATATTGTGATATGCAATACCTCGCCGAACTCGGTATTCACGATACAAACTTGAGTACATAAGGCTATGGATCGCTCTAATTGTGATAAAAGTGACTTATTATAGAGCTATTGCACAACGAAAATGAGTGTATTAATTGACCATGAACTGGAACCAAGACCGCCAGTGCAAATTTTTTCCTATCAATTATTCTTAACAGCGTGACACAAAACGTATAAATAAACACACGACAGTCATTCTTAGTAGTAAACGGTTGCAGGTGTTGAAACCTGTGCATATATTCATTATATTCTTTATTTTCGAACGACTTTTAAAATGACTACAGATTGTTAATAATCAAGATACTAGTGTACATGATTGGTCAAAAATGACGGGATCCAATGGTATCGTTTTAAAAAATCTCAAGATAAAAATGGCAAACAATTATATCCATTGTAAAAGTACCCGCGATTAAAATACAGTATTCTCATACTTGTGACTGGTAAAACTCGTATCACAGATACGGTCATTAAGCATATTTAAAAACGTCACAAACGCACACAACAACCAAGCAAATTGTATAACATAATACCTATCTGAATTGTAATTTAAATTATTGTTCGCAAGAGGTTTTAAAAAAATTTGCCATACCTTTTAAGCATTTAAATGCCTTTGAAATTTAAATGCGATGAGCCGCATTTTCTTGACAGTTGATTCGATTTTCACGCAATGATTTTTACTTATAAACATAAGTGAGCAGATGCCTGGTTTTTCATATTTCGATGGTATTTATGATACTGAGTTTGGAGACTGGTTACAGAGTTTGGTAGAGTGTGCGAAAGGCGGAATTTGAGGGTAAATGTGAATAAAAGTAAGGTGATGAGATGTTCAAGAGGTGGAGTGTTTGGAACTTTGGATGTGAGGTTGAATGGGGAAGTTTTAGAGGAGGTAGAGCATTTTAGGTACCTCGGGTCGGATGTGACTGTTAAGGATAGTATGGAAGTAGAAGTGAAGCATCGAGTGAGTGAAGGTTGTAAGACATTGGGTGCAATGAGGAAAGTTTTTGAATGCAGGAGTTTGAGTATGAATGTTAAGAGGGGACTGTATGAAAGTTTGATTGTGCCAGTTTTGTTGTATGGAGCAGAGTCCTGGGGGTTGAGAGCAGCTGAGAGGAGGAAGTTGGATGTGTTTGAGATGAAGTGTTTGAGGAGCATGTATGGAGTAACTAGAAGAGATAGGATCAGGAATGAGTTGGTTAGGGGGCAGACGGGTGTTATCAAAAAGTTGAGCAGGCGAGTGGATGAAAAAGTGCTTGGATAGTTTGGGCATGTTGAAAGAATGAATGTTGAGCGGCTGGTGAAAAAGATATATATGTCGGAAGTGAGTGGTCTTCGAGTGCGAGGTAGACCACGGATGAGTTGGATGGATGGGGTGAGACGTGCTTTGTATGAGAGGGGTCTGACTGTGGACGTGGCGAGAGGGATGGCTGCGGACAGAAGTGAGTGGGGGCAGTGTATAAGGAGGTAATTTTATTTTTGACGCGTTACTGGAAGCTGCCCGCGTGTGATGGGGTTGACCTGTCATGTGCGGGGGGAGGGGCTGCACTCAATGAAGCGGTCGGGGTAAACCAGCTGTGGCTGTCGGGCCTGACTGTGGGAGGTGGTTGTGCTGGGCTGCTGCTGATCCTGGCAGTTCAGGTGCGGCCAGTGCCGCCTCTCTCGCCTCCTAGTGACTAAGTGTGGGGATTGTGGCCTGCTGTCGGCTACCCTCCCATAGGGAGGATAAGCCCGGTATATGTATGTATGTATGTATTTATGATACTGTCCAAGCAAGCAGATTCACATTGTAATGAGATAGGGGAAATTACGCACGAGAACATATACATATCATGCACGGACACCTGGTTTTTTATTATATCGGGTGTCCTGTAGAAATGTCCCCGATTTTTAATTAATTATATCTCAGCTTCAAATTAACATATTTGAATTGCCTTTGTTCACAATGTAGTAAATTTTGTTTTCTTTTCGAATAATTTATGTTATTGAAAATCGGTTGAATAACCACTTTATAATGTCCAAATTACTGAAAGGAGTTGAAAAATTAATTGTTCAGATGAAAAGTTTTTAAAACAATATTGATATTCTTCCTTATTTTGTAGTTTCCATAAAACTGAACACACAAAAATTTTAAGGAGTAACAAATCATTACCTTATATAACGTTTAAATAAATAAAGTAATTTTAGTATCCAACGACATACCCTCCATTTCTCTCAAGGCAAGCATTACTTCTGGCCACCATTGAACGAAGAGTTTTACCCATTATTCCACCGTTTTCTATCGGTCCTTGAAACACTATTATTGAGAACACTTGAAACTTGAAACCTCTCTGAGGGTTTAAATACTTAGTTGTATGTACGATACATCGTTATGAAATTATTCTCAACAGTAGGTATTGAGGAATGAAGAAGAACACCAGTGTAGTTTTTAAAACTTTCCCTTTGAACAATTTTTCTACCCCTTCAGTAAATCGATCATCTTGAAGTTTATTCAACTGATTTTCAAAAACTTATATTATTTCAAAAAGAAACAAAATTGAATAAATTGTAAATAAAAGACAATTAAAATATGTTAATTTAAGCGGAGATATTATCAATTAAAAAGTCCGGGACATTTTTGTGGGACACGCAGTATAGTATTGATTGTTCTTAAACAATAAATGGTCAAGTGTCTCCTTTGAACAAATTAATAAATAGGTTTAGCTATTTCGTGAGCGTAATCTCTCCTATGTTAGTACAATGAAGTTTTAGGATTTAAAACTTAAGAGCAATTGGTCGAACATTTATTTCAAATACAGAAGAACTTCAAGGGAACAACAGCAAGCCGTTTCCCGAGATGCGCAAAAAGAGAAACCGTACCTAAGTTAGGCGGATCTTGAGGATTCCAAACAGTACGCACAGGAGCGTCCTCTGTGAAATTTTTATTATTGAATTCCTTTAAAATGGAGACCGAAAACCTTCTTTAACGTAAGGTTAGTTTTTAAAACGATACTCGCTAAAAATAGAAGACACCCAATGGACACGGCCGGTCATCAGCACGGTACTCCGGTAGGAAATTTTAGAGGCGTTTTGAGTAGAGAGATACAGAGTTTTAAGATGTCCGGTCGCCGACTAGGTGAATATCGTATCTTATTGTAAGATTACATATAGCACTAAGATTTTAACAATTAATTGACAATTAATTACCTTGAATAGTAAGTGCCTATTCAAGAGGCTGCAAAAGCCGGGTCGAGGAGTTCAAGTCGCAGAAAGAGACTGCTTTTTACGCAATAGAAATAAGTTAGAGGTACCAGACCCACTTTTATTAAAAGGACGACATGCTGCCCAAGCAGAGCAAACTCAAAGATAATTAAATAAGTGAACGGCAAAGCGTCGCAAGTAATGTTAATTAAAGCTATTTAAGGTTAATGCAGTCTGCTAGAAGCGCAAACATGCTTATTTATAGAAAGTTAAATTTAAACACAAAAACCGGAAAAAACCATGCAGCTGCAAAACAAAAAACAACGAACAAAAAGATCTAATTTCATCAGTTTCAAATTCTTGTCTGTGAACTAAGAGAGGCAACTGAAGAAAACTTTTTCTTCCACAAAGCCGCCATCAGAAATACGGAAAATATTCAACAGGAAATTTCATTGAACAAACAAAATTGGCTGTTCGTCTTTGTTGGTTGATCTGTCTCCCTTTCACGCTCTTAGAGATACTTAACTACTGTATCTGTGATGCGAGTTTCACCAGTGCACAAGTATTAGAATATTTTAATCGCGGGTGCTTTTAGGATGAAAATATTTCTTTATGGTCCACATCTGGAAGATTTCTATACAGACTATATCGAATCCCGTCATTTGACGAGTCGTGTACACAATTATGTATACTGAGTGTTTCAGAACACGAGGTACAAAATTGCACATCAAGTAGAAAATGGCCAAATAAACTTTTTGTCCTATGAAATTTTCACCCAAAAATCGGGGTTGGGAGGCATTAGGTGTTTATTGTTTTTAAGGTTTAAATTTAATGGCACAATTACTCGCGGTATTGATTCTGAATTTACTTTACAAAAATTGTTCAAAATGTGTTCCACCTACATCTATGCACTTTTCGAATGTTAGCCTTAACGGCTGCCGAATATTAGGAAACACGTCTGGCATTAAGGTATCTCACCTGCAGCCACTGCAATTCTGGCGACAAGATCTTCCTCAGACCCAATGGGTGTAGCATAAACAAGGCTCTTCACGTGTCCCCAAAAATTGAAATCGAGTGGAGTCATGTCAGGAGATCTAGGAGGTCTTGCAACTAGCACATTTCGCCCGATCAACGTAAATTCAAAATAAATATTGCGAGTAGTTTATTCATTAAATTTCACCCTTTAAAACAATAAACTGCTAATATCTCAATGTCTCTTTCTTCGGAAAATTTTATAGAAGAAAAAGTTTTTATTTGGATATCTTCTACTTGGTGTGCAATTTTTTGCCTCTTATTCTGAATCTGAAACACCCTGTATATTACTGACAAGTGTTTTCTGAGTAGGTAATGTAGGCATTGTCTACACTGAGAAGCATAGATATGCATCAACAGTTATTTATTACTAAGTATGCACTAATTCAGTGAAATTATAGTATTTAATTCAATGACTATGCTTCAAATCCCCAAAATTATGATATACGTGTAGATAAGGTAGGTAAGATTTGCACACTGCCTTTTCTTCCTTGTATCTACACTATGCAGGGTAACAATGCAGAAGAAGTGTCATATTATTGCTCAACACCATGTTATATTTCGACTATAATAAGCAAAAGTTTTTCTGCTTTCATTGCAGGGTGCCTGACGTTTTCGGAAAGTTTTTTTTTACGAATAAAAGTCACTTCTAGCTTCTTTGCGTGTATTATGATACTATCTCTTATTTTCGTCTAACTTTTTACTTTGTATTGGACACTTTGTTATTTTAATAAACGCCCAGGTTCTTCTCACTTCGTGTTTTTTGGAGCAATTTGAAACGTTTCCAGCAAGAGAATTTGTACTATCGCATAAATGCAAAAACCATTGCAGCTGAAATAGTGCATTGTTTTCAGTTACAATGTGTGTGTAACTGTAAGTGAAGTTTTTGCTGGTGTGTGTAATTATTTTCATTGCAGCTCGTTTACATCGTATTTTTTTTTCGTGTCTCAATGCCGATATAGATAACCTTACAACATTTCCAAATCTTCCCTAACAAGAAGTAATTAGTTACATAATGCTACAAAACAAATACTATTTCAGTTTTTTTTAAAATGTATCAACATAATTATAAAATTCTGCATTTCAGCGTATACTAGCTTAGAAACTGGGGAGTGATACGAAGATAAAAATTAAACATGATGATGATATAGTGAAAAACAATATAACTCTGAAAGAACCAAATTACATTCAAGGAATAACTTGAGAAATGAGAAGAAATTTTTATTATTAATGCATGTTAACTTGACCTAAAAACACGGAAGCCATATCAATTTTGATAACATGACTTGAAAACTAGAAGTCTTTGTGCACTAGACCATAGCTTCAGGTTTCGGCAAAGACTACTCATTGGCAATGAATCATAACCAAAAGACTATAAATGTTTATGATCATTATCAATCAATGCATCATTTTGAGCATACAGAGTTGCCACTCTTTATGTGAGTACAATGTATTGCATCAGCTGAAATGTTCTGCAAGTAACTTGCAACACATTTACTACTATTTTCCAGTTCCTATGTATTAATTGAAGGAATAATGAACAAAACAGAAATATACAGAATGAATTTGCGATGCTTTCAATTACTAATTAAGATGACGGTATTAGGTGATAGGAATAAATACGCTGTTTCAAACTTAGAACAAAACAATCAAAGAAAACATTGCGTATTTTTTATATTTTTCAGCAAAGCATTCTAACTCTGTTTTGGTTTACTTCTAGTTTTAAAGAATTATAAATAATTTTTAGCAAAACTTAGAATCGAAGGCACCAAAAAATAGCGACTCCAACCACGACTCTACCACATCCGAATGAACGACTCCGACTCCGATTCCGACTCCACCACATTCGGAAAAGCGACTCCGACTCCGACTCCATCACACTTCAGAGTAGCGACTCCGACTCCACCACACTTCAGAGAAGCGACTCCGACTCCGACTCCACCCTAAAACATCCGACTCCGGCGACTCCGACTCCGACTCCGCAACCCTGCACACAGGTAAGCCCATATGCAATACATTAGGAATTATTCTTTCTCAGATTTGAATTTCTTTTTTTGTACCCAAACTACTTCCTTCACTTCGTCTTGATGAAGTAGCAGTGGAAAGCTTATTTGTCGATTTTAGTTTTAAAACTTCTGCATTTTCAATTCTCACTTTCTGTGAGCGTAAAATGAAGCATGAATGAATATAATTAATAATTCAAAAGAAACAGAGCAGCCTACAGTTACATGATATTTAGGCAAACTTACCAAATATAGTTTCGTCAGTTATCAATAACTCATTACCGATATACTAGCATTTTTAATATAATAGCAAAATATAGCGAACGTTATCTGTGTACAATGCGAATGTGTAGCAGATAGACCGATCAGACAGCCGGAGCCTAAACGGACTTGGTGCCAGACTGCCGGTCACAAGACTCACGACCGTGACAGTTGGACTGACGGAGGATCAATGTTGCTACGTCGTCATAAATTCAAATTAAGCTAATGATATCGATTTGAAAATAAGGTAAGAAAAACCTACCAATACATGAGCTTTCTTCAACATTTTCACACATACCAAAAACCCACCACACACATTCTGGAAAACATACCACACACACCACCAAAGTGTCGCGATTGCGGCTGCCGCCCCCTCGCACGCCTAGGGGAATCTCAACCCCCGAAAATAAAATAATGGTATTACACATATGGCGTTCGCTTGTACCCGTACAACAGCATGGAAAATAAAAGAATCGAAAGATTGAAATGGGTTTTATTTTGAGAACACGTAGATTAAAAATGAGGATTGTCGACAAGCAAGTTTTGACATAAATTTACACACCAAGAATGAGAAATATGCACCTCTTGTCGCAATGAGCACTAGAGCAACGGTTGCATAATTAACGTGGCACAAAATTCATGATAGCTATGAAAAAACTTCCCGCACAATGAATAAAAAATCAGAAGACATAGTCGATGAATGGGCTAGCGTAAGCGCGAAAAACCGGGGATAATGCAATGTATAACAGCAAAAACCTTGCTTACCACAAGGTATTCAAAAATTAAGTAAAACACTTCGCATCACGCACCACCTGAACTCTTGCTTTGTGACCGAACCACATCCTCCTGCTAAGTGCACAACACCACAATAAAAAACACAAATTAATTATATAATTAGCGCGCCACTTTGAGTGCCCTATTCTATGTGCTGCTATGCACTTCAATTTGCACTTAGATCACTTTTCTGAGTCCTCAACCCGTCATTTTGTATTAACACTTTCATGTAACTTGTGGATCACGATGACTCAATACACTTCCAATACTGCTTGAAGAATGCACGTAGAGTTGGTCTGCCTCTGCTTCGGGCGGCGATGTTGTGGCGGGACGCCCGGCATCAGGCCGGCCATCTTCAGAGCTCTCACTATAATAAACACTCGCACTCTTGATTCATTGATTGATATTCACTGCCTATTCACTATTTCCGCTGCTGGTGCTCAGCATCTCCTGTCCTCGTCGGCGGCCACTGCCGCGGCAGTTCGTTTCGGCGGCTGCTCCATTGCGCCGCTCCATCTTGCTGGCTTCACTGCTCCAGTTCTCCACATGAGCTTCGTTACTGGCAAAGTTTTTGAAGTCCTGTCCCACCTGTGATTCTTTGAAGTGCTGCGGGATTGTGTTATTGTAGTTCTTGCCCGTCGACCTCCGCATTGTTGGTGAACGCGTGGTTCCAAATTTTTATGCTGAAGCTGCTTGGGAGCTCATGCTCAACGTGGAAATTCTCTATGTATTTTTCGATGGGTTGGTGATGCGCCCAGCCCGTAATTTTTCGAGCGGGTTCTTGTTGCAGGTTACTGCTTCGGCGATTGTAAGTGTACAGCGTTGTCTTCTTGAAACTTCGATGCTCACTTTACTCAGATGTTAAATTTGCTGCTTATGTAGTGTGCATCCCGGCAGCGGCCGGGATGCCACGTTGTGTGTGCCCTCAGATCTCGCACCTCTTCTCCTCTGTAATTCCACGAACAAAAGCCTCCCGATTCTTCATGTCAACTCATTATATAGATTTCGCCCGGTTCATTCTCGAAAGGTCTAGACTGTTTTAAGCCACAGAGAAAGTCTCTCAATTTTGATTCGTTGGATGCTTGCCTGTCCTGAAGTTTCGCACTCTGACTGGCGCGCGCTCGATACCCCAAACACGTGATTCCTTAGAGAGCACACCATTGGTGTAGATGGTGCCGCTTTCTGCTTAAGCCTTACTCCTTCTCTTTTGAATCTGCCCTCGAGCTACCCAGTTCAGCCAAAACCTCTGTCTTCTGATCCCAAGCTTGTGTGTGTGTGTGTGTGTGTGTGTGTGTGTGTGTGTGTATCGTGTATCCCCAAGGTGTCTTGTCGATGCTCGAGAGCTAGCAAGTTTGACCGAGGCGCCGACCGCAGGTTTACGACTACACACATTCCAACGCTTGTAGCCCAGCAGAATGTCAAATTTCTCAAAATTTGTCGCCGCTTTCCGTGATCTTGCCAAAAAAATATCATGTGATATATGTATAGCAACAGAAGTAAACACAGTTCTCCAATAAAGCCGGAAGCAAAGTGTGGGCCAACACACCTAAATGAAATATTATGACATATAAAAATGTCATAGAAATATGATAGCTGAATGCACACCAAAATTCCGATTCCCCCTATTATAATGACGAAGAATCATTGTAGTGCATTTTTATACATATATCTGGGTGTAATTTTTTTCATTGTGTCGCAGACCTCCTGGGACCTTCTCAGGGACCCAAGTTTGAGAACCACTGACATGAAACATTAGAGAAGGTTGCCAGAAATGTACATTTTCTTACAAACACAAAAAAAGAACATGAAACAATTCAAGATTGTGACCGTCAATCCTGGAATACAAACGAAAAAAAAAGAATTTGCAATGTAAGTCTTACAAATGTCACAAGGATGCGACAAGAAACACTTCGAAATAGAATGTCAACGGCTGATTTTCATGCGTCATCCTAAAAAGCCACTCAGCAACTGAAAGAAAGTTCTCATTTCATTCGAAAAGACACATTATAAGTTGAAGAAAATTGCGCAGAATAGCACGCAAAATGAAGAATGAATGTTAGGAAGGAAATAAAATTTTGCCTAAAACAACTCAACCGAGGTTTAACTTACGGTAAATAAGATAGTTCAGACATGTTTAATTATAAAAGTGGAGGGAGAAGACATCATTAAGTAATCACTTATGGGAATGCAGGGTTTATGCACAAGGCTTATAGAAACAGAACGTTTCACAGAAATTTATGCAACAAGATGAAGTTGAAGGCGCAACAAATAATGAAAAACAGGACTGCAGTAAACGAAAAAAAGATGGTCCTTAACAAAACTAAAAACATTTCCACATAAACATGAACCCCTTAAATTTTGGTTCAGGACCTCACATATTCCTCTAGTGAGCACTAATTCCAATGGACACAAAAGTTACATTCTCAAGAGGGAGAAGCCCGAAAGATCTTTGACCACACGGAAGAGCTACAATCTTTGAAGAATGTGAATCGTGATGCAGTAATTAGACATTTGAATAGCCAAGGAATCTGCATTTCACAACTTGCAAGAAAACGCATTAATGTTTGCTTGCTAGGTGTTTTTCAACTTGACCCTTTCGAGCGGAAGAATAGTTACATAATTCACACCTGAACAGCTGACCTTCACCATGTTTGCTGGCTAGGTGATGTTTAAGATCACTCCTATAAGCAGAGGAATATTCGCAAAATTCACAGTTGAACAGCTGACCTTCACCATGTTTGCTGGCTAAGTGAAGTTTAAGATTACCCTTTCGAGCGGAAGAATAGTTACATAATTCACACTTTAACAGCAGACCTTCACCATGTTTGCTGGCTAGGTGAAGTTTAAGACGACCCTTATGAGCAGAGGAATATTCACATAACCCACACCTGAACAGCTGACCTTCACCATGTTTGCTGGCTAGGTGACGCTTAATTTCACCCTTATGAGCAGAGGTATATGCACATAATTCACACTTGAACAGCTGACCTTCACCATGTTTTCTGGCTAGGTGAAGTTTAAGTTCTCTCCTATAAGCAGAGGAATATTCGCAAAATTCACAGTTGAACAGCTGACCTTCACCATGTTTGCTGGCTAAGTGAAGTTTAAGATTACCCTTCCGAGCGGAAGAATAGTTACATAATTCACACTTTAACAGCTGACCTTCACCATGTTTGCTGGCTAGGTGAAGTTTAAGACGACCCTTATTAGCAGAGGAATATTCACATAACTCACACCTGAACAGCTGACCTTCACCATGTTTGCTGGCTAGGTGACGCTTAATTTCACCCTTATAAGCAGAGGTATATGCACATAATTCACACTTGAACAGCTGACCTTCACCATGTATTCTGGCTAGGTGAAGTTTAAGATCACTTCTGTGAGCAGAGGAATATTCGCAAAATTCACACTTGAACAGCTGACCTTCACCATGTTTGCTGGCTAGGTGACGTTCAAGATTACCCTTTCGAGCGGAAGAATAGTTACATAATTCACACTTGAACAACTGACCTTCACCATGTTTGCTGGCTAGGTGAAATTCAAGACAATCCTTTCGAGCGGAAGAATAGGCACATAATCCACACTTGAAAAGCTGACCTTCACCATGTTTGCTGGCTAGGTGACGCTTCATATAATCCTTTCGAGCTGAAGAATAGTTACATAATTCACACTTGAACAACTGACCTTCACCATGTTTGCTGGCTAGGTGAAATTCAAGGTTACCCATTGATGCGGAAGAATAGGTACATAATTCACACTTGAACAGCTGACCTTCACCATGTTTGCTGGCTAGGTGACGCTTAATTTCACCCTTATGAGCAGAGGTATATGCACACAATTCGCACTTGAACAGCTGACCTTTATCATGTTTGCAGGCTAGGTGCCGTTTAGCATAATCCTTACGAGTAGAGGAATAGTCACAAAACTCAGATTTGAACAGTTGTTCTTTCCTATCTTTGATAGCTTGGTATGGTTCACGTTCGTTTCTACGAGCACAGTCATTCACGTTACGCCTGTAAAATCGACTTTGAACATGTTCGCTTATTTGAGGTCTTATTTTGCGTTTACCAGACAAAAACTGCGTCAAGTTTTCTTCATTTGACGAAGAATATTCGCATACTTCACACTCGTACACCATACTATTGTTTATTGCACCTATTTTAGGTGTATCAGGGCTGGACTTGACGACAAAACAAGAGTTACATAAATCACATTTGGGCTCTTCCTGACCATGTTTGTTACGTGACTGTTCCCCCGTCATTTTCACACCTGAATATTGGTTACCCCCAGGTAGACCTTCGTACCGGCTTTCCTTGTCATGCTGCTCCTCTACATGCTGCTTCAAAATACTTATGTACATAGTGGAGTAACCACACAACCCACAATCGTAGTAACATCCTAATTTGTGCGAGACACGGAGATGCAGCTCTATAAAGTCCTTCCTACCAGTGATGTAATCACAATGTTCACACAGTAAGGGCCGTGACATGAGTCTGTCAGCAGGTGCGGCCACAATACCACTGCCGCTAATTGACACATCTGATGGTAGCGAGTCAGCGCTCCCTTGAGATGCTGCAGCTGGTCCCTGATGAGCAGCACTTGTGATGCACGCACCAGAGCTGCATTCCCTCAACTCGTCTTCTGCTTCTGCGTGCCCTGAACGTGCCTCAGTGCAGTCGTAGTCTACTTCCCTCTTGAAAGTAACTGCATGAGAGCCTGAACTTGAACTGGCCTGCGAGGAAGACTTTACTCGATTATTACTGGCAAGTGTTCTCAGAAAAAAAAAACACATTATACGAAAAATCACAATTAAAAGCAACTATGCACATGGTAACCATGTACTTTAGAGACAAAGTTGTGCTCTTGAGCATATGTTCTTACTTTCATCTTGAGCACATGTGCTCAACTGTTCAAAACAAAACAAAAAATTTGTAAAAAATAATACAGGAAGCAAAAAATAAAGAATACACAAAATAAATTTGAAATGCACATTCTGTCTTCCCTTCCGGTTAATACTTAAATATAGAGCAAAAGTTTAGCAAGGTTTTTATGCAATCGAAAATTTCAAAACAAGACTCAATACAATACCAACAGTCAAAGTAACTCTACGTGGTACAATAATTTGTGAAAATAAGATGTATTACACTAACCACCTATCAATAAGCAATCAAATAGACAATAAGTAAAAATTGAACAGAATTGAAACTCGAGAATAATGGAGAGTGCAGTGAAATTATTTTCTGGAACCAGAGTAAAACATCGCTTAACAGCTGATGAGATATTAAATTGTAGTGGCCTAACGCAGTTACCCCTCAAATCATATTCTAGTCGTTTTTGTGCTCAGTTATCTTAATATGTCTCAATGTAAATTTATTCACTGAAAAGTTCACACTCCTCCACTGCGTATCACCGATACCAACCGCAGGAGGAGCATATAAGTAAGGCTCATCAGCTTCAGCCAATCTTCGCCGCAAATGGAACTCATCTGCTGAAGCAACAACACCTGGCCTTACAATTGGTGACCCCAGACGAATCGTCAGCCTCTTTCAAATGGGCACCCTAGCTGCTCCAACAACTGGAGACCCAATAGGCTGAGGCTTCAACATTGCTTGCCCCTTACAACTGGTGAAGCTAGCAGCTCTCCAGCGGTTTCACCATCGGGCCGGGCCGATGCTTCTACAGTGCCTGCCCCTAACAACTGGTGACCCAAGCAGCACTCATCGCTGCTCTCCAACGAAGCATCCAATCACAATTTCTGCCAAGTGTTTCTACCATCCAAGAACATTTAACTAAGCGCCAAAACGCACAACCGAGCCGCCAAAAGCCTACAGCATGGCCTCATCGCTCCGCCTTATCGCACGGTCTCTTTTCATCGCTCGGCCACATCGCAACGCTCGACATCATCGCACGGACGGCCTCATCGCTCAACATCAACGTTCTGCAGCATCATTATTTTAATTTACTAAATTGTATCGTTCGAACTTCTTTCTCTCTAGTGGGAGGATACTTGTAGTGGCCTACCTCAGTTACCCCTCAAATCATATTCTAGTCTTTTTTGTGCTCAGTTATCTCCTATGTTTCTATGTAAATTTATTCAAAAAAAAGTTCCAACTCCTCTACTGCGTATCACCTATACCAACCGCAGGAGGAGCATATAAGTAATGCCGCTGTTTCACTCGCCTCAAACGGAACTCAATTGCCAGAGCAACAAGACCTGGCCTTACAATGTTAATATGTAAGAAAGTTTTAGCCTCCCTTAACCATGACGAAGATAGTTTAAGAGAGGAAGGAGGAGGGCACCATTTAGTATGGAGTTGTGGGAACGCAGAATCTATGCACAAAGTGCACAGAAACAGTAAGCCAAGAAAGAAGTTAATGAAACAAGAAAAAGTTGAATAAGAAAGTACTAGGAGCTGAAAAACAAGACAGCGGTGAACCGAAAAAGATGGTCTGTAACAGAACAAAAACCTATTCAATTTCAACAAGAAGGAAGCCTACCTAACTTTTAGCTAGGGCCCTCACAGAGTCCCCCTGGGAGCACTAATTCCCATAGAACAACAGTTGTGATCCCCTGCAGGTGGATGAAATGGTTTAGCAATGAATTAAGCGTATCTAAAGTGAGACGCTTTAAATCATTCATAAAGTAGTTGGAATATAAAATCCACTGAATGACAAGTTTTGTCAATTATGTCAGAAATGCTCAAAACAATACGAGGTGAAAGCGGTAACAATGATATAAATGTCACAAAATAGGGGCCAAGAACAAGTAAAAACAGACAACATATGAATAAATTAAAATTCTCTGCGGAATGATAAAAACTCCACTGAAATACAACGGGAAGCATTCAAGAAGAAAGTGAGTAACAAATTGGAAACATCCAACAGGACTGTACGTAACCAATCGGAAACATTGAAGAGGTGAGTAAGCAATCCACAGAAAGCAATCAAAATGAGAGTAAAGAACCAATCAGAAGCACTAAAGAGAGTTAGCAACCAATTAGAAGCTCTCTAGAGGGGAGTGAACTAGAATAAATACAGTGCGCTCACCTCGGTAACAAAGTCGTCTAGACATCGTTTCACCACAAACTTGAGGTTCGGAGCACGGACGAAGGTGAGATTGTGAACTTGTCCCTAGTTTCAAGCATTATTATTATTGTTACTATTACCATCCATGCTTTTGCTTCTGAAAGTCAACCAGTGTTACCTGTGCCAGCGGAAGTTACTCTTGGTGCAACGGACGAGTGTTGAAAAGTTTCGTTGGTACTGCCATCAAGGCCCACTGTTTAGCATGAGGATGAACATTTCTGTTCATCTTCTGCTGTCTTCACTTTTCTCTTCTACCTGCAGTTCTTTTTTCTGTGACACTTTTTTCCCTTGGGTGTTCTTAATTATTAATGGGTAACCTAGGAATTATTAACTTACCTTAGCTGTCTTCTTTGAGAGGCGATTATCAACATACCGTTGCTGTCTTCCTCGAGAGGCGATTATTATCTTACCTTTGCTGTCCTCCTCGAGGGGCGATTATTAACTTACCTTTGCTGTCCTCCTTGAGGGGCGATTATTAACTCACCTTCGCAGTCCCCCTCGAGGGGAGATTATTAACTTACCTTTGTTGTCCTCCTCGAGGGGCGATTATTACAATACAGTCATCAGATAGGCTGTCCACAATCTAGCTAATATCAATTACTTCAAGTTAATATTAAGGCCAACGGGATTTTCTCTTCCGCGTTCTGTAGCTTCATTTGAGCCTTTCATCTTACTCATCACTACAAGAGGAGAAACCTTACTGAGGAACAAATTTTCAGGCGAGTTTTGATGAACCGTTGAATTAACACAGTTTCTGAATCACTTTGACTTTATTACTTCAACTCGCTTCTTGTTATCCATTTTTACGATTAAACCTTCTTTTACTGTATAACTTGACCGCAGAGGCCCCTTCCCGTTGATCCTGCAAATTCCTTCCTTTTTTCTTGTAATGCAAAGCATTTCGCACCAAACGAGCAACGTCAATAGTGTAAGAGTGCTAATCTTAGATCTTTTGTGTAATTTCTTTTCATTAACATGTTATTTACCTTCATCCAGTTAATGTGACATATTAATCATCTCGACTTTTTTCTCCTCTTACAGTAAACCGTAGTACATCTTCTTCCTTTGCTCAAGAACAGAGTCAAGACGTCTGGAAAACTTCTTTCCAATCCTTGCTGGCTGAAGGAAAGGAGGGCGCGAGAGCACTTAGAAGAGAAGTGCTCTCGCCTTTGGAGTACAACAAGGTTTCCTATGCTGAGGAACTACCAGCGTCTTGAGCTACAAGTCTGAACTATAGTTAAAGACTCACTTTGACGAGCATTATCAACCACTTTGTACTAAAGACTTGTATCGTACCTGTTCACGATTTTCCTTTTGACTTTGTTCCATTTTATTTTAGTTCGTTTGTCTGCCCAGTGCATTACAATTAAAAACTTACACCTGCAGTGCGTGTTATTCGCACGCACCAATTAGAAGCATTCAAGAAAAGATCAAGCAACCAATTAGAAGAACTCAATACGTAGAAGAGTAAGCAAGCAATTGCAGCACCTGGGGTTCCTGATGCCAGTCAATGGGCTCGTCCTTCACAGTTACGGCCTCCAGCTCAGCGTCAGGCACTTCACTTTTGATGTGAATTTCTTTTAGATGGCTACCAGAGCTCGGGCTATCACCTGCAAGTGACACAAGCTCATTGAGAAAAATTGCATTTGAGATAACAAACCTTGTAACAGCTCTTTATGTATTAAAATACAAATTTAATTTCATGATTTTGACAACGTTAACAATTTTGTTCATATTTTAACACATGAAAACTGGAATGATTTTGTAGGTTATGAAAAGAAATCTAGTAATACTTATAACAGAGAGCACAATGCAATTCTTTCACCTAAAAGTTAAGACTTCACAAGCTTTGGAGATTAAATGAGCTTAATCATATTTTAGCTTACACCAGCATATATAAATGACAATAAGAAGCAAGAAATAAAGTCTTCAGAATAAATAGTACTTACAATTCATAATAAACTAGCAAGCCCAATAAAAATTTGTAATAAAAAACGTATTTCCCACTTCACTATATTTCTGACAGACATCATGAAGTTTCAACTTAAAATGAAGTAAACCAATTTTTAAATCATTCATGAGGCAATTAAAATAGAATGAAATCCAGTGAGTGACATGTTTTCTCAATTATGAACCATTTCTCAACCTTGTAGGAGGAAGTTTCACACTGAAAACAAAGAACAAAACTTGACACAACTCCTTCTACCACTGAAGTCCTTATCTTTAACAGAGCAATACCACAGTTTTTTTCAAGTTGTCGACTTGGATTATATGAAAATTTAAGCCTACTTATCCAACTCAGGTGTTGCAAAGATAGGAAGGATGCAGGAACCATTTAATATGGTGCTGAGGAAATGGGGAATCTATGCAGAAGGTGCATAGAAACAGCAAGTCAAGAAAGCAGTTCATGAAAATAAATTAAGCTTGATGCAGAAAGTATTGAGGATAAAAACAAAAACCAATGTGGCCAAGAATATCATGATGAAAAAAAAACATTTCGGATTATAAAAAATTCATCTTCAGTGTTCTGTATAACAATAAATCAAAGTTTTAAAACATTGTAACTTTAAATCTTCTGAATGACTAGGATGTAAGACAACGAAATTTAAGACATGATAGAACAAAAACCAAACAAAATGTCAAGAAACAATGAAAATTTTCACCGCATATCCCATTCATTTATTGATGGACGGTTTTTTAAAATGTATATCGAATCTAAAATGCAGAGATTGGAGAAATTTGATGTTGAATCCAAAAACTTTAAAATTCGTATTTTAAAAAATATGGTCTTTCTTAAAATGGTGTTCTCTTATAGAGAAGTTAGATGGTTTGGTCAGGTTACAGCCAGTGCAAAAGGAGATTCCCCTGTGTTGTGCACACCTCACAAACAGACGGAAATTTCCTGAAGAATATTTTTACCAGTGAATCACGGAAATTTTTTAGTAGAAAATTCAGTGCAAAGCCAAGAATTATTACTGTGCCAAAGCTAAAGTCGTAATTTCAGTCCCGCACAGAGGAAATGAAAATGGAAGTACTGTCAACAGTTAAGAGTCTTTTCCACAAATAAATCCTTGCTCATATTTTGGAAACAATAGGAAACTCGGATCATATTTTAAGCAAAGGGATACTCTGGATGTGATGTTGCGCACCTCATTTGTATATCAACATACGTGTGACCGCTGCGAGCGGTCTTACATTGGTAGCACTGGGCTCCAATTGTTTTTTGGGATGTGCACCACACAGGGGAATCTCCTTTTGCACTGGCTGTAACCTGACCAAACCATCCAACTCATCTATAAGAGAACACTGTTTTAAGAAAGACCATATTTTTATGAATACAAATTTTAAAATTTTTGGATTCAACATCAAATTTGTCCAATCTCCACATTTTAGAATCGATATACATTTTAAAAAACTGTCCATCAATAAATGAATGTGATACGGAGGTGAAACTTTTCACAGTTTCTTGACAATTTGTTTGGTTTTCGTTTTATCATGTCGTTTCAATTTCATTGTATTGCACCCAATTTATTCAGAAGATTTATAGTTACAATGTTTTAGTACTTCAATTTTTTGTATAACAGAACACTGAAGATGGATTATTTATAATCTGAATTTTTTTATGATGACATTCTTAGCCACGTTGGTTTTCTTTTTTATCCTGAAAGTACAATTTCCCAGAAATCAATCTATTTCATTTAGTAAGTATTGAATACTGAAAAATGGACAGCAGTAAACTATAAAAAATTGGTCTATAATAAAACAAAAAATGTATTCTATTTAAAAAAAAAGACCTACCTACTTCAGCACAGCACTTCACATATTTTCCCTGGTAGTGCTTATACCCACAGACACAATAATTGTAGCCCCATGAGGGGGTGATGGTTTTTAAATACTCAAAATTACACTAAAAGCATGGTTCAGCAGACAGGAAGAATAGAAGTAAAATAAGGTTAACTCTGAGAGTAATTCTTATAAAAATCCATGCTGTGAATGCTCAGGTGGCAGACAGTCAAAACTGTGTTATGTAAAGGAATAATATATGTGGTACTCCAATGATCTACTCTAAACAGATATTTACATGCAGTATTACACTCCCAAATATTCACACATCTACAAAAATGACTGTGTACACCAAAATGCATGCAAAATGACAGCATAAATCCATAAACAAAAGTTGCAGATAATGTTGAGAACACTAAACTATTTGTGTCTAATGTTGGCATATCTCCACTCACAGCATGGGACTTTCAATTTGGCTATGCTCCTAATCATGACAAAACGTACATACCAATTGCATTATGTTCAAACTGCTTCATCTTCTGTATGACTCAAAAAAATCTATTCGAACCAGAATTGGCTATACAGACACTGGTAAAATAATAATTGGAGAGAAATTTTTTTGTGCAATTTGATTTTACTTCTGAACAAAATTATTGCAACATTATATCCTATTAGTGTTCATGACCTGTCAAGAATGAGGAGATGTGATACTTTTCCTACATAAATCTCCCAGATGTAAATGACAAACATCTGTATTCATCCTAATAGTATCAGTGTTTAAAATATTCTTTGTACCACAAATACGGTCAAGTATCCGTAACACTTTGACCACAGTTGGTAAAACTGAAGCTCAATATTCAACTCCATTTCAATGTTTATAGTAATAGGCAATTTTGAAACAAGCAATCATTAATTGAATCATATCCTCATCTAGCTTCAACTAAGTAATGATGAAAATTGAGTTTCCAACTACTGGTAAGTCAACAGTATTATGAAAATCTTATCCGAGGCCACCAGCAGCACATGTTGAAGTCAGAGTGTTCAGAGCATGACAAAGAGATGGACCAATGAAAAAAGCAACAACTGTACATACATGTAGAAACTCTGCCAATTTTAAAAAAATAGGAGAAATTACCAACTAAAAACATAGAAATTCATTCATTTAAAGAGATACCTGGATCTTTATTACATAAGGATAATTTATTTTTTTTTGCAACATTTAATGATATAAGCAGCAGGTCTCACTCCCAAATCAGTTGGGAGAGCTTCTATCTTAATACCATTTTGGTTTATTTCCACACTATTAAGGTGTAATTTTCTACTTTAACAACAACTGTCTTTGTCTAACACCCAGACCAGAACTAAGTCTCACCTTGCGTCATGTTCTCCGCTGCAGCTTCTTGCATGATGAAATTCTCCCAGCAGCACAGCCTCTCCACTTCAGCATCCGTTAGCTTGTGCACCATAACCACTGCATGCTCCATGCTGGGTGCTTAGGTACCTGAGCAATGGCATGCTTCTTTGCTCTAATATTGAAGAAAATTGATGTTATAACTTGCAGTAATTAAAAACAAAACGCTGTTCTTCCATCATTACAGAAAATAATAATTGCCCACACATTTCATTAAAGCAAGATAACCATACATCAAGTGGATCGGACAATTTAAGATCATTTAGTAGAAGAATAGAGTAACATAATTTTTGCCTTGTGCTATAGTATGAACCACTCAAAGATTCTTTGGTGAGAAGAAGTGTGCAGTCAAAATAATTATTTCATTGAAGTGCTACCTGTTTTTTCAATCCTTTGTTTTTCAAATAAAACATGCACTATCGAATTACATTGTGAGTTAATTCTTTAACTTTTTCTTGTCTGGTTGCTTCATAACAATCAGCTAGCACAAGATGAGTATATTGATTTTTGGGTCTCAAATGATCAATCAATAATGAATGGTTGACAGAAATCAAAGGTTCATATATCAACATGAACATCAAGTTGTAGAAATTACTGCCTTCATTAGGGTCTCCCATTGGTGGGACATCATCAAGTTAGAAGTAAATTAGTTGAAGGGCTGATTTCCTCAAAGACGAATATCACCTAGATTAAATATTCCTAAATCAAGATTACCTGATTTGTGTCATTTTTAGGGTTCATTCTTTGACTTCATAACATGAAGAGTATTTTGTATTGCACATTGCTCCAATGAAAAAACAATGCCAAAAAAGTCATTTAATTCATTAATGTTAATACTTTGAAGGATGTTGTAGGACAAATTTGATATTCATATTGGGGAATGTCTTGAGCCTGGTGGTGGTTATTTTGAAAGCCAAACAGAACAGAATGAAATGTTCAATTTTAGTTCTCTCTATGGAACCAATTTCATTCAATCTTTTCATAACAATTTAAAAGTTGGAAGCATTTACAAACTGGCTACACTATTAACAGACACCTTGTAATCACCAAGATCAATCCCCTCCACAAAGATAGTCAACCAGCAGGAATCAGATTCACCCCTATAGTCAAACAACCAACAGATCGAATTATAAATTAGTTGAAGCCTCCCAAACCCCAACAAAGGAAGGCCAAAAGGAGAAATGAAGAAAAGACTGCTTAGTTTAGAGTTAAAATATAATACTAGATGTTAGTTTAGTTTAAGCCTTCTTTTTTCCAACAGAGGTGTTCTAATAGGAAGAAAGTTGGAGGCAGCGTTCAGTTTGGAGTTTAGGCAACAAGGAGTCTACATGTAAGGTCTGCTGTCACACTGATTCCCCTGCATACAAGAACAGCAAGTAAGGAAAAGAGTTTAAGACACAAAATTAAAGTTGGAGAAGAAATTTATGGATACAGAAAAAAAAAGGAGTAACTGAAAAAATATGACCTGTAACAAAATGAAATTAGTCTATTACAATAAAAAGAATAGCTTTTTACTTTGGGCCTGGAATCTGAAAATTCCTCCAGGGAGTAATAAATACTAGACACAAGTTGTATCCTCCAGAGAGGACAATAACTTTCAACTGTTTACTCTATTGCATATACATCTTTTGAGAGTCTCTTCCACAGCAAGGCCCAACAGCACCATGTAGATTCACTCTTGCAGTTTTATAAGACTTCAAAAATTCTAGACCTAAAGAACTGACACAATTACACGTCTTATTTACCAAACCTGGGTCACTCCAGCAGGCAAAGAACCTCCAGCCATACCTATCATGACAATCACAATCAAGCACTAACAACCACTATCAACTCATCTTTAACTGTTGGTCATCTTCTAAAATACTGCTGCAATGCTCTTTCAACTCCATTCATTTATCTAGTTTTTGACTAATGTCCAGCATTCCTACTCCTTGCTTCTGACTTCATTGCTTCCTTCACCTACAATTTCTTTTCAATTTCCCCATATGGCCAAACCACTTCAACAAACCACACAAAAGGATGGCCAAACCACACTTTTTGCCATCCTTTCCACATTTGTCATACTCCTCAGCTCATTGATTTACCAATCCCACAATGTCACCCCAGCTATACTCCTCGGACACTCCATCTGGAGCACATTCAACTGACTCCTATCAGCCACTTTTGAGTTCCAAGTTTCATATCCATCCAGCACATCAGCCTGACACTCTCATACTATTAGAACGCTTAAATGTCTTCCTTCTCAATACAGAAATGCTAAAAGTTCCAGAAGACCAGTATAGCAGCATCTACAGAGCCAATAATTTAGGAACACTGACAGCAAACCTTATGAATGAGCAAAATATAACAGACGATCAAAGAAAACTATGAAATGGTGATATGGGTAACTTGTTAGCAATCCCAAAGGCTGCACATGAGAAGACTTAGGAATTTCTATCAACACTGGAAATCTTAGCACAAAATTAAATCAATAAAAAGTAGCAAGTTGAATTATTGATTTTTGCAAAAATTCAAGATAGTTAAACAAAAAACCTAGGATTCAATTAAAATTCTATAAATAAAATTAAAGAATTGAAAATAACTCAAACGTCTTGAATGATGTTACACATGCAATCAAATCTTGAACATAGTTGTCTAAAAATTGAAGACAAGTCAAAACTAAACAAAACTGAAACTATAGAAACAAACGACTAAAAACCAATGAGTCACAGGATTAGAGAGGTATCAAAGAAGTAGAGCAGGCCATGAAGGCTCACCTGTCAGACTCCAGAAGGCAATCAGTGGCTCCTACACTGCCAGGCACTCCAGCCAGCACCAACTCGCTGGTCTCCACCTGATCCTTGCTGCTCTGAAGGTAAACAAGGATAAACAATCATAACCTTCAAAGTTGCAGTATGGCATTATCCTACTGTACAACTGCAATAGCAACATAAGAGGTCACTCATAAATGTTCTCCTAAATTGAAGAGAAAATGTGACTCCTCTGATCTTGACTATATTTAACATTATCACAACAAATAGTTTTATCCTGCAATACATAAAAACTATAGTAATTAGAGACTGGCATCAGAAGCTATCTTTGAATAAAAGATGAATGACTTACCTAATGAGAGTCCTGACCACACAGGATATCCTTTTTTACAGGAAGGCAGGTTTTATGAGGTTATTGAAGTATTACATCTATTGATTAAATTTATATTAAATTATTTTTCTTTATTGTAAGATAAAGCTGAAAAGAATTAAAAAAGCATTCAATAGAAGAAAAGAACTGAATACAATAGAATGAAAAATAAATACAAAGGAGAATTAACTCCATTCAATGAATGAAACAACAAAATGCCTTATTACCTTACAGTTCAATTTTTATAGCATTTATTGTCAGGTAACTTTTCCTTATAGCTCCTTACAAACTTTCCCATGCATCTTACCATCTTTTAGTTTTTACCTCATCTTATGCATTATTAGTAGCCCATAGAACTCCCAAATACTACAACTAACTTTTGATAAACAATTCTTATCTTAATTCTTCTACAACCACCTGAAATCTTTCCATAAGAGACCCCTATAAATATTAACCAGTCTACAATTTCTATAAATTTTAGCTAATAATGCTAAAATATCAGCACACAGTAGGTGCAATGTTTTGATGACTGTGCACCTAATATCCCCCCCCCAAAAAAAACTCTTGCATTCATCTGACACAAAAACTATCTTTATACATATTTACCAAACATAACATCATTACACACGACTGATGCACACTCACAAGCACTTCACACCATTCACTCACTATCCTTTCAGTCCTCACACTTGTTCTACTATCATTATAATAGCTCATTGCTTTAATGTGAACATCCAAACTGAATCCAGGTTTTTCATTGCTCTATTTGCTAGAAATATGCTTACTTCACAAGCTGTCAAATTTGCAGAACGATCTGCGCATCCCGTAAGTGGAGGAAATGGGGTTTGGAAGGGGAAGAGGGGTCTAATCAGCAGCCAGTGCCGACCAGCAAGTTCATGTGCCACGCCCCTGAAAATTCTTCTTTTGTAGTTTTATTGCTCTATTTAATACAGAAGTCCTTATTTTACAAGATGGCAAAGGTTCAGAATGTCTGGGCTTTGTGAGCGGGGGAAACGAGAGGAGGGGGGGGGGGGGGCAGGGTGGATTCAAATCAAATAGTGCTGGACAGTAATTGCATTAGGCACAAACCAGAAATACCTGGATATTTTTTTGTTGGTCTATTTGACACAGAAAACCTTAGTTTACAAACTAGCAAAGCTACACAACTTTCTTTGCTCTGGGAGATTGGAAAACATAGGCGAGAAAGGGTGTTGCATGTCGAGGATGCCGCAGCATGCGCACCTGGAGCTGTGGTTCATATCAGTGACACCAGCTCTATGCATATCTGTGATACCCGGTCATTCAAAGAACAACAAAAACCTCACATGAAAATAAATTCATATGTTCAGAAAGCTTTCAGAACATCAACAGAGTCAATTTTTCAAGTAATATCGCTTGCAAAAGAAAATATGAAAAATTGTAGAAAAATGCACTTCCAGAACAGTTGAAGGTATAAAGTCAAAATCAATCTTCTATGAAAGTTATAATCATAATTATTCAAGTCTCATTGAATACGTGAAATGTTGCTGCATAACTGGATGTGGATTCCCACTGAAATTCACAGTAATTTTTTAGTTACATAGAAAAATCTACAGAAAAACGAAAGGTTAAAAAAAGTAATTTCAAATATAAAAAACAGCAAACTTCATAACAAGCCCACGTCCAGCTATGCAGCAACATTTTGCGCATTCAATGAGACATAAATCATGGCTCTACAATAATAACTTTCGAAGGAGATAGCTTAAGAAAATATCTTTCTCTCACTCATTTTTTCCTATTATCTCAGTAATTAATTTGAAAGTTGAAAAAAGTTTGGGATACACACCTATGACTCTAAGAAGAAAACATGCCTATGCAAATTTTATAGAATTAGTTCCCATACAATAAACTTCAATCAAAAAAATTGCAGTCACATTTGATGTATGGGAACTAGATCTATGAAATTTTGCATACGTGTGTATTTTTGATAGGGTTACAGCTACGTACCCCAAATTTTTTTCAAGTCTTGAACTAGTTACTGGGATAATGGGTAAAAATGTGGTGGAAAAATTTGGTATTTTCCAATGCTATCTTCTCTTAAAGTGTCCATTGTAGAGCAATGATTTAGGTTTCGTTCAATGAGCAGAGAATTGCTGCATGGCTGGACAAAGACTGCATTCAAAGTTTGTGAACGTTTAGTTTTTATGATGATACAATTTTTCTTTTGGAAGGTTATAATTTTTTTACGTAGATTTTTCGATGTCTCTATATAAGCACTATGAATTTCATATTGATTCTCCGTCCAGCCACGCAGCCACTCTTTGCACATTCAATATCTAAATCACATTGCTCTAAGATAATAACTTTTGGAGGAGATAGCTTTTATAAATACCCTATTTTTAACTTTTCAGAAACATTTTTCTAAAATTCAACTTTTTTTCAATTTCAAGCTACATTGCTAGGAAAAATTGACACGGTTGATGTTCTGAAAGCTATCTGAATATATGAATATCTTTTCATGTAAGTTTTTTGTTGTTCCTTGAAGGAACTTGTATCAGAGGTATCAAGAGACATTTGGAATTGGTATCATAGATACGTATCACCGCTCCAGGAGCTCGCACGCTGCATCCTTCTTGATTCACTTCTACCCTTCCCACCTTCGTTTTCCCCTCTCACGCAGCAAAGAACGTTGTGAAGCTACGATTGATTGTAAACTAGGAAGTACTGTGTCAAATAGACCAACAGGACATAATCCAGATATTTCTGGTTCATGTCTAATACAGTGACTGTCTTGCACTACCAGCTGCATTAGGAACCAATCCTTTCCCCCTCTCACAAAGCACAAAACGTTCAGCATATTTGATAGCTGAAGCAAGCATATCTCTGATGAATAAAGTTATAAAACAAAAACCAGGAATTTTCCGGATTTTGGGTATACGTTCTCCTTCAGGGAATCAAACAATTGGCCTGATAAAATATTCTAAAATTTTTGCAAATACTTCATCAGTGAAATAAGCCGACGCATTCACATGTTTATAACAATTATAGCCATAAATTTTTTTGGAAATTACCCATACCTCTTTTCTTACACTTCCTCCCCCAGAGGAAAATTTCTTTAAATTGCCAAGATTGTGCAGAGAGATTTTTTTAGATTCACAATGGACATATCTACATAGTTAAGATTCAATGTTTTTATATTGTTCCAGAAATATTGTAACAAATTTTAATTTTTGAAGGAGATCGTCCCAGGCCCCTGTCGATCGGGTAAGCTTTTCTATTTGTTGTTCGAAAAGGACCCTTAGGTGATAGACTATACAGTCCTAAAATTTTATAGCTCTACGGACATTAGACATGGGGGACTAAAATCTTGAATTTTTGACCCCATTTCAACTCCATATAAAAAAACATAAGGGAATGGATAATTTGAAAATTTACTTTAGTTATAAATGTTTTAAGGATTCTAAAACTGTTTTTATTTTTGTTCTAGCATAAAAACTCAATAAGGAGATACGGTTTGAAATATCCATATAAATGAACTAAACAACCAATATGTTCAATTTTTTTTAAATACTAAGGCCTGAATCAAAAAAAATTTTAAGAATAAATTGTGTTTTTTTCAAAAGTTACATATTATAGTCAAATTTCATAAGAATCAGATTGAAAATAAATAATTTCATAATTTTTCAGTAATTAAAATTTTTTTTGTTTGGAAATCACAATTCACGTTGTGAATATGAAGTTATGTACTGAAATTATTGAATTATAAGTTAAAACAGCATTCAATTACATAAATTGTCCATTATATTACACTTCAAAAAAAAATTTATTATGGCTTATACCCCATAACAAATAACTTTCAATATTTAAACAGTATCTACTCATTCATTTGTGATGCTAGAACAAAACCAAAGACAGTTTTACAATCTTTCGAACATTTCTAACGAAAAAATATAGTCTTTTTTCAAATTTGAGAAAAAAATAAATATATTATATATAGCTCTTTACCCATAAATAATTTTTTGTGATGTAATCATAAAATAATGCTCATCACAAATTTTTTTTCAAAATGTTGAAATTTTTCTTCATTTTTTTGTTAGAAATGCTTCAAGGATTCTAAAACTGTCTTTGATTTTGTTCTAGCATCAAAACTCAATGAGGAGATCCGTCTTGTAATATACATATAAATGTACCAAGTAGTAGTAGTAGTAGTAGTAGTAGTAGTAGTAGTAACATGGGTTTGCTAGCACTTCAGTTAATCAAACTATATCGCACCAAAGGTCACATATTTCAATTCGTATCAGACTCTTCCAAATAAGCACACAAGATGAACATCACTGTTATTTGAAACATCAAAATTATATGAAAATCATGATCACAAATACAACTCAAAATTACAAGTGTCTTCCCATTAAAATTTGTTCACAACACAGTACATTCGAAAGCACTGAGCAGCCAAACCCTGTAGGGGGTTTCAGCTGCCCACCCATTTATGGCCGGACGCCTTACCCACGCTGAAGCCCCCAAGGTACCAACGCGGCGCGCCCGGCCATATTACACTTTCTTCATCTTCAAGCTTCCAAGACAATATCACGTTTGACTATGACGCGTTACAGCGCGACTTCAATTTAAATCTCCTCAAGTAGTACAGCAAGGAATACATACATTTCCGAGCACGTAAAAGTATGGACAACAAACACAAAAACGATACGGATGGTTAAGTACGGCCTTCGATCAGATTTCCGACAGCAATTTGCATTTCTCAAGAAATAACACCAGTGCATCCACATTAAAAGTTACACTATCGATCTCCGCGAGCATTTTGATCAACACCTCATCAATGGCAAAAAGACGGAGGTTTGGAAAGCATACATTTCGGTCAGCTGCATACAAATGTGCCAAAAAACTAATTTTTTGTAAAAAAACTAAGGCCTAAATCTAAAAAGTGACATAAGTGAAAAAGTTTACCTTCAAAAAATATTTATACTGGCTAATTTTCAATAGAATTGGACACAAAGTTGAAAAATTGGGACGATCTCCTTAAACTTTATTCCTGATTAAGCAATAAAAAATTAATAAAAAAATTCACAAACAACTGATCAAAAAACTACCTCTCAATTTTATAGTACCCTCTGATCTTTACAATACTCTGATCTTTACAATGCAGAAAAGATCCTTGATCTTTACAACTTTTTCTCCTTACCTTCAAACTGTAGAAGAAATAAAGCAGCAAAGTTGAAAGTGTTTCAGAGAAAATGGCATTCAAAGTTACCGAGCACCAGAACATACAAGACACTGCGTTATACCATCGTTTTCCGCCAAAACTTACAAACTAAAAAACCACTAATAAGTCTAAAAGATTTTAGATAAGTCTTCTATAGTTATAATAAATCACTACTACTAATGTCACTAATACTTGCTGTATCTGCAGAGGGATCACTACAGTTTTTCCCAATGAAATCTTCAAAAACTTTTTAAAATACTTCTTAACCCTTTACGGACGACTGTGACAAATTTGTCACACAAAAAGAAATAGTTTATATAGGCTAAAATATTGGCAGAAAGTGTTGTGCGCCGGGTGTGCCTGATGCGTCGCTTGCTCAGAGTTTGTTCAGAACACGTTTGATGCGGCTACATGACTCGGTGCCTCAGTTGTAAACAAGAGACTGTGCCGCTCTGACGTTGCAACTTTTCTTTGTGACTGCGAGTTCTTTTTTGCTGAATGGAGGATAAACCAGGTGAGATATCTGCTTGTTAATTTTACTCATAGTTTGTGATTATTTTTGGATGATGATACTTGCAATTGGAACTTGTAATTCATTTACTGAATTTATATATAAAGAGTTTTATAACTGTGACTAATTCGTCACATCCGGCATACAAGTGCATATCCTGTCTTACTGCTATCATGTAGTTACCCTCAATAAATGCGAGCTGTGATGGTAATTTTGGAGCTTATTTGATATACGACTTATCAATAGTGAACAAAATTCAGTTAGTTTTATTTTTGCAGATATTACGCCTAAATTGTTCAAGGGAAATGGAGCAAGTTTATCAAAATCAGTTTTTTATAATATAATAATTGCTGTCAACAGTGATGGAGAGTCAATTACTTTTGAAGATGATATATGGTGGCAATATTTTTATTACCTGATTTTTATGAGGGTGAATAACGTTGAAAATGTTCATAGTATCATTACCTAGCTATTTCAAAAATATCGATAAAATAAATTGATGTTGATAAGTTCACCTTTATATAAAAATATTTTGATGGGATGAAACAGTAATTCATTCAAAATGTAATAAATGAATCAGTAATTTTGACAAAATAATTCTGATACAGCTAATAAGTGTTAGTTATTGCGTAAAAACTGCTCACGTAAGAAACTCTTTGAATTATGACATTTATAATATAGTTCATTTTATATAAAATTTCAAACGTATTACTCAAGTTATATTATTTCAAAATTTTTACACAACACAGTTTTTTCACAGTTTTTCCCCCTGTGGGGGAAGGGGGTTAGAATTCTCCCACCATGGTCCGCTGCGAGTCATAAGAGGCGACTATAGTGGACGGAGCGAGGGGACTGGGGATCCCCTTCTCTGTAATGATTTTCCTGAGAGGCAGCAGGCCAATGAAGGGGGTGTGAGAGGTTGAAAGACCACTCAAACCCTAGTACTGGGATCTTTGAATGTAAGGGGGTGTGGAAGTAGAGCAACTGAGAGTAAGAAGGAGGAGATCGGAAGAATGATGTTAAACTGGAAGATGGATGTATTGGCCTTGAGTGAGACGAAATTGAAGGGTAGTGGTGAGTTGATGTTTGGGAGTGTGGGAGGGAGAGTGTCTGGAGTACGTGGGGGACATGCAAGAGAGGGTGTGGCTATACTATTGAGTGTAAGAATCAGAGAGAAAGTAGTTGAAAGGGGTGAGGTGTGATCAAGAATAATGTGGGTGCAAGTGAAATGGGGGGAAGAGTCCTGGGTGTTTTTGAGCGCGTACAGACTGGGATCGGAGAGGAGTGGAGAAGAGAGAGAGGAGTTTTGGGAGAAATTGTCCAAGTGTGTGGCTAGAGTGGGGAGTGGTTGTAGAGTTGTGGTGATGGGGGACCTGAATGCAAGAGTGGGTGATGAGGTGGTGGATGGTGTTGTTTGTAAGTACGGAGTAGCTGGGGTGAATGAGAATGGGGATTTCTTGGTGGGGTTATGTGTGGTGAGTGAGTTAGTGGTTGGGAATAGTTTGTTCCAGAAAAAAAGTATAAACAAGTATGCATATGTGAGGACGATTGGAGGTGTGATAGAAGAGAGGGCATTGATGGATTATATTTTGGTTAGCAGGGGAGTGATGGGTGGTTGCTCGATGTGCATGTGTTCCGTGGTGAAATGAATGGGATTTCGGATCATTATTTGGTGGAAGGAAAGCTGAGAGTTAGTGGAATGTGGGGAGGTGTAAAAAGGAGGAGTGGAAGGGAGATGTTAAATGTAAGCAAGTTACATGATTCTGAGTGTGAGTGTGAGTATCAGGAGAAGATGAAAGTGGAGTATGGGAGGGTGAAGGAAAGTGAGGTGGGTGGAGTGGAAGGGGAATGGAAGTGGTTTAAAGATGCGGTGGAAAAATGTGCAAGGGAAGTGTGTGGGGTAAGGAAGGTTGGAGGTGGGATTAGAAAGGGGAGTGAATGGTGGAACGGAGAAGTAGGAGCGGCTGTGAAAAGAAAGCGGGGGGAGTTCGAGAGGTGGCTGCAACGAGGCAACCAACAAAATTTTGAAGAGTATAAGGAGAGGAAGAAAGAGGTACAAAGAATGGATGAGGAATGGGGGAGGAAGTTGGGAGGGGATTTCATGGAGAGAAGGAAGGTTTTCTGGAATGAAGTGAAGAGAATTAGGAAGGGTCAGGTGGAGAATGAGGCAAGAGTGAAGGATACAAATGGTAGGCTGCTAGTGAAGAGTTGTGATGTGAGAAAGAGATGGGCGGAGTATTTTGAGGAACTGCTGAACATGAGGGATGATAGGATTGCGAGAGTAGTAGCTGTTGGAAGTGATGTTAGAATGCCTGTGTTTGGTGAAGTGAATAGAAGTCGAATAAGAAGTGCAGAGGTGAGATATGCGTTGGGTGAAATGAAAAATGGGAAAGCTCCAGGTTTGGATGGCTGCACAGTTGAATGTATAAAGAAAGGAGGCAATGTGGTTGTAGAATGGTTGGTGCATTTATTAAATGTGTGTTTCAAGGCTAGTAAAGTGCCAGTTGATTGGAGTAGCGCGTGCGTAGTTCCGTTGTACAAGGGGAAAGGTGACAGGTATGAGTGCAGTAATTCTAGGGGTATAAGTCTACCGAGTGTTGTTGGGAAGCTGTATGGAAGAGTGTTAATTGGAAGAGTGAGAGTGTTGACGGATTGTGTGCTTGCTGAAGAACAGTGTGGTTTTAGGTGTGGTAGAGGTTGTGTGGATCGAATGTTTGCTGTGAGGCAGGTGAATGAAAAATACTTATTAAAGGGAAAGGATGTATATTGGGCATTTATGGATCTAGAGAAGGCGTATGACAGAGTGGATCGCGAGGCTCTATGGCAAGTGGTAAGTTTGTATGGAGTGGGTGGGAGACTGTCGAATGCGATCAAGAGTTTCTATATTGATAGCAGAGCATGTGTGAGAGTAGGGAATGAGGTGAGTGAATGGTTCTCAGTTGTGACAGGTGTGAGACAGGGATGTGTGATGTCGCCGTGGTTGTTTGATTTGTTTATGGATGGTGTGGTGAGAGAAGTGAATGCCAGAGTGTTGGGAAAAGGTGCGCAGTTGGTGGGACGAAATGGTATGTATTGGGAAGTGTGTCAGCTGTTGTTTGCAGATGATACAGCGCTTGTGGCAGATTCAGAGGAAAACTGAGGAGACTGGTTACAGAGTTTGGTAGAGTGTGCGAAAGGCGGAAATTGAGGGTAAATGTGAATAAAAGTAAGGTGATGAGATGTTCAAGAGGTGGAGTGTTTGGAACTTTGGATGTGAGGTTGAATGGGGAAGTTTTAGAGGAGGTAGAGCATTTTAGGTACCTCGGGTCGGATGTGACTGTTAAGGATAGTATGGAAGTAGAAGTGAAGCATCGAGTGAGTGAAGGTTGTAAGACGTTGGGTGCAATAAGGAAAGTTTTTGAATGCAGGAGTTTGAGTATGAATGCTAAGAGGGGACTGTATGAAAGTTTGATTGTGCCAGTTTTGTTGTATGGAGCAGAGTCCTGGGGGTTGAGAGCAGCTGAGAGGAGGAAGTTGGATGTGTTTGAGATGAAGTGTTTGAGGAGCATGTATGGAGTAACTAGAAGAGATAGGATCAGGAATGAGTTGGTTAGGGGGCAGATGGGTGTTATCAAAAAGTTGAGCAGGCGAGTGGATGAAAGAGTGCTTTGATGGTTTGGGCATGTTGAAAGAATGAATGTTGAGTGGCTGGTGAAAAAGATATATATGTCGGATGAGTTGGATGGATGGGGTGCGACGTGCTTTGTATGAGAGGGGTCTGACTGTGGACGTGGCGAGCGGGATGGCTGCGGACAGAAGTGAGTGGGGGCAGTGTATAAGGAGGTAATTTTCTTTTTGACGCGTTACTGGAAGCTGCCCGCGTGTGATGGAGTTGACCTGTCATGTGCGGGGGGAGGGGCTGCACTCAATGAAGCGGTCGGGGTAAACCAGCTGTGGCTGTCGGGCCTGACTGTGGAAGGTGGTTGTGCTGGGCTGCTGCTGATCCTGGCAGTTCAGGTGCGGCCAGTGTTGCCTCTCTCGCCTCCTTGTGACTAAGAGTGGTGATTGTGGCCTGCTGTTGGCTACCCTCCCATAGGGAGGATAAGCCCGGTATATGTATGTATGTATGAATATTATTTCAGATGAATCCAAGGAAATTGAAGATTAGGATGAACCTGAAGACCTTCAAGGACCTGACACCGCTGTTATTCAAAGTGAAGTCAGCAAGACAGGTGCTTCTGAAGATGAATAAGCTGTAAATAATGGAATCCGAGAGAAAAGAGCACAAATGCTAGATTTACAATGGAACTGGAAAATATCTACAAATGAGGAAGAACCACAGATGTCATTGTTCACTGGATTGCGTGCCAATATTTCGAAAGAACTCTTCTCTCCTCTGAAGTAATATTTTGTCTACCTTGATGATAACAAATTGAATGTCATTGTTGAGCAGTCAAACTTGTACGCTCTACAAAAAGATGTAAACAAGCCTTTTGGCCTCAGTAAAAAGCAATTGCAGAAATGGCTTGGCCTTTTGTGTATTTCACTATTTCTATATTGCCAAACACCAGAATGCACTGGGCTAAGAAGCTGTCTCCACTCATCATGATTACAAGCATTTCATGATTACATTTATTTCAGTTTCAGTCCAGAAATTATTATGGAGTTTCTAAAGGAGCATATATATATATATATATGTATATATATATACTATACTTCCATACTATATATATAGTATGGAAGTGCTGGTATATATATATATAATATGTATCACATATATATCATATACATCGCATATTTATATTATATATCACATATAAATTATTTATATAAAAAATATCATATATATATATATATATATTTTTATTTCAATGTTGTTTGCAAAATGAAAGAGGAAACACATAATTTTACCACTCAGTACAGCTAATTTCCTTGATTAACACAATGAGCTGGTCGACTCGATAGAAAATGAGATGCTGGTTTGAGTGCCGTTTGTGATGAATTCGTCACAAAAAAAAATTTTTTTTTGTTATAAGGAATTTTTTCAAAATAATTATTGACACTATCAACCAGCAGAACATAGTGTCTGGAAATGAATTCAAAAATTAATTTTTTGATACAGAAAATATTTCAGGCAGTAAAGGGTTGATGTAATGGGGCAATTCACCAGTCTCCTAAACCGTGTTTGCTCATGAGATGGCGCAATGCGCCTTTTCCCCTAACCCCTACTTTTTCTGTTTCAGAACAGAATAATCAATGTTAACAAGTTAAGGGAAGATTCCAACAAAAGTGCAGCTTATCATATGAGCAAACTATTGAGAGTAGCACCATCCAGCAAGGGTATGAATAATACGCAGCAATAGGGTCAAAATAAAGAAATGTATAGGTTTATTTAAAAATTGAAATACTTTATTGTAAATGATATTGATTATTAATTAGGTAAAAGTGAGATATTATGTACTCTATTGCTTGTATTATCATTGTAAGTTATTTTTTATTATGCGTGGTGGATTGGCAGAAAGACCTCCAAATCAACCTCCAACCCTACAATCAGAGAGCGGAATTTGAACCCGACGGGAATTCTGAATTCTCAGCTGAATCACCCGAAGCTTGGTTGTGTCCGCCACAACTTTGAGGACAAGAGACAGCCTACAACAACAGCTGATTCTTTCTTAAGTGCAGCCGATCTCTTGTCGCTGCCTTACTCTGGCACCTGCCACTGCCACACCTCGCATCTCCTGCTGTGTTCAGGCAGCTCCTGTCTCACTCTGGCAGCTCTTGCTGCGGCCTTGCTCCCGCATCTCCTATCGCTTTGGTACCGCTGTACAGCTGCGCTCCGGCCCCCCTTGCACTCCTGCAAGCCCACCTTGGGGTGGTCGTTGTTGCTGCGAGAAAGTCGCTCTAGGGTTGCTGCCATGCTGGGTTACCCCTAGTATAGTTAACCGCTGTGTTATAGTTAAGTGTTTATTTTGTTAGGGTAATTTGTAAGTAGGTAGGGTATTACTGTGCGCATCTGGTTATTTTTCTATGTATACGTTGTAATTATTGTTAAAGGTATGAATAAACCAAAAGAATAAGAATAGTAATCCCATGACCTGGGAGTGTTGGCTTGTTATTAACCTTGAGACTAGTGATGCAAAAAAAAAAACGGTTTTATTTGCTGGTGGGTTTTTTTGCAAAAAAAAACGTGTTTGTGTTTTTTTTGGTTTTCTTTCACACACACCTAAATTTTGTTAGGTATATGTCTGTTTATTTTTGGCCACATAAAATACATTAATATCCATGTTCTTTAGTCATGAGTTTTTGGAATAAAAACATCAAAAGGAAACCATACCGTAAAACTGTGGCAGATAACCCACAATTACCTAGAGAAGTCTAAGAGGAACAGCAGGAGACACAGATGAAGTCAAAAACCCACTATTACCTAGAGGAGTGGAGTGTTAGAGGAACAGCAGGAGACACAGAACTTATATTGATGAGGTCAAAATTCAGAGCTCACTATCTCTACTATGAGTAGTAGTAGTAGTAACATAGGTTTGCTAGTGCTTCAGTTATTTTTCAGAAATTCTTCATTCATCTCTACTATGATTTCATTTTTATGTAACCACATGATCTGACATAGTAGAGATAGTAAGCTCTGAACTTTGACTCCATCTGTATATAAGTTCTGTGGCTCCTGCTGTTCCTCTCAAGACTCCTCACGGTAATTGTCGGTTATCTGCCGTCACTTTTACTGTATGGTTTCCTTTTGATGGTTTTATTAGAAAAAATCACAACTAAAGAACATTGATATTAAGGTTTTCTATGTGACCAAAAAAAAATGTTTTTTTCTAAAAAAACATGTTTTTCACTAAAAAATCATGACTAAAAAACTGGATATTAATTCATTTTATGTGACGATAAAACCATGCTTATTTTTTCACAATTTTAAGTCAATATGCAGTTCAATGCGCTCATGGAAATTAAAAATTCCGTTCCAAAGGATCACTAAAGGAGTAAGTTTAAAGCCTTTCACATGAATGACATTCTGGTCGCTGATGCATTATTTTTGAGTTATTTAACTTCAAAATTTTTGTCTTCCATAGCAGTCCGTTTCAGTCAGTTGCGCGCTTGAGCTGCAGCTGTTGAAGTATGTTTGGGTACTTTTGATTTATTATTTGCCGACCCTGCAGAGCCTGAACCCACTTCTAGGATATTCTAGTTGATAACATAATAAGCATTATCACCCAAAAATATTAGCGGGGCTGGAAAAGTGAATACTTGAATGTACAGTATTCACTCCTACGCTTTTGCTAATGTTCTACAGTGGCCGCCATATTGAAACTAATGTCAACTGCATATCAATTGTAGTATTCACTACCCCAGTGACACTAATATTATTGGGGTGATAACCTGTATTATGTTATTAACTAAAACATCCAAGAAGTGGCTTCAGGCTCCGCGAGGTTGACCAATAATAAATTACAAAGTACCCAAGCGTACTCTAACAGCTCAAGCGTGCAACGGAAGTGCTATGGAAGACGAAAATTCAAAACTTGAATAACTTGAAAATAACGCATCTGCAAGCAGAATATTCTTGCAAAACATTTTTAACTGTGTTCCTAGTGATTCTTTGGTGCGGAATTTTTCATTTCCATGAGTGCATTAAACTGCATATTGACAATCATCTATTTCCAAACATGTTTTTTTTACAAGTCATTAAGGAGAGCATCCCCCATTCGGACTTTTTTCTTCATTATTGAACCTAGAACAATGAAATTTAGTATACTGATAGGAAATTGAATTTGGAATCGTTTTTGCTTAGAGCAAAAGTTCAATTTTCTTGAAAAGAAAATAGGAAATCAAAGAAAACGAATTTTGAAGGGGGGTTTCAAAAATCTTCTCCTCCTACAGTTTTTGAGCTACAGTGATGATTTTGGTATCATTGGATGCGGAAAGACACGGGCTTTTATGGAAGCTAAAATTCATTCCAAAATTATTTATTGCTCATGAGTTATGACGTCATAAATTTTCACATTTTCAAAAAAGGACATTTTTTTCCTACTTTTACATTTTTTCATATTGCAAATATACATTTGAGGAAACGAATTTTAGCTTCCATAAAAGCCCATGTCTTCCCGCATCCAATGATACCAAAACCATCACTGTAGCTCAAAAACTGTAGGAGAAGCATTTTGAAACCCCAAAAACCATTGTTTACATTATAAGCAAAACAAAGAAACATAAACAATTCAAATAAAAAAATTTTTATAATTTTTGGCTCAAGTTAGACCCCTGAAATCAATATAGAGTAATCCAGAGACATAGGAGAAGACATAGCAACTTTGCGCTGTGAAGAAAGTGCCATGGGGGAGGTGTAACATGATAAAATACAACTTCCCCCTCCCCTCCCCCCATTCTTTAAACCCCCGTAGCGGGCGAACGAGTGTACGTATGAGTCTCATTCTTTCACAGGATGTACCTGACCTCTTACACTTCTTATAACAGCAAAAATCCCAGTTTCTCAAGAAATCCCATAAGCAAGGATTCATAGGGGGACGCTCTCCTTCTTAACATTCATTTTTTGGTCATGACTTCTGTGAAGAAAATGGATATTAATATGTTTTTTATGACTAACCCATGCTTTAAAAAAAAAATGTTTTTTACAATAAATCATTAATATCCATTTTTGTAAAAAAAACATTTTTCTACAAAAAGCATGGTTTTCGGTCACATAAAATACATCATAAAATACTTTTAGTCATGATTTTTCTGTGAAAAAGATGTTTTTTTAAAAAAACAGCATGGATGTTTTTGGTCAAATAAAATATATTGACATCCGGGATTTTTAGTCATGATTTTTCTGTAAAAAAAAAACAATTTTTATTTCAAAATAACAGCATTGATTTTTTTTTGATCACACAGAATATATTAACATCTGCATTTTTAGTTGTAATTTTATGTAAAAAATGTTTTTTTTTTTAAAACAAACATGTTTTTTTGGTCACATAGAAGATAAAAGCACCCATGTTTTTTTCAGTCATGAATTTTTTGTAGAAAAACCTGTTTAAAAAAACAGCATGGTTTTTTTATCCCATTCAATATCTTAATAACCATGTTTTTTAGGTCAAGATTTTTCTGGAAAATAAACGGTTGGTTTTTTTATGACCTAAAATATATTAATATCCATATTTTTACCAATGTTTTTTGTGAAAATAGAATGTTTTTAAAAAACAGCATGTTTTTTTTGGTCACATCTCTATCAATAACCATAAGTAAAGATATATTATAATAACACACTATTTGGGAAGTTGAAAGTCATTCATATGCATTGTAAAATAATGAAATATCAAAACATGAAACCACAGAAAACAAAAAATTCAATTAAACTATAGAAAACCATGAATTAAGAAGTTTGCTGTTTTATCTTATAATCTGACATGAAAACCAATAATGCAAAGCGGTCCTTTTCCTTGCTGAGTTACTTTCAAACAAAGTATTTAAAAAAAAACAAAATATCAACTTTTTTAAAACAGAAAAAAACAGAACTTTTTTAAAAAAAAAAAACAGAACTTTTTTTTTTTGAGCTGCATCTCTACTTGAGACACAATAGTAACCATAGATAGGTCGGTCACAACCAACATACAGTAGCGCTTGCGACTTAGGCTTCACATGTTGATGGTAGGAGCCTACCTGTCCCACAACAGTGATATAAGCTCTGAGGTATTCACAGCATGTTTATAACATTTATAGCCGATAGAGTATTTGGAATTTTCACATGAGGCAAATTTCTTGAAATTTCAATTTCTCAGCCAATTTTGTATAAGAGACAATTTTTCTGCTTGATTCACAATGAACACATCTAAAAAAAATCAGAAATAGTTTTTTGATATGGCTTTAGACATAATTGAAAAAAGTTCTTTTATTAAATCCGATTTTATTTTTCTCTGCAATAAACAAATTTTTAATAACCTTACCAAAACAGTACCCGTAAATTTATAGTGATCACCTTGATCTCTACGAAAAAAACACTTCAATAATGAAATATTTGCAGCATTGCACACCTACCGTGAAAGTTTCAGAGAAATTCCTCCGTAAATAAAGTTTTTTTTTGGGTAGATGGTCCAAAGGGTAATATAAATTAAATGTCACCCTGCTAAGAAGCACTTTTTTTCAATATCTTCAGAATAATCTTCAATATTATTTCACCCACTTTTAATGACAAAATTAAACCTGAAAAAAACACTTCATTTCCTGAAGCATGCAAGGAATTATTGACAACAGTTTATACACCTCATGAAAATATTTTTTTGTTGATATTAAGAGTGAGAATTCATATTGAATTATTGTAACATTTCACTTATGGAAAAATGTGATTACTCCAGGATTCAAAAATTAATAAAGTTGAATTTATCATTATTGCAATGAAAATTAATTGTTTTTTCATATATATTGACTATTTTAATTTTGTACTTCAAACTCATTATACATGGTGTTTTTTTTACTTTGAACAAACTTTGAACTTACGTACAAAAACTCAAAATAAATTGATTTTCATGAATGACAAAATGTCCAAAACTCTTTAGTTGTTGAGTTATAGTTACTTGAAGAATATTAGAACTTCAAGTAGGATTGCACGCGCGCACCATTTTTAGCGCTACCTTTGATAGTTTAAGAAGTTTTTGGGCCCCACTAATGTAGTATTTTTGTAATTTCACAATGAAATTTGCGTGTACACGTTTTACAGATAAGAATAAATTGACCTAAATGAGTAATTATCAATTATTATCATGTAAGCTAACCATTAACCCTTTAACATCTAAGAGGACACCAGTGTCCTCCTTCAAAAATACCTTCAATTTATTTCATTTCTTGTTCAATTAGTTCCCTAATGTGTTCTTTGAAGTTCTCTGCCGAGTGGCAGTTCCTATCTCATCCTGATATCGGTGACTGCCTGATGCCAGCGCCAGTTTAGTGATGGTGGTTGTGTTAACGGTAAATCGGTAATATGAGTACAAAAATTCGGACGTTAGAGGGTTAATCAGTAAGCATTGCCGGACACAGGTAAAAAAATATAATCAATACAAACTTTAATGTAAGAACTTTGAGGCAAGAACATACTTGAATACAGTTTTATTACAACAGTTACTCGAAATGGCCTCCATGAACTTCAACACATTTACGACATCTAACAGCCAGTGAGCGCCTTACAGATTGAAACACGCCAGGCATTTCCGTAATACTGCCAGCTGAGTCCACAATGCGTCCAATCAGATCCTGTTCCGACTCAACAGGAGTGGCATACACGAGGTCCTTCATGGTTCCCCACAAGAATAAATCCAGTGGCGTCAAATCAGGCGACCTAGCTGACCATGCTACAGGAGCACCTCTGCCAATTCATCAGTTTTGAAATTGGTTATTCAGGAACAGGCGTGTTTCACGAAAGTAATGTGCTGGTGCTCCGTCATGCTGGAACCACATTCGCCTGCGTGTCTCCAAGGGCACGTCCTCCAGTCGTCCAGGCAAAACTTCGCATAGGAAGATGGTGTACGCAGGTCCCGTGAGAGGAGAAGGTAATAGGTACGGACCAATTAAATTATTGCCAATAATGCCTGCCCACACGTTGACACCAAATCTGTGCTGGTGACTATTTGGCTGAATAACATGAGGGTTATTTCAAGCCCAGTAATGATTATTGTGACAGTTGAAAACCCGATCACGACAGAAATAAGCTTCCTCTGTGAAGAGAATAAGTTTCGAGAATCCGCGATTCATTCTTTCCTGTTGCATTAACCACTGGCAAAACAACATACAAGGTTCAAAATCACCTGGCATGAGCCCTTACACTCTTTGGAAATGGTACGGATGTAATTGCTGACGATGTAGTGCCCTCCACACAGTAGTATGGTTTCGCAAGCCAAGACGTTGAGCAGCTGCACGAGTGCTGGTGCGTGGATGTTGCTCAAAGTATTCCACAATTCTATCCTTCTGTGGATGATGGCCGCGCCCAGCATTCCCTCTGTTAACGTTGAAGCTGCCGGTGTCACGCAATCTTGTATGCAGAGTAGCAAAATACCGGAAATCAGGCACTTCGCGCCTAGGAAACCTTTCTCTGTACATCCTCAGAGCGAGCCTACCATTTCTGCCTGCAGCTCCATAAATCAAATGCATGTCTGCCTTCTCAGCATTGGTAAATCTTTCCATGGTCACAGTGCAACGGCGTGTCAACAAATGGCGAACTGATACTGATACGTGCGTTCCAGTAATGTAGATTGTTAATAATAAATTTTATTTCATTATTTCAGTTTCACATTGCATCTTGAAATCTTGTCGTTGATTACATGGAATGGATAACCCATAATGAAATGAGAAAAAATGCTTTAATTGAATTCGACAATCTCGAAAACTAACAACTTTAAATAACAATTGGTGTGCGGCCCAGTTATAACATGCACTTCTAAACATGCTTTGCAACACCATTACTCAACAACTAATGAGTTTTGGACATTTTTTCATTCATGAAAATCGATGTATTTTGAGTTTTTGTACCCAAGTTTGAAGTTTGTTCAAAGTAAAAATAAACACCCTGTATAAGCATTGAATAAAACCAGCATAGCCCATGGGGGGGGGGGGGCGAACACACACACACAAACACACAAACAAACACCACATACACACTATCGTCATACTCTCAACACATACACAAACACACACACACTCACGCAGAGACATTCACACATTTACACAAACCCACACACACACAAGCACACATGAATACACGCACATGCACTTGTCGTGCACACTTTTCAAATCACCACAAAACAGCAGCAACGCAATGACATGCACCATCGTCTCAAACGTACAAACAATATATATATTTATATAAACGCAATCACTTTTGCTCTAACCTGTATGTTAAACTTTCGAACACCACAACCATTTCATTTACCAACATCAAAACCGTTCATCAATTTACCAAACTTTACTAATCACCACAATTCAGCAGCAACCCATTTAGGTATGATATCGTCTCAAATGATAACTCAATACATATATAGAACGTATTTCACTCTAACCTCATTCTGTTCAGCTTTAAAGCCCCTCAATCATTCCATTTAGCAAAAGCAATTTCATTTACCAACAGCAACGTAATACAATTAAAACCTAATCTAACCGTGCCATCAACAAACTGGTTAGAAATCATTCTTTCAAAGCATTCCCATGAATAATCCAGCCTAACAAACGATGGTACCCTCATTCATAGTATTAATCTGACTAAACGTATGTGTTACAATTCATCCAAACTTTAAATCACTTTTCATGTCACACCCTATCCTGTCCCCACGTCAAGTAATAAAACGTACGTTCACCCAACCTAAGGCAAGGCAAGGTTATCTAACCTCAACTAACGAAACATAATCAAAACTTACGTAAGCAACGGTAAGTTCACGTAACTTACTCTAGCCTAAATGAGTAAACCTATCTTGCTTACATATGACCTGAACTAACTTACACGATATTGTTTGAACTCACCAACATGCAACGAAACTTTACTAATGCAGGGTGCTCTGTCCTGTTCTATACTTGAAATTTAGGTCCCACTTTGTTTATCGTATTTGATTCTAACGCCTTTACCCTTATTCTTCACGAATCAACAAGCTTTATGTACGCTAACGTTCTTCCATCGTACTAACTAATGACCACGCAATGTCTCAACATTCAAACAATGCGTTTCATAAATACTTCCGCAGCGGATAAGTTCAGGTTGCAATATTTTCCGTTCAATTATGAATTAGGGTCTGGTTTACATGTCCGAAACCATATCTGACAAAAAATTCTGACGAAACATATTACATTTCGGTTTCTTCATAGCTTTACAACACTCAACTTCTGCTCAGTTTCGAAGATGACAACTGCGCTTCGTTCTAATGAAGAATTCATGATGTCCAACCTACATAGTCAATGAAAATTTGTTTTCACGAATAAATGACGTCAATTAAAGCGATGTCTATTGGAAAACATTAGATTAAATTTAGATCATTTTCCAAAAGGCTCGTTTGCAATATGAAAATGACAACTGCGCTCCATTCTAATGAAGAATTGATGTTGTCCAGCCTACATAGTGAATGGAAATTCGTTTTCACGAATAAATGACGTCAATGAAAGCGATGTCTATTGGAAAACATTAGATTAAATTTAGATCATTTCCCAAAAGGCTTGTTTGCAATATGAAAATGACAACTGCGCTCCGTTCTAATGAAGAATTGATGTTGTCCAACCTACATAGTGAATGGAAATTCGTTTTCACGAATAAATGACGTCAATGAAAGCGATGTGTATTGGAAAACATTATGTCAAAATTAGATCATTTTCCAATAGGCTCGTTTACAATATTCAAACCCAAATCTTTACGGTAGAGGCACCGGCAAATAAAACTGAAATTATTAACAAAACCACTTTCCATGAACACAATAAGCCAACGAAACTGAACTTGGGTATAATAATACAACTTTTCAATCTGTGCATCAGAAATAGGTCAACGAATATACAACGCGCTGTTCAATTGAGGACCCAAGAAATATAATCTTCATTTTGGGACCGCTAGGCGAGATCTAAAGCTCTCGCCGAGCGAAAGCGTTTTCGTTGTGCCGCCTCAAGTATTGGCGGCTGAAGGGTTTGAACAAAGAGACGAGAAGACTTTTAACGTGTACTTGGCGTAGAGGGACAGTAGGACCAAATGCGCCCCAAGAGGGCTCCGCACTACCTTATATACTCAATAATTGCTGAAGTCAGCATGCGCACTGCGGTACCCACACAGGGCGTCGACCTAAACACGTACGTACAGATGCACAGAGGGAGTACGCACTTGTGACGGCATACACCTCCCCCCATGCCCTGGTTATTTACCAATATAAGAATCAATCAATTGAAGTTATAAGAATCGTAACCTACAATTTCAACACAGGAAGCTAAAAACATCCTAGGTAAAATATCTCCAATTGAAAATTACTGTGTAGCAAAACAACTATCATTTTAGGAAAAGAAACAACGCATCGAATTAAAATTGACTGGACATTGTAAAAATGAAATCATTCACACCCCCACCAACAAGAAAACGGAAAAGCCGCTGCTCAAATACACATTATGAACGCAAAAATCCTAAGTTAATATCAGAATACACGTCTCCAAACATAGTCGTGAATAACGCAACACAAAAAAATCCGTTAACTAAAAACTATAATCGGCATCCAAAAATGGTAAAAGAAAACTCCACGGTTTTCGGAACCAGGATTCAACTAACCTTTCAGTGTAGGAACACGTCAGCAACATATCGACAATAAACGCTAAAAAAAAATAGTTGAACATGAAAAAATAAACCTTCCCAGAAATATTCCTTAAGGATTAAGGCAATCAGGCAATATTTATTCAAAAAAAATTTTTGTTTCGTACGCAGAAAAAGGTACTAAACAAATGGGAATCGTTACACATAAAAATTAAACGCCGCATGAATGTGCTACGTACAACTTCGTTGACAACCATATAATTTGTTTAGTATGAAAACATTATCACTTTTAGAAAAAAAAAATATATATACGTATTGAAATTTCAATCGAAACTGCTATCAATTTAAAATATCGTCATTTACGTAGAAATAAATCTAATTTAACGAAATTGAAAGAATACATACAGTATACTTGAACATCGTATATTCTTGAACGTCGATCCGAACAAGAGAAAAATCAATATCAAACACATCAATATAGAAAAAATAACTGAGTATCTTAAGACTAATTCCTGAGTGTATTTTAAAAGTAAATAATTCTACATCCGTTTACAATGCATGAGAGCTAATAGCGCCTAATTGGCGACACGTAAAAAAAATGAACTTCCGCCCATGCTTCAATGACACCTAAACTTCGCTATTTGCTTGCAGGTGACGCAGCGGTTGGTCAGCATTGCTCGACCTCAGCTGCTGGCGTCGGAGTAACGCATCCTCGGCGCGAAGGCGATCCGCCAGTAAATTTATTTCACGACGAAGATAGAAGAAGGAAACTCCTAATCCCAAAGTTAAAGGAAAGAGAAGAAGAATACCTAAATCAGCTACCCTATCTGGGAGGATGTCGACGAGTGCATTCGCCTTCACCCAATCGTTGGACACCCTTCCCTGATGTTGCTCCAGGGCATTTGTGAGTGCCTCCACCGACACATGGGTCATCCTATTTCCCATCGTGGAAGACAGGAACGGTAGCGTGCTCGGTCTGAAATTGAAACAAATACAGTTCAATTAGCATGGCCACATAATTTAAAAAATTTTAATCAGTTATTATTACGTCAAATTAATGAAAGAAACCAATGGTGACAGCTGGTGACAGCTGCAAGGAAAAGAACAAACAGCATATCTGCACGCTGCAGATCCCACACGGTCTCGACAGCTGCACACCTAATTGCAAAACAAATCGGGCGACGGCACTCCAAAACAACTCGGGAGCTAGCACTTCGCTCCCACAACAATGAGGTGCCTCGTTTGTAAACACCGGAGGTTATTGAACCGTGCAAGGCTCTCGGGCAGATGCAAACCTTGGTGGTAAAATGAAATGCGTACATTCTCAATCACGCACGTAAAAACTACGGTACACCAAAAACGAAAAAATAATATAAGGCAAATACAAATGGTTATATAAGGAAAGTTCCAATTAAAAATATACGTAAAATTAACATCGAAGCAAGAATCACACAATAGTATTATGTGAACATAGTAACATAGTCAGTCGTAAGTCGCATAGTTTTCATTCAACACTTTTTACGTAAAGGTATTACATGATTTTTATTACTCCTGAATGTTTTATTACCAATTTCGATTTCTACGTAATTTCGGTTAATTTTTGTGATAATTCCCGGCTCATTCCAGGCAAGATCTAGTTTGTTTTTTCGCATGTCATTGCGCAATAATACACGGTCACCGAGTTCAAAATTTTTATTTTTACGTCGAAGGTTGTGATACATAGTTCTTTTACTGGTGTTATTAATTATTACGGCTCTAACGTTTTCAACGATGCGGGCAGCTTCCTGAGCTCGAAATTTTATTATATCCACGTTCGTGTCGTGACTGTAATTAAATTCGAAAGTTACGGCGCTAAAGCTCGGACACGTATCGCGATTGAAAACAATGAACGAGGGTGTATCCCCCAATGTGGTATTTAAACTATTGTTTATCGCGTTCTCTGTGCTGTTGAGACACTGATCCCATTCGGTATGCGCTAAAGAGTTAATATATAATTTTAATAAATTCGTAATCTTGCGATTATTTCGTTCAACAATAGCGTTACTGTGAGGACTCCAAGGGAGGACTTCTTTTTTCGCAATACAATGAATTTGAGAGAATTTTTTAACTGCCGCAGATTTAAATTCAAGAGCTTGGTCACTTAGAAGTGTTTTAGGATAGCCAAAGGTTGAGAAGCAGCTGTCTAGACAAGAGACAACCGTATCTGCTAATCGATCTGCTGTCGCGTAAAGCTTACAGTAACGCGAGAATAAGTCAATGATAATTAGAATATATTTATTCTGCTGATCTGTGAGAGGGAGAGGGCCAAGAAAATCCATTGAAGCTACCTCGAAGGGTTCTTTAGCAATGGGAGCGTCTAATATTTTAATAGGTACAGTACTGCTGGCTTTAAGAATTTTACATACATCACACATTTTGACAAATTTACGTATGATACTCTTCTCTAATAAATGAAAATAACGCAACTTGAATTTAACCCTTTCGGTCCTGACGGCTACTCCAGTGCCAAGTTGGCTAGTGCTTCCAGTTTAGGGCATCTAACCTAGTTTTAAACTAATTTAACTAGTGAGGGAATATTTTGGAGTAATAACAAAATTAGGGAAATTACAAACATTCATTAAACTAGTTTTTAAACAATTCCAGAAATCTGCACGCGTAAATTACCATAGGTTACCATAGGCCCCTGTAATTACCATAGGACCCTGTAGCACGCGTAAGTTCATGCTACAGGACCCGAGCAACATATTCAATACCCTTTCCATTTAACTTGAGCAAGTTTTTTCTGAACTTTGTTGATTTTTGGTAAATTCGGGCAAAAACGTATGAATAATTTCTTCGTAAATACGAAAACTTTATTATCAACATCAAAAATTTCTGTCGCCAAGCATCGAGCTTCAAAGATTCAAAAAATTTTTAAAATTAAAATAATGAAGAAGGCACTTACTTAAGCTAAAAGCACCACACTAGGACAATTTCACTGACAATTCAGGGTAATGACAACTTTTTCCCCAGGAAGTTTTTACCCAAACAATTTGAATTATCGTACCGAAAGGGTTAAACAACGTATGCTTCGCATCAGTATGATACAAGGAGTGTATACTAAGCACCGCCTTGTTCATGAGCGATGTCGGTATAACCGAAGTGAGAATAGTACTTTCCCTAGAGTCTATTTGTCGTCGTCTATAAAGTATGTCGTTCAGAATTAAGTATTTTTGTAAGTCAGGGATCGTAGATTTACTACTAGTTAGTAATGCGTCCTTAACCTCAGAACAGAATGGGTCTAGCTGTTGCTCATTTCGAAATTCGTCTAAAGTCCATGATACGTCTTTTAACTGCGGAACGTAGTCAGTCAGTCGGGGTTTTGCAGTCCCCTCTGGCGCCACTTGATTAGAGTGCGTCGCGTCTGTTTCGTCTACGTCGGCGGTCAGCGCACCACGGCGTGTAGTTACTGCGAAAGCGTCAACCTCATCGAACTCTGAGCATTCTTCAAGATCAGAAATAGTTAAATGCTCGGGCAATCTACTTAGACAATCTGCAATTAGATTTTGTTTCCCGGGGAAATATTTTACTACCGGTTCGAAAGATTGAACTGTTAGACACCATCTAGCCATAGCTGAGTCGTCAGGAAGCTTTTGAAAAATAAAGGTTGTAGCGGTTTATGATCTGTGTACAAGAAAATTGGATAACCAAGAATGAGATATTTAAATGCTTTCAATGCGCTCACGATGGCGAAGAACTCTTTTTTCGTCGTTGAATAGCGCTTTTGTGTTGAGTTTAAACTTTTACTGTAGTAAGCAATAGCCTTCATAGATTTATTTGAGTCATTATCGTGTTGCAAAAGTACCGCACCGATACCAAAATTAGATGCATCAGTAAATACATGGAAGGGCTTACTAAAATTAGGATGCCGTAAAACGGTTTCTGATGTCAAAACAGATTTAATTTTCTCAAAAACTTTCTTACATTCAGGCGTCCAGATAAATTCAACGTTTTTTCGTAATAACTGATAAAGTGGATATGAAATTGAGCCAAACATAGGGATATGCGTCCTAAAGTAGTTTGCTACACCTAAAAAACTTTGCAATTCCTTCACATTTCTTGGAATCGGAAATTTTTGAAGCTTCTCTGATTCTTTGCATCGAATTCCGTCTGCCGACACGATGTGTCCAAGATATTCAATTGAGCTTTTTAGAAAATGACATTTTTCAAGTTCAAGTGATAAATTTCCACCACGTAGCTTCTCAAAAACACTCTGTAAATCTTTCAGATGTTGGTTCATGGATTTGGAAAATACTAGTATATCATCAAGGAACACAAAACATAATTTACCGATGATATTTGTAAGAACAGAAGAAATGATTCTTTGGAAAACTGATGGACTCGAGGATAACCCGAATGGCAACCTCTTGAACTGAAATTTCTCGTAACCGATACTGAACGCGGTGAATTTACGGCATTTTTCCTCTAACTCGACCTGATGAAAGGCAGAGCGTAGGTCGAGGCTCGAAAAAATGCTATTACCCCCTAGGGCAAACAGCAATTCGTCTATCCTCGGAATGGGGTAAGATTCCTTGATAATTATTTTATTTAGTTCGCGGAAGTCAATAACGGGGCGTATCTCGCCTGACTTCTTCTTCACAACGATTAAAGGAAAATTATATTCAGAGCTTGAAGGCTCGATAATTCCTTGATCCAACATCTGTTTATTTGCTGGCAACAATTCGTTTTGATACTTATGTGGAATTCGATATGGTTGGATGTTAAGTACTGGAGCATCACGCTTTAATTTAATCTTATGTTTCATAATATTCGTAACGGCAATAGTTTCGCCTTCGAGAGTAATTACGTCTCTAAAGTCGTTTAATAAATTTAACAGTAATGGTTTAGCTTCTTCATCATCACAGTTCACATCGTTACTGGTCAGAAGGCGTCTCTCGTTACTACCTCCCTCCGGTACAACATCTTTCTGTGCATTAATTCCTACTTCATCAACACGAAGATCGTTACAACAATGCCTCGATTCTACAGATACCACCCCAACGTCTTTACCAGAGATGGCATTGAAACTTCCACCATTAACACTGTCGACTTCGGGTAGATCCGCATTACCGTGGGCATCGCACAAATTTGCATCTCGCACAGCTTCGTGCACGGTAGACATGTAAATCTCGTGTTCAATTTCCATGTCGTCAATTTCTTCAATCGTACTTAACATCGTATTGTCGCTTATATATACCACGTCCTCTGAGACGTTCAAAAGCATTACAGGGACAAAACCATTTGACTTGATATCCACAACTGATTCGGCGACATAAATACCATTCGCGAGAATTGTCTTATTCATAATATACCTTCCGGGCTTAGCCTTTTTGACATACCCATTAATAACACGTAAACAATTCCTTGGCATTTCCACTGCTCCACAATGAACAACTATTACTATTTTAAAACTTCTCGCATGTTGTTTATTTTTTACTTTCCCATTTTTTTCTCGCCCTGCCGGTGGGCCTGGGGTACCCCTCTCTTCTGCAGTATTTATCTCTAGGCCATTTTTACCGCCACTTTCTTGGCTCGCAATTTTTGATTCTCTCTGCTTCAGCAGATATTTCCTTATTTTCCTCCTATTTGCAAGCATGTCAGCCATTAGACATTCTGGATTACTTATAGTATTGAAAAATATCTCTTTCCTATTTTGCTCGTTCAATTCCTGCACATCATGAAACGGTACTTTTACGCCGTCGAGAACGATGAATCCTTCTTTAAAATTTATCACTGCATCTTGTAGAATATCCCTACCGAGGATTACATCATATTTAAATTCGCCATCCTTCAAAATCAAAGCGCTAGTATTGATTTCTTTATTATTAGGCAGCGTAATACAAAGATCAAGTTCGCCTGATACCTGGCTTTTAGAATTTACACCCCTGATACTCAAGGCACTAGGCTTAATTCGCTCGTTTATGCCTTTTAAATTCCGGTAACTCACCAGACACCGGTCACTACCGCTGTCGATGAGAGCGCTCATCAATTTGTTATCATTACGTAATTTAATTGTAGGCTTCTTAGAACGCCGTAATGAAAATAAACCGTCGCTTTCCTTCCTTAAACGACCTTCCTTCATAATCGTCGCTGACAAACAAACTTCTACAGGTAGTTCAGAATTTGCACCTACATCAAGTTCTTGTTCACCTAGTAATTCGAATTTATTTTTACACAAGAATAGCGGATCCACCTCTTCCGTCGACTTATTAATAGTATCTGGTTTCAACGCCACATCATTGGTAACGGGGATTGTAGCTGTATCGTCGGGCACTGGTAACTTCCTCTCTACACCAAGACTCTTTGAATTTTCCGATTTTTCTCCATCTACTCTAAAAAATCTTCACCCTCGCAAGATGCAGCGTAGTACGCTTCACCTCGTCCTCTACCACGACCACGCGAATGACATTCACGTGCAAAATGGCCCGTCTTGCCACAATTGTAGCAAGCATGACCGCGGAAATTTGATTTGCTTTGGCCTCGCTTAGTCGTGCACATACTTTGAACATGACCTGCGGTATTGCACAGTGAACAAAACGATTTAGATTTATCTTTACTAGTCTGGTGTGGGTTAACCACCTGAGCTTCGTTGCACTCCAAAGAACCTAAAGGACGATCTCCAAAATATGAATATTGTCTGCCCCTTTGAAATCTAGCAGGTCTCCAATTGCTTCTGAAAAATGGCCTCCGACCATGAAAACGTCGGTTGTTGTTTTGTGATGCATAGTAAGCCTCGGGAAACGAGTCCTTCTCTTCCCACTCACTCTCTTCAGGTACAACCGCAAGGTAAGTCTCTCTGGTTTGATACGTGGACTGGGTATTGTTTTTGCGCGCAAGTATTTCTCTACCCTCAGGATTATTACGCACAGCGGAAACGAGACGAGCTAACAATTCTTCAGAGGTATTGAACGGCCTCGAGAAGATTTTTTTACAAAAGTTCTCCTCTAAAAGAGGTCCGAGAACTGCTATAGCTAGACTAAAAACTACTAAGTCCCCAGAGATTTTTTTTAATTCGTTTGCGTTCGTACTAGCAATTACAAATGGATGTCTTTGTAATGCTACTTCTGTACTATTTAGAATGTGATCACTCAAATTTCTTATTTTCGAAATTGCCGTAACCAATTGGGCCGCCAGCCCTTCATTACTTAACAACCGTAACTGGTTTAAATCGCACGCTAAGGCATGAACTGAACGCTCCCCCTTAGACACGTAGATGTCATCTAAAATTTCGATAACCTGATCGAAGGAATAATGAACATCAGGGTTTACTAATTTCCTTACTACTCCATTAAAATCGCCAACACTTTTGTGTGCGCTACGCACAAGTAACTCTTTTTTGGCGTCATCTGAATTTAGGTCGGGTAACAAGCACATATAGGATTTTAGGTTTGCAACATGTGTCCGAAAAGTCTTTGTTTCACAAAAGATTGGGTCACTGAGACGCTGTCGGCCTCGGAACAATGGAAGCTCTGCACTGGACAGTATAGTACTACCCCTTTGTAAAGTTGTGGTTACACTACCACCCGTCATCGGTCCACTAGAGGACGTCATTGTTGTCACACTTGGCGTACTGAACGTCACAGTTTGGGTACTAACATTAGTCGTCACTACCGTCGTGGTCTGTGGTCCAGACATAAACACACTTGTTGGAGTATGTACGCACGTACCAGGTAACGTACCACTAAATGCCGGAACAGAAACCCTACCGCTACCTGTCGTCGTTGCCGTCGAACGAATAAATTCAGGTTCGGAATCAGAATCTCCCATAATGAATCACAGCTACTAAACAATTTCTCTCACAACGCTAAAAACGTAACTCACAATTATAATAATCCCAGAGCTCAACGCAAAAATCCTACGCCACAAAAAAAAATAACACCGCAGAACCCCAAAAATCTAACCTCTCAAAAAAATAATCACATAACAGAACGCTAAAACCCACGTTACTAAAATGGATGAAGCACACGGTTAGAACTTCATTAATAATAACTAAAATATCAGTACTGAAAACTGTTCCTGCGACCTTCAAACGAACCTAATCCAATTACTAAACAGGGAAACTCTTTACACGAATTCAATGGTATCTATCCCAACAATCTTTTAAACTACACGAAGCAACAAAAATAAAAATCTACCATGTCACAGAAATTATCTAAATATCCCATACAATAATATTATAGTTTACAGAATACTCAACTTGGAATCAGCAAACGGCAGGCAGAGCAGCCAAGGCCAGTCGGGCGTCTCGGCCGATCTCAAGGACGAACTGCCCAGCGATGGCAGAACAGGTGCGACCCGCCGTTTGAAGGTCGTCTGCGTGCCACAACCTCAGCACAGGCAGGCGACGAGATCCAAGGTCGTACACGCAGCGCTGACACACAGCGGACTAGCAATGGTAGCACGAGCACGTTCTTGTAGTGTTTACGTATGTTCACGGTTCCACACTGCGCGTAATCGCACAGCTCACTGTTTATGTATACGTATTAATTACGTTAACACAGCTTCAGTAGAAATTTGAAACAACACTGTTCGGTATGTAATTTCCTATAACATACACAGTACACAATTCTTCTCGTAGAAACAGAACACTGCAACAGTTCGTAGAATTGTTCTGAACTCAGCTACTTATGCGTACAACTGTCGAACGACCACGTCACTATTTGCGATGGAAATTCACGCACAATTTCATAACGCAGTGGTCTCCGTCCTGCTCCAGGTCGACACGCGCTTTGTAGGGCACTCCCAAGGGTATATGCAAATCCAAATTATAAGAATTCAGCAGAGTCTCTTCATGGATACGTTTAACTACGAATCGAAAAATGTTATTATATACCTCTCGTGATTCTTCAATTTCTCTTCCCGTTGCTGTAGATTTCTCCATAGTAGTATTGTCGAATTTACCAAAAATATTCTCTGCTCACGAAGCGAAGCGTAGACCACCACACGTAGAACCTCCACGAATTTCCGTAGACACGTGATCCTCAAATATCACCGTCTAAAATCCAGACTAAATCCCGATATCTTCAATCACATAAGTCGTTGAAATCACATCACAGCACAAGGATCAAGTACAATTTCACCTCGTGGGAACAAATATACTGCGCCACCAGATGTGCTGCCTCAAGTATTGGCGGCTGAAGGGTTTGAACAAAGAGACGAGAAGACTTTTAACGTGTACTTGGCGTAGAGGGACAGTAGGACCAAATGCGCCCCAAGAGGGCTCCGCACTACCTTATATACTCAATAATTGCTGAAGTCAGCATGCGCACTGCGGTACCCACACAGGGCGTCGACCTAAACACGTACGTACAGATGCACAGAGGGAGTACGCACTTGTGACGGCATATCGTCTTGATGTCAGTAACTTTACGAAGAAAAAACGCATTCACTTACAATCATTCCCAATCTTTTTAAAGTTCATGACCATTTGGCATTCGGTCACAATTTTGGGTGCACTGTACACTTCACTAAAACATTCTAAGTATCATTGGCATGAATTTCATCTCTTCATCACCAATTAAAATTAGAAATTCCGCATTATTTACAACAATATCATATCCGAACATATCTATCAAATTTATAAAACATATGCGTCTGTCAACATCAGCAGCTATATAACTTCGAATCTCTGATGTTTCTTAGTCGACATTTTCTCGCTAAAATCAAATATTTCATGAATGGGAACAATTTCCACATCCTTATATTCCTCTATTTCTAATATGGATCGATTCAGAAACCTTGAATTAGGCTGAGAGGGAATATGCAAATTGTTGAAAATATACCAGTTATACCATTTAAAATTCTCTAAATAACATTTTTGAAACACGCATAACATCTACAAAATTTAGTCGCAGTCGGGAACACACATTCACCATATTATAACCATTAGTTAAACCTAAAAATACTGTCTAAGCACTTGAATATGATTTCCTGCAACTCACAAATGCCTGGTTAGCGATTTTGAGGCATCGAACAACGAATTTTTATCATTATTGGCGATTTAATTTTTTGTGTGCAACTACCAAGCTTCTGGTCATAAAGATGCTGACATTTCAAGTCCTAATCATAGGAATTTATGAGAAAACTATTCACCGAAACTACGTTTCCTAGAAAATTCTTCGTTCAATCAAAGCACGTTGAAAGGAGCCATTTTCGGGGAGTTTGAGCCACAATATTGACAGATTTAGTTCCCAAATGAGCATCTTCTATTTACGAAATAAAGAGTCAAGTTCTTGAACTAGGTGCCCTTCAAATTTCTACTTTCTAACATCAAAAAAAAAAGGTCAAAACACAACACAAATAGGCACGAAAAGCTGTGCCAAACGAAAACAATTTAGCACCTATAGAGATGACGTATAGAGATCACGAATTTGAAGTTTAGCAACCTTTCATTTTCGTTCATTTCCGAAACTTTTAGAAACGAAAAAATCAGTACGCAGAATTTACCATATCGAAATATTTGACGGTTGGAATAAAATTGATCTTCCATATACCATGGCAGAATGTGCATAATATTTCACATCTAAAAATACTCATAATGCATATTTCACCTCAAATTACGAAGTAACTTCTATTGTACCGCCGCACATGTCTATCTGTAGTCTTGTCTGTATCTGGAGGCCACCTATATAAAGCCGTACTTGTCGAGGCTCAGGTGCTCAGTCGTTCAATCACTTACCCTCTGCCATCACCTGCCATTAAATCTCCGCCAAGCTTCACCAAGTGTTTCCCTTTGCCCCGCATATTTGGTGGCCATATGTGTTGAACTGAACTCACGCTCGCATAATCGTGCATAAGTGATTAAGTGGATAACAAGTGTCCAATATCTGACTATTGAGAATGTTATACAATCTTAATGTGTAAAGGAACGGATATTCAAGTGTGGCAGCCACAAGAATCCATTTTTGTATTTGGAATTAGAGTACCAAAAGAAGTGTTACAAGAAGCCTACAGCCAATTTACAGTCTTTCTAAATCTTGACTCACCGTTACGAACCAGGATTTTGGTCTATGAATCCGGGGACGATATTGAGATAGTCTTCGAAGTGAAAATATCAGCATTCCCAGCAACAAATATTCAATAAAGGAACAATTTTCTATACCTACAAGTACTACAAACAATTATGTGAACAACATCTTGTTGTAACTTGTTTTGAGATACATTACTACGAACTAATGGTGTTGTAAATCGTGCCAATAACTGTAGCAGTGCTGAGTGACACGTAGTACCATACGTAGTCCAAAGTATCAATAGTCAACGTGATACCCTGCATCATCTCAGCAACGAGCAGCATCACCAACAGTATTTCACCAACAGCAAGCGACGTGCGCAGCAGCCCACATTCTTGTTGCAGTTAAGTTTTATTGAAAATTTTTTTTTCTCAATCCCAGTGCGCATGTACCCGCGACAGCTCAGATTCTGTTGCTGGGCAGGCTGTTTTTTTTTTGTTTTTTGCACTTAATGCAGCCGGACTTTGTTCCGCGATCAGGCGGTAGCGCACTGCAGGAGACAGCAGTTGCTTCTTGAATGTTGTGGAAGACGCACTGCGTCAGTCGATTCTGGATTTAGCAGAGTAATCTCATCATTATCTTCAATAAATAGAGTAAGTGTAATTATTTTAATGTTTCAGAGTGGAAGGTTTAATAGAAGCAGTGAGGCAGTAATTTTGGTTCATTGGTTCATATAAGACCGGGTTTTTTTGATTGTTCAACGTAAAAGTCCTGCCATAAAAGTGCTAGAGCGTTCCTAGATTGTTACCAAGCGTGCCTAGAGAGTAAAGAATTTCTCTGGAGATTGTGTTCTTGTAATTTTAATTTTTGGAGAGCAGTGAGGCTATTATTGCTATTATTGAGTTATTATGGCATGTACTGTTATTCTAATTTTTGTGTAATTGATTGATATTAGGTGTGTATTTTCTCTCTTTCGGAGTGCGCCATTATTTTTTTAATTGAGTTTGATTGACTTTGATTTTTTGACTTTTGTTTTTGGATAGGAAAGTTCTTGTATCAGTTCTGAGTAGAAGGGTTCATGTCATACTCATCGGATAGCGATTCGGAATTCATACGGACAGAAGAGACAGTAACAAGATACGGAAGAATTAGCACACCTAGAGTGACTAGTGTGACACACGTTACCACGATGACGACTCCAACCACAGCCGTTGCAGGTGCTAGTACTAGTAGTAATGTTAACCCGACCACACTTGCGCGTGACATTGCCGCTAATATGAATGTTCCTAATGTTGGTACAATCATGACTAACGCAGAGCTGCCAATTTTTAGGGGTAGACGAAGACAGAATGATGGGGAGTTTCTAGAGAACAAGACTTTCTCGACACACATTCAAAATCTACGGGCGTATATGACGTTACTTCCAGACGCAACCAGTGACGAGAGACGGAAAGAATTCCTTGTTAGGTCAGCAAATAAGAATGTCGGTGATTTCAACGCAGTTGTGACAAAACTTGTTAACGCAGATTTAAACTATACATTTGATCAAGTAGTTAAAATTCTCGAGGACATTTATGTTTGTTGAGGTGAAAAACGTATTCACGCCCTTGCCTGTGATTTAAATGAAATGCAACTAATCAAAAATAACGCCTTAGCGGCGCAGTTGGTCACAGCATTTTCAAAGATACGAAAGCTTACTGAGAGTATTTTGACTTCAACCTCACTGGGGTGGCAAAGGCACCAGTACTATCGAACCTGTACGACACAGGCAGAGTTGAAAAAATTTGTTGGTGATAGTATTTCTTACGGTTTAGCATTTGCTATCCTTGGTCCGTTATTAGATGAGTCGTTCGCTAGGAAAATTTTTGAGCGACAATTCAGCACGGCTGAAGAATTGCTAGCGAGGTTAATTTCAACTGTCAGAAGTCAAGCCGAGACGAAGAAAATACTCGCGCAAAAGTACCAAGTCAGGCACGAACCTGAGAGTTACGTAGGTGAAGTAAGCAGTGGAGTTTAGGAAGGCCTTGATGAGCCAGATCAATTCCCTGAAAGTGAGGTGTTCTACGGAAGTTTCGGAAATTATCGTAGAAGTTACCGATCAGGAGTGCGTAGGATTGCTCCTAGACCCTGGCTAAGAAATCCTAGAAGTAGAGGAAGAGAATTTAGCAGTTACATAGGAGATCAAGGTAACGGGTCTTTGGAGTGTAACATGATGAAAACAGACAATAACAGTTCTGGTTCTGGTCAGTTTGCAGGAAATTCAGGAGCTAAAAAACAAGGGTTTCCTTTTTGTAATAGTTGTTCAATGGTAGGACACTTTGAGTGCAGACCCAAGAGAGATCAGTTTCCGAGAGGTTGCTTTGCCTGCGGCGGAACCCCTGTAGTAAAGAATTGTCGAGTGACAGGTACAGAAGTCCGCAACTATAAGGCGTATTTACGCGGTAGAGGTAGCACAAATCGTGGAAAGAGTGAAGTCCATTGGTCGGAGACCGAGTCAAGCGATTTTTTAAACTAAAAACAGGTAAGGGTAGTAACGGGGATTTGAATTTGACTGAGCCTGAGGTGGGCGGCAACCTCGTTAATCTTTCGACCGTGGCTAAAATTCCAGATATCTCCGAGACAACCAAATCGTTCGTTGATCCCTTATTTAATTGTCAAAATAGGTATAAATTATTACAAGACGAAGAGCTTGAGAATACTCGTGATCGAAGCAAGACTGTCAAGTCCTATTTTTCAGTAAGCGTTGTAAAAAATGTTAATAAAAATGCTGGATTATTCGCATTCAAAGACTGCAACAAACCAACCATAATCATTAAGAACAATGATCAGTATTTGAGTGCGTTGCTTGACAGCGGATCAGAAAAATGCCTGATAAGTTACAGACAGGTTAAGAAATTGAACGAAGAAGTTAAACCGAGTCATTTAACAGTGAAAGGCATAAACGGCAAGAGTAACGTAACAGGTGAAGTAGAATTATCCATTGCAATTCCAGGCACTAACAGAGTAATTAAAACAAGTGCACTGATCGTAAAAGAGGCTAAGTTTAACTATGACCTGATCCTAGGTCGTGACGTTTTGAAAGATGCCGTCATTAACTTTTAAGATGAAAAACTTCTTTGGGAAAATATTTCAATTCCCTTTCGTGATTTAAATATGGAGCCTTTGTCGAGCAGAGAAACAGTAATGAGAAAAATTGTGAACAGCGACTGTCTGTTATCAGAGGTTGCTGTTGCGAGAAGGAGTTATAGGCAATTAAAAAATGATGACTGCAGAAAAAAGAAAGAAAGTCCAGCCGTGGCTGAGACGTCACAGAGAACGAAGCAATTAATAGTGCATTGTACCGAGGTTGAAGTGCCTGGTAACTCAGTAAATGTTGTGTATGGTTTCCTTAAGAAAGCAACTCCAGGAGAATACATGATTTTAAAAAGAAGTCTCGAAAATGGTGCTATTATAGCAGATTCAATTGTTCGAATTGACGAAGACGGCGTGGTGCCTGTTATGCTTTTAAATGCAAGTGAAGAGACTGTGTATTTGTCTGAGAATACCATGTTATGTAACATTGAATTAATCGAAGCTGATGATATTGAGAGCGAGGTGTATTTAACAAGTGAGGAAACAGCACTTAGAGACGCTCATAATGTTGAAGTAAATTCTATCGCGGGGTCAGATACGATGCAAGTTGTCTCGGCAGGTGGCGGAATGAATGCCATGGTCAATAGAAAACTTGAGTTGGACGCTGACGCTCGTGGTGGACGTTAAATTCTCGTTGATAACGAGGAGTTGGGAGTTAATGCACAAGCAGGTGCAGAAGTAGTAGCAGAAGTGGTGTTACAGAAGGTGAGGTAAGGCGTGATTTAACGAAAGATGACATCTCATGTAATGAAGAGGACATACAGTTATCTTTAGTTAATTTGTTGAATGAGTTCCGAGACGTAGTTACTCTTGAAGGGGAGACTATAGGTGTTACAAATATTATGAAGCACCAAATTCAGTTGAAACCGGATGCTCCGGTACTAAATTTAGCTCCTTATCGCATTCCCCACAAGTATCAGGAAGAAGTAATGAAAATAACAGATGACATGCTCGAGCAGGGGATAATCAAAGAGTCCAGTTCTGACTTTAATTTCCCTGTAATCGTAGTTAAGAAAAAATCCGGAGACCTTCGTCCCGTGATTGATTTCCGTGCACTTTTCAAGGTGTTAGTAAAACATTCTTATCCAATACCCAGAATAGACGATATTTTGTCGACCTTGGGCGGTAACGCGTGGTTTACGAATTCAGACCTTCGCTCGGCCTTCCATCAGGTCGAATTAGAACAGGAAAGTAGGAAATTCACTGCCTTCAGCATAAATTATAGGAAATTTCATTTTTGTAGGGTCCCGTTTGGTCTCAGTACCTCACCGGGAGTATTTCAAAGAGTAATGACCTCTGCACTTGCACCCATTCTGGGTAAACTAGCTTTCGTCTTCCTGGACGATATATTGGTGTTTTCAAAAAATAAGGATCAGCACTTGGCTGATATAGAAATCGTGCTTAAGATGCTGCGATCCAGTAATTTATCATTAAAGCTTGAGAAATGTCACTTCTTCAAGAAGGAGATAGAGTATTTAGGCCATATCATTGCCGCTGATGGTATTAAATGTAAATATTCTCAGAAATTGCAAGACTGCCGAGCTCCAGTCAATGTGAAAGAATTACAGCAATTCCTAGGGTTGGCAAACTGTTTCCGTAATTTCTTACCTAATTTTGCAGAGGTAGCGTATCCTTTATACAATCTGTTGAGAAAGAATGTTGACTATACTTGGACAGACCAGTGTCAAAAAAGTTTTAAATTCTTGAAATCAGCTTTGGTTTCTGACACAGTTCTGAGACATCCTGACTATACTAAAGACTTCCATGTTTTCACTGACGCTTCTAACTCAGGAATTGGAGCCGTACTAATGCAGGCGGATGATTCAAGCGACAAAATTCTAAGACCTGTGGCATATTACAGTAAAAATCTAAACTCAAGTCAGAGAAGATATTCAACTACCAAAAAGGAGTTTTTCGCGATTTTTTCCGCATTGAAATATTTCAAATATTTAATAACCGGTTACCCTGTCCGGATTTATACCGATCATAGGCCTCTTGCGCCACTTTTCACAAAGAAACTTCCTGAAGACACCAATATGGCGCGGTGGTGCATTAGTGTTCATTCATTCGATCCAGTTGTTAAATATCTACCTGGTAAAGAAAACGTTGTAGCAGATTATTTAAGGGGACGGTTCGGGGTGAAAAAAAAGTCTGTAAGTTCTCGGTGGATTTTTCTGAGATATCTACCGTCGATGTAAATTGTTATCAATAACTTTTTTGATTTGTGCGAATTTTTTGTAACCATACGTGAATAAGATTTTTTTAAAAAAACATGAAAAAACATGTGTTGCGGAAAATCCTACTCCTCCAACAATTTTCAACTTACAGAGTTCAGAAAATATTCTCTAGATAGCAAATTGTCTTGTCTAGAGATCCGGTGCAAAAGTTTTTCGATTATTTGATTTTTTGAATTTTGAGAACTTTTTTCCCCAAAAATGACCTCTTTTTCCACTTTTTTGAATAATTTGCTTCTAATTTTCAAGGTGAATTGAAATTTAAAAAAACTTTTGCACTGGATCTATTTTCCTTTTCAATCGCTATTGATTGGTATGCTCGCCATCTCTGTACCTTCAAAACGGTGGGAGGAGTAGGTTTTCAAAAATCAAGATGGTGAGTATTCAGAAAAGCCATTTTTCCAAAAAAAAATTTTTTCGTTCTGTACTAATTTTTTAATTGAGTCTTATCAGTGATTCTGTACCTTCTTATTTACCTTCATAACAGTGGGTAAGGATCCATATCAAAAGTCAATAAATATAAGTTTCAGAACAGGGTTAATTTTTCAACAATTTTTTTTCAAAGCTGACTAAATTTTTTTTTCCAAAAACCTGTATTGCTTTGTAGCTCTTTTTAAGCGCTTTCGATTGATATAATTGCAATTCCTGTAGCTTCAAAACTCCGGGAGGCGTTTATGTTTACATAGCCAGCTAATTAGCTGATGACTCAGCAGCCGGACTCAAAACAAACACTCAATTACACCATCATAATTTATCACTGAGTAATAAAATGTTTTGTTTGAGTACGAAAGCATTTCAAGTTAGGCCATGAATGAACTCTCTTGCTATTCCAGTAGAGAAACACTCAATACTGGCTCGTAATGGGGGGGGGAAGAGGGAGGTCACCCGTCCATTGGCGCACCCCAAGGTCACACTAGTGCGCGTCTTTTACCCCGTCCAGACGACTAACCAATTGACGTACTTGAAAGCCAATTATATCGTTGGATGCGCAAGAAAAATCTCTATAAGATGAGTTTATAAACTGAAAAATGACCATAATCTGAAAATAGACCCGAACCGTGCCCTTAAGCAGATTACCTGTAAATAATGAGAAATTTAATCTTAAGGAATTAAATCGTTGTGATGATTTGGAAGCCGCAATTGAATCAGAAGTTTGTATTGTGGAGACAAGAGCAAAAAAAAAGGACTGCACGTGACGAGAGACGAGGTGGTTGACCTGCCACATGGCGACAATGTTGACGCGGACGAAAACGCTCGTCCCAAGCTGGTCAATTAAGTACCGAAAAAGACTGAGGTTTCTTGGACGAATAAAGAATTTATCGACGAACAGAACAAAGACGTTTTCTGCATTGAGGTTAAAAACGCTTTACTGCATGACAGTATTTCGAATATTCCAGACCTACAAAAATTTTTAATTCTGAATGACATTCTGTATCGACGTAGGCAGATAGACAACAGACCAAGTACTATCTTGACAGCCGTGGTACCTAACTCTTTGATGGGTAGAGCTATTTTAGCAATCCATAGTATGTATCATGTAGACGACAAGCATACTTTGTTTAAATTCAAACTGAAATACTTTAATCAATTGGAAAAGACAATTGTGAGAAATTTTGTGAAAGGCTGTGAAGTTCGTAAAATTATTAAAGCTAGACCTTCAGTACCAATTAAAATTTTGACAGCTCCGATAGCTAAAGAGCCATTTGAAGTTGTGTCGATGGACCTTTTGGGACCGCTTAACGTAACCGATAATGGGAATAAGTATATATTGGTTGTAATAGATTTAGTTTCCAGGTTTTGTAGGTTGTACGCAATATCAAATCGCCGTACGGACACGATAATTTCATGTTTAAGTAATTGCTTTTCACTAATGGGATATCCCAAAACACTCATCTCAGATAACGCCTTCGAATTTAAATCTATGGCGGTAAAACAATTTGCCAAAATCCACGCTATTGCGAAAAGAGAAGTTTTGGCGTACAGTCCTCATTCGAACGCTATTGTGGAACATAATAACAAGAAAATTACGAACTTGTTAAAATTATATGTGAACACACTTGCTCATGCAGAGTGGGATCAATTACTAGAAGTTGTTGAGAATGCATTGAATAACTCTTTAAACTCTACTTTAGGTGAAACACCTCGCTATGTGGTATTTAACCGTGATACGTGTGCCTACTACCAAGCAGAGAATTTTGATTCTGTAACTTATAGTTACGATGAAGAATTAGATTTAGTCAATATTCGCGCGAAAGAAGCCGCCCGCACAGTAGAAAATATTAGGAATTTAATTATAAATAATACGACAGAGAGAAATCTATACAGAAATCTCAAACGACGTAACAAGGACATAAACGTGGGTGATCGAGTTCTTTTAAAGAATCACGGGAAGAAATTTAAATTAGAACTTACCTGGATTGGGCCTGCGGTAGTCCAAAAAGTGAGACGTAACTACGCTGAGATCAAAATTGGATCAAAAATTATTAGGAGTAATTTAAATCATTTATTACCCCTGAGAAAGGTTAAAACTGTGAGTTAAAAAGACGAGTTCATTACAATTATTGACGTTGCAACCACACGACGAGTTACGATTTACCTCGTTACCCTCGTTTTAACATGTTAATCAATTATGTTAAGGTTAATAATCATAATTTAAGGAGTTTTACTTTTTGCCCTGTGCAATATGCGTTGTGGTTCATATTAAATCTCAGTAATCCGTACGTTGTATTTTTATATGTTATTTTTACAGTGTTGAGTTGCTTTCTTCTCATGTAAATTGAAGTAATGTTTAGGTATTTACCCAAGAGGTAAATGGAATGTGTACTGTCTGGTTTCAGCTTGTCGCTCAGACGTTTCATTTGTTTTTTTTATTCGCTCAAGAAGCTAATGTTGCTAAATTGACAGTTTTAATCATGAACGGATGCACCGACTGCGAATTGCAAATCGCTGAGGTTGCTGTTCACCTTGCGAGATGGGTTGTTTTGACGCTGCGGCTGTGAACCGCAGTGCTATTTTTATCGAGCCGGAATGTCCGGCGATCAGCATAATTTAATTTAAATTCATAAGAGATGTGTCTAGTCGTCTGGTATTTTGGATACGAACGACAGTTTTTTTTTATTCGAGATTTATCATGGGTAATTAATCACTGTTGTCAGATCAACGTGTTCTGATATAAAATTTTATGTTTGTAGTTATTTCTTTTATTTTATGACGGTCATGCTAATCGTTTCTGTATCCTTCCTTTCAGGGGCAAAGGATCGGAGAGTACCATCGATGGGCGAGGCGGATAGTGTCTTCGATGGCGGCACTTCAACGGCATTTGCTAGCTATGACGACTTTGTCATCATCTGCACAGCCGTGGCTAACCGTGGTGATGTCACTAATCACCACGCGATCGCGGTGATGCTGCTAATCATCATAGGATCGGGGACAATCCTGTACAATCTACGCCGTCAATCAATGATCTTATACAATCTTCGAGATCAGGAGCAGCTGAACTGTAGCCATGAACTTGAGATTTGATAAGAATGGAATTTAGGATAGTTGAAACCTTTAAAATAATCGAAATTTAGAGTGAATTAGAAAGTTTACAAGTGTTTAAAATTTAGGTAGTTGAAAATTACCACGCTCTTGAAATGTTGGCGCGGAGTTAAATGAAAATGCGAATCGCAAGGAAAATGCGATAATGAATGCGCGCAGTGTTTCTATTAATTGTGCCATGTAATTTTAACTTTTAGGTTGTTTTTTTTAATATCGACGCGTTAAAACTTTTAAAATATTAATTAGCAAATTAATTATTAATTTTTGCGTTAGAAATTTACTTGAACATTTCTAATTTAAAAATGTTTTGCTTCGAACTGAATTATTTTTTTTTGATAGTATTTCCGATTTCTTGCGAAAATTTTAAATGTGTCTACTATGTATATTTGCATAGCGGTATTTTCTACGATTGATGTGTACTATGCGAAAAGCTTTTATTTGAGTTGGTTTTTCTGCCGTTATATTGAAAGAACATGTGTTGCGTTTTTTACTTTTGATCCTCAAACATCGCTTCACGTGGCTGTCGTCGTGCTGAAATAATTTTTTTGTTGAAGCACGGTAAGTCAGTTGCTTTGCTTTTGCTGGTTTCCTTGCTTTTGCTTTTTTGGCTTTTAATTATTAAGGAGTTTTAGTGATCTATAATCATGTGTTGAGAGCGCGTTTAAATTTCTTTTTAAATCTCTGTTTGGTTGATTGCGGTAGCATGTTAACAATTTAACAGTAAAAAAGGGTTTAAACATTTGTTTGGATGCGATGTTATAGTTATTGATGTTTGCGGTGCGTGAATTTAATTTTCAGTATTTCTAAAAATTTACTTAATAATATTGTTTTTTGGCGTTTTATTATACCCATATTGATGACTCAAGTGTTGGCGAATGGTAAATTGTTAATAAAGAATGTCTCTTTCTTTAACATGTTTTCTGGGATTTAATTTTTTCCTTGGAGATTCTGATTTCTTTTTTGCGTTCTATTTTCGATGCGTTTTACCTATAATCATTTTAGTGATGTAAACGGTGCTTCATTAACAATTTTACCTGTGCGTTTTTTTTAGTCAAGGTTATTAACCATGATGTATCGAAGTTTTTTTAACGAACGGGTACGCACATATACGCTTACGCTACCCTCGTGATTGCTTGTTTTTGCTTGAAACTATAATAATGCTTGGTATTGGTGACATTTGTTGATTTTCTTTTTGCTTTTTGATAATATAAAGTGCGATACGGTTAACGTAATTTAATATAAAACGGTTTACGAGCGATTTCGTAATAGTTATCTTTCATTTAGAATTGTGATTTAATTTTTTAAATAATTGATTACTTGTCAATTCATTAATTGTCCTTTTATTGATTGATTTAATTCTGAGAATCCTTGAATTTTGTTTAACCGTTTTTATTTTTATTTAATTTTTGAGTATGATGCTCTCTCCTGTGGGAGAAGGGAGCTATGTGCCGTAGCACATGTCTATCTGTAGTCTTGTCTGTATCTGGAGGCCACCTATATAAAGCCATACTTGTCGAGGCTCAGGTGCTCAGTCGTTCAATCACTTACCCTCTGCCATCACCTGCCAATAAATCTCCGCCAAGCTTCACCAAGTGTTTACCTTTGCCCCGCATACTAAGATGCTTAGACTCAAATCTAATTCACTACATAGAACAATTGATTCTTGACACGATGGTGAGATCTCGACGTCCTTTATCTAAACCAAAATACAAAAAACTGAACTGAATTCAGCACCTCGAACAAATGACCACCGTTTCTCGTAAAAACGAATAATGAGCAATAATTACGCCTCTACGCGGGAGCTGGTTTCCGAGTTATAGCACGTTATTTTGCTTTAACCTCATTACTAATGGTACAACTATTAAGAGCATCTGAAGAGTTGACTGTCAAACACCATACCTCTTTTAGATATTGCAATTGAAAGTTGCCATACCGGTGAAAAGGTGTGTGAAATTCGTGGACCTACAAGCAGCAAAAATAGAACGCGTAACCGACATTTTTCTTCTGCTGCCAAACTTGTTAGAAATGAAATGACATTCTTATTATTATAATTATATAAGAAAGTTTTAGTCTCCCTTAACCACAACAAAGATGTTCCAAGAGAGGAAAAAGGAAGGCACCATTTAGTATGGAGTTGAGGGAACGTGGAATCTATGCACAAGGTGCACAGAAACAGAAAGCTAGGAAAGAAGTTCATGAAACAAGAAAAAAGTTTAAGAAGAAAGTAGTAGGTGCTGAAAAACAGGACAGCAGTGAACCGAAAAAAGATGGTCCATAACAAAACAAAAACCTGTTTTATTACAACAAAAAGGAAGCCTACCTAACCTTTAGCTCGGGTCCACACATGGTTCCCCTGGGAGCGAATGAAATGACACAACCATAAGGTAAATCACTAATTTTAAACATGTTTCTTCTTCATAAACTCCCCTGTGAAACCAATATAAACACTTGAAATGGGCCAATTACACGCCATGCCTAAAAGTTTTGAGAATTTCAAGGCGTAAGAAGCGAGTTACAGGGTCCAATTCTGAATATAAATAAATTTTTATGAACTCATACAACACTGTCAACCTTTAAAAAATTAGCAACAAAGCCTCAAATGGTCAAAAATTGGAAAAAACTTTCAACTTTAACAAACGCTTTAAATGCGTTGCATGAAACTAGAAAACATTACAACCTGAGCGTCATGATGTTCGACATCCTTATAGAGCCTTCAAAACTAAAGCAAGCTTCATTTCAGACCTCAATGCAGTCACCCATGATCTCCATTATGGAGACTTCAACGCGCACCGGATAATAATCCGTGTTTCAAGTCTGCGGATATTGAAACACCTTTTCACTGGCCAATTTTGGGTGCCAATCCCCTCCATTTTGAGGTTTTTCCCATTTTTATCAAAAACTTGAAGGCCTATAACTTTGATACAGGTATCATTCGAAAGATCTCCACGAGACGCATTAGTACAGCGTTTTTCATAACCCTGAAGGGTGAAAAAGGGGGTGTCAGAGGGCAACAAACGTCAAAATCAAGTCTTAAAATAAGAATTTTCCATAACGCAAAAACTATCAATGGGATCTTTCTCAAAAAGAGGTTAGGTATCTACCAAATAATAAGAACCATAAGGTGTTAAATAACTTTTCCTGTCCGACGCACCCTTTTCCCATGTTTTTGTTTTGAACGACAATAAGTGAAATTTAGGGTATTTCTAAATTTGATTTTCTGGAAAAACCATACAACCTATCACCACGGAAACCTGATAAGTTTGAGAAAAAGATTGAAACTACATTCTATCAACTCTTGAAATCTGAACGCAAAAAAACAACACCACAAATAGTAGCCTAAGTTGAACTTTGAAAAAACGCGTTTTTTACCCTGTTTTCAAAATTGCGTAACTTCTTTTCCTTTTGAGTTGATGCTTTCTGAATCATCCAAAAACTACTTCAAAATGTCTTCTTTCAGATCTGAAACTCTCAGACTCTGGGAGTTTGCCAAATAGCCAAAACAAAATTTTTGCGTGACCATCCGCGGTTTTTGATATTTCCGAAAAATTTTCAAACGTTCGTAAAATGTAAACTCAAAACATTCTTACAGTCGGTGATTTTATATGTTGTAGAACTTTGTAAAACCTACAAGCCATCAAACTTTCAGCGCTCCAGAAGCTGAGAATCGGCCGGAAAAAATTTCCAAAAAATTGCAAAAAATCGCACATTTTTTTTCCAACTTTGAGGCACAGAATGGGTAATTTTTTATCATTTTTTTGACACACCGACGGTATTGTCTGAAATTCTAACATTTTTTCTATTACATCTCAAAAGTTGAGACTCTCAAAGCCCATAGGAGATACTTTGTGATGGTTTGAAAAAACCCCATTTATTGTGTTTTTTTACTTCTGAGGGGTCTCCTTTGGGGTCTAGCGGTCTGGAAAGGGGTCCGTAGGTCTTAGAATTTTGCGCTTCACACGCTCACCAATTTCGAGCGCGCTGGGACCTCGGGAAGTGTGGATTGGCGTGAATTAGGGGGGTTATCTGCTACATATACTCGGTGCTCCACCTCTGGGCGACCAGCGTTTCTTATCACTGTTGAAAATTTTTTCTTGGCACGGGTTCTATTTTTAGTGTTTGTCGCACCCATCCTTTCATGTCAAAAGTTCGCCCGCCGCAAGTAACAAGCTATTGATCACGTTTTAATAATAAAATAAACTCAAACTCTCTTTCTAGTTATTAAATTTCAAGACTTTGAATAATAGCCATTAACAATGAACCAGTATCATGAAAATAGCCTCTCCAGTCAACAGTGAAGAAATTCAAGAATAAAGTCACTACATTTGAGGTAAACTAAAATACAGCATTACTTACGTGCACAGAAGATGATTAAAAAAGCAACAACTTAAAGTTTATGGGTAAAATCCAGTGGAATATTGAATTTCCTAACCAAATTACTAAGCTTATACAGTCATACCTCACCTTACAAAAGGCATAAAGAACAAATGATCCAAGTTACAAAACAGTTTCACATAAAACTTTTATCTCTGAAAATGAGAGAAAATTCATGTAAGAAAACGCAAATCTCAAAAATTCGGTCAAATTTTACTTTAATGTTGTCAACGATTTTCATAATTTTGTTGCTATAGATAGGCAATATAGTCGATTTTAAGACGTTTTACACGTATGACAATGTGCTCGCAAATGCTTAGTTTTCAAGTTATTCAAGTTTGAAGTTATACAAACGGCGCTCCTGAATGGCCTTTTTAGCGCAAAAGCATTCATTGTTTTTGCAATAGAAACGTAAGCTAACCCCCTATTACAAACGTAAAGAGGTTGGGTCTTGAGGAGTAGCCACAGTTCTTCTAGTGAAAATTATAAATAAAGGTTTCTTGTGACGTCCGTTTACATAGACTCCAAGATGGCTGCCGCCATCTTGGGTATCGGGTGGCGCCATGGCTGCAGCCACTTTGGAGTCGATGTAAACGGACGTCACTAGAAACCTTTATTTATAATTTTCACTGGAGGAACTGTGGCTACCCCTCACAACCCAACCTCTTTACGTTTGTAATAGAAGTTAGCTTCTGTAATTTATTAAATTACGCTAGGCACGCACGCTTTCCTGGCGCGCACAAGCCAACTTCAAAGTTGAATAATTCGAAAATATTGCATCAGCGAGCAGAATGTCATCCATGTAAAACATTCTTAAATGCGTTCTTTAATTGAATCTTTGTAACAAAATTATGAAAATCGTTGACAACATTAGAGTAAAATTTGACCAAAAATTCAAACAATGCACACTCAGCTTTGCAGCCGCAAGAGTTCTCTATAACGTGAATACACTCGTAGCATCAAGGATTTTTTTTTTAAATTGGTCCAATAAGAGTAAATAGAATATGATTTGCATGTTTTATGAATTTTAATGGTTTAATAAACCATTTTTTTTTATTTTGAACATATGTTTCATACAAGATTGGTTAATTTCTAAAAAAAAATTAGGGATTTTTGGAGGGAGTATTGGGGGGCCTTGAAACAAATCAGGCCTACAACATGTAAAATGCGATGGTACTTTTCAAAAATCACGTTACAAAACCACTTTGGGAACAAATTAATTCTGTTATATGACCTATGACTGTAGAATCAAATTTGAAATAAAATTTATACAAACAAGACATCAATAAAATGACAAAATGTATGAGCCCAACTCAGCCTCAAAAAAAAGTGACCTAAAAATCAAAGATTACACGTGGTACAAAGATCTGGTCAATTAGAAAGGAATGATCATCAGTCAATAGATATTTCTGCTAATGTATTAAGGCAAGTTTGATACAATAGAGAACCAGGGCACTAGTTTTGCAAGTCTACTAAAGAGACAGTCACTGTCTCACTAGTCTCTTCATCAACTTAGTACTCTTTTACTTCCACTTTCTATGCAATAGGCCTACTTGTAGCTCACTATCTTCAACAAGGATGATATATCATAGCATCAAAGATTAGAACTACCACATTCTATAATTCTTTTTAATAAAAAGCCAATAGAACTAGTTTACAACCATGGACAGGCATCAATCAAACAGACATAAATCATTACGTATTTAAACAAAGAAATTTAGATATAATAAAATCACACTAACAAAACAGAACGAAGAGAGAAAAAAAATTACATTAACCCTTCAATGCCCGAGTGGAGTGTACGGTCCTCTTTCAAAAATAACAATAATAGATTGTATTTCTTTTTCAATTTGTTCAATAATGTGTCCTTTGAACTTCACTGCCAAGTGGCAGTTCCTTCCATACCTTGATAACAGGGACTACCTAATGCCAGTGTCGTTTAGGTGATAGTGGTTGTGATAATGGTAATATGAGTAGAGATGTGACTAAAAAAAACCATGCCTTTTTTAAAAGAAAACACGTTTTTTTACAAAAAAAACCGTGGTAAAAAAAAACGTGGATATTTTGGTTTTTTTTAAATATTTTGTCTAAAAATAACTCAGCAAGAAAAAGAACTACATTACATTATTTGTTTTCATGTCAAATTACAAAATAAAACAGCATACTTTTTAATTGAAGGTTTTCCATGGTTTTACAAAATTTTTCATTTTCTGCGGTTTCATGCTTTGATATTTCATTAGTTTTACAATACATGTGAATGACCTTCAACTCCCAAAATGGTGTGTTATAAAACTTATAATAACATATCTTTACTTATGGTCATTGATAAAAATGTGACTAAAAAACCATGCTGTTTTTTTAAAAAAACATGTTATTTATACAAAATTATGAATAAAAACCATGGATATTAATATATTTATGTGACCTTAAAAATCCAATGCTGTTTTTTAAAACATTGTTTTTTAACAGAAAAATCTTGACTAAAAAAACATGGCTATTATATTTTATGGGACCAAAAAATTGTTTTTAAAAAAAAAAACATTTTAAAAAAATCATGACAAAAAAAAACGGATATAAATATCAGGAAAGTTATTTTTCTTTAATCGAATTGTCTTTAGAAACTTTAGAATGCTGTTAAGGAGACCATCCCAGGCCTCTGCCAGGCCCCTGTCGGTCCGGGGGTCATTTCTCATGTTTTTGTTGTAAAAGGACCCTTAGGTGGTAGACTATTCGTTCCTGAAAATTTTATGGCGCTACGGACAATAATTTCCCCCCCCCCGGGGGGGTTAGGCGACCAAATTTTTTCAATTTTTCCGATTTTGACCCCACATAAAAAGAGAACAAATAGGAAATGGAAAAAAAGCTCAATTTGAGTTTGTTAGAAATGTTCCAAGGATTCTAAAACGGTCTTTGCTTTTTTTCTAGCATCAAAACTGAAGGAGGAGTTCCATTTTGAAATATCAATATGAATGAAAAGCACCCAAAATATTCCATTTTTTCCCGATTTTGACCCCACATAAAAAGAGAACAAATAGGAAATGGAAAAAAAGCTCAATTTGAGTTTGTTAGAAATGTTCCAAGGATTCTAAAACAGTCTTTGATTTTGCTCTAGCATCAAAACTGAAGGAGGAGTCCCATTATGAAATATCAATATTAGTGAAATATCAATATCTGAAAACCAATATGTCAAATTTTTGCAAAATCTAAGGCCTGAATCAAAAAAATGAATAGAATCAATTGTGTTTATTTTCAAAGGTTACATATCATAGTCAAATTTTATGAGAATCAGACTGAAAATAAAAAATTCATTTTGTTGAAAAAAAATGATAATTTTTATTTATTTTTTTTTTTGAAATCACAATTCACACTTTCAATATGAAGTTATGTATGGAAAGTATCGAAATAAAAATTAAAACTGCATTCAATTACATCAAATGTTCATTATATTACATTTCAACAAAAAATTTTATTTTTTGCTATACCCAACAATTCTAACTTTAAACATTCATCCTGGGACTAGTTCTCGAGTTTTGATGCTAGAACCAATCCAAAGACAGTTTTAGAATCCTTGAAACATTTCTAACAAACTCAAATTCGCCTTTTTTTCAAATTCGAATTCTTTGAAAAAATATATAGCTCTAAACCCAAAAAAAATGTTGCTGATTTTTGAAATATCAAAAAATTTTGAAAAAATAGAAAAAATTTGAGTTTCGAAAAAAGCCGAATTTGAGTTTGTTAGAAATGTTCCAAGGGTTCTAAAACTGTCTTTGTTGTTGTTCTAGCATCAAAACTGAAGGAGTTCCAATCTGAAATATCAATAAAAATATACCAAAAACACATTTTTCGTCAAAAAAAAAAAACTAAGGCCTAAATCGAAAAAACGACAGGAGTAAAAAAGGTTTACTTTTACAAAATACATATACTGGCCAACTTTAAAACAAATCGGACGAAAAAAGTTGAACAGCCGGGACGGTCATTGATATCATGTATATTAGAACTGTGCTAGCTCTTAGAATAAAATATCTACAAAGAATCTATTCACTCCATAAAACCTTTCGGAGACCAGCTCCATCCTCAGTCATTCAGTAAAATTTGGTGAAATGGACAATGAATTTTCACTGTTCCTTTGAAAAACATTTGACTGAATGACTTACTGAGGATGGAGCTAGTCTCCGAATGGTTTTATAGAGTGAATAGATTCTTTGTGGATATTTTATTCTAAGACCTGTTACGGTTCTAATGGATATTAAATATATCTTACGTAACCAAAAAATCCATGCTGTTTTTTGAATGTTTTTTTTACAAACCCCTGAAGGGATACAACTATTATATCTATGGGAATTAGCGCTCCCAGGGGGAAAATGTGAGGGCCCGAGCTGAGAGTTAGGTAGGCTTTCTTTTTGTTGAAATATAATGTTTTTTGTTATGTTGAAGACCACCTTTTTTTTGGTTCACTTCTGTCCTGTTTTTCAGCACCTCTGACTTTTTTCTTCAACTTTTATCTTATTTCATGATCTTCTTTCTCATCTTACTGTTTCTATGCCCTTTCAGCTTAGATTCCTCATTTTCTTATTTCCAAACTAAATGGTGTCTTCCTCCTTCCTCTCTTTGATACGCTCTATTTTTGTAGGCGTTAGGGGGGCTTAAACTAATTTATAATCTTATAATCTTATTCTTAATCTTTGTTACAAAAAAATCATGACTAAAAAACACGGATATTAATATACTTTATTTTACCATAAACAACCATGCTGTTTTTTTGAAAAACATTTTTTTTACAGAAAAATCACGATTAAAAAATATGGATATTAATATATTTTATGCGCAAAAAAAAACCATGCTGGTTTTTTTTAAATCATATTTTCTTTACCAAAAAAATCATGACTAAAAAACATGGATATTAATGACTTTTTGTGAAAAAAACATGGTTTTTAATAGGTCATGTTTTTTTGGTCAGATAAAATTTAATAACACTCATGTTTTCGTAAAAAATCCTTTTTTCAAAAAGCATGGATTGTTGGTCACATAAAATATATTAATATCCATGTTTTTTTACAGATTAGATTAGTCATTAGTTTTAGCCTCCCTACCCAGTAACAAATGCAATCCAAAGAGAGGAAGGAAGATTATGAAACAAGATCAAAGTTGAAGAAGACAGTAGTAGGTGCTGAAAAACAGGACAGCAGTAAACCGAAAAAAGGTGGTCCTCAACATAACAAAAACATTTTATTTCAACAAAAAGAGGCCTACCTAACTCTCAGCTGAGCCCTCATATTGTCCCCCTGGGAGCGCTAGTTCCCATAGATACAATAATTGTATCCCCCTGAAGGGGTGTTTTTTTTTACAAAGAAGTCGTGACCAAAAAATGAATAATAATAACTTTTTAATAAAAAAAACATGTTTGAAAAAAAAAAATTTTTTTTTGGTAACAAAATATGTTAAATACGATTTTTTATGAAAAATATATAAAATAAAACAGCATGGTTATTTGGTCGCAAAAAATATATTCATATCCAGGTTTTCTCATACATCATTGTCTGTAAAAAACATATTTTTTAAAAAAACAGCATGGGGTTTTTTAGGTCTCATATACATTTTCATGCTTTATTAGTCATGATTTTTAGTACAAAAACATTTTTTTGGTCTCATAAATATGTTATTCATGTTTTTTCAGTTATGATTTTTTAGTAAAAAACATGTTTAAAAAAAAAACTGCATGGGGCATTTTAGGTCACATAAAATATATTGTTTTTTAGTCACGATTCTTTGTAAAAAAAACAGCATGATTATATCTGGTACCAAAAAATATATTAATATACATTTTTATTAGTCAGAATTTCGGTCAATATTGAATATAATGTTGTCAACGAATTTCATAATTTCATAGGTATAGATGGGTAATATAGTCGATTATAAGACGTTTTACACGAATGACAATGTGCCCGGAAATGCTTAGTTTTCGAGTTATTTAAGTTTGAAGTTATACGAACGGCGCTCCTGAATGGCCCTTTTAACGCAAAATCAGTCATTGTTTTAGCAATGAAAATGGAAGCTAACCCCTATTACAAACGTAAAGAGGTAGGGTCGTGAGGGGTAGCAACAGTTTTTTTAGTAAAATTATAAATAAAGCTTTCTAGTGACGTTTGTTTACATCGACTTGAAGATGGCTGCCACCATCTTCAGCCGGTTGGCGCCATAGCGGCAGCCACCTTGGCGTCGATTTAAACAAACGTCACTCGAAACCTTTATTTATAATTTTCACTAAAAGAACTGTGCCTACCCCTCACGACCCAACCTCTTTACGTTTGTAATGGGGGTTAGATTCCGTTATTAATTAAATTACGCTAGCCCCGCGTGCTTCCATGGCGCGCACAAGCCAGCTTCAAAGTTGAATAATTCGAAAATAACGCATTGTCGGGCAGAATGTCATTCCTGTAAAACGTCTTATAATTGACTATATTACCCATCTATACTTACAAAATTATGAAATTCGTTGACAACATTATATTCAATATTGACCAGAATTTCTTGTGAAAAAAACATGTTTTAAAACAACAGCATATATTTTCGGTCACCTAAAATATATTAATATCTATGGTTTTTAGTCATTTTTTTGTAATGAAAACATAAAAAAGAAACCATAGAGTAAAAGTGGTGGCAGATAACCCACAATTACCTAGAGGAGTCTAAGAGGTACAGCAGGAGCCACAGAACTTATATTGATGGAGTCAAAATTCAGAGCTTATTATTTCTGCAAAGTCTGATTTTTTGGTCACATAAAAATAAAATCAGACATAGTAGAGATAGTAAGCTCTGAATTTTGACTCCATCAATACAAGTTCTGTGGCTCCTGCTGTTCCTCTTAGATGCCTCTAGGTAATTGTGGGTTATCTGCCACCACTTTTACTGCATGGTTTCTTTTTGATGTTTCAATAAATATAAAATGACTAAAAAACATGGATATTAATATATTTTAGGTGTCCAAAAAAAAACCCAGACATATACTTAACAAAATTTAGGTGTGCAAAAAAAAAACAAAAAAAAAACACATAAAAAACACGTTTTTTGGCAAATCTGAAGGAGATGACAGTTGTCAATTTTGATAATTTCAATGCCTTAGCATAGTTAATTAGATCGAAATAAACAAGTTTTCTTCTATGCACTTTTTGTCTCAAATGAGTATTTTATTAGTTATAGCGGTAAATGACTTACCGCAACTCCAGTCTTTGAAGCGGAAAGAAATTCTTTGATCGAGTTGTATGGCAATACTGCAATGGCGTCTCGCTTCCAGCGCTCTGTCTTCAAAGACGAAACCAAACCTACCGCTATACCTCGTTAAATACTCATTTGACGAAAAAAGTGTATGGAATAAAGGTTGTTTATTTCGATGTTATTACCATGTTTCAAGCAACAAAAATTCGAAAATCGATGAGTAGCTGTTTATTCGAGCGCATTCGTCATCAATGACGCAACTAAACTTACCGCTATAAATCGTAAAATACTCATTTGAGACGAAAAAAGAATAGAAGAAAACTTGTTTATTTTGATTCCATTAATTAGGTTCAGGCACCAAAAAGTGGAAAATCGACAACTGTCATCTCCTTCAGATTTACCGTTTTTTTGCAAAAAAAACGCAATCAAATGAAACCGTTTTTTTGCATCACTAAATATGAGTATAAAAATGTGGGCTTTAACGGGTTAATGACATTTAGAATGAAAATATCTAAAGCTACAGATTGTTTTTCACCCTAGAGCAATTTTCTCATCATTCTTAACCATTATTGCAAGCATCAATTTCTCAACTGTTCCAGTATCAATACCTGTCAGTCAGCATACATAAGTTGTGATAATATGGTGAGCTTACATTTTTTCTATTTGTGTTCCTTGCCAACAAAACTTTTTATTTTTCAATTATAATAGCATATAAAGTGTTCCTACCCCACATTGAAAATGCATCATCCATGAAATTGTGTTGCCTCTTACAATTATATTTACATGCATCATCACATGTAGATTAAGGGCACGATTTGGGTCTATTTTCAGATTATGGTCCTTTTTCAGTTTATAAACTCATCTTATAGAGACTTTTCTTGCGCATCCAACGATATAATTGGCTTTCAAGTACGTCAATTGGTTAGTCTTCTGGACGGGGTAAAAGACGCGCACTAGTGCGACTTTGGGGTGCGCCAATGGATGGGTGACCTCCCTCTTCCCCCCCATTACGAGCCAGTATTGAGTGTTTCTCTACTGGAATAGCAAGAGAGTTCATGCATGGCCTAACTTTAAATGCTTTCGTACTCAAACGAAACATCCTATTACTCAGTGATGAATTATAATGGTGTAATTGAGTGTTTGTTTTGAGTCCGGCTGCTGAGTCATCAGCTAATTAGCTGGCTATGTAAACATAAACGCCTCCCGGAGTTTTGAAGCTACAGGAATGGCAATTATATCAATCGAAAGGGCTTAAAAAGAGCTACAAAGCAATACATGTTATTGAAACAAAATTTAGTCAGCATTGAAAAAAAAATTGTTAAAAAATTAACTCTGTTCTGAAACTTATATCTATTGACTTTTGATATGGATCCTTACCCACTGTTTTGAAGGTACAGAATCACTGGTAAGACTCAATTAAAAAATTAGTACAGGACGAAAAATTTTTTTTTTTTGATAAATGGCTTTTCTGAATACTCACCTTCTTGATTTTCGAAAACCTACTCCTCCCACAGTTTTGAAGGTACAGTGATGGCGAGCATACCAATCAATAGCGATTGAAAAGGAAAATAGATCCGGTGCAAAAGTTTTTTTAAATTTCAATTCACCTTGAAAATTAGAAGCAGATTATTCAAAAAAGTGGAAAAAGAGGTCATTTTTGGGGAAAAAAGTTCTCAAAGTTCAAAAAATCAAATAATCGAAAAACTTTTGCACCGGATCTCTAGACAAGACAATTTGCTATCTAGAGAATATTTTCTGAGTTCTGTGAGTTGAAAATTGTAGGAGGAGTAGGATTTTCCGCAACACATGTTTTTTCATGTTTTTTTTTTTTAAATTATTCACGTATGGTTACGAAAAACTCGCACGAATCAAAAAAGTTATTGATAACAATTTACATCGACGGTAGATATCTCAGAAAAATCCACCGAGAACTTACAGACTTCTTTTTTACCCGAATCTTCTTCTTCTTTATCGATGATCCGGAGGGATCTTGAAAGTCGTTGGACTTCTTCAGCAGAAATCCGTGTAACCTGACAGCTTGTACTTTGGCAGCAAAAGCAGGATCAAGCAAATCCCCCGATACTGCAGCACTTTTTTCTTGAGTCCTCAATATTACTGGACCTCTTGAGCTGCTGTCTGCAGAGGCTGACAGCTTATTGAATCAAGTTAATTTCATTAGACACAGATGTAACACAGTCAAAATCAGAACATTTATAGTTGCTTACATCTATTAGTAGCACCAAGGAAGTTCACCAAGGAGCGGAGAATTGCAAATTGTACACAGGATTGGTATTCACCAAAACCTAAGACATTTTTCAGATTCAATTCAAGGTTAAATTTTACAAAAGTGAGACACAAATGCAGTCTGGCAGCCTCATATTGGGGACAGCCAAGCAAGAAGTGCTCAATGGTCTCTGGTACACCACACTCAGGGCAGAGAGGGCTTTGACACAGGTTAAATCTACTCAGATGAGAGAGAACACCAACATGACCGATTCTAAATCGGCTAATAATACACTGAAATTTTCTTGACATGGCACCACCCAATCTAAATTTTGATCTGCTACACAATTCATACATAAATCCTCCCTTCCCGGATCCCCTCACTTGATTTCCCCAACACTCGCTCCAGTAGTCTAACATTTTGTTTTTCAGTTTGCTGACATGCTCCTCATAACTAAGATGAGTGAGTACTGATTTAATATTTTGGTGACCCATTTTTGCGCACCGGTCCACTATCTCATTTCCCACTATGCCCGAATGTGCAGGGATCCATTGTAACTGAATCCTGTTCTTCAATTGTACCACAATTTTTTGAATTCTTCTACTGAAAATCTCATAGGTGGGGTTATTCAAGTTTAATATAATATCCAGAGAACATTTAGAATCAACAAAAATGACAACATTATGATTTGACAAGTTATCAGTAGTATAATTTACAGCCTGTAAAATAGCAAATAGCTCTGCTCCCACAATTGAGTGACCTGGGTTTAGGAGCCAGGAGGTACATATTTTTAGATGTGGCACATAAATAGCAGGAGACGCTGATCCCGACTGTAGCTTGGAACCATCTGTGAAAATTCTATAGGAATTACAAAACTTTGATGTTACATGTTCTTCAAACAAATCATTTACTTCAGCTGCTGTAAGGGATTCAACATCAGGAAATTCTACACACACATTAGATGAGATATCCATATATGGACTAATGAGCTGTTCTATTTGGGATCCTGGAGGAGAAAAATTAAACTGGATTTGGTTCATTATTTCCCCGCGTTTCAGTGCAAGCTCACTTTTTGGAGGAGATTTGAATAGCTCAATTTTTGCTGGGAACTCTTTGGGCTCTGCATCCAAGAAACTGCATCTCAAACACCATTTCAGGAACAAGTAATCAAGGTACAATCTCAGAGGCATAATGAATGCTTCAGCTTCCATTGAGGAAACCGGAGATGTATTCCGTGCACCCAAGATGGATCGCAGAGCAGAGTTTTGGATCACATTAATTAATTTGAAACTACTTTCAGGAAGTTTTGTGAATATCACATGTCCATACGTAAGTTTGCTCCTAATGTATGATACATATACCTGACGCAACAACTTTTGAGACGATCCCCACGAGACGCCGGACAATGCCCTGAGAACCTGCAGCCGCTGTTGACACTCTGTTTTAACATTTTGTATATGTGGTAAGAAGGTAAGTTTAGGGGAATCCAGCGTTATTCCAAGTACACGCTGTTTATTAGTTGTGTCTATTGTTTTAGAATTTATTCGTAGGGTAATCAATGGTACATATTTTTTACGTGTAAAAATTTGATACCTAGTATTATCCATATTTATGGCTAGTTTCCATTTCCTCAACCAGTGTGTCAGGCCATTCAGGTAGTTCTGCATCGTTCGCTGGATCTCGCCTGGGGATCTCCCACTTGCAACTATTGTCACATCATCCGCATATGAGATGGATTGGATGCCCTCCATCTGAGGCAAATCATGGAGCATCACATTAAACAGCAGGGGGCTCAGGACTGCACCTTGGGGCAAACCACAACAAAGAATCTTTTCAGATGAGACAGCATCCGCCACCCTAACTTTGACACGTCTATTGCTCAGGTATGATCTTAACCATAAGACAGTGCTTATGTCACAGCCAATGTTTATAAGCTTATGCAAAAGTCCAGCATGCCATACAATATCATAAGCATTCTCCAAATCAACATAGACAATCAAAAAATACATTTTTTTTGACCAAGCTTGTGAAATACAGTTTTTAATTAGAGCAAGGGCATCATACGTAGATCTCTTTCTGCGGAACCCAGTTTGATAGCAAGAGAAGATCTTCTTTTTTTCTAAAAAGTAATCAAGTCAACATTTGACAATCTGTTCCATGATTTTGGAGAGACAGGAGAGCAAAGTAATAGGTCGATATCCATTGGGAGCTGAATGGTCTCGTTTGGGTTTCTTTACTGGACATATAATTTCCAACTTCCATGCTTCTGGGAAGTAACCACCCAAGTAACTTTTGTTAAACAAACAGAGAACATGTTCTTGGAATGACTGCGGTGCTTGACTGAGGAAAGCACAAAGAATTTCATCAGGAACCGGGCTAGTATTCTTCACATGTTTTAAACTCCTCTGTAATTCATGCGGTGAATGTTGAGGACTTGACCATAATCGATTTTCCACTTTTTGATCAACAAAGATTGTTGATCAGACCAAAATAAACAAGTTTTCTTCAATGCACTTTCCGGCGGAAATGAGTATTTTAAAAGTTATGGCGTTAAATGAGTTACCGGAACTCCAGTGTGCACACTCTCACCACACTCTGACACTCCAAAGCACACTCTCTATCCCACCATGGTGTTTTCCTACTAACTTCCCAAGCCGATGAGGATTTGGGGATGCACTTGCTAGCAGCATCCTGGAGTCCTTTTGTTAAAGCTGTATTCAAGTCATCAACTGACAGGTTAGCTATCTGACTTATATAGATTTGAGATAATTCTTCCTTAAAACCAACCCAATTTGCATTTTTCAAAATCCATCTACGTAGATGGTTGTCGGATTTTTTAACTACTGTGCCAAAAGTACATTTGATTGGATAATGATCGCTCCCAAGATCCGCACCTCTTTCAAAAAACCCACACGCAAGAAGAGTTGGAGGGACAATACACAAATCTAATGTTGAACTTGTCCCCACACGTGAGTCAATATAAGTGGGCACGTCAGGAGGGTTGTTAAGTACTCCAAGAGAGTTCTCATCTAGAAGTCTACACAGGTTCCTTTCTGAAGCATTTAGTCTGTTTTTACAGTCCCACAAAGGTGCATGAGCATTCATGTCCCCAATAAATATAAACAATTCACTCATCTGAATATAATAATGATAAAACTCTTCAAGATCAATACACGCATTAGGATTATAAATATTACATATGTCAATATAACCATAAAAACAAAACACTTTAATTGATGCTATTTCTAATTTACCATTCAAGAACTTATCAACATTATTCACAGAATAGTTAACATCATTCCTGATCACAAAGCATGGCCCACCTTTGGCCCCATTTTCTCTATGGGACCACACACATTCATAGCCTATGAATTTAGGTTCATTAGTTTTAATCCATGTCTCACACAAACATAGAATGTCAGGTTTTTTTCTGTACAGATATAGTTTCACTTCTGCTAACTTTGAAGATAACCCATTACAATTAAATTGATATAAATCAAGATTTTTTTCTGAGGCACCACTTCTTTTGATCCTCTGATCACAGATTTTATAGTTATACATCATTTTTTCCTTGATGCTGATCCCAATCTCTTACTTCCTTTAGAGTGGGATATAGGTATTTGAGAAGTTTTAGTATTTTTTCCAGATATTGTTATATTTTCCATGGCTGTGTCACTTTTGCTTTGAGAATTTACTTTATTGTGAAACTCACTGAGAAGTTGAGAGCCAATTTTTTGGCCAAGATGATTTCTAATCATTCCCAGAAGTAGTAGATCTCGTTGACGCTTGTTTTCATGATTCAAGTTTGATAAGAATGCTTCCATCATAAACTTGCCCAGGCGAGAAAAGAAATCCTCAAACATGGCTTGCACATGAGATTCAATTTTTTTTACCACTGTTTGTACTAAACTTTCATCAGGGACTGTTATTTCTTGCGAGGACAGACTATCTTCAAAATGAGTAGCAAGTACATTCTTCTCTGGTTGATTTGGTTTAGTTTGGGGGATCCTTCTTGGTATATAGTATGATCCTTGAGATTGATGTACATCAGCAGGGACAGTCACATGTTTAGGTTGAAAGGTTTTCAAAGCTGAAGCATATGTTTTTTGGTTTTCCACTGAGCTTTGGATTTGGGAACTTTCTTGCATGGAGGCATCTTTTTCTTGGTTCATTTGAGAGCTTATCATAGTGGAAGTAGTTTTGGTTTTTTGCAAGATTGGTTCAAGATTTTTGGTGGTCTCAGAGATGACTTGCTTCCGAGCTTCTGAAAACGAGACTCCTTCTTTCATTAGTGCTTGTATTTGTAAGGCATTTTTTATGTAAGGGCATTCTTTAGAGCTGGCCACATGATTGCCCTTGCAGTTAGCACAGAAGGGAGTGGGAGCAGTACAATTTTCTTTTGCGTGTCCACCACCACAAATTAAACATCTTTCATCAGATAAACACCCACTTGCAAAATGTCCGTGTTGTTGGCATTTATAGCATCGGATAAGTGGAGGTGAATATGGACTTACTTGAAAATTCATGAATTTGATTTTTATTTGTTTTGGAAGATCTCTACCTTGAAATTGGACTTTTACACTTAGAGAACTTTCTTTTTTACCATTAGAGAACTTTGGCAATCTTACCATGTTTATGATTTTAGCATTTTCACTGGTGGCAATTGGAATGAGATCCTCTAAATTGACATCATAGTCAATTGGCCTGATCACTCCAAAAGTGGATTGTGCAGACTCAGAACGTGGTTTATAACACCGAACTGCAAACTTTCCCACGCTGTTCACTTCCAACAATCTTGCTACTTCCTCTTCAGTGGCTTCCTTGAGCTCAACTGCAATCAAGTTTCTTTGTTTGTTAACTCTTATTTCCTTAATGTAGTCATAGTTTAGTACTTCCCTTAATCCCTGGGCAACTCCAAATGGATCATATGTCATTTTTCTCTTATTTGCTCCAACTAAATTGTTGTTCAACTCTTGCAGTTGTGTGATCAGCATAGTGCATGCCTTATCTTTAGATGCCAAAGTTTTATTAGTTGGGTATACTCTTCTTGTTTTAGGGGAGATAGATTTACATGTTTTTTTAACGGTTTCACAATCAGAGTTAGAGCTTGAGAGGCTCACACTGGTTCTTTCTCTTTTTTTGATAGCTTGTTGTTCATGAACCATGTTCCCTGAATTATGGATTCATTCGTTCCTTCATGGCTCACCACTTTTTCTCCATTGTTAGGCTCTTCAAGGTTGGTGTCCAGCAGTTGCATCTCTTCAATTTCACTGCAGGGATCATCTGACTCTCTCAGATCGCTATAGCGGTTTGTCAATGGCAGTTCTGCCATTTTAAATTAGAAGGTAGCCCCAGAAGGGGCCACCTACAAAAAGCAATTAACAATCACCAGAAAACAACTAATAATTTCACAAATACAAGAAAACAATTACAAAAAATCTAAATACAGCAAGTACACAATTACAAAAATGAAATATCGCTACGTGGCCCACCCCAGATGGAGAGGAGAGAGCCAGTTGCGGATATAATGAAGATGACTAATGAAATTTATTAGATTATGTCTCGGGAATATTTATAAGTTTTCGCAAGAGCTTGTCAAAATATGGTCTTTACTCGACGAATGCAACTGCCTCTCTCCTTACCCCGAACCGTCCCCTTAAGCAACACTAGGAGGGCAATCCCTAAAGTACGGAACGATAGAACGCCCGGAACGGAACGTTCCTTGAACTGATAGTACAGGTCCTAAAATCCGGAACGCCCAGAAGAGCACCGGACGACTGGAACAAGTGTAATGTAGTACTGTTGCACATGGGTGGACATAAAAGTATGAAAGAACTTAAAAATTATAGACCAATTGCACTTGCTGACACTGTATGTATGATCTTTTGTGGTATTTTGAATGCGAGAATGAAAAATTTAGTTGAGGAATTAGGAGTCCTGGGTGACGAACAAAATGATTTTAGGCAGGATAGACGTGGGGAGGATAATTTGTTTGTAGTGAGTGAAATAATTGAGCGAATGAGGAAGGATGATAGGAAGGTATATTTAGCATTCCAGGATTTTGAAAAGGCGTATGACAGAGAGGATCGGGTTAGGCTCTTTGAAATTTTGAAAAAAGTTGGGTTTAGCAGAAAAATAGTAGAAATTGTACAAAGTCTGTATGAGAACACAAGCGCTATCTACAGGTTAGGAAATTTGGAAACAGGGCAAGTGAGGAGTGTTAGAGGAGTGAGACAGGGCTGTACTCTGCCTCCCCTGTTGTTTGGATTGTACACAGAAGAATTAGCAGTTCGACTGGGAATGAGTGGCTTAACACTGAAAGTTGGTAATGAGAGACTGAGTTGTTTGTTGTTTGCTGATGATGTGTTTGTGGTTAGTGAATGTGGACATGAACTGCAAAGGATGCTTGACATTGTGAATGGATATAGTACAGATTTCAAGATTGACTTTGGTGCCGAAAAAAGTATGGTTATGGTTATAAATAGTGATGAGACTGATAGAGACAGACTGTGGAATATTTGTGAAATCATAATATATAGAACAACAGAATACAAATATCTAGGTTGTATGATTAGTGAAGATGGATGCACTAAAACTATGGGTGTGAAAGTGGCAAAAGCAATGCAGTGGAGTGTGTAGTGAACGCTTCCAGCCCCTTACCAACCAAAATTTACGAATTATTAAAACTTCCATCTAAAAATCCAAGGATCGCATAATAATCACTCTCATTATTTTTTGAATAAGAAATTTACTCAACATTACCCATAATCTATTAAAATTGTGTACCAAAAAAATAAGTCTCTGTAGAATTCAGTTCAAAAAAGTAGGAGACTACTCAGAGACGCACCGTGGCAACACCCGTCGCCAACAAGCTCACTCTCACAAACTCACTCGGTGTGTCCGTTTCACGTGTTCCTTGTCTCCTCGGGTGAGATTCTTAATTAAATTATTCTGTGTCTCTTGTGCTTTACGGTAAATATTGGGTACATTTGTTCCGTGAGTATGCTAGGGTTGTCAAACTGTAGTCATGTCATTCTTATGTCACGAGCATTGTGTCCGTTTTTTGTTCCTTAGGTTTGGCGTCACTTTTCCCGCTTCAACTTCTCGGAAGCCAAAATCATGATGTCAATGACGCCTTTTGTTTTATGAGCGAGAAGATAGGATTGTTGTCCCATTGTGCCTATTATTATTATTTTTGATAGCTTAAGAAGTATTGAGCAAGACTGTTCAACATAATCATTAGGACGCCAAAATATTCTGCGCCGTTTTTGTCATTGTCGTTTTTCTTCTTGTACATATTGTGTGACCTTCGTGTGTAGACTGAGCCATATGTAGCATTTGCTACAAAAGTGTAAAATTATAAAATTTCTCATTCGCACTTAAATAAAATAATTATTGGCATTAAAAATCTTACTCTAAATTATTATTAATAATTTTCTACTTATAATTAGTAATCCTTGAAGTTTTTGTGTAAATGCATAACATATAAAATAACACTCGACAGTTTTCGAGAGAGAAGCCTCGGATTGACAACACTGCGCGGTGACGCGTCTCTTTTTGAAAACTCACTCTCTCTTGTGCGTTCCTTTAGCTTGGTGTTACAGCATTTCTCGTAAGTAAATCTGTGTTAGAAAATATCGTGTTCCTTCTTCGTGTTCAGGTTAAGTATATAATTGTGACAGTGCCGTATTATTTAAATACGTAGTTATGCGTAGAAGTCGTGATGTAGCATGTTTTATTCAGAGTGCTATCTAAACATGACATAGTGTGAATCTTACATGTCATGTGCATTTCGTGTGTCAAGATTTTAGTATCAACATTCAATCACGTTCTTTTTGTTCTTGCGGCAAAAATATATACTTGCATCTGTCATGGTGATTTTGCTACTCGCGTATAAAAATACTTCGTGAGAGCGTACGGCGGAATGCCGGCGTTTTCGCGAGAAGATGGCGAACGCAAAAATTAACTGCAGCGTCATGTCATTTCTATGTTCAAGAATTGCACCTCCTTTATGTGTAAATATTATCCTTTTACTACAGGATATTCTTGCAGTGTTTCCTTTCAGTATGATGGTCATATGAATGAATTTAGGACTGCCTTTTTTATTTATCGTTTGAACATAGATATTGTAGAGTACGAAAAAGTATTAATTCCCATTCTATGCATTTTAGCTATTTTCACATTTCCTTTCTGTTCCACGAATCATGTGTTTTTAAGTCACATTATATATTCCGTAATTCAACTAAATGAATAACAGATCATTACTGATCTGTAAATCACATGTCTTGCTTATCTTTTCTGTGTTTTCTTCCTGAGCCTTTAATGGAACTAAAGCTTTGAGTAAATCTATGGAAAAGGTTCAGGTTTTCTCCGTGATGGAAAAATTTATCTTTGCAGTGTAGGGATTGTCAGTTGTGGAAATTCTTTGATGCCTCTTCGAGAACCTTCTCATTCAGCGTCTTCGATTAATTGCAGATCCTCGACGGCACCAAACACCACAACACACATTCCTTGGGTCTTAACTGTACAAGTTGTAAATACAACGTAATATCTCTCACTAAACCATCGAGACCCACCACTTAAAGTGCTTATTTGTGACGTGAGTCGGACTCTTAACTCGACCTTAGTTGCCTTGCATTCTCTTCTGTTTTTCGAGCTGTTTTCAGCCTGGTATATTATCAAATTACTGGCTAAGATATTAACTGCTCCAACCCTGGATTCTTGTCGTCAGCGTTTAACGATCTTAAAATCAGACATAAATTAAAGATCGATATCTCAACATCAATCACGTTTCCAAAAATTGCTTCTCATTCACCTGCTAAAATTAAGCAGAATCTGAAGCCTAATTCCTAAAGCCCAACGAATTTCTTGGGATGTTAAATTGTCAGCAATCTGAAAGTAACCTCCACAAAAACACGCTCACTTACACCTGGCCCACGTCCTCGCTCACCGGACCTCACCTGCAGCGGAGTTCCCATCTAGGAGAAGATCTTCAGAAGCCAAGCACGCCCTCGTTCATCACGGCTCCCTTCAATAAAGAAACCTTCAAGCTGAGTCAAATCCCAATCATGTGTCGTCATTGACCTCTCTTGCAACTTCGAAAACCTTATCGATTCACGATTAGCGATTGGCCATACCCCCCAAACGTTACCACATAGGTGCTGAGTCATCTTGTGTCAGGACATTTTACCCCTCAAAGACCATTGTGATCGAGTCAACCTTAATCTGGATCCCCTTAATAAAGTTATTCAGTGAATATTTCCAATCAATAATGATTGAAACTCTATATTACATTTTTAATTAAGTTAGGTTTTGAAATAATTATGAAATTTTTCTAGTTTCACAGTTAACGTGTAAAGTCCAAATTTTAAAGCTTTGATAGTTTATCGCAGCTAATAGAGTTTTCTCTGTTAGTTGCTCATTCCGAACCAACTGGCATAAATCATTGGTGCTGAAGTCCTGCTCAGAACTATCCCAATAGCTACCTAATTACATTTAACATGTTTTGTAAATAGAACCTATTTTTAATATAAATACTTCAGAATAACTTCTCCATACTTTTGACGTTTGGAAGGCTGGTTACTTAGCTAGTAATTTAAGTGATTTCGCCAATAAGCATTGATTTTTAGCGTGAATAACGATTAGGTTATTCATGTTAAATTCAAATTAGGTAGGACTTAATTCATGTATTAACTTAGGAACATTTTCTATTCAATTATTATTTGGCAAGTAAATTGCCTGATTTGTTGGAGAAGCCAGATTACTTCTTGGAAGCCAGAATTAAGCTATCACTGCTCTGTTGTTTCTTGAAAGTAGTTAGGTGCTAAGCTGGAATAGTTGTAGTCTTGTTCCCAGGAACTTCTTATATAGAGGTTTCACCTTTTTCTCATACTTGTTGTTAAGAATTCCCTTATTTTTGCATTATCTCAGTGCTGTAGATATTTTTACTTCTAGTTGTTAATTCATTGTGATTACATGCTCAGTTTGTCACTGCTTTTGTCGTCTTAGTCTTGTTCCTTCATGGTCTGTAAATTAGTAGGAAATATGCCTCAAGTTAATTCAATTTTCTTAAATATTTTGAAGCAATTTTGGCCCACATGAATATTATTACATCACCAATTCCACATAAGTTTGTGTGTCCAGAACTTTGATTATTTTTACAGCCTATTCTATAGTGCAGTTCAGGCAAAAGTTTTTGCCTGTGCAAAACGTTAGTAATAATTTTTTACAGTAGCTTCATGCCAGTAAAAATATTGAGGCTCATATTTTTGTCCGTGAAATTTGTCGATGCTCCGAAGTTGACCCCATACCTGCACTCCGGCGCCAGAGTTGCGGGTTGGGGTCGTTTTCGAAGAAGCTCCTCGCTTTGAGGCGGCATTGTAATCTCAGACAGTTGGCAGCCTGGCATGTGTTAAGATATGGCTCGCCTAATACCTTGTGCTATTAACCCAGTTATGTCGTCCCAAACAGGAAGCCACGAGACACTCCCCACTTCACTGCCACCTTGCTCATTCATACAAAGGGAGCAACTAACCCGGTAGCCAAGCAGGGTTGCGGAGTCGGAGTCGGAGTCGGGAGTCGGAGTCGCCGGAGTCGGATGTTTTAGGGTGGAGTCGGAGTCGGAGTCGGAGTCGCTTCTCTGAAGTGTGGTGGAGTCGGAGTCGAAGTCGGAGTCGCTACTCTGAAGTGTGATGGAGTCGGAGTCGGAGTCGGAGTCGCTTTTCCGAATGTTGTGGAGTCGGAGTCGGAGTCGTTCATTCGGATGTGGTAGAGTCGTGGTTGGAGTCGCTCTTTTTTTTGGTGTCTTCGATTCTAATTTTTGCTAAAAATTATTTATATTTCTTTAAAACTAAAAGTAAACCAAAACAGAGTTAGAATGCTTTGCTGAAAAATCTAAAAAATACGCAATGTTTTTGTTGATTGTTTTGTTCTAAGTTTGAAACAGCGTATTTTTTCCTATCACCTAATACCGTTATGTTATCTAGTCATTGAGGGTTTGCACAGATATATATGAGAAACCTACGAGTGCGAAATATAATTTTTGTACCCAGCATTGATGTATATTTTGTAGTTAAAAGCAGGAATTCGAATAGTAATTGAAAGCATCGCATATTCATTCTGTATATTTCTGTTTTGTTCATTTTTCCTTCAATTAATACATAGGAACTGGAAAATAGTATTAAATGTGTTGCAAGTTACTTGTAGAACATTTCAGCTGATGCAATACATTGTACTCACATAAAAAGTGGTAACTCTGTATGCTCAATAAGATGCATTGATTGATAATGATCATAAACATTTCTAGTCTTTAGGTTATGATTCATTGCTAATGAGTAGTCTTTACTGAAACCTGAAGCTATGGTCTAGTGCACAAAGACTTCTAGTTTTCAAGTCATGTTATCAAAATTGATATGGATTCCGTGTTTTTAAGTCAAGTTAGCATGTATTAATAATAAAAATTTATGCTCATTTCTCAAGTTATTCCTTGAATGTAATTTGGTTCTTTCAGAGTTATATTGTATTTCACTATATCATCATCATGTTTAATTTTTATCTTCGTATCACTCCCCAGTTTCTAAGCAAGCATACGCTGAAATGGAGAATATTATAATTATCTTGATACATTTTTAAAAACTGAAATAGTATTCGTTTTGTAGCATTATATAATTAATTACTTCTTGTTAAGGAAGATTTGGAAATGTTGTAAGGTTATCTATATCGGCATTGAGATACTTGAAAAAAATTAAAATACGATGTAAACGAGCTGCAATGAAAATAATTACACACACCAGCAAAAACTTCACTTACAGTCACACACACATTGTAACTGAAAACAATGCACTATCTCAGCTGCAATGGTTTTTGCATTTATGCGGTAGTACAAATTCTCTTGCTGGAACCGTTTCAAATTGCTCCAAAAAACACGAAATGAGAAGAACCAGGGCATTTATTAAAATAACAAAGTGTCCAATACAAAGTAAAAAGTTAGACGAAAATAAGAGATAGTATCATATTACACGCAAAGAAGCTAGAAGTGACTTTTATTCGTAAAAAAACGTTCCGAAAACGTCAGAACCCTGCGATGAAAGCAGAACAACTGTTGCTTATTATATATATCCGAAATGTAACATAGAGTTAAGCAATAATATGACACCTTTTCTGCATTGTTACCCTGCATAGTGTAGGTACAGAGAAGAAAAGGCAGTGTGCAAATCTGGCCTACCTTATCTACACGTATACATAATTTTGGGGATTTGAAGCATAGTCAAACAAACAAAAAAAAAACCGTTTATTTCCAAGTTGTCACATGAGATACATATGCCAACATATTGGCTTTTAAAAGTTCCTTAATATAAGACGTCCTAAAACAAAAGATCCATACGAGGAGTATTAATTGACAAACCATCCGAGGTGTAAAAATAGATAAGCCATACGAGGCATAATAATCGACAACCTATATGAGGTGTGCTAATAGATAAACTATCAGAGGTGTACAAATAGGTAGACCATACGAGGCATATTAATAGACATAATATACGAGGCGTACTATAATAGACAAACCACACGTGGTGTGCTAATAGTCTAACAAAGTTCCATACGAGGAATACTAATTGACAAACCATACGAGGTGTACAAATAGATAAGCCGTACGAGGCATAATAATAGACAAACTATACGAGATGTAATATTAGACAATACTATCATAGGTGTACAGATAGATAGACCATACGAGGCATATTAATAGAAAAAATATACGAGGCGTACTAATAGACAAACCATACGGGTCGTGCTAATAGCTTAACTCTGTCAAGGGTAGTTGAATGAGAAATGAGAAATATTATCTCTTGGATATTTTATATTCCAAGAGATTCCGGTACAGCGCTTCTTGCCTTTTTCCTACTTCGATAATTTCAACTAAGAACTTGGCAGTTTCGAAGAATTCTTTAGTATTTTTCGAATTATTTATAAGATCATCGAAGTAGGAAAAATACAAAAAAAACGCTACACCGTACTAGATTGAAACAACACCGTAAAAGACAATCAAGTATTGAGAAAAAGATAGTCTCGAAATAATTTGTAAAGAACATCGCGCAACATAGCACGCACATCTAGGAATGCGTAAACAAACTTACACTCAAAATTGAAATGCATGGCTTGTTCGGCATACAAATATAGAGATAATTTTTGCACGAGTGCTTTATTTCCTTTGTCTGTTTATACTTTTTTAGTCATTGAATTAACTATTATAATTTCACTGAATTAGTGCATACTTAGTAATAAAAACTGTTGATACATATCTATGCTTCTCAGTGTAGACAATGCCTACATTACCTACTCAGAAAACACTTGTCAGTAATATACAGGGTGTTTCAGATTCAGAATAAGAGGCAAAAAATTGCACACCAACTAGAAGATATCCAAATAAAAACTTTTCCTTCTATAAAATTTTCCGAAGAAAGAGACATTGAGTTAGCAGTTTATTGTTTTAAAGGGTGAAATTTAATGAATAAACTACTCGCAATATTTATTTTGAATTTACGTTGATCGGGCGAAATGTGCTAGTTGCAAGACCTCCTAGATCTCCTGACATGACTCCACTCGATTTCAATTTTTTGGGGCACGTGAAGAGCCTTGTCTATGCTACATACATTGAGTCTGAGGAAGATCTTGTGGCCAGAATTGCAGTGGCTGCAGGTGAGATACCTTAAATGCCAGACGTGTTTCCTAATATTCGGCAGCCGTTAAGGCCAACATTCGAAAAGTGCATAGATGTCGGGGGAACACATTTTGAACAATTTTGTAAAGTAAATTCAGAATCAATATCGCGAGTAATTGTGCCATTAAATTTCAACCTTAAAAACAATAAACACCCAATACCTCCCAACGCCGATTTTTTGGGGGAGAATTTCATAGGACAAAAAGTGTTTATTTGGCCATTTTCTACTTGATGTGCAATTTTGTACCTCGTGTTCTGAAACACTCAGTATACATAATTGTGTACACGACTCGTCAAATGACGGGATTCGATATTGTCTGTATAGAAATCTTCCAGATGTGGACCATAAAGAAATATTTCCATCCTAATAGCACCTGCGATTAAAATATTCTAATACTTGTGCACCGGTGAAACTCGCATCACAGGTACAGTAGTTAAGTATCTTTAAGAGTGTGAAAGGGAGACAGATCAACCAACAAAGACGGACAGCCAATTTTGTTTGTTCAATGAAATTTCCTGTTGAATATTTTCCGTATTTCTGATGGCGGCTTTGTGGAAGAAAAAGTTTTCTTCAGTTGGCCTCTCTTAGTTCACAGACAAAAATTTGAAACTGATGAAATGAGATCTTTTGTTCGTTGTTTTTTGTTTTGCAGCTGCATCTTTTCTTTTCGATTTCTGTGTTTAAATTTAACTTTCTATAATTAAGCATGTTTGCGCTTCTAGCAGACCTGCATTAACCTTAAATAGCTTTAATTAAAATTACTTGTTACGCTTTGGCGTTCACTCGTTAAATTATCTTCGAGCTTGCTCTGCTTGGGCAGCATGTCGTCCTTTTAATAAAAGTGGGTCTGGTACCTCTAACTTATTTCTCTTGCGTAAAAAGTAGTCTCTTTCTGCGACTTGAACTCCTCGACCCGGCTTTTGCAGCGTCTTGAATAGGCACTTACTATTCAAGGTAATTAATTGTCAATTAATTGTTAAAACCTTAGTGCTATATGCAATCTTACAATAAGATACGATATTCAGCTAGTCGGCGACCAGACATCTTAAAACTCTGTTTCTATCTACTCAGAACGCCACTAAAACTTCCTACCGGAGTACCGTACTGATGACCGGCCGCGTCCATTAGGTGTCTTCTATTTTTAGCGAGTATCGTTTTAAAAACTAACCTTACGTTAAAAAAGATCTTCGGTCTCTAGTTTAAAGGAATTTAATAATAAAAATATTACAGAGGACGCTGCTGAGCGTACTGTTGGAATCCTCAAGATATGCCTAACTTGGGTACGGTTTCTCTTCTTGCGCAGGAGAAACGGGAAACGACATGCTGTTGTTCCCTTGAAGTTCTTCTGTATTTGAAATAAATGTTCGAGCAGTTGCTCTTAAGTTTTAAATCCTAAAACTCCATTGTATTAACATAGGAGAGATTACGCTCACGAAATAGCTAAACCTATTTATTAAGTTGTTCACAGGAGACACTTGACCATTTATTGTATAAGAACAATCAATACTATACCGGGTGTCCCACAAAAATGTCCCGGACTTTTTAATTGATGATATCTCCGCTTTAAATTAACATATTTTAATTGTCTTTTATTTACAATTTAGTCAATTTTGTTTCCTTTCGAAATAATTTAAGTTTTTGAAAATCAGTTGAATAAACTTTAAGATGATCGATTTACTGAAAGGGGTAGAAAAATTGTTCAAAGGGAAAGTTTTAAAAACAACACTGGTGTTCTTCTTCATTCCTCAATACCTACTGGTAAGAATAATTTCATAACGATGTATCGTACATACAACTAAGTATTTAAACCCTCTGAGAGGTTTCAAGTTTCAAGTGTTCTCAATAATAGTGTTTCAAGGACTGATAAAAAACGGTGGAATAATGGGTAAAACTCTTCGTTCAATGGTGGCTAGAAGTAATACTTGCCTTGAGAGAAATGGAGGGTATGTCGTTGGATACTGAAATTACCTCATTCAGTTAAACGTTATATAAGGTAATGATTTGTTACTCCTTAAAATTTTTGTGAGTTCAGTTTTATGGAAACTACAAAATAAGGAAGAATATCAATATTGTTTTAAAACTTTTCCTCTTAACAATTAATTTTTCTGCTCGTTTCAGTAAATTGGACATTGTACAGTGGTTATTCAACCGGTTTTCAAAAATTTAAATTATTCGAAAAGGAAACAAAATATTCTACATTGTGAAAAAAGGCAATTAAAATATGTTAATTTAAAGCTAAGATATAATTAATTAAAAATCGGGGACATTTTTATAGGACACCCGGTATAAAATAAAGCCAGGTGTCCGTCAATGATAAGTATATGTTCTCGTGTGTAATTTCCCCTATCTCATTACAATGGGAATCTGCTTGCTTGGACAGTATCATAAATACCATCGAAATATGAAAAACCTGGCATCTGCTCACTTATGTTTATAAGTAAAAAACATTGCGTGAAAATCGAATCAACTGTCAAGAAATTGCGTCTCATCGCATTTAAATTTCAAAGGCATTTAAATGCTTAAAAGGTATGGCAAATTTTTTACAATAATTTGAATTACAATTCAGGTAGGTATTATGATATACAATTTGCTTGGTTGTTGTGTGCGTTTGTGACGTTTTTAAAGATGCTTAAGGACCGTATCTGTGATACGAGTTTTACCATTGCACAAGTACGAGAATACTGTATTTTAACCGCGGGTACTATTTCAATGGATATATGTGTTTGCCATTTTTATCTTGAGATTTTTTTAAAACGATACCATTGGATCCCGTCATTTTTGACCAATCATGTACACTAGTATCTTGATTATTAACAATCTGTAGTCAATTTAAAAGTCGTTTGCTAATAATGAATATAATGAACATATGCACAGGTTTCAACACCTGCAACTGTTTACTACTAAGAATGAGTGTCGTGTGTTTATTTATACGTTTTGTGTCACGCTGTTAAGAATAATTGATAGGAAAAAAATAGCACTGTCGGTCTTGGTTCCAGTTCACGGTCAATTAATACACTCATTTTCGTTGTGCAATAGCTCTGTAATAAGTCACTTTCATCACAATTAGAGCAATCCAGAGCCTTATATACTCAAGTTTGTATCGTGAATACCAAGTTCGGCGGGGTATTGCATATTGAAATATGCTGTATTGTATATTACAATATACTGTATTGCAATGTACTGTATTGCATATTACAATATACATACTGTAATGTCGTGCGCTAGCGGAATTGATCTTCGCTTCGGCACGCCATTGAACGGAACTCGGTAGGATGCCCAAAGGGAAACGAGGTCTCTTCAGGTTTATTATTTCTTATCCCCTGGTTCCGTGAATCTGCCCAGAAAGGTATGATTCAGAGTCGGACCACGAATTGCATGACATGAGAAGCCTAATTCAAGATCATAGTCGAATGATTAACTGATGCATATAGCACCGCACAACAAGAAAGTAACTCACACCTCAAGGGTACACGAGAAATAGCTGAGTGGGACATAAGAGGCCATAGAATAGTAGCACATAAAAAGAGAATTCACCGCCCTGCTAACGACGTAGCACAACAACAATTCGCATTACCATTACTAGTATTATCATATAAGAAAGTTTTAGCCTCCCCTGACCGCGACAAAGGTGTCCCAAGAGAGGAAAGAGGAAGGCACCATCTAACGTGTAGTTGGGGGAACGCGGAATCTACGCACAGGGTGCACAGGAACAGTGGGCTGGGAAATAAGTTCACAAACAAGAAAGGTTTCCGTTGCATCGACGGGGAAGAAAAATAAGTCTCTAGTCGAGTAACACATTTAGAAAGAACACATTTATGATATACACACACGAATATTGTAAACTCGTGTCACTAGTCGAAGGGAATGATTGAGGGCAATGTAGTCCTAATCCTGCCCGATCTACATTCGATAATACGTGTGATGACAGCTATAAGAGACAGCGCAATTTCATGGATGATGCATTTCCATTGTGAGGTGAGAACGCTTTTGATAGTTTATATGTACATGGCATGAACTTCGTAATCCCTGACGCCAGGCAATAATACATGAATCGCTTGTTTCGGCCAATGTTCAAAGTGTCCTTTTAAGGAAGCACAAAGTTACATACATGAATGTACATCCGTATCCAACAATCCTAACACAGCGGTCATTAGTCAATAAGCACTTTATCTGAACAAAGGTGGACGATTGCACAACAAGTTTATAGTTTTCACATGAACGCCTCACACTATAAAGGTATGACGAGTTAGGTAACATCACAAGTTGAAAGAGGATACTCTAAAATACTTACAGACGATGAGGAAAGGTCCCTCAGTTTAGACCTGTGACAGCTTATTTTAGTCTGCAAAATAAGTGCCTACTCTGGCTTTCTTTACCCTATCTGTGGAAAAGAGACAGCAAATTAGGTCTCTAAAGCAGGGGCAAGTCACTCAGGTCATCAAATCACCATTATCAATAAATTCTATTATAAACAAAATGAGAGAGGCAAGTGCACGTTTGTCGACGTCGCTTTGAAAACACAAATCATATGAGCTAGTGGTCTCAAATTTCTGCGCCTATTCTCAGTCTACTGAATGCCGTAACTTTAGGCTTCCACCTTGCTGACTGGCGCAACTTGCCCAGCACAGCTCATAGGTAAGAAGCCAATCGACTAAATTTAATTTGCTTGGTTCACATCTTTCTATTAATGAATGTTATAAATAATAAAAAACAAGAGATAATACAAAGACAAGAAAATCGTGTTCCCAAGTTAGTACAAGTCTGGCACGACGTGCCATGAATTTTTCCATATCAACAACTGATGTCTAATCCATGGAAGAATCGCCATAGCTTTTATTTTCAGTACACAAATCTTTCAATAGTGAAGCAGTGGTTGGTTAGTATTATCAAATAAATATAAAATTTGCTATCTTGTGTTAATCTATGAAATGCAATAAACTTCAAGTAATCCTCTGTGTAGACTAAGAGGCATTGAAATGTCAGTCTCTCCATGTTGCATTTACTGCCCATGACACTGTTTACAATATTATATATGACAACATAGCTTACATGGCTTGGCTATTATGTAAATGTTGTTGAGCAAAAGGTTTGGACATTAACACAAATCACTTAGAGCAGTGAAACAGAGATAGGAAAGTTCATTAGTAAAATCACAGTGTTCAGCTAAAATACCGTTAAACCAGAACCTGACTAATTCCCAGCATTACACTGCAGCTTACTGGCTACACCGTATGAAAACACCCGAAAAATATAGCTAGCGAGGTAACACGTAAATCGAATGAGTTTCTCACTCAAGTTCACTTCCTAAACAACGCAGAACTTAAAATTATCCGGGAACCTGTTCCTCCCACGCACTTCAAACAAATAAAACGTTGGCGTCATTCTTGCGGACGAAGCGCGGATCCGCAGAATGTTGCCGCAATAAATTTATCAAAATTCTTCAAATTTCCTCACGTCTTGTACGACGTGACACTCCCCCGCCTTGGTGGCTCTGGCCACCAATAACTGCCTTCGGGGGGGGGGGGGGGGAGCGCTGGTTAAGGGCTGGTTCAGTGGCGGGGCGCCACCCACTGCGTGCTCATCGCAGTCGTCTCGCCCCGCGGGACGCGTCGGTGTTGTCTTCAGCGACGTGTGGGTGGCCTTCCACCTGCTGCGCGGGCGTGACTCATAGAGGAGTCCTCTCTGCTTCCCCGACCAACGTCGAACTTTCCGTCGCTGGCGGGTGGTGGACCTCTGGAGGGGTCCGGGTGTTGTCTCCTGGTCTTTCTCGACACTGCCCGGCATTCCTCGTGCGTCGGCGAGTGCGTCATGCTTGTCCCGATGCTTCGGATTCCGACGGTAGCTTGTCACGTAGGCGGTACTGAGAGGCTGGTAAAGGGAAGATGGAGGTGGGTGCTCGGCGTTTCCTGGAGGGTCGGGAGTCGCGTGGCCGCCTCCCCCTTTGCTTGGCCCGTTCTGTCGAGCTCTCTTGTCAACAGATGTGCGCTCAGCATGGTGCGCGTCGTACTTTCTCTTCCGATCACCAGGGTGCGGAAGCTCCCACTTCCGTTTCTCCTTGGACTTTGGTGATGCGCTGTCTGGATCGCACTGAGCGTCCATGTCATCGTTTGTTGCTGACTGGTTGATAAATCTCGTCGTTGGCGGGGCTTCCGCTTGATTGTCTTCCTCTGCTCTTGTGTTTTTCATCTTTTCAGGGTCTCCGCGACCGTCGGGGGGCCGCGGATGAGGGGTTTCATCGCTGCGCTGCTGGGCGATAGCATCTTCTCCTGAGAGCGGTTCAAGGCACGTCTCCGGGCCACAGGTTTTGAGAGTGGCTTCGGCTACGATTCTTGCGACCGTGTAAGAGTGCTCTCCTTCGGGGCTGACGTCGTCGTTCACCTTGCCGACCACTGCCCAGCCTAAGGCAGTGTGGTGGACGAACGGAGCCTTGCGGCGTTGTTTGTCGGAGTGACTGTAGAGTAGGTCTCCACAGTCCGTCCCCAGGAGCACCGCGACTTCTGCGTGTTTGTCCAAGGGCAAGAAATGCTGAGCGAAGTGTGATATCTCCGGGGTTCTTGCGACGCGTTCGTAGGTCGCGACTGCTTTCTTTCTATCGGGGATGGAGTTGCATTCCAACATCGGTGGGAGCTCGAAGGTTCGGTCTTCGGACACTCCCTTTATTTTCAACCCTGACACGCGTCTGCCGTATCGAGTGGCGGATTGGTCGGTCAGCGTTTCCAGCTCGTAGTGAGACTTGGGGGTTGTCACGCGGAGGGCGTTCAACAGCTTAGGAGAGCAGAAGGACGTGGTGCTTTGCTCATCTAAGATTACGTAGGCGCGGCACGACCGACCCGTGTTCTCGTCGATAACGTCTGCCAGAACAACTTTGCTGCATGCACCCTCCTCGGCTGTGGGTACGCGAGAGGCCAGGGCCACAGCTCTCAATCTCTCCCCGAGTTCGCTCTGAGCTCTGTCGTCGCTCGGTTCTCGACTGGGTCTCTCCTGACGAGTGGTTTCACTCGAATTTCCAGCTGCTCGCCAGTTAATGTGGGCGGCCGTGCTGTGACTGCTGGCTCCGCAGTCATCGCACTTAACAACTTCATTGCAGTGCTTTGCCCAGTGAGGGCCTAGACAACGGTAACATAACTTATGCTCGCGTATGAAGTCCTTCTTCTTCCGAGATTCCATCTTTCTTACCGTTTGGCACGAGTTTGTCGCATGTTGTGCACTCTGGTGGCGAACGCAGTTGCCGGTTTGATTCTCCGAGGACGTGTAGAGAACTCGCGAGGCTCTTGGATTGAGGCGAGCGGGGGCGGCCGTGTCGAGTCGATTGCTCACCCAGTTGAGGTTCGATGCCCCAAAACTATCACACTGGGTGTCTGACAGCGTTTTGATGAACTCGCAGAACCCGGCGAAATCAGGTAGCGATCCGAATAATCTTCTGTGCCTAGTTCGTTCGCTTCTCCAGGCGTCCAGAACGAAGAAGGGTAGTCTCTCAACGATGGGAGACAGCCCTACGTCGGTGTTCAGGAAGGCGAGGCCTTGGTTGTGCTGCATTGTGTGATGAATCGCTAGACAGGCGTCGCTGAACTTCCGCAGCTTGAGACCGACCGTGCGGTCGCCCTTCATGCCCTTTATGTCCGAGGTTTGGGCGAGGCGTTCGAGCAGGTTATCGGCTACCCTGTCGTCGGAGGCGAAGCGGGTCTTCAATTGTTCGACGATGAGGGTGAGCAGGGCCGCTGTGTCCAGGTAGGTAGCTGCCAGGGTGTCGTCAATAAGGCTTCTTGGCTCGCCGCAGGTGTGGTTCGTGAGGATCTCGATGGCGTCGATGGGCTCCACGGCGAGCCTCTCCATCCTTCTCTTGATGGCATCGAACCATCTGTGGAACAGGTGAGCCTCTCCCGCGTAAGGTTGGCTTGGCGCCTTTTTTAGATCTTCGATCATTGAGAGCCTCATAGCTCCGTCGATCACTGGTGGCTTCGTTTCAAAGACCACGGCAGGTGAGCCGGTGGAAGCCCGGGGCTGGAATGCTGGTGCGGAGGGATTCATCGGAGGTGCGAGATCGGTGTCACGGGGCGAAGCATTCGCAACCGCCGTTGTGCCCCCTGCGGGTTCAATGACGTGATGCCGGAAGGCTTGGTTGACCCAGGCTCCTGTGCGGTCCTCTTTGCACTCGGTATTCTGCTCACCGAAGTGCTGATCGTTCTCCGTTCGGTTCCTGTTCCTCAATTTCGACCTCTCGATGGCGATTTGCGCCAACAGTACCGATGGCTCTTCAGTGATGTCAATAAGCATCTGCTTATTGCCTTGGCTAGGGGGCTCGCGGCACTCGGATTCGCCGTCTTTGTGACGAGAGCTGGCACTGGGAAGGCTCTGGCTATGATCGCTCTCACTGTCTTGACTCTGGCTGTAATAGCTCGAACCTTGGTGACTCTGACGACGATGGCTGGGGCTGGCCTGGTCTCTGTCCCGACGGTTGGAACGGTGTCCGTTCCTGTTCTCAGCCAATGATGATTTTGGGGGCTTGTTCTGATGGGCAGCGCCTTGCTGCTGGTTCTTGGACGAGGTCCTCTTCGACCTCGAGCTCTTACGCTGGGAAGGTTCCGTTGTCACACTCCGTGAGGAGCTCGCACCGAGCTCTTCGTTTCTGTGGTCCATTGAGTCCGCTAGTGCTTTCCTGCGAGCTCTAGCGCTTGTCAATGAGCCTCGGATTACCGTCGCTTCTGCGGTGGCTCCTGAACCCTCGAGAGCTAGGACCAGCTGGTCTCCGATTCGCTTGACGGTCTTAGCCTTTGCTCGGATTCCAGCGTGGACTTGATCCACCTCGCTGGGAGTCTTGAGATCTCGTGGTACTGCACCATTCAGGAGACTGTTCATGGCTGCTAGCTCCGTATGGAATTGTTCTTCCAGCTGTGGAAGTCTAAGCTTGCTCTTTCTTCCGAGAGAGGTCATTTCCGTGGTCTCGGATATTCGCCGCGGGCGGCTGAGAATCTGCTGTGGGCCTCCTCTTTGGAGAGCTTCTTCGTGGGAGGGCACCTTCCGCTGGCGTCTATTCACTGTAATGTCGTGCGCTAGCGGAATTGATCTTCGCTTTGGCACGCCATTGAACGGAACCCGGTAGGATGCCCAAAGGGAAACGAGGTCTCTTCAGGTTTTTTATTTCTTATCCCCTGGTTTCGTGAATCTGCCCAGAAAGGTATGATTCAGAGTCGGACCCCGAATTGCATGACATGAGAAGCCTAATTCAAGATCATAGTCGAATGATTAACTGATGCATATAGCACCGCACAACAAGAAAGTAACTCACACCTCAAGGGTACACGAGAAATAGCTGAGTGGGACATAAGAGGCCATAGAATAGTAGCACATAAAAAGAGAATTCACCGCCCTGCTAACGACGTAGCACAACAACAATTCGCATTACCATTACTAGTATTATCATATAAGAAAGTTTTAGCCTCCCCTGACCGCGACAAAGGTGTCCCAAGAGAGGAAAGAGGAAGGCACCATCTAGCGTGTAGTTGGGGGAACGCGGAATCTACGCACAGGGTGCACAGGAACAGTGGGCTGGGAAATAAGTTCACAAACAAGAAAGGTTTCCGATGCATCAACGGGGAAGAAAAATAAGTCTCTAGTCGAGTAACACATTTAGAAAGAACACATTTATGATATACACACACGAATATTGTAAACTCGTGTCACTAGTCGAAGGGAATGATTGAGGGCAATGTACTCCTAATCCTGCCCGATCTACATTCGATAATACGTGTAATGACAGCTATAAGAGACAGCGCAATTTCATGGATGATGCATTTCCATTGTGAGGTGAGAACGCTTTTGATAGTTTATATGTACATGGCATGAACTTCGTAATCCCTGACGCCAGGCAATAATACATGAATCGCTTGTTTCGGCCAATGTTCAAAGTGTCCTTTTAAGGAAGCACAAAGTTACATACATGAATGTACATCCGTATCCAACAATCCTAACACAGCGGTCATTAGTCAATAAGCACTTTATCTGAACAAAGGTGGACGATTGCACAACAAGTTTATAGTTTTCACATGAACGCCTCACACTATAAAGGTATGACGAGTTAGGTAACATCACAAGTTGAAAGAGGATACTCTAAAATACTTACAGACGATGAGGAAAGGTCCCTCAGTTTAGACCTGTGACAGCTTATTTTAGTCTGCAAAATAAGTGCCTACTCTGGCTTTCTTTACCCTATCTGTGGAAAAGAGACAGCAAATTAGGTCTCTAAAGCAGGGGCAAGTCACTCAGGTCATCAAATCACCATTATCAATAAATTCTATTATAAACAAAATGAGAGAGGCAAGTGCACGTTTGTCGACGTCGCTTTGAAAACACAAATCATATGAGCTAGTGGTCTCAAATTTCTGCGCCTATTCTCAGTCTACTGAATGCCGTAACTTTAGGCTTCCACCTTGCTGACTGGCGCAACTTGCCCAGCACAGCTCATAGGTAAGAAGCCAATCGACTAAATTTAATTTGCTTGGTTCACATCTTTCTATTAATGAATGTTATAAATAATAAAAAGACAAGAGATAATACAAAGACAAGAAAATCGTGTTCCCAAGTTAGTACAAGTCTGGCTAGTGCCATGAATTTTTCCATATCAACAACTGATGTCTAATCCATGGAAGAATCACCATAGCTTTTATTTTCAGTACACAAATCTTTCAATAGTGAAGCAGTGGTTGGTTTGTATTATCAAATAAATATAAAATTTGCTATCTTGTGTTAATCTATGAAATGCAATAAACTTCAAGTAATCCTCTGTGTAGACTAAGAGGCATTGAAATGTCAGTCTCTCCATGTTGCATTTACTGCCCATGACACTGTTTACAATATTATATATGACAACATAGCTTACATGGCTTGGCTATTATGTAAATGTTGTTGAGCAAAAGGTTTGGACATTAACACAAATCACTTAGAGCATTGAAACAGAGATAGGAAAGTTCATTAGTAAAATCACAGTGTTCAGCTAAAATACCGTTAAACCAGAACCTGACTAATTCCCAGCATTACACTGCAGCTTACTGGCTACACCGTGTGAAAACACCCGAAAAATATAGCTAGCGAGGTAACACGTAAATCGAATGAGTTTCTCACTCAAGTTCACTTCCTAAACAACGCAGAACTTAAAATTATCCGGGAACCTGTTCCTCCTACGCACTTCAAACAAATAAAACGTTGGCGTCATTCTTGCGGACGAAGCGGGGATCCGCAGAATGTTGCCGCAATAAATTTATCAAAATTCTTCAAATTTCCTCACGTCTTGTACGACGTGACACATACACAAGTTCGCAGTTGCTTTCAGTAATGCTGAATTTCTGTATCTTGGATACGGCACGAATAACTATAACTACTTCTCTTGCGGCTCAAAAATGCTGTGTTCTGAGTGTTTATTACTCTTATAAGAAAATTAAGTTACCTTTGGAATAAGCTGAAAGCATGGAAACTCCACTCAAACGAAAATTTGTTGAAGAAAGGTATTGAATCTTGTCATTTTTTACGGTCTGAGTACACTAGTTAAGAAATAAAATATTCATCTTATAAATTATGAATAGGTGAAGTTGGAGTCACAAAATTTGAATAGGCGGAGTCGGTGTTGGAGTCGCCAAATTCTGGAGAAATGGAGTCGGAGTCGGAGTCGGAGTCGCCAAATTCTGAAAAGGTGGAGTCGGAGTCGGAGTCGGAGCCGCCAAATTCTGAAAAGGTGGAGTCGGAGTCGGAGTCGGAGTCGCCAAATTCTGAAAAGGTGGAGTCGGAGTCGGAGTCGGAGTCGCCAAATTCTGGAAAGGAGGAGTCGGAGTCGGAGTCGGAGTCGCAAATTTATTCCACCGACTCCGCAACCCTGTAGCCAAGTTGGTAGGGGACAAAGCTGCCTCCTTCTCGGTTCCTTCCTGTTTCCTCATTTCCTCATATTCATCACTTCATTACTTTACTAGTCAAAGTCACATTGACGATTTGAAAATTACCTGGCTGTGTCTAGTCCACTTGACGCAGAGCCATTTCATCAACCCACTGGGAATTTAGCATTCACCGGCTGTGTCTAATTCACTTGACGCTGAGCCGTGTCAAAGAGCTGCTGGGAATCCATGCACATTAACCCTCCCCCAACATACCTTCGCCACCTCACAACCACAGCTGCGAGCCGGTTGCATCCCTACTCAAGAACGGACCAGGAACGGTTCGCCCGGAAGCGACCGACGGAGCTGACAACCCTTCTCTCCAAAGTAAAGGCCAGATTAAACCAACCCTTATTATCCTTACCCTTCCGGTGATCTAGTCCGTGGTAAAGTCTAGCGATTATTTTGATTAATGGATGCCGAGAGCATCCGAACGCCGCCTTCAACTCCTTCTGAGATTGCAAATCATTTAAATACAACGCGCGTTAACACGCGCTGGTGACCTCGATAATTGTTTGTTCATCAAGCTAAAAATTCACATAATTCAATCGAGTTCCCCAACTTTGGGCGAACATTAAAAGTGGACGGTTAAGTAGTGTGGCCAGATACAGAGCAAACATGTATGAATGTGTGAGAGGGATGTGAAAGTATGTTGCTGTACCTAGTGTTATGTATGGTATGAGTGCTCTTGCCTGGTAGCACAGGGTCCAATCTCACAGGATTTCTACACCGTCCAGCCCTCTCCTTCCACCTCCAAGCAGCTACAGCACCGCCTTCAAGCAGCCACAGAAATGTTAGGTTAAATTGATTTAGGTTAGGTTAGGTTAAGTTAAGTTAGGTTAAGATGTTAGGTTAAGTTAGGTTAGGTTGGGTTAGGTTAGGCCAAGTTCAGTTAGTTTGAGGTTAACCTAAAAAAGTTTAAAAATGCCTGTTTTTGCGTGCCAAGATGGAGGGTCGAAAAGCCAAACACCAGCGGTCGTTGTAAAAACTTATTATAATTATTTAAATCACGCTAATTTTGGTATTCCGCTGTAGTATCCACTTACTAAGTACATGTAGTGGTTATAATGCAGTGAATAATAATAAATGTATAACGAACAGATAATTTAATAAACCTCAGTAGTACTACTTAGTTCAATAATTGGCGAGAATGGCAACTTTATGTAGCTACTCGGAGGTGGAAGGAGAGGGTTGGGCCGTGTAGAAATCCTGCGAGATTGGACCCTGTGCTGCTTGGAATGGAAGTGATCTTGAAAATCTGGATGTAATACAAAATAAGGTAGGACGCTTAGCATTGGGTGCTAAAAAATGGACGGCTACAGAAGCCATTAGAGGTGACCTAGGGTTGAGCCTGTTTTCAGAAAGAATGATGAAAGCGGTGCTGAATTATAAGGTGAGAATTGAAAGAATGCGGAATAGCAGGTGGATAAAGCGAATTTTTGAATGGAATCTGAGTGTAAGCTATTGGGAGAAAGTTTGTTGGGGCATGCAAGAAAACTTAGTATGCGAAAGATTATTTATGTTAGAATTGGGAGGCCTATGGATTACTGGAGTTCAATATACGTTGGAGGTTTAGGGTGTGGTGTTCTCCCTCAGGCTGCTTTACACTCCGGGCAGACTTTGTAAACCTTTAGACTTTGTACATCAATGCCCGGAGCGAGTGCCTGAGGTGCAAACGAACCCGACAGGGTAAGGAAAACACGACTGGAATTAATGCCGCATTATTGAGAAGATCGCCGACAATAGTGGCACACAATGAAATATCACAGCCGGGTAGTACAGCAACCGAGGACGTCCAGGCCGGCCGACGGTTGTCGGGGAGGCGCAGCGTGGTCGTAGGACGAGAGCAGACCGGTGAGGCGGCTACCGACCGAGAGTCTCCGAACGAGGAGTATCAGGGGCGCTAGCAGGGAACTGGCTCGAATCGAGGGAGCGACGAGGAGTGGCGGCTGGCAGTCGAGGCGGCGGTGACGGTAGCAGAGGTGGTGCTTGCGGAGCGTCGAGACTTTGTTGTAAACACCAGGGACGCTGCGAGTGTACTGAGGCTCCGCTGGCTGCGCGGCTGTTTATATAGGCCTCGCTGGAGGTTGACTCTACCCGTCCGGGTCTCTGATTGGCGGGAACGCCTGTTTACTTTCACGTCGGACCGCGCGGTGTATTTGCCTCAAACACTGGAGTTGTGTGTGGTCTCATCTCCAACCATGAAGCGTGCGAGGGAACGCCTGTTTACTTTCACGTCGGACCGCGCGGTGTATTGAAGCGTGCGAGGGAACGCCTGTTTACTTTCACGTCGGACCGCTTTGTATTTTTCCCCGCCTCAAACACTGGAGTTGCGTGTGGTCTCATCTCCAACCATGAAGCGTGCGAAGGTTGTGGTGGTGTGTGTTCATACCACCACAGGGCCTGAGTGGGACTGCAAGAGATGGAAGAAAGAGATTGAGAGGCAAACAAAAGAGTATGGATTGAATAAGTGGAAGCTTAGTATGATGCGGAACCCTACACTTAACTGGTATATGAAGAAAGAAGCACCTAAGTTTGAGATGTTCTATGATGGTAGTTTTGGAAGTCAACTCTTGTTTGTTGTGGGATGTAAGTCATTGAGTGTGAACAGACGTACATGAGGTGGAATGAGAATAATAACAGATTGTGTCTGCAGTGTAATAGGGGAGTGGAGAAAACAATTGAGCATTTGATGCTGGCATGTAGTAATTATGAGCAAGAGAGAGAAAGTTTCATGCATGTGGTGTTTGAGCAGTATGGAGAGAATGAGTGGTATGCCAGATGTGCTGATGACGATTGTGGTATGAGCTGTCTTGCTGGATTGGACCAGGAGTGTAATTTGAGTGTCATTGAAGCTATGAAAATGTTTCTTGTGAGTGCCTGGAGTAAGAGACAGTGATTGGAATGAGCCAGTCAGGTAGAGTGAGCAGTAATGACCCAATATGCCTGGGGATGGTGTTTTGACACACTGGTTATCCCAGTGATGCCGTCCAATGGCAGCTTGTGACGAGGATTGGTAGATCCTGAGTAGTTTGGTGGACGAGTCTGGTAACAGACGCTGAACTCTTTGTGTAAAAATTGTGGAGGGAATTGTAGGCCGTGACCAAGGCGCCGAATCTGTCGGCCCTCAAATTCAAATTTCAAGTTCCAAGTTACAGTTACGGAAATTTCAAAAACCTTGCTCCGAATTGTCGTAGGTGATGATAGGTGATGATGGAACACGCGGAAACAGTTTGACCCAGTAAACAATGATGAAAACCGACAATAATTGAGCTCTATAAACAACACACGAACATTTCTTCCCAGGAGCTTAATATAGTTCGGCAGTGAACTTGAACTTGACCTTGAAATTGAGGGCTAACAGTGTCGGGGCTTTTGTAACGGCCAACAATTTCCTCCTCAATTTTCACACAAAGAGTTCAGCGCCTGGTACCAGACTTGTACACCAAACTACTCAGGATCTACCAATCCTTGTCACAAGCTGCCATTGGACCGCATCATTGGGATAACCAGTGTGTCAAAACACCATCCACAGGCATATTGGGTCATTACTGCCCACTCTACCTGACCTCATTCCAGTCACTCTCTCTTACTCCAGGCACGCACAAGAAACATTTTCATAACTTCAATGGAACACAAATTACACTCCTGATCCAATCCAGCAAGACAGCTCATACCGCAATCATCTTCAGCATATCTGGCATAACACTCATTCTTTCCAAACTGCTCAAACACCACATTCATGAAGCTTTTATTAGTTTAGGTTAGGGTAAGTAAAGTGAGACACTTTAGACTTATATATTGTCAGTAACACACAGCAGGACACATTGAGTTTACATCGCGAAGGTTAGCGGTGGAGTGAGCTCCAGCCAAGCCTGAGAACCATGAGCTCAGTTCAATGGGAACCATGAGCTCAGCTCTCAACGTAGAGTACTGTTTAAACACATTCTAACACAAGAGCACTGTAACATTATCAGTATTATATACATATACATTCAAGGTGCTACAATAATGGTTTCAACACTTCTTCTCACATTGAATGTGTGTCAGATGAGACCATTCCTAACTTCATTCTTAGTCTGGAGAACTTTTCTATGGGCAGGTTCTTGGTGAAAATGTCGGCGAGTTTTGTATAAGCAAATGCTTCCGTCAGGTCCAGTTTTTCTTTTAAAGATCCACTTTGATTTAATAGGTTTTTTGTCATTAGGACACTCTACATGAGACCATACTTTATTTTGATTTATAGACTCCATCTCATTCTCCATAGCTGTCTCCCATAGTTTTGCTTCTGGTCCACAGAGTGTTTCTTGAACACAAGATGGTAAATCAAGCTCATTTTTCATTAAATACACCCATTCACCAAACCTATCAGGAGCCCGTCGATACCTGGCTGATTGTCTAGGCTCCACTCCCTCCATCCCAGCTTCTGACTGTCTACGCTCCACCCCTTCCTCAGAGTCTTCTGGTTCCTGGGGGAGAAGAGTAAAACTACCATCATTTACTTCTGAATGCTCCTTCTCAAGTGGCATCTGCTGAGATTCATTGAACATAACGTCTCTACTCAAAAATATCCTTCTGCTGCTTATGCCATACAGTCGATATCCCTTGGATCCACTTCCATATCCTACAAGAACACACGGTTTAAATTTTGGATCAAGTTTTTTCCTCTCTTCTTGGGGACATGAGCGTACGCACTGCACCCAAAGGTTCTGAGGTGCTGTACATTGGGCTTGTGTCCATTAAGGGCTTGATGAGGAGTCATATCATTCAATGCAATAGCAGGGCTCCTATTTTTGACATACGCGGCAGTTGATATAGCTTCACCCCAGAATAATTTTTTTAACTTTGAAACAGACAGCATAGCTCTGACAGAGTCAAGGAGAGTTCTATTTATTCTTTCTGCAACTCCATTTTGTTCAGGTGTCTTGGGTCAGTTTTTTCATGGATAATTCCTTCCCTTTTTAGGAATTGTTCAACGTCATTAGAGACGTTTTCCCCACCGTTATCGGAAAGCAGAATTTTAATTTTGTGATCATAGTGATTTTCAACCAGAGATTTGAGCTCCTGAAACACTTTAAAAACATCACTCTTTTGTTTGATAATGTACACCCAAGTATATCTGGAGTGGTCATCTATGTAGGTTACAAAATACCTTCCACTCCCAAGGGATATGAGATTAAGCTTGCCACACACATCACTGTGAATTAGGGCTAAGGGTCGGCGTTCCCTTTTGTGATTTGTTTTGGGGAACGGAAGCCTGTGATTTTTACCATCACAACAGTTTTCACAAAAAATGTTATCTCCACTCACATAACAATCAAAACCTTTAACAAGATTCTTAGGGGCTAATTTCTTAAGATTTTTAAATCCTAGATGACAGAATTGTTTATGCCACAGAATTTCATCAGAGGAAACGTTCATGCATTTAGCAGCTGAATTAAGGGTGCAATCAAGTTTATACAATTTTCCTACTTTACTGCCTTAGGCAATTAGTTTGTGGTCTTTATTTACAACCTTAAATGAGCTTTCATCAAAGTAAGCTAAGTTTCCACTTTCTGTAATCTGCGACACAGATAGTAAATTGTAGGCTAAGCCAGGTACATACAAGACATTCTTCACAACACAGGTATCTACTAGACCTATAGGCAACAACACCATAACTTCAACATCACCTACACCAACACCTTGCAAGTTTCTACCATCACCAACTTCAATGTTAATTGGACTAGATAGCTCATTCATGCAGGAAAAATCATTCCTATTATTACACATGTGTGCTGTTGCGCCGGAATCTATTACCCAACAATTATTGACATTTATCACAGACAATGCACTGATATAATTGGTTTTACCTCCTCCAAAATTTTTCTGGTCTTCTGTGTGGTTCCCATCTTCTTTCTTCAATTTTTCTTGATAGATCCAGCACTTGGCGCGTAGGTGTCCATTTTTCTGTATTCGAAGCACCTTGAGTTTTTCAATTTGGAGGTCACAAGGGGTTACAAGGGATTTTTCAGTGAAGTCTGAAGCACTTTGGTTTTTTAGTTTTGATTCTTCATTCAGAAGGCGCTCTGTCACAATATCCCATGACGGTAGTTTTTCGTGAGCTTCCAGTGCAGTCACCAGTGTGGAGAAGTGGTCGGGAAGTGACGACAGCAAGATTATTACACGACTTTCTTCATCAACAGCGTCATCAATTACACTCAAAGACTCAAATATTTCGACAAATGCTTTGAGATGAGTTTGTAAGTCTTGGTCTTCTTTTAGTTCATGTTGTAGAGTCTTTTGCGTAGTCTGAACTTATTAGACCAAGTTTTCTTTTGGAATGTACCTTCAATTTTGTGCCACAGTTGCACAGGGTCAGTAGGATCACCTAACAAATACAATCGACTCGTTTCGAAACCAAGCACAATTGTTGCAAGTGCACTGTCACGTCTTTCTTCAAATTTCCTTCGAGCAGTCTCGTCCGTAGTCTGTGGCTTGGTTTCCGCTCCTCGAACCAAGTTCTACAACTCTTCTTTCATTAAGATCATCTTCATTTGCAGCTTCCGCGTAGGAGAGTTTTTATCATTAAAGAGCCGTGAGGCAGTTCTTAGCACTTTCACTTACGGAGCCTGCCATGTTTCTTTCTTTTTCACTGTTTCTGTCTCACACTTACTAACAGATCACCAACTTCTGTTCTCACTGTCCCGGCCTGTTTTTCGCTTCGGGACTTAGAATAACCTCACTTGAAATTGTTTCTTCGGAAAGTTGTCCGGGCCTATAACCTATTAGTTTAGGTTAGGGAAATTAAAGTGAGACACTTTAGGCTTATATATTGTCAGTAACACACAGCAGGACACATTGAGTTTACATCGCGAAGGTTAGCGGTGGAGTGGGCTCCAGCCAAGCCTGAGAACCATGAGCTCAGTTCCATGAGAATCATGAGCTCAGTTCTCAACATAGAGTACTGTTCAAACACATTCTAACACAAGAGCACGGTAACATTATCAGTATTATACACATATACATTCAAGGTGCTACAATAAAGGTTTCAACAGCTTTCTCTCTCTTGCTCATATTTACTACATTCCAGCTCAAATGCTCAATTGTTTCCTCCTTTCCACAATTACATTGCCGACATAATCTGTTATTATTGTCATTCTACCTCCATATACGTCTGTTCACACTCAGTGACTTACATCTCAGAGCAAACAAGAGTTGACTTCCATAACTACCATCATAGAACATCTCAAACTTAGGTGCTTCCTTTTTTCATATACCAGTTAAGTGTAGGCTTCCGCGTCATGATAAGCTTCCACCTATTCAATCCATACTCTTTTGTTTTCCTCTCAATCTCTTTTCTCCACCCTCTTGCAGTCCCACTCAGACCCTACACCTCCAACATTTATTAAACTCCAGTCATTCACAGGTCTCCCAATTCCAACATGAATAATCTTTTGCATACTAAATTTCCTTGCAAGCCCTTAATACATTTTCTCCCAATAGCTTACACTCAGATTCCATTCAAAAATTCGCTTTACCCATCTGCTATTCTGCATTCTTTCAATTCTCACCTTAAAATTCAGCACCGCTTTCATCATTCCTTCTGAATATACGCCCCACCCTAGGTCACCTCTAATGGCTTATGTAGCTGTCCATTTTGGAGCACTCAATGCTAAACTTTTTACTCTATTGTGTAGTACATCCACCTATTCAAGATCACTTCCATTCCAGGCAAGAGCACTCATTCCATACACAACACTAGGTACAGCAACATACTTCCACATTCCTCTCACATATTCATACTTGTTTGCTCTGTATCTGGCCACACTACTTAAACGTCCACTCCACTGCATTGCTTTTGCCATTTTCTCACCCTTAGTTCTAGTGCATCCATCTTCACTTATCATACAACCTAGATATTTGTATTCATTTGTTCTACCTATTCTGATTTCCCCAATATTCCACAGTCTGTCTCTATTAGTCTCATCACTATTTATAACCATAAGATTACTTTTGTCAGCCCCAAATTTCATCCTGAAATCTGTACTATCTCCATTCACAATGTCGAGCATCCTTTTTTGTTCATGTCCCCATTCACTAACCACAACCACATCATCAGCATACAACAAACAGCTCAGTCTCTCAATACCAACTTTCAGTCCTAAGCCACTCATTCTCAGTCGAACTGCTAATTCTTCTGTGTATAATCCAAACAACGGTGGAGACATAGTAAAACCCTGTGTCACTCCTCTAACACTCCTCACTGGTCATTTTTCCAAATTTCTTAACCTGTAGATAGCGCTCGTGTTCTCATACGGACTTTGTGAAATTTTTGCTATTTATCTGCTAAACCCAACTTTTCTCAAAATTTCAAAGAGCCTATAACCCGATCCACTCTGTCATAACCCTTTTCAAAATCCAAGGATGCTAAATATACTTTCTTATCAGTGCTCTCCGTGGTACAGTGGTTAAGGGATCAGGCTCGTATGTTGGAGTATCGGGTTCGTATCCCGGCGCTGGCGCGGAGATTTTCCCCGTTGGGTATAAGGGAAAGCTCAAGAATAATACCCCACTCAACCCAGGTGTCGGAAATGGGTACCGGCTTTCCGGGGGAACCGTCATGGTGTCCTATATATAGGGTAAGTCATAAGACATTTGAAAAACCAATGCTAAGATCATATGTATCAGGCTTGATTGGAAATAAAGCATCCCAAAGATGCCGATGTTAACCTTTAACCTTTAACCTTAACCTTTAACCTTTATCATCCTTCCTCATTCGCTCAATTATTTTACTCACTACAAACAGATAACCTTCCCCACGTCTATCTTGCCTAAATCCATTCTGTTCTTCTCCCAGGACTCCTAATTTCTCTACTAAATTTTTTCCCTCATTCAAAATACCACAAAAGATCTCACATACAGTGTCAGCCAGTGCAATTGTTCTGTAATTTTTTAGTTCTTTCATACTCTTATGACCACCCTTATACAACAGAACTACATCACTTGTTCCAATCATCCGGTACTCTTTCACTCTTCCATATATCATCATATAAGCATTTCAACATACTGAATACACTCTCTCCTCCACATTTATAGAACTCATATGGGATTTTATCAGCGCCCACATGCCTTTCCATTTTTCACTTTCTTCAAAAAACTTACAATCTCTCCACAAGTGATTTCGTCTTCCATTTGCAGTTCATGTTCATCAATCAGAAAATTTAACGGTTCATCATCTGTAACCTGCTCATTCATTCCACCAATGTCCTCCCTGTATTCATCAACTGCTTTCATCATTTCCATCCTATTTCGCACACTGCAACTATTGACTACTAATTCATCAACTTGAACTTCACTACCGCTAGCATAACCTTGTGTAAACTTATACCAATCTTTCATTCCATCCGGACCTTTCTTTCTTAAGTTTTCAACTAGGGGTCTCTCCTCTTCAACTCTATCTAGCCTCATTAATCATTCTCCTCAGTTTCTTCTGCTGGTCCTTGTACTCATTCCATGCACTCTGCCATTCATCCTCAGTAATTCTGTTTCTTTCACACATTTTCCTCATACTGCGTTGTTTCTTATTTAAGGTCTTTTTTCTCATTCGTTCTTCCTTTATCTTACTTGTAAACCACCTGACATTCCCTGTCCCTTTCCTGCATTTCATTCTGCCTATTATTTGCTCTGCCACATCATACAAGGTTTTTGCAAGCTTACCATTTATGTCATTTACACTTCCACACGTGTTCCAGATACACTTACTCAATTCATTCTTAAATTAAATTAAATTCATTAAATTCATTCTTCCTTGCCATTTTTATCCGCCAACTTTCTTTCACACTACTGACCTTCTGCATTGACTCCTTTCCACCGCAATTATATTCAAGCACAAACATTTTATGGTCCCTATCAATATCAAAATCCTTTTCATCTACAAACATTTCTTTGACACACTCTTTTGCTCTACTATTCACAATCATATAGTCAATTGCAGTTTTCCATTCCCTGCTTTGTCATGTATGCAAGCCATTTCCTATTGTGGCATTCAGGTTTTCAAGCTCATTCTCATCACAAAAATCTATCAATTTTTGTCCATTTGCATCCACCAGCTCACCAAGTACACCAACATGGCTATTCATGTCACACATCACAATCAAAGGGCACTTGCAGTGTTCTTGTACAATCCTTGTTAATGTTTCATACTTTTTACATTCTCTTCATGAGCAAAAATCCCATCACTGGTCATATAACATACAATCACAACAATACATTCTCTGGCAGGCATTTTTTCACACTTAATTGCGAACAAATTTTCACTTTCAAGTTCATTTCCAACAGGAAATTCCTCTAATTTCCAATTTAGGGCATTCTTTACAATCAGACCAACTCCACCACCTCTTTTTTGCCGATTTCACGCCCTTTTCCTATCATATGATACTGTGGAGTTTCTGTCGCCGCCCACGAGTTACGTTGGCGGTCCGGTTGTCGTACCCGGCGGCAGTTGTCGTACCCGGCGGCAGTTGTCATACCAGGAGTGCAGTTGTCGTACCCTGCCGCAGCCGCCTCGGGTGGCTGGTGCGCTGCCGCAGCAGTGTGATTAGGGCAGTTTTTGAGTGCGGACGCGCGTGCTTTCGTCCTTCGTTCGGGTTATCTTCGCTGCGATCGGTACCAGTGTAAGGCCGGCAAGTGCCTTGCTTCTTTTCCTTTGGGAGAACAGGAAGGTGCATCAGCTGAGGCAGCTATTTTGCGGTTGCTGTTAACGTGAAGGCACGCAGCAACGGTAAGGTAAGCCAACAAGCTATCTAGGCTTTTGGCTGTGGTAGCCATCTTGTGGGTAGCAAGATGGCGGCAGCTGAGAAGGCTGCGGCAGCCGGAGCTGGCGATGCGGGATCGCCAGTGCCACCGGCGGGGAGCACGTCGGGAGTGCTTGTGGATGTTAGCATGTTGGCTAACATCCTGACTCAGGCGCGTGGCCCGATCCTCGACCGGTTGTCTAGGCAGACCGGCGATGGATCGGTCGACGCGCTGGAATGGCTGGAGAACCTGGAGAGGCTCTGCCAGCTGGAGCACGTAGCTCCGACCGACGTAATCGGGTTCATGCTCGACGGCAACGCCGCTCGAGTGTTTCGCTCCATGACTGTCGGTGATGCTGCTCAGTGGCAGGCAGTTCGGTCTACGCTGGCCTCCCAATTTGCGTTGCCTATGCAGGAGGCGTATAGGCGGTTCATCGACCGTCGGCTTGCAGCCGGGGAGTCGGTGGACGTGTACCTGGATGGCCTGGCGCGTCTGGGTGGGAGAGTGGGATCGACTAAGAAGGATTTGATTTTTAGGGTGAAGTTCTACGAGGGTCTCCCCACTATTCTGTATACTTACGCTGTTTTGCGTGAGGACGCGTATACTGCGCCGTACGATGCTGTGGTGTCGAAAGTGCGGGAGAGAATGGCCGCACAGAGGGCTGTAGCCGGGCGAGGCCAGGGGGCCAGGCTCGGGGCAGACCTTGCTGCTTCGGGGAAGCAGGGCAGTGGTGGCAAGAGTGCTTGCTACCGCTGTGGCGGTGCACACTGCATGCGGGTTTGCCTGCAGAAGCAAGGCGCTGCGGTGCCTGCTGGCGGGGGGCCGTGAAGGCTCCCGCCAAAAGGAAGTTCGCATGCAATGCGTGTGGAGAGGTCGGGCATTTCGCTTGCGACTGTCCGGCGGTAGGTAGGCCTACGGTTGGTGGGTCGGGTTTCTCTGCGGAAGACGCCAGTCGGGGCGACGCGTCCTCCTCAATGGAAGCCGTGTAAGCCGAGCTTACCGGAGGTCTCCTCTCCCCGAGGGAGGTGACGGCGCCCCTTCGGAAAGAGGGACCTTGAGCGGCAAGAGTGTGTCGCTGGGGCGGGGCGATCTAGAATCGCTCGGAGCGACTGGCGTTACAACGAGGCGTCGGTTGCCAGTCGTTCGTGCCATCTTGAGTGGGCATTGTTCTTGGCGTCTGGTAGACTCCAAGAGCGAGCGGACGGTGGTTTGTCCGCGGGTGATGGTGGGCCAACGCCCCCGGCCGGGGCGGCCATTGTTAACGGCGGACGGCAGAACTTCCCATGTGGGGAAGCACTGTCGTGTTGTAGTCGGGTTGCAGGGGCATTGCTTTGGTGTCCTTGCGCTCGTCATGCCGGGGTTGGGGAATCTTGGCGTGGACTGTCTCCTAGAGAGTGATGTTATTGATCACATGGGGGACGTCACCGTCAGGAGAGGTCCTGACTCGAAGTATGCAGTTGAATGGGGGAGATCCTGGTCAGCTGTATGCTGTAGGGGGTCCAACAATGGATTCGCCTGTGCCAAGCTAGGAGCCGGCCTGGTGGCAGGGGCGGGGTCGGTGGAGTCGAGAAGTGCGCCAGTGCCGATCGAGATTGTCGACCCTGACTTTGTTGCTAGGTTCGCTGACGGTCGGTGGACCGTCAGTTGGCGGTGGTCCGAGAAGCCGCCCGCGGGGTTGCAGACTCAGATCGTGGAGTACGGATGTACTCAAGCGCCTCACTTGCGTGAGCGCTATGATGCGGAGATTCAGAGTTGGATCTCGAAGGGTTGGTTGAGGCGATGGCATGGCCCCATCCAGGGCGTCTTTCCGTTGCTGGCAGTCGTGCAACCAACAAAGGACAAAGTCCGTCCGGTCATGGATTATCGTGAGTTGAACGGCATTGTCGAATGTCATACTGGTGATGACATGGTCGATGTGTGTGGCGACAAGATTCGGAAATGGCGGCAGCTGCGGGGCGAGCTTAAGGTCGTCGACCTTAAGTCTGCGTACCTGCAGATCCACGTTTCCGAGGATCTGTGGCGGTACCAGATCGTGAAGTTTAAGGGTGTGCCTTAGGCTTTGACGCGATTAGGCTTCGGCCTCCCGTGTGCGCCTAGAATCTTGACGGTGATTCTCGACAAGGTTCTATCGTTGAACGACCGCGTTCGTCGAGGGACGGACCACTATATCGATGATATAGTGGTTTGTGAGTCCATTCTCAGCACGCAGGAGCTCCGGGAGCATCTGGCGCGGTACGGACTTGAGGCGAAGGAGCCTGAGAGCCTGGATGGAGGCCGGCTGTTGGGAATTTCTTTACGGAAAGATTCCAACGGACATCTTCGGATGTCGCGGGGGACTGCTCTCTCCGAGTTTGGTTCGGTGAATGTCGGCTTAACGAAGATAGGGCTGTTTTCCTTGTGCGGTCGGTTAGTCGGGTATTACCTCGTGGCGGGGTGGCTGCGTCCTTGATGCAGTTTTTCGAAACGGCTGGGGTGCAGTGGCTCTTGGGACGACCCGGTTGACGGTTCTGTCAGCTCGTTGGCTGCGGAGCTGTTGGCGCGGGCTCGTCGGGAAGACCCTGTTGGGGGCGTGTGGGGTGTCGACCCGCTTGGTATGGTTACCGTGTGGGCTGATGCCAGCTCCCTCGGAGTCGGTGTGGCCCTTGAGGTCGATGGCCGCATTGTGGAGGATGCGTCTTGGTTCCGAAAAAAGTCAGACCACCTTCATATCAATGTGGCCGAGTTGGAGGCGGTGGCGCGGGGTACCAATTTGGTGATTGCATGGGGTTTTAAGACCTTCACGGTCGCCAGTGATTCCCGGACAGTCGTCACATGGATGGACAACACTGTCGACGGCCGCAATCGTGTTCGCACGAAGGGCGCGGCGGAGATGCTCGTGAAGCGACGTCTTCGGGTGATCCGTGAGACGATCGCTGAGCATGGTCTGGTCGTGTCTGTTCGCTTCGTCTCGACGATCGAGAACAAGGCCGACCAGCTGACCAGGGTACCTAAGAGGTGGCTTAGTTACCGCGATGGTGGTGGAGCCGTCGCAGAGGTGTCTGCCGTGCTTGCCACTGGGGAGAGTCTCGAGGATGCCATTTGAGCGGCTCATCTGCCGCATCATTTGGGCATCGATCGGACGTTCTACTTGGCGCGTCAGATCCATAGTGATCTGTCACGCGAACAGGTGAAGCGTGAGCAGGCTGGATGCGAGGCCTGCCAGCGGATCGATCCTGCGTTGCGGGAGGAAAATCTCGTGGAGCGAGGGGGTCTGTCTGTGGAGGAGAGTTGGCGCCGGGTTGCAGTTGACGTAACCCATTATGACAAAAAGCTCTTCGTGTCCATGAGTGACTGTGGACCCTCGCGGTTCACCATCTGGCGACGGCTGCTGAATGAGTCTGCAGTGAGCATCGTCGCTCATTTGCGTGAGGTCGTAATTGAGCGAGGGCCGTGTGACGAGTTGTTACTGGACAATTCTACGGCGTTCCGATCAGCGACTGTGGAGCAGTTCGCTGATGCGTGGGGGATTTCACTGCGATTCCGTGCCGCCTACGCCCCGAGCGGCAACGGGATCGTTGAGAGAAATCACCGTACGATCAAGAGGATCGCCGCCAGGGGAGGTATCACTTCTGAAGAGGCTTCATTTTGGTACAATGTGACGCCCCGGAAGGACACTGAGGCTGGCTCAGTCCCTTCGAGCGGTATATTCCCATATCGCTCGCGAGTGCCATTCGATATCACTCGTCGGGTGAGTGATGGCTGCGCGCACAACAGTTTTGCTGTTGGTGATGAGGTGTGGGTGAAACCCCTACTGCCTGCATGCACGAAGTAGTGGACGTCTGGTGAGGTCACCAGCGTCGTGTCTCAGTAGGTAGTCTGCGTAGACGGCATGACTAAGCATGTGCGCTACGTCAGAAGACGGCGGATTGGTGGTGAACGGGGCCGTGTTCCCGAGAACCATAGGGGCGTTGATGGCGCCGCGGAGCCCGAAGCAGTGAGCTTCGGCGGAGGTGGCTTCGGTTGTGCAGCTCCTCTTGCGTTGCCCGAGAGAGTGGTTGTTGACGCACTAAACGCGGTGCCAGCGGTGCCGGCGGCAGATAATGCGTCGAGTGAAGACTCCCCTGAAGAAGAGGGCGAGGAGCCCGCCGCTGTCGACAGAGATGCGGAGCAGCAACAGGGGGAGCCTGCGCCATTGAGGCAGTCACGCCGTGAGCGACGGCGTCCCTCGTACCTAGACGAGTACGAGTGCTAGGCACCCCGCCACGCTAGTTTCCTGAGAAACTGAGGGAGATGTGGGGTTTCTGTTGCCGCCCACGAGTTACGGGGGCGGTCCGGTTGTCGTACCCGGCGGCAGTTGTCGTACCCGGCGAGCAGTTGTCGTACCCTGCCACAACCGCCTCGGGTGGCTGGTGCGCTGCCGTGGCAGTGTGATTACGGCAGTGGTTGAGTGCAGACGCGCGTGCTTTCGTCTTTCGTTCGGGTTATCTTCGCTGCGATCGGTACCAGTGTAAGGCCGGCAAGTGCCTTGCTTCCGTTCCTTTGGGAGAACAGGAAAATGTAACAGCTGAGGCAGCTGTTTTGCGGTTGCTGTTAACGTGAAGGCACGCAGCAACGGTAAGGTAAGCCAACAGATACTTATTCTCTTTACATGTTAAACTGACTCTATCACGCATTTGGGTCTCTACTACACCAACACAATCCAATTTTCCACTCTCAAATTCTACTACAAGGTCATCTAACTTTCCTGCATTCCATCCACGCACATTTATAGTTCCAAGCCTTACAACACAATTGGAAAATTCAAAACATTCCTCACTTTTGCTCCGACAGATTTTCATTCATCCTGTTCTACCTTCCATTATGACACGAGTAGCCCTGATCCACTGGATATATTTCTTGGACAGTGTCATCTCACCTTCATTTGTAAGATGGACTCCATCTCTAAGAAAACATACCCCCTGGATCACGCTATCCTTGTCTAGGAAGCTGGAGCCCAACTCACACTTTCTCACACTCTCAGCTTTCATACTCATAATCCTTTCATGCACCTCCTTATTCACCTCCTTCCGTACCCTTTCATACTCCTCATCAGAAGCAGGCCTTCTCAGGAGGCTCGTCGCCGCCACTCTAACATTCTTCTTCCGTGCCCTTTCAACAACTTTCATCATTGCATTCACCGTACCTTCGCTCCCACATTCATGCAACCGATTGCCACCTACTTAAAATACAGTACAACCATTCCTTCATCCATTCCATCTATCACTCTCTCAGCATGCATGCAGATCTCTTCCACTCACTTTCCACTCATGCTAGTACACCCACTACTATCACTCATCCTCACAAACCTCCACATTATTAACCATGCTGTCACCACGTATTCTAATCGTAGGTATCAATATCCCCTTTGTTCAATCAAGGTACAGCAACACTAAATATGGCCTTTTAGCGAGTGCCCGGAACGATCCGTTAAGCAGTGCCCGGAACGTTGCGTTCCGTAGTGCCCGGAACGTTCCGTTCCGTAGTGCCGATGGGTGACATGAATGGCCATGTTGGTATACTTGGTGAGCCGGTAAATGGAAATGGACAAAAATTCATAGATTTTTGTGATGAGAATGAACTTGAAAACCTGAATGTCACAATAGGAAATGGCTTGCATACGTGGCAAAGCAGGGAATGGAAAACTGCAATTGACTATTTGATTGTGAATAGTAGAGTAAGAAAGTGTGTCAAAGAAATGTTTGTATATGATTATGATTTTGTTATTGATAGTGACCATAAAATGCTTGTGCTTGAATATAACTGGGGTAGAAAGGAGTCAATGCGGAAGGTCAGTAGTGTGAAAGAGAGTTGGCAGATAAAAATGGCAAACTGGGAAGAATTTAAGAATGAATTAAGTAGGTGTCTCTGGAACAGGTGTGGAAATGTAAATGACCCAAATGGTGAGATTGCAAGAACCTTGTAGGATGTCGCAGAGCAAAAGATTGGTAGAATAAAATGTAGGAAAGGGACACGGAATGTTAGGTGGTTTACAAATGAGGTAATGGAAGAACGAATGAGAAGAAAGACTTTAAATAAGAAACAACGCAGTTTGAGGAAAATATATGAGAGATACAGAATTACTCAGGATGAATGGCAGAGTGCATGGAATGAGTACAAGGACCAGCAGATGAAAGGAAGGAGAATGATTAATCAGGCTAGAGTTAAAGAGGAGAGACACCAAGTTGAAAATTTAAGAAAGTAAGGTCCGGTCGGAATAAAAGAATGGTACAAGTTTATACAAGGTAATGATAGAGGTAGTGAATTTCAAGTCGATGAATAAGTAGTCAATAGTTGTAGTGTGCAAGATAGGATGCAAATGGTGAAAGCAGTTGAAGGGAGGACATTGGAAGAATGAATGAGCAGGTTACAGGTGATGAACCCGTAAATTTTCTGATTGATGAACGTGAACTGCAAATGGGAGACGAAATCACTTGTGAAGAGATTGTAAGTTTTTTTGAAGAAAGTGAAAAATGGAAAGGCATGAGGGCCCTGATAAGATCCCATATGAGTTCTATAAATGTGGAGGAGAGAGTGTAGTCAGTATGTTGAAGTGTTTATTTGATGAGATATGGGAGCGTGAAAGAGTACCAGATGACTGGAACAAGTGTAATGTAGTTCTGTTGCATAAGGGTGGACATAAGAGTATGAAAGAACTTAAAAATTACAGACCAATTGCACTGGCTGACACTATATGTATGATCTTTTGTGGGATTTTGAATGAGAGAATGAAAAATTTAGTTGAGGAATTAGGAGTCCTGGGAGAAGAACAGAATGATTTTAGACAAGATAGACGTGGGGAGGATAATCTGTTTGTAGTGAGTGAAATAATTGAGCGAGTGAGGACGGGTGATAATAAGGTATATTTAGTATTCCTGGATATTGAAAAGGCGTATGACAGAGTGGATCGGGATAGGCTCTTTGAATTTTTGAGGAAAGTTGGGTTTAGCAGAAAAATAGTAAAAAATTTTACAAAGTCTGTATGAGAACACAAGCGCTATCTACAGGTTAGGAAATTTGGAAACAGGGCAAGTAAGGAGTGTTAGAGGAGTGAGACAGGGCTGGACTCTGTCTCACCTGTTGTTTGGATTGTACACGGAAGAATTAGCAGTTCGACTGAGAATGAGTCGCTTAGGACTGCAAGTTGGTAATGAGAGACTGAGCTGTTTGTTGTATGCTGATGATGTGGTTGTGATTAGTGAATGCAGACCTGAACTGCAAAGGATGGTTGTCATTGTAAATGGATTTAGTACAGATTTCAAGATGAACTTTGGTGCCGACAAAAGAAACGTTATGGTTATAAATAGTAATGAGACTGACTGAGACAGACTGTGGAATATTGGAGCAATCAGAATAGGTAGAACAAAAGATTACAAATATCTAGGTTGTATGATAAGTGAAGATGGATGCACTCGAACTAAGGGTGAGAAAGTGGCAAAAGCAATGCAGTGGAGTGGTCGGTTAAGTAGTGTGGCCAGATACAGTGCAAACAAGTTTGAATACGTGAGAGGAATGTGGAAGTATGTTGCTGTACCTAGTGTCATGTATGGTATGAGTGCTCTTGCCTGGAATGTGAGCGATCTTGAAAAGCAAAATATGGTAAGACGTTTAGCATTGGGTGCTCCAAAATGGACAGCTACAAAAGCCATTAGAGGTGGCCTAGGGTGGAGCCTATTTTCAGAAGGAATGATCAAAGCAGTGCTGAATTATAAGGTGAGAACTTAAAAAATGCAAAATAGCAGATGGGTAAAGCGAATTTTTGAATGGAATCTGAATGTAAGCTATTGGGAAAGTGTGTAGGGGGCATGCAAGGAAACTTAGTATGCAAAAGTTCATTCATGTTAGAATTGGGAGACCTGTGGATGGCTGGAGTTTAATAAATGTTGGAGGTGTAGGGCTTGAGTGGGACTGCAAGAGGTAGAAAAAAGAGATTGAGAGGCAAACAAAAGATTGTGGATTGAATAAAAGGAAGCTTAGCATGATGCGGAAGCCTACACTCAACTGGTATATGAAAATGAAGCACCTAAGTTTGAGATATTCTGTGACGAATTTCATAAGAACCTTAACGAGTCAACGGAAGGCGTGGAGGCGTGAGATTTGCCTTAAGTTAACAGACGCATTACACACTTTACGAAGACCGGAGCTCCCGGGCGGTTCTGTATCCAGGACACCTCTTTCTACTTACCTACTTGTTAATTTGTACAACCCTTCCCTTTCCTTATGTTACGTTTACCCTTCAAGCACGTTAGAACTTCTAGGTCTGTCAGTTTAGATCTTTAATTAACTTTGAGTCTAACATACTTACCTTAATTAAGTCTTGTTTCGTTGCCTATTAATTTATTTCTGTAGACACTGGCAGGCCTCCCATCTACTGATTTCCTCTTCCTAGACTGGAATTATCTTCGCATCCATTAAATTTGAAGGTAAATACCGTACTGGATAGGCTATACATTAAACTTGTGACATTAATGCTTTACACCGTAATTTCGGAAGCTCTTTATAACGCCGAATTCTTTGTTCCGTAGAAAACTACCGCACATGGACTCCGTATATCAACCAGGCTCTGGTTTTATTCTGCCGCAAATGACGCTTCTGGAACGACGGCAACCTTTTCGTTATTGTGCGTCCACCCGCTGACTTGTTCGTTGTCACCTGTAAATTAGGCGAGGTTTGCGACTGACTAGTGCGTGTAGAGACCCTGAAACACTGTGCTTACATTGTTTAAATAGGTTGGCAGCCGGAAGAATTAGCTCACTGAGCACGTTTTCTTTTGTTTCAGCTTTCGGCTACGCGTTGAAGTGTCTGTTCTACTTTCTTAAAAACTTCAACGTTTCTACGAGTACAGCGATGTTTCTTGTTCAACTAGTTTCTTTACGTTTTAACGTAATCGGGCGTCTCTCCGCAATTACAAGGGGACGCCACTTTGTATCAACTACGCAGGATAACGTTTCCTTTCTGATTGAACGAAAAGAGTTATTCTTGCGGATTGTGTGTTTACTTTCTCCCTAAACCTTACAGTTCTATGATGGTAGTTTTGGAAGTCAACTCTTGTTTGCTGTGAGATGTAAGTCATTGCGTGTGAACAAACGTACATGGAGGTGGAATGAGAATAATAACAGATTATGTCGGCAGTGTAATAGTGGAGTGGAGGAAACAATTGTGCATTTTATGCTGAAATGTAGTAAGTATGAGCTAGAAAGAGAGAATTTCATGAATGTGGTGTTTGAGCAGTATGGAGAGAATGAGTGGTATGCCAGATGTACTGAAGAAGATTGTGAAATGAGCTGTATTGTAGGATTGGATCAGGAGTGTAATTTGAGTATCATTGAAGCTATGAAAGTTTTTCTTGTACGTGCCTGGAGTAAAAGACAGTGACTGGTATGAGCCAGTCATGTAAAGTGGGCTGTACTAACCCAGCATGCCTGGGGATGGTGCTTGACGTACTGGTTATCCCAGTGATGCCATCAAGTGGCAGTTGTGACAAGGATTGGTGGATCCCGAATAGTATTGGGCAAGTCTGGTACACAGGCGCTAAACCCTTTGTGTGAATATTGTATTGAGGAGGGAATTGTAGGCCGTTATACAAAGGCCACGACGCTGTCGGACCTCAATTGCAATTTCAAGTTCAAGTCCCTACTTCCTATACAAGGATGAAATGCCGACGTCATCTTTCGAAAATAATTTGAACTTTTACGAGCATAAACTTCATCTGTAGCTTTTTTACTTCGAATCGTGATATGTGTGTTCAATTTAGGTCATGAATTGTACAACCTGTTATCTACACGTGATATTGGTGAACAAATGTAGTGTGATTGACTGTTTTGGTCCTGAAAATAGATGATAATTCTTTATTTATTCCATAATTAATTTAAATTGTGTAAGTCATGAAAAATCATTCAAAAAATTTCGTTTTCTTTTGTGTTTTAATAGTTCATGACTCACTAGGACAAAATAATGTGCACGTAAAAAGAGACATTCGTTTCTCAATTCATTGCCGTGAGTGTTTAGGAAGGTATTTTTGCGATTACTATTAATCAGCCTAATATTTGTTATTGACTCATTGCAAAAAAATTAAATATCGAAATAAATCCGAGAGTGACGATTAAAACAAGCATTCATGATATAAATATAATATAAATTCATGAAACTCATTTATGTACACATAAATGAATTTAAAATGTTTGTATTGTAATCAATGAAGGATTGTTTGGATTGTAAATGTTTAAACTGTTTGGATTGTAATCAATGATTGTAAAAATTTACATGAACATAGCACTTAGCACTGAAGTCCGTTTGATGAAAATATTTATCACTCGAGTTCTCTCAAAGATCCTAATTCCCAGCTCTGTCTGTGCCAAATTTCCCGGTTTAGCATCACCAACTCCCGTTTAGGTGCAGCCATCAGCGCAGCCTCAGTGTAAGTTGGTCACTTCGATAATATTTCAATCGATCAAAGAAAACTATAGTCCCATCCGTATCATACATGTAACATGAATACCTACAGTGAACATAGCTGTTGTATGAAAATGCATAAGTACCGTACCTTCACCAGCACCGTTCCTACACCAACACCGTACATACACCAGCACCGTAGCTACACCAGCACCGTACCTACACCAGCACCGTACCTACACCAGCACCGTACCTACACCAGCACCGTACCTACACCAGCACTGTAACAACTGATGTCTTAACAAATAAAATAAGAATAAGAAGAAAACGGTAATGTATTGATTTCTACAACTATGATAATTTAAGGAACGATAATAACGCAAACAGCATCAACGATGGTGGTTGGCGCGTTGATGTTCAGTTGAGTTGAACACTGAAGTTGTCTTGGCCAAGCCGTAAAGAGCCACTCAGGCTTGGCCAAGCAGGAACATGGTGCGAGGATATTCTTCGGTATAATGAAAACACGGTGGTGTAGGAGAATCCTCTCATGAAATTTTGTTTTAACTGCAAGAAGAAAAAAAAACATTTTACAGCTAGTGACCTTAACAATACCAACATCGCGGCAAACTATTTCACATAGTTCAAGGTGTAATTTTCCTTTATAAAATACACAACCTTAAGAATTATAACACTTACATCCGTGGCGGCCTGGCCGCAGTGAAAAATATATACCCTAAAACGTCCACTCTGCAGGAGATAAACCAGAAAACAAGTTATTAATTACTATAAGCAGGCACACACACTTGATACACCCAGGCACACACACTTGATACACCCAGGCACACACGCTTGATACACCCAGGCACACACGCTTGATACACCCAGGCACACACGCTTGATACACCCAGGCACACACGCTTGATACACCCAGGCACACACGCTTGATACACTCAGGCACACGAACAACGCATTGACAACTAGAAAAGCACGGAACCTTAGACTAAGTTCAACACACAGGAGCGCAGCTTCTTGAAACACTCACTGTCATTAAGTTCGCTGGCTTGGCAAATGTCTAGTGCGCATTGTCACATTTGTTCACAAAATTGTCTTTACGTATCGTACTCCTAGTAATTTAACGAACGCATAGGTAACACGGACTAAGTAGTAACACAGACTAAGTAGTAACACAGACTAAGTAGTAACACAGACTAAGTAGTAACACAGACTAAGTAGTAACACAGACTAAGTAGTAACACAGACTAAGTAGTAACACAGACTAAGTAGTAACACAGACTAAGTAGTAACACAGACTAAGTAGTAACACAGACTAAGTAGTAACACAGACTAAGTAGTAACACAGACTAAGTAGTAACACAGACTAAGTAGTAACACAGACTAAGTAGTAACACAGACTAAGTAGTAACACAGACTAAGTAGTAACACAGACTAAGTAGTAACACAGACTAAGTAGTAGTATTACAGACTAAGTAGTACCACAGACTAAGTAGTAGCACAGACTAAGTAGTAGCACAGACTAAGTAGTAGCACAGACTAAGGAGTAGCACAGACTAAGGAGTAGCACAGACTAAGGAGTAGCACAGACTAAGGAGTAGCACAGACTAAGGAGTAGCACAGACTAAGGAGTAGCACAGATAGACCATAATCCCGATTACGGAATAGAAATTTCAGGAGTGATAGTTTCAGCTTGATCCGAAAGAGAAATGCATTTAAATTAGGGCAGTGGGCTTCGGCTTCTAGGATGTTGCCACAAAGAAAGGTTAAATTCACGGTGACCGTGACACTCCCCGCTTCAGCGCTTTATGCGTTGACATCCTTTGCACTTTGTTAATTGTTAGTATTTGCTTGCTATTCACCATTTAACCCAAGCGGCCAGCGTCTGCCTCCTCCAGCAAAACGAGGCTCGTTATAGGGCGCTGATAGACGTGGTGGCCTTTACCGTCCTGAAGCACGGCTCGAACGAACAACTTGCGAACCTTGCCATCTGCGCTAGGAGTCACCCGCTCCACACGTCCTAAAGGCCATGTAAGGCGTTTAGTATTCTTGTCTTTTATGAGAACAATATCCCCTTCTTGAAAATTGCGCGACGGGATCTTCCACTTCTGGCGTTTCAGTAGGTCGCTCAAGTAGTCGCGCTTAAATCTGACCCAAAACTGATCGGCAAGATATTGAACCCTTCGCCATTGTTTGGCACCGCACGACACTAGGTCCGAGTGCGTGAAGTTGTCGTTCGAACAAATTCCCTCTTTCATGGTGAGGAGCATAGAAGGTGAGAGAGGAACAGGGTCATTTGGGTCATCCGACACGGGCCACAAGGGTGTCGAATTTACTATCGACATGGCTTCGGACAGTAGAGTGTGCAATTCGTCTCTTGTTAGGGTTCTCTTTCCAAGCTGCAACATGGCGAAATCGAGAGCTCGTCTAATCTGGCCAATTTTTCTTTCGACCGCCCCTCCAAAATGAGACGCGTGGGGAGGATTCATCTCCCACCTGCAGCCGAGCGTAGCCAACTTGTCGCCGACTGCCACGCTCTGAGATTCATCGGCTTGATTCAGGGCACCGATGAAATTCCGTCCCTGATCTGATCGGAGCAGCTTACAAGGCCCTCTGAGCGCAACAAATCTTCGAAATGCGTTGATAAATGAATTAGTGTCCATCGCGGTTAACAATTCCAGGTGCACGGCTCTAGTACTCAAACACGTAAATACGAGAGCCCACGCCTTTTTCAGGGCGCAATTGCGCCTGGTAGTATGACCCTCCCTCATCATCCAGTGGCCCATCACATCGCACCCCGCGTTTACGAACGGAGGTGTGGTAGCGACTCTGTCGATCGGTAATTCTGCCATAATCTGTGTCTGGCACGCTGCTCTCAATCTTCTGCAACTGAAGCACCTGTTGATAAATTGCCTGACACGTCTGTTACCACTTTCAATGAAAAACCCCGCACTACGGATGGCACCAAGCGTAACGTGACGCCCTTGGTGTTTCGTTGCATCATGATAAAAATTAATGATAATTTCCGTAATGCGATGGTTTTTTGGGAGAATCATTGGATGCTTCATTTCTACGGGCAATTCGCTTCTAGCTAGTCTTCCGCCTACTCTCAAAACACCGTGCTTATCAATGAAAGGAGAATATGACAATAACTTATGTTTGATGGGTAAATCGACATTCTTAAGCGCTGCCTCAAAATATTCAGGATAGTATCTCTTTTGCACATCTGAAACTAGGGTAAAGACGCAAGTCTGGAAGTTAGGCTGAGGGCAACGCTCAGCGAGGCACACACCTAGTCTCTGCCTCACACGGTCCAGCAAGCATCTCACAAATAGAATTACGCCTACTACTGAAATGATTCGTAACCAAGAACTCTTGCGAGTCAGCAACTTTTCGAAAGCTGACTCTTGTGACCGCACAGTGGAGCACAGAACTGTGTTCTGGTTCATTTCCTCGGGTAGATCATGAACAACATCGATACGAGATTTTTCAGCTGAGTTGCTACCAATGAAGGACGGCCCCGTGAACCAGCAAGATCTTTGCAGTTCTGCGGGGGTGTGAGGCCGAGTGGCTATATCGGCGGGGTTGTCCTGGCTGTTGATATAGAACCATTGCTCTGGCCGACAAATATTATGAATTATTTCCACCCTTCTTTCGACGTACCGAGAAAATCTTTTTGTTTTATTCGTTAGATAACCGATTACTACTCTGCTATCGGTAAAGAAGTGCACATTTTTAACAGGCACTGAGAGTTCAGAAATTAGTTGCTGACTGGCCACAGCGGCGTCTACGGACGCGCACAACTCAAATCTAGGAATGGAGGTTGCTCCTCGAGGGGATACTTTACTTTCACCCTTGGCAAAGGCAACCGACACCTTACTACTACAGTCAGTGAATTTTAGGTACATGACATGGCCGATAGCATCTTTGGATGCATCAGAGAACACGAAAAGCTCCACGCTAGCAACTCTGCCGAACCCGCTAGGAGTGAAACTTCTCGGTAAGGACACCGTGTCCAAGTCTCCCAACGTTTTCAACCAGCGGTTCCAATTCTCTAGGTGAACCGCCGGTAACTCATCATCCCAGCCGAGAGCCTGCTCGCTCTGTTCAAATAGAATGCATCGTAAGATCAATCTACCCCCCAGAACAACTGGGGATACAAAGCCTAACGGGTCGAACAGAGAATTGATTATTGACAAAACCCCTCTCCGTGTGAATGATTTCTTTTCGATGTGGGTCTTTATCAAAAATTCATCGGTCCCAACACACCAAGCCACTCCTAGGGTTCTTTGAACAGCACAATCATTGAAATGCAACTCTGAAAAATCCTTCGCTCTCTCTGACTCTGGAAATGCTTTCATAACGGCACCGTCATTTGAAACTATTTTGTGCAACCGTATTTTGAACGACGATAAAATACTTCTAGATACTGACAGAACTGCCACCGCTTCCCGTACAGAGGAAGCAGCTCCTAACCCATCGTCCACATAAAAGTTTTTACTGACATACTGACGAGCCTGTGGCAGATAGGTGCTGGGCAGGTAATTCAGTGATTCACTACGCTCTGAATAGAAATCTACTGCTTTACGAAGACAAATGGTTGCTATTGCAGGGCTACAACAATTACCAAAAATGTGTACTCTTGATCGGTACTGCACCAATTCCTTACTAGGATCGTTATCGTCAAACCAAAAGAACCTCATGTAATCTCTATGAGCAGGGACCACAGAGAAGGAGTGAAACATTGATTGAACATCTGCAACGAACCCAATTGTGCCCTCCCTGAACCTGGTCAGAACTCCCCTCAGGCAGTTATTTTGGTCCGGACCTGGCAGCAGTACCGAATTTAAGCTAACCCCACCAAAGGTGGCAGCGCTGTCAAAAACAAGGCGAACTTTACCCTTTTTTGGATGAGTTACCGGAAACACTGGCAGAAACCATACTTTACCTTTTGTTTCTACAGCATCGCCTTTAACTCTCTCGACATGTCGAGATTCAATAGTTGCCCGCATTGACTCGAGGCATTGCTTCAGCTTTTCAGGCTCCTTTTTTAGGCGCTGCAGAGTGGTTATCTCGCGACGATAGACTGCTGCTTTGTTATCAGGCAGATCTTGGTCTTCGCGTCGAAACGGCAGAGGAGTTTCGATGTTACCGTCGTCGGTCACTTTGACGTTGTTGTGAATAATATCGAGGAACTTCTTATCGTCTACTGACAGCCCCTGTTGTTCATCGTTGGTTTGTCGCGTAAAAACGTTTTCCAGTATTTTCGGAACGAAACTCCTTTCAGCCCTGAAATGCTCACCGCACTCGATGCTTGTTTTCAGCGTAGTGAATTTCCTGCGTTCATTCCTGCATCGCTCTGGACAGATTGACCCAACGACGGCAAATCCCAGAGGAGTGCGGCAGACAAACGGGGCCTTTAATTGTTCTGTATTTGCTGCCATGAGGTCTCCTCCGTCTCTTCCGATCAAAATAGTGACTTCTGCAGCGAGATCTTCTTCACAGAAATGTTGCGCGTACTTCGACAGTGTAGGATGTTTGGCTACCATCTGTCGTGTAGCGACCTCATGTCTGGTGTCTGGAATCATATTATTTTCGAAGAGGTCAGGTAAGGGGAAAGTCTCTTTCCCCTCAGCGGCCTGGATGACGAGCCCAGAGGCTACCCTTCCATCTTGCGTGCTCGACGTTCCTGACAACGTCGCTATTGAATACGATTCCACTGGCCAATCCGCTCCGAAAAAGTCGAATAACTTGGAAGTCGCAAAACTCTGGTCGGATTGATCGTCGAGGATCGCGTAGGTCCGCAATTTGGTCAATTGCCCGGGAAGAGTAATATCGACCAGCAGAGTTTTCCCGCAGCTTCTTCCTCTAACGTCACCACAAATCGAAGTACACAACGTGCTTGATTGGTTCGAGCGCAATCCCGCCGTAGGACGCACAAAGTTTTGTTGTGTACTCGCTTTTTCATGGATAAATTTTTTCTTTATATTCAAATTCTTTCGTTTATTGGCATGCAAAATTGTGCAGTGGTTTTCACTGCCACACGTACAACACCTCACTTTCTCCGAACAATTCGCTGCGAAATGATCTCCCAGACAACGGAAACATAGGTTAAAATTGCTTATCAGCTGCTTCCTCATGCTTGGATCTGCACGTTTGAACATGTCACAGTTGCTGATGTCATGCGTGTTGCTTTTGTGCAACGCGCACTTGAAAGTGATCGAAGACTTTTGCGGAGCAGGTGTAGTTTCCGAATCAGTACGAGAATGAGACGCGTTGGTGAGCAACGAAGTATAATCAGGTCGACGAGAAAAGGATTTCTTGCTTCCCTGATTGATATTAATCGCAGAACTGGCCTTCAAGTCGTCGCACAAAGTGTTCGACTTGTCACTCAAGAAATTTACGAGCACAGTGAATGGTACGCTTGAACCGCCCTGTGAAATTTGCGCCTTGTGTCTCCGCCACGCGTTATCGATGAACTCGGGCAATTTCTGACGGACAGGCGCTAATCCCAATGAGTAATTGAGAATATTGAGATCTGGCGTAGAGCTCATATAGTTAGAAATTGTAGAACACAAATCAGATAGTTGTCTCAACTTGCTTGCTACTACTATGTCGCTCTCCATTCCTCTGATGACAGGGAAATTCTGAAGTTGAGCGTACAGGCTCATGGCAACTTCAACCTCAGAACCAAACCTTCGTTGCAGTTCTTTGTATATTGTTTTCAGAGCGCTGCTCGCGTCTTCGCCCACTGTCGACCCGAAGGCCTGTATGAGCTTATGCGGGTCCGAGCCGGGGACGGTGTGAGCCTCGAGGATTTCTATTTCGTCTAATGGGTACAATTTTAGCGGTTCCATTCTATGCTGCAGTGTTTTCAGCCAACGGTGGAACTTGTGACACTGCCCGTCGAAAGGATTGCTTGGCGGTTTCTTCAAGTCCGAGGTGAGAAGGTATCTAGTCGTTGGTTCGGGAAGATGAGGTGTGGCGGGCAAGGATGGAGGGCCAGCCTGTGATACCAGAGCTTCCTGAGCTCGTGGTCTCCGGAGTTGCTCGCGACTTCCCTCTCGTCTCCCCGCTGTGATCTCTCCTCCCCTGTCGGCAAGTGTGTGCTGGGGTTCAGCACTGTCAATCCAAGATTGAATACTTCCGCTGCGACCTTCTCTCGTCTCCGCATAACTCCCCACGTCAGCGTTGGACTCGTCACACTCCAATTCACACCGAATTTCTGCAACTTGCTTCTCTCTCAGTATCGTCTTCCTTCGTTCCTCTATTTTTTGCTTTTCTTTCTGAAGCTCCAGTTCCAACATTTTCTCGGAAGTCTCTAATTTATCCAGCTCTGCTTGAGCATTTTTATTCAATTCAGCCTTCTTCAATTGGACCTCCAATCCCCTTCTTTCAGGATCGGACAATCGCGAACGGTGGGAGTGAATTGACACGCTGCACAAGCTCACGGATAAGGCTGAAGACACTTCCATTTCCCACGTGTGAAGAGTGTCGGCAGCGAGCTTCGCCGTGCGAGAACTCTCGTTAAACCTAACTTGAATCTCTTCAGCTTCTTGAAGAGCGCCGGTATTACAAAGGTGGTTTTTAACTGCGTAGAAGTTGCTTTTGTGATCAGACCACATGGAACGAAGGGAGCACTTTGTTACCTTGACAAAGTCTATCGTTAGTTCCTCACTTTGAGTCTTCAGAATCTTGGTTTTAAGCAAGTCTAAATTTTGATGTGACAAGTCGAAATTTTCCCTGAGGTTACGCTCCGTGGGTTGGACGATTCTGCCGGAAGAGGTCTGTGAAAAGACCTGGCGACCTTCTTCGTGAGCCATCGGTACTGGTGAAGATTCGGTACAAGCAGCAAATCCAGGCGTCGCTCACGACCCACGGATTTAAAACTGTCTTGGCCAAGCCGTAAAGAGCCACTCAGGCTTGGCCAAGCAGGAACATGGTGCGAGGATATTCTTCGGTATAATGAAAACACGGTGGTGTAGGAGAATCCTCTCATGAAATTTTGTTTTAACTGCAAGAAGAAAAAAAAAACATTTTACAGCTAGTGACCTTAACAATACCAACATCGCGGCAAACTATTTCACATAGTTCAAGGTGTAATTTTCCTTTAAAAAATACACAACCTTAAGAATTATAACACTTACATCCGTGGCGGCCTGGCCGCAGTGAAAAATATATACCCTAAAACGTCCACTCTGCAGGAGATAAACCAGAAAACAAGTTATTAATTACTATAAGCAGGCACACACACTTGATACACCCAGGCACACACACTTGATACACCCAGGCACACACGCTTGATACACCCAGGCACACACGCTTGATACACCCAGGCACACACGCTTGATACACCCAGGCACACACGCTTGATACACCCAGGCACACACGCTTGATACACCCAGGCACACGAACAACGCATTGACAACTAGAAAAGCACGGAACCTTAGACTAAGTTCAACACACAGGAGCGCAGCTTCTTGAAACACTCACTGTCATTAAGTTCGCTGGCTTGGCAAATGTCTAGTGCGCATTGTCACATTTGTTCACAAAATTGTCTTTACGTATCGTACTCCTAGTAATTTAACGAACGCATAGGTAACACGGACTAAGTAGTAACACAGACTAAGTAGTAACACAGACTAAGTAGTAACACAGACTAAGTAGTAACACAGACTAAGTAGTAACACAGACTAAGTAGTAACACAGACTAAGTAGTAACACAGACTAAGTAGTACCACAGACTAAGTAGTACCACAGACTAAGTAGTAGCACAGACTAAGTAGTAGCACAGACTAAGTAGTAGCACAGACTAAGGAGTAGCACAGACTAAGGAGTAGCACAGACTAAGGAGTAGCACAGACTAAGGAGTAGCACAGACTAAGGAGTAGCACAGACTAAGGAGTAGCACAGATAGACCATAATCCCGATTACGGAATAGAAATTTCAGGAGTGATAGTTTCAGCTTGATCCGAAAGAGAAATGCATTTAAATTAGGGCAGTGGGCTTCGGCTTCTAGGATGTTGCCACAAAGAAAGGTTAAATTCACGGTGACCGTGACAGAAGTGATAACCTACTTTACATGAACTTTGGTAAATCTATATTAAAATGACTTGGTCATCCATTGACAAATGGGTACAATTTTTCAAAATTTTGGGAGATGATATTAAAATACGATAAAAACTGCGATAAAAAATAAACTTGCTGAAACTTTAATAAGGCTGAATTTTCAATCATATCAATGTTTGGCAATAAACTGACATATATGTGTATTCGTCAAGTTCATACTCCTAAAATTTAGGTTGAAAGAAGCCAAGTGCCCTATCGCGACGTTTAATATTGGTTTTTAGCTCAAATTCATATATTTTTGTAGCCTATTCGGCTCATATCGCTGTAGTTCTACCGTAGAGATGGCGTAGGGTGGATACCTTAACGTGCACGCTACCTCCGATGAAGTACAAGATGCACCGAAAGAACGCTGTTCGCTTGAGTAAAGCCCCGTACAGACCTTGCGTTACAATGTTGCTTGATGCCACTTAGACGAACTGCAGATGGCTCTCCGACAGCTTGGGAAGAAGATTTTTCATGCTCACCACGAAGTTGGACGTTGTGGATTCCTGTCGTAGCGTCGTCAGTCAGTGTGATCGGGTATGGCATTGAGGAAGGTTGTAGCGCTCCGCGATCTCTCCGCGGCTATAGTCTCCGCGGCTTTGCACAGCACATCGTCGTTATTAAACATCCTTCCCTCTCATGTGCTATGATAACCATGTATGAATAGCAATTAGGGATCTGAATCATTTTTAGACTGCTGATAATGATAACTAATAACTGACTGCTAATGCAGTCAGTCTGGTCAGGAGCGGTTCTTTTACAACGCCACTGCGACGATCACAGGCACTATCGTAACGCAAGGTCTGTACGAGGGTTTAGTCCGTCATGTAAGTAACCGACTTCCTGAACACAAACCTGTGCTCAATTTCTGCGAGCTGCCGCCATTTTACTGTGCAGCTTACTGCCTGAATGTTGAATGTTGCATCGTTGGCCGTGAGTAATGAGACAAATGATGGCTGATGGTGGGGATGAATGTTAGTTAATAACTTTTGAACAGTTGCCTTGAACACAACGCCTGCAGACGCAGTAACTAGTAAAAAATTTAGTAAAACACATTTCAAACTGAACTATTGGTATTATATTTTTATTAGTGTCACTTTCAACAAAATATGGTCATTTAACTTCGAAAAACCTACGAGAGCAACTGTACTATTTTTCAGAGTGAGTGAGTTGGCTGTGTGTTTATTCGTGTTGTTAGTGAATGGGAGCAAGCTTTCATGTTGACTTGTGTTCCGTTGTGGGGAATGTTGATGTCTTGACTGTTTTGTTGTTGTTCTTGTTTCTATTTTCACTGTCGTGTTTCTATTTTAATGTGTGTCTTTTTTTCATCTAGCTGTTGTTTAATATCATCTTTAACGTAACGATTTAACAATCACTATCATCAGTATCAATGTACGCCAAATGGCCATGTAATTCCTTCCTTATAGTTTCCCTAGCCAACAACATAATATTTTGCATCGCGTTATAGGTCGTCCTGAGACCGGTGCATCTAAACAGGGGGTTGGTGATCCTAAGGCGGTGTCGGGTCGGAATTTCTTGTGTTGTTATTCGTGTTGTTATCAATATGGGAAAGCCCACCTAAGATACTGCTGCCTATATAACGCGCTGTAATATCAGGCCGTGAGGCATTCAGAGACAGTCGAGAGCAGCCACCGCCGAGTTTGCGGCGTGTACCGTTCATTGTATTTCTTATATCTCAGCGCATCACTCCAATAAAGTATCATCGCGATCTGAGTGTCACTCTACCTCCCCCTTCTTACGCGAAAGATACTTAGACGGTTCCTAGAACCGAACCTGTCTGTGAGACACTAGCCAGGACCTCAGGAAATAACATCCGTGATGAAACCGGGAACCCCCAAACCATACAACAGGAAATTTGGCGTAGCGGATGTCCTGAACATGTGTTCATGTATTACAATGATACCAGAAGTACAATGATAATAACTCTATTCATGATATAGCGAAATGACGAGAAATGAAAAGAGTACCAAACTTACACGATATAATTTCAATGCACAAATCAAATTCCATAGTTATCCTTCGAAAACGTTGACCACTTGCTCAGCTTGTGTGCTTAATTTTGATGTCACATAACTTAAATTTCCGTGAATAGAGAATTAATTCCAAACAATAGCTTTCGATTCAATTTATTTAAGCCATCATTGTTTGAGTCGTCGAATTAGGCATGAAAGATTTTCTCAAATTCAACTACGTCAACTTTAGGAAGTGAAATTTTGATCGAGTCCGTGAGGCGGGGCGCAAAGCGCGTTTAACTGTTAAAGTATAAATTTTGTGAGCCGATTTCGGCTAATCAAAAACCAGTTCACACGCGTTACAGCGAGGGGGGAGTGTAGCGTGTGTTGGTGTGTCCTGGACTGGTGGTGTTGTTGTCTGCCACTAGTTACTGCGTCTGCAGGTGTTGTTGTCTGCCACTAGTTACTGCATCTGCAGGTGTTGTTATCTGCCACTATTTACTGCGTCTGTAGGTGTTGTCTGTCACTAGTTACTGTGTCTGCAGGTGTTGTTGTCTGCCACTAGTTACTGCGTTTGCAGGAGGTGTTATCTGCCGCTAGTTACTGCGTCTGCAGGTGTTGTCTGCCACTAGTTACTGAGTCTGCAGGTGTTGTCTGCCACTAGTTACAGCGTCTGCAGGTGTTGTGTTTGCAGCAATAGTATCACAGTAAATTAACATTTAGACAAATCACCAGCTGACACATCTCACTGCCTACGGCCAAACGCTGCATGTGGCACATCTAGGCAGCAGCTGCACAGAACACAGCGGCGCGCTGGCAGAGACCGACCCCAGCTTTGTATTCGCGAAGTCAAGTAGCCAAAGCAACGGCCTCACTCTAGCAGGCACTCCAATACACTCACTTACGTCGAATAGTAGTTAATCTTACACAAATTCGCCGCTATCGGCTGCAAAATTTTACAGGGAAAGGATGTTAGAACAGTTAATCCAATAGGGAATTGGTTTTGGACCGTATGACTTTGATAAATATAATTTCGATAGGTAGAAATGTATGTATGGTCGTTATAAAAAATTTGAAAATTGAAAATTTACTCAATGTTAGGTACTAAAAATTTATTTTGTTTGAATTTTTCATTCCATTATGATATAAGTACTCACGAAATCCGTACGAGGACATGTAAATTTCCACGGCTGACTAAAATATTTTATCATTAGGTTATCAAAATGAAAATCAAAGAATTTTTACCTCATGGTTTCAATTCCATTTAAATCAATATGGTAACCCCCATTGTTGCAATATTGGCATTATTCTCGTTTTTAAATTTTCATAGTGGGTCGAAATCAATACATTACCGTTTCCTTCTTATTATATACGTTAAGATACCAGTTGTTATGGAGTTGGTGTAGGTACGGTGCTGGTGTAGGAACGGTGCTGGAGTAGGTACGGTGCTGGTGTAGGTACGGTGCTGGTGTAGGTACGGTGCTGGTGTAGGTACGGTACTGGTGTAGGTACGGTGCTGGTGTAGGTACGGCACTGGTGTAGGTACGGTGCTGGTGTAGGTACGGTGCTGGTGTAGGTACGGTGCAGGTGTTGTTACGTTTCTGGTGTAGGTACTGTGCTGGTGTAGGTACTGTGCTGGTGTTGTTATGGTGCTTGTGTAGGTACGATGCTGGTGTAGGTACGGTGGTGGTGTAGATACAGTGCTGGTGTAGGTACGGTTGTGGTGTAGGTACGATGCTGGTGTAGGTAAGGTGCTTTAGTAGGTACGGAGCTGGTGTAGGTACGGTGCTGGTGCAGGTAAGGTGCTGGTGTAGGTACGGTGCTGGTGCAGGTACAGTGCTGGTGTAGGTACGGTGCTGGCGTAGGCACGGTGCTGGTGTAGGTACGGTGCTGGTGTAGGCATGGTGCTGGTGTTGATACGGTGCTGGTGTAGGTACGGTGCTGGTATAGGTACGGTGCTGGTGTAGGTACAGTGCCGGTGTAGGTACGGTGCTGGTGTAATACCACGTCGGACAGGACCCACCACCTATCCCCCACCTCCCCAACACTCACCCGCTGCTCACGCACTGGGGAGGTCATGTTTGGTTGGGGAAGCCGTGAGTTGCCTGGGGAATGATAATCACGAAAATATCGTACAAATAAAAATAACAGCAATTACTTCATCACTGCTGTAAATAAGGTGAAACGGAAATCAATAGTAAAATTTTTCACACTAATAATGCCCTAACCCAGAAGATGGAGGTTGGTGATCCTAAAACTGGAGTAGCTGATGTTCTAAACCTGTAGTAGCGAATGTCCTAAACCTGGAGTAGCGGATGTCCTAAACCTGGAGTAGCGGATGTCCTACACCTGGAGTAGCGGATGTCCTAAATCTGGAGTAGCGGATGTCCCAAACCTGGAGCAGCGGATGTCCCAAACCTGGGTTCAAGTATTACAAGGGCACCAATAAATACACCGCTAAACAACACTGATCATGATTGAGCGAAATGATAGGTTCGGGTGATGAGAAGAGAAATAAAGTTCTTTAAAATTTCATATTTCAAACACTAATCAAATTCCCATAGTTAGTCTTCGAAAACGTAAAACAGTTATTTCAATGCCGTATGGGCAATTTTGATATCACATGAGTCAAAGTTTCACTAAATGACATGATAAACAACTAAAATGCAATTTATATAAAATTAGATGAAATTGAGGTTTTTGAGTTGTTAAATTAGGTGGTGCAAGTTTTTGCATTTCGATGATGTCAGTTTCGAATGACCAGATTCAGATGACCCGCTTGTCAGATATCTATAATTATGTGTGATGTCAATAATTTTGGTGGGCAGATATCGGCTACTCTCATGTACTCTAGCCAGGTAAGAGCGTTGCTTCTTGGTGGTGCGTCCTGGACCGGTGGGTGTTCGTCACTACAGCTTTTTAACTTTAATTTAAAAAAGCTCAAGTTCAATTTAAAAAAGCTCAAGTTCAATTTAAAAAAGCTCAAGTTTAATTTTAAAAAGCTCAAGTTCAATTTAAAAATGCTCAAGTTTAATTTAGAAAAGTTCAAGGTCAATTTAAAAAAGTTCAAGTTTAATTTAAAAAAGATCAAGTTTAATATAAAAAAGATCAAGTTTAATTTAAAAAGTCTCAATCAGGCAATATTTAAAAAAACGACGAATTTCAATTTTGAAAAGCTTATGTTTCTAAAATTTCATACCTATGTAATAATGATATAAGTAAAGTACTTTTCTGAGAATGCATATATTTAAAAGTACTGGCTCTGAAAATAGAGTAAATCGAAAATCAGACAAACCAAGCTGTTGTGATTTTGTACTCAATTTGACATTCTTCAAGTTTTACCTATGAATCATTTGATAAATCATTTGATGAACAGATCATCGGTACGTATATCTATTTACAAAAGATTTTAAATAAATTTTATGTAATAAGTAACTGTGTGACAATTAGCAAACTGCACTGACTGAAAAGTTGAACATTACATAGCTTCAAAATTATATTTAAACAATAATGCTCTACAATAATGGCTTATTATTTCATGTTATATAACATAGTATTGCACATAAAATATATACCAAACTAAAGGCCAATATCTCAACTAATTATTTATTTTTTACCCCTTTATAGCATACCTTAGTGCATTTCTACGTTATTTCCTATCTTTAAATCTTCTAACGCAAGTGTTCCATCAAAATGCTTCTGTATATGATTGTAGGAGCGTAGTCATAGCCTGGGTGTTATGGCAGTAATGGATTCATCTAAAAGTCAACTTTTTAAATTAAACTTGATCTTTTTCAAATTAAACTTGAGCTTTTTTAAATTGACCTTGAACATTTTTAAATTGAACTTGAGATTTTTTAAATTGAACTTGACCTTTTTTAAATTAAACTTGAGCTTTTTTGAATTGAACGTGATCTTTTTCAAATTAAAGTTAAAAAGCTGTAGTATAGTGAAGAGATACTATAGAAGAGAAGCAGTTAACTGAGCTGCTGCCTACGCTTGTTCATTATTATTCGGTTGAACAGTTTATAATTGTGTTATTGAAGAGTCTGAGCCCTGCGACGCTAGCTTACCTATAGATTTCCCAGAAAGTCGTCTGACCTCTACAGTCACAATTATTAATCCCAATCTTGACGAAGAAAAAATCAACGATGTGGTAAGTTTGTGTAGTTAAGCGCTGATGTCCTGTCAGATTTACCAGGTTGCATTCGGACTGTAGTTCATGACATTGAGCGTACGGTTGCTCATCCTCCTAGACCAAAATTAAACCCAGTTCCAGTTCACGTGCGCCCCCACTTCGATAGAGAAGTCGATGAGCTCCTTAAGCTTGGGATCATTGAACTGCCAAAGTCGTCATTTTCTACACCAGTGGTAATGGTACGCAAGCCTGATAATTCGTACCGGCTGACTGTGGATTTTCGCCAGCTTAACGCAGTTACAGTTTTCAACGCAGAGCCCACAGGGACAATGGAAGAAGATCTTCACATGTTTTCAAATTGTCGCTACTTTTTCCGAAATTGACATCACTAAAGCGTACTATCAAATATAGATTTCCTAGAGAGCCAAAAAACTAGCCGCGTTTCAGACTAATAGGGGACTAATGGAATTCACAAGAATGCTATTTGGAGCAGTGTGCGTGGGTGCTACGTATGTATCGCTGATGAGAATCGTCCTCGATGGCTTGCCCAACGTGTCCTTCAACTTTGACATCAACATTCGCACGGCAGAGTGGCCTCTACACCTAGCAACTCTGAAGTCGGCAATGAAAAGCTTGAGACAGCATAGTCTCACCGCAAAACCGGGAAAATGTCGTTTCGGCTTTGGCGAAGTTATTAACCTTGGGTTCGAAATCATAGAAAATTCTATAAAGCCAAAGGCTGACAAAATTGGAAAAATCCTCGGTATGGCTGCGCCAACAACTAAAAAGACTTTAAGGTCTCTGCTTGGTCCGAAATTTTTTTATCGTAAATTCATCCCGGACGCAGTCACCTTGATAGCGCCAATGACGGATATACTTAAAAATAATTCCAAAGAACCCTTAGTTTTGTAATGAAGTAGCGCTCCTAAACTTCAAGGTTACAAAGAATCTGCTGTCAAGCGGCCCGATTCTTGGTCTGCCCGATGCGTCGAAACCCTTCAGCTGGCCTCACACTAGCATATCTGATCGGTCAGTTTCTGCCGATTTGATCTGTACAGACCAAATCGCTCAAATATCTGCCAGTGTGTGGGGTGATACAGATAAAGACTGGCATATCAAATCACTCATTTTGATCTTCCATCATGTTGGAATTCCTTACCCACCAGCAGATTTTATCGCCCAATGTATCGGCAAATGTGACAGTTCTATCCCTCCACCACAGAACTTACTGCCTTTCTGAGCATCGTATCTTGCTTTTGCATGAATGGGGCAATAGTGACATGTATTTCTTTGAATACCTCATCGGACATTCGCCAATAATTTCTAAAATCATCTGGGTTATTTTCTTTTAATTCTTTTAGAAGTGTCATATGAGAAAAAAATTTTTATTTAAGCCATTCCTTTGACCAACGGGATCATTTCCGCTTTTTAGGCTTCATAGCACTTAATAACACCAAGCTTGCTAAAGCTTTTTTCTTGTCGTCCATGACTGGTTATTTCACATCCGCCTGCTACAACTGCTGAACACGCACTTGAGTTGCAGTTATAGTCGCTGCAGTTAGTGGCGAGTAGAGCGACAGATTTCATTTGTACCATTCCATATCTGTTGGTCATGACCATGGTGCGCGGGGACAGCAGCGCACATTCGCCAATTCGACTAGCCAATAGAAGGCTTCATTTCAAACAAGCCGTGTGACGTAACCTACACACCATGACGTCAACGGCGGCGGCAGCGTGCTACTACGCAGCGTACTCTCTCCTTCCAGACGTACGATCAACAACAGGACCGACTGCCGGTGTGCCGCCGTAGGTACGGATTCGGATTTTTGAAAATTTTAATTCTGTCCGGCTACGTGCAAATCTACCAGAACTAAAAGGTTATCGATCTTCAATTTAATCATACCAGCAGCTTCATAAATTGAAAGCTCTATCCAAACTGTAGTAAAACTTACTTTATTCAATCATACAAAACGTTTTAGTACCTTTTCCATGCAGATGGAGCTGACGATTGCGCGTCGTGTTTAATCGTAAAAAAAGGATAATATAAGATTCAGTAATCAGATATTTATTTAAAATAAAACCTGCCATATATTCAGCTTGTAAGTTCATGAACTGAATGGGAAGGAGTATTGATTTGCAGTTGTATATTCATTTTCAGCATCTAAACTTTCAAGCTAAAAAAAGACTTCCGAAGAGAGGAAGGTACCATTCAGTATGATGTTAAGAGAACGCGGAACCTACCCAGAAGGGGGCATAGAAACAGTAAGATGAGAAAGAAGCTTATGAAAATAGAGAAAAGTTGACGAGAAAGTAATAAGTGCTGAAAAACAGGACAGCAGTGAACCGAAAATAATGGTAAAAAATACTTTATTTCAACGAGAGGCTTACCTAACCTTTAGCTCAAGACCTCGTACATTCCCCAAGGTAGCGCTAAGAACAGAGAGCATTGATTATTGTTATCGCAGGGAGAGACAGTTATAATTACTCACCTTCACATTGTTGCAATGATTATATGAATAAATGATAAAATACAGAAAATCTAGATGAATATGACTTCATTTCAGCACTTTCCCCCCACAAAAAGGTGTTTCATGAACAGGGAGGAAGAAGGCACCAATCGGTATGGACATAAGAAATCAGGAAATCTATGCACGAGGTGTGTTCCCATATATGTTTTGGATGGAAGCATCAAAATACTAAGTTAGTATTAAAAAATCTACCATGAATATGTAAGGTTCCAGAGAACAGGACAGCAATGGACCGAAAAAAAGTCGGTACAACCTAAACAAAAAATTATAAGGTTAGATTATTGGTAGTACAAGCCTCCCTACCACAACAAATTTCAATCAGAGGAAGTTAGAAATCATTCAATATGAACTTGACACAACTGGAAATGTAAGCACAAGATTTGTTCCCACACAAGACTCCATCATACACGTAATTAGATTCGATTATTAGTTAGTTTAAGCCTTCCTATATGCAACAAAGGCGATCCAAAGAGAAGAAGAAGGAAGGCACCATTTAGCATGGAATTAAGGGAGCGCAGAATCTATGCACAAGGAGCACAGAAACGGTAAGCTAAATAAAAAGTTCATGAAACCAGAAAAAATTGAAGAAAGCAGTAGGTGCTGAAAAGCAGGACAGCAGTGAATCTAAAAAAGACGGTCCGTAACAAAACAAAACCTATTTTACTTCAACAAAAATGAAGGCTACCTAATGTTTAGCTCGGGCCCTCACATAGTCCCCCTAGGAGCGCTAATTCCCATAGATACAATAGTAACTGTTGTATCCCCCTGAGGGGCATACCAGTAGGTAAAGATGTATTAAATAAAAAGAAAATGAACAGGTGAAATCAAAAAGGGAAAAATGTAGCATAATAGACCTCAAAGATAAACATTAGAAAGACCAGTTCACGTCAAACTTTCTATTTGGGTACCGATTCTTCTAGCTCAGTACGAGTGGGAAGCCTACGACGCATCTTTCACCAACTATTGGATGCATGCTCCAAATCAATCATTCATAACGGTAAAATAATTTGTACCCACAATTGTATGATCATCAATAAGTAGAAGTAAATTCAGCGGCACATTCAAAAGCAAAATGAGTTGTTTAATAACAAGACAACACTCCAGGTAACTTTTTAAAGAGTACGTTAAGTCTTTCAAAACTGCCGGGAAGTGTACCTATTCCAACATAAGCCTCAGGTTACATTAAATTAGTCGTTCGTTTTAGCCTCCCTACTCAGCAACAAATGCGATCCAAAGAGAGGAAGGAGGAAGGCACCATTTAGTATGGAGTAAAGGAAACGCGGAATCTACCCAGAAAGGGCATAGAAACAGTAAGTTGTGAAAAAAGAGTATGAAACAAGACCAAAATTGAAGAAGAATGTTGTAGGTGCTGAAGAACAGGACAGCAGTGAACCGAAAAAGCTGGTCCTTCACATATCAAAAACATTATTATTATTATTATCATTTTTTTATTATTATATAAGAAAGTTTTAGCCTCCCTTAACCACGACAAAGATGTTCCAAGAGAGGAAAGAGGAAGGCACCATTTAGTATGGAGTTGAGGGAACGCGGAATCTATGCACAAAGTGCACAGAAACAGTAAGCTAGGAAAGAAGTTCATGAAACAAGAAAAAAGTTGAAGAAGAAAGGTGCTGAAAAACAGGACAGCAGTGAACCAAAAAAAGATGGTCCGTAACAAAACAAAACATATTTTATTAAAACAAAAAGGAAGCCTACCTAACCTTTAGCTCAGGCCCTTATCAAAAACATTTTATTTAAACCAAAAGAAGACCTTTCTAGCTCTCAGCTGGGGCCCTCACATTGCATAAGCCTCAGAATGCAAAAATTTGAAAGGTTAGCATAATTCTAGTTACGTGAGTATTTTCACAGCCAGTCTAATGTTATTTTTCAAGTAATTCATTTTGAAATAAAAATTATGAATATGTCATAGGTATGAAAAAGTTTCAAAAAGTAAATAAAATTGATTTTTTTCTGCAGAGTTCCAATTACGGGAAGAAAACAAGGATAACAAATATGTGTAGCGCGTAGATAGTAATGCTTATTTATAACGCTTCACCTTAGCAATGCACTTCGCCAAATCAACAAATAAACCTTGCACTACCAGCCGTTAATGACTAGACAACATTGAACGGCATAATAGTTCCCAGCCTTTGAATCATAAACAGAAAAAGAAAAAAGGTTTATCAGAAGCTTGCTACAACATAACACATTACAGCCTTAAATTCATCTCACGCTAACAAAATAGGGCTGCACAAGTCGAAGACTAATAGGTTGTTCATTAGCTGTCATTGGGAGTTTAATCAACACCACTTGCAGAGCTGGGAGCGAGTAGTGCGCAGGTATATTAGTACAGATTTAGGTTGTAGTTTTAATTTAGCATACATCTGAGTAGTCGAGTGGTTAACAAAGACTAAAATTAGGCTTTGTTATATTTAAATCGGAATGTATGAAATGCTGCTGTACATACAACAACGTGAAAGTTATTTACAGGAGGAAACAGTAACTCCCTCATAATTGTTTTAAATTAAGTACCGGAACTATAGTCATAAATTTATTATGCACAGAAAAGTGCATTCAAACAGCTGCTTTTCAACATATCTGCCGAAAGTGTCCGTAACACCATTGCCAGCAGCGTACACCTATGTAATTGTATTCCAGCAACCATATAAAATGAAATAAATAATTTATAGAACAAAATTTATCATATTTCACTCTAGAACATGAGAACAAGGACTCAGGAGCAAAGTGCATCACTTTCGCATGTTGATCCACAGAGTGAATATTGAGTGCGGATGTTGCGGTGCTAGGACGTGGTGGCTTATTAGACGGAACTTACAAAAAAATTTACCTAAAAATATGTTTATAAATCGAAAATCGATTCAAAAAATCAAATTATTTTGACTTATTTCTTGATAAACTGCTACTGGGGCCTTGGGCCCGCCGCAAAATCCTAAATTATTATTTTTGTTTCGCCGGATCTTGGATAACACTGATATATAAAAGGATATTGTTCTACAAATAACATGAAACAACAAAAATCTGATTATTTCTTTTGATAAAGGTAGTACAAAAGTATAAATCGTTATCAAGCAATAGATACTATCAATGATAAACTCTTGAATGTTATCAACAGACTTGATAATACAATGCCTCCCAAAATCAAACTTCCTATGAACCCGGAGGAGGTAAAAGTAGTGTCAAGGGACAAATTACCCGCGCCTACACTCGACCCATCTCAGAGTCAGAGAAATCTGAATTCAATAATGCTAGGAAACCTAACAAAAATTACCTCGTGACAACCTCTACTCCTAAGAGTAAATCACAGCCAGCTCCAAGACGAGAAGCCCCAAGGGCAAACCCTAACAAAAGGAGCCCACAGCAAGAGAATAAAGGACCTTATAACAACACTTCTGAGAGAACATTAAAGAGTAGTCAAGAGTTTTTGGACTTGCAGTGTAAAAAGAAGAGGGAAACACTATGTCTCTGACTCAGAAATGTCTCAGCACAATGTGTCATTGCTCAGTGAGTCACATCCCTCAGGAGTTCTTTCTAGCAATGATTCTTTTTCTGAATCAACTATGGTAATTCCAAACAATCAAGAAGAGCTAAAACCAAACTTTCAATGCCCTGCAGGGATAAAATCTGCTAAAATAGAACTCAACTTGTTAGAAAATGCAGATAATATCCCAAATACAGTTAGGAATGTACTAATAAATGCACAACAAGATGATAACCAAAATTTAACACAACTGAATCCTTTCAAAGTACAAGCTACAATAAACCAAATTTGTGGTGAAGTTGAGAGAAAGTGTAGTACAAAAGATCAGGCAATCTCATTATTAAAGTTAAAACAGAAAACCAAGTAAAAACCTTGATGAACTTAAAAAAGTTTGATGAAGTCCCGGTTAAGACTCAAATAGTATGGGGGGCTTAAACCTCCTATGGAAAGATTTATGCTCCAGAATTTTTGTCGGATTCATTAGAAGATTTGCTGCAACAACTTGCCGCCTTTGGTGTTGTAGGTATATGTAAAATGTTCATGGACCCAAAGCGTGCCGTGCCAATTCACCCTTGTTTGTACTTACTTTCCTTGGGACTTGCCCTACAGAGCTGAAAGCAGGCTATTCGAATTACAAAGTGGACCCTTTCTACAACAACCCCATTTGATATACCAAATGCTGGCGATTGGGACACACTACCTCAGTCTGCCGAACCGAAAAGTCTGTAAGAAATGCTCATCTCGAGAACACGATGAAAACAGCTGCACTGCTGAAAATCTAGTATATGCAAACTGCAAGGGAAACCATACAGCTGCCTCAAAAAAGTGACCCATTCATACTTAAGAACAAAATGTCGGTAAACTCCAAGCAAGACAAAATATCTCATTTGCAGATGCAAGGAACATAATTCAAAACCAAGCCCAAGTCCACCAGCAGCAAGACACCCTTCCAGAATTAGAATCAAGACGCTCCTTTACCCCACTTGTACTATCAAGAACCCAAACAGAATCTCAAAATTTGACACAAAAACATACGCTAATGCAATCAATTCAGAGAGCTTACATCATAGCCGTGGTATACCAACACAGAATCTTGGCAACCCTATGCATGCTCATGGAAGGCTAGAACTGCAGCAGCAACCTACTCAAAACAAAGCAATAGAAAATAAAACTATGGAACACAGTCAACGTATGAACCATAATACACCAACCTCGCTGAACACAGAAGTAAATTACAACTTAATGACTACTAATTACAACACAGCAAATACTCAGTTGAAAGAAAGGAACCCTCCTACCTCTAAAAACCAGCAAAGCAATAGAAGTATATCAGAAAAGGAAATTAAAATATCACTCAAGACCATCATATTTAAACTTCTCCTAACAACTGTCAAAATGCTAATCTCCAATTCAATCACTGTTGGTATTGAACTACTAACAGAACTTGGTAACATCCTGAATGCAGAAGATCTTATAACAGAAGTGCTAACTAAACTAAATGTTACCTCTTTAATAAGCCCATAATGAACCTATCAATATTGCAATGGAATATGAGAGGATATTTCTCTGAACTCCCCTTCCTGCAACTGCTCATTTATCAATATGAACCAAAAATTCTTTGTCTACAAGAAACCCACTTACAAAATCACAATCAAATTAAGCTAAATAACTATGTTTCTTCCTACAGAAAAGATAGAGATAATAGAGGAGGTGGGGTAATGACTTATGTCCATAATACCATACCTTGTACACCTATTGAAATCAACACTCCTGTTGAAGTAGCTTGTAGAGTATTCATTAACAAGAAACCTATCAATATGTATCTGCCACCAACACTTTATAATGATCTAGTAGGTCACAACCTACTAGAGATTAGCAATTTGAAGAGGTGATCCAGCATCATTGTGATGGATTCAAATGCCCACAGCTATTCATGGGGCTCAGACTTTATAGATAGAAGAGGCAGAATTATAGAGTATTGGGTAATAACAGACAACAATCTTATCTTGTTAAACAACACAGCCCCTACTTTTTTATCATCAATTGGAAACTATACTCATATTGACCTGGCACTAGTGACAGAAGATTTGCACTCTCTCCTAACATGGAAAACCCACCCAGACACCATGATATCAGACCAATTCCCAGTGTACATGGACTCAAACATAGAAATATTGCAGGTTAATTTTCCGGATAGTTGGCTTCTTATTCAGCTAACTGGCCCAAGTTTAGAGAATCCATGATCTCCCCCATTCTTAGTAACCTAACACGTGATGAAGCTTGCAGAGCAGTGACACAGACAATTATTAGTGCAACTGAAGGCAGTTGTAAAAAGAGTAGCGTGGGCCCAGCTAGACGAAAAGTGAATTGTTGTGGGAATGAAAAATGTAAGGAAAGTCACAGGAAATATCATAGGGCATACAAACAATATAAAAATCCCCGTGGAAACATGCAAAAATGGATTGCGTTTAAAAGGGCTCGAGCTATTTTCAGAAAGAGAGTGCTTGAAGCAAAAACTGAAAGTTGGAGAAGTTATGTAGCCAGCCTAAATGATAAAAGCTTGTCAGCAGAGGTGTGGATAAAAATCAGAGCAATAAATAGAAAACGAAACAGAAGTCAAATAACATTGAAAATCCATAATGAGGTGGTCACATGTCCTAAAGATGTGGCTGACATTCTAGTAGAGAAATATAAATCCTAGAGCACTTGTGAGACTCAGGATCCTTTATTTTTTGAACATAAGGTTACCAGTAAACATTCACCAATACATTTCACTCCTACTCATCATCAGTATAACCGTCCAATTACCTATCCTGAACTTGAAAGAGCACTGAAAAGCTCTAAGTCCAAAACACCAGGCTCTGATACAATCCTAATAGATTTCATGAAACATATGGATGAAAGCCAAAAAAAAATTGTTTTACAGCTATTCAGTATAGTCTGGAACTCAGGTGCTCCCATGCCTTGGAAAGAAGCAGAGGTGAGAAGTTTAGGGCAGTTATTATGAATTAATTCACAAACATTTTTCCTGGAGCCAGGTAAGTGACTAATTTGATTCAACAGATACTGCAAGACCCTGTCATAACAAATGATAGTAAAAAAGATTTACTGCAAAATTCAAGTCCCTTGGGTGGATCATCAGACTGAATACACTTTAAACGACACAAATAGAAATCTTGCTCACTAAAAATGGAACAACCTATAGCGCAGTGAGTCAAAGAAGTTTTTCAGCTGCTAGTGATACATGTCTGTTTTCATGACGAGGTAACCGGAGATATAGTGTCAAGGAATGGAAAGCCGTAGGAATTAATGTTGTCGGGTTATACCTTTTTCTTAATTCATGTCGCCCGGTGTTGTACTTCAGCTTGCTTTTTCATCGGCCTTTCTTACTGTAGTTTTGCGTCGGAAGAAAACGCGTGCTGAACGCAACATCTTTTCCTATATAGTCAGGGAGATTAGTGAATTCATTCATAGCTTCAGCAGTCACCGCTTGAGGCGGAGGTGCGTTTTGTTTTAGGATACTTAGGTGCTTTATTTATCCGTTATAGCCATGACAATATTTACAATATTTTCATTTTCATGTTCTAGTGTGTAACAGCTTGGTTTTGATTGTTCATCAGTGAGGTCATCAGTCGTCCCCCACACTGAGATACTCTGACAAGTTCCAGCCACAACCTAACCGGTTTTTATATGTTAAGAAAAGTAAACATTTGTTCAACGTAACTCCGAGCTAAACTTTGATGAGTGCCCGAGGCAAAGGCTGGTGGCGGTTTCTGGAAAACCGATGATTTCCCGGCTTCTATGCTGACGACTTTTCGTTTCGTGGACTAGACTCCGCGTCTCTTCCGGCACTCGTTTGACCTACAACTTGACGGTCCATGCTAGGAGCTGCGATCTGGCCGGCCCGAAGCAGTGTATCTTAATAGTGTTTAGGGAGTTCTTTATTTACTTGTTTCGTTGCTACGGCATTACTATGGTCAGGTTTGCGCTGAGTTCATATCGTTTAAATTCATAATTATAGCTGTCTAGGTGTCCGTATTTATTTTTCAAGTGTATCTTGTGTTCTATTCTAATTTCGTGTATTCAAGTGTCCCGCTCTAAATTTCATTTCATTTCATTTCAAATGTTCAACTTAAGTAAACTTTAAAACCTTATTCTTATTTTTCCACCGGTTCACCCAGTCGTATATCTGTAACCTGAACTTGATTAGACTTGATTTTGATTCCTCTAAGAGCTGATGTTTGCTCAACTCTCTAATGACGTTATGTCGAATTAAGCAGTGGTTAACTTAGTGTTTAAGCTGCCATTTTTATCCGTCCGTTTATGCCTTTACAAAGGCGTGTTGCATCGTCGGCCTACGCTTCGGTGATGTGGTTCGCGGCTAGTTCCGTGGCACCCAGTTCAGGCTAAGACCCTCTACCCTCTTCCTGACTGTTTCTTCTCTGTCTATTATTTTGTGTGCTTGTGCTATTATTTCTTTACTTTTATTTTGTAGACTATCGTGTCAATTTTTCTATGGTGCTTCAAGCAAGTAAAATTTACTAAAATCAACATTGAAACTTCAATGAATTAACTCTTAACTCGTCCTTGCGACGTTAATTGCTATTACTATTAATATTGCTATTGAAGTCGTTCGTCTTTTTCACGGGCTAAATTAGCCTGGATCAGAGCGATCTTCTAAATTTAACTTTTCTCAAGTATCTAAAATCTCTTGACTATTCTTACTGTCTTTCCGCTTGAAGCACTTAATCTCTAACTGATTTCTTCTAATTTCCTTAATTAAACCTTCTGGCTGAACGTATCGTCACCGAGTGCATTAAAAACTCAGGTTAGTTGCTTTACTTGTATTGTGTTGTCATTGTCATTGGTGATGTTGCTTCTTAAGTGAAATATTGTCCTTATTAATTTCGTGGATTATTCGGGGTTTAAGGTTGTACGTTTTTTTATATTATACTCCGGAGGAGGCTTCTGCTGGTGCTGCCGTTGTCGCAGCCGGGTTTCAGCTGTTCCAGCTAATTTCTACCAGGCTAGCCTCTCCGTTGCTTTAAGGTATATATCTAGCAAGAACTTGAAAAATTAGGAAGCATTTGCGTAATACTTGAAATTCACTGGTTAGTTGCGTTGTTTCGCCTTGACTTTCGCTAATATTTCGGTTTCCTAGCAGTTGAGGGTGGAGCGTGTGCCAGAGGTGTCGACGCGGGGTTCTACCTACTATTTCCAGCCCTTTTCTTAAGTCGCGGCGTTACTCGCCCTCTGCCTGCCACCGCTTGAGGTGTCGCCTCTGTTCGGAACTAAGGGTCTACGTGTTCTTAAAATTACGCCTTTCAATTGGAGCCAGCGCTACCAACCACTACTACCGGAGCCCGTCAGCGTCTCGTGCTCGCCACGCCTGCGCCCAGGACGGTGGTCATTTAAGGCGCCTGCCACCTTTTTAACGCCCACGGCATAAGCGGACTTTTGACTCGCCCTAACTTTTAATCAACTTAATAAAGTGTTTTTTTAAAAAAGGCAATTATCTGGTTAGCGAATGCTGGCCGTAAAATTAAAATTGTACTTGAAATTAAATATTAAGAGTTGCGTTTGCGTTCATTGTGTTCGTTACGTTCATAGTTAAACCGCTCTGTAAAAGAGTAGATTAATAATACCTTGAAAAATTGAAATATTAATTCTGTTCTTCTATTCCTACCGTGAAAATCAATTGTGTGGGGATTACTTCCCACACAAGTTCCACTACCACGAAGGCAAAAATTCCTCCAATGTTGGTGGTTCAGTTGGATACCACAGAAGCCTTTAGCTCCTATTCATCCACCTTGATGTTGAAATTATTTCACTGTCATCTGGTACCTGAAAGGCCAAAATAAAAATTTGTGAAATTCTCAAGCTTACAGTTTTTGAATCAGTTATTGGCTCAATAAGCACACATTTCAGTTGTGATAGTGAGGGTACAGATTGAAATCTGTTGGTGCAAATATGATAAATTGAGATGCAGGTGAGAGTTTTTAATAAAAAGGGTCAGTTGTAAGAAGAGATGATACTGAATATGAAGCAGTATTGAGATATAAGGAGTCCTAAGGGAGAAAGAGATAGGGGAAAAAACAAAAAGAAGCAGTGAAAAATATTAGAGAAAAAAGAAAAATGAAAATAAAAATAACAGGCAGAGAAGTACTGTACCCAGCTTTAAGTACAACCAAATAAGGCAGAGAAGTATTGTACGTTGCTTCAAGTACAACCAAATAAGTTATCACACTTAAGCTGGTTCTCACAATTTTTCTTCAACTGTTGCTGGGTGATATAAGTCAATTTCTCCGAGGTATTTATCAATAAGCCTTATCTAACCTAATCTTAACTATGAAAGAACAAGTCTCAAAAAAAGAAAAACTAATATAGCAAGACTCATAAAAATTGATGAGTGAAAAAAATCAGCCCTCAATCTGGAGAATGTTCTAACTTTCATTTCTGCTTGAATATATTCCTTAGTGGATTACCAGACTCATTTTACTTCTATGTATTAAGAAACACAAAGGAGAGCAATCATTGACATAAACATTAGATTTTTTTTCAAACATGGCTTTTTTGCTTCAGATAAGGTTTTTGAAGCACTGACAATAAATTCATGATCAACATAAATTTGCACCTCATATCTAAAAGATGTTGATTACAGCAAATAGAACACGATAAATGTTAAATATAGGAAAGTTTGGTATCTTCAATAATGCATTCCCAAGAATGCTTGGAACTGTACCATTTGTAAAAAAAATAACCACCAAGTAGCACTTTCTCATAGAAAACCATAGACAAGATTTTGCATCCCTTCTGTAAACATAAGGATGCTTTATTCCAATTAATCAAGCAAGCCAAATACATATCATCTAGTACAATAGTTTGGTTAATGTGAAGGAGATGCAACTAATCAGTTTTCGAAATTTTGTTGCCTGTATCATTGTAATTACATCAAAAATAAACAATTTTTCTTCCATTTTCTTTTTGGGGCAAATGAGTATTTAACGAGTTATAGCAGTGAATCACCTACCGCAACTCTGGTATTTGAAGCGGGAAGAAATTGTTCTGAAAGGAAGACTACAATGGACTCTCCCTTTCGACTCGCTCGAATGACCCAGCGCATTCCTGCCATCAAAGACGTTAATTAACATACCGCTATAACTCTTTAAATACTCATTTTTCCCAAAAAGTACATAGAAGAAAAGTCTTTCATTTTGATGTAATTACCATGATACAAGCAACAAAATTTTGAAAATCGTTTAGTTGCATCTCCTTAACATTTACCAATAGTTTTTTAAATGTCTTATAGCTAAAATCAGGACGCCATGAAGGTTTAAATTTTAGGTTTGATTGTTTGAAACACTTGAATTCTAGCTACAAGGGAGGAAGTTATTAGGAATTAATCTAATAACTTCAGATAAGATGGTAAATCTGAAGGAGATGACAGTTGTCGATTTTCCACTATTTGGTGCCTGAACCTAATTAATTGAATCAAAATAAACAAGTTTTCTTCTATTCTTTTTTCGTCTCAAATGAGTATTTTACGATTTATAGCGGTAAGTTTAGTTTCGTCATTGATGACGAATGCGCTCGAATAAACAGCTACTCATCGATTTTCGAATTTTTGTTGCTTGAAACATGGTAATAACATTGAAATAAACAACTTTTATTCCATACACTTTTTTCGTCAAATGAGTATTTAACGAGGTATAGCGGTAGGTTTGGTTTCGTCTTTGAAGACAGAGCGCTGGAAGCGAGACGCCATTGCAGTATTGCCATACAACTCGATCAAAGAATTTCTTTCCGCTTCAAAGACTGGAGTTGCGGTAAGTCATTTACCGCTATAACTAATAAAATACTCATTTGAGACAAAAAGTGCATAGAAGAAAACTTGTTTATTTCGATCTAATTAACTATGCTAAGGCATCGAAATTCACAAAATCGACAACTGTCATCTCCTTCAGATTTACCGATAAGATAAGCTCCTCAACAAAAACAAGAGCTATTGTGAAGATGCATCTAAAATATTGAACACAAGTTTTACAGTCTGGCAGTCCAAACTAGCTTTCATGCTGAGAACTGTAGACTCTAAGCTTACTACTTGCTAATTTCAACATTGTGCACAGATCAAATTTTTTCAACAATGCCAGTGAAGTTGTTTTTATTGTAAACGTGGTAAAATTTGATATCACATCCTACTTCCAGATTAATTTACACACAGAAATTTAGATAAAAATTGAAGCTGATAGCACCCTACCACAAGATTTAGGATACTTTTTTGGAATGAGAAGCTCCAAGTTATTAAAAAAAATTCAAAAATAAGCAGTATGTCATTAATCAACATTTAATTGCAGCACGTCATATTCCGATTTTTTTATTTCCTTTATATTTTAAATTTCAGGTGAGTCAACAGCATTTCCCATGGAACTAGCATATCAAATTTGAAATGTTCTAACTGTATCAACTGTATTTGAAATGTTCTAACTAGTTTCAAAGCTTTGATAGAGAGATGCAACTTCAAGTGAAGAAATCAGTTATGAGCCATCCTTTTTGAATTACATTCAAATAATACTCAAAGTTCAATTTCTTACCATCCTGGTCCAAACTCCTGTGATCATGATCATAAAACAACAGCACAACACCACGTTTCATTGAAATGAGCATCTTAAATACCGATAGGATCCTTCGGTAGTCGGTATTTTTGAAATGGCTGCTGTTAACATAAATGAGACTTATAAAAATTATTTGACTTGACATTTCAGCTTGGCGCAATCCATTCTTTCAAATTAAAACTAGAAAGTTGAAATATCTTGGGTAGATTTATAGCATTATTCTGACATTAAATTAAGGAACACCTATTTATTTTAACGTGAAGCGGCGACATTGAATTTCACTCGACTCGTCGACACTTCGTTTGAATGCACGGACTTCTTCTTCTTCTTCTTCGGGAGGGATCCAGGAGGATCTTGAAAGTCGATGGATTTCTTCAGCAGAAGTCCGTGCAACCTGACAGCTTGTAGGGGTGCTCAAGAGCACAAGCAGCTCCAAATAATGGAGAAAGTCAGTTACACTTTAAATGCTGAATCTCATGTGCACAAATCAGTTTAGGATATCACAACGTTTTCCATCTATTTGTCTTAGTTATGAAACCATTCAAAGAATGGAGGATCCTTGAACGAACAGAGGTTGAGTAATTACCACAGCCAAGACAGAGTTCCAGATTGAGTCCAAAGAGACACATGGTAAGGTTCAGCCTAGCCAGAACATACCTTGGGCACACCAACAGGCAGAGCTCAATGGTTTCAGGAGTGGAGCACTCCAGACACAATGGGCTAGGGCACATATTAAACCTATTCAGGTGAGCAAAGACACCAACATGACCAACACGGAACTGACTAACAATACATTGAAATTTCCTCGGGAGATTCACATCCAATCGAAACTAAGGTTTTATGCTCAACTCAAAATAGAACCTCCCCTTCCCAGAGCTTTCCACTTGTCTCCGCCAGCACCCATTCCAATGGTCTATCATCCTCACCTTTAGCCGATTTACATTCTCCTCATAGCTGAGCTGAGTGAGAGCTGATTTTGAATTTCTGTGGCCCAGTTTTGCACATTTATCAACAATTTCATTGCCTGACATTCCAGTATGACAGGGAATCCACTGAAAGTGGATGCTGGGTGAGGCTTCAAGCAAAATTCTCTGGATATTCCTACTAACAGTTTTATATGATGGATTAACAAAATTGGAGATAATACTCAAGGCACTCTTGGAATCAGTAAATACTATCACTTTTTAGTTGAAGCTGCTACATTTGATCAACTTTACTGCATTTAGGATTGCATACAGCTCTGCTCCCACTACTGAGTGAGCAGGATTGAGCAACCAAGCCGTGGATAAATTCAAATGTGGAATGTACACGGCAGCTGATGTAGAACCTGACTCCAGTTTAGAACCATCAGTATTCACCCTGCAGCAATCCCCATATTGCATTACAACATAATCCTCAAATTTTCTATTGTTCTCGTCTGTACTGAGAGACTGCACATCCAGAAAGGATGTGCAAATGGGCAGAGTGGGAAGTTCAAATGCAGCAACTGGAAGTTCAGTGTTTACCTCTATGTGAGGGAAAGTAAACTGAATGCTATTTAGTATTTGCACTCTTTTAGAAGAGAAGAAGCTTTTACAGGGAGAAGTAAATAGTCCAATTTCTGAAACAAACTCTGAAGGGTCGCTGCTAGAATTGCTGTACCTCAGGCACCACTTAATATAGAGGAAATGCAAATACAGCTTAAGAGGCAAAATGAAAGCTTCAGCCTCCATTGGAGATATAGGAGACGTCTTTCGAACTCCCAAAATACATCGGAGGGCCGAGTTTTGGATTGTACTTAGCAAATTCAGGTTCTTTTTAAGTTTAGGGAAAATTACGTGACCATAGACAAGTTTGCTTCTTACAAATGAGACATACACTTGTCGCAGTAATTTTTGGGAGGATCCCCCGGAGGTCCCAGACCTGTCTCTAAGTACCTGTACCCATCTTTGTCCGTCTATTTGGAGATCTTTAAGTGAGGGAGTAAGGTAAGTTTTGGTGCATCAAAAATAATTCCGAGCACTCGTTGGGTTTCTGTCCCACTAATGTGCTCGGAATTCAGCCGCAAGTTGAGTATAGGAACATTTCTTTTTCTGGTGAATACTTGATACTTAGTTTTATTCGTATTGACTGTCAATTTCCATTTTGAGAACCACCGAGTGAGGGCGTTCAGGTACTCTTGCATCGTCCGCTGAACCTCACCAGGGGATCCCCCATTCGTGATGATTGTGATATCATCTGCATATGAAACACATTCAGTTTTCTCCATCTGGGGTAAATCATGCAACATCACATTAAAGAGCAGTGGACTCAAAACTGCCCCTTGGGGTAGGCCACATGTCAGAATTTTGTCATGCGAGTGCACACTCCCAACTCTTACTCTAACTCTTCTATTTGATAAATAAGAACCCAGCCAGAGAAGAGTGCGCAGGTCGCAGCCTAATCTCAGCAGCTTATAAAAGGGACCAGCATGCCAGACAGTATCAAAGGCACTTTCTAAATCAATGTAAACAGCCAAACAGTAACCTCTAAAAGCAAAAGCACGAGTGACTGCATTCTTGATAAGAGCCATGGCATCATAGGTGGATTGCTGTTGACGAAATCCAGTTTGGTAACATGAAAACACTTTTTTTGCTTCGAGAAAAGAAGTTAGTCTGATTTTAATGACTTGTTCCATGATCTTAGATAAACATGACAATAAAGTTATAGGTCTATATCCCTCAGGAGTTGACTAATTTTTTCCCAGCTTTTTAATTGGGCAGATTATTCCCAATTTCCAAGCCTTAGGAAAGTAACCAGTAAAATAACTGAGATTGAACAGATATAGGATATGCCTCCTAATTGTTTCAGGAATGGCACGGGCGCCGCACGGCTAGATTCAAGATTGTCGTACCAGTAACGTTAACAGTGATGCCAGATTTCGGGTTAGCAGTGTTGCCAAATGCAATCTAAGCGTTGCTATTGGTGCGATGTCATGAACGTCACCTACACACCACTCGATTTTATAAAAGACTGGTTTGCAGCTACCTTGTTTCGTCAACCATGGTCATGACCGATCAGATATGCTATCATTGCTATGTAGTGTGTGGCCAGCTTTAGTCATGGAGCTAGGATATATATATATATACTCCCTCCACGGCTTTAGTCCTCCACACCGACGCGTCGCACGTGGGCGTCGGGTCCGTGCTGCTCCAGTACAGCGCTGGCGTTCCTCATCCCGTTGGGTACGCTAGTCGCAAGTTTCTGCCGAGGGAGCAACGCTACTCAACGATAGAGCGAGAATGTCTAGCTGTTATCTTCGGCGTAGATAGATTTAAGTTCAATCTTTTGGGGAAAGAATTTATTTTAGAGGTTGATCATCGTCCTCTAGTGTACCTCAATAAATTTAGGGTAACAGTGATCGTCTCATGCGCTTGGCCCTCGGCTAGCAGCCGTATCGTTTCCGATTTGTGTACATTGTTGGTAAAGATAACGTTGGAGCTGACCTTCATAGTAGGTCCTGAGTTCGTAACAATCTTCGCCTGTGCCTTGATATATAATTAGTTAGTCCATATTTGAGTGCTTGTTTTGTGTTTAAGTAGTAAAGTGTTGGCGTTAATGAATTAAATGTTGATGATTTTTGATTGTCGATCTGAGTTAGGTCTGATAAAATAAATATTTCCTGCTTAATAAAATTATGCCTATTTGAATTATTATAATTTTCTTGAGGGAGGAGTTGTTGTAAGGATATCGGTCCGACTTTCTTCTACTAAAATTCTACTTCTTAGTTACTACCTCGGATCTCGTAGCGTTGCGCAGCATATGCTTGCCGCCCTGTATTAAAGGTGAATATACAGAGAGTTCATCGTAAAGTGTACTGCTGTGATTCATCTGTGTTTATAGTTCTTGAAATGGCGCATTGTGATGTAGTGTATTGTCTTAAAGCTTATATTCTTGTTGCGTTTTTATCTCTTCCTCTAGTCTTACTTGATGTCATTTAAGGGTGCTTTCTATTTATCGGCCCAACAGACCAGATAGTTGCGACTGCGCCTTTACCCATAGCGTAAATTCAGAACTGCTTTAGTATACACTTTGTACTAGGCCGACTTTCGGTGTTTGGGTACTATCAACTGTCATTTCAAACCCGCCTTTTCGTATACTATAAAATATTCTTCCTCTTTGTCTTAATTCATCGTTATTTTCTTTCAATGAAAACTTAATGTTCGAATAAATGTTATTCATATCAGTTTTCTTTCACCTGCCACCTAACCTACGTATGCCGATCCTGCATGTCCTGACAGAGGCGACGTGACACACTTTAATGCATCAAATGACACACTTTGAGCATTCATGACACACTTGGGGGAAATCTACGGAACCTAAAATATAGATTTACCTTACTCCTAGCTTACCCTTCTGACTTGCCTGTGGATTAAGAAAAACGAGTATTTGCAAAATTAATGAATCACTCGAGACCTATGATGTACCACACATTGGCCATTATATTTAAAATTATAACGATATTTCCACCGAACAAAATGCACTACTCATAAAACCAGCTCATTCTGTAATTTTACAGAGAGTATATAAAATATTTCTTACCGTCGTGTTGAGAAACTTCATGAACTTATTCAGAGTTTAACAGATTGATTAAAATCTGCAAATAAACTGAGAGCGTCTTCAAGATCTCCTCCACAACAGCGTTGAATGTATTTTAACATGGAATAAGAATACGAATAATTGTGACATTTTCAACGCCTAACCGTTTATCAAATGAAGAAAGCCCTGATTTCAAGCTAAATTGCATTTAAGGTGACTAAAAAAATTTTCACGCATTAAAAATTGGCTTCAGCATGACCACAACCTACATTTATCCGTTCAAATAAAAACAGCATTAGTTCAGTTCACTCATTTTATTCAACACTGAAATGACACATTTTCCTGTATTGAATTATCGGAAAATTAATAGTTGGATTGTAAGTAATAAAAAAGGTGGAAACAAATTCAGCACTGAATGTTCATCTACTTAGAACTGGAAGTGATTAAAATTATTTTACGTTTGTGAGTACATTTCCGTTTAAACAAGAAATGTTCTAACAATCAAAATCAATTTTACTTTCCACTCTCAGTTTCGTATTTAACTTGAAAAGTAAAGGTCTCACGCTTCAGCTCAAGAATTCTCCATTTTGAAACGAAACATTCCAACACCTGTTATCACGCTCAAATGAAATTTTAATCACAATACCTTAGAAATTCTAAATCTCATTTTACACACGAATAAAATAAAAAATTAATCTACAAAAAAATTAGATCTGTATGCACATTTCCATGTAAGTCTAGAAATATTCAAACGGACGAAAATGATTGAGTTCTACTCTAAGTTTCATAATTAATTTAAGTTCTCGTCAAATTAAGCATGTCTTACACTCTGATGAAAATAATTTCATCTGGCAAAAAGAAATTAATTCTCAAACACTTATCTCGCATGAATGAAATCCTGATTTATCTCTTTACAGGAATGTTATATTTTAATTCAATAAAAAATCTAATACATATTCAGGGTTTCGCTTTTACACAAGTAAGAAAATGAAGGTGAAAAATAACATATATGAAGGACTGTTTGGACGTTAGCAAATAAATTCAGGAACTTTCGTAAAAAATGTAAAATATTTCATTCTTCACTTTGAGTTTCATTAATAACGAGCTCTCGCAAAGTTACAGAAATTCTTGCACTACGATAGAAAAAAAATTTCCCGAGTTATTTCAGCCAAAAGAATTCTACCATAATTATCGCACATACGAATTCTCATTAACAACTATGGCAATATAGTTAAATAACACTATTTTTATACACGACAAAATAGAACATTACATATTACTAATCGCAGTTCATGGCAGTGGAAGCTATAAAATCAAGTAATTCTAGTGACTTAAACTGACCTAAATTTTTTTTACAATAATTTGTATGCACTTTTCCTAAAAATTCAAAGAATATTGGAGAGAACGAAATGGTTTCGTATATACTTCAACTTTACAAAAAGTGAAGGTCTCATAACAAGCTAGGAAGCATTCTCTCTATTCTGAAACTTTGGAATAATATTTAACACTTATCGTCCGGATAATAAAATTTTCCTTTATACACTACTACGCCAAAACAATGTGAGAGTTTCATTTTTACTCGAGGAAATTCTCACCAATATTTGTTCCCACACACAGGTCAAGCTATTGACTAGTATTAAAGTAGAGTACTGAAAGGTTTGTACGTTTGTGACTCAGATCTCAGCTCAAACAGCTCCAGGTAATTACTAATATACATAGAAATTAAAATGGAAAAACATTTTTTAGCATATATATGCATATTTCTTTATGAAATCAGAAATGTTCGATCAAACGTAAATAATTTAATTTTACATTTTTAGTCTCATATTTTTTTCGATTGCTCGAAAATTGAAGGACGTCCTACACTACAGTATAAAAATAATTTATGTTTTGACGCAGCCAAAAAAAAAATGCGCGAACACTTCATAAAAGATGGACATAATATTATTTATAGTTAAGATAATCCAAATCAAGAATCTTTCAAATAAATGAAAGCAATTTTAAAAATCACTATTAGTTTCATGATGAGCTCAAATTCTTGCTAAGTTAACAATATCTCAAGTAAGAATTTCCGTTTCGATACAGTGAAAATATTGAAACTTGTTTTAGAACTTGAAATCTCAAATTCAATTTGAATATAAAATGAAAGTAACCGTGTTCCTTTTGAACTTTATAAATTAAATTTCACCACAAAACTGGAATTCCATCACGTAGCATCAAACGATGTTCATTGGTTTCAATGAGTCAAAAGGCCGTCACTCGTGATGTGTTGACCGCCATTGGTAACTATACCGAGGTCGTTTGAAGATCCTCTGACTTGCATGTAAACTTGCAAGAATAACAAATTTACGAGGATCTAATGAATAAGTTTAAGTCTCCTTGGAAAGTTTTTATGTTAAATAATTGAATGTGAAATACATAAAACAAAATTCAGCGCTAAATAAGTACAGAACTCAGTACTGAAAAAGTTCATGTTAATAACACCTCCATCTTAATTGTTTTAAAACGTCTGATATTCCTGAAAAGAGACGTATCAAAATTCCATTCTCAATTCAATCGACGGCATTTAGATTAATCAAATTGAAAGCATTTCAAATAGTTCATAATATGTAATTAGTGTCTCCAAATACAATAATTGTGAAAATTAGAATACCCATGCACTTATCAAACTAAGAAATTAGAGTTCCAGTATACGGACAAAATTGTGAACTTATCTATAACAGGCTCACGCACGACCACGTCCATCAAGGTCTGACATTAATACATTAGCTGTCAAAGTATTACTTATAATCCGTATGGAAATAATACGGTAGTTATATCTTCTTCAAAAAGATCCATCAATTTCATTTCAAAAACACAAAAAATTCAGGATTTAATCCTCCATGTTCTGAATACATTTTCGGTAGCAACACAGAAATAAAAATTGATTTATGCATGAAAATATAGAATAAATTTTTGTTGTTAGAACTCATATTCCTAGCAGGTAGCAAAGGAACGATTAGAAGTAAAAACTAAACTCATTCAGCACCAGTTTGGACGTCTCTATGTTTGGGTCGTGTTTGGGCCAACAGCTAGACTCCCTGGTCATCCTCAATGGCCCAGACACACCCACCCGCAAGCCCTATATCATTAACACCGCCCTACCTCCCTTGACATATCCCTGGCTTCACCATCACTTGCCCTCAGATGCTCGTGGCATGCGCTCCACGAACTCCCCTACGATCACCTCTCCCTTCTCATTACACTCTCATTTCACAGACCACTCCCCTCACTACACCCACGCTCATTCACAAATTACAAACACGCAGATTGGCACTCCTTCACCGCATCAACGAAGACTCTTTACACAATTTCACTTTAAGCAACTACACCAGCATTGATGCGGCAGTACAACACTTTAACACAGCCATCACGAACGCAAACAAACACCATATTCCAACAGGACACCGAAGACACTTTAATCCAACATTCAGCAGCGACACAAAACTCAAACTTCAAACTAGGAACCATCTTCGCTCACTTCCCCTCACACCCAACACCCTGGCTCGAATACACGAACTCAATGTAGAAATAGACAACAACATCAAAGACGAACAACGAGCCAGGTGGAAACAAACACTAGACACGATCACTTTTGACGCTGACCCAAGTAGACTAGGGAAACTTCAGAGGGGCCTCAATAACAAATACACCGACAACGCTACCACGCACGAGGCCATCCTCTCTCACCACACAAATATCCCCACAGACAAGCAGCAGGCGGACACACTCATTAAAAACTACTCAAACATTAGCCGACTCCCGCACAAACACGAGAATAGGATCATACTGCACCGCCTGCATGCTCTACAGATCGACAACACGTACACGCCCTTTACACCTCACATGACGGCGGTGGCCGTCTCCAACACTAAGCATACAGGTAGCACCGGACCTGATGGCATCTCATACATTCACCTCAAACACTTAGGACCACAAGCCATCAGGGCCCTCACAGACATCTTCAACCACTCAGTCGCAAACAACAGCACATCCAACATCTGGAAGACAGCCAAGATCCTACCCATCCTGAAGCCCAACAAATCACCCACAGATCCAGCCTCTTACAGACCTATATCACTTTTGTGCAACCCATCAAAGATACTAGAGAGGCTGGTTCTTCACAACATCTCACCACACGTCCCACTCCCACCCTCATAACACGGCTTCAGGCAACAACACTCCACTAACACTCTCCTCACGCACATGACAAACAATTCTCGAAGGCCTTAATTCTCCCAAACCTGCTCCACGCACACTGTTAGCTGCCATTGACATAAGCAAGGCCTTCGACACAGTTCCACGTCACTTACTTATTAACAAAATACTCAACACACACATCTACCATAACCTTCAGAAATGGCTCGCCAATTTTCTCTCAGGCCGCCATGGCTACACAACATACAACGGCAAGTCCTCCAAAACAAAACACTTCACCAACGGAGTACCGCAGGGCTCCGTGCTCTCACCTACACTATTCAACCTATTCCTCCACGATATACCGGCCCCTACACACCCACAAACACACTTCCTCACATACGCAGACGACCTAACCATCTTCTCCCTACACCCTAAACACGAGACCGCCGCCACTCAACTGCAAGGTTACATTCACATAATAGAGAACTGGCTAGAAACAAACAGACTCAAGGTCTCCGCAAACAAATCCTCACTCACACTCATCACACCTTATAATAGAGAATACAACATCCATCCCGACGTCACATTAAACAACGCCCCCATCCCCTACACAGACACACCCAAAATCCTTGGAGTTACATATGACAGAGGCTCTACGTTCAGCCCACACACTAACAATATCGACACTAAATGCAACACAAGGCTGAACGTCCTCCGAGCACTAACACATACTACATACGGCCACTCCAAGGAAGACAAAACAACAGTATACAAACAGTTCATCAGACCCATCCTCACTTACGCACACACATCTTGGTACGCAGATTCTGCTCGCACACACTTACAGAAACTACAGTCCACACAAAACACAGCGTTGCGCATTGCCACGGGCTGTACACGATCGACCACTATAGCACACCTACACGAAGAAGCCCTTGTCCTTCCCCTCCTTGACCACATGAACACGCTAGGGACAAACTTCTACACCTCCACACAAGAACCTGCCCACCCGCTACACTACATGCAACAACCCCGGCCAACCCAACGAACATTACACACCACCCCGGCCACACACCTCAAAACACTATACGACTCCCTCCCTCCCTGCCCCCCTGACACCCCACTACGCAAACACATACACACACAGTTCACCTCACGCGCCCTCGCTGCCCTACCCCCTAATTCCCTCCTCGGAGTGAGACCCCCCCCCCCCCCGTCCCCTCGACGGAGCGATCCCTCCCCCGGCAGGATCGAGTCCACCTGGAACGGCTGCGGTGCGGGCACCACACTTCACTCCCCTCATACATGCACAGAATAGTACCTGCGGCCTTCGCATGGTTGTACGCTATTTTATTTTCAATTGAATATCTGCGCTTCAAAGCACGCTCAGCACGTAATCTGGTGCGCCGGGCCTCCTTATACCTGCGTCGTTAAACCAAGGGACCGGAGGTTTCTTCATGTTGGAAGATTTCAGCGGCACAGAATGTTTTGCAGCGTCTGCCAGAATCCGGGTAATAAAAGCAACTAAATTAGCAATGACAGGGAAATTTCTTACTGTTATGTTTGTAGGCGTCAGTTCTTTGAATCGTCGCTAGTCAGCTCGTCGGATATCGAAGCGGTCTGGTAGTTCAGTCACGGCTGATGGTGTTTTGAGAACGAGAAGAATAGGGTAGTGATCACTATCGTGCAGTTCTGTTAGTGTAATGCAATCAAAGTCTATCGTGCAATCTGAAGAGGCTATTGTTAAATCTATTACAGAGTAAGTATTAGTTTGTACATGGTAGTGGGTCGGAGCACCATCATTTAAAAAAATTGATAAATTACACTCGAGAAGCAATTCTTCTATCATTCGCCGCCTCTGATCTGTCACTTGGGAACCCCAAGTCATGCTTATGGCATTCAGATCACCCATAATAATGAACGGCAGGGGGTTTTAATTGATTATAAGGTTATCAAGATCTTCTTGAAGAACTGTTATATGGGGTAGATATAATAAACATATAGTACATATATGTTTTGGAGACTTTAATCTTAACTGCTGTTGTTTGTAGATTTATATTTAACTTAACTATGTTGAATGGTATTCTTTGATGGATCAGAATGGCAACGCCTCTCTCATGTCCGTCCTGGTGGACTGGTGCGGATTTTACTATTGGGTATTGTGATGGTGGTTGGACATTGCGATTGTGTATAAGAGTTTCCTGAAAGCCACCGCATGCTGGTGAGTATTGTTGGAGGATAAGTTTTAATTCACTGAATTTAGTAAAGTACGACTGTAAGTTCCACTGTAAGAATCAATTAGGGGAAATTTTTATCAATGGAAATGAGTTTTAACGGCAAGGAGTAGAAGAAACTGAGTCTCTACTGCTCTTCTTTTTGTCTGATGTATAGTTCTAGGTTTAACATACTGAGATGGGCCACTCCCAATGACTGGTATTTTGCTATAAGACGACACACCAGCGGGTGTTTGATTTATCGCTGGCGATGGACATACCGGTGAAGGATGCAAGTGCTCAACCGAAGTGGACTGGCGCTCCCCTGTCGTAGGCGGGCGCCTCTCCGCAACAGATGAGCGCCCCATATCCCAGTCGGCGGCAGCTCCACCCCAACAAGCGGCCTCCCAGCTCCAGTCGACGAAAGCTCCATTTCAGTAGATATGCTTTCTCGTTCGGAGGGTGGGTGTTCTTTGGCTGTCAATTTAGTAGGCTTATCTCGACGCAATGGTGAAGAGGAAGAAATACGTTTTCGCTTGATGTCCGCGAGGGATGTCCTCGTTTCAGTTTCAGAGTCATTGTAGTTCACTAGTATTTTTAATACCATTGTGTCTGCACTTCCTTGTGCAGCGCTACTTCTCTCTGAATTCTAGTTTTCCGTATCAGTAATAGAACACTGATTAGTTTCCGGGAAGGAATTTGCTTGCATGTCAGGCGACGTAATTGGAGCTTGTGCCGTTGGGTGGCAGTTCTTCAGGTTAGTGTTAGTGAAAGTCTCGCTGGGTGTAGCCTCTAGTCTTGCTGGAGCAGTTGTCCGTGAGTTCGGTTTCGGTGTATGTTGATGTCTCGTCTGTGTTGGCACAGCTGTCTTTTCGATATTCATGAAGTTTCGTACCTCTTGTTCACGATCCAGGTTCTGAGCTGCTGTTACCGAGGCAAAAGTTTTATGGGGGCTTATACCTTGGAGTTTCCCAAGGGTTGTGTTTTTTCTTGCCTTGAGTAGAGGGTTTTGTACACAGAGTTCTGAGCTAGTGTCACGTCCATAGCCTCCTTGCGTGGCATCCTCTCTCGCATGTGGAGGTTAACTGTGGCATTTTCACATTTAAATTTAGGACAAGTTTTATTGTTAGAATAATGTTCATCAGCGCAATGAAAGCAGTTAATAAGGTTGGCACCTTCTTGTGTCCTGTGAGGCCACACCTGGCGCATACCTCCTCTTCCCGTCTACAGTACTTAGCCACATGGCCATATCTCTGGCACTTAAAGCACTGCTGGGGTCGGTGGACATATTCTTCGACGCGCTCAGAGAACAAGTTTGAGAGATGAACTGAGTGTGGTTTTTCGTGAAGTTGGAAGGTAGGAATGTAAGTATTTGTTGGTGTGAGGTCGCCGTTATATTTAATTTGTATTCGTTTAACATCTGTTACTTCTTGTGGAAGAAGATGGTCTTTCAGCTCCTCTGTGTGTTGAGCGAAGGCTTTGCTGCGGACTACACCCTTGACAATATTGAAGATTCTATGGGGTTCAACTACGACTTCCCGTCCGCCCATTCTTCAACGTGAAAGGATCTTTGTAGACTGCGATGGATTTCCGGATTCCAAGAGTAGTGTGCCCCTGCCTGCCACTCTGATTCGTGATACGTGCCCAACCTGAGTCTTGATGTCAGCATCTGTTTTAATAATATTGAAGTCTGAGGAAATGTTAATCCCAGGAAATTTCAAGGTAAAATATGGCTGAAAGCATGATCGTTTCGGTAGAAAGAGCTCATCAAGTGAGATCATTTGAGTTTCTCTGACAGTTTTTTTTTCTCCGGTTTCCTCTAGTGATCGTAGTTCATGAACCAGTTGAATTGTTCGGAGCGCCCGCTGACGTCTCCAAGGTTCCTTCAGTTGTTAGTTGAGAGGACTCAGGTTCATTTGTCTTTGAGGTAGCTCCAGTGGAGGAACCCCGCGAGTGATTATCAGATTTTTTTTGGGTATTGCCTTCACCAGCCTGAGTAGGGGCCTGTTAAGACATTTCTGGTAGTCGTTCATGGTACTTGAAAATACCATCTTATTGGGAAAGAAATAGGGGCCTATGTCGAGCAAGGGCCCTCGAGGATGTAGGAGGTGAAAACCTCTAATTTACAAGTATGTCCTTAGAACTAGTTTCGAGGATAAATAATGGAAGAAAACCCTGATGTTAGAGGGCGCCGCTCACGTTGTTTCTAGCCAGTAACCTATTTGCGGAATAATAATAATATTAGAAAATGAATAATTACAATCGAAATTGTAAACATAAGACAGCTGGCTATACTAACATTATCACCTCGTGAAGGTGCGGGTCGACCAGATGTAAACAAACTAACGAAGGTACCATATATATCAAATTCTTGTATCTTTTCGTTTTCCCTTCAACACAAAATATGATCGCTGAAGTTGATACTAGTAAACGTGTTAAATGGAACACGTAAAATTTCCCTCAACAACTTGTGAATAAGAACCATACGATTGGAAAGGGCCTCATGATAACAATATATTACTTTCAGTGAAACCAGTAAAATTGAAAGAAGCTTTTGAAACCATGTAAGAGTGGAAGAAGATAGTAATGAGTAACAATTAAAAAAATCAACAGCATACCGAGAAACGATGTTCCTAAACCATACAAAAATCCTAATTCATTTGTACAAAGACATCTTAAGCTTCAGTTCGTGACCTCACCAATTGTGAAGCATCTATTCAATTTAGGCGAAACTGGCTGAACACACATTAAGCTGCAGAATGAACGTAGAGAAACATCCTAGATGCTATTGTCATTTTCGGTGTAGTAGATGGTAGTTTGTTTTTATATTTTTATTTTATATATGTATTTTTTTATTATATTTAATTTTCAATAAGTAATATATATTAATATGTTTGAGTACGTATGTAGGTATATATATATATCTACATAAATAGATATACATGTTTCTATTTCATTTCTTTACGCAAAATCCATCCGGTTAATACATTTATTGCACTAGCGAAATGATTCAAAAATAGATCTATCACTTCCCCAGAGGGCGTTTCTGTGAATGGGATTAATGACAAATACAATTAATGAAATAAAGCGCAATTTGAACATATAAATCGTGGTAAAATTATCTTTCTGTCCGTATGTTGTACAAGCTATGAATTTTGATGTTAAGTATATGTTTGTTTACGCATTTCTGCCAAAATTTTGTAGATATTTGTCAATCATGAGTGGTAACCGGCTTACACTGTATCTCCATTTTATACCATGTACCCATGTCCGCATGATATCGCAGAGAATATCGAGAAGATATCAAATATGTTTTTTGTTGTTGTTGTTGTTCCTCGGGGTAACTTGAGTTTTCTTAAAATTTCTTTTAGGAAATTAAAAAAACGATTCCATTTTACGTTTTCGAAGTCCTTTTTCAATTCCCTATTTTTCCTCAGGTTATTTCTTACGATTCATCAGAGCTTTGGCTGTCATTTTAAATAGAGAAGAAGCAAGATTGTTTTTCATGTTTATCAGCATTTCTCTTATATTCATTTTCAATACGTATATATATGAATATGTGTGTTAGTATGTGCATGGGTGTGTATGTGTGAGCACGCAAACATGAATGGCAATGTATCAGTGTACACATGCACACGTTTCACACATATATATAAGCACATGTACATATATATGTTTCTGTTTCTACTTTTTGCGTAAAAAGCAAAACCTCATGACACATTACATTTTACCTAAAGCTCTGCGATCAGTTAACACTGAACCAAATTCCAGAAATAAACAAATTGATTGCGCTCGCTTAATGATTTATAAATTGATCTATCATGGCCCCGAAGGGCATTTCTGTGAATAGAAGAAATTGAAAGAATAAACAGGTAAATGAAATAAAGCGCTCGTGCAAAAATTATCTCTATATTTGTATGCTGCACAAGCCATGCATTTAATTTCTGAGTTTAAGTTTGTTTACGCATTTCCAGATGTGCGTGCTGTGTTGCGCGATGCTCTTTATAAATTACTTCGTGACTAACCTTTTCTCAATACCTGATTGTCATTTACGATGGTGTTTCAATCTGCTCCGGTATAGCGTTTTTTGTCTTTTTCCGACTTCCAGGTTCTTTATAAATTACTTGGTGACTAACCTTTTTTCAATACTTGATTGTCATTTACGATGGGGTTTCAATCTGCTCCCGTATAGCGTTTTTTGTCTTTTCCTTCTTCGATAATTTCAACTAAGAACTTGGGAGTTTCGAATAATTCCTTAGCAATATTCGAATTATTTATAAGTTGTTAGCCATCTCTTGGAATATAAAATATCCATGAGATGATATTTTTCATTTCTCATTCAACTACCCCTGACAGAGTTAGACTATTAGCACGCCATGTATGGCTTGTCTATTAGTACGCCTCGTATATTTTGTCTATTAATATGCCTCGTATGGTCTATCTATTTGTACACCTCTGATATTTTGTCTCTTAGTAAACCTCGCATAGTTTGCCTATTATTATGCCTCATATGGCTTATCTATTTGTACACCTCGGATGGTTTGTCAATTAGTTATCCTCGTATGGAACTTTTGTTAGATTATTAGCACGCCACGTATGGTTTGTCTATTAGTACGCCTCGTATATTTTGTCCATTAATATGCCTCGTATGGTCTATCTATTTGTACACCTCTGATAGTTTGTCTATTAGTAAACCTCGTATAGTTTGTCTATTATTATGCCTCGTATGGCTTATCTATTTGTATACCTCTGATGGTTTGTCAATTAGTACTCCTCGTATGGAACTTTTGTTTTAGGACGTCCTATTTTAAGAAACTTTTTAAAACCCAATATGTTGGCATGTATCTCATGTGGCAACTTGGAAAATAAACGTTTTTTCTATTTTTTCTATTTCTGCAGTGGCTTCTTTCGTATTTGATGAATTCTACTATTTTACAACAATTCTACTATTTTTGCGCTATAAAGGATAAAAATGAATTAATCAGCACCCGTAAGATGTCTGCAAATTTAAACCACATTTGTGAAGTACTTCACTTAATAAACAAAGTAAGAAATGTCGAGTTTCAGCCCCTTTTCTTCCTCGCAACTGCGAAAATGGAACATTTTTAGGTCCTTTCCAAGAACATATATAACAAGTTACTTGCTTCATTGTTCAAGCATTCCAAAAACATTAAATAAATAACTGAATTCGTGGAATGAAAAGTTTAAAGGACCTATGAGCATAGTTATTTTTTCAATGTACTTTAGGTAAGAATTCAAATTCTATTAAAAAAAGTGTGGGTGGATCAAAATATAAAAAACGGAAACTTGTGGAGATTTTCTTCACACAACTCTGGCTGGAGGGTCAAACAAAAAGTAATAATACCAATAAATTTATTAGACCAAGCATGAAACGAGGCGCCAAATGAGGCGCAAAGCTCCAACGGGAGCCCAAGCGTAACAGAGTAACAATAGCAGGCGTTAAGCCCTCCAGTTTTGTTGACAAATTATTGTCAGTTAAATTAATTCGATCTACCACCCTGGACTACGCTTTGACTACCAAATTTTACAAATGTCTTTTTTCGAATTTCTATCGCAACTAGGTGAACAAAAATACACACAGATATGTAAAATTGAATGCCAAACACATTTGCACCTATAAAATTTTTCGATTTCCGCAAAAATTAATAATTTATTTCGCAATTATTAGAAAAATATAAATCCTTGCGCAAAACCCTACTCACTCTATAATTTTCAACCCAGAAGCGTGATTTTGGTCTCATTCGACGCGAAAGAACTGTACCAAGACCGAAACGTAGGATTTTTTTGATTTTCGGCCTAGAAAAAAAGTTATAGGTACATATATCCAACATTCGAAAAAAATAGAATTTTTTAAGTTTTTTCCCAATAAAAATTTTATTTAGAATTCAAATAGAATTTTGCTTTGCTACGCTGTTCCCACTGTCAAACTGCATCAAATGAGACCAAAATCCCGCTTTTACGTTGAAAATTGCAGAACGGATGTTGTTATTGGTTATATAGGTTATATAGGTGTTATAGGTTGTTATAGGTTATGATATATGTTATATATATATATATATATATATATATATACGTAGAGAGGATAGGCAGGCAACCGGCAGGTTGACGCAGCGCGGCATACCGAGGGGTATTGGGGTGTGCCGTACCTCAGGAGCCGGGAGACGCACGTAGGGGGTAGCGGCTGCGTTGTAAGCTAGTGCGCAAAACTTTACACATAATAAGACAAGGGCAACTTGAATACATAGCACAGAAAATAGTGGGTTAAAAATTTAATGTCCTACGAGTTAGGCAATAAGGGGTTTCTGGGTTTATTTTAGAGATATATGCGTAGCAATATTGTGAAGTAAGGGACACGTCAGTATAGTGAGGTGACACTCGAGGGTTAGCCAATCGCGAAATGCCACGTCACTTTCAACTTTTCGCGGGTAACGCACTGCCGCACGGTGCGCGTCCTTTGTGCGGGTGAGGTATAAAGGCTTAGGATGAACAAACAGCCGGTCTATTTCTGCGTGATCCTGACTAAGTGAAGGATGTAGGCCCACGAAATCCAAGATGGTAAGTGAGATGTTGTTCTTTGTTAGAGATTTTAGTAGATATTGGTGACAATTTTTATTTTTACTGAAGTGTTGTCTAGGTGGGGCGCAGAGATTTCTATTGTTGATATTAGAATTCAAATTAGTTCTTTGGGTTTTCATTTTAAATTATTCTCGAATTGTTCTCGTGTTTAGAGTTTCTCTTTAATAGGGGGAATGAAAGAATTATTTGCATTATTTCTTGGAGGGCAATCAGAATATTCGTGTTCTTATTGAATTATTGAAGTGCAGGCTAAATGGTTTTCATTTAAACTTATTCCGAAACAGAGTGCTTTGTGATGTGTTTTGTGAAGCGGGGTAAAATATTCATCCAAATTATTTCTCAGAGGAAAAAATGAATGCTTTTTATGATTGTTTTGCGAATCGAAGGGGAGTGAAGTTTGCAGGGAATAAAGACTCATATGAAACTTGTCACTTAATATGCTCCTTGTTCTCAGGAGGGGTTCGGGTGTGTGTGAACGCTGCGGCTTAAGATTCTCTGCGATGTGGGAGTCTAGACTACTTCGAACTGCAGCGCAGTCCTCAAAAAATGGCGCTCACCAAGCTGAAGTGCCAGGACCTACTGCCTACCAGTCACACTGAGTGGGAAGTCATGCAAACAACAGAGCTTAGCAAGTTTACAGGCTCTCTGAAATTTAGGACGAGCTCGGGGATGTTCCATCATCCTACTTAGCACGGTATGGTTGACAGGAACCATGCTTAATGGACGTCATCATGTGCTTGTTCACGCGCGCTGCGATCGCCTAGGATTGTGTAGGAGATTTTTCTTGCTAGTGTGTTGTGTTGGCGTTACAAGGTGCGCGCGCCAGTAACTTTCGCTAGAATTGTGTGTCTCAAATTTCTTTGTTTGCCGAGAATGCCTCATGCTAATCACGTGTTCATTAGTTCACTTTAAATAAAGTAATCAATAATGTGACATTAACTGAGTGTTTCATTTTCCCATGTTGAACGAGAGGTGCTGGTGTGGGTAAGCAGATCAGTAGTTATTTTGTCTGTATTTTCCATCTGTCCTGTATTTCCTCCTTCTGTGTTTTCAGCTCTGTGGTTTTTCATTTTTCCTCTTTTACTGTTTCGATTCCTCACTACGAATAAGGATGAGGCACCAGCCCTTGTCCTCTTTTCGTGACACCGTGGTGTTGCGCAGAAAATATATATATATGTATATATATATATTTGTTCGCCCAATCACTTCTTTTCTATCGCGAATTTCGAAATTTTTCATAAATTCAAATGTGTTTAGAATTTAATTTTACATATCGGTATTCATTTTCACTTACCTAGTTGCAATAGAATCCTGTAATCGGAGATTAAAAAAAGTATATTGAATTTGTCTTTCTAATACACTTTTTTGACATATGTAACCATAAACTTTTTTCTAAACCGAAATTCAAAAAATCCTACGTTTCGGTCTTGGTACAGTCCTTCCGCGTCAAATGAGACCAAAGTCACCATTTTACGTTGAAAATTATAGAGTGAGTAGGGTTTTGCGCAACTGTATATATTTTTCTAATAATCGCGAAATAAATTATTTTTTTTTCACGAAAATCGAAAAACTTTACAGATGCAAATGTGTTCGCAACTAAATTTTACATCCACGTGTAAATTTTCGTTCCCATCGGTGCAATAGAAATGTGTACAGTGAAGTTTGAACGAAGAGGTCGAGTCCAGAGTAGTAGATCCCCTTAAGGCTTCAAGAGTACCTCGAGGCACAGAAAAGAACAGGTTTACAAATTATTAAATGAAAAATAGACGTTCTAGACAGCACTTCCGTTTGCTTCAGCGAAGCACAGATGTCGTAAAAACTTGAAGGTTGAAAATTCGGTTGTAGGACGTCGGGGCATAAAACAACGCAGCGGCATGCGCACCCCGCTAAGGTCGATAAACGCCTATCTAGAAAGGCAAATGAAATTAGAGGCTATAAAGGAAAACTAATGAATACTGAGCATAATTTTAATATCACTCAAGTTTTAAAGGAATTCAGTGAGGAAGCATTTACCTCAGAGTTAAGGACTGAGAGAAACTAAAGAAGTAGTCTGAACTGGTCCAAGGTAGCCATTGCTGCGAGAATTATACTGTAAAGAAAAATTAAGGCATTACAGTAGATAACATACAGTCAGAAAAAGAAGAAATATAAAGAAGGAAGTAATCAGGTTATACTCCAACAGAAAAGATCATAGACAAGGTTCCCCGTACCTGAACTTAATTTGGTCCAGTGTGCGGTGACTTTCAGCCGTAGACTCAGAGTGAAAAGGTTTCAGAAAGCAGAAGCACGAAGAAAGAAGGAAGAAGGAAGGAAGAAGGAAGAATTGCTCGAGAAAGAGTTCACACTCTTTTGCTAGATGAGCAAATCTCAGGTAAGGTAATTTAGGGAACAGCCAAGGTAAGTTAATTTATGCAACAGCCAAGGCAAGGTAATTTAGGGTACAGCCAAAGTAAGGTAATTTAGGCAACAGCCAAGGTAAGGTAATTTAGGCAACAGCCAAGGTAAGGTAATTTAGTCAACAGCCAAGGTAAGGTAATTTAGGCAACATCCAAGGTAAGGTAATTTAGTCAACAGCCAAGGTAAGGTAATTTAGGCAACAGCCAAGGTAAGGTAATTTAGGCAACATCCAAGGTAAGGTAATTCAGGCAACAGCCAAGGTAAGGTAATTTAGGCAACAGCCAAGGTAAGGTAATTTAGGCAACAGCCAAGGTAAGGTAATTTAGGCAACAGCCAAGGTAAGGTAATTTAGGCAACATCCAAGGTAAGGTAATTCAGGCAACATCCAAGGTAAGGTAATTTAGGCAACAGCCAAGGTAAGGTAATTTAGGCAACAGCCAAGGTAAGGTAATTTAGGCAACAGCCAAGGTAAGGTAATTTAGTCAACAGCCAAGGTAAGGTAATTTAGGCAACAGCCAAGGTAAGGTAATTTAGGCAACAACCAAGGTAAGGTAATTTAGGCAACAACCAAGGTAAGGTAATTTAGGTAACAACCAAGGTAAGGCAATTTTTAGGTAACAACCAAGGTAAGGCAATTTATAGGCAACAGCAAGGTAAGCTAATTTTTAGGCAACAGCCAAGCTAAGGTAATTTTAGGCAACAGCCAAGGTAAGGTAATTTGAAGAAGGAAGAATTGCTCAAGAAGAGTTTGCACTCCCCTGCTAGATGAGCAAATCTTAGGTAAGGTAATTTTAGGCAACCGTGAAGATTAGGTAATTTTTAGGCAACAGCAAAGGTAAGGTAATATAAAAGAATATTGCTCCCAAGAAAAAGGTTTTAATAATTTCGGCACGCACACATTTTTACACACACACACACACCCGCACACGCACAGTCACACTGAGCATTAAAGAAAAATGCAGAGTATTTTAATTTCAATTTTAAGATCCTCAAGACAAGCCAACGAAGACAATTTCTCGCTGTTGGTCAAATTTGTCGAAAGATCAGTAAATTCATCATTTGTCGAAGGATCAGACTGAAGATCGGCGATATTACCCATGACAAATTACATTATTAGGGCCAGTCATGTAGGAGACAAGATTTGACTTGGTGATCTTACACGACTAGTATTCTGATAGGAAGTGAGACTCAAGATTTCTTTTGAATACCTTGTAAGAATTACTTTCACGGACCTCCGCCGGGATTGAGTTAGAAATTTTAGTTCCAACGAAGAGGATACTGTGTTGCGACAGGGCCATTGAATAATATGGAAGCATGAATTTACTTCTATTTCGGGTTAAATGGTCGTGATGATCAGTTTGTGCAGTTAATATTTGTTTTAGGCTATTGTCACCATCATTTGTTAATGTTTTGTAAATGAAATTAAGTATGGAAATTTTTTAGAGATCCGAAAGTTTAAATATTTGTAAATTTTTGGATGAATCATATGTGTATGCATTATATTCTAGATTCTTTACCTCTCTGATGGCTCTTTTTTGCAGAGTAAAAAGTATATTGGTTTTATTTTCATCAGTTCCGTGCCATGTTTCTATTCCTTATTGCAGGTATGATGAAATGAGCGTTCGGTAGAGCATTTGAAAAGCTGTTTCGGGCAGAAATTTTTTACCTTTATTCAGGATTCCGATAGATTTTGATAACTTAGAACCAATATGAGAGACGTGTTCTTTGCAAGTCAGATGTTTATCTATTATGATGTCCAGGTACATGCATGAGTTCGTTGCTTCGTTTTAACCTTCTCTAATTTTAATGCGTGGGAGGGATATATTTTCCTTGTATGAGAATGTAATATATTTTGTTTGATCAATATTAAGTCTTATTTTATTAGATTTGAGCCATAGGGAAACCTCATGAAGTTCATTATTTATACTCTCAGCAATCAGAGCGGAATTTTGGTTTGAAAGGACAGCAGAAAGCGTTCTCTCATCGGCAAAAAGTATGAATTTGAGAAATATGTAGAATTATATATCATTGATAAAAATCAGAAATAGAAGAGGCCCAAGGACTGATCCTTGTGGAACTCCATGGTTAATTGTCTGTGGGTCTGATTTTGCATCTTCAATGACAACATATTACTTCCGATTTGTTAAATATGATCTGAACCAATCGTGGGCAACCCCTCGAATGTCATAACAGTGTAGTTTCGAGAGTAATATGTTATTGTCCACACAATCGAATGCTTTTCGAAAGTCGAGAAATACAGAGAAGACAGGCTTTCCTTCATCTATATTAGAATAAAGGTATTGTAAATGATTTAGTATAGCCTGTGTTGTTGATTTTTTAGAGCGAAAACCAAATCGTCTATCATTGATGTATGATTTTGGTGTAAAATAAGACTATATCATTTTATACTTAATTTTCTCGAATACTTTGATAATAATTGGTAGCACAGAGATAGGTCAATAATTGTTCACACAGGTTTTTTCACCACTTTTCAAAATAGGGGTTACTCTAGCCACTTTGAGGGAGTTCGGGAAAGTACCTAAGAAGAGAGACTTAATAGTATTAGATATGAGCGGGGCTACAATATCATCAATAAGTTTAAGTACTTTAATCGGGAACGTTTGTAACCCCCTCGATGCATTTTATCAGGTTGTTTATGTACGCAATTATATCGGGAATGTTGGTAGGAGTAAAGAAAAAAACAGCTGTGTTCACGATTATGATCCATGTATTCCAGGTGATCTGAAGGTTCGTTTGGAATACCATCAGCTATGGTTTTCCCTACGTTTACGAAGAAATTGCTGAAAATATTAGCAAACTCTTTTTTCTCATAGTATTTTACCTTATCTTGAACAATATAATCAATTTTTTTTTCGGCGTAATTCGGTTTATAGCAAGAGTTAAGGAGGCTCCAAGTCTTTTTAAGGAGGTCAACCCAGGCCCCTGTCGGTCTGATGAGCATTTTTTGTTGTTGTTGAAAAAGGTCCCTTAGGAGGTGGACTATTCGGTCCTAAAATTTGATGGCGCTACGGACAGTAGATCCCCTCCAAGGGGACTAAAAATCCTGAGTTTTCGACCCCATATTAAAACAAAACACAACGGGAAATGGAAAATTCAAGAGCGGAACTTTGTTTAGAATGCGTCAAGGATTCTAAAACTGTCTTCGGTTTTGTTCCAGCAAAAAAACTCAATGAGTTCTATTTTTTGAAATATCAATAAAAATAAACTAAAAAACATATATGTCCAATTTTTTCGTAAAACTAATGCCTGAATCGAAAAAATGAATTGAATAAATCGTGTTTCTTTTTAAAAATGACGTTTTATAGTCAAATTCCATAAAAATCAGACTACAGATATAAAAGTTCATAATTTTTATAAAATACATTTTTTTTGTCCTGTAAATTACAATTCACAGTGTAAATATGAAGTTATGCGTGGAGATTTTCGAAATAAAAATGAAAACAGCATTCAATTACATGAATTCTCCATTATATTACAGTTCAGATAAATATTTATTTATACCTTATGACTAACAACCCTTATTTCAACATTCAAAAGAATAGAAGTCAGTGAGTTTTCATGCTAGGAAAAAAACCAAGAGAGTTTTTGAATCCTTGGAACCTTTCTAACAAAGTTTCGGTCCCTTGTTTTCCAATTGTACATATAATTTTTTTAGCATAGCTCAAAACCCAAAATTTGTGTATGCATATTTAGTTAGTGATCAAATATTGCATATAAAAAACGAAAAGTTTTAAATGGGTCATTTGGGACCGTAACTTTGTTCACAATGCTTCAAGGATTCTAAAAATGTCTTTATTTTTGTTCTAGCATAAAAACTCAATGACTACTATTCTTTTGAAATATCCATTGAATGTACCAAAAATACAATGTTTCGTATTTTTTTTAAATAAGGCCTAAATCGAAAAAGTTCTCGAAGTAAACTATAGTTATTCAACAAATATATATACTGGCCAAATTTAAAACGAATCGGATCACAATTTAAAATCGCTTTGGTTGACCCCCTTACACGTTAGCTTTAAGGAGGTCATTTCAGGCCACATTTGGCCGCGCGCCCAACTGGGGTCCATTTTTATGTTGTTGTTGAAAAAGGACCCTTAGGTGGTGGACTATTCGGTCCTAAAATTTTATGGCGCTGCAGACGCTAGAACGCCCCCCCCCCCAGGGGGTGTTAGGGGACTAAAAATTCGGAGTTTTCGATTTCATGGTAATGGAAAGTTTTCTACCATACTTTTGTTAGAAATGTTCCAAGGATTCTAAAACTGTCTTTGTTTTTGTTCTAGCATAAAAACTCAATGAGTTCTATTCTTTTGAAATACCAATAAAAAACAATATGTCTAATTTTTCAAAAAGCTAAGGCCTGAATCGAAAAAATGAGTTGATGAAATTGTGTTTCTTTTCTGAAAACTACATATAATAGTCAAATTTCATAAGAATCAGACCACAACAAAAAAATCATAATTTTGACAAAAAAAGTATGTTTTTTTCTTTTTTTTTCTTCTTTTGGAAATTAAAATTCACAGTGAGAATATGAATTAAAGCTTGGAGATTATCGAAATAAAAATGAAAACAGCATTCAATTACATAAATTGTCCATGATATTACAATTTAAGAAATTTATTTTTGTTCTTTGACTCTCCTGTAAAATCATATATATGAACATTCAAACGAGTAGAAGTCATTTAGTTTTGATGCAAGAACAAAACCAAAGACAGTTTTAGAATTCTTGGAACATTTCTAGCATTAGTACGGTCTCAAACTTCCAAATTTGACCAAAGTTTTTGTTATCAAGCTCAAAACCCAAAATTATTTTATATGCTAGGTATTTATAAAATATCGCATAAAAAATTACAATTTTGAACCGTATTAATGTTAGAAATGTTCCGAGGATTCTAAAACTGTCTTTGTTTTTGTTCTAACATGAAAACTCAATGACTTCTACTCGTTTGAACTATCCATAAAATGTACCAAAACACTAATATTTCGTATTTTCCAAAAAATAAGGCCTAAATCGAAAAAGTTACACGAGTAAAAAATGTGCACTCTCAACAAATACATGTACTGGCCAAATTTCAAACGAATCGGATGAAAATAACTTAAATCGTGAAGTGACCCCCTTAAATTGAGCAAACTTCAGCGTAAAGTAGCTCTTTTTTGATGTCTTTACTTGCGGCGGGCGAACCCCCACCCCGTAGAGTGTGCGAATAAATACTAGTACTAAAACCCGCAAAAAAAAAAATTTTGACCAAATTCCGAGACTTGAACTTGTCGCTGTTGGGTGGGGCACCAGAGCGCTGTAGGAACGACAAGCCGTCTGTACGAGCCATTCCATACTTCCCATGGTGCCAGCGTACTGAAACTTGTTGAGCGTGTAGAACGCAAAATTCTAAGACCTTTGCACCCATTTCCAGCTCTCAAGTTCAAAAACAAATCCCCCATTTTAGATGTCAAAGGTCGAAAATTGACCAAAAAGGGGCATTTTATAAGTGATTATAAGTTTTTCGTATGAGCTTTGAGAACCTCAAATTTTGAGAAGTAGTAGAGAAAATGTTGAAATTTTTGCCGGTACCGTAGGTGTGTAGAAAAGTTGAAAAAAGTACCAATTTTTGATCTCCAAGTTGAAAAAAATATATTCCCGATTTATGACGATTTTTGTCATTTTTTACAGACAAACTACAGTTTCTGATACGCTAAAATTTTGATAGCTTGTAGTTTTTGCAAATTTCTAGAAAATATAAAATCAGTAACTGTAAAAAATTCAAGTTTGGATTTTAAGAGCATTTTATTTTTTTGGAAATTTTCAAATTGAAATAGGTCCCGCCGATATGGGCAATAAGTTTTTTTTTGAACGCCGGAGGTTTTGGGAGTTTGATACCTGAGAGAAAACATGTTCAGGGGCCCCAAATATGTTTTGGGTGTTTCTATGTTTTCAAAAAATGTTTTATTGAACTTCGAAGTTGGGGTAAAAAAACGCGGTTTTTGAAGGCCGACTTTGGCCGCTATTTCTAGCGTTGTTTGTTCGCGTTCACATTTTAAAACTTGATAGATTGTAGATTGAAGCTTTTCTCATATTTATCAAATTTATGAAGCGACAACTGTGATAGTTTTTTCAAAAAAGTGATTTAAAAGTACCTTTTCTGACGGAAAACACTCTCAAACAAAAAACATGGGATAACGGTGCGTCGGACGGGAAAAGTTATTTAATACTTTTTAGTTGTTATTGAATAACACATTCAAAAGGTTTTTTATAACGATCCCATGCATAGTTTTCGGGATATGCAAAAAACTTTTTTGACGTGATTTTGGCTTTTGTTGCCCCCTGACGTCCATTATTCGTTACACTTCAGGGCTTTGACCCTTTTAAAAATCATGTCATTTACTTGGTATGTTTATTGGATTTTGGCTCAACACACGCGTAATATGGTATGTTCACAGGAAGAAATGTCATCACATGTAAAAGTGACCCATATGTCGCGCATAAAAAGTTCATATATACCTGAATGGCATTTGAGATATGATAGCCAAAGTTTATTTATGGTAATTTTTCCTACATTCGGGTTACTGTACTTATTTTCTCACAGGCCAACTTACCTTCTTCTGATAATAATATGCTTGAAGTCCTTGCATAGTAAAAGATGCTAATGATGTGTGTATATTCGTATAATCAGATCAGACTGTAAGGACTTCAATGCTACCCAATCCAGCCTCTAAACATATATAACGGCATCTGTGCTTAGTTGAAATACAACAGCCACCAAGACTATGGTCAGATGTAAATAGTTGCACGTCAGTCAGCAACTCAGTTTATAGTCATTGAGCAGTGGCGCGGCTACCTGCGTGAGTCATTCAATTTCGGGGGACTGGGGGAGGGGTTTGCCGGCCGGCCACAGCAGTGCAGCATCGCCTGTCAACTCCCAAAATACCAAAGTTTACAATAATACTAAACACACATTTTGAAAATCTGGTCGATTTTTAGATGGTGGGTCATTTTAATGTAACTTCTGCCATCATAATTTTTGAAATGAGTATAGTAATTTAACGTTATCTAGGTAGTAACATGAACGTTGCTAGTAGCTACCTAACATTTTCTTCAGCATTAGCGTATTGTTCATTTCGTTAAAAGTTCAACTGTTTCTTGCTTTATTACTTGAATATGTGAATTATTCACTATTGATAAAGAATAAACTCATTTTAGTTTCTTCGAAGCATGATTTCATAATTTTTTATCTCGTAAGGAGGTTGGTAACTGCACTCTGATGTTGCTAGATGTCACAGGAAGCAGTATTCTAATCAAAAACAAATATATGTGGCTTCTATTTGATCAATGTATGAAAAAAGCAACATATGTATGTTTTTGTCATCACATAAAAGATATTTATGTCAAAATTTAACGCAACTCAACAGAAAATAAAACAATTCGGTCCGTTGGTCCGTTTCATACAGGTTTAAACCTCGTTCAAAGTAGCCTCGAACGAGGTGCGGTTCATGCAAGCCGGTCGCGCCGTTGCACGGTAGCTAGTTACCTCAGTCAATCTTCAGTGCTGTTTCGGTTTGGTTTTCGTCCTCATTGTGTTACCATTTCCCCTTTTCTGAAAATAATATAGAGAATTTACATAGTGCGTTAAAATACAGTTAATAGGATTATATCATACGCAGTCGTGAGTACTGCTTTTACCTCTATATGCATCATTTTAATCAATTTTGTGACGTTTAGAGCACCTATTTAGCTTGTTTGCAGTGCGGTGGCAGTCATTTTTTAAAATCTTTTCTCTGCGCCCCTGGAGTTATTTTCTAAGCAAGCCGCAGTTTTCGCTCCGTGACTCCAGTGATTACTACGATCTTCGAGTGACAATAGTAAAAGTGACAGCTTGTGAAGTAGTTCATCCAAATTCTATGTGGGAAGGAATTGCAACGGTTAAATGATTATAATTTTACGTTTATAAGCACTTATTAGACCCTGCACTACTTTGTAGTTATGACTTGTCAGAACTGTACGAGTACTGGCCTGCTAACTAAATATTGATAAGCCTAGCTTAGCTTAGGTAGGGCCGTAGAGGCAGAGATGCTAACTAGCAGTGGAGTTAGAATTGCTTGGCCTGCGAAATCCTAGTTATATTGTAATAATAACTTGAACCACTTGATTATTAGTGACTTGTGTCAAGGCAAATTCTAGCCCTTGTTGAAACCTTTATTGTAGCACCTTGAATGTATATGTGTATAATACTGATAATGTTACAGTGCTCTTGTGTTAGAATGTGTTTAAACAGTACTCTACGTTGAGAACTGAGCTCATGGTTCTCATGGAACTGAGCTCATGGTTCTCATGGAACTGAGCTCATGGTTCTCAGGCTTGGCTGGAGCCCACTCCACCGCTTACCTTCGTGATGTAAACTTAATGCGTCCCGCTGTGTGTTACTGACAATATACGAATCTAAAGTGTCTCACTTTACTTACCCTAACCTAATCTAATAGGTTATGGGCCCAGACAACTTTCCAAAGTAACAATTTCAAGTGAGGTTATCCTAAGTCCCGAAGCGAAAAACAGCCCAGGACAGTGAGAGCAGACGCTGGTGATCTTTTAGTAAGTGTGAGACAGAAACAGTGAAAAAGAAAGAAACATGGCAGGCTCCGTAAGTGAAAGTGCTAAGAACTGCCTCACGGCTCTTAATGATAAAAACTATCCTACGTGGAAGCTGCAAATGAAGATGATCTTAATGAAAGAAAGTTGTGGAACTTGGTTCGAGGAACGGAAACCATGCCACAGACTACGGACGAGACGGTTTGAAGAAAATTTGAAGAAAGACGTGACAGTGCACTTGCAACAATGTGCTTGGTCTCGAAACGAGTCAACTGTATTTGTTGGGTGATCCTACTGACCCTCTGCAACTGTGGCACAAAATTGAAGATACATTTCAAAAGTAAACTTGGTCTAACAAGTTCAGACTACGCAAAAGACTCTACAACATGAAACTAAAAGAAGACCAAGACTTACAAACTCATCTCAAAGCATTTGTCGAAATATTTGAGTCCATGAGTGTGATTGATGACGCTGTTGATGAAGAAAGTCGTGTAATAATCTTGCTGTCGTCACTTCCCGACCACTTCTCCACACTGGTGACTGCTCTGGAATTTCACGGAAAACTACCGTCATGGGATATTGTGACAGAGCGCCTTCTGAATGAAGAAGCAAAACTGAAAAACCAAAGTGCTTCAGACTTCAGTGAAAAATCCCTTGTGACCTCCAAATTGAAAAACTCAAGATGCTTCGAATGCGGAAAAATGGGACACCTACGCGCCAAGTGCTGGATCTATCAAGAAAAATTGAAGAAAGAAGATGGGAACCTGGAACCCTCGCTCTTTGAGAAACATTCTCAGCTCAGGTGGTACAGAAGCTATGAACTGATCCAACAGTACAAATTCTCGTAATCCCTCGTAAGTTTTAGGTACTTGCCAGGACTCGATGAAGAGGTCCAGGCATCGGCCCAGCTGGACTGAGAACTGTTCATATGTTTCGTCACCTTTAATTCTGGCTGACCTAAATTCATATCTGTACGTATCTGGATTTTTATTGAACCCCGTTAAGAGAGCTTTCTTCAATGAATCATAATCGGAAGTTACGTTCGGGCTTAAAGCCGCGTAGACTTTGATAGCTTTGCCACTCAGAGTGGTTCCTAGGTGCACTGACCAATGACTTTTGTCAATGTTTAGTAGCTCGGCTATTCGCTCGAATCGTATTAGGAAAGCAGAGATATCTTCCCCGTCTCTAAATATAGGTAATTTAGGTCGTAAGAAGTGATCTGGAAAAGATGAAGTAGGGACAGTCGGGTTCTGAGCTCTAAGTTCAAATAACTTAAGTTAATGTTCCCGTTTTTCTCTTTCGCTATTAGCCTGAAGCTTAGCCTGTTCTTTAGCCTGTTCAACTTCCCTAATCTTTGCTCTTTCCTCCCTTGCCGCAGCCTGTTGCTCCCGAACATATTCAGCTATAGCATTGCCTTCCAAGCCCAAACTAATGGCTTCCTGCTTAAGCTCGGAGACCGACATGGTTATTTCAACAATAGAACAAGATTAGGACTGATATCATACTTTAGGAAATAGTTCCATTAAATACGAGTTACATGAAGATTGTTGGTTTGCGAGACCATTTACTTGGCGGGAGCTCAAATCATATTACATGGAAGGATTAAACATATGAACGGAGTGCCCGCCAGTTATCGCGTCACACAGTCCCAGGTTATTGATTGCCTGGGACTGGAAAATTCCAGTTTAATTATACCTTAATATTAATGAGAGAAATTACACAGAGCAGTTGGAAGGGAAAATGGAAACGATACACGGGGAAAAATAAAGGTACTAGTAATGGTAAAGTTGGAGATCATGAGGTTTGGAGAAGAGAAAGGTAAACGACGCCAGCGGCTCGGCAGAAATAATAGGATAGGTATGAGAAGAATGATTAGACCCCGTACAATCACTTACACATAATGAGATATACGTTAATTTACACCAAAAAATGACAAGTTCATCTATGCCTTAGCTAGATTATGATTTGACAATAACGACAGGTATTCCAAAGTAAACTTACCAGTGGAAGGTTTTTAGAAGAACTATCAAGAATTCGAGTACAGAGATAGACAGTTTGCGCGGACCTATGTCTATTCTGCGGGAATTGTGGGAAAATGAAGAGATTTCGTGTGCCGAACGACCAATGTTTGAATATATATTTGAACTTAGAGACAAATTACAAATGTGTACTGAACTTGCAGCAAAAAATTCGAATCTAAGTGCCCTTGCGTATAAAACCCATTTTGATTTAAAATCGCAAAAGAGAGAATTCAAACCGGGCGATGAGGTTTTAATATTACTACCCGATAGTACTCATAAACTACTCATGGCTTGGACGGGTCCTTTCAAGGTACTGGAGAGGAAAAACAGGGTAAATTACGTAATCCAGCAGAATCGTAATCCAAAACTTTTTCATGCGAACTTGTTAAAACTGTATGTCCGAAGAGATGTGAAACAGAATATTGAACCTTGTGCTGTAGCTATTATTGATGATTCTTCTATTATTGTAAATTCCGAAATAATTGATGTGTGCAACGGAACAGAATTTGTGAATATTTCCGTTCCTAACGAACCTGTAACAAGTGGGTTAGTAATTGCTAAGAATTTATCGAGTAGCCAACAAAAGAAAATCGAACATGTAATTTCAAATTTCAATGACATATTTTGAACTGTACCTGGTTTAACACGTGCAATTTCCCATGATATTGATCTTGTAACTTCCGAACCATGTCGCGCAAAGATTTATCCTGTGCCAATTCATTTGCAAAGTCACTTTAATCGCGAAGTTGATAATCTGCTAACGCAGGGAATAATTAGACCCTCTAATTCAGATTTTTCATCACCAGTTTGAATGGTGAGGAAATCAGACGATTCCTATCGTTTGACAATTGATTATAGACAAGTAAATTCCATTACGAAATTTAGTGCGGAACCTCCAGTTAACATTGAAGAAGAGTGGCATAAATTTACGAAAGCCAAGTGGTTTTCGGAGATAGATCTCACAAAGGCCTACTATCAAATTCCTTTGACCGAAAAAGCGATTCCAATAACGGCTTTCCCTACAAACAAAGGACTTATGGAGTTCGTCAGACTACCTTTCGGTCTAGTAACTGCGTGCGCGACGTTTGCAAAACTAATGAGAATTGTTTTGGCAGATTTGCCACACGTATCTTTTTATTTTGATAATGTCTTTATTTATACCGAAACATTTGATGATCATATTGTCGCGTTACAATCTGTATTCTCTAGGCTAGCGCATTATAACTTGACTGTAAATCCGTCTAAATGCAAACTAGCTTCCAGATCGATGAAGTTCTTGGGCTTCGACATCAAAGGAGGGTACGTAGCTCCAACTACCGAAAAAATAACCTCAATTACGTCGACACCGTTGCCAGAGAAACGGAAGACGTTGCAGTCCTTCATCGGTATGATTTCTTTTTACCGTCGATTCATCCCGAATACAGCAGAACTGTTGGCACCATTAACCGACCTGCTCAAAAAGGGACAACCAGAGACAATCGTCTGGCACGAAGTAGCAGCAGAAAACTTCAAGAAACTGAAAGAGTCATTGGAGAAACGACCAATCCTCAAGCTACCGGATGTGCAACAAGTATTTGTCCTGCGTACAGACGCATCTCAACACTCCATCGGAGCTGTGCTGCTCCAATATCACGACAACATGCCGCACCCAGTCGCCTACGCCAGCAGGAAGATGTCCCAAGCAGAGCGAAACTACTCCACCATCGAGATAGAGTGTTTAGCCATCATCTTCGGTACAGAAAAATTTAGACATTTTTTATTGGGTCGTGAATTTTTTCTGGCGACCGATCATAAACCTCTTGTGTCACTGAGTGTAATGAAAAACAACAATAGTCGTCTAATGCGTTGGGCGCTAATCCTACAACAGTTTCGTTTTAATGTAATATATATTAAAGGAAAGGTCAACGTCGGCCCTGACTTTTTGAGTCGATATTAGGAAAGGGTCGCAGGCCTCGCACCGCCATTACCATGCGTGCACTCCTCTGACTGCGTCTTAGAGTAGCATACGGTTTAGGGAGGGGCCGTGTAAGGGCATGGCTTAGCGCGTGCGTCCTGTCTCCTAATAAAGTGACCCCGGAGAGAAAGCCAGTGCTTGGCCATGCTCAGTATTATAATTCCGCCGAATACCCGATAGCCGTGTTGTTAACTCGTCACGCCATCGTGTATGGCAGGTACGTAGAAGCCCGGCTGTAAGTCTTTCTTTTGTGCGTGATTCAGATATCTTGAAGCTATATTGTCAGTTGAGCTTCTGTAATATTTACGTAGATACTTATCAATGTTTACGCCCTTCAGGCTGGGGAGGATATAGCGAGTCTTCCGAAGTGTCATGCGTCCTGTCGACCGCTCACTGTGCCGTGCTATTCATCCTGTCGTGTGCCGGCTTCCTCGTATGACCCTGTTGGTCAGGAACGCCCAGGCCCCCAGACCTCCTGTGGCCTTGGAGTAGAGTTGCTGTCCGTGCTTCTCCAAAGTTAACTTCGTGTAGCTTCGTCTCGAGTGCCCTCTTGAGGAAGGGGTTACAACTCAAGCCACCTTGTGACTGGGTGTGCTTGGCTGACGTCTAGAATTGAGACGTAGGACCTCGGTCCGGGGTATTTTTTGTATGTTGTGAATGTTTTAGGATTAAGAGGGTAGCTTAAAGTTCAGCGCCAACTTCGGCTTCCGTGTTCGTTCCGAGTTGGACGCCACTTCGAATACTAATACATAAGTTAAGTGTTAATTTGATCCTGCCTTTCTCTGACCCTCTGGTAATCCGCTCCTCTGATAACGTTTCCTCGGGACTCGTCTCGTGTCTCTCCCCGGGGCAGGACGAGGTTCCCCTGTCTATTTTTCGTGGGGAGGGTACCCTTCGAGGCCGGGAACTGACTTTCAGTCCCAGGTACTCTTTGATACCAGGCGTAAGCTGCGCCGTTAGCCCGCCTGGCCCATCAAACCCTCACAGAACCACACAGAAGAACAGAAAAATTTTGGAGCAGGTAAAACCAATTATATCAGTGCATTGTCTGTCATAAATGTCAATAATTGTTGGGTAATAGATTCCGGAGCAGCCGCACACATGTGTAATAATAGGAATGATTTTTCTTGTATGAATGAGCTATCTAGTCCAATTAACATTGAAGTTGGTGATGGTAGAAATTTGCAAGGTGTTGGTGTAGGTGATGTTGAAGTTATGGTGTTGTTGCCTAAAGGTCTAGTAGATACCTGGGTTGTTAAGAATGTCTTGTATGTACATGGCTTAGCCTACAATTTACTATCTGTGCCTCAGATTGCAGACAGTGGAAACTTAGTTTACTTTGACGAAAGCTCATGTAAGATTGTAAATAAAGACCACAAACTAATTACCTCAGGCAGTAAAGTAGGAAAATTGTATAAACTTAATTGCACCCTTAATTCAGCTGTTAAATGCATGAACGTTTCCTCTGATGAAATTCTGTGGCATTCACGATTCTGTCATCTAGGATTCAATAATCTTAAGAAATTAGCCACTAAGAATCTTGTTAAAGGTTTTGATTGTTCCGTGAGTGGAGATAACATTTTTCGTGAAAACTGTTGTGATGGTAAAAATCACAGGCTTCCGTTCCCCAAAACAAATCACAAAAGGGAACGCCGACCCTTAGAACTAATTCACAGTGATGTGTGTGGCGAGCTTAATCCCATATCACTTGGGAGTGGAAGGTATTTTGTAACCTTCATAGATGACCACTCCAGATATACTTGGGTGTACATTATCAAACATAAGAATGATGTTTTTAAAGTGTTTCAGGAGTTCAAATCTCTTGTAGAAAATCACTATGATCACAAAATTAAAATTCTGCGCTCCGATAACGGTGGGGAATACATCTATAATGACTTTGAACAATTCTAAAAAGGGAAGGAATTATCCATGAAAAAACTGTGCCTAAGACACCTGAACAAAATGGAGTTGCAGAAAGAATGAATAGAACTCTCCTTGACTGTCAGAGCTATGCTGTCTGGTTCAAAGTTATCAAAATCATTCTGGGGTGAAGCTATATCAACTGCCGCATATGTCAAAAATAGAAGCCCTGCTAGTGCATTGAATGATATGACTCCTCATAAAGCCCATAATGAACACAAGCCCAATGTACAGCACATCAGAACCTTTGGCTGCAGTGCGTACGCTCATGTCCCCAAAGATGAGAGGGATAAACTTGACCCAAAATCTAAACCGTGTGTTCTTGTAGGATATGGAAGTGGATCCAAGGGTTATCGTCTGTATGACATAAGCAGCAGAAGGATATTTTTGAGTAGCGACGTTATGTTCAATGAATCTCAGCAGATGCCAATTGAGAAGGACACCTCAGAAGTAAATGATGGCAATTTTACTCTTCTTCCTGAGGAACCAGAACCAGAAGACTCTGAGGAAGGGGTGGAGCATAGACAGTCAGAGGCTGGGATGGAGGGAGTGGAGCCTAGACAATCAGCCAGGTATCGACGGGATCCTGATAGGTTTGGTGAATGGGTGTATTTATTGAAAAATGAGCTTGATATGCCATCGTGTGTTCAAGAAGCACTCAGTGGACTAGAAGCAAAACTATGGGAGACAGCTATGGAGAATGAGATGGTGTCTATAAATCAAAACAAAGTATGGTCTCTTGTAGAGTGTCCTAATGACAAAATACCTATTAAATCAAAGTGGATCTTTAAAAGAAAAACCGGACCTGACGGAAGAATTTGCTCATACAGAGCTCGCCTTATGGCTCAGGGCTACTCACAAAAATATGGCACTGATTACGACGAGACCTTCAGTCCCGTGGTTCGATTTGAGTCTGTCAGGACAGTATTAGCTTTAGCTGCCAAATCTGAAATGAAAGCCGTTACAACAGCCTTCCTTAATGGAGAACTGATTGAAGAACTCTACCTGGTTCAACCTGACGGTTTTATTGTCAAAGGCAAAGAAAATCTGGTGTGTAAACTACAAAAATCGCTCTACGGACTAAAACAAGCTCCCAAGTGTTGGAATACTACACTAGATAGCTATTTGAAGAAATTGGGTTTTGTACAATCTAAGAGTGATGCTTGTATGTACACTCGTATTTAAGATGAGAAACTGTGTATTGTTGCGGTGTATGTAGACGATCTAATAATTGCTTCTGAGTCTGGTGACGAAATAAATCAAATAAAGATGAGTCTTTCTACCCAATACAAGATTAAGGACCTTGGTGTGCTGAGTTACTTCCTAGGTGTAAGTGTTGTACAATCTAAAAACAATGTGTTCTTAAATCAAACTGCTTATACTGAGGCTCTGTTGTCAAAATTTGGCTTTGATAAGTGTAAACCTGTTGCAACTCCCGTCGATGTAAATGTAAATCCAATATGCTCCCCAAATGATGTCGAATTTGACCCTGCTACTTATTAAAGTGCTGTAAGTAGCCTTTTGTATTTGTCAACTAGAACTCGACCTCACATTACATTCGCAGTGAATAATGTTGCTAAATACAGCTCCAAACCTATTGAACAGCATTGGATGTGTGTTAAGAGGTGTTAAGAGAATATTCAGGTACCTGAGAGGCACCTCTAAACTAGGTATCTTGTATAACAAATGTTCTGATACTTGGTTATTCAGATGCTGACTGGGCAGGTGATAAAAATGACCGCAAGTCTACCTCTGGTTACTGTTTCACCCTCAGTAATTCGGTAATTACGTGTAGATCTAACAAACAAACTTGTATAGCCCTCTCAACTGCTGAAGCTGAATACGTTGCTCTTGCCGGTGCGGCTCAGGAGGCTGTCTTGTTGAAGCACTTACTCAGTGATCTAAATTTTGGTACTAATGAACCAATGATTATAAACGAAGACAACCAGTCAGCCATCTGTCTTGCCAACAATACCAAATATCATGGGAGGAGCAAGTACATCGATATTAAGTTTTACTATGTACGGAATCTTGTAAATAACAAAGATATAGATGTAGTGTATTGCCCTACCGACGAAATGCTTGCCGACATTTCCACCAAGAACCTGCCCATAGAAAAGTTCTCCAGACTAAGAACGAAGTTAGGAATGGTCTCATCTGACACACATTCAATGAGAGAAGGAGTGTTGAAACCTTTATTGTAGCACCTTGAATGTATATGTGTATAATACTGATAATGTTACAGTGCTCATGTGTTAGAATGTGTTTAAACAGTACTCTACGTTGAGAACTGAGCTCATGGTCTCATGGAACTGAGCTCATGGTTCTCAGGCTAGGCTGGAGCCCACTCCACCGCTTACCTTCGTGATGTTAACTTAAATGTGTCCTGCTGTGTGTTACTGACAATATATGAATCTAAAGTGTCTCACTTTACTTACCCTAACCTAATCTAATAGCCCTTGGTTCAAATTGCCTACTTGGGCGAAGGATTGTTGAAGAACCGTATTTGAGGGCTTTCATGAACAAGTTTTAAATAATTTGTAATACAAGGATAAACAATCTCAGAAGTTAATGAAATTTAATTGATCGAGAGTAAAAGTTTAATAAGAGACAAAATTAATGATTAGAGGAAAGACGATATGGAGGGATAACACGAAGGAATAAAATAATTTAACCTCTACTGAAATGAACTATATGAACACGAACTATACTGATTAAGAGATACACTGAGACTGATAAACTGAGACTGAGACTGATAAACTGAGACTGAAATATAAACTGTGACTGAGACTGATAAACTGAGACTGAGACTGATAAACTGAGACTGAGACTGATAAACTGAGACTGAGACTGATAAACTGAGATTGAGACTGATAAACTGAGACTGAGACTGATAAACTGAGACTGAACTCTACTATACTGACATGGGTAATTGGTGCTCGTAAGACATGTAATGAAATATAACTGACATTGAAACCGGTGACAAGACTATGGAAATTAGTTTATTCAAAGTATGCGCAAGTAAATTAAGATTATCGACAACAATTGAAACTCACCAATGACGGGACAAGAGGACAGCGCAATACTAGAAGCGGCCTAGCGGTTGAACCAAGAAATAAACTAAGAAAAAGGAATCGTATTTAACCATTCATTTAAATTTCATTATTGATGGTGTAAGGGCATGGCTTAGCGCGTGCGTCCTGTCTCCTAATAAAGTGACCCCGGAGAGAAAGCCAGTGCTTGGCCATGCTCAGTATTATAATCCCGCCGAATACCCGATAGCCGTGTTGTTAACTCGTCACGCCATCGTGTATGGCAGGTACGTAGAAGCCCGGCTGTAAGTCTTTCTTTTGTGCGTGATTCAGATATCTTGAAGCTATATTGTCAGTTGAGCTTCTGTAATATTTACATAGATACTTATCAATGTTTACGCCCTTCAGGCTGGGGAGGATATAACGAGTCTTCCGAAGTGTCATGCGTCCTGTCGACCGCTCACTGTGCCGTGCTATCCATCCTGGCGTGTGCCGGCTTCCTCGTATGACCCTGTTGGTCAGGAACGCCCAGGCCCCCAGACCTCCTGTGACCTTGGAGTAGAGTTGCTGTCCGAGCTTCTCCAGTTAACTTCGTGTAGCTTCGTCTCGAGTGCCCTCTTGAGGAAGGGGTTACAACTCAAGCCACCTTGTGACTGGGTGTGCTTGGCTGACGTCTAGAATTGAGATGTAGGACTTCGGTCCGGATTATATTTTGTATGTTGTGAATGGTTTAGGATTAAGTGGGTAGCGTAGGGATCAGCGCCAACTTCGGCTTTCTTGTTCGTTCCGAGTTGGACGCCACTTCGAGTACTAATATATTAGTTAAGTGTTAATTTGATCCTGCCTTTCTCTGACCCTCTGGTAATCCGCTACTCTGATATCCGTACCCTTCGATATCGTTTCAACGGGGACTCGTCCCGTGTCTCTCACCTGGGTGGGACGAGGTTCCCCTGTCTATTGACGTGGGGAGGGTACCTTACGAGGCCGGGAGCTGACCATCAGTCCCAGGTACTCTTTGATACCAGGCGTAAGCTGCGCCGTTAGCCCGCCTGGCCCATCAAACCCTCACACTGGCGACCTTGCTATGTCTTACCGGTGATCTTTTCTTGATCTAAATCTCGTCCTCATACTGGCAGGCTTACTAGGTTTTGTTTGTAAATTTTTCTCGCTTCATACTGGTGACCTAGTTGTTCGCAAACTGTCTATCTCTGTACTCGAATTCTTTATTTCTTCTAAAAACCTTCCACTGGTAAATTTACTATGCACATCTAGCTAAGGCATAGGTGAACTTGTCATTTTTTTGGTGTAAATTAACGCATAACTCGCTATGTGTAAGTGATTGTACGGGGTCTAATCATTCTTCTCATACCTATCCTATTATTTCTGTCGAGCCGCTGGCGTCGTTTGCCTTTCTCTTCTCCTAACCTCATGATCTCCAACTTTACCATTACTAGTACCTTTATTTTTCTCCCGTGTATCGTCTCCAATTTTCCCTTCCAACCGCTCTGTGTAATTTCTCTCATTAATATTAAGGTATAATTGAACTGGAATTTTCCAGTCCCAGGCAATCAATAACCTGGGACTGTGTGACGCGATAACTGGCGGGCACTCCGTTTATTTGTTTAATCCTTCCATGTGATATGATTTGAGCTCCCGCCAAGTAAATGGTCTCGCAAACCAACAATCTTCATGTAACTCGTATTTAAGGGAACTATTTCCTAAAGTAGGATATCAGTCCTAATCTTGTACTATTGTTAAAATAACCATGTCGGTCTCCGAGCTTAAGCAGGAAGCCATTAGTTTAGGCTTGGAAGGCAATGCTATAGCTGAATATGTTCGAGAGCAGCAGGCTGCGGCAAGGGAGGAAAGAGCAAAGATTAGGGAATTTGAGCAGGCTAAGCATCAGTCTGAACAGGCTAAGCTTCAGGCTAATAGCGAAAGAGAAAAACGGGAACATGAACTTAAGTTATTTGAACTTAGAGCTCAGAACCCGACTGTCCCTACTTCATCTTTTCCAGATCACTTCTTACGACCTAAATTACCTATATTTAGAGACGGGGAAGATATCTCTGCTTTCCTAATACGATTCGAGCGAATAGCCGAGCTACTAAACATTGACAAAAGTCATTGGTCAGTGCACCTAGGAACCACTCTGAGTGGCAAAGCTATCAAAGTCTACGCGGCTTTAAGCCCGAACGTGACTTCCAATTATGATTCATTGAAGAAAGCTCTCTTAACTGGGTTCAATAAAAATCCAGATACGTACAGATATGAATTTAGGTCAGCCAGAATTAAAGATGACGAAACATATGAACAGTTCTCAGTCCAGCTGGGCCGATGCCTGGACCTCTTCATAGAGTCCTGGCAAGTACCTAAAACTTACGAGGGATTAAGAGAATTTGTACTGTTGGATCAGTTCATAGCTTCTGTACCACCTGAGCTGAGAATATTTCTCAAAGAGCGAGGGATCATGTCGTTTGAAGAAACCGTTAAAGTTGCTAATAACTGGTCAATGGCCAGATCTTCTATTAAGCGAATCACTAAGAGTGAATTCGATCACCGATTTCCGACTTTAAATCCTAAAATTGTCTCTCAGAGCGCAGACAGTGGAAAGCCTCCTAAATCTAATCTAAATGTAACTGTGCCTGTGAACAAATCTAGTTCCCTTCTCGATACTAAGTGTTTTTCATGTGGAGCATCCGGTCACAAAAGGAATCAATGTCCCAAGAAACCTATGTACCGAGCTAGGACGAATGGTGATCATAATACCACGGTTGGGTATGCTGTTTCCCTTAGTGATACTGATATCGTGAAACCATTGAATAACTATGAATGCTCAGGAAAAGTAAATGGACAAAACGTAGACCAAATTTGGCGCGATACCGGCTGTTCAGCAATAATTGTCCAAGAATCCCTGTTACCAGCAGTGGATCCTAACCAATGTAAAAAGGTAATTGTACGTGACTATCTCGGGAGATGCAACGAATGGCCTGTTGTACGGTGTCATATCGATTGCAAATTCTTCCAAGGGTGGACAAATGTAATTCGAGCTCCAATCAAATTTTGTCGTGTACTAGTAGGAAATGTCGTAGGTGCAAGCTTAACTTCCGGGAATGCGATTACTCCGAGGATCTGTAATACTGTGCCTAATATTTCTACTACCTTTCCTAATGTTACTGTCAATGTGCCTAATGAACCTGATACCGCATCGGATGTACCTAGTGCTAAACCCCAGAAGTGCGTAATGAACGTAGAAATCGAACCTAGCGCAACTGAGGACGGAATTGCACAGATACACCCTCTTGCCGTCCCAAAATTACAGGCTGTAAACCTAGATCCGGAGAAATTCCGTAAGTTGCAACAGACGTGTATTTCTTTGAAGTCTATTCGTGAAAAAGCAATATCTGGTGAATGTGTGGTAACAAGAAATGCAAATGTTGTTAAATTCTGCACTAGAAATAATCTGCTTTATAGAGAAATTGTACGATCTGATAATGTAAACCTGACAGGGAAGAGTTCTCTAGTTGTGCCTGTACTTTGTAAGAAAACTGTACTTGCGTATGCGCACGAGTCCTTGTTTTCCGGTCACTTCTCGCATAGAAAAACCGAACAAAGAATCAGAGATCTATTTTTCTGGCCAGGCATGTCTGCGGACATTAGACAATACTGTAGATCATGTGATAAATGTCAACGGATGTGTTCCAAAAATCGAGTTAAAAGGGTACCATTGATGCAAATGCCCATAATCACGGAACCTTTCTCACGTGTCGCAATTGACATCGTAGGACCGCTATGTCCGAAATCCTCCGATGGCCATAAATATATCCTAACGTTGATTGACTACTCTACAGGATTCCCAGAGGCGGTGCCGCTTCGGAAGACTGACTCTATCTCAGTCGCGGAAGCACTTCTGCCGATTTTTGCAAGAGTGGGAGTTCCTAAGGAAATCTTGTCTGACCTGGGAACAAATTTTACTAGCGGACTAATGTACGAATTTCAGAGATTATTAGGTATTAAACCAATTTTCACGACCCCATACCATGCAATGAGTAATGGTAGAGTCGAGAGACTACACAGTACGCTCAAATCCTGTCTAAAGAAACTCTGTTCAGATAAGCCTAAGCAGTGGCATCGGTACTTGATTCCAACTTTGTTCGCACTGCGTGAAATGCCAAGCGATCGAACGGGATTTTCCGCATTCGAGTTGTTGTACGGTAGACAGATGCGCGGACCTATGTCTATTCTGCGGGAATTGTGGGAAAATGAAGAGATTTCGTGTGCGGAACGACCAATGTTTGAATATATATTTGAACTTAGAGACAAATTACAAATGTGTACTGAACTTGCAGCAAAAAATTCGAATCTAAGTGCCCTTGCGTATAAAACCCATTTTGATTTAAAATCGCAAAAAAGAGAATTCAAACCGGGCGATGAGGTTTTAATATTACTACCCGATAGTACTCATAAACTACTCATGGCTTGGACGGGTCCTTTCAAGGTACTGGAGAGGAAAAACAGGGTAAATTACGTAATCCAGCAGAATCGTAATCCAAAACTTTTTCATGCGAACTTGTTAAAACTGTATGTCCGAAAAGATGTGAAACCGAATATTGAACCTTGTGCTGTAGCTATTATTGATGATTCTTCTGTCGTTGTAAATTCCGAAATAATTGATGTGGGCAACGGAACAGAATTTGTGAATATTCCCGTTCCTAACGAACCTGTAACAAGTGGGTTAGTAATTGCTAAGAATTTATCGAGTAGCCAACAAAAGAAAATCGAACATGTAATTTCAAATTTCAATGACATATTTTCAACTGTACCTGGTTTAACACGTGCAATTTCCCATGATATTGATCTTGTAACTTCCGAACCGTGTCGCGCAAAGATTTATCCTGTGCCAATTCACTTGCAAAGTCACTTTAATCGCGAAGTTGATAATCTGCTAACGCAGGGAATAATTAGACCCTCTAATTCAGATTTTTCATCGCCAGTTTGTATGGTGAGGAAATCAGACGATTCCTATCGTTTGACAATTGATTATAGACAAGTAAATTCCATTACGAAATTTAGTGCGGAACCTCCAGTTAACATTGAAGAGGAGTGGCATAAATTTGCGAAAGCCAAGTGGTTTTCGGAGATAGACCTCACAAAGGCCTACTATCAAATTCCTTTGACCGAAAAAGCGATTCCAATAACGGCTTTCCCTACAAACAAAGGACTTATGGAGTTCGTCAGACTACCTTTCGGTCTAGTAACTGCGTGCGCGACGTTTGCAAAACTAATGAGAATTGTTTTGGCAGATTTGCCACACGTATCTTTTTATTTTGATAATGTCTTTATTTATACCGAAACTTTTGATGATCATATTGTCGCGTTACAATCTGTATTCTCTAGGCTAGCGCATTATAACCTGACTGTAAATCCGTCTAAATGCAAACTAGCTTCCAGGACGATGAAGTTCTTGGGCTTCGACATCAAAGGAGGGTACGTAGCTCCAACTACCGAAAAAATAACCTCAATTACGTCGACACCGTTGCCAGAGAAACGGAAGACGTTGCAGTCCTTCATCGGTATGATTTCTTTTTACCATCGATTCATCCCGAATGCAGCAGAACTGTTGGCACCATTAACCGACCTGCTCAAAAAGGGACAACCAGACACAATCGTCTGGCACGAAGTAGCAGCAGAAAACTTCAAGAAACTGAAAGAGTCGTTAGAGAAACGACCAATCCTCAAACTACCGGATGTGCAACAAGTATTTGTCCTGCGTACAGACGCATCTCAACACTCCATCGGAGCTGTGCTGCTCCAATATCACGACAACATGCCGCACCCAGTCGCCTACGCCAGCAGGAAGATGTCCCAGGCAGAGCGAAACTACTCGACCATCGAGAGAGAGTGTTTAGCCATCATCTTCGGTACAGAAAAATTTAGACATTTTTTATTGGGCCGTGAATTTTTTCTCGAGACCGATCATAAACCTCTTGTGTCACTGAGTGTAATGAAAAACAACAATAGTCGTCCAATGCGTTGGGCGCTAATCCTACAACAATTTCGTTTTACTGTAATATATATTAAAGGAAAGGTCAACGTTGGCCCTGACTTTTTGAGTCAATATTAGGAAAGGGTCGCAGGCCTCGCGCCGCCATTACCATGCGTGCACTCCTCTGACTGCGTCTTAGAGTAGCGTACGATTTAGGGAGGGGCCGTGTAAGGGCATGGCTTAGCGCGTGCGTCCTGTCTCCTAATAAAGTGACCCCGGAGAGAAAGCCAGTGCTTGGCCATGCTCAGTATTATAATCCCGCCGAATACCCGATAGCCGTGTTGTTAACTCGTCACGCCATCGTGTATGGCAGGTACGTAGAAGCCCGGCTGTAAGTCTTTCTTTTGTGCGTGATTCAGATATCTTGAAGCTATATTGTCAGTTGAGCTTCTGTAATATTTACATAGATACTTATCAATGTTTACGCCCTTCAGGCTGGGGAGGATATAACGAGTCTTCCGAAGTGTCATGCGTCCTGTCGACCGCTCGCTGTGCCGTGCTATCCATCCTGGCGTGTGCCGGCTACCTCGTATGACCCTGTTGGTCAGGAACGCCCAGGCCCCCAGACCTCCTGTGACCTTGGAGTAGAGTTGCTGTCCGAGCTTCTCCAGTTAACTTCGTGTAGCTTCGTCTCGAGTGCCCTCTTGAGGAAGGGGTTACAACTCAAGCCACCTTGTGACTGGGTGTGCTTGGCTGACGTCTAGAATTGAGATGTAGGACCTCGGTCCGGATTATATTTTGTATGTTGTGAATGGTTTAGGATTAAGTGGGTAGCGTAGGGATCAGCGCCAACTTCGGCTTTCTTGTTCGTTCCGAGTTGGACGCCACTTCGAGTACTAATATATTAGTTAAGTGTTAATTTGATCCTGCCTTTCTCTGACCCTCTGGTAATCCGCTCCTCTGATATCCGTACCCTTCGATATCGTTTCAACGGGGACTCGTCCCGTGTCTCTCACCTGGGTGGGACGAGGTTCCCCTGTCTATTGACGTGGGGAGGGTACCTTACGAGGCCGGGAGCTGACCATCAGTCCCAGGTACTCTTTGATACCAGGCGTAAGCTGCGCCGTTAGCCCGCCTGGCCCATCAAACCCTCACAGATGGAAATTGGAAACGAGCTTGCATTATTTGCATACCATTATTTTTTCTGATATAGGGCCCGCTATCCACTTTCAAAAATGTGGCAGATCTCCCCAGATATTTGAAGGGAAAAGTGCACAACACTCTACAATATTAAATCTGCTAGAGCTGTGAGCTATCTTCATTATTTAACAAGCCATAAGGAAATAATTATACATGTTTAGAAAGCTTGGGAGAAATATGCAAGACTCTCCAAGAAATCTGGAGAAAAGTTTCCCCCTTTCTTGAATGTGGTTTACCGCAAGACTGGGTGAGCATTAAGTTGTTAACAAGGAATTTTTAAATTATTGGTTATAATTGCAGACCAGACAAACAATATTTACTTTATATATGTCTAATTAGTATCCATTTTGATTTATTAAAGATCACCATTTTGTGTGAAAGCTGTGAAGCATGCCAATAAGAAAATTCAGGTAGATTTGTGCAGTTGGTTCCTAGATAACTAGCTATGTGTTTGCATGACAATTCTATAGCTTATAGTTTCGATACCCATTTTCTGTGAAATTTAGTATATTTATAGACTATTTATGTTTAATTTTATTATTTTTGACAGTGATAATCATCATAACATGAATGTCATTCATTGTTGTTCAATTGCATATCTGTTTCTGCACAGTGATATTTGAGAACATTTTCAGTAGCTAGATAATAGCGATAATGGAGAAAATCCCATATATTTGGCTAGGGTCAAAGCAAAAAACAAAAGGTTATAGGAAATTATTTTAGCGACTCGTCCAAAAAGTGCACCTAATGTTAGGAAATGTTTTCCTGTTACTGCTGAAAATTCTGCCTTATGCTCCTCACAACAGTGATTCAGACTGCAGCTCCTCTCTTACTGCAAGCTCACCAGGATCTTCCACTAGCATTAACCATGAGGAACAAAATGCAGACACAAACATTGCTTTCCACGAAAATATTTCTGACAGTTTCCTCTCTACAGAAGAAAGGGTTCAAGCTGCCATAATGCAATGGACTTCAAATAATAAAAAATTTCCAAAACTTGTAGTATCGGATTTATTGCAAAAGCTGCATCCAATTTTTCCACCTTTGCCTCTCACTTACATGACTTTGTTAAAAAATGATGGGAATAAAACTGAAATATTCCCTATGCACAATGGCCGTTATGCTCATATACTTAATTTTAGCAGTGCTCTGAAACAACATTTCGAATGCATTCAAAATATTCTTGATACAGTCGGCTTAAATTTCAACATAGATTGTATCTCTCTTTTTAATGATGCCAGAAAATTTCATGCTTACTCAGTATTAGTACAAGTATGTACGCATCCCAGCAAAGTATTTTGTATGGGTGTGTACATTTCAGAAAAAGACTCCAATAAAATGCCTGTTGTTTATATTTTTTGGAGCATTTTGTGACAGAAATCCTCACCATATTAGGGAATGGTCTGTTAGTAAAAAATAAAAATGTGTATTTTCATGTGAATGCCATTGTATGTGATGCCCCTGTCAGAGCTTCACTTAAGAAAATCGTTGGCCACAATAGCTACAATGGGTGTGAGCGCTGTGTGCAAAGAGGCTTTTATGCTGGAGGCCATGTTGCGCTATTAGAAACGGATGCACCAAAAAGAAGTGATCATAGTTTCCTATTGCGTGCTGACCCTGCCCACCATGTTGGTGATGAAGAATCAGTGTTACAAGGGCTAGAAATTGAATATGTTAGCTTATTTGTGTTAGATTATATGCACCTTGTGTGCATTAGAATTACAAAACGTTTGCTAAAACGTTTGAAAAGCAGTAAAAAATTTGAAAAAAATGTCACATTTCACCATATATATTAGAAGAGATAAACAACCATATAGCGACAATACCTTTGTTTCTTCCTTGTGAGTTTATTCGCAAATTATCTGGTGGATTAGATTCAATGCCGCACTGGAAGGCCACAGAATTACGCTGCTTTATACTTTATGTTGGTCTCATTGTTTTGAAAAACATTCCTCAAAAGCAATATTTAAACTTCTTGAATCTCTCAGTGACTATGGGGTTACTTTTAAGCCCTAACCAGAATGATAATGTAATAAACATCAAATTCCTCCTCAAAGAATTTGTAGAGGGCTCAAGAAAAATTTATGGAAATTCATTCATCTCCTACAATGTCCATTCAGTCCATCACTTACCAGATGACTATATTAGGTTTGGGCCATTAGATAATGTATCTTGTTTTATTTTTGAGAATTACCTTGGAAAAGTGGTGAAAAACCGCTTATGCGGAAGAAACAGAGTTTTGGAACAGGTTTCCAGTAATGTATAACAGGAAAACTTGAGACATAGAAATGAAAACTGCCCAAATAAATCCAGAGCCCTCGGGAAAATTTGCAATTTCCTTGTTAAAGGTTGTTCAACTCATGATCGAGATAATTGTGTATTTGAACTCAAACTTGGATTTGGTCTATGAAATGGGAAAGTTATATTAAAACTTGGAATTGGACTTAGACTCAAACTTGGAATTCGATTTTGACCTAAATTTGGAATTGAACTTTAATTTGACTTAGAATCCAATTTGAACTTTACTCTTTACTTAGACTCAAACCATTGGCTTGGGCTCATACTTGGATTCACACTCAAACTGTTCTCTAGTTTGGATGCACGAGTTAGCGTTTGGTATGTAGCGTCCCACAACTCGAGGTGTATTTTTTCTGAGGATAATGGTTAGTTTACTGAGCAGATGACTATGACCGGGCTGACAAGAAGATGACACAAGGCAATTTGGCTTCCACTTCTTCTGAAGCTGAACCATCACCGAGAAGAGTTACGCAAGGCCAGCTGCAATATTGCGGTGTCCGACGAAGTCCTCGTATACAAAAGAGCAATCTACCCAGAACAACAGTCAACAGCAAACGGAAACTGAGCTTTACTCCAAATGAAGGTCAGTTGAGATTTCTATTAGTAATGTTGTAATTTAATAGTAATGTTGTAATTTATTATTATGAATGAACATCTCTATTTCTAATTTGCATCAGTATTCGGTGATGTCCTTGAACTAAAAATTGGTAGTCTTGCACGCAGCCATGTCAGGTTAAAATTTATAATCATGTATTTCACCTGTGGCTTTTAATATGTAGAGTCAAGTGTGGTGAGTCATCAGTCAATCACCCAGGGTGAATTGCTGCACCAAAAATCTCTTCCAAATACAATTAAATTATCAACGTTATTTGGCCTACATTTTCTATTTGGCAATTCACCCCAGCCGTCTCTTGTGTTTTTTAAGCTAGTGCTGTTTTTACTAATTTTGCGCAGAAGAACAGTTCATGAGTTCTATTTTATCTGCATCTTTTAATTGAAATCTTTATTCACACTAGGTGTAGCCATGAGTTGACAGTCAATGTTTCTCTTTTGGGGATTGCATGCCAAGGTCATGTTTACTGGTATATGGTGTGATTTTGATGACCAATACCAGATTTGAAGCAAATTGAAAATAGTTCTCTAGTTTCAATTTAGTTGCAGGTTGTATTTTATAAATTTTGAATAGTTCAAGACCGTTTGCTCATCCTCTTTGTTCCCAAGAAGCGGCAACTCCCGATGGGTCCTCTTCTGATTGCAGCAATGACGACCCAGATCCCGCTCTGGCAGTTCCTCTGCAGCTTCATAAGACCTCCACATTCACACCTCAATTGAAGTAAGTCAATTTACAATTTTCATTTTTGGTAATTGGAGGTAATATGCGATGTGAATCGTAAATAACATTTGAACATTGATAATAAGACTTGTTGAAGTTCAACTGTAGAAGCAATTTTGGCTGATATGATGGGAATAATTACGTCCTCAGAAATCGGTCTTCAGAGGAATCCACCGTGAAAAACGGCGAATGGCCCTGAATTGAGCAGAGGGTCTCTTCCCTAGACACCAGAGTCACTCAAATAGAAATGGTTGTGAAGGAAAACAACCTTTCATTAACAGAAATTTCAAATATGCTGCGTAAGCCATCGTGTGCTGACATCCTCTGTCCACCTCCCGCGAATAACTCTACAGAGGTTCTTCAATTAGCATAAAATCCTGAAATGGTAATCTTGTGTGTAAAAATATTTATGAAATTTCTAACGACTCAACATTATATTGTGTATTAATTTTTTTTCTTAAAGCATCTTCAATGCTGTATGCAATAATAGGTACTTTATTGTGATATATATGTAGCTAAATGAATACTCAAGTTTCAATTGTGCAAGTGTCTGACGGGAGGTTGTCTCTGGGTCTTATTTTCATTTAGGTGAAGCTTCTTCAGCATGCACGGGAAGGAATGCTAACTAGGACGGTGACTACTAAGATGTTGAAGCTGTGCATGACCAAGAGGTTAGCACTACAGTTTTCACTTACTGGTCTTGGAAGGTCGAGGAAGAGAGACAAGCTGGCGTTCAGAAATAAGATGCCATACCAGCTGATCGAGCGTAAGTATCGTTGTATATAGAAAGTAATGCATGCAGCTATTATTCCATTCTTCCTTCAGCTAAAATTCAACATTTTCCTTCATTTTCTAATCTCTATGTAATACAAAAGAATTATTATTGTTCAAATGCAAATGAGTGGCGCACGTTGAATGCCTGATAAATTGTTGACTATCAAAATGCAAAAATAATTTCTTGTTTAATGAGCTTAATATGTGTTTGAGTACATCCATACCCTATTGAGGACTGTATTTTATTTGTAAAAGTATATATGTATATTACAGAGGCTAGTTTGAGCAGTCAGCAATTCCGAGAGGTGTCATTGTCGGATATCAACAAGGCGATCACTCTGGCCCTAAAGAACGCAGTTGACTGGGACGGGCATCGTGGGCCCTGGGAGAAGGACTACGTAACGGGGGCAGCCGCCACTCATACAGCCTCGGGTGCGAATGCCACTGCAGGCCTAGCAGCGACTGATGCAGCGGGAAAGGACACCACGGCCCAACTTACAACTCTTGCTACAGCAGAGGCGGGCCCCAGTACTAAACTTGGTCTAATGAATGGTATTTTAAGTGAAAGTTTGAATATATTAGCTTGTGAGTGAGTCACTTTGAGATAGTTTTTTATTGCAGTGTTTTCCTTCTGCGTGACTCTCAGCTTATTTTACTTGCGTCATTTCTATGGGATGCAATTTCATAGGTTTACCGTATTTTTTGTTCTGTTCTCTTACTTGAAAAGATGAATCAGTTTCAGTTATCAAATATCGCATTAGTTACTGGAATGCCTTACTCTGTTATTGCGTATATATTATAAAAGCTATTAAATTGAAAAAAAATTTCATGAAAAAGTAATGTTGAGCTAATTATTTGAACATATCTTTTAATGCTGTACAGGTAGTGGCGAACCCTTAAGCATGAAATAAGCATCCACTATCCATGTTTGTTCTATGCTGTATCCCACCATATTGGATAAGAAACTGGCTAAATGTATACATGTATTTAAGTATGTAAGATACTTATGGAGCTGATATTGTGTTTAAAATTTCAACACTTGAACTTACTGTGCTTTAATTGAATCAGATTCCATACCAAAAGGATAAGATACAGGTAATAACAAGCGTGGGTAGTGGTATCTTATTTCATGCCTAATGGTTCGCTGTAGCTACTTAGCTAATGGCAGTTCACACTCAGAAATGATATCAGTATAGCAATATATATATACACATATGATCAATGTAACATAGCTACTTTTCGTATTTGTTTGAATAGAAATGAGTAGGGAAAACATTCTATTAATAAGTGGAGTCTTGTTTCTTTATGGAAAATTTATTTTGAATAGTTACCTACTATTTGGCAACATCTATTTATCTGGATAGATGTCTTTATTTGAATTTTAAGAACTATATTTAGGCGAAATCATATATTATAGGGAAATTAAACTCAAGCATCACAACAGGTGGTAAATAATTTTTTGTTGATGAATAAGTCATATTATCCTCTTATGAATAGTCTACTTGAGTTTATTCTCTTAGTTTCCATGTTAAAATATACAATGGATGCATGCATTATTTGCCGTGGCTTTTTGATTCTCCAGTGCATGCATTGGTAGGTAGGTCATACATTTGATTTAAATGTGCTTTTCAAACGGAAAAATGTGCATTATTTGTACCGTACAATCGACAGTGCAATATATATATATATGTATATATTATATATATCCGCTTTCCGTCTTTGCAGAGACGAATTTCAACCATAGATAGAAAAACTTGAAATAATTTGATTTCAATGAGTGGCGAAAACATTAAAACTCCACCGTTTTCAGGTAATCATGACCTAAAAATGAGCCCAACTAATGCTATTCCTACCTGGTATCTGTGTATTAGAACACATTTTCTAATAGTTATAAAATACCAGGTAGGAATAGCATTAGCTGGAGTTCTTTGGATGTCAATTACTCGAAAGCGGGATGATATTTTTTTCACTCCTGAAAATCTATTTTATATTTTGAATGGATGAGGTTGGAATTTGTCCACACCAAAAACATGTACGCTAATATCCCCAGCAAGTAGTTTTCCAGTTCTTGTACCGACCGTAAAATGGCACCGATGAGAGCATTTTATGGTCAGATCATGGATTGGAAAACTACTTGCTGGGTATATTTTTAGCATATTGCTGCTATGTGGCCACAGTCTGAAATAGGCCAGTTGATGGGACAATTGTAGCAGTTTTATACGATAAGCCTGTGCGGCTTACGGTCAGGATAAGAGACGACTGCTGCTTCGTAGACTGCTAGCGGCAGGTTTATGTGAACGGCGTATGCGGTTCATGGTCAGACTGAGGTACAATTATCTAGTTTTTTCTTGGACTCGCCACGCATAATTCTACACATCCGAGTCCCATAAGCATACCGAACGCTACGCGGTACTCTCCAGTAACGCAAGTATAATACTGCCTCAATTTTTAATAGGGAGCTGGATTGGGCGGCCAGCATTCACTCTGTTGGCACTGCAGCTTCCGATCTCACACAATCTTCGGTGCAATGCAGTGAATAAACGATCAAAGGACACCTGTCTATTGGGGTGACGTTCTTGGTACATTCTTGCGGCACGTCTGACATTGACATCAGTAGAACCATAGACACAAAGCGCATCAGCAATTTCTGCATTTGACGGTTCATCTTATCAGTACAAGGTCGCGATGCTAACTGACGAATGATTATTTTTCAAACTAAAGTTTACTAACGTTGACTGGAAACTTCTAGAAATTTCTTTAATCAAGAAATTTTTTTTAAATTTGTGAAAAGTAGGTTTTTAGACATTTTACAAATAAGAATAAATGGGTATCCCGTCAATCCTGCCTATATTTGTCAATTCTAAGTCTCCTTATCGCTCTGTTCCTGTTTTTTGCAAAATTCGCTGTCGTGATCCGAAAAATGAGCCATATAAGTTGATAAGCATAATATCTCTGCAACGAAGAGTTTTTCATTCATTGGTGGGATAGGGCTCATGTCAGTATTTTCTATAAGGAGCCGAAGTTTGTTCCAACAATTATTATTCAACCCTGGATACATAAATATATATATTCTAATTATACCCGGAGTGCTGCAGAAAAAACGATACCCATTTTCAAATGAGGGTAACTCTTAGGTGAATCTAAATTTATAGTATCAAAAAAAGTGATATTGTTTAATTCCTGTGATTGGTTACCGTTTCCTTCGATATATCCTCTATTTTCTGAATGCAAACTTGCATCCTTCTTCATCTCATTACAGTTATATAAATCTATTTTTTCTTTAAAAAAATCGATATTATATCGAATTCTGTCCTTCAAATTGTCAGTTTTATCTCGTGTAATAGAGTACATTTTGCTCTAGAGATGATCTCACAAAAAAGTCGCGCGGTTAGGGTCCGACGAGCTGGGTGGCCATTCAAAAAGATGGCTCAGGGCAGCAATAATTCAATAAGATGTAGGAATGTATCCAGCAGTGTTTTTTTGCTTAACATGATTTCTATGTGCTGGAGCACCATCCTGAAACCATCATATTTTGCTACACCTGTTTCTGTGCATTTGGCGGAGGTCAGGAATACCTTTACTGTAATGAGATTCAGGTAAGCAGCCCCAGTCAAAAAATTTTCACATGAATTTCCATAGGTACCCATCAAAACAGAAACATTTTCACGAGAGATGCATACATCATAGTTAAAATCAAGTGGATTATTTTTGACTATATACTGGTGAATGTTGTGATTATTGACTCTACCATACATGTGAAACGCAGTTTCACGTGAATGCGTAGCGTTTTTACCTATATTGCTCCTACTTCCATATTTACCTATATTGTTTATGTTTATATTGGTACCTAAATTGTTCGTAAACTGAACATTTGTCGCAGACTCCATCGATAGCGTGTGGGCTCTCCACTATAATAGTTTTCTTAATTTATGTATGAAAGCAAATAAATATGTATCCGTATACACATAAATATTTATATGTATGTACATGCATAAAGAGAGAAAATAATTATATGGAGATCCCACACACTATGGATGCGATATACTGCTGAGGTTCAGTTTACGAACAATATTTTCCGATGTTTCTTTTGCAAGCTATTTCAATTACTTGTTTCCGTTGATAATGGATTTTCTTTACATTCGTTAAAAATGTATTTGACAGCCAATTGCAAATTTGGAAATAACTGATAATATCAAATTGACTCACTGGGGCATGAGAGGTGGTCAAGTTTAATCTAATTTGATCTTGATCAAAATTTAATGAGATACTAAAAAAACTAAAATTTGACGTATTAGTTTTATATACCGGAAGAATTTAATGTTACCAGCTGTTGAAGTTCTTTAAAATCTTTCGCTTCAATATAACTTCATAATAATTAAAGACCAGCTACGCAAAACTTTAAGTTGCAAATCTCGAAAGGTAAGGCATCATTCATAAACATGTTGATGAATAATAATGAAAATTAAATCAATATTTCCTACAAACAAAAAAGAGGTTGACAATAATACAAAACGCTAAGCTATCGAATGTTAAAGGTAAATTTTATTTCGGGCGAGTGTCTTTTTCTGAAAATGTGAAAATTTCCCCCTTTCATAACTGATAACCCTTTCATATGGTGTTAATTGCATCATTATTTCTACGCCGGTGAAAAGTTATAAACGAAGCCACTGACGCGAACGTAATGGACATGAAAAATTACAGATATTCAGTAACATACCCACGCTCAGAAGCTCCTTCTGTCCTCGCGACCAACTCTCGTGAAAGACGTTCAAATTTTACCCCAGGAAATAACGCACATGACACGAGTGACGATAGCAGTCGCGTCATGGAGCGGTGCAGTCCTGCATCATCGGGCTGCGCACAAGTTAAATAGCGGAGTGACAGCTGCCTCCGCAACAGTGTGCTACCACGGAGCAGGTAAGATGGTGCGCTACCCGCAATGGATTGTTGAAAGCGACTTAATATCAAAGGAGTAATTGAGGTATTTAGTGAATCAGATATTTTTAAACTTCCATTAGTGTCACCTCACATATGAAAAATAAATTATCGAATTTTTGACGCAACACGTGTCACGTTAGAGAGTCTGGGTGTTACATGCAATTGTATCGAGTTATGCGTATCGTGCACCAGTGAAATACTTTCTTGTTGTTTCAGTTGATAGGCGTTACGTAAAATTACCTAACTCTTCGAAATGTATGAAACAGCACTTAAACTCTAGAGCTTAAGTTTTACTATAAGAGCGTTTCTCGGTAAAATGATATTGCGAAAGGCGAAGCGTAGTGCACTGAAATTCCTCTAATTTGAAGTATCAGCACATCAAAACAATGCACACTCTCTAGTGCTGTGTAAATCTCTAGATTGTACGTAGAAACTCTTACTTATTACAAGATAAGTGCGCTATTAAAAATATTCTTCAGACAAAATACATGGTGGACAGCTTTGTTTTTTCCGTGAGAGGAAATCAATTTTGCCGGAAGAGGGAGCATTTTTATGCAGCATTTAAAACTTTTTACTTTACGGTCATCTTTATACTTCGTTTGCAGTCATCTTTATACTTCGTTTGCAGTTTTTTTCTGCAGTGTTCAGAGATAGTTGAGAGCTTCAGAAAATTTCACGTGAATGCCAGATGAGCGACATCCATTACTTCTTAGATTTCAGTCAAAGACCACTTGACTACCAAGCACTTAAGTGTCAGTAGACTACCGCTTGAATGTCACTCGATCACCGATTAAATTTAATTTGAAATAGGAAGTTGATCTTAGGAATATAAGTTGAAAAACCTGGAAAAATCTAGCGCAAAAAAAGTAGAGTTTGAGCATCATTTAAATACTACTTGAATACCGATTTAAATTATTATTTAAATATCACTAGAATGCCATCCTTTTCTACGATGCAGCCATCATGCACGCATTACCTGCCATTTCAGAATGGCTCAAACATTACTACAATTTTACATCGGATCATACGAAATTAACCGAATTAATTTGGTTAACTTCTTCATTTAAACGTTAAAGAGTTTACCTCCATTTATCTGGGAGAATTCAAACGATAATACCTTTTCCACTAGCATGTATTATCATTGAGTAATTTCTCAAAGAAATTCATACGAATACTTTCGAAGAAGGGGTGTTTTTTGGAAATCGCATGCAAGCTTCATTATCAGGCCAGTATTCGCCTCAATAGAAAATGCATTTTCGTTCGTGTCGTTTTTACAATTCCAAGCAGGTGGTTATTCTTTGCAAATCACATAACGTTTTCAAATGGATGACATTTTGAAATTAAAAACCATGTTTCAGATTTTTTATTTTTATTGAAACAAAAAATTACCGTTTCGAATAAAATTTCAAAACTTAAAGCTTTGTTTCCAAATGAGTGGAGCTTCTTGAAAACTCACACCTACATTTTCATATGAAGTCGTTTGCTTCGAAAGTTTAAGCTCAGTTTAGGACGAGGATTTTTCCATCAGATCTATGTCTATCAGTCACCACGTTGAAAATGTCAGTTGAGAATTGAAAATTTTATTCTTAAAGCGTGACCTTCAGAGTTGAACTAGAAAACTTAGCGTGTGCTTAACTGCAGTCAGTTGTTTTACACCTGCAATTGGAGGTGTGATGTGCGGGTCGCACAGGGTCGAATTTCGCAGGAATTCTCCACCGCCCAGCCCTCTCCCTCCACCTCCAAGCAGCTACAGCACCACCTCCGAGCAGCTACAGATATGTTAGGTTAAATTAATTTATGTTAAGTTAAGTTATGTTAGGTTAAGAGGTTAGGTTAAGTTAGGTTAGGTTAGGTTAGGCCAAGTTCAGTTAGTTTAAGGTTTACTTGAAAAAGTTTAAAAATGTCTGTTTTTGCGTGCCGAGATGGAGGGTTCAATATCCAAACACAAGTGGTCGTTGTAAAAACTCATAATTATTTAATGCAGGTTAACTTTGGTATTCCGCTATAGTATCCACTGACTAAGTACTTGTAGTGGTTACAATGCAGTGAATAATAATAAATGTATAACGAACAGATAGGTTAATAAACCTCAGAAGTATTACATAGTTCAATAATTGGCGCGAATGGCAACTTTATGTAGCTATTCGGAGGTGGAGGGAGAGGGTTGGGCGGTGTTGAAATCCTGCGAGATTGGACCCTGTGCAGGCGGGGCTTGCGCAGGCTGTGCAGATTGGTTTTGAGAGCCGTTTTGTTCGCACATTAAGTTCATTTCCGTTAAGTTTCTTCTTTTCCACTTAATGTTTAGTTTGTGTGACTGTGATTCCGTTTTATTGAGTTATAATTTTACATGTTTGCGCCTCTTTCGCTCCACTCTTTAGTTGGTTCGTGAGTTTGGCTTAATTAAGTGCGGCGGGTTAAACTGAAGTTCAATATCCAGCTCAAATTTAGAGTCAATAGTAGTAAGAAAATTTGAAAATAGCAAACATTGACTGGATCATGCCTTCATTTAGCTTTAATTTAGTATTTATGAAAATTGAGGCAGTGACTGCTGGTCGGCCACCAGCATTATGAAAATCACCTAAATGACCACCGGTGGGTCACGCTACACTTAACGTGCTAATGCCGGTTTTAATCATTCATATTAAAACGAATTAATAAATTAAACTAAACTACCTTAAACTAGAAGTAGAGGAGTTGCCTGTGACCCTCTGGCTGCCCGTGTGGCGGATTACCTTATCGGCTGCGTTACGCAGAATTAAACGAATTTAACCTTTAACTTTAAAATGTATTGGCTGCTTGAAAGCAGAAATTAACTTAAACTAAAGCAAACGATGTCCTTAAACTAATTAAAATTAAGCCATGCTTATTCGCATGACTCCTAACAAATTAACTTTCATGGTATAATAGAGTGGAACTATTCTTACTCTATCTTCCTCTTTCTAAAAGCTTCACAGAGGCTCTTGCTTATGGTCCCTTTTGAAGGCGACAAATAGGTACGTAAACTAGGCTTTTGTAATGGAACTAATATGTTGATCATATTGTCATACTTCCTTCAATTAATCGAATACTTTATATTATCGTGTCCTAGTAAACGTAACTTTGAACCTGAACATTGTTCAGATAAGAATACGCGGCGCATATCTACTTCTTCGGTGGCGCTTGATTAAACTTTCCTTGTGGTTAGTGGAGGCCCATCGTCGGCGTGTCGCCTGGTTATACTAGGAATAAACCTGCGTTATCTTTGGGTGAGCGGAGGGGGATTCCTGTTCATGAACAATACAACGTGCCTATAACTGAAACATAGTAACTTTCTGTTAGCTTGGTTAATTAATACTTAGTTTTCTTGTCTTTCCATTACAGGATACGTCGATCCTTTGACTGAACAAGTTACTTTAAACGGTTTCTAAATTATAACCTACTTAAATGGACAACGATGTTGTCTTGAAACTACAGAAACTACAATAGATCTGTTGTTAGTTGTTCGATTTTAATTTCCTCCTTAAAATTACCATAGTGCTCGAGTGTGCAAGTTTACCAACACAACCACTGATGAAACGTTCACAGGGCGCTGCATCCCCAGCACCGAATACGAGTATACGCGTACGTGCAGCTGTACGTGTATACCACACGTTGCTGCTGTTAAACGAGAATGCACATCATCACACTCGCGAATATGAGTGCAAGTAAATCAGAGTGAAATATCCCATCGGCATGAAGCGATTAACATTTTGCATGCGTGGTACATCAAGTTTATTTCTCACTAAAATGGAATGTCAACTTAAGTCGAGTTGATAAAAAGCAGCGAGGTAGGGAAACCATAGACGACTGTCATGAGCTACTGTGCGTGTGTGTGTCTTCCTTTCCTTGCGTCAATGTGAAATGCACTGCGCATCTGTTTTATGCCTTGAGGGTGAAAATGTCAACTTTGGAAAAAAATTATTCGTCTACTGAAAGAACTGAGGAGGTTGACATTCTAGTTTTACGAATATATTATTTTGAATCGGTATTCAAGCAGCGATTAATGCTGTTCCAATCTGTATATCGTTATACTGAAGTTATTTTCGAAGTTATTCAACTTATATTCGTAAGGTCAACATCTTATTTTAAATTAAATTTGATCAGTGATCTAGTGACACTCAAGCAGTGGTCTACTGACATGGTCAACATGCAGAATAATATGTGTACATAAAATGATATCTCCGCAATAATATAATACGTAGTCTTCATGGCTTCTACTTCGCGAATTTTGATCTATGGTAGAGGTTCTGGGTCCCATTACTCGGCTATACTCCACGGAATTTTCCGATCAATGCGCATACATAATGTTGACGGTCTTCCCTCATTGCGCGTGCTTTAAGATCTGTACATTATTATATGTATTTATATATATATATATTCCTCTCCTTAAATGATCTTGTTAGTCTTGTGTGACCATGTGTCGTTTCTTACACTCATTAGTATATTTTGACAAAACTATTTTAGGTGGTTTCACTTTCGTGTTGTCTCATCTATGTTGTAAATGTTATGGATAGCATTGTACAACGATCCTACTGACGTTTTGACTCCGGTGAACTCTTTTGCGTCAGTATTATTGTCTTAACAAATTCTAAAATTTATGTGTTAGGGTACAATATTTTATTCTTCCCAAGCTCGTTATTTGGCATACTATTGTCACGAAATAAAGATAAAATGCCTCGAATGTCGACCTCATAGACTTAAACGCAAAATAATTCACATCAGCCCATTTTACTTTCAACATCAATCCCTCAAATAACTAGTTCCCATGTTCGTTTGCTTTCTCGACTTGCAAATTTCTTTTCGTTGTTGACTCGTCAAGTGAAATGGCGCTGCTTGCCCGACCTCGACGCTCTTAGGTAGTATAAACCGGTTCAAATGAACGAACCGGTAAGGCAACGACTTGACAGCTCCCAATTAGTGGCCTTGACAGGAATGATCATTGCTCAGTTGTGACCTGATATGGTTGCTTGGCAGGTCTGCCTAACAGGTCTGTTTGGCAGGTCTGCCTCGTAGGTCTACTTGACGTGTCTACCCGGCAGGTCTGTCCGACAAGTCTGCTTGCTATTTCTGATAGAAGTTGAAAGTTTTCACATTAGAATTAGCACAATAAATTCGTAACGAAAAGAAACTATTGCACTCACCTATTTCCCCTTCAAACCTGTTGCCCTCAAAATTCATTAATTTTTGAGAAATAATTTCTTGAATGGATTTTATCCTCAAGAGAGAAGAAAAATTAGGGATCGGTTCTGCAGAGGAGACTTCAAAGGCGAAACCTGCTCACAACCGATAAAAAATTTGTTCAAAGACTTTGCACATTTCGTTTGGGGTCAGTGATCGCCTAGTTAAAAAGAATTTTCAAAATGAGGTTATATTTTTCGTGTTACCGAGAGTGCTATAGTTGACGTCAAAATTTGTTCCGCCTCTGAAAAACTGCGAGGCAACAAAATCTAGAACACACGCACATCATTTTTTTGTCGTGCTGAAGGCCGCAAGAATCATAATTGGCGTGCAAGAAGCCGGTTTGTTCCTTGCGAGGTTGTGAAGGAAGTTGTGGTTGGGGATTCTGCCCGGTTTATAAAAATAAAGAGGTTCTAATGGGAACGAGGGTGTGGTTGGGGATTTGGTTACTTCGTTCACTGGGGAAAATAAATTTCTAGCAGGAAGGAGGTCGTGGTTGGTACCAGCTCACCCCTTTCTTTTCTAGTACATAGTGTTTTCGAAGATGCCTGTTCGTGACTTGATCTCAGTCTTACACTCTTGTTTTCAAACTTTTAAAATTATAAATGTATCTCTAACTGTTTAGAGGAATTTTCTTTTCTCCTGACTATGCTCGAGTGTCACGCATTTGTTACGCCAGAATAAAGTGCAGAGGACCCTCCATCCATAATGATGAAGTTAGAAGACCCAACACTCCTTCCTATCGAGAGACCATCTTGTGTTGTGTGCATCGTCTTGACGAAGAATAACCGCCAGCAGGCATTGGCTCAAGCTAGATGCATGATTGATCTAATTACGTGATTATTTGCGATCAATCACTGTAGAAATTAGCTGTAGCTGTAAGTCTCAGCCTTTCAGAAAATACGGTGAATTTTTGATTGGAATTATGGAGATAGGCCATGGTCCACTCACTGCAACTTGAAAATGAGTAACTCTAAAAAAGTTACTTGTGACTCAGAGCTGAAAATGTCCTGGACGATTTACGAACTGTTTTTCACTTTTTCAATGCTGTTTTTCAGTTGTCTCCCGTTTTTCACTCACCTGAGCGGTACAGCAATTTTACGCAAAAATAAAATTAAAAATAGATCGTTAATAACTAGCTTCTCCTGCTCCAGCATGTCTTTGAAAATAAGTTTCGAGGGTTTCAGCCCTGCCGAGAATCAACAAGTTCAAAAAAGACGAGAAGAGAGCGACAAGAAGTATCCAGATGGAGCACTGATCCAGAAAATCGCCGACATTACCAAGAGAGAGAAGCTTTACGGCAAAGTGGATAAACACTCCAAGGTGGTCGAGTTCAAACGCCCTGGTGAGCTGAAGGTGAATAATTATTGTACTAGTCTTGAATAGATAACCTAAAGGTTATTTCATCTAATGTAGAATTAAAGCTACGTCTTTGAATTTCACCTTCTTGTGTACAGGTTATCCTATCTCGTTCAGAAAATGATTAGTGCATTGGAATTACAAGTAATGAGGAAGTTGTATGCAGAATACGATGTTCCATGGAATAATATAAGGAATACTATGTTTAAGAAGGAGACAGTACAGGAATACCATGTTATAAGAAAATTGCACAGAGAATGCCATTTTTCAGCAAGATGTATAGGAAATGTTTTACAGGCAAGGTATTGTTTAAAACATAGCAGGTGAACTCGATTGAGTGCGCTTCAGTAGAACATGTCGTGACGTCACTGATGTCTTCAGCTGATATTCACCACCACATAAATGAAGCTTGTATGTGCTAAATCTACTTGAGTCATTCATCAAATCAAGCCTTTCGAAGCTGATAACTTCAACCCGGCAAAAAGTTAAGGTATTATTAACTAACTCTATTCGAGTTCATTCATCAAGTTAAGCCTTTCAAGATTGATGGCTTCTCAGTTCAACTGTGTACCACTGCATGCTAGTAGCGTCAGTTGGCAACAGTTCCGTCAGGACGCATGTTTCATGCCATGTGCACCTGGTAATTCCAGACGCCTCATATTCATGTAACGAGTTTGCTTCTTTTCGGCGTGGTGGTCTGACTGTCATGGTCTGGAGAGCTAGTGGAGAGAAATGAGATTTCGATGCACTCATTTGAGAAAAATTAATGAATAGTGAATTATAACTTTTCCTTTATTAATTGCCTGCTTCGTTTGTGAATGAATAAAAAGTCCTGCACCCGCAGGCTTGTGCAACTACGTGAAGTCCAGGACACTACGATAGCCAACGACCAAACATTCTGAATGACAGAAGACGATGCAAAAGTTGACATGTATGTTCGTAACAGCTTGAAAATTCTTTAAACGGAACCAAGGACTGAGGAATGCGCATCAGTTTACAGCGCTGAATACTTCATCCTTTATTAGGTGATGTGCATTATACGTGTTGAAATCAAATGGTGTTTCTCATGCTACCGGGGTTAAACGAAAAATCTATTTCCTGATATATTTGATAAAACCGTTTGTCTGCATCTGCCATGTTTTAACAACATTCAACTGGTACAGCATTCAACTTTTTCATACACATGAGACTCGTGCCTGAGATTCGCTTCCTCTGTTAGTTTAAGAACAAATTTCAAGCACGAATTACGGTTCAAGCCTTAAAAAACTCAGTCATGCTTGACAACGGGGGCCATTGTATAATATATGTACAGGGTGGGTCCTCAACTTTCATGTTGAACGGCAGTACTTCAGTAATCAATCGAATCATTCTAAAACAATTTTCATCTATGAAAAGAACAGCGTAACATTGATACCGTAGAAAAATAACAACATCAGAGTTTGTATTTTATGTTGACCCACCTTGAATGATGTTGAATACAACTCACTCAGAAATTATTCGAACTGGACATGAGCCACGAAGGATGCCAGTCTCAAGAGGAGGTGGAGCAGGTGCTCGAGAACATCGTGCACTACAGCGTGCGCACACAACATCCTCATTTCTACAACCAGCTCTTCGGCGGCATCGACGAGGTTGGCTTAGCGGGTGCCTGGTTGCTGGAGGCCTTGAATACCGACGCGTGAGTCACATCTGTTAGGTATTTATTCGTATTTTTTATTGCTTGGCTATCTGGAGCGTTGAATACCGAAGCGTGAGACAAGTCTGTTTGGTATTTATTCGTATTTTTTATTGCTTAGCTATCTGGAGCTTTGAATACCGAAGCGTGAGTCACATCTGTTAGGTATTTATTCGTATTTTTTATTGCTTAGCTATCTGGAGCCTTGAATACCGAAGCGTGAGTCACATCTGTTAGGTTTTTATTCGTATTATTTATTGCTTAGCTATCTGGAGCCTTGAATACCGACGCGTGAGTCACATCTGTTAGGTATTTATTCGTATTTTTTATTGCTTAGCTATCTGGAGCCTTGAATACTGACGCGTGAGTCACATCTGTTAGGTATTTATTCGTATTTTTTATTGCTTAGCTATCTGGAGCCTTGAATACCGAAGCGTGAGTCACATCTGTTAGGTATTTATTCGTATTTTTTATTGCTTAGCTATCTGGAGCCTTGAATACCGACGCGTGAGTCACATCTGTTAGGTATTTATTCGTATTTTTTATTGCTCTGCTATCTGGAGCCTTGAATACCGACGCGTGAGTCACATCTGTTAGGTATTTATTCGTATTTTTTATTGCTTAGCTATCTGGAGCCTTGAATACCGAAGCGTGAGTCACATCTGTTAGGTATTTATTCGTATTTTTATTGCTTAGCTATCTGGAGCCTTGAATACCGAAGCGTGAGTCCCATCTGTTAGGTATTTATTCGTATTTTTTATTGCTTAGCTATCTGGAGCCTTGAATACCGAAGCGTGAGTCCCATCTGTTAGGTATTTATTCGTATTTTTCATTGCTTAGCTATCTGGAGCCTTGAATACCGAAGCGTGAGTCCCATCTGTTAGGTATTTATTCGTATTTTTTATTGCTTAGCTATCTGGAGCCTTGAATACCGAAGAGTGAGTCCCATCTGTTAGGTATTTATTCGTATTTTTTATTGCTTACCTATCTGGAGCCTTGAATACCGAAGCGTGAGTCCCATCTGTTAGGTATTTATTCGTATTTTTTATTGCTTAGCTATCTGGAGCCTTGAATACCGAAGCGTGAGACAAGTCTGTTTGGTATATATTCGTGTCATTTTTATTGTACGCCTAATGGAGTGCTGGAATACCAACCCGTGTCTCTCTTTCGTGTGTCTGTTTGAAACAATTTATGTTCATTTTTTATGTTTTCTCGACGCCTTCTATTTAAGTAGAAGGCTTGGGTTTTTCAGAGCGTGGCTGCTGGAGGCATTAAATTCTAACGCGTGTCTCGCTTTTGTACTTCTGTTTGGTATTTATTCGGGTTCATATTTTGTCGCTCTTTTTAAACTTCCTCTCGTTCAACTATATGCGTTGGGGCTTGAGGGTTATTTTTCAGCAATTTATGCTTTTTATTAATTATCATTGTTTTTTTTAGTATTTTTGTATTACATTCATTTTTTATTACCGATGATTGGTAATTTTTCAAAGGCAAAAAACTAATTGCAGTAATTATTTCAACTGAAAGTATGTGAAACTTTTTCATGGAAATAAATTTTACTCTAGCTCTCAAGTTTTGAATTTTTTGTGTTATTTGCATTTTCAGTCGGTCCATTATTTTCTGTTTGCTAAAAATTGAATAAGTTTATTCACTTCATACAAGCCTTGTTTTCAGGACTGTTGACTCAGATGAAATTTTGAACAGTGAAATCCTTCATGAGCCTAAAACCTAGACACACATAAAATCCCACACTTTGTTCAGCCGCACGTAAAATCCCAAGCCCCCCACACCTCACTCAGCCACACATAAAACCCCACACCTTATTCAGCCCCACATAAAATCCGAAACCCCCCACACCTCACACAGCCACACATAAAACCCCACAGCTCATACAGCCAAACATAAAATATCTAATTCCACACACCCCACAGAGCCACAGAACCCTCGCACAACCACGCATAACATCCCAAACCACACACAAGCATTCACCATACACCCCACCACATCATACACGACCACACAGTCACACGTACCGCACAACGTCAAACAGATATACACAAGTGCACACCTTCCGCACACACAACAATGAATGGTGCTCCACTGCTGTAAGATGAATCTAATAATTAGTACTGACTATACCTACTGATGTCTACTCCATCCACGCATCTGCTCATTACTCAGGGACCAGATCACTGGCATCAGCATTACTGGCGTCTACTTTATGACGTCTTTTCAACTGAGATCTACTCACTGACGTTTATTTTACTGATATCTACTCATTACTCAGGGACCTAATCGCTGACGCCTACTCATGTATTCAACAGCTCACATAAAATTGGATAAAAGCTCTTAAAATATCATAACATACCTGTATATCATCCCCAACTACACGTACGAGGCGGCCCCGGTGCTGGTGGTGACCGAGCTGGTGGTGCTGAGGTGCCTCATGGACGCCTTCCGCTGGGAAGACGGCGAGGGCGTCTTCTGTCCTGGTGAGTCAACGCCTACCGTCCAATTTATTTGCACACTTAACTTTTCGAGGTACTGTTTCTTGCTCACTTACCTTATAATATTACTATTTATTGCTCCCCTAGCTTTAAGAAGTACTATTTGTTGCTCTCCATTTTAGTGGGATGTGCTATTTATCACACGCCTAGCTTTTTAAGGTAGGCATACTGCTTACCATTTATGATATCATTTCTTGCTCATCTACCGTACAGTTATCCTGATTCGTGAAGAGCCACGTTTTGAAGGCGCGATTTCTAGCACACGTCCTTTAAATACCATCATTGTTTGGTCCTCTACCTTTCAACAACACTGTTTCTGCGATGTAGAATTATTACTGAAGTAAACGACCTACTAGTTTATTTACTTGTTTACCTAATGGTTCATGTTAGTGTTTGTATGCATATTGATACCTGTAGCTGAGTTCGTATTTTCATCAAAATAATTTAGAAATAGCTCATACTTTATAGTTAATTTTTCTCGAGAATATATATTTTTTGAATACTAATAAATCAGTGCTGATTTTGAGTACTGATGCGAAATTTGGTGGCTATGATCACGTTCAGTTCACAAGGACATATTAATGCATGTCCCTGTAATCAAATGCACGGTTTTACAAGTGGTAGAAATAGTCGCTCGTACTACCCTATTCTACATACGTAGTAAACCCCAGTGACCTCAGTGACAGTGACCTATAGGTGATTTGCTAATATCTATGTTTGGAAACTAGGGTTTTACTAGCAACTACGTCTACTTTATGTAGCGTCATACATATACCCGCATGGTCATACGCAAAAACATCGTTAAACTGTATGAAGGATGCGCTGTTGTCACCGTAATGATTACGTTTTGTCTGTACACCCTAATTCCGGCACAAAATTTTGTTTACATTTTGTCTGCACATCCAAACTCTCAAACAAAAATTAGCCTCGTGTCTTAAATAAAGGGTTGAATTGTCTTTCATGAAACTCAAAACAGAGACACGCACACAAAACGAGCAGTCACCCTCAATAAACAGCTACGTACGAAGCGACGCGTGCCCCACGTTTACAACAAAAGTAGGTGTAGTAAAATTTACGGACGTACAAAATCACACACACCACACGTAACAGAAGCAGGTGTTTGAAAATTCCAGTGTTTCAATTGTCCAGGTGGCAGCATTGCCAACATGTACAGCATGGTGCTCGCCAGGCATCACTTCAGTCCTGACTGCAAGCGTTCAGGCATGGCAGGGCTGAGTACTCCTCTTGTGCTCTTCACGTCTGATCAGGTACGTGAGGCTCATACTTGTGTCTGATTAGGTATGTGGGGCTCATACTTGTATCTCATTAGGTATGTGGGGCTCATACTTGTATCTGTTCAGGTATATGGAGCTCATACTTGTGTCTATTCAGGTATGTGGAGTTCATACTTGTGTCTGATTAGGTATGTGGGACTCATACTTGTGTCTGTTCAGGTATATGGAGCTCATACTTGTGTCTGTTCAGGTATATGGAGCTCATACTTGTGTCTGATTAGGTATGTGGGGCTCATACTTGTGTCTGTTCAGGTATATGGAGCTCATAGTTGTGTCTGATTAGGTATGTGGGGCTCATACTTGTGCCTGATCAGGTATATGGAGCTCCTACTTGTTTCTGTTCAGGTATATGGAGCTCATACTTGTGTCTGATTAGGTATGTGGGGATCATACATGTGTCTGATCAGGCATGTGGGGCTCATATATGTGTCTGATCAGGCATGTGGGGCTCATACTTGTGTCTGATCAGGCATGTGGGGCTCATACATGTGTCTGATCATGTATGTGGGGCTCATACTTGTGTCTGATCAGGTACGTGGGGCTCATACAGGCAGGAGAAAGAGGTAATTCTTCTGCAGTTACCGCAGTACTCGTAATATTTATATACCGTCCCAGTAAAAGATTCAAATCAAATATGTGCTACAATTGATACGTGGGTATGTAGTTATGACAGGTCAGACACCACCCTAAGTATATATATATATGTATTCAACATTCTCACCCATACTCTCCACGTAATTCTCAGAAATTTTCAATATTTGATTATATTATTGTCAAACTGTGTTTAATTGGTTTATTATATTTTATGAGAAATTATTTCTTCAACACACCGTAGAGTTTGGCAGATATTATTTGAAAAAAAAATATCGAACCAACACAGAGTGTAAATTCCAAACATTTGAAGTTGTTAATTTTTTATATTCTATTAGAATTTTTCTGCTACCACGGCTTCTAAAGGCGCTTCAAGGCAAAAGTTACGCTATATGTTAGTTCTACAAATGACCTTAGATATTCCTACTGTAAGTATCTTTCCAGTGCCTCAGACCTCATTGAAACGTTTCTTTCCAGTGTCACTACTCAATCTCGAAAGCTGCGTTCTGGCTAGGATTTGGCCTAGACAACGTGGTGTCAGTGCCCACTGACGACCACGGCATCATGCGCGGCGATGCTCTCCGACACGCGGTGATCGAGGCAAGGAGGGCAGGGAAGCAACCTTTTTACGTCAACGCCACGGCAGGCACGACCGTATTTGGGGCGTACGACAACTTCCGAGAAATTGGAGATGTTTGCAAAGAAGAAGAACTTTGGTTCCATGTCGACGTTAGTATTGAAGAAACATTCTGTGTTATTTCATCTCAATAAAAGTATTTTTAGAATATAAATTTGATGATATTCTGAATAATTTCATCTCGGCAAAAACATTTTTAGAATTTTAAATTGTAATATTTTGTATGACTACTTCTTGGCAAAAACGTTTTTAGAATCCTAGAATTCAAAGTTGAAATATTCTGTAAAATTTTATTTCGGCAAAAACGTTACTAGAATCTAAAATCGAAATATTTTGCTAGATTTCATCAATGTACTACCGTTTTAAAAATGCAAAAATAATTCTACTTAATATGGTGATTTCACATGACGTCTCCTAGTCCAGAAACGTACAAAAACATGAATTCTATTCCAATATGAACGCAAAGTTGTTATTTTTTCAAACTTGTAAATTTTTGAAAGCGTGAAAAACTGTAAAAAATAAATAGCAAGAGGAATTAGAATTTTCTCTTTACCCTTGAGATTCTCCTTGACGCATACCTCCCATACTTCTTCATTTACCCCCTATGCCTGCATTCCTTACATACTTCCTCACATATCTCACATACATCCTCACAAACCTAATATACTTCCTTTCATCCCCCCACATGCATCCTCGCACGTACTTCAGTCTTGTCGTAAAAAAGAACGCCGTTTCCATGATTCTGCTGCTCTCCTTCACACTTGACAATTCATCCTTTCCTTGGACACCTTCCCTCCTCAGGAGGCTTTGAATAGGCAATAGGCTTATGTTAATTAGATTTGTCTATCCTATGCCATAGACAGCCTATCTATGCTTTTAGTTATAGATAGACCGTCGGGACTTCTATCTTTCTTGCCCATTTTACTTCCTACCTTGCTTGCTATCTTTTATTTGTTTTTTTGCCTCTTTCTTCCTAACTTACTGTCTCTATGCAGTGAGTATCTTGATTGGAAACACACCTTTTGCACAGTCAGTCCATAGTAAATAGTCTCTTTCTTCGCTTTCTTGAGATCGCCTTCGATGTACATAAGGTATCTAAACTAATTAATAGTTTTCTTAGGGTCTCCTAAACTAATTAATATGAAAGCTAAAATAAATAATTAGTAATTCTCTTCTGTTATCAGGCTTCGTGGGGCGGCGCTGCGGCGCTCTCCCGCACACATAGGGCGTTACTCGACGGCTCAGAGAGGTGGGCGTCGAAAGCAGCGTGTCGACATAGATAATTAGGTCTCGAATGATATCAATAGCCTAATTAGGCCTAATTAGGTCATTAATATGAAATAGGTTAATAGATACCTAACATTTCAGGAATTAGGAGGAGCGAATAAGTATATACAAATTTGGAATAGATTGGTAGGTACCTAGCAATATAACGCGTGGAGGAGAGGGAATAGACAAAAAACAAAACAACAAAAAACAAAACCGTTTATTTCCAAGTTGTCACATGAGATACATATGCCATCATATTGGCTTTTAAAAGTTCCTTAATATAAGACGTCCTAAAACAAAAGATCCATACGAGGAGTATTAATTGACAAACCATCCGAGGTGTAAAAATAGATAAGCCATACGAGGCATAATAATCGACAAACTATATGAGGTGTGCTAATAGATAAACTATCAGAGGTGTACAAATAGATAGACCCTACGAGGCATATTAATAGACATAATATACGAGGCGTACTATAATAGACAAACCACACGTGGTGTGCTAATAGTCTAACAAAGTTCCATACGAGGAATACTAATTGACAAACCATACGAGGTGTACAAATAGATAAGCCGTACGAGGCATAATAATAGACAAACTATACGAGATGTAATATTAGACAATACTATCATAGGTGTACAGATAGATAGACCATACGAGGCATATTAATAGAAAAAATATACGAGGCGTACTAATAGACAAACCATACGGGTCGTGCTAATAGTTTAACTCTGTCAAGGGTAGTTGAATGAGAAATGAGAAATATTATCTCTTGGATATTTTATATTCCAAGAGATTCCGGTACAGCGCTTCTTGCCTTTTTCCTACTTCGATAATTCCAACTAAGAACTTGGCAGTTTTCGAATTATTTATAAGATCATCGATATAGGAAAAATACAAAAAAAACGCTACACCGTACTAGATTGACACAACACCGTAAATGACAATCAAGTATTGAGAAAAAGATAGTCTCGAAATAATTTGTAAAGAACATCGCGCAACACAGCACGCACATCTAGGAATGCGTAAACAAACTTACACTCAAAATTGAAATGCATGGCTTGTTCGGCATACAAATATAGAGATAATTTTTGCACGAGTGCTTTATTTCCTTTGTCTGTTTATACTTTTTAATTTCTTTTGTTCACAGAAATGCCCCTCGGGGTCGTGATAGATCGATTTATAAATCATAAAGCAAGCGCAATCAATTTGTTTATTTCTGAAATTTGGTGCAGTGTTAACTGATCGCAGAGCTTTAGGTAAAATGTAATGTGTCTTGAGGTTTTGCTTTTTATGCAAAAAGTAGAAATAGAAACCGATATATGTACATGTGCGCATATATGTGTGCGAAACGTGGGCATGTTTACACTGATACATAAACATTTTTGTTTGCGTGCGCACACGTACATACTCACACACACACCAACACACATATTCATATATATACGTATTGAAAACGAATATAAGAAAAATGCTAATAGACATGAAAAATAATCTTACTCTTTCAATATTTAAAATGACAGCCCAAAATCTGATGAATCGTAAGAAATAACCTGAGGAAAGATAAGGAATAGAAAAGGACTTCGAAAAACGTATAAATGGAATGGTTTTTTAATTTCCTAAAGGAAATTTTAAGAAAACTCAAGTTACCGCTGAGGAACAACAACAACAACAACAAAAACATATATCTTCAATATATCATATCATATATCATATCTTCTCGATATTCTCTGCAACATCATGCGGACATGGGTACATGGGATAAAATGGAGATACAGTGTAGGCCAGTTACCACTCATGATTGACAAATATCTACAAAATTTTGGCAGAAATGCGCAAACAAACATATACTCAACATCAAAATTTGCTTGTACAACATACGGACAGAAAGATAATTTTACCACGATTCATACGCTCAAATTACGATTAATTTCATTAATTGTATTTGTCATTAATCCGATTCACAGAGACGTCCTCTGGTGTAAGTGGGAGATCTATTTTTGAATCATTTCGCTAGTACAATAAAATTTATTAACCGGATGGTTTTTGTGTAAAGAAATGAAATAGAAACATGTATATCTATTTATTTAGATATATATATACCTATATACGTACACACACATATTAATATATGTACTTATTGAGAATGAAATATAAGAAAAAAATACAAATATAAAATAAGAGGATAGAAACAACCTATCATCTATTACACCGATAATGACAGTTGAGCTCATTGTAATCCTAAGAAATTATTCGAAAAAAATAACTAAAAGGAAAAGAAGACTTCGGAAAACGTAAAATGAACTGGTTTTTAGTTTCTTCATAGAAATTTTTAAGAAAACTCAGGTTACAGTCAAGAAACAACACAACTCTTCAGCATTATACAGACATGTGTACATGGGATAAAATGGAGTAACATTGTGGCCGGATATCACATTTGAGAGGAGAATATTTACAAAATTTGGCACAAATAGGTAGATTAAGCAATGGTCGAAAGTGATAATTTTGATAACAGAAATTAACAGTTTTTTTCGATTTTAAAGTTTAGTGCTGGTGTACACTGAACGCACGGAAAAATATTAAAAGACTAAATGAAAATGCTTAAATTAACCCCTCCCCCCAGCTCAGCCGAAATCGATTGAAAACATCTTCGAGAATGATTTTGAAATAACGAGACAACGTTAGCCAAAATTTAATTCATTATAAACTTTGCACAATCCTCACATTTATAAACCTGTATATTGGTTTACACACAAAATGTATTTCAGAGTATGTTTTCCATACGGATGTTAAATATTAACACAGAGAAGAAAAAACAACAAAATAAAGATGAGGAAATACTCCTAATTATGGAAAAAACGTTCATTCTGCTGTATTGAACTCACGGCTGGGGTGCTTATTATTGTCGACAGAAATAGTTGAGATGAATGCACGAATGGCTTAGCAAACGTAAAATGAAATAGTTTCTAATTTTCTAACAGAAATTTCAGGAAAATTAAAATTTCTGGTAAATGGGAAATTCACACCGAAATGCTGCAGGTCTATAGAGATGCAAAATGACGTGACACATTTACTCTAAATTCTTTTACAGTTTTAGAGTTTTTGATATGCTGGGGAAGCTTGTTCCACAAAAAAAGCTCCAGAAACTGAGAGAGCTTTTTGTCCCACGTTAGATGAACGGTAACTGACTAAAACATCATTCCTCCGATTTGGTTTTTTGTTTGGGATATTAGATGGAAAAAATTTTACCACCTCTGCATTACTTTGGGGGAGGTACAGAGAGGATGCATACAGACACAAGTATGAGTCCCACATACCTAATCAGACACAAGTATGAACTCCACATACCTGAATAGACACAAGTATGAGCTCCATATACGTGCGAGGATGCATGTGGGGGATGAAAGGAAGTATATTAGGTTTGTGAGGATGTATGTGAGATATGTGAGGAAGTATGTAAGGAATGCAGGCATCGGGGGTAAATGAAGAAGTATGGGAGGTATGCGTCAAGGAGAATCTCAAGGGTAAAGAGAAAATTCTAATTCCTCTTGCTATTTGTTTTTTACAGTTTTTCACGCTTTCAAAAATTTACAAGTTTGAAAAAATAACAACTTTGCGTTCATATTGGAATAAAATTCATGTTTTTGTACGTTTCTGGCCTAGGAGACGTCATGTGAAATCACCATATTGAGTACGATTATTTTTACATTTTTAAAACGGTAGTACATTGATGAAATCTAGCAAAATATTTCAATTTTAGATTCTAGTAACGTTTTTGCCGAAATAAAATTTTACAGAATATTTCAACTTTGAATTCTAGGATTCTAAAAACGTTTTTGCCAAGAAGTAGTCATACAAAATATTACAATTTAAAATTCTAAAAATGTTTTTGCCGAGATGAAATTATTCAGAATATCATCAAATTTATATTCTAAAAATACTTTTATTGAGATGAAATAACACAGAATGTTTCTTCAATACTAACGTCGACATGGAACCAAAGTTCTTCTTCTTTGCAAACATCTCCAATTTCTCGGAAGTTGTCGTACGCCCCAAACACGGTCGTGCCTGCCGTGGCGTTGACGTAAAAAGGTTGCTTCCCTGCCCTCCTTGCCTCGATCACCGCGTGTCGGAGAGCATCGCCGCGCATGATGCCGTGGTCGTCAGTGGGCACTGACACCACGTTGTCTAGGCCAAATCCTAGCCAGAACGCAGCTTTCGAGATTGAGTAGTGACACTGGAAAGAAACGTTTCAATGAGGTCTGAGGCACTGGAAAGATACCTACAGTAGGAATATCAAAGGTCATTTGTAGAACTAACATATAGCGTAACTTTTGCCTTGAAGCGCCTTTAGAAGCCGTGGTAGCAGAAAAATTCTAATTGAATATAAAAAATTAACAACTTCAAATGTTTGGAATTTACACTCTGTGTTGGTTCGATATTTTTTTTCAAATAATATCTGCCAAACTCTACGGTGTGTTGAAGAAATAATTTCTCATAAAATATAATAAACCAATTAAACACAGTTTGACAATAATATAATCAAATATTGAAAATTTCTGAGAATTACGTGGAGAGTATGGGTGAGAATGTTGAATACATATATATATATATACCTAGGGTGGTGTCTGACCTGTCATAACTACATACCCACGTATCAATTGTAGCACATATTTGATTTGAATCTTTACTGGGATTTGAAATAACCTTTAGGTTATCTATTCAAGACTAGTACAATAATTATTCACCTTCAGCTCACCAGGGCGTTTGAACTCGACCACCTTGGAGTGTTTATCCACTTTGCCGTAAAGCTTCTCTCTCTTGGTAATGTCGGCGATTTTCTGGATCAGTGCTCCATCTGGATACTTCTTGTCGCTCTCTTCTCGTCTTTTTTGAACTTGTTGATTCTCGGCAGGGCTGAAACCCTCGAAACTTATTTTCAAAGACATGCTGGAGCAGGAGAAGCTAGTTATTAACGATCTATTTTTAATTTTTTTTTGCGTAAAATTGCTGTACCGCTCAGGTGAGTGAAAAACGGGAGACAACTGAAAAACAGCATTGAAAAAGTGAAAAACAGTTCGTAAATCGTCCAGGACATTTTCAGCTCTGAGTCACAAGTAACTTTTTTAGAGTTACTCATTTTCAAGTTGCAGTGAGTGGACCATGGCCTATCTCCATAATTCCAATCAAAAATTCACCGTATTTTCTGAAAGGCTGAGACTTACAGCTACAGCTAATTTCTACAGTGATTGATCGCAAATAATCACGTAATTAGATCAATCATGCATCTAGCTTGAGCCAATGCCTGCTGGCGGTTATTCTTCGTCAAGACGATGCACACAACACAAGATGGTCTCTCGATAGGAAGGAGTGTTGGGTCTTCTAACTTCATCATTATGGATGGAGGGTCCTCTGCACTTTATTCTGGCGTAACAAATGCGTGACACTCGAGCATAGTCAGGAGAAAAGAAAATTCCTCTAAACAGTTAGAGATACATTTATAATTTTAAAAGTTTGAAAACAAGAGTGTAAGACTGAGATCAAGTCACGAACAGGCATCTTCGAAAACACTATGTACTAGAAAAGAAAGGGGTGAGCTGGTACCAACCACGACCTCCTTCCTGCTAGAAATTTATTTTCCCCAGTGAACGAAGTAACCAAATCCCCAACCACACCCTCGTTCCCATTAGAACCTCTTTCTTTTTATAAGCCGGGCAGAATCCCCAACCACAACTTCCTTCACAACCTCGCAAGGAACAAACCGGCTTCTTGCACGCCATTATGATTCTTGCGGCCTTCAGCATGACAAAAAAATGATGTGCGTGTGTTCTAGATTTTATTGCCTCGCAGTTTTTCAGAGGCGGAACAAATTTTGACGTCAACTATAGCACTCTCGGTAACACGAAAAATATAACCTCATTTTGAAAATTCTTTTTAACTTGGCGATCACTCACCCCAAACGAAATGTGCAAAGTCTTTGAACAAATTTTTTATCGATTGTGAGCAGGTTTCGCCTTTGAAGTCTCCTATGCAGAACCGGTCCCTAATTTTTCTTCTCTCTTGAGGATAAAATCCATTCAAGAAATTATTTCTCAAAAATTAATGAATTTTGAGGGCAGCAGGTTTGAAGGGGAAATAGGTGAGTGCAATAGTTTCTTTTCGTTACGAATTTATTGTGTTAATTCTAAGGTGAAAACTTTCAACTTCTATCAGAAATAGCAAGCAGACTTGTCGGACAGACCTGCCGGGTAGACACGTCAAGTAGACCTACGAGGCAGACCTGCCAAACAGACCTGTTAGGCAGACCTGCCAAGCAACCATGTCAGGTCACAACTGAGCAATGATCATTCCTGTCAAGGCCACTAATTGGGAGCTGTCAAGTCGTTGCCTTACCGGTTCGTTCATTTGAACCGGTTTATACTACCTAAGAGCGTCGAGGTCGGGCAAGCAGCGCCATTTCACTTGACGAGTCAACAACGAAAAGAAATTTGCAAGTCGAGAAAGCAAACGAACATAGGAACTAGTTATTTGAAGGATTGATGTTGAAAGTAAAATGGGCTGATGTGAATTATTTTGCGTTTAAGTCTATGAGGTCGACATTCGAGGCATTTTATCTTTATTACGTGACAATAGTATGCCAAATAACGAGCTTGGGAAGAATAAAATATTGTTCCCTAACATATTAATTTTAAAATTTTTTAAAACAATAATACTGACGCAAAAGAGTTCACCGGAGTCAAAACGTCAGTAGGATCGTTGTACAATGCTATCCATAACATTTACAACATAGGTGAGACAACACGAAAAGTCAAACCATCTAAAATAGTGTTGTCAAAATATACTCATGAATGTAAGAAACGACACATGGTCACACAAGACTAACAAGATCTTTTAAGGAGAGGTATATATATATATAAATACACATAATAATGTACAGATCTTAAAGCACGCGCAATGATGGAAGACCGTCAACATTATATATGCGCATTGATGGGAAAATTCCGTGGAGTATAGCCGAGTAATGGGACCCAGAACCTCTACCATAGATCAAAATTCGCGAAGTATAAGCCATGAAGACTACGTATTATATTATTGCGGAGATATCATTTTATGTACACATATTATTCTGCATGTTGACCATGTCAGTAGACCACTGTTTGAGTGTCACTAGATCACTGATCAAATTTAATTTAAAATAAGATGTTGACCTTACGAATATAAGTTGAATAACTTCGAAAATAACTTCAGTATAATGATATACAGATTTGAACAGCATTAAACGCTGCTTAATACCGATTCAAAATAATATATTCGGAACACTAGAATGTCAACCTCCTCAGTTCTCTTAGTAGACGAATGAATTTTTTCCAAAGCCTTATGACCATTTTCACCCTCAAAGCATTATACAGATGCGCAGTGCATTTCACAGTGACGCAAGGAAAGGAAGACACACACACGCACAGTAGCTCATGACAGTCGTCTATGGTTTCCCTAGCTCGCTGCTTTTCATCAACTAGACGTAAGTTGACATTTTATTTTAGTGAGAAATAAACTCGTTGTATCACGCGTGCAAAATGTGAATCGCTTCATGCCGAGGGGATATTTCATTCTGATTTATTTGCACTCATATTCGCGAGTGTGATGCTGTGCATTCTCATTTAACAGCAGCAACGTGTGTTATACACGGACAGCTGCACGTACGCGTATATTCGGTGCTGGGGATGCAGCGCCCTGTGAACGTTTCACCAGTGGTTGTGTTGGTAAACTTGCGCACGCGAGCACACGTGGTGACTGATAGACGTAGATCTGATAAAAAAATCCTCATCGTAAACTGAGCTTGGACTTTCAAAACAAAAGACATCATATGAAAATATAGGTATGAGTATTCAGGAAGCGCCACTCATTTGAAAACAAAGCTCCAAGTTTTGAAGTTTTATTCGAAACGGTAATTTTTTGTTTGAAAAAAAAATCAAAAATCTAAAACAGGGTTTTTCATTTCAAAATGTCATCCATTTGAAAACGTAAAGTGATTTGCAAAGAATAACCACCTGCTTGGGATTGTAAAAACGACACGAACGAAAATGCATTTTCTATTGTGGCGAATACTGGCCTGATAATGAAGCTTGCATGCGATTTCCAAAAACACGGCTTCTTCGAAAGTATTCGTCTGAATTTCTTTGAGAAATTATTTAATAATAATACATGCTAGTGGAAAAGGTATTATTATTTGAACTCTCCCAGATAAATGGAGGTAAGCTCTTCAACATTTAAATGAAGAAGTTAACCAAATTAATTCGGTTAATTTCGTATGATCCGATGTAAAATTGTAGTAATGTTTGAGCCATTCTGAAGTGGCAGGTAATCCGTCTATTGGATGATGGCTGCATCGTAAAAGAGGTTGGCATTCCAGTGTTATTTAAATAATAATTTAAATCGGTATTCAAGTAGCGTTTAAATGATGCTCAAACTGTATTTTTTGAGCTAAAGATTTTTTCCAGGTTATTCAATTTATAATCTTTGCAATTAAATTTAATCGGTGATCTAGTGACATTCAAGCGGTAGTCTACTGACACTAGAGTGCTTGGTAGTCAAGTGATCTTTGACTGAAATCCAAGAAGTAATGAAAGTAAATTCAAGAAGTAAAAGTAAAATCCAAGCTCAACTGGCATTCAAGTGAAATTTTCTGAAGCTCTCAACTATCTCTGAACACCTCAGACAAAAACTGCAAACGAAGTATAAAGATGACCATAAAGTAAAAAATCCTAAATTCTGCAAGTAAAAGTAAAAGTAAAAGTAAAAGTAAAATCCAAGCTCAACTGGCATTCAAGTGAAATTTTCTGAAGCTCTCAACTATCTCTGAACACCTCAGACAAAAACTGCAAACGAAGTATAAAGATGACCATAAAGTAAAAAATCCTAAATTCTGCATAAAAATGTTCCCTCTTCCGGTAAATTTGATTTCCTCTCACGGAAAATACAAAGCTGTCCACCATATATTTTGTCTGAAGAATATCTTTAATAGCGCAGTTATCTTGTAATAAGTAAAAATTTCTACGTACAATCTAGAGATTTACACAGTGCTAGAGAGCGTGCATTGTTTTGATGTGCTGATACTTCAAATTAGAGGAATTTTAGTGCACTACGCTTCGCCTTTCGCAATATCATTTTACCGAGAAACGCTCGTATAGTAAAATTTCAGCTCTAAAGTTTAAGTGCTGTTTTATACATTTCGAAGAGTTAGTTAATTTTACGTTACGCCTATTAACTGAAACAACAATAAAGTATTTCACTTTTGCACGATACGCATGACTCGATACAACTGCATGTAACACCCAGACTCTCTAACGGGACACGTGTTACTTCAAAAAGTCGATAATTTTTTTTCGTATGTGAGGTGACACTAATGGAAGTTTAAAAATATCTGATCCACTAAATACCTCAATTACTCCTTTGATATAAAGTGGCTTTCAACAATCCGTTGCGGGTAGCGCACCATCTTACCTGCTCCGTGGCTGCGCACTGTTGCGGAGGCAGCTGTCACTCCGCTATTTATAACTCGTACGCAGCACGACGATGCAAGTCTGCACCGCTCCATGACACGACTGCTATCGTCACTCGTGTCATGTGCGTTATTTCCTGGGGTAAAATTTGAACGTCTTTCGCAAGGGTTGGTCGCGAGGACAGAAGGGGCTTCTGAGCGTGGATGTGTTACTGAATATCTGTAATTTTTCATGTCCACTACGGTCGCGTCAGTAGCTTCGTTTATAACTTTCACAGGTGTAGAAATAATGATGAACTTATCACCATATGAAAAAGTTATCAGTTATGAAAGGATGGAAATTTTCACATTTTCAGAAAAATACACTGGCCTGAAGTTGCATTTACCATTAACATTCGATAGCTTAGCGTTTTGTATTTTTTGTCAACCTCTTTTTTGTTGGTAGGAAATAGTGATTAATGTTCATTATTATTCATCAACATGTTCATGAATGATGCCTTACCTTTTGAGATTTGCAACTTATAGTTTTGCGTAGCTGGTCTTTGATTTTTATGAAGTTATATTGAAGTGAAAGATTTTTAAAAACTTCAACAGCTGGTAACATTAAACTCTTCCGGTATGTTTAAACTACAACTTCAAATTTTAGTTTTTTAGTTTCTCATTATTAAATTTTGATCAAGATTAAAATTAGATTAAACTTGACCACCTCTCATGCCCCAGTGGGTCAAGTTGATTTCATAAGTTATTTCAAAATTTGCAATTGGCTGTCGAATACATTTTTAACGAATGTAAAGATAGTCCATTTTCAACGGAAACATGTAATTGCACTAACTTGCAAAAGAAACATAGGAAAATATTGTTCGTAAACTGAACCTCAGCGGTATACCGCATCCATAGTGTGTGGGATCTTCATATAATTATTTTCTATCTTTATGTATGTACATACATATAAATATTTATGTGTATACGGATACATATTTATTTGCATTCATACATAAATTAAGAAAATTATTATGGTGGAGAGCCCACACGCTATCGATGGAGTCTGCAACAAATGTTCAGTTTACGAACAATTTAGGTTCCAATATAAGCAAAAACAATGTAGGTAAATATGGGTGTAGGAGCAATATAGGTAAAAATGATACGCATTCATGCGAAACTGCGTTTCACATGTATGTTAGAGTCAATAATCACAACATTCACCAGTATACAGTCAAAAATAATCCACTAGATTTTAACTATGATGTATGCATCTCTCGTGAAAATGTTTCTGTTTTGATGGGTACCTATGGAAATTTATGTGAAAATTTTTTGACTGGGGCTGCTTACCTGAATCTCAGCACAGTAAAAGTTCTTCCTGACCTCCGCCAAATGCACAGAAACAGGTCTAGCAAGATATGGTGGCTTCAGGATGGTGCTCTTGCACATAAAAATCGTGTCAAGCAAAAAACACTGCTGAATACATTCCTACATCTTATTAAAGTTATTGTTGCCCTGAGCCATCTTTTTCAATGGCCACCCAGCTCGTCGGACCCTAACCGCGCGACTTTTTTGTGGGATCATCTCTAGAGCAAAGTGTACTCAATTACACCAGATAAAACAGACAATTTGAAGGACAGAATTCGATATAATCTAGATTTTTTTTAAAGCAAATATAGATTTTTATGACTGTAATGAGCAGAAGAAGGATCCAAGTCTGCATTCAGAAAAATAGAGGATATATCGAAGGAAACGGTAACCAATCACAGGAATTAAACAATATCACGTTTTTTGATACTATAAATTTAGATTCACCTAAGAGTTATACGCATTTAAAAATGGGTATCGTTTTTTCTGTAACACTCTGGGTATAATTAGAATATATATATTTATGTATCCAGGGTTGAATAATTGTTGGGACCAACTTCGGCTCCTTATAGAAAATACTGACATAAGCACTATCACACCAATTCCAAGTTAGAATTTCATCGCGTGCGTAAAGTAAATTATGATAGGTTTTCATCTTTTATCGAAGTATTCCGACGGCAAATATATTACCAGTGATCAACGGTAATTTTGGACGCTAAAAATGCCCGCCGACGATTGTGATCGTTATTTACCGTCGATTTCTGACCGTCATCCCTACCGTAGAAATACCACGGTAAAACAACGGTTGTTTTGCTATACTTCATAATTTGAAACTAACAGAAGTGATAGATAGCCCATGAATAAGTTTAATCAAGGACAAGTCAGATAAAATTATGTTATGTATTACTCGTGGTCAAATGAAATCACATGAATTAGTTTACGTAACCTTTACATGATGTAAATTTGAGCTTTGGTTTCTTTATTGTGAAAGTGAAAACTTTAATTCGAAGCGTAGATATTTCAATTGGATTTTCACATACAATTTTTCAATATTTATACATATTAATTTCAGACATTGTAATATGAAGTTCAAATTCTTTAACAAAGTCTTCAAATGTTTTAAATTTAATTTCAAATGTTTCAATTTCAACTCTTTAGACTTTATATTACAAGTGAAACTGTGAAGTTAAAAACTGCAGGACTATGATACCAGCAGGCCGCAGCCTAGACGGTACAGAAATGGTATTGTGGAAACTACAGAAATTTCTTGAGCGCGCAGTCAAAAGCCCAAAGTTTGCCACTCGTAACTTTCGAAAGAATTCACCTATTGACTTCAAATTACCCTCAAACAAAAGAGCAAAGCATTTTATATTTGCCCACTTTAAACAAGATCCAAACGGTTGTCTAAACGTTACCAAAAATTGTTCGATAAACCTGGCCGACTCGCGCGCCGTCGAAAGACTAAAGTTTACCTCTCGTAACTTTTGAAAGAATGCACCAATTGACTTTAAATTACTCTCAAACGAAAGAGCGAAGCATTTCCTATTAGCTCATCATTGAATCATTGCACTTATTTCTATTGAAGTCAATAGGTGCATTTTTTAAAAGGTTACGAGTCATAATCTTATGTCATCTGACTAGGCTGCGGACAGGTATCTCAAGAAATTTATGTAGGTTTCACAAAACCGTTTCTGTACCGACTCGGCTGCGGCCTGCTGGTGACTATAATGGTATACATATAAAATATGAACATTCCTACTAAATATCTCATTCATGCACTATTATATTTTTATTCCAATAAACTAAATGTGTTTCAGGCTCTACTCATTTTGTAACTCAGGCTTTGAAAAATTTCTTGTTTTAGAAGACTTAGAATACGAGTGTAAAATTGTTTATCACGTTCGTAATTGTAACAATCCTAAACCTAATTGACCTATTTTCCCGCAAAATATTCTTATGTGAAGTGATTAAAAACAAGCATATAAAAAATTCAAGCCTACCTTTATAAATTCACTGCTTTTAATAATAAAATATTTATAAATTAGTTAATCAACATAGAGAAAGTATTGGAACCTTCGTGACTTTGAGCTTGCATTTGTGCCGTGGGTATCAGATAGCTCGTTGTAGTTCATTGCGGTGGTCAAAGTATGAGCGTTGGTACAGTTTTCTGTTAGGATTGCTTCAAAGGTTTCAAGTCAAAACATTGAATTTTTCTCTTAGCTGATAATATGGGGACCAAGATCTAATTTCCTTAATGTTGGTATTTCAAATTATTTCGCACAAAATAGTCAAAAATTATGAAGTTGGTAAGATCTTGTTTTAGCATATGTGTTGATATTACAAATTCTATTCTGAGTCACCTCAGCTATGTTTTCAGAGATGAGGTGCGGTGTATTTCTGAATCAAACTTTAAATGGACACCAGCAATATCTTTGGGGGAAATTAAATTAAAATTTTTCATACCCATTCCTTTGTACTGATAGTTACTTTCTGATATGCCTTTGCTAACATCCCACTACCTATCTACAATGTCTTTGCAGAAGTTCAAATTATGTTCCTGATTGCTTGTCAGTAGAAGCATTAGAGGAATGTCATCATCATAATTAATTCAGAAGATTATGCTCAATCTAATGATGAATTTGAATTAGTTTGTCATAATTTTCAACTTTACCAAATCATTTCAGTTCATCATGTGTTAAAGTAGTAATAAATTCACTCAACATATTTTTATTCGAACAACGTCAATTGTTTAAAAATTTTCTAACTCTGTAGTCAATAAAAAGTGACGTTTCAATGTACAAACATCATGTCCAGGCTAAAATTATCCGTAAAAATATTTTCCTTCAAATTTATAAAATGGAAATCTAATACTCAAAGCTACATCAGACAGAGTAATAATGTTGGAAATGACAGCACAAGAAAATTACTAGACACTAAATTTGAACCACATCAATATGTACTACTATAGAAAGGTTAGGTAACAGTATTATTATATTTTTAGTATTTCACCTAGCGCAATAATACTGTTACCTACACTTTTTCATTTGTGCTTTTAAAACGCTCAAGTTCTAATTTATAAAGCTAAAATTTCATCCAAAACAGATCAAGTTTAATTTTTAAAATGTCAAGTATATTTTGAAACTGATCAAATTAAATTTTGAACAGCTTATGTTTCTAAAATTGTTTACCTATACCTATGTACTAGACCTCTTATTATTGAACTTGAGCTTTTTTGAAATTGATCTTGATGTTATTTAAAATTGAACTTGAGATTTCTTAAGTTAACTTGAGCATTTTCGAATCAAACTCGAGCCTTTTTAAATTAAACTCGAGCCTTTTTGAATTAAACTCGAGCAATTTTGAAATAAACTTGGCCTTTTTTAAATTTAAATTGAGCATTTTTATATCAAACTCGAGCATTTTTCTATTAAACTTGCGCTTTTTCTCATTGAACTTGAGCTTTTTTACATTAAACTTTAGCTTTTTGCGTTGAACTTGAGTTTTTTATAATGAACTTGAGCTTTTTACATTGAACTTGAGTTTTTTACGTTGAATTTTAGTTTTTTACAACGAACTTGAGTTTTGTACATTGAACTTGAGTTTTTTACATCGAACTTGAGTTTTGTACATTGAACTTGAGTTTTGTACATTAAACTTGAGTTTTGTGCATTGAACTTGAGTTTTTTACATCGAACTTGAGTTTTGTACATTGAACTTGAGTTTTGTACATTGAACTTGAGTTTTGTACATTGAACTTGAGTTTTTTACATCGAACTTGAGTTTTGTACATTGAACTTGAGTTTTTTACATCGAACTTGAGTTTTGTACATTGAACTTGAGCTTTGTTACGTTGAACTCGAACTTTTTTACATTGAACTTGAGCTTTTTTCCATTAAACTTGAGATTTTTTACATTGAACCTGAGTGTTTTTTACTTTGAACCTGAGTGTTTTTTACTTTGAACCTGAGTGTTTTTTACATTGATGAACCTGAGTGTTTTTTACATTGAACATGAGGTTTTTTACATTGAACATGAGGTTTTTCAAATTTAACATGAGGTTTTTCAAATTTAACATAGGTTTTTCAAATTTAACTTAGGTTTTCAAATTCAACTTAGGTTTTCAAATTTAACTTAGGTTTTCAAATTTAACTTAGGTTTTCAAATTTAACTTAGGTTTTCAAATTTAACTTAGGTTTTCAAATTTAACTTAGGTTTTCAAATTTAACTTAGGTTTTCAAATTTAACTAAGGTTTTCAAATTTCATTTAGGTTTTTTTAAATTTAACTTAGGTTTTCAAATTTAACTTAGGTTTTCAAATTTTACTTAGGTTTTCAAATTTAACTAAGGTTTTCAAATTTGTTTTAGGTTTTTTAAATTTAACTTAGGTTTTTAAAATTGAACTTGGATTTTTCAAATTGAACTTAGGTTTTACAAATTGAACTTAGGTTTTTCAAATTGAACTTAGATTTTTCAAATTGAACGTAGGTTTTTCAAATTGAAATTAGGTTTTTCAAATTGAACTTAGGTTTTTCAAATTGAAATTAGGTTTTTCAAATTGAAGTTGGGTTTTTCAAATTGAACTTGGGTTTTTCAAATTGAAGTTAGGTTTTTCAAATTGAAATTAGGTTTTTCAAATTGAAGTTGGGTTTTTCAAATTGAACTTGGGTTTTTCAAATTGAAGTTAGGTTTTTCAAATTGAAATTAGGTTTTTCAAATTGAAATTAGGTTTTGCAAATTGAACTTAGGTTTTTCAAATTGAAATTAGGTTTTTCAAATTGAACTTAGGTTTTTCAAATTGAACTTGAGGTTTTTTACAATTAAATTTGACCTAGTTATATAGAACCTAAGCTTTTTTAAACGAAACCTAGTCTTTTCTCAATGAAACCTGAGCTCTTTAAAATGAAACCTGAGCTTTTTTAAATGAAACTTGAGCTTTTTGAATGAAACCTGAGCTTTTTTAAATGAAATCTGAAATTCTATATATATTAATTGAGTTTTTTAAATTAAAGGTAAAAAGATGAAGTCTCACCAGTACTTATTACTGTGGTTCAAATTTTGCTTTTGATCATTTTCTAGTGCTGTCATTTTCAAAATTATCACTCTGTGTGATGTAGCTTTGGGTATTAGATTTGCATTTTATTATTGTGACTGTGGTTTCATATGCATTTTCAGCCTGAAGATGACGTTTGTACATCAAAATATTGCTTTCAAAATATTGCTACAGAGTTAGTGAATTTTTCAACTATTGACAGTGGATCAATTAAAATATGTAAAGTGAATTTCGTACCACTCTTCTTACTGTGATGTTCTGGAAAGATTTTACAATGTTGTAAAGTTGCAAAAAATAATCTAGTTTTTCACACTTGCCCTGATGTACTTGGTAATGTCTCCAAGCCTTGTGTTAATGATTGATTAATTTCACAACCATCCAATAATGCAAATAAAGGGAACAACTCTTAGTTCCCTCTAATTCTTAGTCACATCCTGATAAGCGCTGAGACTTGTTCAGTAAATCTGTTTCATTTAACAGTCAAAATTCAATGTGATGCTCCCATTGATAACCGCCCAGAGTCAACAAAACTTTGGAAACTCATTAAGTGAATTCCATCTAGATTTGCTTGAGGCTGAAGCTAGAGTTATGAGTTCTTTCCGTGTGATTCCTCTGATTAAGCATTGGCTGAAACCTCAAGTAAACTAAGACCTGTCATGATGAAATGTGAAGTATTCAATTCTTATGATTCAGTACTAATGCCTTGTGTTGATTGTCAGACATTTCTCTCATTCCCATAACAGGGTGTCTACTAGGTAGTAAAGTAGTAAAAAGTAAAAATAATTTGAAAAGCAGCAAAAAAGAAAGGAGTAGTGAAATTTGCCTCGAGGGTTTTTTTACCTGTCAGGGTTGTAAAAAATTATGAAGTGGGATAATTTACTGAAAATGAAAGGTAAAGTGAATATGTATATAGAGTTTAAAGATTTTAAAAATTCAGTTCTTCCAGAATCAGATATTTGCTGCAGTTTATGGGAAATATTCCTGTTAGGGGATTGGACAATTCTGCGGTGTCTACTTGTTTCCAGTCAGTTCATTAATTTTTGCCTATGATGAGCTGTTGCTCTCAATGTTGAAAGATGTTAAGACAGGGTCTTCGTTACACATTGGTTAGGGTCCATTTGGGAAAGGGTACATAAAAGATTTGGGTACTTGTTTGCAACTATGCGTTTGATGCTTCATGTAGTAATAAGTTTTTAATTTAGTATTTTATGTATTAATCAGCTTTTAATCCATGTTATTGTGTGTATTATTGACTCAAATTACTCATTATAGGACGATTTCTTACATCTGGGACATTAGGACGACATTCATTATGTAACAATTAGGAAGTCATTTTTTGCTGTTGATGGTCGTAAAAAGTAGTAAAATTTGAAAATGAAACATCAGGAGACACCCTGCAAAATGTTTGTTTGAATTGTTTTGATGTCTCTGTCTGAATATAAAATTTTAAAGCGAATTTTCTTCTAATGAGGAACATATAACACTGTACATATATTACCAGAATTACTTTCCAGGAATATTGTGTGTGGAATAAATTTGGAAATCCTAATTTTGTTTATGAATAAGGATAGACGTATAAATTCATTACCGAAATGACATCAAAGATACCAGTTTCAAATTGCATGCAGTAGGCAACAAGGATAAAGTTATTGAAAAATACTGTGAAAATGTAAAGTTGGTCAGTGATTGCACACATAAAACTTTTCATTACCAGAATAAATAACACATATTACGCTGTGATGGCTCTCTCTGCAGTACCTACCCTCAGAGGCTACAAATTATCGCACAAAGGCTGGACTGACTGGCCTATCTACCGTTTATTTAAAATTTAACAATCCATGAAAACTTTCCTGTGGAGGTTAAAGCGGCATGAATCTCGATCCCACTTAGATGTCTAAATGTCATTGTCATTCATTATTCAGTATTATTCATTCTCTTTGCATTTAGGCAGTTCCCAGAATGAGGTGCGCATTTGATTTTGATTTATCATCAAAAATTACATTCTCTATTTAATTTCTCGATGACGGAGACCTCAGCGATGTGTGCGCGTCAGTCTGCACGTCACCAGCTCATCATGACGTCATGAAGATGGTGTGGCCTTGGAAACGACCTACTGTGGGTTTAGGACAAACTCGTCTACAGACGAAAGTCTCTTTCAAGGAGCATTCCACCTTTGAGTTAATATAAGGTTCGTGTAAGCTCATACCGTTCTTTTCGTTCATTAACTAATATCTTTCCCCTCTGGGGATACAATTATTGTATCTGAGAATTAACACTCCCATGGGGAAAATGTGTGAGGGCCCGAGCTGAAAGTTACCAAGGCCTTTTTTTGTTGGAATAGAATGTTTTTGTTATGTTAAGGACCACCAGTTTTTCGTTCAATGCTGTCCTGTTTTTATGCACCTACTACTGTCTTCTTGAACTTTTATCTTGTTCCATGAACTTCTTTCTCAACTTACTGTCCCATGTCTCTTCTGCATAGATTCCGCATTCCTTTATCTCCATACCAAATGGTGTCTCCCTCCTTCCTCTCATTAAAACGCTCTTCTGGTTGGGGAGTCTTAAACTAACATGTTATCTAACTAATATCTTAGATAGCATTCCGTAATAGTAATACCCCTCCGGGGGATACGACTATTGAATCTTTAGGAATTAGCTCTACCAGGGGGAAATGTGAGGGCCTGAGCTACGAGCTAGTTAGGCCTTCTGTTTGTTTAACTATAATGCTTTTGTTATATTAAGGACCTTCTTTTCTCGGTTCACTGTTGTCCTTTTTTTCAGCACCTACTACTTTCTACTTGAACTTCGATCTTTCTTCATGAACTTCTTACTCAACTTATCGTTTCTAAGCCCCTGCTGCATAGATTCCGCGTTTTCTTAACTCCCTACTAAAAGGTGCTTTCCTCTTTCCTCTATAAGAACATCTTTGCCATGGTTAAGGGAGGCTAAAAATTTCCTATATAATAATAATATTATTAATAATTATTTTCAGCGGCAGTGCTAATACTAAGGAGTTTTCTTTGGAGACAAGTTTTCCTAGAAGTGATAATATTAAGGTAAAATCCTTAAGGCTTAAGGTAACTGCCTTAATCTTAGGCAGGTACCAAAAATAGAGCAGCAGATGTTTTCATAGTTTACTGATATCTTTTTTATGTTTTCAAACCTTGCTATATTCAGCAATTGCCTAATTATGTTCAATATTTTCAGGATACAAATTTTGGGGAGTAAGGCGTCTGATTTGTTTTACTGCGGATAGGAAGGCTTAAAGTAACTAATAATTATCTTTCGTTATGGTAATGCAAATGAACGGATTTATTGATACAAAGTTTTTGTAGCAAATGCTAGCAGATCAGTTGCAACGTTTGAAAACGTATTAGCATTGTAATGGGTTAAATCGATAGTTTAATCCTATTATGAATAATCCTTGGATGGACGTTTTTCAGTCCTCAATGTTAAGTTATAATATCAGTTTAATTTATCCACACAACATCATTCGATGCAAATTCAGCAAGCCAAATGGGCTCAAAGTCTCCTAGAAAAAAAAAATTATCAATAACTTAACGCCCAGCTGTTCAATAGATTACCGATATCAAGTATTGTATTCAGAGTTAGGTTAATCGACTTTTTCTCTGATTACAGCCAAACCCAGTGGCAGTTGGAACACAGTCATTCGACAAATGGTAGTTTATTTTATTTTGTTTTCATTTGCACAGTTAATAATTACTAATGTTTTCAATATATCAGATGCTTTAGCTGCATTCGGGTATGATGAAGATAAGAAACTAAAGGTGTCAGCCATCCAAGAGGTCCTGCGTCGTTGCAACGATTGGGCTGGTTCAGTGACGACGACAGGAAACCAGTACACTTTCTCAAAGTCTACTTGCTTCTTCATCGCTTTCTTCGACTTTAGAGGATTTCCCCTAAATCTGGAGGAAACGGTGGTCGTCTGGGGGAATGGGGGAAACCCTTGTGAAATCGGCGAAATTTAGGAGAATTTAGCTAGACATTATTTTTCTTTAAAATATTGTGAAACCTGGTATGGTTATTCGAGTGAAGATATCATGACGCAGAACAGAAAATATCTCCTTAACAACAAATGAGAGGCAATTTCACGAAGTTGGAACGTGGATCGAACTTTTTAAACTCACAACAAGATTCACATTGGAACAGTTAACAGTCTCAACTCACAGCTCAGGTATTTTCAACTCACGGCGCAAACCGGTGTAAATTTTAAGCGCTACCAGCAAATAGATCCCACACATTAAGTATGCAGATATTACGTGTTTTATAACCAATTATAATTGTATATATTAGGCTACTGATAATTTTTGCTAATCACCAAAACAAAGATCACGTAATACTGTCTTTGAAGTGATGTGAAAATCTGTAAGCCTGCGCTGCTACCACTACTGCTGATACTTAAACAATTTTTCAAACATCCATCAGTACACGTCACTCCCGCTGAGTTGTAACTTTGCTGGTTTGTTTTGAGCCGACCGTGTGCTCCGTTATCGAAGACCATCTCCCCTACTCTTCCAATGCTTATTGGGGGTTCGCAGCTGCATTTTGCTGGTGACCCTGGTTATAAGTTTTCCGTAAAATTCTTTTTCACAGCTCAGGCTCGAGAATCGAAGAGTTCGCTCAATTAGAGGAATAAAAAGGCTGCCAGTGACCGTGTGACTGTTGCCATAGCTTCCTTTCACTGAGCGAATACTCCTCAGTCCACACGTCCTTCATTAACTTGAATTGTGCATTAAATGTATGGTAATTTGTCTTATATTAAATTGTGAATTCTGGTATTTTTTAATGTGTTTTCTTAGGCAAAGGAAGCGGAACGCAGATGTGTTTCTGAAGCTAGTTACTTGTAAATTTAAAGAGATGCTAAAAATATGTGGCAGGCCTAGTCCTTGTTTCTTATACCGTGGTGACTTATTAACCAGTGGTTTTACACTTTGGAGCGTCATGGTTTAGATAGTCTTGAGAGTTAACTTGTTTCACTCCTGGCTTGAGATGCTATCGTTTATGCATTAGGATGGAGCGCTTTTTCAACTTTTTGGAGTTCGGTTTTACAATAGTGTGGAAAAGTTGTGGAAGTGCATAAAAACGATGTGTGCAAAATTTTAGACTCCTAGGTTTATTCCTTCATGATTCGAGGGTCGTTTGAAAATTTCAAAAATAGGAAAAAATAGCATATATTCGAAAAATTTCCCAAAAATCCATTTAACATTTTCAGAGGTCAAAATAAGTAAAAATCATCATAAAAACGTCTTTAGAATATATGTTCCAGGTTTCAAAGCTCTATCTTATCATCTTCATTATTCGAGGGTCTAGGAAATTTCATAAATATGAGGAAAAAGCATATATATGAAAATTTGCAAAAAATAAAATTTGGGGTACTTAGGGGTCGCAATAGGTAAAAACCATCATTAAAACATCTCTAGAATATATGTTTCAAATTGTAGAGTACCCAAAAATTAATTTTGGGAAAATTTTCAATAATATGCTTTTTCCACATATTTTGGAAATTTTCTTATGAACCTCGAATAATGAAGATAATAAGACCGAGCTTTGAAACCTGGAACATATGTTCTAGAGACGTTTTTATTATGATTTTTACCTATTGTGACCTCTGAGAATGCTAAATGAATTAATGGAGAATTATGCAAACATATGATATTTTTCATATTTTTGAAATTTTTAAACGACCCTCGAATCATGAAGAAATACACCTAGGGGTTCAAAATTTTGCACACATCGTTTATATGCACTTGCACAACTTTTCCATACAATTGTGGAACTGAATTCTAAAGAGTTGAAAAAACGCTCCACCCTATTATGCATCCAACACTCATGGTTGCATTGTTCCAAAGCAACTATAATTATTATTTTTATTTATTTGTATTGCCATAATTTATTTGCGTTACAGAAGCTAACTCAGTAACATGCTGTTATGCAATCTGTATTTTTCTAATTTGAATATTTACTTTACGGTTTAGGAGCTAAAGTCTTACAGTGATGACAGCTAAGTTTTTCTATTGGTTAATGAGACTTATATTTAAGTATTTTTTTACTTTAGAGTTATTATTTTTGCTTTGGAATGCTGATACTGTTCCCCTAATGACTGACCAGACGGAATCATCTAGAAAACGAAAGCTCTATACGCAGTCAGATAGAGATAACTGGCTCAGTGTACCCGAAATAAAAACTTACTTGAAACGGAATAATAATCCCAACTGCAGTTATTGTAAGTGCTGTAATATTTCTTTGAAAATTATTATAAATCTATGCTCTGTGGAACATTCAGTGAAACATAAGAGAAATATAAATGTTGTAAGTACCAGCGCTGACATCGTACACTTTATGGTAAGAGAGCCGGCCAAGGAATCCGATGAAATGGCCATAAGCGAACTTACTCTAGCAATATACTTTGCCTAACTCGATATTCCATTCTGTCATGTTGATTATTTCTTATCGATGGGTAAAATAAATTACTCTGACAGCAAAATAGCTTACAAGCTGTCAATAAAAGGGACAAAATTACATATGGACTATATATACAGTAAGTAAAGTGAGCTTCTTGTTAACAAATACGATATGTTTTATTTAAATATTAGGGGGATTTTTTCATTTTTAAGAATCAAAGTGTGCAAATTTAATTTAAAATTGGTAAAAAAAATTTCAGTAATCGGTTGCTTGATGAGTCCTTTTGTGGTGGTAGTTAATTTTAAATGAAAGTTATATACGTAGTGTTTGCAGTGATGAATCTTGAAAACACCTTGTGATGGAATTTTTTGCGTGCCGAAGATATTTTTGTAAGAATTTATTTCAATAGTCAAATGTCGGCTGTTGAAAATGAAATAAAAATATATTTTAAACATCTGTAATGTTTTAACCTATTTCTAAATCAGTGGCGATTTGGAATAACCTTATATTGTGCTGTGAGACTTATCGTAATAGTCTCGTGTTCCATGATGATGATGACAATTGAGCACTCTTGCTGTAGCATTCATCAGCATCGCAACTATTTTTTCTAATAATGCATTGTTATTTGTTACAACAGGGCTCACCCTGTAATACTATTTTTTTCAATTATCGAAATTTGTAAAAAAAATTGACGAAATATAGAGACAGTATTGAATAAATTTGTTGAATTTAAATATGTTATTTCGGTAATTTTTGTGCAGTCTTTAAATTCGCGGTAATTGGACAGATGCGTTTCACGAGGTGTGGCTTATCGCTTTTAGGAGCAATTCGCAATTTTTGGGAAAAATCGTTGCACTGCTTATGAATCTACCGGAATATAGTGGTTAGAGTAGCCATTTTTAACGTTTAATTACCGGTAGTTAACGTAAGTTTTGAACTATAATAACCGTTTAACTAACGGTAATTATCTGGTTAATATCGTTGGTCTTCGTCCAAAATTTACGATAAAAATCGGTAATTTAACATTAATCGGACGATAATATGAGACATTCGCGATACTTATTCCGACGATATATCATCGGTTTTAGGAAGAAGAAGATGATAAATAACGGAAAATTCAGACGTAAATTATCGTCGGTCAGACGATAGATTTCGGACTGGGAATGAATGAAAAACTCGTCGTTGAAAAGATATTATGCCTATATACTTTTATGACTCATTATTCGGATCACGACAGCGAATTTTGCAAAAGACAGGAACAGAGCGATAAGGAGAATTAGAATTGACAAATATAGGCAGGATTGACGGGATACCCATGTATTCTTATTTGTAAAATATCTAAAAACTTAATAATCACAAACTTTAAAAAATTTCTTTATTAAAGAAATTTCAAGAACTTCCCAGTCAACGTTAGCAAACTTTAGTTTGAAAAATAATCACTTGTCAGTTAGCATCGCGGCCTTGTACTGATAAGATGAACCGTCAAATGCAGAAATTGCTGATGCGCTTTCCAGTCAGAAACTTATCGTCTGACCGACGAAAATTTACGTCCGAATTTACCAGTAATTATCATCTTCTTCTTCCTATAAACCGACGATATATCGTCAGAATTAGTGTCGCGAATGTCTCATATTATCGTCCGATTTACGTTAAATTACCGGTTTTTATCGTGAATTTTGGACGAAGACCGACGACATTAACCAGTCAATTACCGGCAGTTAAACGGTTATTATAGTCGGTCTTCGTTCAAAACTTATGATAATTACCGTTGATTTAACGTTATAAATCGCTACTCTAACCACTATATTCCAGGAGATTCATCGGCAGTGCAACGATTTGTCCCAAAAATAGCGAATTGCTCCCAAAAACAATAGGCCACACCTCGTGAAATGCATCTGTCCAATTACCGCGAATTTGAAGACTGAACAAAAATTCCGAAATTACTTATTTTAATTCAACAAATATGTTTAATACTGTCTATATTTTTCGGCAAGTTTCTTGCAAACTGCGATAATTGAACAGATTAGTATTACAGGGTGAGGCCTATTGTAACAAGTAACAATGCATTATTAGAAAAAATAGCTGCGATGCTGATGAATGCTACAGTAAGAAGGCTCAAATTGTCATCTTCATCGTAGAACACGAGACAATTACGATAAGTCTCACAAAAAATATAAAGTCATTTTAAATTGTCAGTGATTTATAAATTGGTTAAAAAATTACAGATGTTCAACAAATATATTTATTTTATTTTCAGCAGCCATCATTGAACTATTGAAATAAATTCTTACAAAAATATCTTCGGCACGTAAAGAATTTCATCACAGGTTGTTTGTAAGATTCATCACTACAAACACCACGTATATAACTTTCATTTAAAATGAACCACCACCACCACAAAAGGACTCATCAAGCAACCGATTACTAAGAAAATTTTACCAATTTTAAATTAAATTTGCGCACTTCCATTCTTACACATCAAATATCTACTATGTCCAACTCTCATAACCACTACACATCTTACTCCTTTAATTGGGATGAGGAGACGACAGGGCCTGCACTAATGCAATCGAGTCGCAAGTAGCAGAGGGCGAGGTTATCCTCCACAGCTACACCTCTTTAGAAGAAGTAGACCTCCACCTCCCGCTTCCGTGCGGATCTAACGTTTGTAATTTCTATAGAATTATTAATTTACCAGATATTCACATCATAAGCAAATAAACAACTCAAAATTTTTCAAATACAACTTTCCCATAAAAATGGTGCTACAACACAGAAATTTTTGTAATGCCAATACCTCCTGTTTGATTAAACGAAAGTAAAAGATTAAATTAGATTAGTGTGTTAGTTTTAGCCTCCCTACTCGCAGCAATAAATGAGATCCAAAGAGAGGAAGGAAGAAGGCATCATTTAGTATGAAGTTAAGGAAACGCGGAATCTACGCAGAAAGGGCATAAAAACAGTAAGTTGTGAAAGAAGATTATGAAACGAGACCAAAGTTGAAGAAGAAAGTAGTAGGTGCTGAAAAACACGACATCAGTGAACCGATAAAAGCTGGTATTCAACATAACAAAAACATTTTATTTCAACAAAAAGAAAGCCTACCAAAATCTTGAATTTTCGACCCCATATAAAAAAGAAAACAAAACAAGAAAAAAAAATTGCTTCTATATTTTTGTTATATATGTTCCAAGGATTCTAAAACTGTCTTGGTTTTTGTTCTAGCATAAAATCTCAATGAGTTCTATTCTTTCGAAACATCAATACCAATGGACTAAATACCAATATGTCAATTTTTTTCAAAAACTAAGGCCTGAATCAAAAAAATGTATGAAGGAAATTGTGTTTCTTTTTGAAAGTTACATATTCCACTCAAATTTCATATGAATCAGATTGAAAATAAAAAATTTCATAATTTTTCTATCAAAAATACAAATAAAACATTTTATGTAAATTACAATATATGTAATATATTCACAGTGTAAATATGAACTTATGCACATAGATTATCGAAATACAAATGAGTATAGATTATCGAAATACAAACAACATTCAATTACATAAATTTTTCATTAAATTACACTTCAACAAAAAGTTTTGTTTATAGCCTGTACTATATAGTTACTGACTTTCAACATTCAAAAGAATAGAAGTCATTGATTTTTTATGCTAGGAAGAAAAAAAAGACAGTTTTAGAATCCTTGGAACATTTCTAACGAACTGATAGTCCTTTTTTTCAATTTGTACATTTTAATTTTTTTATCATAGTCCAAAAACAAAAATTCGCTATATTTTATACATTGGTATAATAACGCATATATATATATATAAAAACAAGATTCCAATACAAAAAAGGACTATCACTTTCTTAGAAATGTTCCAAGGATTCCAAAACTGTCTTTGAATTTGTTCCACCTTAAAAACATTTGGACTTCCATCTTTTTGAAATATGTATAAAAATAACTGAAAAACTAAAATTTCAAATTTTTGCGAAAAAATTAAGGCCTCAATAAAAAAGTCACACGAAAAAAATGTTTCTCTTTCAAAAATACATTTACTGGCCAAATTTCAGGCCAATCGGATCAAACTCAGATTTGACGGGAAACCCTTCAGCGTCAGCATTTTACTCCTCAAATGATCGTAAACATAACTACCATCAGAAGACCTACTCTGCCATCAGGGAGTGACGGGTTTCAGAACGAGGATGGAGCTACCCCTCGGCAGTGAATTCCGATGTACACGAAAAGTCCTGATGGGCGTTAGAGGGTTGAGCCTCCCTTATCGCTACGAAAAAGAGCGTATCGAAGAAAGGAATGAGGAAGGCACCATTTAGTATTGTTATTAGGGAATGCGGAATCTATGTAGATGGGGCATAGAAACAGCAAGTTGGAAAAAAAGTTTATGCAACAAGATAAAATTTAAAGTAGTCATAGATGCTAAAAAAACAGGACAGCAGTGAACCGGTAAGAAAAGAAAAAGAAAAAAGATGGACTTTCATAAAACTAACAACATATCATTTCAACAAAAAAGTAGGCCTACCTAACTCTCCGCTCGGGCCCTCTCATTTTCCCCCTGGGAGTGCTAATTCTCATAGGTACAATATTTGTATCCTCCTGCAGGGATTTTCAAGGGCACAACGTTCGCCAAAAAGTTATACACCCCACTCATATCACCCGTATGAAAAAAAATTATTGTAGGATTTTCATAGTCAACTTGAACTTTATCCACTTCTGGTAAGGGAGGAGCATGATCATCTGATGCCGACGGAGCAGGCAAATGAGGCGTCTGAGAGGCGGTCAAAGCAAGAGATGGAGAAGCAAGTAGACTTCGAGGAAGTGTACTCGTTTCCGCCGGGGACACTTCTGACTCAATCCGTCGTCTCTTTAAGCCAGCCCAATCTTTGCAGTGACGCTGGACCTCTTGGACGGCTGACGCCTTTAGTCTCTGATCTTCAATATGCCCGATTGCAGCTAAAGAACCTGATAAATTGGAATACATTAGTAATATTAACTCTGCAAATAAAAACAAAATAAATTAAATTACCGTTTGCCCAATGACTGTTTTAGCTACCACTGTGTTTGGAGCAGGCCAGGCTAGCTCAACTTGTGATAGCAACATTGGGAACTTTGGCTGCTATCAGAGAACAAGTCAATTAACTTAACACTGAATACAACACTTGATATCTGTACCCTATTGCACAACTGGGCGGTAAAGTTATTAATAATTTATTTATAAGGTAACTTTGAGTATATCAATAGGCGGTCAGATCTGAATCAAATTATTTTATACGGATGAAAAAACCATTACATCGCTTATAAATTAGTCATAGCCTTCCTCACCACTCCAAAGACGTTCAAAAAGAGAAAGGATGAGAGCACCATTAAGTTTACTGGGTGTCCCAAAAACCCTATACCTAATTTTCCAGGGCTGTAATTCAGAAACTATTGAACTTGAAAAAAATGGGAAGTCACATTTTGTTTCCTAACATTTGCTCCATTTCTGAACAAAATTTCAGATGAATTCATTTAACCGTTTCATGAAGCAGTTTAGCGACCGATACTGAAAGCCTGTTCGCACACTTTTGGGAAATTTAGAATTTTATGATATTAAAACCATGTTATTATTAACTTTTACTCATTTAAAAAATGGAAAATACCACTAAGAGAAAGAACACCAACGAAAGGTTCCTCCTATTGTTCGTTTGCTGCAAGGAGATTTGGAACATTTGCTGCAATCATCAATTTGCATCATCCGCCAATTTGCTGCAAGGAGATGCTCACGTTAGACGAGTGATGGCGAGAATGAGGCGAATGCAACTGTCTATTGAGAGAAACGGAGGACACACCGAAGGAAACGAACAATAGGAGTAACATTTCTTCTATATTTTAGTGGCATTTTCCATTTAATAAACGGTTTATAACTTTTAAAAACATGGTTTTAATATCATAACATTCGAAATTTACCAAAAAAGTGCAAACAGGTTTTCAGCATCGGTCACTAATGATACTGCTTACAAAACACGGCTGGATCAATTCTCCCGGAATTTTGTACAGAGATGGAAAAAATGCTAAGAAACAAAATGTGACTTTCTAATTTCTTAATGGTTTTTGAATTACAGCCCGTGATATTGGGTATCGTTTATTTGGGACACCCTGTAGAGTCAAGGGAAAGTGAAATCTATGCACAAGAGGGGTTCCCGTATAGGATTCCGCGCACACAGAAACAGAATGTCACGTAGGAAGGTTATGAAACAATGATAAAAGTTGAAGAAGAAAGTCTGAGATGCTGAAAAACAGGACGGAAGTGAGCCGAAAAAAGCTGGTCCATGACCAAACAAAAACATCTTATTCAAGAAAAAGACTCACTTATCTATTTGGTCGGGCTCTCAAATTTTCCCCTGGAAATGCCAATTCCCATAGATATAATAGTTGTATTCCCCTGAGGGGAACTGATATTAAAACGCAACATAGAGGACTGTTGTCTATTGCAATTACACTACGATCAAATACATTTAAGAACAAACAATTCTCCAAAGAAAAAACAGCGCATTTTTTCATTTATTACAGCATTAAATTACCGATTATACGTACTGTATTTGATCGTAGTGTAATTTCAATAGACAACAGTCTTCTATGTTGGTCCTCTATGAACCAAAATAAGCATGAGCTTACACGAACCTAATATCAACTGGCAGGCTGGATGCTCCTTGAAAGATATCTTCGTCCGTTGGAGAGCCTGTCCTAATCCCGAGTAGGACATTTCTTTAGCTACATCAGCCGTCGTGATGCGCTGCATCATTCGCTTCGTGGTGTCCCGCAAACTGACGCCAACGCATCGCTGGAGCTCCGCCATCTAGTGATAGAAGATGCAATGTTATTGTGTGTGGTAAATCGAAATCAAATACGCACTCTATGTGAGGAATGGCCCAAAGGCCCTATTACTCGGGGCAACATTTTGCCTCGACTACGGCAACTGAAATGACGCAACTTGTGGATGCGCTATCACACTAGGCAACCAGTGTGGCGTTGCCAATTGCAGAGGGAGGTTGTAGCTCGCAGTGACTGAGGCATGTGATTTCATATTTCATCATTAAATGAAAAGCATCAAGAACGTATACAAAACTTAGATCCTGTTTTACGCTTTTAAATGTCCTTGCATTATTTATTGACTTAATTCTCTAAAACGGATGAGATTGAAGGGTCATACGACTATTGATTCAATATAATTCTTTTGGTGTATTATTGACTTCCAGGAAAATATTATTTAATTTGTGAGAATCAATATTAAATGCACTATTAAAAACATCATACTGTAATACATTTTTAACATCGTTTTTACAGCTCATATTCGCATGTAAATTTAAAAATTTGTGTTTTTATACCGCACAAAAATAAACAAAAGGAACAGTAATTTAATTAATTAACACTTTGACTGCGGCAACTAAATATAAAGTTCAACACCGAACTCAAATTTTAAGTCAATTGTAGTAAACTATTTTGAAAATACCAAACATGAACTGGATCGTGTCTTCATTTAGATTTGATTAAATATTTATGGAAATTGAGTTTGCGTCGGGGAGCAGCATTATGAAAATTACCTCCGTGTACCACCGGTAGCGCACGTCGCAGTCAAAGTGTTAAGCACATTCATTTGGTATATTGATATAGTTAGTTCAAGCCTAAAAAACATATTAAATGGTTTGATCATTAGAAGCTGAATAAATTATTGCCTATTTTTCTACCCACTACTTATGATAGAAAATTAAGAATGAATGCACATTCAGTTACCTGACTTCATAGAGTCATTCTTCTTTTTCCTGATACTTTTGTGGCAGTTAGTAATGTTTTTCTATTTTTTATGGCTTCGATAGTTACCTCATATTCAGCTAAACTGTTTAAACTTATAAACCTATGGATTATTCTTTTTCAACTTTCTGACCGCTTTATTTATCATAAAATACTACCTGATAAGCATTCCAATATATGGAAAAGTTATAGCATTTGAAAATGAAACGTCACGAATGTATGGTAAATGGTAATATTCCGCTTTATTTTGTACAGAAATTACGACTAATTATATGCCTAAAATGACACTTAGTTGCTTATATAAGACTTGTTAGCATTCCATATTATAGGACACTGCGCCATTTATTAACACTTTGACTGCGACGTGCGTCACCGGTGGTACACGGAGGAAATTTTCATACTGCTGCTGACCGACCAGTAGTCGCAAACTCAATTTTCATAAATATTTGATCAAAACTAAATACAGGCACGATTCAGTTTATGTTTACTATTTTCAAAATAGTTTAATATAATTGACTTAAAATTTGAGTTTGGTGGTGAACTTAATACCTAGTTGCCGCAGTCAAAGTGTTAAATCCTTCGCCTTTCTACTGAATGGTGGACCGAGCTGATGGTCTATCTATTAACGTATGAGCAATCACTAAGTATGGATGTACGTATTGTGACAGCCTGGAGCATATCCATAATGAACAATTAATCTTATCCACATAAAAATTAGAATGCGTTACTCAAACTCAGGATTGTTTATGTGGTATTGAATTATTTATAGCTATTGTGTCTCCTCACCATTGTTTGATTGGTCGCAATTTGGTGAAGCTCCTCCTATGACGTTGCTCGATGAAATGTTGAGACAGGCTGAGCACTGGTGGCAGAAGGCTTCTGAGGTTCAAGAATGGCCAAAATTTTCTTGATGGCTCGTCTGTTTGAGCAAGACATGTTGAGCAGAACTTCAATCTTATTGTTGATCTTCTCAATCGCATTACACTCCTTCCTGAATTAAAAGTTATAAAATAAACATAGGTCTATTATGGAGATTAAAAAAAATATAGTTAGTCACAGGAGTAATCGAAAATTTTTTTCAGCTAGCATTTCAAAGTACGCTAAACTTTAACTGGAGTAACCAAAGTTATTACAGGTAATTGAGTGCAACCAACCCAGGTAACATCCCTTAAAAGTTAGAGGCCTAAGTCACGATCTAAAAATGAAACTCATGAAACTCCAAGAAACATGAATGTTTATTTTTTCCATTTTTAAAATTTGATATAGAGAAAAGAAATACACATACATGTTACACATTTTTGCCTGATTTATGTTTCCGAAAATAAATGAAAATGCGTAGGGAAAAAACAAATTCCAAGACGAAAATAAATTGAATAATTTGTACATTCCATAAATGTAGTGCATGCATTCTCTTGCCTATAAATGACCAATCAACAAGATGTATAACAATTCATGACAATATCTGTTATCAAGGATTCCAATACATAATAATTAACTGCTATATTTTACAGCATTACCTGCATGGGTCTGTAATTGAAACGGGTGTGTGAGCAATGGGCTTGTGTAACTTGAAAGCACTTGGTAAGGGTGCCCTACAGGTAGCTGCAGTTGAAGCAACTGACTGAGTCGAAGCAGCTGAGGAAGCAATAGACCGAGTTGCAGCAGGAGAAGAAGTAGTATACTGAGTTGAAGCTCCAGACGATGACACAAAAGATGAACACTCAGGTTGCTTAATGCTGGGTTCACATTGACACTCGCATTGGAAGCTCACAACCGTGGGGCCCGGGCAAGTGCGCGTAGCGAAAATGAAGCGATCGTTCACATTGGTACAACGCTATCCAGGCAGCACAGGCGTCATGGTCGGGGTGCAGACAAGTGTTCAGTTGCCATCAAGACACCATGTAGGGTGATGCTGCGCTCCGCGCTCTAGTTCTTCTTGCCAGGAAGCGACTGATGATTGGTAGTACAGAGCTAATAATTTATTTCGTATGTCATTGATAGCTCTTTCTTTAATGTTCCTTTGTACATTCAATACCTGGGCGTCTCCAAACGTATTCTGATGACTATGGATGTGACAATATGCAGCGTAAAATATGCTGCATATTTGCTGATTTTTGTAGCGCATATGCAGCATAAAATATGAAGGCTTCGGCAAGAGTTATGCCAGTAAAACCATAAGATATGTAGAAACACTCGATGCATATATGGTACACTCTATGCATAATTGTGGAAGCGCATATTACATGCTAAGCAGAAATATGTCTCCATATAAATGCTTCACTTGAATAGCTCCAAATTTATATTTTTTGTGAGGAAAATTGTACAGAAACAATGATACAGGATACAGTGTACTTCTTCATACACGGAAAAAATAATTTCTTTCATAATTTTCTTTTAATAATTAAGTGTATACAATTCTCAACTAAGTTTCATAACTTATCTGAACATAAATATTTTGAAACAGTAATAATTCTAATCTGAACGAGTCAAGGACGATGATAACGAACGAAAAAAAATTAATTTAATCCAAGGCTGGTTCTGAACTATATATGTTTTTCATGAATGCAGGGAACATTTCCTAATCCTTCTTTTATACGAGGAATTTATTTTAGCTTCAAATTCGAGGGTTGCACTTGATAATTGCGTGGTAGTTGAGATTTTTAAAAACAAATCTTCTACGATTATCCCCAGGTAGCAAGAAATTATTAGCCCAATATTGGGTTGATAATTATTTATTGACATGATATTGCAATCTTGCATTACATTAATAGGCTAATAACAAGACATAATCGAAAAAAAAATTATTTATTTATGATATAAACTTATTATTGGGACAATGTAGTAAATAGTTTTATTTCTTATATTAATCTAACAGTCTATATATATATATGTACGATATTCATATAAGTGGAAACTATCTCATAATAAATAAAAATCTCGCAATTTAATAAAATTTGTTAAAATATAAATTATGATTGCCCAAATATTGGGTTGATATCGTCCGCCAATAATACGGAGTAATTTGTTTAAAATGTACCAATGAAGTTAATGAATGGTTATTGCAGTCATTAATGAGTGCAGATATATATGACAGATATCAGGAAATGTGAATACGTTACAATAATATGTATATTCAGAATTACTGTAATCACAGGTTCACAGTTCTTGTTTTTTCTGTCGAATGAGTTTCGAAGTTGTAATTTATTTCAAAAAAAATATTCTAAAATCGTTTGTCATATGTTACTATAGCAATAAATGTCTATATATTGGATTGAGATGATATAAAGCCATTTATATAGATTATACAAATGACTTAATTTCGTAACGGAGGTATTGAGTAGGCCTATTCCTACCATATAACCCATTTTGTATGCATCATTCTTTGAGTAAAGTGCTTTCGTGCAATTTTTCAATCACGCATAAATATATATATATGTATATATATATATATATATATATATATATATATATATATATATATATATATATATATATATGTATATGTATATATAATATATATATGCTGCTTAGTACAGGTTGCCCAACCACTGGTACGTACGTGCAACACAAAATTTGGACTACGATGCCAAAGAGATTTGTAATCATGGATTTTAGATAAATTTTGAATGATGTTTAATTCATAGTCTTGTAGGTGTGTAGGTTTGTACATCGGATAACATAGTTATCAGAATTATGTATATTTCTCGTCTTTGAACCCTTCTGAATATTGATGTGATATTAGAAATTAATTATTGAGCCAAAGTGTTGTTTAAGGAAACACCTCAATATCAAGTCAATAGTGACACAGTAATTAGCTGATACTGGGTTAAAAATAAATTATTATTGGGACAATATATTCTACCAATATCCACTTGATGTCAGAAAATGAGTATTGGGCCTGTAGTATCCTACCTTAGTTACCCCTCAAACTCATTTCTAGTCCATTTGTGTTCAGTAATATTAATATGTGTAAATGTAAAATTATTGAAGAAAAAAGTACTAATAGCTGCAAAGCGTATGATCGATACCAACTGGAGGAGAAGTACGAGTAAATAACTAAGGTCGCTGCTTCACCCGCCGCAAGCGGAACTCAATTGTTAAAGCAACAACAACTCCAGGCCTTACGGGCCAATATTTTTCTAATGAACACCTCAATATCAAGTCCATAGTGACACAATGATTAGCTAATATTGGGTTAGTGAAATTATCATTATCGGGGCCATATGTTTTACATATATCAACCTATCAGGAATTGAGTATTAAGTCAATGTTATTGTAGGGATCACTTCATTATCAAGTCAATATTGACACAATAATTAGTTGATATTGGGTTGATGATAATATTGTTATTGGGCCAATATATTTTTCTAATATCAACCGAATTTTCCAAAATAAGGTATTGCCCCAATGTTCATTTTGAATATCCAGTCAATATTTAGACTGTATATTGGCTCAATATTAGGTCAATAAATTTTGCTACCTGGGTCTGCCAGCAAAGTTTTATATTGCGAAAACTTCCACTCGACATCGCAAGAAACAAGAGGATCAAAGGTGAAGCAAGTTAGTTCGGAAGGTGAATATTCCTTAATGGATTCATCCATTGCGTCAGAGATCTCACGAGTCAAAATTAAGTTGATTGTTTTTATCTTTTCAAAACCTTTGTTTATCACCAAAATGCATTTTAACTCTTGATAATACCTTTTATCATATCTGTTCTTCAATGTTTCCTCTACGATATCCATTAATTTTATTGCTCTCGAAGTAAGAAGTCCCTGTGTTGTTATGCAAGAGCAATAATAGTTATTCATATCCTTCGGTAACAATAGTTTGATAAAGTGTGTACTAAGCCCAACAAGGTTCTACGTGATAATATTTAGAAACTAAAACCTTGTACCACGCAAAACTTCTCTCACGCGTACTGAGTGAGAAAAAAGTTTTATATTTCACCTGTTTCTCGCAATAAATGCGATAGAGAAATTCTTCCTCGGCTTGAAAATCTTCAAATTCCTTAAAGTATTCTAAAGATGATGCTCCTTGTTCACTTTCGGCATGATTGTAGATCACTACTAGCCGCACTAATCTCAAATACACTTCATAAGGTAACTATATCTAAAAAAACTTGAGCTAATTCCCGCAAAATTAAAGTAAACTTTTGAAGTAGCTGTAGTAACTTACAATTATTATTGATTTACGAAAAATTTCAATTTACAAAATTGATCCAGTTATACAAAAAGAATTAAATAAAACAGGCTGAAAAAAATGAATATAATTTAAAAGTAATGGGAAGGTTTCACTAGGTTCCAGTTTACTGCCACTTACAGTTAATCATGCAAGTTCGTCATATTTTATGCTGTTCCGAGGAAAATATGCGATATGCTCACACTGCATATATACTTGCGGGCATATTTTATGCTATCTAAAATATACTCAAAAGCATATATATGCAATATGTTCAATGTCATATCCCTACTGATGACATGCTGCAGGCTACGGCTCATCTGTAGATGGAGTGATTGACGGGCAGGCGGCGGCAAAGAGTTGCTAGGGAGAATGTCTAAGTGAACCTCACGGTACCCGCCTGCTGGCCCGGCAACAGTGTATGTGCCCGCCGAAGTGACGCTCAGTGTGGTGAAAAGAGTGTCAAAGTGAACCCACCATAACAGTGTCAGTCTCATTGCCACCAGGAGTGTACAGCTTCAGTTCAGCACCTCTAAATGTACCTGAATGCAAGAATGAAAAAATGGCATCGTATTAATTACAGATGCAATTTTATTATTGAACATTTCGCAAAACTATATAAATGAAAGAGGAAGAGGAGTGATATCCGCCCGCGGATTCCGTAATGTGGAACTTGAAGATGAAGACGTAGAAACCACCCTCAAGGGTCTCCCTCCTAAATTGCGAAGTACTACTAATACGTAGTTCAAGAAGTTGTAGGTAAAAGGGCTCGGGCTCCAGAGAGCTGAAACCATAAATGGTTCAACTACTTCGGCAATCGCAGAGTCCCTGAATCCTCTGCAACGACCACCCTTACGGACCGGTAGTGCCGGAGCTCCGCTCTTCCACCGCGTTAGAAGTATGACTTCACAGCCCGCAATGATTGCGCACACTCGAGAAGGAAGCCGATATAATCAAAAGCAGGTGAAGAGGTGGTGATTAATGCTATATTTGTTTATATTTACAAGCTCTTTATAACATCCTAAAAGGAAATTATTTTATTCTGCATTGGAAGATTTTAGAAGTGCGGAAAAAATGCTACAATAAAAACAGATTTTGTACACTGGCGATGGCGGGTGAACATTTGATACAAAATGTGAAACATGGTAAACTAAATTTTTACATAAATTCTAAACATTCAAATCTACGAACAAGCAAGGTAACAAGGTAACAAGGTAACAAAGTTTACAAACATACAAAGTTATTTACATCACACAAGGCTATTATCTGCTAAAAATTTAGTTTTATTTCTCGAACGAACAGCTGCTACTCTAGGCGTTCGTTGTTCTGACGCACGTTCGGTAACAAATGGTGCACCTTGCGAAGGCATAGGTGATACTTCCGAGGGAGCTTCAGAGCGATGCAAGAATATTAGACCTTCAACATGTCTACGAACAATCTCGCCATTTGACTTTCGGACATGCGCGGACACAACCTCTCCTATGTCATTGCGTTCCACTTCCTTTACAATCGCGAGAGGAAAAGTAAACGGCTTAGCCATAGCACACTTGAGGCTTACCAAGTCTCCTGGCGCGAGATCAAAATGACTTGATTGCTTACACCTGTCCCTCCGGTCAATCGACTGCTGTAACAATGTCGAGACAAACTCAGTACGGTACACAGTCGCTAAGTTAAGGCGCACATTTCTCAATTTTTCGTAATTATCCGACAAAAAATCTGACACTACTTCAAAATTTGGGTCTCTCAATGCATCAGTATCGGACTCCAATTGTGGCAAAATGCTAAAACATGGAACTTCGTAACCTTTTATTATCAGTTCCGGAGTTAAAGGAGTAGGGATCTCTTCAGTAAAATCTAATTTATTAAGAGAATTCTTAAAAGCAATCGGGCGTTTATTGATCATCATTTTTGCTTCACTGATAAAATAGTGAAAATCGTCAAGCGAAAGCAACCTATTACCAACAGAAGCGGTTAGAAGTCTCTTCACTTGTTTGACCATAGTCTCGACCACCCCTCCGAGCTTTGAAGCGCCGGCCAGGTACGGATGAAAAGCAAGCGAGGTGATGCCGTGCTGCTTCATGAAGTGAACCGATAAGTCATCCCTTAAATACTCTACCGTCTATTCCATTCCAGAAACTATGGGAGTGCCATTATCACTCAATACAAAGGACGGCAGGCCATATTCAAAGATATGAAGCTGCAGAGCTCGCAAAAAACACATTTTATCAATTTGCTTACACACGAACAGATTTACGGCTCTCGACCACAAGCAAGAAATCACCAATACATAGATTTTTATTCTATTGCCGTGTTCCGTTATGAAAAAAGGTCCACAATGATCAATCGCAGTATTTCTGAAAGGAATTGCTTCAGGATTCACTCGAAAATCGCGATAGGCATTTTGGCTCACCTTAATCGACCGTTGATTAAGTCTACGGCACACAACACAATCTTTAACAAATTTCTTAACAATTACAAAGGCATTTGTTATCCAAAATTCTCGGCGCAGGAACGCAAGCATCCTATATATACCAGCATGACCAAGTTTAACATGAGCATCACAAATGATGCTCTTCGCAACAGGACAGTTTTTTGACAGTAATATAGGGCACCTTTCAGCGTAGTCAGCCTTTAACCTTCTCAACTTACTCTGCACTCTAACTAAGCCGTCCTCATCCATGAACAAGTTCAACTGCAGAACCAATGGGTCGGTAAAGAGACGTGCAGAAAGAGACTTCACTACGCCGGGGAAGGCTTCGAACTGTGCGCATCTGAGCAAGTAACTTGAACAATGTGTGAACAGGTTAAGTGATTCGCCTTCGTTCGGCTCGCGAGAGACTTTCGAGGCTAATTTGCTCCTCAAATTTCTGATAAAACCAAAAACGACCATTAGCACTCTGACAGCTTTGGCAAACGAGGAGAATCTACTCAATGGAATTACGCATTCTCTATCGTGAAACTGCTCTACGACTCCAGCGTGACACTCTGAAGAAGCAGCAGTAGCAGCAGCAGGACAAAATCGCGGTACAATAACGGTGTGCTCAGAAACAGATCGGTAAAGAACAGGACCAGATAAAAAAGTTGTACATTTCAACAATTTAGCGGACACACACCTTGTTACAACATCGGCAGGGTTTTTATCCCCAGAAACATGATCAAAAGTAACGGCGTGTGTCTTACACATTTCAGCAATTTTATCAAGTTTATTATTTACGAACACATTTTTACGTTCAATTTTTCCTAAGTCAAATTCTTTCATCCTTATCCAACCAACAACAATCAACGAGTCGGTAAAAGCATAGACTTTCGCTACTTTAATAGGACAAACAGCTGACTGAAAACTTTGATAGATTTCCATAACCGTCTCAATTCCCAGGACCAATGCAGCCAGCTCCAAAGCCGGAATCGATTTAGACTTCAAGCCTTTAGCAACAACTGAGTTACGGGCAATAACAAAGGAGGAAATTTCCGCACTCTCAACATTAAGATAAACTGCACATCCTATAAAATCTTTGCTTGCATCGCAGTACACAGACAATTCATACTTGGCTCCTCGAGCACCTATGCTACGAGGAATGACACTCTCTGGACCGCTGCTTACCTGCTTAGCTATGTTGCGCCATTCCTTCATCGTTTCTGGATTTAAAGGAGAATCCCAGCCAACAGCTTGGTCGCACTGTAAGCCATGCAAGAAAAGTTTAGCCCTGTTAAGCACCGGCAAATTCATGCCAAAAGGGTCAAAATTTGACTGCAAGGTGCTAAGTATCTTACGTTTAGTAGTAGCATCCACCGACAAGCTAGGTTTACGAGTACTAAGAGTGTCATGAGTGGTATCCCACATCAAACCCAAAAATTTCACGTTACCTTCAGCAAACTCACAAATGCCTTTGGAAGTTTGCTTCAAAGAGTCGGAATTGGTAGCCCATTGCTGGAGGTTGAACCCATATTCCTTAAAAGTATCGATAGAAAGTCGCACCGCCTCTCTTAACTTTACAGGATCACCGTTTGAGTATGCTTAATTGTCCATGTAAGCCAAATTATACATCAAGCGCTTCATGCGGTGAACTTCTTCGGTATCAGAGGTAGCACGGAGGACAAGGATATAATAAAGAGATACCATCAACAAAAATGGAGAATATCTCATTCCGAAGGGCACCCTAGTAAAACGATATCCTACTATTTGGTAGTCACTTTTAGATACATCGTTAAACCACAGGAACAATAATTTTTCGGTGTCCTCTAGCCGAAGCTGCAACTGAAGGAACGCTTTTTGCAAATCGAAGAGAAAGACAAATTTGTCAAATCTGAGAAACAAAGCAGCCATTTTCAGCTTGCTATTCAAATTTGCCCCCATTAGCGAACACTGATTATGGGACAAGCCACCCTCATTTTGATCCTTCAAGTTAGATAAAAATACCACACGGCATTTAGTAGAGTCATGCTCTTCACGAAAAACGGCATTATGGGCGAGAAAGGACACGTTATTACGGTTAACAAATTTATCTATGTTATCGACACGTTCAATAACTTGGCTTTGCAACTGATCTTTAATAACTTTATCGTACTCTAGTAACTTAGGTCGATGCAAGCGTTTTCGCTGAGAAATCAAACTAGAACGGGCCAACTTATAGTTGGATGACAACAATCCTTCAAGGTCCTTTTTCCACAAAGCAGGTACAATCAACCTTCCGCTGATCTCGTCTCTAGATAGATTGGACAGAACATAACTTACCAAACTTGAACTCTGATTAGAAAAACCATCTACCTCTTTTTCAGAGGGATAATTAAGGTAAGTTTGTAAATTTTCAAGACAAGCCTGCTCTGCTACCGAACTGATATTCACCGAGACCGCCAGTGACGAGGCGTTACTAGTCCCTAGTCAAGTGCTGCTAGCTTGGTCAGGTAAGGAAGCCAGGTCACGCAAATAAGCGGACACGCTACCAGCCAGCATTATCCCTGATGGGGTGTGATAAATGCAATATTTATCGCCCTCGCCAAAGTTTTCCTGCTGAATAGGAAACACACGGCTATGATCACTACCGAAAAGTATTTTGATACCCTTCAAGTCATCATGAATTAAATGCTTATCAGCGAGAGAATAGCCCTTTCTCTTTAAGAGCTTCACGGCACGAGACAAATTAGGTACAGAAATGCGAGTGATAATTTTATCAATACAAATGGCAGTAATCTTTACGGTTCCCTGACCAGGTACATCAATCGGAAATTCAACAATGGTAGAATTCTTCGTCTGCTCTGAGTTAATTCCCCTAATGCCTATGGTAGTCTGCTCTAAAATCGTACAATTGGGGATATCTTTGGGACTGCCTTCCACAAATGTGGCTTGAGAACCAAGGTCCTTAAACACCCGCCAAGACAATTTCCTCTTACCGGAAGATACGTACACAGTCCCGGTGGGCAAAACTATATCGTTATAGGAAGAACCGACAGACGCGAATGTCACCATATTATTGGAAGCAAATCTAGGGTCTTCTCGAGACCTACGACATTCCTTTGATTGAGAGTTTTCTTTTGAAACCTTATGACCATCTGGTCTCTTATCACTGGAGTTTATACAAAGATACGCCATGTGCATTCGCTTGCATTTGAAACAAGGCTTGAAAAATTTAAAACGACAAAATCTAATTTGGTGAGAAACAGAGCCACACTTTATGCATCCGCCAAGTTTTTTCAACGCCGCAACCTTACTCTCTGCATCGGGATAGACCGTACAAGCACCAAGCCTATGATCGTGAGCACTCGAGGATTTATCATTGATACATAGTGAACACCCTGACTTCGATAAGGACACTTTACTCTCCTCAACGGAGTCTATGGCAACTGCGGCAGAAGTAAGATCACGATTACGTAGTTGCAGCTTCTGGTTGTCAATGAATCTGAAATAAGCATTAAACAGACTGCCCAGAATCTCTGGCAAAGAAGGCTTCGACTTATTGGAAATGGCCACAAACTGCTTCTTGAAATCTGGAGACATGCTATGCCAAAGAAAATACTGCACGAAAATGTCCCCGCTGATGTCTAGAGAATTTACCTGCTCACACAAAACCTTCGCCTCGCTAATCCACCGAAAAGCGTCGCGCTCAGTTTCGTGGAGTCTTAGGGCACACAGCTTACGAATAACAGAGTATTGCTGCTCTAGCTTATCACTGTAAGCATCGTTCAGCAAGTGGACAGCAGATTCGTAGTTAAGATTCTCCAGAGAAATGGAATCTAACAGTTTTTTGGCCGTGCCTGACAATTGCTTACTAAGATAAGAAAATTTTTCAAAAGAGGACAAATTGTACTTAGAAATAAGGCTCTCAAAAGAAGTTATGAATCGGTGGTACAACTCTGGACTCCCATCAAAAACCGGCAAGTCGATATTTGGTAAAGAAATCTTATGATTAGTAAATGAAGTAGAACCACCAGCCTGAACATAACCATTCTCAATAGACACAACAGAATCATCAACAGCTGCCACACCCTTCAAAGTTTTGAGTTCGTTGCTCAGAGATATCAATGCTTTACCTAACTTGTCCATATACTCTTCATCAGAGTCACAGTGCTTGGTGTACACGTCAAAATCCCACTTCTCTTTAGAGAGCATGTAATCATTAATTTTCTCGGTAAGGTCACACAATTCACATTTAAGGGTCTGAAGTTTTTCGATATAAAATTCGTATTCATCGATAGACAGGTCTGGCTTCTCAACGGCATTCAAAGTTTTCGTTAGAGGTTGGCGTTTACCACCTCTAACAATAAAAAGCTGCTTAACTCGAGCATCAACACCAGCTAAATCAGAACCATCGAAGGTCGTCATTATGAAAGCACAAAATATCAAGATAAAACAAAGTAAAAGCTTCTCGAGGGCAAACCTAATTACAAGGCACATTAATAGGCGTGAGTCACTTACAGAAACGCAGGTACACAAGAGCTGAAACCTCGAGCCCCACGTTGGGCGCCATTCGCAAAACTATATAAATGAAAGAGGAAGAGGAGTGATATCCGCCCGCGGATTCCGTAATGTGGAACTTGAAGATGAAGACGTAGAAACCACCCTCAAGGGTCTCCCTCCTAAATTGCGAAGTACTACTAATACGTAGTTTAAGAAGTTGTAGGAAAGAGAGCTCGGGCTCCAGAGAGCTAAAACCCTAAATGGTTCAACTACTTCGGCAATCGCAGAGTCCCTGAATCCTCTGCAACGACCACCCTTACGGACCGGTAGTGCCGGAGCTCCGCTCTTCCACCGCGTTAGAGGTATGACTTCACAGCCCGCAATGATTGCGCACACTCGAGAAGGAAGCCGATATAATCAGAAGCAGGTGAAGAGGTGGTGATTAATGCTATATTTGTTTATATTTACAAGCTCTTTATAACATCCTAAAAGGAAATTATTTTATTCTGCATTGGAAGATTTTAGAAGTGCGGAAAAAATGCTACAATAAAAACAGATTTTGTACAAACATTTACATAAATTTACAAAAGTTTGTTTAGCATTTAAAAAGCTTAAGTGGAAAGAAATATAAATAATGCATAGAAGTAACACTACTTGAAATGAAGCTGTTGTGTGAGCCAACTAAACCTGACTCATGCATTTGTCACACCTTCATGAATTGAAACTGTTCACCTACTGTAGCATTTGCTGAGGGATGTGAGATGCAGTGCACCAGTCAAACATGGGTTATCAGTGCCAAAGAAAAGAGAGACAAAAGAAGGTTTGATAGGGTCATATTCTCATTCCGAAATTTCTCTCAGGCCCACAGCTATATCAAGTAAGTTTTTTGCTCATCTACACATAAAATCCATTGCTATACAATATAACATACAAAGAAATGAAATACTTAGTACATGCATAATAGAAGCAAATAGTTTGAGTCATTGCTTCCTAAATTATTGATTGCAACAATTCATTCTTGATTTGCTATCAATTTAAATACTTCTCATGTATAAATATCATTAGAAAATTCAAAAGATTCAACATTAGAGGAAGTGACACGTCCTCTAAAACCTGTGGGTTTCTTTTAAAGATTTAAATTTTGTAAATTTTAGAACGATCAATGCACAAAACATAGGTAAGGATGAGTAAGAAAATACTTACTTGACTGTGCAAGAATTTTCTTCACTCGAGATGTAGTCCAGTTCTCTTCAGGTTGTGCTTATTTTCACTTTGAGAATCGACATCATCAACATACAAGGTGCATATAATCAAGAACAAAATGTGAAACCATTGGAAAATCTAATAACGACAGAAGAGGAGATGTCTTATCTTTGAGATGATGATCACGGTCAGCTTTAGATTTGAATGAGTCGTTTGTTTTTACATCACATTCAGTTTCAAGGAGAGCAACATGCCCACCCCACTACTCTCCTTTTTGCACACATCGTTCATAACTTTTGTATCCGGAGTGTCCAATAATTTGCTTCAAATAGCTCCTCATCGGAGCATGTCATTAAGTCTTTGATGAACTGGTCAAGAAAAATTTTAGGTGGGTGAAGCAACTTGTCAGGATTGTTGGTGCAATACAAACCTGCACACACAAGCTTTTCAATGTGCATAAACTTCACTAAAATTGGTTATGCACAATACTTTCTTGAATTTGTGTACAGAGGAATACCGTCAATATAAACACACAAATTCAATTTTGGCAAATTAAGCATTGAAGAGTTGTTCACTAATTCTGCACAACATCTAATCCAGTCTTCGAAATGAACATACTCTCCAAATTTACTCATTGTTTCGACGTTCACACCTTGATACGATTTTTTTAGAGCTTTGGCAGTCTTCGGAATAGATGGGTGAATCAAATTTAAATCGCATAACAGTCTACTTAAACAATCACTTGACAATTGTTTTTCAGAGGTGGCCCACTTAGCTAAGATCTCACCCAATAATTCTTCAAGATTGTCCGATGTAGTTGGTGGAGTAACGCTAAAATTGCAATCTCGGACACAATTGCTTGAACCATCACTTGAGGAATCGCTATAAAATGAAGATGTGTCACTATGCTCAGGAGTATCACTGATTGAGCTCAGACATTCTTCTGAAGGTTCTTTGATTGACCCTATGCGATTAGGAACATCACGTATTGAATATTGAATATTCAATGGAGCAATGATCATTGCTCCATTGATATGAACCATTGATATGAACCAATGAACCTGATAACTGATCAGACATATTCATGTCTGATCTGTTATCAGGAAGAGTATCACTCGACAACTTTGAGCAGTTCGCTTCAATAGCATTATTGGAGGATTCTGGGATAATTTTATCATAAAAACAAGATTTCGAATCACACCCATCTTCAACGGGAAAGTATGAGAAACTGCTTCATCTGAATCAACTTCTGAAAAAATTCTTTTAACAATCCTTCGATGCTTCTGCCGCGTCGACAATTCAGAAAATAATTTGCGTTTCTGTGAAGGCATGGTAGATTACCAGTAGCAAGCTGACGAAGGTTTTTCTGAAAGTAACTTTCAAGCTGAATGACTCTGAGGGTTAAAAAATATTCACATTGAATCATTTTACAAGCAATGATTTTGCTTGTGTTGATCAGTTTGATCCAAAAACTCTACATCTCATATCACAATACACAGTTAAAGTAAATCGCAATAAAACTTGTAGTGTTACCACATGTTTGAAAAAGTTCTTAATAACTTGAGGGGGTCAACTGTGTGATTTGATGAAAAATTTTAAATTTTGCTGAGAAAGGTTCATTAAGTCGAAGGGGCTGTTGTGTCCTAAAATTTATTGGGGTTACGGGTACTAGAGCCTCCCAAAGAGGGGTCTAAAGATAGATGGTGAGGGTAAAAAACCATAAATTTTTGACCAATATTTCAATAGAAAACGAAAGGAAAATGAAAAATCCAGTTGTGTAACTTTGCTAGCAATGTTACAAAGATTCTAAAACTGTCTTAGTTTTTGTTCTAGAATATAAAAACTCAGACTTCCTTTCCTAAGAAATGTCCAAAAAAATCCCATATATTATGGAAAATATTCCTCATTTTCTCAAAAACTATGGCTAAAATTTTACATAAAGCCATATGTTATTCTTTTAAAAAATTACATAAATTGGGCAAATTTCTGAGCAATCTGTCCACAAATTAAAATTTAGTTTGTTGTCCCTTAATCCTTATTATTGACCGTAGTTGGAACCTGGAAACTTTGATGCCATATCTATTATAAGTTTTATGTCTATCGTTATATTTGTAAGGAATTTGAACTTACATATATATTTCACAAACAAAAATATTCCTGTAAAGTAATTTCCTGTTTTGAACAATAATGATAATAATTTTAATCAGAAGAAAAATCATTTTGAAGTTTTTTTCTACACTGAGCCATCAAAGCAATTCAAATACTAAAATTATTGGAATGAAAGGATTGTGTAATGAGTATTGCATTAGCATTCACTTAATGAGGTCTAAATACTTCACAATTCACCAAGATAGGTGTGGTGAAATAGAATAAATTAGGCATATATATTTGGCAAAATCACATCACATTTTATTTTTGGGCTAAATTCCGTGAAGCTATAACATTTTAAAGAAGGGTAAACATTCTGCGGGGCTACAAACATTGTAATGTGGTGTGTGTCGTGTCGGCGAGGGTCGGCTCTTTGTGCAGCGCTCTCAAGTGCTTGAAATAGGATGTCATAGATCAAGGTGTCACAAGGCGGTTGGCGCTTCGTCCAAACTTCTACGGTTCAGGCGTCCATACAACACAAGCACACAAGCCGAGGCTTTGGAGGGCAAGGAGGCTGACGTGACGTATGAACAGAGGCCCACAAAACCTGAGCCAATCACCGCTCGTGAAAGGAATGACGCAAGAAGGTGTGTCTGAGAACACACCAATGGGAGACCCAGACGTCAGAACAAACAAGAATCCCGCCAATCAGGATGCAGATGCTGCCTCTGTAGAATGGAAGCGTCGAGAATAATCTCGAAACAAGGAAGCGAAATGCTTATAAGGAGGGTAGATGAAGCCCCGAGAGGATTTTTTCTCTCGGACTCGTGACAAGAGAGACGCACAAAAGTGAGCGCCACAACGAAAAGCCGGCGATGCCGGGGCTCCCCGGTCCTTTTTACAATTCAAAATTAAACTCCATTGAAATATATTGACACTGATGTTTAACTTCTTCAAGAACGACAAGATTGGGCAACAAGCACCTGCTCGAAGTACATGCTGATAATCTCTACGAAAGCTCAAGGAGACTGCGGGCGTATCGTCGAAGCTTTAACCGGCAACGAAATCTGCTCGAAGAATTACGGCCTGAGCACATCAACAATCCAGCGTGAAGAGAAACACCCAAGGAGAATCTCTACGCTTATCATAAGCTCACAATAACCGCAGTATTAAATCTGGAGTGCGCGTTCACCAACAATGCGGAAGGAAGCAAGAAAAGATATACAGTTAGCCAGCCTTCCAACGCAGCCAAAACTCAGATGTGCAAAGAATGGAGAACAGTAACACCTTCCCGATAGAGCCTGAAGATTTCCGCCGCAGCGATGGAACTTTCTCTGTTGAAAAGCCCGCGGAGTTGGAAAGATTCTTCACCGAACATTCAGCGATCGCGCATCACAGAAAAGTTTAATGTCGTCAGATAGAGTATTTTTGAACAGTGCTTCAGAGTGTGATAGTGCGCTCCGAGCGGCGAGCAATCAAATGTAATTTGTGCCATGCAGAAAGTTGGCTCATGTTCGAATTCTGTGTTGTGCAAGATGCGAGGTATGTTGTATTTGAACACCTTGTGGTAAGCAAAGCTCCTTGATATTATATTGCATTATTTCCAAATGTTTCGTATTCATGCTAGCCCATTCATCGACTATGTTTCCTGATTTTTTCACAGTGCGGAAAGTTATTTTTGTCGTAACCCGGAAATTGTTGTGCTAGCGTTCATTGTAATAAGGAGAGTAAATTTCTCGTTCTTTGTGTGGCTCATTACGTTGCTCATGTTAGTGCGTTCATTTGGTGCTCAGGTTGGCCCCGTTATGCCGCCACGAAGCGTGTGCAAAGCACGATTTATGGCAGTCATCGGCCTAGACAGCCAAGATGTGGTTTCCTCATTGTGTCGTGTGGGATTGCCATGTCGTTAAATTCATGCGCTTGTTGCTATAACATTTCCCTGTGCTTTAATCATTGCATTGAAATATTTTGTGTGTCATATTCAAATCCACGTGTTTCCAAATAAATTCATGTAAATCTTAATAACTCTTTTATTCTCCATGTCTGGTATGCAGGTATGCGCAAGCATGATGGATAATACTTTAAAATGTGTCCGGGGGTTGAGAGTCCCTCAGCGTATGGGAAGGGGGTCCTAAACCCACCCCTTTCTCCGTATCGCAACATAGGTCGTGCAAACCTGAAGTAATATTTTATATGAGGGACTAATAGAAGCATCATTGGAAGAATTGCTATGAGATTAACTTCTATCTTTAGGTTCAGAACTCAAGCAAATCTAGAGGGATATCTCTGACTAAGCTTCCATATGCATTACTGGACGACTCTGAGATCAATTTATTGTACACACAAAGTTTTAAGTCGAACAAGTTTGCTTGGGCAAGTATGAAAAACTAATTCATGTCTGTTATCATTAAATTGAGAACAATCTCATGGATGAACTCATGTTACAATCATCAAATTCAAGCTCTCCTTTGATATTGTAGATTTGTAGAGTCAAGATAGCAAAAGTTCATCACAAAGTGTCTATCCGTACACATGAGTCATAATGTGAGAATATTTCAGAAAATTTTTCTCTAATAATATTTCTGGTGTCAATTAACATTTACCAATAGTTTTTTCATAAATACACAGTGCTTAAACACAGTGATTAAATCAGAATAGGAATTATGTTACCACACGGTTAAAACAAGGCCCTATAAACTTAATCATTTTTTATTTGGAAACTGGTACCTCTCACATATCTGGAATAAATTTCTATGTCTATCTTTATATGAACAAAGTAGGCATTCACATATAGGTTCCTATATTTTCCATGGACAAATTTTTACTGGTAAGTAGTTTCCTTTAGTGAATAGACAGAGTAATGTGTTTCATCAGAAGGAAATAGATTAGCAAATTTTACATTTGCAGTGAAACCAATCGAATAATTTCTATACCGACATTGTACAAATAATAGGAACCAAAGAGAAACATTGCCATAGTATTCAATGAATGAGAGTTGAATGCTTCTCATTTCCTGAACAGCATCTTTCAGAGACAGATTCTAGATTGATATTTTCAAATTTTATACATACATATTTCAGAAGTACATTATTCATCCGATAAACAATTTACACTACTAAAAGCAAAGATTATTTATATTGGTAAGTATAAGTTAACTAAATTTTCAGAAATTACCCCTCAACACAAATGAATATAAGTGTAAAATGATATTTTACTATAATTTTTGGTCAAACTGGGATTTTGCTAGCATCAGTCAGCTGTTATCTTCAGAAATCCTCGTTCATGACTGTACACATTTTAACATGGTACAGTCATGTCTTATTTGTAATGGATACGTACATATTTATAAAATATATGCATTTCTCATGCGAATGCACAATGGTGAGCTTTAAAACCGTTCAATAAAATATTGAAATCTTACATCAGCAGTGAAGCAATTAAAAACAAATTTAAATACCAACAATAGTATTCGGGAGTTAGATCTTAGTTCTATGTCATGTATTGCATAAATTTGTAATTAATGAGAATCAAATCTTTCACAGTTCAAGATATTATTTTTAAACCTAGAGAATGAGTTATATGTTACAAAACACTGCTCCAACTCGTGCAACTAAGTCAAATAGCATGCTACTTGTTAGTCATTCATGTTACCAGCTGAGCTATTTCATGATTTCGACTTCATATCTTGAAGCAATAAAAATACTCCCCAATAATACGGATTTTATCTTAAAAAATGAAGGTCATAAATCATGAAATAGGAAATATGATCAAATAAAGAGCCTATTCATACCTAGTAAATTAGTAGCTAACTGTGGAATTACAGCGTTTAATCAGGCCCGTTAACTGAATTTACCAATTTGAATTCCCGATGAGTCACGCACGGTAAGCAAGTGAAAGCTATATAGCATGAATAGTTAACGAAATTTCTATACTTTTACAGCTAAAACCTATATAGTTTGACCCAATTTCCATATCATGAATACTGTGACAGGCTAAATTTCGGTATTTTCAAGGTAGTCACAGTATCACCAACGAGTATCCACACAAGCTGACAACAACTGAGAAACTGATCACTCATGTTTCTGAGTACCGAGTACCGACTCCTGACTAATCCCAAGTACAACTAACTTCCCGCGGAATCTCTCACACAGTCTCACGAGACTAAACGAGGAACGATCGACACTCAAACAATGCTTGAACGTCTTTCAAACATGGAATATAAGGTCTCAGCTGATGTCAAATTTAATGTATTTCAGCTTCCAACTCATTACTGATGTTTTTAGCTAGAAACTATCTAGGATATTTTTAAGCTATCTAGATTTACAGCTATTAGCAAAAATACAAAATTCGATATCTAGATGGAACGAAAACTATCTAGATCTAGCAATTTTATAGCTAGAGTCGCAATTAAATATGTGCACAATTTTCGAATTCGAGCCTACATTAACGTTCGGAACTTCGTGTACTGTACGCGAAGGTTCGAGTAAGTTTTCTTGTATTTTTTCTCCGATTTGAGAAAGAAATGTTTTCATTAGAAAAAATTATCAAATTTTAAAACATTCTCATTAATTGATGCTGTGAATGTATAGGGTTATAGGTCGTCCATCTTTTGAACATGTAAAACTCAACGAATTCACATATAATTGTAATATTTAAAAAGTCCTTCTGGTTTAGGATCGCGTTCTCTTCAACCGTAAAAAAGAACTTAACACTGATATTCCAACTCATCGAAACGGTCACGTTTTAAAGAGCTGGAACCTTTTGTATCCATTGAAACGTTTTGAAGTGTGAGTTAAATATTGAATAAAGTCAGAAATTCATTTTGTCCGTTGACATCAAACTGTAATAATGCATTTTATACATCCAGGATTTTTTCTTTAGATATAAATAAGCTATTTAAATGAAATGCGCCTATTCTTTGTTTCACAATAATGGTCCTGTATTATTAAAATTCATCCTTTTATTTGCAAAGAAATTATCAAGCGCTAAAATTCAGATATTTCATGTTAAATTCTCAACATTTGAAGCTTAAATTAGAAAACATGAACTTCATATTCTAACGTCCTAAAAATTAGAACGTATAAAAATAGCGGAGTATGTAAATTTGCTCCTGCAATATCTTAATTTTGAACTTATGTTTTTGACTCTCATGTTGGAAGAATTGAGGGTCAGACTATTGCATGTAAAGGATAAGTAAAATATTATTTGACTATCAGAAATACATCACATAATATTATGTAACTTATTATCAATTAAACTTATGCTTGGGCCATCCAGCATTACCGTTAATTTAAAATATAAAATATAGCGTAAAAACCGATCGTATTTTTACCAGCGTTTTCTATGGTCGAAATTACCCTCAAAAATCGACGGTAGATAACGGTCACCATTGTCGGTGGGAATTTATAACGTCTAAAATTACCGGTGATTACCTGTAATTTACTTATTGTTGGAAATCCTACGATAAACGATGAAAATCGATTATAAATACTGGTTCGCCGACGAAAAAATTCGGATTGGGTTTGTGTCTAGGGTTCTACTGATTTCAATGACAGACTTGCCGCAAGAATTCACCAAGAACGTCACTCCAATAGACAGGTGTCCTTTGATCGATTATTCACTGCATCGCACCGAAGATTGTGTGAGAACGGAAGCTGCAGTGCCAACAGAGTGAATGCTGGCCGCCCAAGACAGCTTGATCTGTATCATGAGGAAGGTGTATTGAACCATTTCCGTCAAAATACATGTCAGAGCACTCATGCCGCAGCAGAATCTATGGAAATACAAAATCACACTGCAGTGTGGCTGATATTGAAAAAACAGTATATTTCCAATATAGATGGTTCAAAAGTACCATCATTTGTTTTTAAAATATATTGAATTGAAATAATTATCATCCGTATCACTTCCAGAGAGTGCAGGGACTACTTCCTGCTGATTACGGGCCTCGCGAACGATTAGCGTAGTTGTTTATGAATCAGGAGTAAAAAGATGGCAAATTCGCAGAATAGGCTACTTGTCATTCGCAGAATAGGCTACCTTCTACCTTGATGGAATATTCAATTTCCATAAATTTCGCAAATGGCAAAGGAACAACCCTAGTTTCATTAATGAACATGGATACCAACATCGCTACATTTTCAATGTGTGGGCAGGTATCGTTCAAAATCAAATCATTTCCTCATACATTCTACCAAAGCGTCTAACCGGGAATGTTTCCAGAATCTTTCTCGAAGTCCTTCTTGATTTATCGACCGATGTTCCTTCGGATATTCGTAGAAGAACGTGATTTCAGTATGATGGGGCTCGGGTACATTTTGCTGTGAATGTGAGACATTTTCTTCACCTTCAATTTCCAAATCATCCGATTGGTCGTAATGGTCCTGCGTCCTGGCCGCCAAGATCTCCTGATCTGACTCAGTTAGATTTTTTTTTGTTGGGGCTCATGAAAAGTCCTGTTTATGAAACTCCTATCGAGTCGGAAGAAAATCTTGTCGCCAGAACTGCAGTCGCTGCTAGAGATTTGCTGAGATACCTGGAGCATTGGCAACTTGCGCAACTCCCTCCGACGAGGGTGTCTCACTTGTATCGATGGTCATGGTAGATATTTTAGACAATTACTGTAATGAGGCCCTCGCTACTAATAAATCATTTCTTGTCAATTGGTTTTTGAATTACCCTCTTCTGTATTAATAAACAAAGTGTAGCTAATAGACAGCGTTCTTATTTTAATATCAGGTTATCTCAAAAACGAAGCGTTTTTGAACTTTTTCATTGATGAAATATAGCTTATATCAATATTTTCTATTAGTAGCCTAATTTTGTACCAACAATTTTGACACACCCTGTATATACTGCCACTGAGGTGTTACCTGGTACTTCCTGGCAGGTAAAACCGGAAATGCCCTAGAACATTTCAGGGTGCTGGTTCCTTTTGGTGAACATGAAACCGTTATTGGGGGCGGATTCCTAACCTTTGCTGCGAAATGATTGTGAGCTTTTTGTTACTCAAGAGTCGTCCAATTCATTACTGATCATAATCCTAACGATCTATTATTCTAAACAGTGACAGCATGCTCACCTCTCGACGTTCACGTGGAATCTTTCGTGACATCTAAATAATTTAAACATTTTACTTAACCCAAGCGTTACAGCGATAGATTGTTTCTGAAGTCTAGTACAATGGGCACATTTGAGTATAGCTACTAGTGGGCCCGAGTAAGTTCAGAGACTATCAGGGAATTCTACCCCGAACGCTGTAGTAAGGTGTACTATTATACTTAAGTAAATGAAATCTATAGGCCATAATTACTTAAGGAATCACTATTTTACGGGACGGGATTTGCATGACGATGGTGAACTTCCGAAAGGGACTTCAGAATTGCATCGACATCTTCAGAAATCCCATAAGTGAGAAGATTTTCAAAATATTTCAAGGGAACATTTCATTCAACTGATTAAACAGCTGCTCTAAATTTTATTAAATTACCATTCGTTTTTTCCTTACGACTTTAAATTCGTGTCATCTTCCTTCATTAAACATTAAAATTAAAATTTCGCCAAAGTATTATTCGAACAATAATTTCAACTCGTATGACAATTTTTCAGAAGGCGTCCCAAAATACGGGAAAGAGCAGTGTAGATGATCTTTATTGTTTTCTTCAATAGTCTGCGTATTGTTTCGAGAGAATTTTTTTAATTTTCGAATTGATGATACCCAAGCGAAAACCGTTAATTTTGAAATATGTACGCAAAAATTCAAATTTAGGATGAACATTTTTAAAAGTTGAACATGTTTTGTAACCTCTATTGATTAGAGTTTGAATAATTAATTGTGTTTAAACTCTAATCACTAGAGGTTACAAAATACGAGTATTTTCAACTTTCAAAAATGTTCATTGTGAATTTGAATTTTTGAGCATATATTTTAAAACTAGCGGTTTTCCCTTGGATTTCGCCAATTCGCAAATTAAAAAATTCCTCTCGAAGCAATGCGCAGCGCCGACTATTGAAAAAAAAAACAATAAAGATCATCTATATTGCTCTTTCCTGTATTTTGGGACGCTTTCTGAAAAATTGTCATACGTGTTGAAATTATGGTGCGGAAAAATACTTTCACAACCTTCAGTTACGCGTAGCTCTTGTTAATAATTTTAAGATTGCTTCTTTTTCCCTGTACAAGGATACGCTTCGATGGAGATGCGAGCCTCTCTGATTTATTCTTACAGTTGTGTACAGTGCACATCCTCCGTACGGGGAACCAATTAGCGCACCCCCCCTCACATTCCGTAGTACGTAATCACGCAGAAAAATGCAACGTACCGATGTCCACTGCAGACTTCAATCTTAGATTCGGCTTCAGCTGCATGTGACCTTAGAATTTTAAGGCCGCTACGTATTTTTAAATGATAACCAGCCATCAACAATACTGACAGTTCCTACCCATGGAAAATTGTAACAAGATTGTAATCCTGTCGATTTTATTTTTTCTAGGACAAGTTTTAATCTTATTTTTGTTTGCGTGATTTCCTTTAATAGATGTATCCAACATTATGTTTTTTCTTCTATTGCAGACATAATGATTTATACTTTTACGAACTGATGTTGGAGCTGGACTCCGAAATGTATTCCTAGTAAATATGATTAAGTTTCTTGAAAATTTCCTCGTTATTAAATTCCTCATCAACTTGCGATTAAAGCAATCAGCTGACCCGTTCAGATGAATATGCAGAGTACGAAATACCTTCAATACAGTTTTCTGGTATTTTGTTTGCTGCAAACTGATTTTATTTAGGAATGAAAAGTTTACGCCAACCAGTTAAAAGCTAGTGCTCCGAAAACTTCGGAGGGTGGCCGAAATATCGGAGGGGGCCCCGTGGTGCGGAGCTGTATTTTTATTTGGTATTTTTAAAAGTACCATTTCAATGAGGATAAATCGTGTCCTGTGCAGTGAAGACGCTCCAAGTTTTGCTCTAAAACAAAGTGCACGAATTGGTCAATGATCATGCATTTCTAACCCAAAGAGTGCCCAATCACCATTAGGCTCCAAGGGTAAATTTAATCTAACCATAATAAAAAAATCGAACAAAAAGTGTAATACATCCTCATAAAAACACTCAACTCTTGCTTCTTAAAGAAATCAGCGAATGTTTCCCTTATCACAAGATGGCGTCTGGAGGCCCAAGCAAGAACAACAGTGAAGGTACGCTGGTGCTTGGATATTTTGACGTACAAAATCTACCAAAACAGAGTTACCAAGTAGTCTCCATCCTAACTGATCACTTCAACTCAGTGATGAAGAAATTTCAACGCGAAATTGGTGACTTGAAAAGAATGAATGAAACGCTTACGAAGGAAAAATCTAATCAAAAAACATAGATAGAAGACCAATATAAGAAAATAATAGCCAAGTTTCTCGCCTGGACCGATTAGAAAGAAAAGAAGCACGTGAAGAGTTTGAATCTCCGGGGAACTACGGCAACGTTTTCGGGAGAAGACTGTAAAGAAACAGTGGGGAAACTCCTGAAAGACGAAATCAACATCTATCTGAGTAACTCTGACATCACTACAGCGAATAGGTTGGGGAAAAACCTGCATCTGGCCACGTCGATAGGAGAGACATTAATTTTGAACAACGACAATACGAAAACAAGCATAAAGTTTTGACAGCCTGCCGTGTGACTAAACTAAAATTCTCCTTAAATGAATATCTCATACCTTCACGAGCTGATATCATGTACACTCCAAGATAGGTCAAACGAAAATTTCCGGAACAAATAGGATTCGCAAGGAAAAGTTTCAATTTCAAAAGAAGTGAATTTCATAAGAAGTGATCACAAAATCTCCTTAATAAACTCGGCCAAATTCATTTTCAAGAAAGGCTCCCTATGCAAAGGGCCCAATGCGTATTCTCCTCGTTATATTTTCGTCAAAGCAATGCTGAGATAGAGCGTTTCCAATCAACCCACTGTAACCATCAAATGCCGAACAGAAAAAATACTGTCTTAGTCAACTATCGTTCATCTCACATAGGGCAGAATGCTCTGTCAATATCAGGCACCTAACTGCGGAACAAACTTCCCCTGAGTATTAAAATCCCTCAAAGACTGAGAGAATTTAAAGCCAAAATAACTCTTCATCTTGCGTCTCATCAATAATTCTTAGTTGCAGAACATACTGAATAAGTATTGACAAATCTCATCTACTCGGTATTGGATTTTCCAATTTCCAAAGGAATGTTTTTCAAATTACATTTTTCGAATTTCGATTGCAACTAAGGGGACGAAAATGCATAACAATACGTAAAATTGAATTCGGAACACTTTTACTTTAAAAAAAGTTTCCATTTTTGCAATAGGAAAATGTTACCACGCGAACAGCAAAAATGGAAACTTATTATTGAAGTAAATGTGTTCCAAATTCAATTTTACATATCGTAATGCATTTCCGTTCCACTAGCTGCAATAGAAATTCGAGAAGTAAAATTTGAAATATTAGGTAAATTAAGTCAATTATATATTATAGGGGTAGAGATCCCCTTAAAATAAGCCCATTCACAAGTGAACTTGGTTGTTTTTAAATCAAATTCCACATCCATTACGTATTCAGTAATAGTTTACCAACAAGCGAGTACAATTCTATGTTCCGATTTTTCAAATAGAGCAACGCTGAGAATTCTAGGTTATATTTTTGTAAAATGTGCTTGAAATGATGGAACTTTTGTTTGCTTGTTTTCCTATTTTAAACTCCTTCACATAGTCAATCTATTCAGCACTATTTTATTGTAGAAATAAAATGCCAAATCCCTTAAAATCTTTTCGTCGATCTGCTCATAATTATGGAAACTTAAGGACACCGTCTAGGTAAAAAAAAAGTCCGTTGTTTATAGATGGATTTCTCTGAAATTTTCACGGTAGGTGTGAAATGATCCATATATCATTTGTTCTTTAGACAAAATTTTTGTATCTGCACTGGATATTTTTTTATTTTCGAAAAAATATGATAAAATAGGTTTTTTTTTAAAATCCTACTACTTCTACAATTTTGAAGTTACAGAACCAGTACTTCGTTTTTAGATTGCTTAGATGTCTATATAACCACTCGCAATAGGGAATTTCGATAAAAAAAATTTTGTGGATTTTGAAAAAAAAAAATGAACTTTTTTTCATTTTTTTTTATCTCGTGTAATTTTCAAAATAATGAATTTATCAAAAATGCTATTGCGCCAGGATACACCTTGCTGAGCCCTATCGAATAGTATATAAACCATTCTCGTAGCTCTAAAATTGTGAAAGTAGTAGCATTTGAGAAACCAATTATCAAGTTTCCATAAAAACGAGTTTTTTCACAAAAAAATTGTTTTTCTTTTTATCTTTTGAACTACAGGGTTTTCTACAATGAACTCTGGAGCGTTTGTAGCTCTTTTCAAGCCCTTTCGATTGATATAATTTACATTGCTGTAGCTCTGTAACTCTGAGAAAAAATATACAACAAAAGAGAATAGGTGTAATTCATGAAAACAATTAATTTTTTTAATTTTTCATTTTTTTTCGACCAAAATACGTTTTTTTGTCGAGTCAACTCCTTTGTTTTATAGCTCTTTTCAAGCCCTTTGGATTGGTGTGCTCGCCATAGCTGCAGCTATGATACTGAAGCTGTTATCGAGCTATGAATGAAAGCTGCGGTATCATGGATACGGCAGGACAACTAAATTCTGAAATTGTCAAAAATTATAAAAAAAATGTTTATTCAGCGTTAGAATGTTTTGTTTGAATAATGGAAGCACTTTGAGTAGCCCATTAACGAACTATAATGCCATTCCCGCAGAGAAACGCTCAATTGACTCCCAATAATGAGGGGGGAGGGTTCAAGGTCACTCCACCCCCATCGCTTTCCCCCCCCTCTGGTGGGCGCACTATTCGGAGTAGACGAAAAAGAAAAGTACCAATGGAAGCGCAAGAAAATTCTCTATAAGATGCATATATAAACAGAAAATCAACATATAACCTGATTTCTACCTAGACGGTGTCCTTGAAGTTCCCATGGCCAACATAAATGACTAGATCAATTTGATAGGAAAGAAGCATGGCGTAACACACGGACAAACGAATAAACATGCGCATTGTATAAGAAAAAAAATTATACTTGAAGCAGGGCTAAAATTATTATAAGCCATTTAAATTCAACTTCCAAATTTTAAATGCATGTATTGTATAAATTGTGCAAGTATGTACAGAAAGCGCCTGTGGTATTACTCCAGCAATAATAATTACTACCAACTTTGCATCATATTAAATTCATTCATCAATTATTTCATTTCATAGTGGAAAATATTTTTTAAATTTTGATTTCTAACGAAGTAGTTACATTGTCACATGAAATAGCAAAAATATAAAACAAGATTTTCGGTCGCTCATACTTCACAACAGGAGTGTGCAGCTATCAACGTTGACATCTGTCACAACTTCACAACAAGCGCGTTAGTCAAACTAAGCTAAGGGCATTCTTAGTTTGTGAGATAAGCTTTGAATTTAAAAAAATACGCTTAGCAATTGTGTTATGGTGATGAAAAATCAAAGATTGAGAAAATTATTCTATGAATAAAGTTCAAGAGAGAAAAGGCCAAGGGTTGTTGTTTGTTTAGAAAATTTAAACCAACGTAGGTACTCTTCAGAAAGTCATTTCTGTAGAAAGAGTTGAAGAAACACGCAGTGAATCGGACATAACGACTGATAGTTCCAACAGCTCATTGTAAATTAGTAAAAGTGAAAATGATTTTGACGTGAAGTGAATCACATGTGTGATGGAAAGTGTGTGCACTTTGATTGGATAAGCAGTTGAAAAAAAATAAAATAAAAATTTCTAACATGAGAGTGCATCTCTCATTAGTTTAACAGTGAACATTGATAGCATACCCTTCTACAATTTCAGAAATACACAGCTGACGCAATCCTTGTGTGTGCTATTGAATATTGAGCCATGATAATTTGTGTAGGCAATTTTTGTTCTAATAAAGTCTCCATGAATGAAATATCTAAACGTCACTTATTGCTAAAAAAATTCTAGAACGATCTGGAAAACTTATCTGGTCAGTAGGAATGGAAGTCAAGAAAATATTTGCAACAGTTGAGTTTACTATATGATGAGAGAACAAATGCTTTTGTGCTAGGTTCTTGGCAAAACCCACATAAACAATCACAAAAAGAGCGACAACCAAAGACCTCCAAATGTCAGCAGTACCTGTGCAACGTGCTCACAACTGCAAGTAATGATTATATTTAGTCTATTTCATTGGTGCATCGTATTTCAAGTTCCTCTCAGCTTGTGTTGCATGAAATTCTAGTTTTTCAATTGCAAGATAAATGTCAAAATGCTACATAAAGCCAATTTCTTTGCAAGTGTTTTTAATTTTTGTGCAATATATTTCCTGGTTTTTATGAAGGAGACGACAATAATTGATTCCCCAATATTTGGCGCTTGATTAATGGTAATTAAATCGAAACAATTTTTCTTGTATGCACTTTCCGTCGCAAATGAGCATTTAACGAGTTATAGATATAGCTCACCTACCGCATTTCTATTCTCTGTTGAAGGGGAGGACTCTTAACCCCTTCCCCAACCATTTCTTCGTTAAAAATGTTTCTTTTGCAGACAAATTTTTTATATTGGTTCTACATAGTATTTTTGATGCTGGTTATGAAAACAGTTTGTAATTATTTTTTCTTCCCATTTTTGTGGTTAACTTTTTATTTTGAAAATACCTTTGACGGCAAAAACGAGTCAACTCGTCTTCCTATAAACCATATTTTTTACCCTATTTCCTTAATTTTTCTCAATTTTATTAACAAATGTAAAGAGAAATGAAAATCTATTTTATTTTTAATTTTTATTACAATTGTTACCAAATATCTAGCAATTAAAATATGCATACTAAATGAAATTCCTTTTTCCTGCATTTTATTATGAACAAAATCTATTGAAAACTGTAAGTTGTTAACAAAAAATAGAACAAATGAATTTTATTTCCACATATAAAAGAATAGTATTTCCTCAGAAAGTTTCTAGATGAAATTATTTAGAATGGTACTCCTCACTTGTCGAGAAATAGTCATTGTCTGATGAACTGGCAGAGTTATCAGAAGTATTCAAGCGTCTGAGGGAAGGTTCGTATTCACTTTCTTCCGTTGAACTGGACATTTGGGGTGTAACACTTGAAAATGCTACATTAAATTGAATGTAAATGTGGTTGCAAACAGCACCCATTCGACAAAAATGGCTGTTGGAGCAAGTCTATTAACAATGTCTTTGAAATCACACAGCTCTACCCTATCGCCTCTGACAAGCGTACGATTTGATGAGAATACTCGTTTACCACGTAGAATGGCTTACAAAGGCTTAAAATCGACGAGTATATACGTATGTAGCTGGTTTTTGAAGGTAAATTTTTGGACGAGTATACTCGTCGACGACTGGAAATAGAACATTATGTGAAAACGTGTATACACTTTTCTGCCGGGGAAGGGGTTAATGGACTCTCCCTTCCGACAGTTGTAATGCGCTCGAGTGATCGTTACGTTAGGTTACTTTAGGTTGCTTTGTATTGCTTTAGGTTGCTTTAGGTTGTTTTAGGTTGCTTTAGGTTGTTTTTGGTTGCTTTAGGTTACTTTAGGTTACTTTAGGTTCCTTTTGGTTACTTTAAGTTCCTTTAGGTTACTTTAGGTTACTTTAGGTTAGTTTAGGGTACTTTAGGGTTACTTTAGGTTACCTTAGGTTACTTTAGGTTACTTTAGTTCAGATTATTTCAGTTACGTTACACTACGTCACCGCTATAACTTGTTAAATACTCATTTGCGACGGAAAGTGCATTGGAGAAAAATTTATCATTTTGATCTAATTACCTATACCCAAAAATTAGAAAATCGATTATTGTCCTCTCTTTCACATTTACCCATTTCTTCCAGATTTCACTATGAAATCACAAATATTTTTAAAATATATCAGGAAATTGTGTGTTTTTGTCTTAGTACGTTTATTATAATTGTCCCAACCTAGTGTTGAAGTTCTTTGACACAGTGTGAATACCTTGTAGAAATAAACATGTGGAAAATAGAAAATATTTTTTTTTATAAAAAATAGAACAAAGTTTATTATATCGCCTGTGAAATAGTTTTCTATAATGAACAGGTAATGAATTTGTAGCATATGATAAAATGTCATTCGTGTATTTCAATAATTTTTCAATATTTTAGAAATATTTTTCTTCATTTCCCAGTAACGCATGAACACTGCCAAAATAACCTGTATGGTATCACTGGGACCTCAACTACACAGTTAGAATTTGATAAGGGCAGGGCAACTTCTTCTAAGCCTCCTCAGTGAATCACTTTCACCCGGACAGCAGAACAAATCATCTCTCAGGCAAAATAAGTTTTATTTCCACTTTGAATATGTTAATTTAGTTCCGGCTTTGCTATCCTAATCAAAGGTATAATGAAAACAGGTATAATGAAAAATCATCCCTTTATTTTTAGAAAGCAATAGAACTATTTATCTCACTAGTTATGTTTTGGCCTGTATGTATAAGCCAAAGTTTATTCCTTCCATTCGGAATGAGTTGCTGTGAAATGAACGCACTAAGTGTTCTCAGGTTAATTTAAAACACCGGCATATGGTTTGTATCTCAACTGGATAACGATATATATCACTAGTTTTCTTGTGCTTTATTGCAAACAGTCAAAAACACCCATTATAATGAATATTAAATTTTACCGAATGATGTTGTATTTGTAGAAATAAGACAGAATAACTGTAGATGAGAATGCCTGGTTTATGATGAATATTTTTTATGTAGAGTTATATTTTTAGGTTGATGTGAGAGCTTGTTAAGAGAGTGAATGAGTTGAAAGGAGGAATGGGAAAAATTTGGATTTTCAATGTAGTGAAAGCATTGCACGTGTAAAAGTGAAGAAAGCTAAGATGGAGAGTCTGAAAACTGACTCTGATTAGTGAAGGGTATAAATGGAAATGAGCAAAGAGATGGGTGAATATTCAGAACAACACTCTAATCGATTTTCAAATTTTTGTTGCTTGAATTTTGATATTGGAATCAAAACGAACAACTTTTCGTCCATGCACTTTCCGTCGCAAATGAGTATTTAACGAATTATAGGAGGAACGTAACATAACATGACTAAACTTAGCTAATCTAATCTAACCCAATCTAATGTAACCTAACTCAACCTAACATAACTTAAAGTAACCTTGCATTACGTAAAGCCCTCTAACGTCAAGTAACGTTACGTAACGGTGTACAAGTATCGTAAAAGAGGAGGCGGGGTGATGACGTCACGGGCACAGAACTAATAGCAACACACATAAAGAGATGCTCCACCTGGCGAAAACTTGGACAACAATAAGACCATGATGTTTGCCATTTGAAAATGGAAAACTGTTATGGAAGCGGAAATTACTTTACTGCTATAACTCGTTATATATTCATTTGCGACGGAAAGTGTATAGAAGAAAACTTATTTACTATGATTTCATTTACATTAAACAAGCATCAGAACTTTGAAAATCGATTAGTGTGTTGTTCTGAAAAAATACCAGAAGATGGTAGGTAGCAAAAAGATTCTAAACATTAGAAACAATGTGTGTTGATGCAAATAACTGGTTTGAGAAATGAAGCTCATGCTAGGAATAGAGTGGAATAGAGTTAATTACATATGTACCATAGTTCACTGTGAGGTAAGAAAGTATGTTACAGAAATTCAAGTAGGTGAAGGTTAATTTGAATGGAGTCAAATCATCATATGGAAGTGGTCAACTGGTACTGGATAATGACGAATTTGGCACCGATGAGTGATGTGAAAGAATGATTACTCAGCAATCTGGCTTAGGTATGAAACTAAGGAATATGAACAACGAAAGATCAAAAAAGTGTTGAATGTTACAGTAAAAAGCATGCAAACCATAAAATGTAGAAATAATTCAATTAGAATAATGTGCATGGCGTTCCTATAATGCATGTAATTTTCTCTAAAGTTATTTTTAATCATTCGCTCTGTAAACTTTGATTCCAATTGAACTATTTCTTTCAGATTGACAACTCAAGCATTACGTTGGGGTCAACAGCGGAGGCACCATACGCTGCATCTTGAAAAGAGTGATGTGACGAGAGCTTGCTGTCCAGTTTCGCTACACTGGGCTTGGGAAAACCGGCGGCGAGAAAAACAAAAATTCAGAGTACATCCATTCTGCGTCCAAATCATTAATGAGTAGACTTATCGGAGACGTTCACCATAAATCATGGAAATGGCTGTAACGTTTGTTGCATGATATCTAGATCTATTAAAATTGGCACACGTATGTATTTTTAGAAGTAAATAGGGGTCGTCTCGCTAATATTTTCCCACTTTCGACATAATTTTGGAGACAATGGGGAAAGGGTAGGGGAAAGTTCGTACTTTTCAAGAGACGTCTTCTCAAAAATTTCTTATCGTAGAGCAATGATTTAGGTGTCATAGAATGCGAAATAAGTTGCTGCATGACGAGTCAAAGGATTATTTTGACTTTCATGATCATTTCTGAGTTACATAGGCAACATTTATGTAAGGAATTAAGAATTAAAGATACTAGTTATTATTTTTAAAATGACTGAAAAGTTTTTTCTATAGAATCTAGATCTCATAAAATTGACATACCTATGTACTTTTAGTAAAAAATAGGGGGCGTGTACTTAATTTTTCCTCACTTTTGCCATAATTACGGAGAAAATGGTGGAAAATGTGGGGCACATGGTTATTTTTCAAATTTATCCGAGAATTTTTCCGAGAGTTCTTGTTGTAGAGCAGGTATCATTAGATGCGCAAAAAGCTGCTCTATCTACTGACATACGATTTTTTTTATAATAATTTTTGGGGACATTTGAAAATCTATGTGAAAAATGATAACTTTTTAAAAAATGTTTTAAATTACATAATAACTAAACAATTGCAAAATTCCAAATAATCCTTTGACTCGTCATGCAGCAACTCTGCGCATCCAATGACACCTAAATCACTGCATTAAGATGAGAACTTTTTGAGAAAACTTCTCTTGAAAAGTATGCACTTCCCTTCCCTTATTCCCTCCTCCCCTTTTCCCCATTGCCTCCAAAATTATGTCGAAAGCTGGGAAAAGTTATGGAGACGACCCCTATTTATTTTTAAAAATACATAAAGATACCAGTTTTCATAGATCTAAATTCCATAGAATGGACGTTACATCCATTTCATTAATTCAGTCGATTTCAGCGTAGATGTCTCCCTTAATATTCCATGAATTCATTCAATATTTAATGAAAAATTCAATTAAACCTTCTAAAATTAACATATAATATTGTATTCAACCACTGCTTCTTAGCCATTTTGATGCAATATACCGATGCTGATCTGTTTCAAAAGTTATTAATCGCATGTGCTTAGTTTGTACATGCATAGAGTTTGACAATTCATTTTTTATGGAGTCTAATCTTGTTTTCAAGTTTCCTCCTTTGATTGTTGATGGCTTTGAATCCTACACAGGTTTTCTTGTCAGTTAACCAAAATCCTTCTTTGAACCTAGCTGGCTGGAAACCCTCTCGTTTCTGCTTGACGAAAATGTTGTCTTTGTATTTCTCCTTCGTATCACCCACTGACATCATGCAATGAAATGGTCAAATAATTTTAAATATGATTCATAACCATTTCTCGTTGTAAAATACACCACAGAATTACTTTTAAGACTGTCTTTCATCAAAAAATGAATATCTTCATATTCAATTGAGCTTCCAGGTGGATAATATACGGGCCGATCTGACGGTTAGGTAGGCCTTCTTTTTGATGAAAAAGTGTGTTTTTTGTTTTGTTCACACCATCTTTTTTGGGGTCAGTACAATGCTTTTCATCAGAACCTACTGCTTGCTTCTTGAACTTTTATCTTGTTAAGACTTACTTTCTGACTTGCTGTTTCTATGCGCATTGTGTTCAGCTAGCTGGCGACACACTTGTACTACCTCACAAGACTGGCCCATGTGGAAACACACGTTGTGCATCGATTCCGCATGTACGAGTCCATACAAGATGGTCCTTTCATTATTCTTCTCTTTGGAACGTTTCTTGTGGTTAGGGAAGCTTAAACTTTAAACAATTTAAAAAATTTATTTACCACAGGTGATGCAGAGGTAGAATGTTTCTTAAGTCTAGTACAATGGTCAAACTAGAGTACATGTATAGCTACCTGTGGGCCCGAACAAGTTCAGCGACTTCTAGGGCATCCTACTATCACGTTATTCTAAGGTGTACAATAATGTTTAACCTGATTCACTTTACCTAGTTACGCATTTGACTGATCAATGAGATAACTAACTCGATATTTGATGCTGTATTTTGCAATATAGGTCATATCGGCTATATTTAACAATATATTCGATAAAACGATTTGAAAGCAGACTGAAGATCGGTTATGTATTAGGACCAGACATGTAGGAGGCAAGATGTGACTTGGTGATCTTACACGACTAGTATTCTGATAGGAAGTGAGACTCAAGATGTCTTTTGAATACTTTGTAAGAATTACTTTCACGGATCTCCGCAGGTATTGAGTTCCAAGTTTTAGTTCCAACGAAGAGGATACTGTGGATTCTGTCCACAGTACGACACAGTAGGACAGTAGAGGATACTGTCTTGACTCAACCGCGGATTGGCTATCTTCGCTTCTTGAGTCAGAGTAACGGGTGGCAACGGGCACAAAAAAGTATATGTACTCTTTCGTTTTTATTTCAGCACCGAAGCTAACTTATAAGATTAGAATAATAACCAATACGCTGATTGGTCCACAGTTTCACCTCATTATTTAGTATTATCCTATAGCTACACTTTAATTTTTAGACTGCGATGCAATATTGGGATTGAAGGTAAGAAGAACCCGAGAGTGGCACAGGAAACGAGGATTATCTTCACTGGAGGTTACTTCAGGCGTTGATGAAGATGCATCTCAGTTGAGGACATCGGCATCAGACATCGGAGGCGAGGACGAGGAGTGGAACTCTGAAGAACTTGATCTCAGGTTGCTCATGTGGGCTCGTTTGTGTGAAGAAATTAGTAGTGCATCTGTCGTCAATCAGGAAGGCTGTGCGTACTCGTTTTTGCTGAACACTGGCTGTTTGAATGTTCACGTTTCAAAGGAATCAATTTATTCTTTTTCCCATAGCATTCTTTGCAACTTTATGCATAAGCGGAAAATTTAAAATGCTTCTACTAGCAAGGCAAAATTGTGTATTTTAACTAGGCTTATGATAAAAGCTCTTTATCGTAAGGAAATGTTCGTAGTAACCGAATATTTGCAATGTTGTAAGTGTGGAACTTTATTAGGTAATGGTACTGTTTCACCTGACAGCAGCCTCTCACGGCCTGTATTTTATTTTTAGGTTTTGCAATGTATGCAAGCCATTCCTATTGAAGTACACATACACTGATTCTAATTCACAAATCTCGTGAAATTATTGAGGAACGAGTGGATGGTAGTCGATATGAATTATTGTTACTAAATAATGAAGTATTTCACGTAAATGAAATAGATGACAAAATTCCTCAGAAGCGTCTTCCTATAATATTTACACTATTAGTTTCTGTCAAACGAATATACACGTGACGATATGTGATATAAAATTATATGATTGATATTTATTTTATTACATTTAGAGCAGATGTGCTCAACTGGCAGCTCCTCGGCCACTGCAAATAAATTATTACTCCATAAATTACTTAACTTTTTTGTATCACTCCCTTCGGGGGGACACAACTATTGTGTGTATGGGAATTAGCGTTCCAAGGAGGATAATGTGAGGTACCGAGCTAAATGTTTGGTCGGCTTTCTTTTTGTTGAAATAACATAGGTATTTTGTTTTGCTACGTGTTATATTCCTATATTTTTTATTTGCTAAAGATTGCTGTTACAAATTGGTGTTGCCTTACCGAATGATTATATTGATAGTTAAGTTTCATTTTTAGTCATGGATGCTAATGTTTTAGCTTTTCTCACTGAAAAGCTCTGCTTTGGTTTTAATGGATAAACTATTTTCTGATCTAACTCGCGCTGTAATAATATCTTCGGAAAATCGTAGGTCAGTGTAGAGAGTCTCACCCCTCTGTCAGAAAGCCGATCATCCGTGTACTCGTACATCGAGAGAAACCCTTCTCTTACACACACTTTATTGAACAAAACGGCTAACACTCACTTACATACTTTCTTTTCTATCTTTTCAGCCTTGTGAAATAGTCTAATTTCTTCATGAGTAAGTTGATTCAGGAATGCTCCTAGCATTTTTGTACTAAAACAAAGTAATTCATTAAAATCTATATATCTGTCTAATTACGTAGCATTTTAAAATTAGACAGATTTTCATGTATAGATTTTAATAAATCTATCAGCAGAGGAAGATGCAGTAAGCGTAAAATAGGCTCAAGCGTAGCTCTACCGGGGTAAGAGGACGTCCAGCTTGCTGGTACACCATCAATGAAGCATTGCTAGCGAGACTCTATTGACAATGTAGGGGAGAAGAGAGAGAGAGAGAGGAAATATAGAAGTGGGAACGATTCGCTAATAAAACTATCAGAAACACAGGGCTATCAGAAACTCAGAGCTATCATGAAAACAGGATTACCGTAACACAAAAATTATACATACATGATTGAAATAGAGACCTTTTCAAATTTCTAATAAGCAGGATTGCGGAGTCGGAATCGGGAGTCGGAGTCGCCGGAGTTGCATGTTTTAGGGTGGAGTTGGAGTCAGAGTCGGAGTCGCTTTTCTGAATGTGGTGGAGTCGAAGTCGCTGTTTCCGAATGTGGTGGAGTCGGAGTCGGAGTCGGAGTCGTTCATTCGGATATGGTGGAGTCGATGTTGTAGTTGCTATTTTTTGGTGTCTTCGATTTTAGTTTTTGCAAAAAGTTATTTATAATTGTTTAAATCTGAAAGGAACCAAAACAAAGTTGAAACACTTTACTGAAAAGCTAAGAAATACGCGACATTTTTATTGATTATTTGTTCGAGGTTCGAAACAGCGTATTTATATGTATCTATCACCTAATACGGTAATTGATATCTAGTTATTGTGGGTTCACACACCTGTGTGTGATCCCTACGAGTGCGAACTATAATTTTCGTACTGGAGCAATAATGTATATATTACAGTGAAAAAGCCGGAATTAGCAATTGAAAGCATCGCAAATTCATTCTGTTTGTTTCTGTTTCTCTCATTCCCCCTTCAATTAATACACAAGATCTAGAAACTAGTAGCTAATGTGTTGCAAGTTACTTGCAGAACAGCTTAGCTGATGTCATACATTGTACTCACATAAAGAGTGGTAACTCTGTACGCTCATACTGTATCGATATTCTATACCAGTAGTTCCTTATAACGATCTTTTCTAGTCTTTCTTTTGGTCATGCTTTGGTGTATTGATTGAAAATGACTAGTCTTTGCAGTAACCAAATGTTTTGTGGTCAAAAATATTGCTAGTCTTTAGGTTGTGTTATATTGATAATGACTAGTCTTTGCTAATACCTGAAGCTATGGTCTGATACATAAAAAGTTCTAGTTTTTAGTTTACGTAATCGATATTGATGAAAATTCAATTAGCTTATTTAGATGTTAATAACTGTAATATTAGTTTTTTTCAGCTATATGGTCTACCAATGTACTTGAAATTCATTTCTTTGTTTTGTTTTTTTCCTTGTTTTTAGGTCAAGTTAACATGTATTAATAATGAAAATTTCTAATTATGAAAATTTCTGCTCATATCTAAAGTTATTCGTTGAATTTTTTTAGTTCTTCAAGAGTTACATTGTATTTTGTCATTTAATTTTCATGTTTCATTTTTATCTTCTGATAACTCCCCAGTTTCTACGTAAGCATACACTGAAATAGAGATTTTTATAATTATGTCTTCACAATTTTAAAATCTGAAATAGTGTCTGTTTCTCAGCATTACATAATTGATGACTTTTACTTAGGAAAGTTTTGGAAATGTTGTAAGGTTATCAATATCGGTATTGGGACACATGAAAAAATAAAATACAATGTGAACGAGCTGCAGTGAAAATAATTTCACAACACTAGCAAATACTTCACTTAGTCACACACTTATTGTAACTGAAAGCAATGCACTATATGTGCTACAATGATTGTTGCATTTATGAGATAGTGCAAATTTTTTCCTGAAAACGTACGAAATTCACCAAGAATCCAAAACGAAAAGAACGTGGACGTTTATTGAAATAAGAAAGTGGGAAATACATAATAAAAAGGAAAACGAGAATAAAAGACAGTATCATATTACACACAAAGAAGCTAAAAGAGGCTTTTTTCTTAAACGAAACGTTCCGAAAACGTCAGAGCACCCTGCGACGAAAGCTAAACAAGTGTTACCTATCCTAGCCGATATACAAAATAGCATTGAACAATAATATGTCACCTTTTCTGCATTGTTACCCCGCATCGTGTAGGTACAGAGAAGAAAAGGCGGTGTGCAAATCTTGCCCACCTTATTTACGTGTATGTATGATATATCATAATTTTAGGGATTTTGAGCATAGTAATTGAATCAACTATTGTAATTTCGTTGAATGAGAGCATACTTAATAGAAAAAGCTGTTAGTACTTATGTATGCTGATCAGTGTATGCACTTCCTACTTTCCCTACTCAGAAGAAACCTGTCAGTAATATATAAATAATAGTGTACACGACCCGTCATAAATGATATTGTTCGATATTGTCGTTATACAAATCTTCCAGATGTGGATAAAAAACAAATAAATCCATCCCTACCCGCGATTAAAATATTCATGAGCTTGTGCACTGGTGAAACTCGTGTCACAGATACGATCAATCAGCATCCTTTCAGAGCGTGAAAGAGACAGACCAACCAACCAAGACGGCCCAACCAATTTCATTTGTTCAATACTGAATTGAACATTGTAATAACATAGAAGTTATGCACAGGAAATACCCAAATCTATTCATTCATTTATTTGTTAAAGGGGGCTCTTGGCATTTCATTGCATAAGCATAATCACCACTATATGGTTTTTTTTTCGCGTACGAATTTCAAACGAAGGTACATAAACTCAAAATAACTCGATTTTCACGAATGTTAAAGTACCAAAACTCCTTAGTTTTCGAGTTATATGGACTAAAAGAAACTTTAAAACTCAGAGTAGGATACCACGTCCACGTCAATGTTAAAACTAGTGTGGATAGTTCCGACCGCACTAACGCAGTTTTTTGTAATTTCTATAATGAAATCTGCAAGCATTTTACCATTACGAAATAATCGCCATTTAAATGTTCGTTAGGAAATTAACACTAAGTCATCAATGATAAACTTTGGTAGCAATTTTATGGAATTTAATAAAACATGCAAAGATTATTTAATGCTTAATAGCTTGAAACTGCAGATGCTTTTACTAACCGTAAAATGCTTGCAGTTCTCATTGTAAAAATATCAAAAACCTCCTTTAGTGGGGTCGGAACTATCAAGACTTAACCTTTTTCACTTCAAATTAATCTAAGTCAAGGTCAATTTTATCCAAGTCACGATCTATTCAATCCAAGTCAAATTCAAATTAAATCAACCCTGAGGTGAGTTAAGAATTGACGTAATCACTCGTTAATTTAAGCGTTTTTGTATTTAATATGCATCTATTGTATGTAATGAGTAAGACAATCGTGTTTGCTTTAGGCATGAATACATAAATTTTCCGCCGGTGTCCGGTGTGGCAAGCTAAAGACAAGCAGTCGTAAAATGTGCAAAATATCCAGCATCAAAAGGCAGAGTGTGATTCAGGCCTTTGAGCGGCGAAAAAGATACAAGTTAGTAATAAAAAGTTCTAATTATACTACTCACTAAAGTTGTTTTAAAATTCTACATTTATGACAGTTTGCATCCATTCAAATATTTATGTTCAAAAGGTAATTTTATGTTACACATACTTATAGAAGTATTGAGGAATTATTTACACTCAAATCGAGATTTATATGCGTGAAATTTTATTCTATAAAATGTATGAAATCATGCATACATGCTACTACATAAGATTATCATTGGACGATGTGTAGATTTAATCCATAAAAAGTATAGCAACGAAGTCCTTTTTTCGCTCGTCCAAACGATTTTCGTAAAAACAAGTTACAATTTATTTCATCGACATAGATGATATATTTGCCTTGGCCTATCAATTTGTAGGGATGGCAACACCCTTATTGCTGATGAAGGAATTTATGAGTGTAGTAATGTACTTCAATGAATTGTATTCAAACGGAATCGTACATAAGTACTCAGTGAATCGCATTTGTATTTTTCTCTTGAAGATTAAATCTACACAACGTCCAATAGTAATCTTATGCATTCGCAAGTATATTTTTCATACATGTGATGGAATGAAATTTCGCGCATGTGAATCTCTAAATGAGTGTAAATAAATCCCCGATACTGCAATGTATAACATAACATTGCCTTTTGATCATAAATATTTGAATGGATGAATACTGCCACTGATGTAGAGTTTAAAAATAACTTCAATTGGTAGTCCAATACGAAGTTTTTATATTTGACTGGTATCTTTTACGCCAGTCAAAGATCTGAATCACACTCTGCCTCCTGATGCTGGATACTTAGCACATTTTAGCACAGCTTGTCTTTAGATTGTAACGCAGGCAAAAGTTTTATGTATTCCTTGTTGAAAGGAAAAACGAGTGTCTTGCTTATCACATCCAATAGAAACATATTTAACGCAAAAAACGCTCTAATTACCGAGTGATTGTGTCAATTCTTAACTGAACTTAGAGTTGGATCAATTTGAATTTGACTTGGATTAAATTGAACTTTACTTGGATTTGATTATTTCGAACTGGATTTGGATTTAATTGAACTTAACTGGGATTAATTTGAAGTTAAAAAGGTAAAGCTAACATTGGTGCGGACGTGGTATCATACTTCAAGTTTCAAAGTATTTTTAGGTCCTTTTAATTCCAAAACTAAGGAATTTTGGGCATTTTATTATTCGTGAAAATTGATTTATTTTGAGTTTTTCAACATACGGTGGAAATTTCGCCGCACAAAGAAATACCCTAGATATATAATGAAACGCTAGGTGTATCAATCAATTGATAAATAAATGTGTTTTTTTGTGTAATTTGCCCTGTTATTACAATGGGAATCAGCTTGATTGGATGGTATCATAAATACCATTCAAATAATGGGAAAATCTGACATCTGTTCACTTGTTTTTTAAGTAAAAAATTTTGTAGTTAAATATAGTCTATTGTTGAGAAAATGCAGTTTATCGTGGTAAAAATGCATGGCAAATTTACTGAAAACTTCTTTGTTAATAATTATTTGAAATATAATACCCAGTTGTTGCTTACTTGGTAGGTGTGTGCGTCTGTGACGTTCATAAGGATGCTTAATGACCGTATCTGTGATACGAGTTTCACCTGCGCATAAGTACAAGAATGTTTTATCGCGGATACTATTAGGGTGGATCTATTTGTTTGTCATCTATTTCTCGCGAATTTTTTAAAAGAAACTATCGAATCCCGTCGTTTTTGAAGGATCATGTACACTATACCATTTACAAGTTGATTTGCTCCAAATGAATTTTGATTTGCTCATCGTGAAAATAGAATTGCTCCAAGTGAATTTTGATTTGCTCCTCGTGAAAATAGAATTGCTCCAAGTGAATTTTGATTTGCTCCTCGTGAAAATAGAATTGCTCCAAGTGAATTTTGATTTGCTCCTCGTGAAAATAGAATTGCTCCAAGTGAATTTTGATTTGCTCCTCTTGAAAATAAAATTGCTCCAAGTGAATTTTGATTTGCTCCTCGTGAAAATAGAATTGCTCTAAGTGAATTTTGATTTGCTCCTCGTGAAAATAGAATTGCTCCAAGTGAATTTTGATTTGCTCCTCGTGAAAATAGAATTGCTCCAAGTGAATTTTGATTTGCTCCTCGTGAAAATAGAATTGCTCCAAGTGAATTTTGATTTGCTCCTCGTGAAAATAGAATTGCTCGAAGTGAATTTTGATTTGCTCCTCGTGAAAATAGAATTGCTCCAAGTGAATTTTGATTTGCTCCTAGTGAAAATAGAATTGCTCCAAGTGAATTTTGATTTGCTCCTCGTGAAAATAGAATTGCTCCAAGTGAATTTTGATTTGCTCCTCGTGAAAATAGAATTGCTCCAAGTGAATTTTGATTTGCTCCTCGTGAAAATAGAATTGCTTCAAGTGAATTTTGATTTGCTCCTCGTGAAAATAGAATTGCTCCAAGTGAATTTTGATTTGCTCCTCGTGAAAATAGAATGCTCCAAGTGAATTTTGATTTGCTCTTTTTCAATTTGCAATTGATCCAAATGATTTTTAGATTGCTATGGTTTTAATATCAAAATTACGGTTATTTTTTTCGCTTGCGTATTTAACATATTTAAAACACTATATATTGCTATATATTGTAGAATAATTATAATAATATTTTAATTACAATTAAAAGGGCGATTTTTGGGAAATCTAATACGTAAAATGAAAAGAAGAACCAATATAAAAGGGAACATTCTTTTAATTGCGAACGTTTCGGAATCTATGATTCCATCATCAGTGCTGTAAAACTCGAAACGAAAAACAATAATGAACAAATTGCGGAAAATTATATAGAAGAAATTAATATCACTATACCTACATCGAAAAATATATATATATATATATATATATATATATATATATATATATATATATATATATATAAATATATAGTAATGCCTAACCGTAAAAAAATAAAAACAATTTCTCCTAAACATTCCTGACCATAAGTACACATACACCTAAATTCTAGCAATCAAACCAAACCCCAATAACATTTACACAAAGTAACCGAACTGCACACACATATATACCCACACACACACACACACTCACTCAAACACACTCATATATACACAGTTTGATCGATATTTAATTTCATCACACTTTGATCACTATATATTTAGCTGAGGTCTATGGGTAAAATTGAAGAAGGATTCCATAATTCTAGGGTCAAATTGCTCTACAGTTCTACAAAGTGTGGAGAAATTGTAATTTTTGAAAGGGTGGTTTGAACTATGGCAATGGTCTCTGATGGCTGCCTGGGAGCAAGACGAGTATGGACGGCCGGTTCTATGGGAGACTCCAGAGTGTTGGCTGTGACGAATAAGTTGCTGGAGTGCGGTACTTCCAACATAGGACTGCAGGCAGCAATCACATTCATATAAGTAGACACAACCATTTCTCAGGCACTCTGCCAAACGCTTTTTCCTATTGAAAAATGAACCTATTTGAAAACCATTCCTATAAAATGCTATATATTTTTGTTATATATTGTTGTAAAAATACTCTATTTTTTAAATTAATGGTAATTAATAATTAACTACTTTTTGAAAATTTTTGCAGAAATATTAATTAATTAGCTCTTTAATTAATCGATCATTTAAAGGCATATAAGCAAAAGGACTTTCAATAATGTGCAGGGTATTGGGATCACATGTTCAACCGGTAACCAACTGACGATCATCAAGTAGCTGTATTAACCAAGGGTTATTTCCTACCTATGACCCCTCAGGGGGATACAACTATATATTGTATCTAAGGGAATTAGCGCTCCTAGGGGGACAATGAGAGGGCCCAAGCTAAAGGTTAGGTAGGCTTTCTTTTTGTTAAAATAGAATAAGTTTTTGTTTTGTTACGGACCATCTTTTCAGTTCGCTGCTGTCCTGTATTTTTTCAACACCTATTACTTTCTTCTTCAACTTTGATCTTGTTTCATGAACTTCTTTCTCATCTTACTGTTTATATGCCCTTTCTGAATAGATTCCGAGTTCCCTTTACTCCTTACTAAAAGGTGCCTTCGTCCTTCCTCTCTTTGGATCGCATTTGTTGCTGCCTCCCAACCCGGTTTTAGTTTTAGCCTCCCTAACTGGGAGGCTAAAACTTACGACTAATCTAACAATCCTACCGACGATTATCCGGTAGATGACACCCAATCGAATAAACAATTATTATTATTATCATCATTAGTCCCTAGCGGGATTGGAAATATATTGATAGAAAGCGTTTTAGAATTAAAAAGAACAATAAATAGATGTTTTATTAATAACTCGTGTACAAATGCATTTTGATGAAAAAGTACAGTAATATGATCGGAAGAATAATGCTGCTGAAAAGTCATAACAAAGCAAGGCAAACAGAAAAGTAAGCATGCATTACAACGTCTGCACAAGTTTTGACAGTTATTTTCGCATTAACATATTTCTATAAGGTCTTCTTGACGAGTTGCGGCAGCGTAGTACTTCTCCACCCTGTTGGTAAAGTTGAGAAACATGCCGGGGTTGACAAGTCCAAGGGCTTCAACTGCGGTGTTCTCCATCTCTCGCATCGCTTTGCTCAGTAACTGGTAATGCTCCACCTGGTGCTATCTCAAGAATTGCATTCATCCTTTCATGCAAGTGCCTCTTTACGTGACTCTTCACTAGGCTCCAAACCAACTCTATTGGATTTAGCAGATAAGAATAAGGAGCTAAATGAAGTATCTGAATACTGGGATATTCTGTCTCTAGCCCTTCAAGATTAGAATGAGCTGGAGCATTGTCAATTATGAAAGTAGGATGGTCAATCCCGTTCTGACGACATGCATCTATGAGCTCCCGGAACCACTGCAGACAATCCTGTCGTTTGAACGAGCCACGGCGAGTCGAGGCTAGAAGCAATTGGGTACTTGTCATTGCTCCAATGATGTGCAGATTTGCGCCTTTGCTGGACGGAAGAATCACTGAAGCTCTCGTACCAACTTTTGATCTTCCTTTGGTTTTTTACAGTAAAGGTTGAAATTTGTCTCATCAACCCATACTGGAGTCCTCCCTTCTGATCTCACATTGAAAAATTGCTCCATGTATCTAGCGCGTTTTCCTTTGTTCTCTTCATTATTCATTCTATCAATGCTTGGCCTCACTAATTTGACGGAAAACATTTCACCATCGAGCCAATTTTTGATCGTATTAACACACACGTCAATGTCATGATCTTCTTGTACTTTTCTACGAAGTTGTGAGAGGGTAATCGAAACATTTTCCTCTATGGCTGATGTCAGTGTCCTCAATATTTCGGGACATTTCTTCTTATTATTTCCTCCTTTCTTCTTTGCTAAGAGTTGCTTATTTTTCAGCCACCTGTAAGCAGTCTTAGCATTTACTCCAAGTGCGTTCGCAAGTTTCTTCCAGTCCTCTTCATTATTGAAGGCTTCTATTATTCTCTGTTTTTCTCGCGCACTTGTTTTATTATACTTCATCTTGAAGGTTTTGATTTCTGAAAGTTGAAATTTGGAGTTGAGGTGGACACTTATAGCTGATGACGGTAGCTTGTCTACAAAAGGTGCAACGTGATGTGCAGCAATGTGCAACGTGGCAGTATCTCTGTGGTGCTTCCTTGATCAAAGTGTCTGAGGTACGACTCCTCTGTCTAATGGTTTGATAATGAGTAATGGTTCGTACAACGAAAATTATATTTTGTATTATTTGTAAATTATACTCAGCAAAACCTCTGTATTTTTGTATGCATTATTGAAATAAAATTACTTACAAAGAAAAAAAATTTTGCTAAGATTCTTTCAAATAACATTATAAAGCCAGTAAAATACTTATGTAATGATTTAAAATTGCAAAAGAGCAAATCAAAATTCACTTGGAGCAATTCTATTTTCACGAGGAGCAAATCAAAATTCACTTAGAACAATTCTATTTTCACGAGGAGCAAATCAAAATTCACTTGGAGCAATTCTATTTTCACGAGGAGCAAATCAAAATTCACTTCGAGCAATTCTATTTTCACGAGGAGCAAATCAAAATTCACTTGGAGCAATTCTATTTTCACTAGGAGCAAATCAAAATTCACTTGGAGCAATTCTATTTTCACGAGGAGCAAATCAAAATTCATTTGGAGCAAATCAACTTGTAAATGGTATAGTAGATTTATGTTAGTAAAACTTGATTTTTAGTATTCTGTTGCCAATTTAAAAGTCGTTCATAAAAACAATCATAATAACCATATGTACAGGCTGCAACACCTGCAACCAGCTATATTCATCATATAAATTGTGAATAGGTGGAGTTGGAGTCACAAAATTGTGATTAGGTAGAGTCGGTGTCGGAGTCGCAAAGTTCTGGAAAGGTGGAGTCGGAGTCGGAGTCGCAAAATTCTGAAAAGGCAGAGTTGGAGTCGCAAATCTATTCCTCCGACTCTGCAACCCTGCTAATAAGTTAGATCTCCAGGGATCTAGGGTGTGGCACTGAAAAAACAAATACAACCTTCGAACAAGCTAAAAGCAAAGACTATAAAAACTATACATTACAGCAAGGAGGGAGCCTGGAGAAGACACCATCCTCGCTCACGGCGAGTGAAATTTACTGTTCGAAAACCGTCTTGTCTTTACCTTTCATGCGCGCGGTTTAAGGCCATCGAACGGTTTTTCCTCAAAATTTTCAAAAAATAAATAAAAATACTTCCGGAGTGAAATAGGCTCTGAGGTATTAACAGCATATTTATAACAATCTAATAAACATTCGGATCCCATAAAATTTTTTAATTTACCCATACCCCCCTTCTCCCCCCCACCCCCCCTCCCACCCCTCAAAGGGAAATTTCTAAAAAATCCTATTTCTCAGCAATATTGCACAAAGAGATGATTAGTTTTTTTGTTCGATTCACAATGAACTGATCTAAAAAGTTAAGATCCAGGTTTTTGATATCGCTTCAAAAAAAAATTTAAAAAATGTTTGAATTTGAAAATTATTTTTTTCCAATTTTTTTTCAAATGACTATGAAAAATTTTTCTAATCAACTTATGAAAAAGCTACATCTCCATTTTATAGTACTCACCTTAATCTTTACGACGCTGTAAAGATCTCCTTCATAAGTGAAAAACTGTAGGAGAAATAAAGCCGCACAGCCAATAAAAACCTTTTTAGGAAGAAGCTCTCAACTTTTCCAATTGTATCTCCAACAGTTTTTTACTTATGGAGGAGATCTTTTTTGCCTTGCAAAGATCAAGGTAAGTACTATAAACCTGCAAAGTTGTTTTTTGATAAGTTAAAAAGAATTTTTTTATTGCCATTCAAAGTAATAACTAAAATGTAATATATTTAGTGATAAAAAATTCAAAAACTTCTTGAATTTTTTTTACGCGATATCAAAAAACCGGATCCTAACTTTGTAGACCAGTTCACTGTGAATCGAACAAAAAAAACTAATCGTCTCTATGTACAATATTGGCTGAGAAATTAGATTTTTCAAAAATTTCCCTTTGAGGGGGGGAAGAGGATGTGCGGGTGTATTTCAAAAAATTTTGAGCTCTGAACATCCATTCGAATGTTCTGAGCATGTTGTAAATACCTCCTAGCTTATTTCGCTCTTGAAGTATTTTTTACTAATTTTTGAAGTTTTATAAGAAAAACCGTTCGTCCCCCTTTAGAAGATCGGACGCATGAGGAATATCGTCGCCCCTTCGGCTCGAATAACCCCAATTTTACCAGTTTTCAACATGACACAATTGTCTCTAATACTCAAAACACCCGATTTCAGTTGTGTCCCGCCTCAAGGTATAATTTTATTCTGTAAATATACACCCTCACGTAGTTGATTTTGAGGAGGTCTGTTGTTTTCAGCAGATACGCGCCTACAGATCTATTCCAGTGGCTTGTTTCGTCCTGAAATTCGAGCCTTTGCACAAAATTCTAAATAATTTTCAGATGCAAAACTCGAAAACTCATCTAATGGACCCCGTTTTATATAATCATCAACTAAATGAACATCAGAATGCACATTTTAAGACAGAAAACTTATTCCGTACAACTTGAAAACCGAATAAAGAAAACTTGTTAGCATTGTCCCAGCACTCTCAGTATTGCACGTTTGATTTTCAATCAACAACATCCTCATTGCTAGACTCAATTTGAGGAAATTTCTGTGGAATGGTTCAGGAACAATGTCTACGAGCACGATTATACTAGGGTATAAAAGAAACAGTCTCAACTCGGTGGCTTTCCAAAATGGAAACGAAGATAATTTTAAAAATAATTTACGATTAAAGTCTGAAGGCACATGCTCAGAAATGTTTTAATTCAATTATTAAACATACTTTGGTCATTAACATTAAGGTGGTTATTTGATTTCAGACTTCTTCGGATTTTTCAGACGGTTCAGTCCAAATAATTTACAATTAAAGTCTGAAGGCACATGCTCAGAAATGTTTTAATTCAATTATTAAACAACTTTTGGTCATTAACATTAAGGTGGTTATTTGATTTCAGACTTCTTCGAATTTTTCAGACGGTTCATTCCAAATAATTTACAATTAAAGTCTGAAGGCACATGCTCAGAAATGTTTTAATTCAATTATTAAACAACTTTAGGTCATTAACATTAAGGTGGTTATTTGATTTCAGACTTCTTCGAATTTTTCAGACGGTTCAGTCCAAATCATTTACTATTAAAGTCTGAAGGCACATCCTCAGAAATGTTTCAATTCTATTATTAAACAACTTTTGGTCATTAACATTTAGGTGGTTATTTGATTTCAGACTTCTTCGAATTTTTCAGACGGTTCAGGATTCGTTTCATCATTCCTACGCGCATAAGGTGCATGTAGTTTAGGGCAAACGAACTTACCAAGCCTACATCCAGATCTTTTGTGACCGGAAGAGGTCCAGATTTCTGATGATTCAAATTTATTTTCGACAAGTATTCTTTATCTGTTCTTGCTTATGCAGTCGTACCACTGAGGATGACATGGCCTCCTGCATATGTTTCTCTCTGGTGGCATCGTTCGCATGAATTATAAGAGTAGTGATTCACAATTCGTTTTAGATCGGATCGTAGGGAGCATCACACACACATATGAATTTATTTGCACGTTAACGTTCCATTGCATGACGATGCATCCCTCACACATCACTTGGCAGATTTTTGAAGAAATTTTTCAATGCACTCGTCATCAAGAGACATTTGGTTTAACTCGCCAGTCTCAAAAAGGTATACTCTGACGCAGATAATTTTTTTCAGGATCAAGGCACAACTGGAGCAATATAGGATATACAAGGTATTTTCGCGACTAATCAAAAAGGGGAAAACTATCAACTTTGATGTTAACCAAAACAATTTTTTATACTTAATTTATTTGAGATGTCTCTTCATACTTCCTAGCCAGCCGAGGAAATGCGCAAAACGACCGCAGTGCATATTTTGGATGGTAACATCGCTTTTGTTTTGATCCTTCAGCGTTTTAGCCGTGAGACGCACTCCTGGGAAAAAGTTATTGATGTGATGCAAAAGATTTGTCATGGTAAAGTTGGGAGCATTGGGACAATCAATGCTACAGTTTCAGATGGCAGCTTCAATTTTACTCTCTGTAGATAAATAATTAAACCCATTTCCTCCGAATACTTCTATAACGTCTTCGTCATAGGTGTCTTTGTTTTGTTCCTCGAAACTTGATGCTGCTGTTTGGCTTGTTGTTGTTGTTGTTGTTGTTGGCGTTGTATAAATAGAGGCAGTGCAAACACAACCGAAATTTTCTTCATTTAAATTAGCACCCGAAAATTTACCACGACTTTTTTTAGTTTCCTCTGTCTGTAGGTTAAGCTGCAGAGGCCAATACATGATTCGTACGACTTTTCTGCAGTTTCAATGATAATTCACTCTTGCTATTCATAAAGGTGATATAATTTAACAGTTCGCCGTCTGAAATATGCATGATAATATTAAATGAGTCCCAATCTATTGCCGTCTGATAACCACTCGTACAATTATGCAAAAAAACGAACATATATCTTCCATTCCTTCAGATGTTTCAAATATAAGACAGCACCTTCCATTTCTTATATTGACTCATGCTAGGAAATCATCACAAGCAGTATATGCAAGGCTTAGAATCTATGTAACAAATCAGGTAAAAGCCCGAAAAAAATAGTGTCATAATTTAATTTTGCCAACTCAAAACGACATTAAGAAACAATGGGGCTCATTCAATTCTGTTCATAAGCCAAAAATAATTAGGCCAGAAAAATCATTTCGGTCATTCAAGAAAATGTAAGAAATCAAGAGGAAAGACACATTGCATATATACCAAACAAATTATCTGTAAACATAGAGAAAAATATTCCTGATTATATCGTTATTGAACAAACTCTCTTCTAGAACTAAATGAATCGAATTCTCGAAAATAATTCTATCTTCTTCTTCCCTCCAATGTTCATGAACAGAACTTGAAAATGTATCAAGTGATTGTGAACTGTTCTGAATTGTTCTGTTAACTGTTCTCAGTAAACTTGCTCAGTAATCTATTCTGAGTTCTTTGATATAAATACCACTGCTCGACTTTTAAACTGCTGGATGAGAAAAGCTTCACTTGACTGAATTGAAAAAAATTGAACTCGGCTTGAGCTCGTCAACCGACGAGAAAGTTCTAAAGATCTTCTAACGGTCGATCGAGGCAATGTTGTAGAAGAGTTTTGACCGCGTACAAATTCTTATTATGTGAAAAGAATATTCAAACATCTCGTAATGTTTGACACTCAATATTTTTTCACAATTTATTTTACACAATCCTTGTCAAGAACACAGTCACATCACCTCACGCAACATTACTAAGTCATTAACTGCTGCCAGAGCGCGCCGGTGTCACGGACTCAGAGGTCGAGTCACGAACTCATAACCATATTTTTGGGGGTAAATTGACTTCCGGACAGTAACGTTTGAATGCTCGAAACAAACTCTTGAAAGAGTACTCATATATTCGCCCAAATTTTTTTGGATGAGTACATAATATTAGACAAAAGTATATGCAAAATGAATAATTTGCATGAATAATATTTTACGTGTGCATGCAAGGATGTAAGGGTGTATTAGATTTTACTTTTTTATTATTCAATTCTAATTCAGACTGACAAGGCTAGAGTAATTTTTAGATTGATCCTCGATTTGTCTTCGATTATGCATGCATCGACCTCGTGTTCACCGAAACCTTGAAAAATCACGTGCAAATTTATTTTCCACGCATGTTTTTTCTTTAATGCATTCTCGGTATTTTCAATTCATTTCGTTGATGATGAAGTCTTTGTTTTAATTAAATTGAGTAAAAATAACGATCGATCTTTAGTTTTCGTGCAAAGTGTTGTGGTATGTGACGTATGTTTAAAACGCACGCAACGACTAGATTCGTTTTTTAATGGTTCAAGTTTAAAATTTGGCCACATTGCTAAAAATATACCTATTCTTGAAGTTCAATTATTTGAAAAAATATAACTAACAACTTCTCATAAAAATTTGGAAAGACCAAGCGATAAAATTGATCGTGAAATCAAGTACATTTGCCAATTTACCTCCCGTGTGATTTATTAAACTATTTCAGCTGATGTAGGACAAATCGTCAGATAGCTTTATAGTAGGGCTTGCAATCCCGGAACAAAATGAAAATCCAGCAATTCCGGGATTTCAGAAAGTCAATCTCGGGAATTCCCGGAATCCCTGGATTTCTTTATATTTTTACATTTATGCTATTGCAATGTGTTTTTTTAAATTTACTGCCCGTAATGACTATTTACATTTCAAATTACATGAAAAATTAACGATGTTTAATATATTGTGAGGCCATGATGTTGTTGCTGCTTCAGCCATTGAGTTCCGTTTGAGGCGAGAGAAGCAGCGGCCTTACATTTATACTTCTCCCGCTGTAGGTATCGGTGATACGCGGCGGAGAAGTGGGAACTTTTTATTGAATAAATTTACATTGGGACATATTAAGGTTACTGAACAGTTGCGTGACTAAAACCGAGATTTTATAAGTAATTAAGGTAGGGCACTACAATATAACAGCCTAATAGGTTATGAAAACAACTTCAGATTTTTATAGGTAATAATCCGGTTAAATGCATACATACATATACCGGGCTTATCCTCCCTATGGGAGGGTAGCCGACGGCAGGCCACGATCACCACACTTAGTCACTAGGAGGCGAGAGAGGCAGCACCGGCCACACCTGAACTGCCAGGATCAGCAGCAGCCCAGCACAACCACCTTCCACAGTCAGGCCCGACAGCCACAGCTGGTTTACCCCGACCGCTTCATTGAGTGCAGCCCCTCCCCCCGCACATGACAGGTCAATCCCATCACACGCAAGCAGCTTCCAGTAACGCGTCAAAAATAAAATTACCTCCTTATACACTGCCCCCACTCACTTCTGTCCGCAGCCATCCCTCTCGCCACGTCCACAGTCAGACCCCTCTCATACAAAGCACGTCGCACCCCGTCCATCCAACTCATCCGTGGTCTACCTCGCGCTCGAAGACCACTCACTTCCGACATATATATCTTTTTCACCAGCCGCTCAACATTCATTCTTTCAACATGCCCAAACCATCCAAGCACTTTTTCATCCACTCGCCTGCTCATCTTTTTTGATAACACCCGTCTGCCCCCTAACCAACTCATTCCTGATCCTATCTCTTCTAGTTACTCCATACATGCTCCTCAAACACTTCATCTCAAACACATCCAACTTCCTCCTCTCAGCTGCTCTCAACCCCCAGGACTCTGCTCCATACAACAAAACTGGCACAATCAAGCTTCCATACAGTCCCCTCTTAGCATTCATACTCAAACTCCTGCATTCAAAAACTTTCCTCATTGCACCCAATGTCTTACAGCCTTTACTCACTCGATGCCTCACTTCTACTTCCATACTATCCTTAACAGTCACATCCGACCCGAGGTACCTAAAATGCTCTACCTCCTCTAAAACTTCCCCATTCAACCTCACATCCAAAGTTCCAAACACTCCACCTCTTGAACATCTCATCACCTTACTTTCATTCACATTTACCCTCAATTTTCGCCTTTCGCACACTCTACCAAACTCTGCAACCAGTCTCCTCAGTTTTTCCTCTGAATCAGCCACAAGCGCTGTATCATCTGCAAACAACAGCTGACACACTTCCCAATACATACCATTTCGTCCCACCAACTGCGCACCTTTTCCCAACACTCTGGCATTCACTTCTCTCACCACACCATCCATAAACAAATTAAACAACCACGGCGACATCACACATCCCTGTCTCACACCTGTCACAACTGGGAACCATTCACTCACTTCATTCCCTACTCTCACACATGCTCTGCTATCAATGTAGAAACTCTTGATCGCATTCAACAGTCTCCCACCCACTCCATACAAACTTACCCCTTGCCATAGAGCCTCGCGATCCACTCTGTCATACGCCTTCTCTAGATCCATAAATGCCCAATATACATCCTTTCCCTTTAATAAGTATTTTTCATTCACCTGCCTCACAGCAAACATTTGATCCACACAACCTCTACCACACCTAAAACCACACTGTTCTTCAGCAAGCACACGATCCGTCAACACTCTCACTCTTCCAATTAACACTCTTCCATACAGCTTCCCAACGACACTCAGTAGACTTATACCCCTAGAATTACTGCACTCATAAATGTAACCTTTCCCCTTGTACAACGGAACTACGCACGCGCTACTCCAATCAACCGGCACTTTACTAGCCTCGAAACACACATTTAATAAACGCATCAACCATTCTATAACCACATTTCATCCTTTCTTTAGACATTCAACCGTGCAGCCATCCAAACCTGGAGTTTTCCCATTTTTCATTTCATCCAACGCACATCTTACCTCTGCACTTCTTATTCGACTTCTATTCACTTCACCAAACACAGGCATTCTAACATCACTTCCAACAGCTACTACTCTCGCAATCCTATCATCCATCACGTTCAGCAGTTCCTCAAAATACTCCGCCCATCTCTTTCTCACATCACAACTCTCCACTAGCAGCCTACCATTTGTATCCTTCACTCTTGCCTCATTCTCCACCTGACCCTTCCTAATTCTCTTCACTTCCTTCCAGAAAACCTTCCTTCTCTCCATGAAATCCCCTCCCGCTTTTTTTCTACCTCCCGCTATTTATTATTACATAAAATGCTTGATATGGACTAGTTGAACATATTTTTGACAACAGTTTTGAATATTTTCGAAAAATAATGTTTTTTTAGACTGGCAACTGTAGATTCCGTCAGTTTTTTAAAGACTCATGTAGCTGATATTAGAGGCAGCTGTTGGGCTTATTAATGGGATATTTCTGAACCAATTTCAGGTAAACCTGTATTGTAGCGGTTAAAAATAATCCGGTTAAATGAGAAAAAGAAAACAAAGGCAGACAACATTTATGCTGCGATAACTAAGCCTGAGACACAGTTGTGGCGATACAGATCACATGATCTGTAACGCCACGCAAAGGCTTTAGTTTCTACAATAACGGGGGTTGCCTTCGTAAATATTGCAATATATATACTTCATTGGGTAGTGACGTAAATTGCAATAATTTCAAAACAGTGATGTCCTGTCGTCTGCTCTCTAATTTATTAATCATATTAAACAGCATGATTTTGAGTTATTTTCTCATTCATATCTTCATATCTCGATATATATAGACTTTTCAGAATCACGGGAATTCTTGGGATAAAAGAAATTCCTGGACCGGAAAATTTCTTCCACAAATCATCCGGGATCCTGGGATGCAAACCCTACTTATGCCATATTTTGTCTGGAAAACCATAGCGGGAATCATTAGAAAAATTGCTATTAGAAATTATCATTATATAATACGTTTTCGCTTAGCACTGTTTGAAATCATGTTCTTCTTGAAATAATTACCTTGAAAACAACACGATATCATTTTCATAAAAAATGGAATGATGTAAAATGAAAATTAGATATACGAATGATCTTAGGTGTAATTCGAATCACAATGATTCGCATTATTTTTCCATTCAATTTTTTATTATTTTCCATTTTGTAAATTCCCGAATAATAATAAATGAATTCATTAGGATGTATTTAGAACTTTAACCCTTTACCTCCTGAAGTTCGAATTACGATATTTTCTGAATGTTTTTTTACATAAAATGCATGATATGGACTAGTTGAACATATTTTTGACAACAGTTTTGAATATCTTCGATAAATAATGTTTTTTAGACTGGCAACTGTAGATTCCGTCAGTTTTTTAAAGACCCATCTAGCCGATATTAGAGGCAGCTGTAGGGCTTATTAATGGGATATTTCTGAAACAATTTCAGGTAAACCTGTATTGTAGCGGTAAAAAAATGTTGAAATATTTAAAATATTTCATATTCATTCAAAAAATATCTATAAACTAGACGGAAAAATTAATTTAGTTGTATATATTTATATATACTGTTTAATTTACACCTTTTATTGAATTGATAAACATTACCACTTGTAAAAACTTTTCCGATACAGCTCCATATTTCATTATCTCTATTTTTGTAAATGGAGTAAGTGTAGTGCCACTTGTTGAGTCTGCTTTCTTTTACTATCTCCTATTGCCAAAGGAGTGTTATCCTACAGGAATGTCCAATGTTATCCACTCCTATCGTCATCAGCCATGTTGACGATTCCTGGAAATGATGCTAGAAGATCCTTTATTACTCTGACTTCTCTTATAATTATCTGCCATGTCATCCATCGTCATAGTAATGTTTTCCTGAGTAATGTTCCACCTGATCTTCTGCCTCATCGTCAGATTCATCAGTATTATATTCTTAGTCGGATGGTACATCTTCTAATAAGTCGCTTGGTACATCCTCTTCCAAACTGAGCTCTTTACGAGACATTCTTGGGACATAAATTAAAATTATTACTCACATATCCACATTTGGAGTGCATTATTCATCACTAGGTGAATGATGATACTTCAAATACAATTGCGGTCATAATTGAACCAAAATATTTACAAGAAGCATTTTCATAATTATAAAACTTTTATAAAATAACTTCATTGATATATTTACTCTTCATATCGACGACATTGTGTAAATTGTGTAAAAATAATTCCTTTGCAATAAATAAGTGCTTGCAAATGGTGTGAAGGCACCCTCATTACCAACTCAACAATATGGAAATTGAGGTCCCGATATTACTGACAGCATCTACAGTACTCTCTAGTTTTTTCAATATATCTCCTCTAAAATTAATGCTTTTGTATTTTGCTTCAATGCAAACAAAAATCAAGGTCTAGGCAATGCTACCTCGAAATAATTTTGCTCAACACAGTCCATAAATAATGAAAAAATCAATATGAGTTACCACTGTAACATATCAGCCGCACCTCTTCAATTAACGCCATTCAAACTGCCGCCGTGCTTTCATTTGAGGCGTAAGTTTCCAAATGCCGCCATGCAAGGCAACATGAGGAGGCACTCTCAGATGCCTTCAGTATTTTCTGGGGCTTAACCATTGCATTTGCTTCTCATGAGCAAAAATATGAAGTGGCATCTGTAGATACCGTCAGGAGGCAAAGGGTTAAAGCGATCAAATTGGTTTCATTCTCGATTGTAATTTCTCAATTTAGAATCATACGGGGATAATAATTAATATTCATGACCTCTCAGTAGGTATCACTTTTCTTCTGAGAGAGAGACTGCAGGGACCGTAGTAGTATGTTTGACTTGTGTGGTATTGAAGAATGAAATAAAAACATACCCATAACATGGGATATTACAAGCACATAAATGAACACTAGTAAATGTATCAACGTTTTTATTGTACTTCAGAGTAAACTATGCTTTTACTATATTGTGAACATTTTTGAAGACGTATGAATATCAAATACAACATTCGACATATCAAAAAAAGGAGAGCAAAGATCACTGAAAAAATTTCATTATACTGAGAACGTTTCGGGCAAATACTCATCATCAGCTCATTAAAAGAATCGGATATGTCCCACTGAAATAGAAATGAACGTAGCTGTACAAACAGAAATAAACACGGACTAAAAAATAACTAAACACGGACTCACAAGTAAAATAAAAAATAGTAAAAATTCAGTAACTAACACGAAACACAACTAAGAACCTATGATACTAAAAGGGTATTAGCTCAACTGGTTTTGAAGTGACGGCTTGCATTTAAAAATGAAAAGCGATTCTAAAATTCTAAGATCTAAAACACTTGAAGCCACACGAGTAATTAAAATGATTAGAGTGAGGAGTATCATCGCAAGTTTCAGCATTTAAACAATTTAAACAATTTAAACAATTTATTTAACTCAGGTGATACAGAGGTAGAATGTTTCTCAAGTCTAATACAATGGTCAAATTTGAGTATCCTTTGGGCCCGAATAAGTTCAGGGACTTCTAGGGCTTCCTACCATCACGTTATTCTAAGGTTTACAATAATGTTTAACCTAATTCACTTTCACGAACAGCGGAATGAGATGGACGGGTCAATCGTACCCCAGTACGAAAACTAACTCCAACATGCTCGGCCACACTAGCTCCGAGAGTACGTGTGTTCATGCCAAAGTACTCAGATGCACATCGTGCACAACTGTAAGAATACACTAGTGAGTCCTGCATGGTAGAAAGAAGTTCATCTTATAATTGAAAAAAGAACCAATAATAAATTTGTTTCTTAATATTATATGAAATTTTATGCCTGTAAAATGTCTTGAAAGGAGGGGAAGTAATTCAGTTATGAGTTTTTCAGAATACAGTAAAAATATGGTAAACACAAATGAATTGGTTGAGAGAATTGAGAATTGAGGTTGAGAGAATTGGTCGAATTTGGTTCGACACTAACATTTTTAAACTTGTTTGCTAAAAAGTTACCAATTTGGTGTTCAATAAATGAAGACCTAAAACCATTTTGGCGGAAAAATTCTATAAAAAAAGAGAATTCTAAATGAAGGACGCTAAAATTAGAACAAACTTTGTAAGCACGAGCAAGCAAAGTTCGAATGCTATTCAGTTTAAAATGAAAAGTGCAATAACTATGAAAGCTCATTCCTAGGTCAGAAAAAGTATTTTTTCGGTAAACCAACTCTTCAATGAGCTGATTGATGGGTTTTAGCCCGAAACGTTCTCAGTATAATGAAATTTTTATCAGTGATTTTTGCTCTCCTATTTTTAGTGGAATTGAAGAAAATTCAGAAAAATGTACCTGATTCGACATGTAGCTCCAAGCTTGATGCAGCGTACGCAACAATGTTAAAACACATGTTTGATGGCTTACGTCTGTCCATAACACGGGGATAATTCAACGATTTCGTGTGGCTTTAAACAACGGATGGCCATCCTCACATATTATGGCCATTATTAACCAATTGAAAATTTTGTGCCCTCCAGTCATACCTGGCTGGCTTAGAATATCACGTCCGAGCTCGACCGTGCGTAGTTAGGAGCACGGAGAGAGAGTTATAAGGCTGCGGAGAGAATTCATACATGTTCGGCTGTCACGTCCTTAATTCACCGGCTACACGTCTTTCATTTTCATTTTGGGTAGAAGCATGGCACGGAACTAATAATAAAAATGAAACCAATTTGCTATTTGCCTTGCAAAAAAAGAACCATCAGAGAGGTAAGAAAATTATAATATAATGCCCACATGATTGATACGATCAAAAGCATAAAAATTTTTGAGCTTTTGGATCTCTTCAAGCTCTAGGAATAGCACTATTACGTACGAGCCGTTGCCTTCACAATGAACACACACGTTATATCCAGCATCCAGTATGCGAGGTAAAAATGCTATTCCTACCTAGCAGCCTCGCAGATCATTTGCTAGATAGCTCATGCGAGCTTGCTAGGTACTGCTTTGCTAGCTCAGTGTGAAATGGGCTCAACGCGATTGGTATGCTCTATTGTTTTGCAAGCGACAAAAATTCGACGATCCTTTCGTACCTCTAGCACGATATTGGACAGGATTTTATTCAACTAGTCGGAATCACCCTTAACATTTATAGACTCTAACTCTGCGTACTGTTTTTCGCGTCGCTGAGGTATGTTAACCAAATCAACTATGTAGACATCTTTTAGGACGACTCTTCCTGCCCTCGATCCCATGGCAATGTCCCCGTGAGTCCATTTATTTGTCTATATTTGCTGACAAAGCCGATGTTCGGTAAAAAGTAAGTAGTCCGAGTTTCATTGGTCATTTTAAAATTATGCCTTAACTACAAAAACTGATGCAAACCGTCACTCCAACAAAAGGAGCTTTGTACAATACCCATTCTGTTATAATTAACAGGCTTACTTTCTCAATCTTAGGCGATGTAGTGGATATTTATCTTTAACTCTTTATCTCCCTCTTCGGCAAGGAAAGCCTCTAAGTGTGCGAATTCGCCAACATTTCCGTCGTCATCTGTTAGACTTGAGAAGGAAAGGAAAGTCTTTAAAGCGAGGAACCGATTTTATTAAACTTCAGCAACCTTCTGATGTGCCGGTACAAGGTTGAAATAAACCAACATCCGCGGGACCCATTATTGGCAGTCCAACACAACTGGAAGAAGAGAATATACGTAAGGTGTATCGAACCAACATATTTAGAATTTTATATGAAATGTAACTTGAAGGTATTCGACATTTCAAATGACATTTCAAAATCCTACGTAACACAGCTACGAAGCGGGCTGGCTTGGCCTCGAACACTACGACGGTGAGTTTTGGTCAACAGCACAGCTCAGCTCAGGCGACAGGATTAATCGTAAAAATGAGGTGGACGACAATAGGGCTAGGTTAAAACGCGCAGACTCAGGCAGACCTCAAACTTATTCTAGAAGAAGAAAAGTTGCGTTAATTTAATGAATTTAGTCCCACCTACCATTTTATAGGCATATATTTCATATGGTTCAAGGTATCATATTTAATTGCTCAAGTAAGAGCTACACGATTGCACCAACCTTGAAACTTTAATGGGCACATTTCAAGAGGCACATAAAAACGGCCATAAGAGGAAAAATAGAAAGTTTAAGTATGAGACGATCTAGTACTTTTTTAAGGATTTTAATGATAAGGTAATAAGAAGATGACTTCTCATTAAGAGGTAAGTAGAAAATTTAAGTTGGGCGCTCTAGGCCAATATTAAGGTTTTAAGAACTCCAATATAAGAGAGCAAGTATATTCCCAAAGTAGAGCGTAAAGCGTACTAAGCCTCTCGGTAAAAGTTTTAAGGAGCTCAAACATGCAACGAGAACGTAAATTAAAGTTAACGAAAATCAAAAGAGTGATCACTTGAAATAAAAAGGAATTACGACGAATCGGCCATGAAGTTTACACGGTCTGCCCAGAAGCACCTTTCTCTACCGCTCCGCACCCCATGCACGTAAATTTCCAGAGCAACTTTTGCTTCTTCTTTATGGGAAAACTTAAGAAGTACGTAATTTCTAACACATCGGCAACTTCTAAAGTGATGATGTCTTTATCAAAACTAACTTTGTCGCCTTTAAAGCAAATTTTATTGTCGAACATCTTGAACTTTGTCGTTACTGGCAGCATATGCTACGAAATGAACACATAAATACCTTGGAACTTATTCACACTCGGCACTGTCGAAGGAAGACGAGCGATTTATGAGCACATAGTCAACTTTATCGACGGTGGTTGTCATGAATTTTCGCTAGACAAGAGTACCTTACTCACTGTAATGATCTCTCAGAATGTCGAACTAAAGTTGTGACATCGCTATAGACCAGGTAAGCTAAGTACAATTTTTCTACCTTTCATATAGAAAGTCTTGTCTCTGTTATCAAAACAGCTTAAACTGAACTTTTTATACAACTTTTCTTATAGTTTGGCTTCTCGCACTGTCAAAACTACAAGCTGGTGATTACATCAAATTTCATGCGCCGCAGAGCTATTGGAGGAAAAATATGCTGAGTGTCCTAACCCATAAATAAGAGGTCAAGACTGGAGAGGGGATTAAGCGATAATTTCACCTCATAGCAGCGTAGATGTCTCCCAGGCAGAGTGGCCTAGTTCCTAGTTCCCAGTTAAAAATTCATGCCGTTTTTAGAGCGACAGGTAGCCGAACATAGTGAAACATGGCTGCAGAAGGCAAAAATATTTCTTTGTCGGCCGCTCTCGACCCAAATTTACCGTTCGACGGCTATATTTGCTAATCTAATTTGGACGTTACAAGCCGGAAGAATCGAGTTCTTTCACAAGGCCGGTTTCAAGCTACAGTGTCGGCCTGCGGTCGACTTAACGACCGGGAAGCATCCGGTATATATTATATGTGCTGATGCCTCCGCCTCGCTGGTTTTTTCGTAGCGAATGGTAACTATGATAATTTTCAAATCGAATCATGTCTTTGGTCGAGTCATCTAGCCAGCTTTCGGTGAAGCTAATCACGTCTAGGTTATATTTAAGTTCAGTAATAGTACATTGTATCTCTTCCAATTTTGGATAGAGTGACCTACAGTTCCAGCACAGGAGTGAGAAATCACGGTGAGTGATTCGTATAGTTTCGTTGAATTTTGATACATTAGTATACCTACACTCTTGAGAGTCGTTTAGGTTTGGATATATTCTGTTCAAATGATTGAGATCTGGGTCGATTTCCTCGAATATCTCAGCGTGATCAGTCATTTAAAATTGGTAAACAGTAAGAAGTAGGTACTATATAGCTTAAAAACGAAATACAGAGCTAAGCTTAAAGGGATATTCCTGTCTAAAAACTAACTTATGAAGTACGAGAAAATAGAGTTAAAATCTAGCGCCATTTCGTGAGTACACACAAGTCCATGAGCGAATAATATTGGAGTTCAATGTCACAACATTGGTGTAAACAGATTGCTGCATGAGGGCGTTTTCACAAGTTCACATACAACAGGTAATAAGTTTTAAAGATTATAACGACAATGATATAATCAGCTAATATGGTTTACGCGTAGTAATAACTTTAGTGGTAAAAAACGAAATAATTCACAGTAACATTGGTAGGTAAAAAATTTCTGATTGCGTTGTTATAAAAGTTCACATACAGCTGTCATAAATGTTCACACACATCTGTTATATATTTGTCAAGATTGAGGTTAAACTGATACCTAATTGAGGACTGACATGAAACTGACATATCTAACTGAGGTGATCGCCCAGTCTAGTCACTCATGACCTGTTTCGATGACATGTTGAGTTGTTGCATCAGGTATTGCTCGAGGTCTTCTGGCGTGTTGATCTCGCGGCGTCTTGAATCTGGGTTTCCGGGGTTAAATACGAAGATGTTTCCGTCCTGTGTTCGCGGGATTCCAATTTTTTCCGGGAATTTCCTTTTGGCCATTTAAAGGATGTACATAGCGTTAGTTCGTGAAAGTATGAGGTTGTGCCGCTAGGGGTGCGGCCTTGGTAGTGGTAAGGAAATACGGAGACGTTTTCTTAGGTGTTTACTTGATGGAGGTGACGAGAACGATAGCACCAGGACTAAATTGTCAAGTGCTTATAAAGGCTCTGGTACGCATGGAGGGGGGTTGTACCAAAGGGGGCGTACATACCTCCCCATCCCTCTTTCAAAGTGAGGTACTTATCGCAAAAAAATTTTTTAATTTTTAATAAGTGATTAAAAAAAAAATTCATATATGAAATTAACCACTACTAACGTAGCAAATTGGTTGCTCCTCATCGGGTGATTGTTGAAAGTTAAACATCTCAAAAATCACAATATTGAACAAAGTTATTTTAAGTATAAGTAAGCGTGTTTTTTATCCATAATACACCTTGTTTTATTTTAACAACAACAACAACAGAATAAAGAAACGCACTAACGCAAGCGGGAAGAAAGGAGGCGGCAACTGGTTTACAAAAATAATGCCTCTTCTTCAACAGTATAAACTATATCGCATTAACATTAGTATATAGAAACGCATTAACGCAAGCGGGAAGTAAGGAGGCAGCGATTGGTTAACAATAACAATGCCATCTTCTTCAACAGTATAAACTATAACACGAGTTCCTACACTACTACTATGGAGAAATATAAATCGTCAGTATTTTAGATTAAGGGATTATAAATAAAAACGCCAGGTACAAGGTTATAAAAACACAATTAAAAAAACTGAATATCGATACGCATAAATTCAATAATTTTAAATAACATTTCGCATTTAACCAGAGTGCCGTGCTGATAACGCGGATGTCGTGGGTTCGTTCCCCATACTGGCCACCATATGTGCCGCTAGGGATGCGGCCTTGGTAGTGGTAAGGAAATACGGAGACGTTTTCTTAGGTGTTTACTTGATGGAGGTGACGAGAACGATAGCACCAGGACTAAATTGTCAAGTGCTTATAAAGGCTCTGGTACGCATGGATGGGGGTTGTACCAAAGGGGGCGTACAAGGTATTCATTTATAATGACCTTTGGTTTCTTTTCTCGGCAGGCGGTGAGAATTTCACATTTCTTGTTATAATGTTTTAGTTCAACTGCAATGTTTCTTCGATCTACGTTTCCAGTTACTGTTTTTTTCCCCATTCTTGTAGCTGACGTGATGTCAGTTTCGCAGAGGTCAATGTTGATATTGTCCTTCAGGAGCTGGCAGACTGTATCCTTACAGATTTCGTTTGTCTGAGATTGTGGTAGTTCCCTTCCAGAAATGATGAGAGTTCATTTTTTGTCTTCAATGTCTCGGCGCTGATCATTTTTTTCCAACTGGTCGAGACGGGAGGTTAAGCTACCTATTTTCTCATTCTGTTCGAGAATTTTTTTGTGTTCTGCTTCTTTTCCCGCCATTGTTTCAAATAGCGTTTTAAGGTGGCTTATTTCATTTTGAATTTTATCAATATCACTATTAAATTTTGTCATCAGGATATTGACCAAACTTCGGCTGAAACTACTGCTGTGGCTGCTGCTGTTGTTGGTACTGCGTCGTTTGTTAGGTGCCATCTTGAAGATTGAGGGAGTTCGGTTAATTGTGTAAACGAGTGTTGAATACTTTCACACTTTTTGAGGGAATATTATACTCTTAGTTTGATGATTTTTTATGTATCGGGTATTTTGATCACATTTGAATACTCATGGCGAGAGTGGGTACTTATCTAGGCTAGAAGTACATTCTCTCAAACAATAGGCGCTTTGTTTCAGAGCGAGCGCAACAAACGTCCTTACCACACGGAGTCTCTGAGGACACTGATTAGTCTCTGCCAAAATCTGAAGCTGTGGTCTGGTACATATAGACTTCTAGTTTTCAGATTATCTTATCACTATTGATGAAGACAATTTACTTAGCTTATTCTGATGTTAATAACTGGAATATTAGTTGATTTTTTCAGGAATGTGTAGTCCTTGTGTCCTTCAAATTTATCTCTTCGTTTGGTTTACTTCCTTGTTTTTATGTCAATTTAACATGTATTAATAAAGAAAATTTCTGCTCATTTCGAAGGTCATTCTCTGAATGTTGTTTTCTTTTTCAAGATTTATATGGTATTTCATTATATCATAATCATGTTCAATTTTTACTTTCTGATCACTCCCCAGTTTCTTAGAAAGCACACGCTAAAATGGAGATTTTTCTAATTATGTTTTTACACTTATAAAAACTGAAATAATATCTGTTTCTCGGCATAATACAGGGTGTTTCAAAAATACACGGCATAATTTCAGGTATGTATTTCCCACATGTAGACAATCAAAATAGTTCAGTACAACATATGTCCGGAAATGCTTCATTTCCGAGTTATGGCCTTCACAACATTGAAATTCACCGGAACGTTTTTCTTTCCGCAGGTCGTTGCCATTACAGAAGATGTTCAAAATGACCACCTCCTGCTTGAATACAGACCTCACATCGATGTCTCATTGACCTGCGAACACGATCCCACACTCCAGGAATGTTGCGTATGTCCTCAGAGCGTGCCACAATTCGATTCCGAAGGGATTCCAAATCAGGCACCGGAGACGAATAAACCAATGATTTTAAATGGCCCCACAAGTAGAAATCGAGAGGGTTCAGATCAGGTGAGCGTGGAGGCCAAGCAATTGGGCCACCTCTACCTATCCATCGATCAGGAAATCTTCGATCCAAGTACCGGCGAGCCGTACGACTGAAGTGTGCAGGAGCGCCGTCATGCAAGAAGTGAGCGTGCTGACGATCGATCAGTGGAGTGTCGTCATAAACATCAGGTATGATGTTTTCCAGGAAGTTTGTGTACGCCTGCCCCGTAAGTCTGTTTACAAGTACATGGGGTCCAACTAACCGATCACCAATGATACCGGCCCACATGTTGAGGGAGAACCGCACCTGGTGATGAGATACAACAGTTGCATTTGGGTTTTCATACGCCCATACATGCTGATTGTGGAGATTTGTTATGCCATCTCGTGTGAACTGTGCTTCATCTGTAAATAATACTAAGGCAGGAAAGTTCGGATTTGCAGCACATTGCTGCAAGAACCACTGACAGTACCTAACTCGTGCAGGGTAATCTGCTGGTGACAGCGCCTGTACACGTTGCAAATGGTAAGGATACGATTGATACTCTTTCAGCAGTCTCCAGACAGTCGTATGGGGAACATTCACTTGCAACGCTAACCTTCGTGTGCTGATAGAAGGAGTTCTGTTCACAATCTCCAGAATCTCCTCCTGTTCTTCTGGAGTTGTAGATCTTGGTCGTCCCCTTCCCAATCCAGGAGAGTCAAATTTTCCATACTCGCACAGACGCTGATGGAGACTTACAAATGTCTTCCGATCTGGACATTGTCGCTGTGGGTACCTCTCCTGGTACAAACGACGAGCCAGCGCAGCATTGCCGTCTGCCTTACCGTAGATCAAGTGCATCTCTGCCAGCTCCTGATTTGTGTACATGACACACAGTCGAACGCCAAGCACAACACTGAATTTAACCTTCGCCTAGGAATGATCTGTCAGAGTGCCCTCTTAATGTGTCCTTTGACGGCAACGACATGCGGAAAGAAAAACGTTCCGGTGAATTTCAATGTTGTGAAGGCCATAACTCGGAAATGAAGCATTTCCGGACATATGTTGTAATGAACTATTTTGATTGTCTACATGTGGGAAATACATACCTGAAATTATGCCGTGTATTTTTGAAACACCCTGTATATCTAACCACATAGACTCGAGAACCATAGCAAGTGCAACAATGAATCAGGATCATGTAGAATCACTCTTCGTAGAACTGTCTAGAGTTGGTAAACGCATTGTGCTTGTAACGGTGTTTAGGCCTCCTACAGCCTGTCCTATATCCTTCCTGAATGAGCTAAATCGTATCATTTCTCAGTTCAACAGGCCCTTTTACAATGACATAATAATATGCGGTGACTTCAATTATGATCTATTGAAACATGAAAGCTAAGAACCAATCTCTAATTTCCTAACAACCTTTAAGTCTCAATCCTTCCTTCCAAGCATCACAAAGCCTACATGAATAACCTCTGAATCTACTACGCTGATCGACAATATCTTTATGACAGACCCAAGTGATTTTCTTTCTGGAGTCATTACTTCTGATTTATCAGATCATTTTCCGATTTTTCTTGTTAAGAAAAATGTCTATATTACTTGCACCAAGCTACGGGCTGAAACTTACTCATATCGTAAAGTAAACGAATCAAATTTAGAGGAAATGCGCACCGTTCTAGAAGAATCAATACCGGCATTGCACATCTCCCAATGCAATAATGCAACGAGCATTGATAAAGCAGTAGTAAAGTTGACTGAAACTATAATGGCCGCATACAATCAATGTTGCCCAATTGTAACTCGTACAGTTACCCCAAAAATAAAAAAAGCCCTGGATTACTGGTGACATCGTGATAAACATAAAGAAACGTCAAGCGTACCTAGCCCTCTTTTGCGAAGGGCGAATATCTAGAGAAACATATAACAGATTCAGAAATTATGTGACAAATCAGATAAGGACATCAAAAAAGAACTACTTCACGCGCAAGTTTACTCAATTTAAAGCTGACGTTAAAAAGACTTGGCGCCTCCTTAACTCTTGTTGTAAACCGAACAACGCTGATAAAAAGAAAATTAAACATATTGTTCAAGATAATGTAAAATACTACGAGAAGAAAGAAATTGCTAATCTTTTTAACAATTTCTTCGTAAACGTAGGGAAAACTATAGCTGATGGTATTCCAAATGAACGTGCTGATCACCTGAAATACATGGATCATATTCGAGAACACAACCCCTTTTTCTTTACACCTAGCAACTCCTCCGATGTAATTGCGTTCATGAACAACCTGAAAAATAAATCGAGTGGGTTACAAACGTTTCCGACTAAAGTACTTAAAATTATTGCTGATATTGTAGCCCCGCTGATATCCAATCTTATTAGTCAGTCTCTCTTCCTAGGCCCTTTCCCGAACTCCCTCAACGTTGCTAGAGTAACCCCTATCTTTAAAAATGGTGAAAAAACCTGTGTACACAATTATCGACCTATCTCCGTAATACCAATTATTAGCAGAGTATTCGAAAAAATTGTGTATAAAAAAGTGTACTCTTATTTTGAACAAAAATCATTTCTTTACAATAAACAATACGGCTTTCGCTCAAAAAAATCAACAATACAGGCTATAATAAATAATTTACAATTCCTCTATTCTAGTATAAATGAAGGAAAACCTGTCTTCTCTGTATTTCTTGACTTTCGAAAAGCATTCGATTGTGTAGACCATAAAATACCACTCTCGAAACAACACTGTTATGGCATTCGAGGGATTGCCCATGATTGGTTCAGATCATACCTAACAAATCGGAAGCAATACGTTGTCATTGACGACGCAAAATCAGACCCACAGACAATTAGCAATGGAGTTCCACAAGGATCTGTTCATGGGCCTCTCTTGTTTCTAATTTTTATCAATGATAGTATAAAATCTACATCATTCTTCAAATTCATACTTTTTGCCGATGACAGTACGCTTTCTACGGTCCTTCCGAACCAAAATCCCGCTATGATTGCGGAGAGTATAAATAATGAATTTTGTAAGGTTTCATTGTGGCTCAAAGCTAATAAAATAAGCCTTAATATTGATAAAACAAATTATATTACATTCTCATTCAAGAAAAATGTATTTCTCCCACGCATTAAAATTGGCGACGGTGAAATCGAAGAAACCAACTCATGTAAGTTTCTGGGCATCATAATAGATAAACATTTGACTTTGAAAGAACACATCACTCATATTAGTTCTAAATTATCAAAATCCATCGGAATCCTAAATAAGGTTAAAAATTTTCTGCCTGAAACAGCTTTACAAATGCTCTACCGAACACTCATTTCTCCATACTTGCAATAGGGAATAGAAGCATGGCACGGAACTGATAAAAATAAAACCAACAAAATTTTTACTCTGCAGAAAAGAGCTATCAGAGCGGTGAAGAACCTAGAATATAATGCTCACACAAATGATTCATTCAAAAATTTACAAATACTTAAACTTTCGGATTTATTTAATGTCTCCATTTGTAATTTAATTTACAAAACATTAAGAAATGATGGCGATAATAGCCTAAAACAATTATTAACTGCGCAAAATGGTCATCACGACCATTTAACCGAAATAGAAGTAAAGTCGTGCTTCCTTATTATTCAAAGGCCCGGTCGCAACACAGTATCCCCTTAGTTGGAACTAAAACTTGGAACTCAATACCTGTGGAGATCCGTGAAGGTAATTCGTACAAATTATTCAAAAGACATCAAGAGTCTCACTTCCTATCAGAATACTAGTCGTGTAAGATCACCATGTCAAATCTTGCCTCCTACATGTCTGGTCCTAATAATGTAACTTGCCATGGGTAACATAACCGATCTTCAGTCTGCTCTTAAATCGTTTTATCAAACACACTGTTAAATGTAACTGATTTGACCTATATTGTAAAATACAGCATAAAATATCGAGTTAGTTATCTCAATGATCAGTCCGATGCGAAACTAGGTTAAGTTAACTAGGTTAAACATTATTGTACACCTTAGAATAACGTGATGGTAGGATGCCCTAGAAGTCTCTGAACTTGTTCGGGCCCACAGGTAGCTATACTCTAGTTTGACCATTGTACTAGACTTAAGAAACATTCTACCTCTGTATCACCTGTGGTAAATAAATTGTTTAAATTGTTTAAATTGTTTAAACCATTATCAATGTATCGTCACCTCAAGACTAGAAATATTTTGATTACAACATAACTTTAGGTTTCGGTAAAAATTAGTCATTATCAATCAATACATCAAAGCATAACCAAAAAAATAGAAAACATCGTTGTAAGGAACCACTGGTATGGAATATAGACGCATTAAGAGCGTGCAGAGAGACCACTCTTTATGTGAGTACAATGCATTGCATCAGCAGAGCTGTTTTGCAAGTAACTTGCAACACATTGACGGCTAGTTTCAAACTTCCTATGTATTAATTGAAATGGAAATGAACGAAACAAAAATAATAGAATAAATTTGCGATCCTTTTAATTACAAATTCCTACTTTTCAACTAAAAAAGGCGTCATTGCTCCAGTTCGAAAATTTTATTTCGCACTCGTAGGTATCACATATATATATGTGTGTGAACCCACAATGACTAGACATCAATGACAGTATTACGTAATAGGTATAAATGCGCAGTTTCGGATTTCGAACAAAAAATCAACTAAAACATTGCGTATTTTTATCTTTCCAGTGAAGTATTTTAACTCCGTTTTGCTTACTTTTGGTTTTAAACAATCATAATGAATCATAATGAATGAACGACTCCGACTCCGACTACACCACATTCGGAAATGCGACTCCGGCTCCACCACACTTCAGAGACGCGACTCCGACTCCACCCTAAAACATGCGACTCCGGCGACTCCGACTCCGCAACCCTGGCTTATATACCATCACTAAGGAAAAACTTGGGTTGGAGCCCGATCAAGGGAGGCAGAACGGTTATTGTTCTCGTGTTGACGAACGGGAAGCTTATGTACAAAAAAAGTGTGCCTGATGAACTTAGGGGCAAATGACGTCCGCTAACAATTAATGACCTACATTGTGACAATATTGACGCAAAAACATTACTGATTGACGAGTTAAACAATTTCCGTGATGTTTTCACGCTAGAAAGCGAGACAAGAGGTGCTACGAATGAAATGAAAAACGAAATTGTGCTAGAACCTGATGCTCCAGTGCTAAATATCCCGCCCTACCGTATTCCTCATAAATATCTAGTGAACCTAATCGAAGAGAACAAGCAGATGCTTGTGCAAGGTACTATTGAACCTTACATGTCAGAATATAATTTTCCTTTGATTGCTGTAAAAAAAAGAGTGGCGAGATATGTCCAGTAATTGATTTTAGAGCCATCAATAAAATAAAAGTTAAAGAGTCGTATCCGATCCCACAGATAGATGAAATCCTTTACACTCTCGAGGGCAATAACGCATTTTCCAGCCTGGCTTTAAGGTCAGCCTTTCATCAGGTAGAACTGAAAGAGAATAGCCGGAAGTTCACCGCTTTTAGCATAGGCTAAGAGAAGTATCAATTCCGTAGAATTCCTTTCCACCTTAATTCAAGTCCGAGTGTTTTCCAGCGTGTAATGTCCACTGTCATTGTAAATATTGTCAGAAGACTTGGTTTCGTCTGTTCAGACGATATATTCTTTTTTCGAAATCTAGGAATCAGCATTTGACAGACTTAAAAAATGTTTTTGAGAAATTGCGGGACGGCAATCTATCTCTGAAGCTCGAGAAATGCCAATTTTTTAAAAATTCAATTGAATACCTTGGCCATGTCGTGTCAGCTCAGAGTATTCTATGCAAAGAATCAGAGAAGCTCAAAAATTTCCCTGTTCACAAAAACGTGAAGGAATTGCAGAGATTTTTGGGAGTCGCAAATTATTTTCGCAGTCACATACCGCTGTTTGGGTCAATTTTGAATCCCCTATACCAACTGTTACGAAAGAATATGATTTTGAATGGAAAGCTGAATGCCAAGAAAGTTTTGAGATTATTAAAGCGGCTTTAATTAACATCTGATGCCGTTCTGCGGCATCCTGATTTCAGTAAACCTTTTCACGTATTCACGGACGCATCGAATTCTGGAATAGGCGCAGTGCTGTTACAGCATGATAACGATGTAAATAAAGTTGTGCGACCTATCGCGTTCTACAGCAAGAGCCTCAACCCCACGCAGAGTGTTATAGTACAACCAAATAGGAATTTTTTGCTATTTTGAGGGCGCTTAAAGCTTTCAAATTTCTAATTCTAGGATATTCCATTTTTTTGTATAGCGATCCCCAACCGTTGGCTCCCTTGCTCACAAAAAAATTGCCTGACGATCCGACAATGGCCCGTTGGTGCATAAATGTAAATTCTTTTGATCCTATAGTAAAGTATTTCCCTTGCAAACATAATATCGTTGCCGATTGGTGGGGTAGGTTACCTGACCAACTGACCGCATATGACCTAGATAGCTCTTCGGTGCTCGGAGAACCCGAAGTTTGCGCAGTAGTTACTAGAAGAAGTGCAATGCACTCTGGCGATGCGCAGACGCAACCAGACAGAGTGGCGTCACCAGAGACGACCGCACCAAGACTAACAGAGTACATTCCGAAGATGACGGATGTATCTTAGCGACTTGACAAGTTTCTGACTGAGCAAAAACAGGATCCTTATTGTTCTGAAGTGTGGGATGCTTTACTGCATGCCAGTAGGTCAATGATTCTTGACTTGCAAAATTATTTAATTTTAAATGACGTGCTTTACAGACGAAAACAGATCTACTCACGGACCAGTACTATTCTTATTTCTGTTATGTCGACTTCGTTAATGCAAAAAGGCGATTTTTGGCATACATTCAATGTGTCATACTGATGCATTGCAAACTTTATTCAAATTTAAAATCCGATACTATCATCCACTAGAGAAAACTATCATTCGTAAGTTTGTGAACACGTGTGACGTCTGCCAAATACTTAAAGCAAACACTGTTGTACCTATTAAAACTCTAAATGCACCCATAGCAGAAGAACCATTCGAAGTCGTGTTGATGTACTTCCTAGGTCGCCTTCCCGCAACTGATAAACAGAATAGATATATTTTGGTCATCATTGATTTGTTTTCTCATTATTGTAAACTGTATGCCACTTCAAACCGGCAGGCAGATACGGTTATTTCCTGTCTAAACAGCTCTTTTGCCACTTTTGGTTTCCCAAAAACATTAGTTATCGACCAAGCCCTCGAATTCAAATCAATGTCAGTAAAAAATTGCTGAGATTCACGCGATCGGAAAGAAAGAAGTCCTACCCTAAAGCCAACGAACTAACGCTATCGTTGAGCGTAATTACAAAAAGATCACAAATGTCCTTAAAATTTACTGGTTCACACAGAATATGATCAGTGTTTAGAAATGGCGGAGAATGCGATTAACAATTCCTTAAATTCGACTCTAGGTGATACAGCCAGCTAAATTATTTTTGGCAGAGACACGTGTCCGGATTTTCAAGCGGAAAATTTTGAAACAATTCTCAGCTTTGACACCGATGTCGATTTGATGAAGTTTCGGGCTTAATAAGCGGCTCGGATTGTCGAAAACGTTAGGATAGTAACTATTAACAATTCGGCTGAACGGACGATGTACCACAACCCGAGACGTATAAATAAAAATTTCGCTCTGGGAGATCGAGTCCTATTAAAGAACCATCTGAGGACGAATAAATTGGTTTTTGTCGTGGTTGGGTCCTAGAATAATTACAAAAAGTAAACAAAAACTATGTAGAAATCAATATTAGGAATAAAATTCACAGAATTAACAAAAATCATGTACTACCTTTACGTAAGACGACTTGAAACCTGTTACGATCTACGACTGACTGCATTAGAATAGTACAATTTTCTATATGTTTACAAGTTTCTAGTTTCAATGAACATGTATTCATTGCTTATGTTTGTATTTTAGCCAATTTTTGCTCGCGTTCCATTTTAACCTCGCTCATATTTTCTTATTTTCATTAAGGTTTTCTTTAAACTGTTACGTCTTAAGTAATGTGAGTGTTTATAACCATCAAAAACTATCACGTGCTGTTCTTGTGTTTCAAACCGTGCCAACCTTGTAAAACTTTATTTGTGTCCTCGTTTCCAAAATGGTGACGCCGAACTGAGAGTTTAAATGGTAACGGAATTTTTATCTCGTGAAATCAGGGTGCTGACGCCGAGATTTATAATGCGGGCAAAAATTTATGGTAGCTCAGCAGAGCATGTGTTTGCTTTGAGCTGGATAGCATTCAGGTCGAAACCATTATTGTCTTTTCTTTTGGGGCCATGCTAATCAGGATGTTTCTGTTCCAATTTCAGAGCAAAACAAACGAGAACGCGGGTGCTTTGCCGAGTCAGCAAAGCGAGTACGCTGGTGCCTTGCCGAGTCAGCAGAGCAAGTGCTCGGGGCTTTGAGCACGACTCGTGTTGCTATGAAGTTCTCCGACTGCTCTGCAGATCCTCTTCTCAGCTTCTTGTTGCTCTGGTTGTTTCTTCAGTTATTATTATCCACCGTGCTGAAACACTGACGTCAAATTCAGGTTAACTCTTCATCAGATCTTCATCAGAAACTTATTCGCTGCAGTCTTTGTAGAAAAATACTATTTCACGTCTTCATAAACTTGTCTTCTTCACTTCTCTACAATTCTCTTCTTGATTATGTTGACTATCTTCTTATTGTCTTCCGTGGACTTCGGTATCCCCATACTGGCCCCCAATGTGTGTGCATCAATATCCAAGTGCGGGCTGAAGGATATTGATACACTGGAGAGCGGTGGCGTTTAATGAGACTTGATGCTGGTGACTCTGACAAAATGTGGCGCTAAGAGCGTCGCACCCTTTTTACATGTATACTGGGGGAAAGTGGGCCCCAGCGTATTTACTGACACAGTATGTTTGGCCCGTGGCATCAACTGTCAAATTATCACTGGGTTACAAAAAAGTACTAGGCGTGATACCATACTGGAAGTTGGAGTTGGATTCACAGTCCCTCCCCTTCAAACGCTCAAAAGGGTTACACACAAAAGATTACGGCCCATACCAAGAATAAAATGATCAAAAATCAAAAAGGAGTGAGCATTTGCACCCAAGGAACATTGGACAACGCTATAATGAACACTCATTCACTGTCACTTTCACTGGTAACACGTCTTTTGACACAGAGGGTAAGGAGGTGACATGTCCACACCATTGCTTCCGTAGATCAAGGCGGCACCATGGTCCGAGGATACTTCCGCAGTATAAACCGTTTCATCATCATTTGCCTTCCTGTGAACAAGCGTAGCGCTACCACAATATAAAGGGCATTCGGGATGAATTTATAGAAATCTTTTGATGTTTTTCTAGATTTCTAAAATTTATTCATACTAACTAGGCTTGAGTTTAAAGTAAAAGCTTTCCTACATTCATAAACACGATTACAGCAAGAATGGATGACTGAGAGCTCCCTGAATCGTGGAAGAGAGTAACTTGTATCATGATGATTCGCGCCGACCATCAAAGTAAATAGATTATGGTCGCTGCTTAATGCTTAATGCTTAATGCAAATCCCAATGTTTACCCTCTAAACTACCCTGATCTTAACCCGTTGGATTATCATGTGTTGGGCTCTGTCGAGAAAGATACGAATCGCTCTACCAGTATTACAAAAGACCATTAATTGATAGAATTTAAAGTGTTTTATGAGGGTCTTCTAAGGGAGAGTGTAAAATCAGCTTGTTTTGGGTTCGAGACCCGGATTGAGGCTGCAGTACACGCTAACGGCGGTTATTTTGAGCAAAATCTTCGACAATAGTCTAATTTTCTTGCCCGTTGAATTCCTTTGAAGTCAATAATGTTTTATCGATAACAAGCACTTTTTCTATTTCCTGATAAAACTATCAAAGTTATCCCGAACGCCCTGCCTTTTAGCCCTATAAGCTCGAAGGAATACAGACCAAGTCGCGTCACCAACAGTCATCTTTTCTCTATTATTTTCGACACAGAGCAGTCTAACGCATGGGCAGTCCTCGCACCCATCCAGAGTGAGAAGATTATTTGCAAACGCAGAGATATTAATTCATTACACATTCAAAACATAGTATTATTTCAGATATCTCATTCAGAGAGAGGTGCTCGCCCAAAAAAATGACAAGACAATGCAGTCATGCTTGTTTAAACTGCGGAAATTTTACGTCTACCCTTTACCACGTTTACTGGCATCAAACTCAAAGTATTTTCTTATGGTTATTTGATATGCAATTTTCTTTTTGTGGTTTAGGGAACAAAAAAGAAAAACAGACAAGGATTTGATAGAGGTTACCCGTGCTCAGGTGCAGGTATCCAGCCCACCCGCACCTTTTCGTGGTGGTGCTGTAAGTACACCCACTTCGACTACTGTCATTTGTACAACCTGTTGTACTTGGATAGGGTCTTGATTATTGTAATAGTTTATCGCCAATCAGAATTATTGTGGGTGGAACCAACGCGGAGGGCGCCTAGAGCACCCCGGGGCTCTAGGTTTTTAATTTCTTTTTCATTTTGATATGCTTCGCGTTCGTTAATGTAAGGTGAATAACTAGGTTGTATAACCTAACAAATCATTTAAGGTTCTAATTTTGCGTTGAATTAGTAGTTTTGTCCTCGTTCTAAAGCCAAAAATTAAGAGTAAAAATGCCAACCCTGATCCCGGAGGCCGGCGGCTTCCGGGGTCTGGTATCATGTCCAGAGGAGCGAGAGGCTCGCGGTCCGGAGGTAAGCGTGCGGGAAGCGAGCGCAAGCCGGACCCGGGATAACCAAGAAAAAGAGAAACTTTGCCAAGCCCCATCAAGACAATCAGGACTCCATTTAACAGGGAAACTGTCGAGTCTACAGGCGGTAACGAAGGAAGAATTCAGGCGGAGCGTCGTGAGGCTGTGGCCGGGGAGCGCTAGAGTCAACAGCTGGCAGATGCCCCCCACTCTATCACCACCACCCACCACCCATGCAGCACAGGCGCCAATGGCGCCAGATCTACAGAAATGTTAGGTTAGGGTAATTTAGGGTAGGTTAAGTTAACTTAAGTTAGGTTAAGTAGGTTGGTTAAGTTAGGTAAGGTTGGGTTAGGTTAGGCCAAGTTCAGTTAGTTTAAGGTTGAGTTGAAAAAGTTTAAAAATGCCTATTCTTGAGTGCCGAGATGGAGGGTCGAATGGCCAAACACCAGTGGTCGTTGTCATAACTGATTATAATGATTTAATGCAGGTTAACTTTGGTATTCCGGTCTACTATCCCCTTACTAAGTACTTGTAGTGTTTATAATGCAGTTATTAATTATAACTGTATAACGAACAGCTAGGTTAACAAACCTCAGTAATACTACATAGTTAAATAATTGGGGCGAATGGCAACTTTTAGAAGCAACATGGAGGTGGAGGGAGAGGGGTGGGCGGCGTCCAAATCTGGCGCATCACCCAGCTGTTGACACTAGCGCGGCCGGGGAGACGGCCGTGGGTGCAGCGGTCGAGCGAACCACGACCGAGCGGGTGAGCGAGGTGGAGAGGAGTGTGAACAGGCTGTTGCGGAGTCTGGGTGAGATGGGATGTGGCGGCGACGTTCAGGACGTACAGAGCGGCTACCCAGAAGCGATGGAAACATCTACAGAGGAGAGAATTAAATAAGTGGAACTGGCTGTGAGCAAACTGTCAGACATCATTGGTAAAATGATACCCCCTCCAGAAGGAAAACAAAAACCTGCCTGTTCCCCTGGACCTACCAGGAAGCGAAAGTATGTGCCCCTGGACCCCATGGAACTTCCAACCACACAGACGTTCATGAGCTTTTATTGCATGAAATTCAAATCGGCAAATCGGAAACTAAACGCAACCTCAATCCGTACGCAATAAAGGCCAACGTCATAAACGCCACTGGACTTTCTCCCAAGCCAATTACCACCAGCGGCAAAGATAGCTTCACACTCGAAGCAAGGGACAACAAACAAGGGCAAGCCATTCTGACCATTACTAGCGTGAATAGCGTGCCCTGCGAAGTCATACTCCACCCAAGACTGAACAAATCCAAAGGAATCATCTACATCAATGAGTATAACATGAGCGACTTTCAGGAGTTTGCAGTGGGACTGAAGGAAGCTTACGACATCAGCTGCGTCATTGACGCTACCTTCATCAAAACCAGACGCAAACAAACCAGCGCCCTTATCCTTGAATTCAACTCCAAAACACCCCCCAGCTATATATATATATATATAAATATATACCAGGTGAGCGCGCGGACACGCCAGTTCATCCATACATCGGTAAACCCATGCACTACTCAAACTGCCAACTGCATGGCCACACCAAAAAAACGCTGCAGCAGGCCACCAACCTGCGCTAAAGGTGGCTTTAGACGGAGGGTGCCTTCACCGGGGCAGCACCCTCTCTCCCTCCCCGCCTCTTTAAAAAAACCCTAAGCCCCGATCTAATGCCTCCCACTCGTTCCCCAAGGGTGTTGTGGCTGCTGCCCTACATGCTGGGACTGCCTGGGAGCGACAGAGAGACAGTGCGCTCAAGACAGTCTTGAGCGTAGGATGTATGTGGCTCTGTCGTCATGTTCTCATGCGTAATCTCAATGCAAAAAGTCTCTCCTGATTTGGAAAAGTGGCTGAAGGCTAAAGTTTTCACATTGATAGATTTATTGGAAGCAAAGCGTCAGTCTGATTGTATTTATAGCAAGTGTAAATATAGTTTTTTTATTAAGTACTATCGCTGAAATGATCTGTAGCTGAAATTATTTTCGATTTAATTCAAAAGTAATTACCTTTAACAGAAGTAACACAAATTGTTCGCTGTCATGCTATTATTACACAAGATGGGTCGTGATAGGACTTAGACTGATATAATTTGAGTAACTTATTTCTATTTCCTGTAACCAGACTCTATCGTGCAGATTTCATTTATTTTGTCTCTATATACATTTGCTGGGCAAGCTATATTTTATTATTCCTTAGTTTGGGCATTAAGGTCATATAAAAAGCTATATCTGCGCGAATTTTTATTGGTTCGCCTCCATTCCTTACTAGTCTAATTGACACATTCGTTTCTGCCAAGGCACTTGGACTACGTTTAAGAAGTAATTCTTGAATTCTTCACGAATACGTTGATCTTGTTAGGCCAGCCTCCGTGAAATAGCAGGTTGAAAACAGCGCCCTCTTTTCTGCACGTACCTTGATTTACGTTCCGACATCCTCACTTAATCACAGTTATAATCTCCAGAGCTGCCGAATTTTTTCTGATGATCGTGCAAAACATCCATGAAAACGTATCAAAAATTGTTACAGCTTACCAAATCTATTTAACTAGCAAGAAAACCAAATTTTTAAGATTTTAGCTGCTTTTCCTGTTAGAATGAAGCTTGCTCCTCTTCTTCTTCCTTCATCTACCAATGTTTTTTATTTAATTTGTTGACTAAGCTACCGTGGTGGTTCCAATAATTTGTGCAATCTATGTTCTCTAACGTAAATTTTGATAGCATTCATGTATTTAGTCTTGCTCTTTTCAACGAAATCCGGTTTTTCGTTTTCATGTTGTTAGGGTCGAAAAATTTTTCTAGCTGCAGCAAAATATTGCGGTATTGACAAAAGCTGCATCATGAACTCGGGAAGCAGCGGGTAACAAAGCTGCGTACCAGAATTTTTCAGACACTATTTCTGTCTTTAAAGGAGCATCTTGAACAAACAGTTCTCGCAACTTCATATTGATCTTTTCATGCTGCTCTTTTTTCACAAAATTGGAGAAATGCAATTAATATGGTATTATTAATTATATTTACTAAGACCTTTCTATCCAAACTCTTCTAGTTTTTTGGAGCATATTTTGTTGACATTCTCATGAGAATGCTTTCTGCAGCTGCAACAAAATAAATCTCATTTATATTGACATAGTTTGAGGGGTTGCCTACACTTATTTTGCATTTATTGTCATTCGAAATCAAGAGATCCCTTTTTATAAAGTTGCCCATAGCCAAATTCTCAGTCCAGTGAAATCAAACTACATTTTTGTAAGGGGAACTTGTATATTTGCTGAACGCACCAATTTCGGCAGCCCTGGGCATCTCACCCTCCGTCTAAATGCAAGTGGGGAAGCTTGAGCGGGTGAGAGGGGTAGGGTAGGGGCGTCACCCTGGAGAAGAAACCCTCCGTCTAAGCCATCTTAATTAAAGCTGGATTTAGACGGAGGGTGCTTTCCCCGGGGCAACGCCCTTTCTCCCTGCCCGCCTCTTCAAGAAACCCCTAAACCCTCGATCTAATGCCTCCCACCCGTTCTCGATGCGTGTCGTCGCTGCCAACCATGGCGGAAAGACTCAGAGGCGACCAGGGCTGCCCCTGATGGGGATTTTCCCTAAATCTGGGGAAAACAGTAGACGTCTGGGGGAATGGGGGAAACTCTCGTGAAATCGACTAAATTTAGGGGAATTTAGCTAAATATTATTTTTCATGCAAATACTGTGAAACCTGGTATAGTTATACGAGTGAAAATATCATGACACAGAACAGAAAATATCTCCTTAACAACAAATGAGGCAATTTCACGAAGTTTGAACGTGGATCGAACTTGTTAGACTTACAACAAGATTCACATTGGAACAGTGAACAGTCTCAACTCACAGCTCAGGCTCGAGAATCGAAGAGTTCGCTCAATTAGAGGAATAAAAGTCTGTCAGTGACCATGTGGCTGTTGCTATAGATTTCTTTCACTGAGCGAATACTCCGCAGTCAACACTTTCTTCATTAACTTGAATTGTGCATTAAAAGTGTGGTAATTACTCTTATATATTAAATTGTGAATTCTGATATTTTTTAATGTGTTTTCTTAGGCAAAGGAAGCAGAACGCAGATGTGTTTTTGAAGATTAGTTACTTGTGTGCATTAAGTTTAAGAGATGCTTAAAATGTGCGGCAGGCCTAGTCTTCGTTTCTTATACCGTGGTGACTTGTTAACCAGTGGTTTTACACTTTTAGAGTCGCATATGCAAATTTGGAGCGTCTTGTTTGAGATATTCTTGAGATTTAACTTGTTTCTTTCATGGCTTAAGATGTTTTCGTTTATGCATCCAACACTCATGATTGCATTGTTCCAAAGCAACTATAATTATTATTATTTTTATAAATTTGTATTGTCATAATTTATTTGCGTTACAAAAGCTAATTTTGTGACATGTTGTTACGCAATCAGTATTTTTCTTATTTGAATATTTACTTAACGTTTTAGGAGCTGAAGTTGTACAGCGATGACAACTAAGTTTTTCTATAGAGTAATGAGACTTATGTAAATATTTTGTTATTTTAGAGTTATTATTTTTAGCTTCGGAATGCTGATACTGTTCCCCTAATGAATGACCAAACAGAATCATCTTCTAGCAAACGGAAATTCTATACACAGTCAAATAGAGATGACTGGCTCAGTGTACCCGAAATAAAAACTTACTTGAAATGGACTAATATTCCCAACTGCAGTTATTGTAAGTGCTGTAATATTTCTTTGGAAAATCATTATAAATCTATGCCTTGTGGAACATTCAGTGAAACATAAGAGAAATATAAATGTTGTAAGTACCAGCGCTGATATCGTACACTTTATGGTAAGAGAGCCGTCCAAGCCATCCGATAAAATTGCCATAAGCGAACTTACTCTTGCAATATACTTTGCCTAACTCGATATTCCATTCTGACGTGTTGATCATTTCTTATCAATGGGTAAAACAAATTACTCTGACAGCAAAATAGCTTACAAACTGTCAATAAAAGGGACAAAATTACATATGGACTAAATATGCAGTAAGTAAAGTGAGCTTCTTGTTAACATGTACGTTAATATGTTTTATCTAAGTTTTGGGGGGATTTTTTTCGTTTTTGAAAATGGAAGTGTGCAAATTTAATTTGAAATTTTTAAAAAAATTTTAGTAATCGGTTGCTTGATGAGTCCTTTTGTAGTGGTAGTTAATTCTAAATGAAAGTTATATCCGTAGTGTTTGCAGGGATGAATCTTACAAACAACCTTTAATGGAATTCTTTGCGTGCCTAAGATATTTTTGTAAGAATTTATTTCAATAGTCAAATGTCGGCTGTTGAAAATGAAATAAAAATATATTTTAAACATCCGTAATTTTTTAACCTATTTATAAATAAGTGGCGATCCGGAATAACCTTATATTGCACTGTGGGACGTATCGTAATAGTCTCGTGTTCTACGATGAAAATGACAATTTGAGCCCTTTTACTGTAGCATTCATCTGCATCGCAGATTTTTTTTCTAATATTGCTTGTTATTTGTTACAATAGGCCTCACCCTGTAACACTAATCTGTCCAACTATCGCAATTTGTAAGAAACTTGATGAAATATATACAGTATTAAACAAATTTGTTGAATTCAAATAAGTCATTTCGGTAATTATGTGAATTTTTTAAATTCACTGTAATTGGGCAGATGCGTTTCACGAGATGTGGCTTATTGTTTTTGGATGCAATTCGCAAATTTTGGGAATAATCGTTGCACTGCTTATGGATCTCCCGGAATATTGTGATTAAGGTAGCCATTTTCAACATTAAATTACCGGTAATTATCGTAAGTTTTGAACGAAGACCGATTATAATTACCGGTTAACTACCGGTAATAAACTAGTTGTTATCGTCGGTCTTCGTCGAAATTTTACGATAAAAACCGGTAATTTAACGTAACTCGGACGATAATATGAGACATTCGCGACACTAATTCCGACGATATATCGTCGGCTAATAGGAAGAAGAAGATGATAATTACCGGTAAATTCAGGCGTAAATTATCGTCGGTCAGGCGATAAATTTGTGACTGGGTTCAAGTTGCCACGGGCGAAGGACAGTCGACCAGGGCTGCCAAAATTGGTACGTTCGTAGGAATTTGATTCGATCTGCTCCAAATGTCAATTTGTTGTACATATGGCTCGACGGAAGCCTAAAGCGCCGAGTTTTGGTACGTTTCAAAGATTTTTATGGTTTATTTATGCAATAACAAGGGATATTAACCATATTTTCGGCAGTTACAAAACTTTTCATATAAATTCGAGGTAAATTAAACGGAATTAGTTTGAGAATATCAGCAAATCTATAAGTTCTCCTACAAAAATGTATTTTGATTTAACAGGGGGGAGAATTATTATGGACATCATAAAAAGGGATCTTTTAATTTCGAATGCAATTGCAAAATAAATGTAGGCAACCTCAAACTATGTCAATATAAATGAGATTTATTTTGGTGCAACTGCAGAAAGCATTCTCCTGAGAAATGTCAACACAATATGTCCCAAAAAACTAGAAGAGTTTGGATTGAAAGGTCTTACTAAATGTAATCCAATAATACCATATTCAATGCATGTCTCCAATTCGTGAAAGAAGAGCAGCATGAAAAGATAAAAAAGAAGTGGCTAGAACTGTTTGTTCAAGATGCTCCTTTCAAGACAGAAACAGTATCTGAAAAATCCTGGTACGCAGTATTGTTAGAAACGTTCAACGATCAGTCCAGATACTGATACTCCAGATACTCGGCTGCTTGCCGAGTTCATGATACAGCTTTTGTCAATACTGCATTATTCTGCTGCAGCTAGAGAATTTTTCGACCTTAACTACATAGAAGCATACCGGATTTCGGTAAAAAGAGCAACACTAAATGCAAGAATGCGATCAAAATCTACGTTAGAGAACATAAATTGCAAAAATTGGAAGCCACCACGGTAGCTTAGTCAACAATTAAATTAAAAAACACTGGTAGAAGAAGGAAGAAGAGGAGGAAGAAGTGCCATTTTAACTGGAAAAGTATGTAAAACCTTCAAATTTTACGTTTTATTGCTAGTTAAATAGATTTGGTACGCTCTAACAACTTTTGGTACGTTTTCACGGAGGTTTTGGTACGATCATCAGAAAAAAATTCGGCAGCCCTGCAGTCGGCGATCATTTGTATTTTGGCTATTATAATTGGAGGGCAAATTTGCTGTGTCCTAAGCCACAAAATACAGAATTTCATGACACTCAAGTTAGAGGCGTGTTGTTCATCGCAAGGTTGCCAAACTGGCTTTTCCAAGCCAAGTTTCTAACTAGGAACTGAACCCAGTTAAAAATTTTAGACATTTTAAGTAGTTTCTATGCTGCGGTAGGCAAGACCTCTAGCCGTATATTATTCGGAAAAGCAGTAGTTTTTTGGTCGCCATGACCACTTTATATGGCAGTAAAAAACTACTTCAAAACCATTGAATTTCCTTTGCAACTTTTCCTAAATTTCCACTTATATCGGCTACGTATCGACTTTCCACACACCTAATTCGACCTTCTACGGCTTTTCCGCGCTCTGTGTCAGCTCTCTGCCAACCCTACCTGACCTTGTAACGGCCACGCGCCGCTTCGTACCGCTCTTCCACTTTAACTTAAATCGGCCCCCTGCCGCATCATTTCGACCTTGCCCGATCTCAATTACACCGGCCTTCCGTACACATACGTGCACACACACACGTACACACACACGTACACACACACGTACACACACGTACACACCCACACGTACACACCCACAGACGCACACGTACACACCCACACGTACACACACACGTACGCACACACGCACACAAATATGTAGATGTACACATCGTTCATCACCTGCCAGAAGGTCCTTAATTCAATTCAAGAGTTGCTGAAGACTGGCCGGGGAGAAAGTCATGCTTCGTTTCCATTTTTTGTTTTTCTGTGGGTGATGCTTAAATTGCCTTCTCTACAAGTCCCACCACAACGATGAATTGTCATATATATCAATTCACCGAAGTCGTGAGACTAATAGTTGGGCGTTTGCCTTTATTTTTTGTTTCAAATTGTTAACACTAGCTTAATACTACAGATGTTTGCAGTCCAATCTTCTTCAAGTTGTTGCAGTCCAATCTTCGTGGTGCAGTTGCTGGGTTGCGACGATTTCCGTATGACCTCAATTAGGGAGTAAAGTGAATGTCCTGAGCTGATAGCGTCTAAAACTTTAAAAAATGATAAATTGAATAACTATTAAACATATGCTGCAGTTGTTATTTTACATGCGTTATAATTACAAACCTCCAATGCCAACAGGAAAAATATGATGGACTCACATAACTTACTGTTGGGCTCTTGCCTTCATTCTTCATTGAAACTCAAAATGGTCACTCAATACAGCAGCTGTTTGTCGAAGCAAGCCGCAAGTTGTTGCAGTCCAATCTTCGTGGTGTAGTTGCTGAGTTGCGACGTTTGCCGTATGACCTCAATTAGGGAGTCAAGTAAATGTCGTGAGTTGATAGCGTCTAAAACTTAAAAAAAACTTATAAACTAAATAACTATCAAGTATAAGCTGCAATTTATTTTTTACACGCGTTATAATTACATACCTCCAATGCTAACGTGAAAAATAAGATGGACTCACCTGAGCCAGCGGCAGAGAGCTGAGGAGGTTTAGGCTCATCAACAACCTCCATTTGGGCTTCAACGGGCGGTTTCTTACGCTCGCTGCGTCCTCCCTCCCAGTCGCTGCTGTTTTTCAGCGCACTTGTGATGGCTTTGAATATTTCTTTTCGCGATACAGATCGAAAAGAATTCGATGACAACACTGCAGCTGAAATAGGAAGAAATTCATAAACATCACAAGTTCTTTCGCAATTTTAGTACACTTAAAAACTTATCTGTTAACAGTTTCATTTCACAACCTAAGTAGATTAAGTTTGGATTAAATAATTCTGTGAATGAAAGTAATTCTGGTTAAAAACTCGAAGGTCGACTTTGAGGAAGGGAAAAACGAGAGAAAGAAAGAAGGAAAGAGCCACAATATGATCTGTTAAGGACATGACTTCCTCGAAAAGCAAATCCTCTATGAATACTTTGTGGATATATTTTTAGGGAATCGAATAAACAGGTCTCGTATTCCATTTTCAGGGGACATTGATTCTCGTTTATGCCTTTGAATAATTCATCATTTCGTAGTGGTTAGTAATATTTCAGTTTCCCATTTCATATAACTTGAATTGCAATCATTACAGCAAGGCATTTCTGTATGGATGCCTGATATTGATGAACAATAACTTACATTCAACTGCTTGATAAGCCTGCGTGTTTTTAAATCGGATTTTTGCATGTTCCTTGCTCCGTGTCATCCCCGTCAGGGAATACTTCGCAGCAAGTTCTTTTGACATCAGAGCCTTCATCATGTGGCTGACTGTCCTTGTCAGAGTACATTCCTGGATTTCTTTCAACAATTCCATCTGATGAGAACGGTCATGTTCATTAAATGGTCACCAGGAAAAACATTAGCAGTGTTTGAAATTAGTGTTAAAAAAATACTCAAATGGTAACATAAGGGGATATCAGTATGTAACACTCATTTCAGAATAAATTGCAGTCAAACTACCACTAACTACCCTAAAAAACAATGATACATACCATTTCAGGTGATTTAGCCAACATCTCAAGTTCTTCACTGGTTTTGGCAGGAGTGGGGCGGAATTTTGTAGGGGTTTGAGTGCGAGGTTTTGGTCGCTGCATGAATTCCAGCAGTAGTTCTTTAATTTCATTGAAGGCGTTCGTCATCGCCATCATTTCTTTTCTCAAACAGTTGTTAGTCACTTTTTCTTCAGTTTTTTCATCTTCCGTTTTTGAACTTCGATCCTCAACCGAGGGCGTAGCATTTCTATTCGTGGAAGAGAAAGTAACGCTTAACATACAGGAAAGGAACTTGTTTAGATCAAACAAGAACGTAATACATAACATTGACAATTTATGATAAGTAAGAGCTAATTAACTAAACATTGAAACTTCAAACACCATTCACAGCTCGTGATTAGCACACTTTAAATGAGAAAACGAATTTATTGAATGACGGTTCTAAACTATTCATTTTTCAACACCAAAAGTGAGACATCCCAATGCTCTGCAATTCATGTACGGAGACGACACGTCTCTCCGGATAGCCAGACCTAAACCAATGAATAATCTAATCTATTATTTTACAAGTACTTACCCCCTTGACACGAATTCCGGCGTGTCATGCAACGTCAGAGGAGACGCTGTAAATGGTTCACTCCCAGAGCTATCCGAACTAATGATGTCGTTTCCTGCAGCCAAAAACAAAATAAATATAAAACTATTTATATTATTAATATATCGATAGTAAATATTTGTGACACCATATATAACGTTTTGATGCGATTGCATGTTCGATATTGACACTCGCACGTGTCCTAGAAAGTGGTTCTTAAGTATTACCTTGGATGCCACTACCAAAATGAAGTTTTCTGGCAGCGGTTGATGATTTAAACCTATGTGGTTTGGCCACTTTAGCGGTCACACTCGGAATATCCTTGTCATCACGAAAAAGTTTGCGCTTCTTCATGATTGTTTCTTCGTCCTCATTTTCAGACGCTGTTGTCACCGCATCATGGGATGTTACCTTTGTTACCGCACGCTCGTAGTCATCTTGAAAACGAAAGCGTAGATAAATAGTTGTATTCCCATGAGGGGACGTATATTACTCAACTTTAACACTAATTTTTAAGACTTTATTCAAACAATATTTTCAATATATATGTATTACAGGTGCATACATGTAGAGTGTTTCATTTTCAAACTCACCAGATGCAGCAAGAACCGATGTGACTTTCCATTCCCTCCAAGATTCCATAGGACTCACTTTGTACTTAACCAGGGTAGGTATATCACCAGAATCGGGCCAGAAGCTCCACAGCTTGCCGTTTTTTTCCCGCATCCATGTTTTAGGAACTACCGCCCACTTTCCTCCAGAAAAGCAAATGCAAATGAACGACTTCGTACATTTATCCATATTACCTGAATTGAGATACAATATTATCTCTTAATTATTTATAAATATTGTTGTTATCAATAGAAATCTTTGGTTAGGCATTAATTTAATTTCTTGTTTAACATTATAACGCTATACAGTGCTGATAAAGCTGGAAAACCAACTTTATCTTCGACGGCCAACTTTATGAATGATGTAGAATTTTTACTGCTATAAATGTCTTCATTTTTGGTAGGGAAAATTCCCATTTTTGTATAGATGTCCTGAAACCGTACAAATACTTTCTGAGTTCTCGCAGTCACTTTGTAAATGCCTACTTTGGTCGAATCCACTGGGAACATGAAAAAATCACTGGTCTTTGCAAAAACATCAACTTCAACCGAGTCGGCATTGAAAGAGCGCATTATACCAATTTTTCCACTGTTCAGCATCACTCCATTGTCTCGGTCACCTGTTCCACCACACTTGAATCTTGTGCCTTTCATACTGAAGACATTACTTTTAGTTTCTTGAACAGCAGTCTTGTAGTTTTCGTTTTCCCTGCAGGCATGTTGTGAAAGCTGTTCCAGTGGCCTATTGCGACCAGATAGACGTCTTTTCAACATTCCTAAATAATTTTCGAAGGGGAAACAGGACACATTGTCCAATGGACCAAATTTCGCATAATCATCTACAACGTGGAGCAGGCAATGCACATTGTAGGAAACAAATTCTTCACCATACTGTTCTACTGCTGATGTAAGAAAACGCAGAAGTAACGATTTTAACCATCGGGATGTTTTTTTCTTGGTTAGGAGTGAGCAGGAGTCTCATTGCAATGCTTAGATACAGGAAATTAAGGAATTTACCATGATCTAGAATATCCTTCAATACTACAACTCCAAGATATAAGAGAAATGTCCTCCATTCCGTTGCTTTGAAATGAGATGCTGAATTAAGGCCCCCCCAAAGTCGGCGATTGAAATCTGACGGTAAATTGTGAGACACAATCAAAAGTTGTGAATGCAAGCTTTCTCTCTTGTCAGCAGACAAGTGGGATTTTTTACTCATTTTCTTACTTGATAACAATCGGTTGGAAAGACGTTTCATTACGCCAATACAAACTAAATGCATATAATCAAGCGCAATCTGAGTTACCATTCCAACGCCTAGATCTTCTAGTATGGATGTCGTGCCTTCCTGATGATGGGCGTCGTCCTCTTTAGCCACGAATCCAACATCAGTTCGTAGTGAAGCTGAACAATCAAGCATTGCAACATTGCCGCCAGAATAGATTCCTTTTGTTTGGCATCGTTCACACGCATGATAGCTGTTATGATACACGATTTTTTTAAGTCCAGCTCTAATTGGTGCATCACATACGAATGCTTGGATTTTAACGGTCACACGTTTGCTATTCATTAGAATTCCTTCGCTAAGCAAAGGTTTTAAATCCTGTACAAATTTTTTTAAAAAAATATTTACATCTGGCATTTTATTGGAAATGTTTCTTTCTGACACATAGATCCCTGCACAAACAATTTTCGATGGAATGGAGCAAATTTTGACTAATATTGGATACGCGTGATGCCTTCTACTATCGTGGAATAACGGGATCCCATCACAATTTATATTTAACCTAACACTGTCACTGTCGAATTTTATGTACTCTAAGTAGGTTGTGATATTCTTTTTCCAGTCGTTTAAATGAGCGTACCGACCACAATACATTTCTATGTATTCAATTTCACTATTTATTTTCATCAACGTAGCAGCTGTAACTACTGTACTTGGGAAAAAAACGTGCATGTGTTTTAGGAGGCCTGTCACAGCAAGCTTTGGAACGTTCGGAAAATCAATAAGCCAATTTGTCACCGCGGTTTCAATTTTTGTTTCAACGGATAATTCAAGGTTATTATGAGCATTCTCGCTCTGTTCATACTCTTGAAATGTTGCCTCTTAGAAGCAGCATTCTACGTCGCTTTCACCGCTTGTTTCTTCTGAAGAATCGTCATTTTCATCAGAAGTCACGGGTCCAAACTCAACAACAGGCGAAATGTTTGAAGAAAACGACTCATTTTGCGCTTCAGCATAATTTTCTGAGGAAGCTCTAGCCAGACTAGCTAATGCAGCCAAGCGCTGTTTTTTTTGGCGCTTTGATAAAACTGAATAAGGTTTTCTTCTTTCCATGATTAACTCTAAAAGTAAATTAATTTATTCAAGGTTGTCTATTATTAAATGCTGAAAGATTTCTCTTCCCGATGACGTCAATTAATGTTAATATACATGAAGATTTATGATTTCAAATTACTAATACGATGTGTACCAATTTGAAAAAGTTGCTTTTTTTCGAAGTCACGGCTATTCAGTTTTCTTCACACTTGTTTTCTACTCGAGCGATTGAGAAAAACGTCAGGCTGTGGGGTGTTGAGGAGTGACTCATGCAATTATATCTCCATTGAAAACATCTCTACTGAAAACAATGTAAATTATAGAAAACATTGTATTGTTCTTAAATCATACTGGAACTTAGAAGCTTGAAGCCTAAACACTCACTGTAAAATAAGAATGGAATTACTAGTTAATGAACATGCACTATCAATGCTTAATTATGTATGTTCCATAGTTTGGAACATCCTGTTCATAGAAACCTAAATAATTTTTTTTTTATCTCACTGTGAAAGGTTTTATCATTTTTAAAACAAAACAGCCAAATTTCAGAGAAGCTCTTTCTTTTATAAAATGCATTCCCTCAAGCAGCACTTGATTCACACTATCCAGTTCTAACGTCATCAATGGAATTAAAAACTCACGTGAGAGCGAACATCTTATACCTTATGGTACAAATTTATTACAAATAAAATACACCCTCACGTACTAAACACTCGCACTGATACACTGATATGCACTCTAACATTACTTGAAACCTAAATAAATGAAACACGTTCAAGACACCTGTCTGCCGCGCACAATATCAAGGTGAAAACTGGCGGGAAACTCAGCGTCGCAGGGCGACCAACATCTCAGTGTGTTTTACCCTCAACTCGAATGCAAAGAAAAAGAATTGACTCAGCTGAGCAGCGGGATAGTATTATTCATAATAAACTGGCTAAAAATATTAAATTGACATTTAAATTTCGAATAACATAAAAACTATCCATAAATTAAAATTTTTAGGTTTATTAACCAATTTCGTAGTTGGCAGCTCTGACTAGTAATTAAGTTTCCCTCGGCAGCTTTGGAACTATAATTTGATTTCATGGCAAAATAATTTTGCTTAGGAATGTTAGCATGTACGATTTTCCCTTGAGAATGTTTTATTCTTTTGTTCGAGAGTAATTTGAACTCCATGGACGCATTATATCGATAGATACGAGGGGATGAACTGATGTGTAATGGCGGCGCTCGAGGCGGATAGATTTATCCAGAAATTTTTGATTTATCCAGAAATACATGTTTTTAAAATGAATCTTCTCATTCGCTTGAATTATGAAGTATTTTTCTCATATGAGCATTGCACGTATAACTTTTGTGGACATTTATGCATATTTGTAAGGCTTTAAAAGAATAAAACATCCTGTTCGTAGAAACATAAACTAATTTTTTACTTCACTGTATAACGTTTTATCATTTGTAAAACACAACCGTAAAATTTCTGAAAAGCTATTTCTTTCATTCATTCAAGAATAAAGGGGTTAGTAAACCAATTTTAATTTTTTATTGGAATGAAAATTTTTTAGAATTTGTTAATAACATATTATAAAATAAATATGCAAGGGAGTAACAATAATTGTCCTACGCGGGCGCTGTGTGAAAGTGCACTGGAGAGAAATTAGTCGAAGTATATACATATAATATATAACTTTTTTTAAGGAAGATTTGGAAATGTTGTAAGGTAAAGAATATCGGTACTGGGACAAATGAAAAAATAAAATAGAATGCAAACGTGCTGCAGTGAAAATAATCACACAACACTAGAAAAACTTCACTTAGTCACATACAAATTGTAAATGAAAGCAATGCACTATCTCAGCTGCAATGATTGTTACAGTTATGCGATATTACATACAAATTTTATTGCTGAAAACGTTCCATATTGCATCAAAAGTAGAAAATGAAAGGAACGTGGGCGTATATTAAAATAAGGAATTGTCAAATACATAGTAAATAGTCAGACGAGAATAAAAGACAGCATCATATTACACGCAGAGAAGCTAAAAGTGGCTTTCATTCTTAAAGAACACGTTCCGAAAACGTCAGGCCTCTCGACGAAAGCAGAACAACTTTTGCGTTTTATAGCCGAGATATAACATTTTTTTGAGCAATAATATGACACCTTTCCTGCATTGTTGCAGTCCAGAATGTAGATACAGGGAAGAATAGACGGTGTGCAAATTTACCTACCTTCTCTATTTGTGTATCATAATGTTGGGAATTTTGAGCATAGTAATTGAATCAACTATTAAATGTCGTTGAATTGATGCATACTCAGTAATATAAAAACTGTTGATACTTTTCTTCGTTTCTCAGGATAGGCTCTGCCTACTTTGCCTACTCAGAAGACACCTGTCAATTATTTATGTAGGGTGTTGAAAAATTCAGTGGAAATATTTAAACCAAAAGTTAAGTCATCATAGCCGTACATTGAGGGGTAATTTTTTTGGCCTAATTCATTTTTTAAAAAAAGTCACAGCGTTTTAAATTTTTATTCCGGAAAACAATTTTCGCAGTAAAAACATCATTTTGAAGCCGATTTTGATGTAATCCTAATAGCTCTTGGAGTGATGCTGCACTATCCACGTTATGAGTTGAACATACTCACGGAAAGGGTGCGGTCGGATGACTTCATTCTGCGCAGAAAATACATGCGCCCTATGATCAATGAACCTTGAAAGTGGGTAAACCGCAGGTGCTAAAATACGGTGGTGTTACCCAATGGAGTGTTGTGTTACATGAGGTAACAGTGTTTGTGAATGGGTGGAGACGGCCACGGCTGTCAAAACCAGCGTTGAAAAGCTTGGCGACCGAAGTATAGTTTTAATTTACCTATATTAAGTCAGTTTCAGCTGTATAATCTATAAAATTACATTATAATTACGCATTTATCTGTATTTTTGTGTTTCACGCGTAAATTTATTTATTTCAATAATGTAACCATGTTTGTGTAATCATGTCTGGAGTAAACGAACGAGTTGAAATTTCAAAATGTATTGTTAAAATTCAAATGTGTCATCTCCTGCGTATGAGTTGAGGTAATATGGCTTTCGATGTGTTGCTTATTCATTTATTTAATTGTGTTATTTATTAACTGATTTCTTTTATTTTTATAAACAAACTTTATTTCCTTTCATATGCGAGCTAGTTCTGATGTTGAAATTGGTAGCCGATGTGTTATTTATTTATATGAAGTTATTTTGCGAGCGTTTCCTTATTTTTGAATGCGTTATCATTCCGTTATATTCTCTTGTCGATGTTCCTATGCTGGTGTGCCATGTTCAGCGTAAATTTGATCCTTCATGTTTTTATTTTTATATTACGGTTTTGAATTTTTCGGTTGTGAATAGACGTTCCTTCGATGGTACGAATAATTGATGTCCGTGTTATTTTTGCGATGCGTAAAATTAAACATTTTTTGGGGTGTTTTTCAATATTTTGTGTCGTGTCTATTTTTCTTTTTGAAATTATGAAACGTATGTTGCGTAGACTATAACGTTAATTTTAAGGAAGAAAGGCATTTACCTATTATTATGCTTGCACTCTTTCTTATTCTTTTAGCTTGGATGTGTTTTTTAACTATTCAGTATTTTTAGCCTTATTTCATTTTTTGCTTTCGATTATTTTTTTTTCTTTTCGCATTAGCAGACTGTGCTGTTGCGGTATATGCGTTTGTTTGTCTGGGTATTAAAATTTTACTTATATTTTGACATTGTATATCGAAAGTTTCTTATGATAAAATAATTTTGCGTTAATCATGTTAAGGAGGGAAGTACGTGTCAGCAAAATGCGCTGTGACCCACTTTTCCCCTAGTATAAAATAGGGCGCGACGCTCACAGCGCCGCATTTTTGTCAGACTCTCAAGCATCTAGTTTCATCAAACACCGCTGCTTTCCAGTGTAGCAATATCCTTTAGCACGCACTTGGGTATTGATGTCCACATATTACACCTATAATTTCACGATACATTCAACGCAAAGGAAAGAATTTCTGGAAGTTCAATATCTGTTAATAAACATAATAGCTCTTGCAGACGGGGGGATGCTGTTAATTTACCTCAGCTACAGAGGATTTGTACGGTGTCGGGTATTCCCTAAGATCGCGCGCTTACATTTCTTACCCAATCAGAACTGTCTTTACTGATCGATGAAGATTATTGCAGTTTATTGCAGACATTCTTTGCAGGTCATTGAAGATCTTCGCAGAAGTACCTGCATTCAGTGCGGATTTAGTGCAGAATTAGTGCAGTCTATGTCCGCTTTTGAAGGACACCGTCTAGGTAAAAAAAAAGTCCGTTATTTATAGATGGATTTCTCTGAAATTTTCACAGTAGGTGTGAAATGATGCAAATAACATTTGTTATTTCGACAAAATTTTTGTATCTGCACTGGATTTTTTTTTATTTTCGAAAAATATGATAAAATAGGGGTTTTTTTAAAATCCTACTTCTTCTACAATTTTATAGTTACAGAACCAGTACTTCGTTTTTAGATTGCTTAGATGTCTATATAACCACTCGCAATAGGGAATTTCGATAACTTTTTTTGTGGATTTTGGGAATAAAAGAAAAAAAAATGAACTTTTTTTCATTTTTTTTTCATGTCGTGTAATTTTCAAAATAATAAATTTATCAAAAAATGCTATTGCGCGAGGATACACCTTGCTCTATCGAATAGTATATAAACCATTTTCGTAGCTCTAAAATTGTGGAAGAAGTAGCATTTGAGAAACCAATTATCAAGTTTCCATCAAAACGAGTTTTTTCACAAAAAAATATGTTTTTCTTTTTATCTTTTGAACTACAGGGTTTTCTACAATGAGCTCTTGAGCGTTTGTAGCTCTTTTCAAGCCCTTTCGATTGATATAAATTACATTGCTGTAGCTCTGTAACTCTGAGAAAAAATATACAACAAAAGAGAATAGGTGTAATTCATGAAAACAATTAATTTTTTTAATTTTTCATTTTTTTCGACTAAAATACGTTTTTTTGTCAAGTCAACTCCTTTGTTTTATAGCTCTTTTCAAGCCCTTTGGATTGGTGTGTTCGCCATAGCTGTAGCTATGATACTGCAGCTGTCATCGAGCTATGAATGAAAGCTGCGGTATCATGGATACGGCAGAACAACTAAATTCTGAAATTGTCAAAAATTATAAAAAAAAATTTATTCAGCGTTAGAATGTTTTGTTTGAATAATGGAAGCACTTTGAGTAGCCCATTAACGAACTATAATGCCATTCCCGCAGAGAAACGCTCAATTGACCCCCAATAATGAGGGGGGGAGGGTTCAAGGTCACTCCACCCCCATCGCTTTCCCCCCCTCTGGTGGGCGCACTATTCGGAGTAGACGTAAACGGAAAGTACCAATGGAAGCGTAAGAAAATCCTCTATAAGATGCATATATAAACAGAAAATCAACACATAACCTGATTTCTACCTAGACGGTGTCCTGAAGTGCAGATCGGCATCGAATTGCTGCAAAGATCTTCACAGACCAAGAGCGAAAAATTTCATTAATCTCCAATAAACTGCACAAATCATTGAAAATCTTTTGAAATAAATCTATACCGATCTTTGCCAAATACGATAAAAAACGCATGGATAAAATACTGCACATTATACTCTACAAAAAAACAGTTTCCCCTTCCGAAAATCTTACGTCAGCGTAGATAGTCTCGCTCCTCTGTCACAGAGCCGAACGTCCGTGTAGGTCGTTAGAAACCCTTCTCTCACACACACTTTATTGAACAAAACGGCTGACCCGCACTTACATAATTTCTGTTCTAACTTTTCAGCCCTACGAAATAGTCCAATATCTTTACGTGCAAGTTATTCAGGAATGCTCTTAGCATTTTCGTACTAATACACAGCAATTCATTAAAATCTATCCATGTGTGTAATTATAAAATACAACGTAATTAGACAGAAACATAGATTTTAATGAATTGCTGTGTTTTAGTACATAAATGCTAGGAGCATTCCTGAATCAACTTACACGTGAAAAAATTAGACTATTTCGTAAGGCTGAAAAGATAGAAAAGAAATTATGTTGGTGCGTGTCAGCCGTTTTGTTCAATAAAGTGTGTGAGAGAAGGGTTTCTCCCGACCTACACGGACGTTCGGCTCTATAACAGAGGGGCGAAACTCTCTAAACTGACCTACGATTTTCCGAAGAAATTATTACAGCGCGAGTTGGATCAGAAAACAGTTTATCCAACAAAACCAAAGCAGAGCTCTTCGGTGAGAAATGTTAAAACATTAGCATCCGTGACTAAAAATAAAACTTAACTATCAATATAATCATTCGGTACGGCAACACCCATTTGCAACAGCAATTTTTAGCAAATAAAAAATATAGGAATATAACACTTGTTATTTTGACTTTGACCCTGTGTCAAGAGAGCAGCAAGTCGCACAAATCCCTCCGTCCCATAATTTTTTATTCTCATGGATCATTGTGGGACACTATGCTGAGATTAGATACGGCCTTAGCAGAACATCTTTTTACTTTCTCGTCGTGAGACTGACTGGACTACTGTAAAGTTAAACCTGGCGCTTCTAGAGCTGCAGCAATGTTTATAAATAAAATGATTTAACAATTGATTAGCCTCCCATTACCACGATAAAGATGTTGTTGAAAATCTTTCGTATTATTGATCGCGGCCTTGTGGAAGAAGAAGGAAGCTTTCTTCTGATCGCCTGGCTAAGTTACCAGCTAGAGATATTTGAAACTGTTGAATTTAGTTCTCTGTTCTTCGTTTTTTGTTATGCAGCTGCATCTTTTCTTTTCGTTCTATTGTGCTTAAATTTCATGCTCTAGTAATTAAGCCTGTTCGAGCCTCTACCAGGCCTACACTAACATTGAAAACGCTTAAGGGAACCATTTTGGCCAGTTCCCCTTAGCTGCAGTCCAAAAGTCGATTCTCCCGATTTTTTGTATTGCTTTAAATGAGTTTGAGATATGTCCCCGAATGTCTGTAAAAATATCAGAAACGTATCCCAGAGCTAACGTCCCCCCGGGGGGGGGGGAGAGCATCCCCATTACGGGCCTTTTTTTCCATTTTTGAACCTAGAGCAATGAAATTTGGTATACTGATAGGAAATGCAATTTAGAATCATTTATCATTCATGACAAAATGCGATTTTCTTGAAAATAAAATAGGAAATCATAGAAAACGACATTTTTGGGGGGGTTTTCTAAATGCTTCTTCTCCTACAGTTTTTGAGCTACAGTAATGATTTTGGTATCATTGGATGCAGAATAACGTGGACATTGAAAAAAAATCCTAAAATTTTTAATTTTATGTCATTCTTTTTTTTATATATTTCATCATTCATATTCCTCAAGGTAAGCATACCCCATCCGAATATTTTTTATATTATTGAATTTAGAGCAATGAAATTTGGTATACTGATAGAAAATGCAATATAGAATCATTTATCATTCATGACAAAATGCGATTTTCTTGAAAAGAAAATGGGAAATCATAGAAAACGACATTTTTTGGGGGGTTTCTAAATGCTTCTTCTCTGATAGTTTTTGAGCTACAGTAATGATTTTGGTATCATTGGATGCAGAATAACGTGGACATTCCAAAAACTTGAATGCTTCTCCTCGAATTTCCAATATGAAAATTTAAAAAATTAAAACAAAAAAAATGAAAATATTCTCACGAAAATTCGAATTCATGACGTCATAACTTTGAAACAAGAATGAATTTTGAAAAACATTTCAATACTTTGTAAAGCCCTTGTTTTTCTGCATCCAATGATACCAAAATCATCACTGTAGCTCAAAAACTGTAGGAGGAGAAGCATTTTTTTTCTTAAAAATAGTAAGTTTTCAAGACGTTTGTCGTTATAACTCCGACGTTTACAAAGCTAAAGCAATGCGGTTTGTTGCATTTGAAAGTGACATGTGTGTTCTATCTAATTAACCGGGGCATGTTCGAAAATTTTCCTGTAAAGCTTTCCGTAGATTTTTTTACCCTAAAAGTATAACTCATGCCCTAACCCTTACAAAAAAAAATTCATATAAATTCTGAATGAAATGAATCAAAAAATGCTCCGGTTATTTAGATAGAGCACACGTTTGACTTTCAAATGCAACAAGCCGCATTGCTCTAGCTTTGTAAATTTCGAAGTTATAATGAATAATATATGTCTATATATAATTTTTTTTCAAATAATTAATTTTCTATGGCCTTATGAAAAATTTTTGTTCAAGATAAGTTGTTACAAATGTAGAGATCTAGTAATCTGCAAATTTTCATAGACGTACGTTCGATAGAACAAAATTTGACCAGTTTATCAAAATGGTTCATTCAAATCAATTAACATAACTCGTGACGCTTTCGCGTTCACAAATTAAACTAACTTAAACTTAACTTACTCTGCTTGGGCAGCATGTCGCCCTTTTAAAAAGTGGGTCTGGTACCTTTAACTGTTTTCTCTTTATGAAAAAGCAGTCTTTTTTCTGCGCCTTAAATTCCTCGACCCGGCTCTTGCGGCCTCTTGAATAGGTATTTAATATTCGAGGTAATTAATTCCTAATCTTTCCCTAAAATCTAGCTGAGATATATATATACATATTCTTGAAATTTTGAAACCTTAAAACTGCGAAATCTTATCCAGTTAGGATATTCTGCTAATATATGACCAGAATTCTTTAATATTCAAGGTTTAATATTTGATATTCAAGGTAATTAATTCCTAATATTTCCTTAAAATCTAGCTGAGATATATATATATTCTTGAAATTTTGAAACCTTAAAACTGCGAAATCTTATTCAGTTAGGATATTCTGCTAATTTATGACCAGACTTCTTAAAGCCCTGTACGTGTCTCCTTGTTTAAAACGACTTTGTACTTCCTATCAACGTACCGTGCTGATGACCATTGGTGGTCTTATTGGTGGTGCTGATGTCCATCCATTGGTCGTCTTATACTTTTAAAAAAGTTACATTTTTGAAAACCTCGCGTTGAGGATCTTCGCGTTTCGGTTAAAAGTAACTTTTAATGAACTGCTACAGAGGACGCTGCGTACGGCTGGAATCCTCAGGATGCGCCTAACTTGAGTGCTGTTACTCTGTTAGCACGTCTCGGGGAATCAACTCGTTGTTGTTTCCTAGCTTACGTTCTGTTAACTGAAATAAACGTTCGAACCGTTGCCCTCAAGTTCTAAATCCTAATAATGTTCAAAGAGAGGAAGGATGAAGGCACCATTTAGTATTGGGTTAAGGGAACGTGGAATCAATGCACATGGAGCATAGAAACAGTAAGCTCAGAAAAAAGTTGAGGAAGAAAGTAGTAGGTGCTTAAAAACAGGATAGCAGTGAACCAAAAAAGATGGTCCGTAACAAACAAAATACCTATGTTATTTCAACAAAAAGAAAGCCGAACAAATATGTAGCTCGGTACCTCCCATAATCCCCCTTGGAGCGCCAATTCCCATAGATACAATAGTTGTATCCCCCTGAGGGTAGTGATGAAAAACGTTAAGTAATTTATAAAGTAATTTTTTTTACTGTGGCCCAGGAGCTGCCAGTTTTGCACATCTGCTCTAAATATAAGAAAATAAATATCAATTATATAATTTTACAACACATATCGTCATGTGGATATTCGTTTGATAGAAACGAGTACTTTAAATATTATAAGTAGACGCCTCTGAGGAATTTTGTCATCTATTTCATTTACGTGAGACACTTCATTTCTTAGTAACAATTCATATCGACTATTATGCACTCGTTTCTTAATAATTTTTCGAGATTTGTGAGTTAAAATTAGTGTAAGTTTAATTCAATAGGAATTGCTCGCATCCATTGGAAAACCTAAAATATAAAATACAGGTCGTGAGAGGCTGCTGCTGTCAGGTGAAACAGTACCATTACCTCATGATGTTCCACATTTACTACATTACAAATATTCGGTTGCTACGAACATTTCCTTATGATAAAGAGTGTTTGGCTTAAGAGTAGTTAAATTACACAATTTAGCCTAGCTAGTAGAAGCATTTTCAAGTTTTCCGCTAATGCATAAAGTTCTAAACGATGTTATGGGAAAAAGAATAAATTGAAAACCTTTCAAACGTGAACATTCAAACAGCCAGTGTTCAGCAAAAATGAGTACGCACAGCCTCCATCGTTGACGACAGATGCACTACTAATTTCTTCACACAAACGAGCCCACATGAGCAACCTGAGATCAAGTTCTTCAGGGTTCCATTCCTCGTCCTTGTTTCCGATGTCTGATGTCGAGACTTTCAATTATTGCGATGCATCTTCATCAACGCCTGAAGTAACATCCTGCGAAGATGATCCTCGTTTCCTGGGCCAGTTTCAGGTTCTTCTTGCCTTCAACCCCAATACTGCATCGCAGTCTGAAAATTAAAGTGTAGCTATAGGATAATACTATATAATGAGGTGAAACTGTGTACCAATCAACATGTTGGTTATTATTCTGATATTATAAGTTAGTTTAAGCATCCCTAAGCACAAGAGGCGTCCAAAGAGAGGAAAAATGAAGGGACCATCTGGTATGGACTCGTACATGCAGAATCGATGCACAACGTGTGTTCCCACATGGGCCATCCTTGTGAGGTACACCAGTGTGTTGCCAGTTAACTTAACACAATGCGTATTAAAACAGCAGGTCAGAAAGAAAGTATCAACAAGATTAAAGTTCAAAAAATGAGTAATAGGTTCTGAAGAAAAGGATAGTGCTGACTTAAAAAAAGATGGTTTTAACAAAACAAAAAACACACTTTTTCATCAAAAAGAAGGCCTACCTAACGGTCAGGTCGGGCCCGTATATTATCTATCTGGGAGCTCAATTCAACATGAAGATATACATTTTTCATGACAGACCGTCTCAAAAGCAACGTTGTGGTGGATTTTACAACGAGGAATAGTTTTGCAGCATATTTAAAATTATTTGATGATTTCATTGCATGATGTCAGTGGGTGATATCAAGGAGAAATACAAAGACAACATTTACGTCAAGCAGAAACGAGAGGGTTTCCAGCCAGCTAGGTTCAAAGTAGAATCTTGGGGACCTGACAAGAAAACCTGTTTAGGATTTAAAACCATGAACAATCATAGGAAGAAACTTGAAAACAAGATTAGACTCCATAAAAAATGAATTGTCAAACTCTGTGCATGTTCAAACTAAGCACATGCGATTAATAACCTTTGAAACAGATCAGCATCGGTATATTGAATCGAAATGGCTAAGAAGCAGTGGTTGAATAAAATATTGTAAGGTAAATTTAGTAGGTTGAATTGATTGGCTCATTTAAATATTGAACGAAAGCATGGAATATTAAGGAAGACATCCAAGTTGAAATCGACTGAATTAATTAAATGGCTGTTACGTTCTTTCTAGGGGATTCAGATCTATGAAGATTGGCATACATATGTATTTTTGAAAAGAAATAGGAAACTTCTCTATAACTTTTCCCAACTTTCGGTGTAATTTTGAAAGCAATGGGGGAAAGGGGAGTAGGAAAGGGGGGATGAAAATGCATACTTTTCAAGAGAAGTTTTCTCAAAAAATTCTTATCTTAGAGCAGTGATTTAGGTGTCATTGGATGCGCAGAGTTGCTGCATGACGAGTCAAAGGATTATTTGGAATTTCGCAGTACTTTAGTAATTATGAAATATAAAACTTTTTTATCTGAGTTATCATTTTTCACGTAGATTTTTAAATATAACCATAAATGATTATGAATTTAAAAAATCGTATGTAAGTAGATAGAGCAGCTTTTTGCGCATCTAACGATACCTGAATCATTGCTCTACAATAAAAACTCTCAGATAAAATTTTAAAAATAAACATGTACCCCACATTTTCCCCCATTATCTCCATAATTTTGGGAAAAATGGGACAAATTTATGCACACGACCCCAATTTATTACTAAAAATATATAGGTATGTCAATTTTATTAGATCTAGATTCTTCAGGAAGAACGTTACAATCATTTTAAAAATAATAACTAATATCTTCTGATTGGTAATTCTTTACATAAATTTTTCCCATGTAACTTAGAAATTTTCATGAAAATTAAAATAATCTTTCGACTTGTTATGCAGCAACTTATTGCACATCCAATGACACCTAAATCATTGCTCTACGATAAGCAATTTTGAGAAGATGTTTCTTGAACAGTACGCACTTTCCCCTACCCTTTCCCCATTGTTTCCAAAATTCTGTCATAAGTGGGAAAAATATATAGAAACGACCCCTATTTACTTTCAAAATCACACACGTGTGTCAATTTTCACAGATCTAGATCTCATACGACAAACGTTACAGCCATTTCCTTGATTTTGGGTGGACGTCTCCCATAAGTCTACTCACCAATGATTTGAACAAAGAATGGATGCACTCTGAATTTTTGTTTTTCTCGCTGTCGGTCTTCCCAAGCCCAGTGTAGCTAAACTTGACAGCAAGCTCTTGACATCACACTTTTGAAGATGCGGCGTATGGGGCCTCCGCTGTTGACCCCAACGTAATGCTTGAGCTTGTCAATCTGAAAGTAATAGTTCAGTTGAAATAAAAGTATACTCTGCGCATGATCAAAAATAACTTTAGAGAAAATTACATGCAATGGAGGAAAGCAATGCACATTATTCTCGTCGAATTAGTTCTACATTTTGTGGTTTGCATGCTTTTTACTGCAATATTCAACACTTTTTTTGATGTTTCATTGTTCATATTCCTTAAGCTTTCATACCTATGCCAGATTGCTGAGTATTAATTCTTTCACATCACTCATCGGTACCAAATTCTTCATGATCCAGTACCAGTTGACCACTTCTATATGATTATTTGACTCCATTCGAATTAATCTTTACCTACTTGAATTTCTGTAACATACTTTCTTACCTCAGAGTAAACTATGGGACATATGTAATTAACTCTATTCCACTCTATTCCAAGCATGAGCTTCATTTCTCAAACCAGTCATTTGCATCAACATACATGGTTTCTAATGTTTAGCATCTTTCACCTACCTTCCATCTTCTGATAATTTTTTAGAATAACACACTAATCGATTTTGCAACGGAAAGTGCATGAACGAAAAGTTATTTATTTTGATCCCATTACCTAAATTCAAGCAACAAAAATTTGAAAATCGATTAGTGTGTTGATCTGAATATTCACCCATCTCTTTGCTTATTTTCATCTTTAGTTCCCCCCTTTAACCAATCAAACTCAGTTTTCAGGCTCTCAATCTTAGCTATTTTTACTTCTACATGTGCAATGCTTTCACTACATTCAAACTCCAAATTTTTTCACATTCCTCCTATCAGCTTTTCCACCCTCTTAACAAGCTCTCACGTCAACCTAAAAATACAACTTTACATAAAAAATATCCATCATAAACCAGGCATTCTCATCTACAGTTATTCTGTCTTATTTCTATAAATGCAACAGCATTCGGTAAAATTCAATATTCATGATAACGGGCTTTTTAGACTGTTTGCAATAAAGCACAAGCAAACTAGTAATACATATCGTTATCCACGTGAGATACAAACCATAAGCCGGTGTTTTAAATTGACCTGAGAACACTTAATGTGTTCATTTCTCAGCAACTGATTCTGAATAGATGGAATAAACTTTGGCTTATACATGCCGACCAAAGCATAATTAGTGATGTAAATAGTTCTATTGCTTTCTGAAAATTAAGGGATGATTTTTATTATACCTGTTATAATTATACCTTTGATTAGGATAGCAATGCTCAAATTAACATATTATTCAAAGTAGAAATAAAACTTACCTTCCTGAGAGATGATTTGTTCTGCTGTCCGGGTGAAAGCGATACACTGAGGAAGCTGAGAAAAAGTTGCCCTGCCCTCATCAAATTCTCACTCTGTAGTTGAGGTCCCAGTGATACCATACAGGTTATTTTCGCAGTGTTCATGCGTTGATGGGGAATGAAGAAAATTATATTATAAAATATTGAAAAGTTATTGAAATACATGAATAACATTTTTTTCAGATGCCACATATTCATAACCTGTTCGTTATTGAAAACAATTTTACTACCAATATAATTAACTCTTTGTTTTATTTTTAGTCAAAATAAACATTTTCTATTAGCCGCATGTTTATTTCTACAAGGTGCCCGCACTGTGTCAAAGAAATTCAACACTAGGTTGGGACAATTAAAAAACAAGTACTAAGATGAAAAACACACAGTTTCTGATATATATTAAGTATATTTGTGATATCAGAGTGATATCTGAAAGAAATGGGGGAATGTGAAGGAGAGGAAATAATTGATTTTCCAATTTTTGGTGCTTGAATATAGGTAATTAGATCAAAATGAACAATTCTTCTTCTGTGCACTTCCCGTCGCAAATGAATGTTAAACGAGTTACAGCGGTGACGTAATGTATCGTAACTGAAATAATATAAACTAAAGTAGCCTAGAGTAATTTAAAGTAACCAAGAGTAACTAAGAGTAACTAAGAGTAACCTAAAGTAACCTAAAGTGGCCTAAAGTGACCTAAAGTAACCTAAAGTAACCTAAAGTAACTTAAAGTAACCTAAATGATAATAATAAACTCAGTTAACAACAGCTTCGGTCAGGGACTATTTAGTTGTCGCTTTGGTAGTTTACCAAAGTAACCTTTGTCTTGATGCAGTTATGATTTCATAGCCAAATAATTAATTTAGAGTAATTTTGAGCCCGTAAATTCCATTTTATCCACCGAGGACTTCACGGAAGCAACCACGCCGATGCAAAACTGATAGAGCGAGACACAAAATTTGGTGCATAGCAAAATTCTTCCTGTATTTGAAGATGGATGGGGATTATCCAGAGTTTAATTTCATTGATAGTAGCTAGAATCCCCCGGGTGGGGCTTCAGCTACCCGCCCTCACTATGGCCGAGCGCTGACCCATGCTGGAACCCCCTCTCGACAGAGAGTTGAGGATATCAGCACAGAACGCTCGGCCATTCGCTTTAAAGTTCACAATGAGCGACTTATGCGATGGAACGCTCGACCCGACGAGAGCCGAGGACTGCCGACTTCTGAATCAAAATGCCAAGGTTGTGTCCGTCATACCTCCACTTATTCACTTTCCCCTTTACAAATTTCCGAACACATTAATTTCCTCGAGGAACTCCAGCACTCTGCGGAGGGGTCCTCCGTCCCATAACAAGTTGCCCATATTAACATTCTCTCCGGTTCCCGATTCAAGTATTCGGTCTCTTGTTAGCTGCAGCGCGGTTCATTCCTCCATGATATGTTTCACCGTTACGATCTCTGTTCCACACCGTCCGCAAATGGGTCTTTGTTAGAGAGCCTGCGGGTCCAGGAGATAACTGTGAGTTAGGGTTGTGTGATTCAATCGCAACCTATTTATGACCACCTCTTCCTTTCGGTTCAACTTCAAGTCGGCTCTCTTCCACTTTCCGGGGCTGCATGGTTTTTATTGCTCTCAAGTCTCCTCGTTCCTGTTGCCATTCCAAGTTCCAAATCTCGTATGTTCTTCTCCTGATTACCGGGAGCCAGTCGCTGTAGGGAATCAGCAGAAATTCAGCAGGTCTGGTTGCTGCTGCCTTTGCCGTCTGGTCCGCGCGCTCATTTTCGACAATACCCACGTGGGCGAAAACCCAAATGATTATCTTCTTCCCATCCGAAATAATTTGGTGCATTTCAGGCATAAATTTTTTCAAAAGTTTATTATTTTCAGTATAGCTATCGATCAATTGCATCGAGCTCATTGCATCGCTGCATATTACGAAGTTCTGGGCTGGCGTTTCCTTATACGGGCAGAGGTTAGAGATAAAAATGGAGAAGAGCAGCGTTTACTGGTACGATGTAGTACAGGTGGGAATACGAACCAAATGTGCGGGCCCTAAAGAGCTCACCGCTTATAAGACCTCTGAGGTGAACGGGGGAAGAGGAGCATGGCGCATGGCGCACATACCTCCCCTCTTACCCAATTTAGGTACTTAGCTATAAACAATATTCGAGCAATAAAAAAATATCCAAAAACAATATTCGGGTGGAAAAAACACAACTCTAAATTTAAAAACCAATCGCCTCACAAATTTCAAATTTAGTAACAGTATAGTGACAGTTTAGTAATTTAGTAACAGATCAAATTTAGTAACAGTACTTAGCTCAATAATACTTGGCAACACAAGCTGGGAGTATAAAGACGGCGGAAGCAACAACAAATGCCTTTATCCTCAACATGATAAGAAATAAAACACTAGCTGCTACAAAAAAAACAACAGCACAACTATTGAACTTACAATGTAATTACTTACGTCAACAAGACACAGCAAAGGGAAGTAAATGAAACGCCAGATAATCTCATTAATACACACCAATGGTCAAAAGGAATAATTTCGATGAATAATTTCGCTTCTCTCGCAATTAAAAGTGTAATGTCGCAACAATTTTTCATTGTCGCACAATTTCGTAAATGACAAACAATTTAGACCTCAGGTAATCACAAGGATAATTTCGAAACCGTGGCCACAGTAAATACCTTTACAGCAAACATCATCAATTTGCTTGCACATCGTTTCTTGACGTTTGCAAAATCGCGCATAAACATAAGAATTATAACTAAACAAAGCAAGCAAAATAATCCTAGGGATTATAAGATTATAATAACTCCGAGCAAAACACGAGTTCTTCGGCAAGGCAATTTCGGAAAATTTTATAATGAACAACGTTATTACCTCGTAGGTAACGAAAAATAATTCAGAAAAGATAATGAAATTCGGTGGATATCAAATTAAAGAATCATTAAAGTTTTCACCAAAAAGAAAAATTCAAAACATCGTCTGCGTTACCGTAGACTTAAAAATAGAAGTTAGATAATGTTATTGTTATCATACGCGTATGTTATTGTTATTGATTTTTAAAATATTAAAGCCAAACATCGCTCCAATTAGAACAGAACTTTTCCACTATTAGTGAAAGAATAATCGAAATAAACAGAGTGCCGTAGACTCGTAAGACTTAATTTTATGGGTAACATAATGATATAGAACGTGGAGTAAGATATAAGAAAACATGTAGTAAAATCAAACACACGCTAGTTTAAAACATCAAGTATGAATTTGAAAATCGGGTTTCGCACCCTGCAAAAATAAAAGAATAATCACTAATGTAAGCGTAATGGAATGTAAACAAAGTCCATAATTTTGAAACGACTCTGAATTTATAATTACCTACTTTCAAGTTTCTAAATATACTTAAACCACGTTGGCAACACCACGAACATGGTAAAGTAACATCGTAGAAAATAGGCACTCTTTTTCAAGTTGAGTTATTTTGTATTTAAAGTCAATGGTTCACCTTATCAATGGTTCACCGTTTAAAGTCAATGGTTCACCGTATCAATGGTTCACCGTTGTTCTCCGTTCTCCTTCCCTTACATGAAGGTGAATTATCCCTAGTTGTTATGGCTTAACTGCGCGCGTTGTTGACTGCGCGCTTAAGTTGTTGACTGCGCGTTACCGTGTTACAAGATGTTGTGTTACCGCTCGCACCCGTGCGACTTGAAATTGGAAAAAATACGAGAAGATTAGCATGACCAATTAGAAATAAAAATAAACACAATTTTAACAATCCTAAAAGATATACTAAATTAACACACAAGCATAAAATTTACGTAAAGTGAACTGCAGCTTGATAATGAACTGTAAAAAAAATTATTTTCGAGTCAATCTTATAAAATATAAACAACTGTTGCTCGTCTACTAGAATAGCTTTTAAGTAAGAACTGCATTCAGATTTCTGATCGGGAAATTTCCATTCACTGTAAAAATTTAATTAATTCGTGCTGACGATAAAACATTCCAATCGAAATTAAAAATAGCAATGTGAATTGCGCCGTAGCGCCTAGAACGATCGCCTCACCGGGTAAGCTGCAAGGTCAGCGACTGCATTTTGCATTCAGGGAATTCGCTCACCATTTAATTTGTCAATTTAGCAAAAACGTCCAAGCGCATGCACGCCTAGAGTTGAATGTGCGCAGCACAACACAAACCAAAAAACAACGAATTACAACATTCCATATTAATTGTCATATTAATTCTCATCGAGACATGAGAGTGCGCTCCTAGACAATGCACGGCAAAAAAAAGATTTAAATATGTGCAAAGTCGTCAATTCTCGCAACAAATGCCAACCATCACCTGCGGCTTTTACACAAGAACATAAGAATTTAAGAATATTGCTATTCTGCTCTTGTTATACTTTCATACTGTAAACGGTTACTTTACATTTCATATATCGCGTTACGATAGCGACTGAATCAAAAAAAGTTAAATACTAAAGCATACACGAGGTTAACATGAAGCATAAGCAAATACAACAAAAAGACACAATTGAATACATAAGAACATACTTTTTACGGTAAAAACACGATTTGTTGTCAAGGTAAAAATCAATATTGACGTTAAACACTCTAAATTTTAATCGCTCAATCAGTTATAAATGATCCCGTAGAAACTTTGGGAACTTCACGATAAATTTTGCATTATTTTACGTTTGAATAATAAATAACACGACATAAAACTTTACTGATTATGAAATTCGAGTAGGCTTGCAGAATGACTGTATGACGCATTAGATCGTAAACGTGCTCAAAAAACAATAAAAACAGCCACTCTCGTTAAACAAATAGCTAAGAAATAAATCAAATTTTGTTATTACTTTTTATTAGTCTCCACTATTCAATTATTCGCCGATTGTCCAAAACACATCTTATTCATAACAATTCACCAGTCATATTCATGAATATTCACCTAGTCATATTCATATTCATGATCCCGCTGTCGTACTGTTGCCAGCCAAATACGGCGCTCACGGCCTTGGCAGAGTTCAATGGCTGGAGCAGCCTGAGCTGCGTGCTGCTCTTGCACACTCAAGCTTCCTATTACTTGTCACTCTTAACTTATTACCAGATCACCACTTGTGGTTAATTAATGGGCATCTATCGCCTCTCATTATTACTCTCGCATGGTAATGGGCGTCTATCGCCTCTCATTATTACTCGCGTATGGTACTTCTGTTCGCCAGCACAATGACAACCGTAATCTGCAATGCTTAACTCTGACCGTCATGGTATCAATGGTATTACTTCCACTACATGAAATTATGAACTAAAATCAGAGCCCCATCGAAAATCAACGGTAACAGCTTCTCTTAAAGCTTATTCACTTAATTGTCTGCGCGAATTAATTTAAATACTATTTCTCAATACTATTCACTCGATCTCGCTGGTAAATTTGCCTGGTAACTTCAAACTATTTTACCAGATATATCAAAAGCCATGTCGGTATCATTACCTCTCTGGGTTTACCTCTTCTTGGGTTTACCTCTTCTTGGGTTTACCATTTACGTACACTAGACGATGTATCATCAGAACATCCACTATTATTCACTTCACTAGGAAGAGTATCTTTACTTCTTCCTACTTTAATATATATTTAATTCTCGAAATCTCATTGCATTTCTCTGTACATATTTCATCATTATTACATCATTTTACTGCATTGTACTACTCGTACATCATCTTTTAATCAATTCCTGTCCTCTTAACACAGCGAATTGTTCTTTCAATAATTGATCCCTTGATCAGTAGTACTTCTTCGAAATCATGATGCAACGATTCTCTTGCAAACAATTTTCCTCATATTCCCTAACTGCTTGAACGTTGAGTTTTACAAAAGTCTTCAGCATTACCTTCGGGCAAATTGGAACGCACTTCCCCCTGCAACACCCTATCAGACGCAACCAGCAAAAAAAAAACTCAGGTAGCATTACATGACCTACATGTTGCACAGGCTACAAAAGGCATTTAAGGATACTTATGTCTATTTCGCCAATATATCCACGCAAGAAAAATAACCGTGGTAGTCATTGTACTCGTTACAGGCGCATTGGTTAATGAAATTTCAGGCATGGTTACGTTACTAGTTTGGTGTTTAGGTATTACACATTACATTACTGCTCAACTGAGCTTAATGATTGCTCAAGCAAAAATTACCTGAGGCTGCAATACAAATACAATACAAAATGAGTGTTTCAGGATATTTGATGATATTTAAGACGAGCTTGATGGCATGCAATTCGGCTGTCATAACACTTGCCACGACTGGGAGAGAGGCGCTTCTGATGATATCGCCCATCACGGCCGCTGCACCAACTCCCGTCGGTGACTTTGATCCATCCTTGTAGATGATTTTATGCTTTTGGTACCTCACCATGTTATCTCTGTAGATGTGTCTTAGGATAGATGGGTCTATTTCTTCTTTCTTCATATTAGCCATGTGCTGTTCCACTTATGGTCTCCTCAAGATCCACGAAAATGATGCCGGTGCAAAGCTCGGCTGGACGGGCTGAGTTGGAATGCTATACTGAGTTAAAGCCTGACGTATTCTCTGGATAACCGGTTCTGAGGTGGTTGTATAGTGACGCACTGGTGGTGTTAATGGGAGTTCCGGCGGTGGAGATTTATGAGTCTCGCTCGGCACGGTCACATGTATAGATAGGGCATCCGCCGGAAGAGCCGATGGGCACCTGGCGTTTACGAGCACCGGATAGCTCGGAAGCGCCCCTATTGCCGGCGCCGGAAATAGCGCCGTTCATTGTTACGAACTAGACTTAAGAGCAAGCTGTGTGAACTACGGAGTCAGTACATTACTAGTAGTCTTGCTGTGCGTTTGGCTATCCTTCTGCCTGGTATGCAGCTAGGCGAATTGAAGTTAAAGCTTCCTGTAAATTAAACCTAATGTCGTACTGAAAATAGCGACATTACAGAGGTGCACTTGCGGCTTGTAAAAACAGTTCAAGTTTAGTATTGTTGACACAACAATATGCTGGGTCAAGGATATGACATTTAAGCTAAAAGAAATATCGGAGTAGCAGGTCTTTTCTTCGTAACTCTAATTTTGGTTCATTACAGATGATATGGAGGTTCGCTATTGGTGTCGTGTTAAATGCGCCCGTACTAATGTGCATCGCCTCGTTTACGACAGCATCGAGTTTCCTTAGCGCCGCTGCACTGGCAGAACCGTACGCCATACTTCCATAATCAATTTTTGACCGAATCAGGGATCTGTATAATTTCATTAGAATATCTTGATCTGCACCCCAAGTATATGCAGACACAGATCTCATCAGGTTCAAGTTATTTCTGCATTTTTCTTTCGTCTTATGAATATGAGTAACCCAATTCAGTTTTCTATCCCAGTGGAGACCAAGAAATTTAGCGCTTTCGACGGTTGGTATTATTTTTCCTTCCAGTTGCAGGGTTGGAATATGTGTTGGTTCGCTCCCTTTATAAAAATTCATTGCGGTCGTCTTCGTTGAGGAGAATTTAAATCCGTTTTGTATTTCCCATTGGGTGACTTTATATATTTTTGTCTGTAACTTTGCTTTTACTTCAGTCTTGTCGTGGTCTGCGAATACGATGAGGAGATCGTCCACGAACAGAGAAGTGAACACTTCTGCTGGAATTTCACTTGCAAATGAGTTTATTTTTACTGCAAAAAGAGTGACACTTGTGATTCCCTGAGGCGTTCCTGTGGCTAGATCTTCAGCTTGAGACATTTCCTATCCAAGTTTTACTTTAAACGTTCGATTTTTGAGGAATTCCCCAACGAATTTTGGCAGTCTTCCCTTAAGATCAGCTGTCGCCAAATTTTTCTTAATTCCGTGGCGCCACGTCATGTCATGGGCTTTTTCCAAGTCAAAAAACACTGCCATGACAAATTTATTGTTGGCCAGCGACTGTCTAATGTACGTATCAAACCGTACCAGATGATCCACGGTTGCTCGATGTCTTCTGAAGCCACACTGCACACTAGAGAGGAGTTTATTGTTTTCGAGGTATTCCATTAACCTTCTGTTGATCATCTTTTCGTATGTTTTGCATAAACAACTCGTCAATGAGATATGTCTATAGTTATTAGGGTTTGTGTGATCTTTGCTGGGTTATGGGATAGGGATTACAATAGCCTGTTTCCATGGTTGGTAGACAAATTCGGAACTCCATAGTTTGTTGTATATTTTCAAAATATATTGGGAAGCATTAAACGGTAGATTCTTGATCATCAGATTACTGATATTGTATGGTCCAGGTGTGGTGATTTTGTTACTCTTGATGGCAGATGATAGTTCACACATGGTGAAAAGTACATTGTATGATTCCTTGTTGTCGCTTGTGAAGTCGATTGGGATTTGTTCGATAAGTTGCTTATACTGTAAAAATTGATTGGAGTAGTTGTTATTGCTAGATATGGTCTTGAATGTCTCGGCTAGTCTCTCCACGATGGCCTTCAGCGATAAGTATTGAACTCCATTTTCGCTTAGCATTTTTATTTGTCTATTTACTCTTCCTCGGATTCTGTTTATTTTCTCCCACACGCAGCTGCTAGGCGTGTTTGTGCTGAGCGTTGAGACGTATTCTCGCCAGCTGCTCTGTTTTGCCTCCCTGAAGGTCCTCGTTGCCACTGCTCGGGCTCTCTTCCACTTGACTTTATCCTCCATCATCCCTGTCCTCTTATGCTGGGTTCACATTGACACTCGCATTGGAAGCTCACAACCATGGGGCGCGGGCAAGTGCGCTTAGCGAAAGGGATGCGATCGTTCACATTGGTACAACGCTATCCAGGCAGTACAGGCGTCATGGTCGGGGTGCAGACAAGTGCTCAGTTGCCATCATGACACCATGCGGGGTGATGCAGCGCTCCGCGCTCTAGTTCTTCTCGCCAGGAAGCGACAGATGATTGTTAGTACAGCGCTAATAATTTATTTCGTATGTCGTTGATGTGTTTCAATACCTGGGCGTCTCCAAACGTATTCTGATGACTATGTGCCAAACCGGTTACGCACTTTCCCTGTACATGCGTCAGTACGTACGTTAATGCCACGCCTGGGTGCGACTCTGGCGCAGTGCGCTGCTTACTCAGCACTTTGACTCTATAAGTACTAGGTGTGCGACTTCTAGAGGCGCATTTGGTCTCCTGTATTCTCTATACCAAGTACAACGGAAGCTCTTCATCGCCTTTTACTAAACCCCCGACCGTGACACTGGTGGCCAGTATCTGTATCGGAACCACGCCGTGTAATACTTGATACTTGTGAAGTGACGAAGGTTCAGTGACTTCTGTGAATAAAGAAGGCATAAGTGAAGTCTGGAAATTCGACGGTGATTCTGTATGTCGTGCTTCTACGGGCCTTCACGTGTTTTCTACGTGTGGGAGTCTACGCTTCGTTTCGTGGGAGGAGAATCTGTTTGGTACTAACGACGAAATTAATATGGAGAACACTTCAGTCACAGGAAGAGAAGTACAAGAAGCCCCGGAAGAATACAATAACGTGTTTAAGATTGTTGTGAAACGTGTTCCGGAAGCGAGTCTGGAAAATAGTTACGTATTGGAGTTCAAAGTTCCTCTTGATAAAACCTACACCGTGTGTTTTGGATTGGAAAAAGGACGGCGACAACTGCGACGAGAGGCTCTGCGTGAACTACCACCGCACGAAGTGACGTGGATGACTACCAGTTGGCTTCATCAGTGCATGTGTTATAGACTTTTCTACAAACGTCGGTAGTGATTATATTCTACGAGAACAATCGTGTTGAGTGTATGTGATACCACTTTCCATACCGAACAGTGTTAAAAATAGGGTATATAAAAACTGTGTGCTGTGCTGTTACGCTCAGTGTAAAGCCGTGCGAAGACATCAGCGCTACAGAGACGTGCTAGTGCACGCATCAGCTGCCTCGTCGATTGGCCTGTGCCTGTGCATCGCACGCGACCTTGAGATCAGCTGGGACGTTTCCTGTCCTGCTGTGGCTGAGCGCTCAACCACGCTCGACATTGGCAACCGCTGCGTCGGCTGCTGGCCTGCTGAAACTGTACTCCCGAGATACCAGTTGAGTACACTGTAACTGTAAAAATTTTTTTTTGGGGGTTTAGATTATTTTATGTATCCAGGTCGGATCCTAGTTATGTCAGGACCAGTACCTACGACAGTTATGTCTGGACCAGTGCCTACGATGGTAGTGACGACCGCTGTGACAACTCAGACAGTAACGTTCAGTACTCCAAGTGTAACTACCATGACGACCACTAGTGGTCATACGACGAGTGGAAGTGTGACCACGACTTTACAAAGGGGTAGTACCATACTATCCAGTGCCGAACTTCCACTCTTTCGTGGAAGACAACGAACGACCGATCCAGTCTTTTGTGAGACTAAGACTTTCAGAACACACGTTGCAAACCTAAAAGCTTATATGTGTTTACTGCCCGACGTGACGTCAGACGATGCCAGAAAAGAATTGCTTGTGCGTAGCGCACACAAGAGTGTAGGTGACTTCAATGGTGTAGTTACGAAGCTTGTCAACCCAGACATTAACTATTCTTTTGACCAGGTTATCGATATTCTCGATGATATTTATGTATCGAAAGGTGAACGGTCTGTACACGCTTTAGCTTGTGATCTAAATCAGCTACGGCTGTTACGTAATGAAGGATTGGCTGCCCAGTTGGTCACGGCCATGGCTAAGATAAGAAATTTGAGTGATCACATTATAAATAGTCCAGAAGTAGCGTTGCAACGACATCCATTTGTAGTTGCTAGTACAAACGCGAACGACTTGAAAAAGTTCGCGAGCGATTTGGTTGTTTTTAGTCTAGCTACAGCAATATTAGCACCATTATTGGAAGAAAACTTTTGCAAGAAAATATTTTCGAGACCATTCATTACCTCTGAAGAGCTTTTAGCTCGTCTTGTCTCCGCTGTGCGGAATAACCCTGAGAGTAAAGAAATGCTTGCGCGTAAGCATAGTGTGCAGTACACGTATCCAACCAGAGAGACTTACCTTGTGGACGACGTGCCTGACGAGAGTGTGTGTGTGTGACGGGAAGGAATCGTTCCCAGACGTTTTCTAGACGTTTTCAGGGACGGAGACCATTTTTCCGACAAGGTTGGAGACCTGCGAGGTTTTCTCGTGGGAGACAGCATGCCTATTTTGGCGATCGACCTCTTGATTCATTGGAATGTAACGAAGCGTCCGTGGAAGAGATTAGTAGTGAACGGACAAAACAAAAATCTTTCTGTTCTCTCTGTAATACTACAGGTCATGTGCAAAGTATGTGTATGAAACAGAGAGGTCAAAATAAATCGAATTTCCGTGGTCATGCTTGCTATAGGTGTGGCAGGGTTGGACATTTTGCAGGTGAGTGTAATTCACGTGGTAGAGGTCGGGGAAAAGGAGAAGCGTACTACGCTGCATCTCCTGAGAGTGAAGATTTTTTAGAGTAGAATCAGACAAGTTGAAGAGTGTTGGTGTAGAGAGGGAGAAGTTACCAGTGCCCGAGGGTGAATCACCAGCCCCCGTTACCAATGATGTGGTGGTGTTGAAGCCAGATACTATGACTAAGTCGACCGAAGTGGTAGATCCGATATTTCCGTGTAAAAATAAGTTCGAATTACTAGGTGAGCAAGAACTTGATGTAGGTGCAAATTCTGAATTACCTGTAGAAGTTTGTTTGTCAGCGACGATAATGAAAGAAGGTCGTTTAAGGAAGGAAAGCGATGGTTTATTTTCATTGCGGCGTTCTAAGAAGCCTACAATTATATTACGTAATGATAACAAATTGATGAGCGCTCTCATTGACAGCGGTAGTGACCGGTGTCTGGTGAGTTACCGGAATTTAAAAGGCCTAAACGAGCGAATTAAGCCTAGTGCCTTGAGTATCAGGGGTGTAAATTCGAAAAGCCAGGTAACTGGCGAACTTGATCTTTGTATTACCCTGCCTAATAATAAAGAAATAAATACTAGCGCTTCAATTTTGAAAGATGGCGAATTTAAATATGATGTAATCCTCGGTAGGGATATTCTGCAAGATGCCGTGATTGATTTTTAAGAAGGATTCATAGTTCTTGACGGAGTAAAAGTGCCGTTTCATGATGTGCGAGAATTGCACGGCCAAAGTAAGAGCGAGGTATTTTTAAATACTGTAAATAATCCAGAATGTCTGATGGCTGACATGCTTGCCAATAGGAGGCGTATAAAGAAATATCTGCTGAAGCAGAGGGAAACAAGAAATGCAAGCCAAGAAAATGGCGATAGGCGCCGAAATGGCCTAGAGATAAATGCTGCAGAGCAGTGGGGTACCCCAGCGAAAAAAGAAAGTAAAACTAAACAGCCAGCGAGTAAAGCGAGAAAAGTGAGAAAAACTAAGCAACGAGCGATAGTTTTTCGCTGTGGAGCAGTGGAAATGCCAAGTAATTGTTTACGTGTTATTATTGGGTATGTGAAGAACGCGAAACCCGGAAAGTATATTATGAATATGAGAATTCTCGGTAATGGTATTTATGTGGCCGAATCAGTAGTGAAGATAGGGTCGAATGGTTTTGTAAACGTGATGCTTTTAAACGTCTCAGAAGACGTGGTATATCTAAGCGAAAATAGCATGTTAAGTAATATTGAGGAAATAGACGATATGGAAATTGAACAAGAGATATATATGTCTACCGTGCACGAAGCTGTGCGAGAAGCAAATGTGTGCGATGTCCACGGTAAAGCGGATCTACCCAAAGTCGACGGTGTTTGTGGTGGAAGTTTCAATGCCACCGCCGATAAAGACGTTGGGCTGCGATCTGACGAATCGGGACATTGTTGTAACGATATTCGTGTTAACGAACTTGGTATTAATGCACAGAAAGATGATGTACCAGAGCGGGGTAGTAACGAGAGACGCCCTTTGACTGGTGACGATGTGAATTGTGACGATGAAGACGCTAAACCATTACTGTTAAATTTATTAAACGACTTCAGAGACGTCATTACTCTAGAAGGCGAAACCATTGCCGTTACGAATGTTATGAAACATAATATTGAATTGAAGCCTAATGCACGAGTACTTAATATCCCACCCTATCGAATTCCTCATAAATATCAAAACGAATTGTTGCAAGCTAATAAACAGATGTTGGATCAAGGCATTATTGAACCTTCCAGCTCGGAATTCAATTTTCCTATCATTGTTGTTAAAAAGAAGTCGGGCGAGATTCGTCCAGTAATTGACTTCCGAGAACTTAATAAAATAGTGATCAAAGAAAGTTATCCAATTCCACGCATCGACGAAATACTTTACACCCTTGGAGGGAACAGCATTTTTTCAAGTCTCGATTTACGCTCGGCCTTTCATCATGTCGAATTAGAGGAAAGTAGCCGTAAATATACCGCGTTCAGTATCGGTGACGAGAAATTTCACTTTAAGAGGCTGCCTTTCGGGCTGTCCTCGAGTCCCTCAGTTTTTCAACGTATAATTTCTTCTGTTCTTGCAAATATCATCGGTAAACTATGTTTTGTATTTCTCGATGATATCCTAGTATTTTCAAAGTCCATGAACCAACATCTGAAGGATTTAACTAGTGTCTTTGAGAAACTGCGTAGTGGAAATCTTTCCCTTAAACTTGAGAAATGTAAATTCCTAAAGAACTCGATTGAGTATCTAGGACACATTGTGTCTGCAGACGGTATTCGCTGCAAGGAATCAGAGAAACTACAAAAATTTCCCCTTCCTCGAAATGTGAAGGAATTGCAAAGTTTTTTAGGTGTAGCAAACTACTTTAGGAATCATATCCGGATGTTCGGCTCGATTTCATATCCTCTTTATCAGTTATTACGAAAAAATGTTGAGTTTATCTGGAAGCCTGAATGTCAGCAAGCTTTTGAAAAAATCAAATCTGTCTTAACATCAGACACCGTGTTGCGGCACCCTGATTTTAGCAAGCCTTTCCATGTTTTTACAGATGCTTCTAACTTGGGCATTGGAGCAGTGCTTTTGCAGCATGACAATGACTCAAATAAATAAATGAAACCGATAGCATATTTTAGTAGAAGTTTGAACTCAACGCAAAAGAGATATAGTACGACCAAAAAAGAATTCTTCGCTATCGTGAGTGCGTTAAAAGCTTTCAAATACCTTATTCTTGGATATCCAATCTATCTGTACACGGATCATAAGCCGTTGCAGCCCTTGTTTTTCAAAAAGCTTCCTGACGACTCAGCTATGGCACGATGGTGCTTATCAGTTCAATCTTTTGATCCAGTTGTAAGATATTTCCCCGGTAGGCAAAATATCATTGCGGATTGTCTAAGCCGTTTACCTGAGCATTTGACTATTGCTGATCTTGAAGACTGTTCTGAGTTCAATGAGGTCGACGTTTTCCCAGTGACGACACGACGTGGAGCACTGAGCTCAGACGTAGACAAAACAGACGCAACGCACTCTAATCAAGTGGCGCCAGCGGTGGCTGCGCCCCCTAAGCTCACTGACTACGTTCCTGAATTGAAAGATGTATCTTGGACTCTTGACGAATTTCGAACTGAGCAACAGCTAGACCCATTCTGTTCTGAAGTAAAGGACGCCTTACTAAATGGAAGTGCATCTACGATTCCTGACTTACAAAAATACTTAATTTTGAACGACATGCTTTACAGACGAAGACAGATAGACTCTAGGGAAAGCACCATTCTAACTTCAGTGATGCCGACATCTTTAATGAACAAGGCTGTGCTCAGCATACATTCCTTGTATCATACGGATGCCACATTGTTTAAATTTAAATTACGTTACTTCCATTTGTTAGAGAAAAGTATCATACGTAAATTTGTGAAAATGTGTGATGTTTGTAAAATTCTAAAAGCTAGTAGTACTGTCCCTATTAAGATTTTGGACGCACCTATTGCTAAAGAACCTTTCGAGGTAGTTTCGATGGATTTTCTTGGACCTCTTCCTGTAACGGGTCAGCAGAATAAATACATTCTGATAATAATTGACTTATTCTCTCGTTATTGTAAGCTTTACGCAACAGCAGATCGATTAGCAGACACAGTTGTCTCTTGTCTAGACAGCTGTTTCTCAACCTTTGGGTATCCTAAAACACTTCTTAGCGACCAAGCTTTAGAATTTAAATCTGCGGCAGTTAAAAAGTTTACCCAAATCCATTCCATTGCGGAAAAAGAAGTCCTACCTTGGAGCCCTCATAGTAATGCTATTGTGGAGCGAAACAATCGTAAAATTACGAATTTAATAAAATTATATATTAATTATTTAGTTCACACCGAATGGGACCAGTGTCTGAACATCACAGAGAACGCAATTAATAATGCGTTGAATACTACGTTGGGGGATACACCCTCCTATATCATTTTCAATCGAGACACGTGTCCGAATTTTCGCGCTGTAAATTTCGAAACCAATTACAGTTATGACACAGACGTCGATATCATAAAATTTCGAGCTCAAGAAGCAGCCCGCATTGTTGAAAACGTTCGAGCTATGATAATTAATAACACCAGTGAAAGAACAATGTACCACAACCTTCGCCGTAAAAATAAAAATTTTGAAATCGGTGAAAGAGTATTAATGCGCAATCATTTGAGAAAACATAAATTAGATGTAGCATGGAAAGGTCCGGGAATCATTACAAAAATTAACCGAAATTACGTAGAATTGAAAATCGGTAATAAAACATATAAAAGCAATAAAAACCATGTGTTACCTTTACGTAAAAAGTGTTGAAGGAATAACTGTACGACTTACGACTGACGGTGGTATAATGTTAACAAATATATTGTGTGATTATTGCTTGGATGTTTAGTTTTTATGTATCGTTTTCATTGGATTCTCTTTATATAACCATATGTATTTGCTTTAATTTTTAGTTGTTTGATGTACCATAGTTTCTACGTCCGTGATTGAGGCTGTAACGCACGTTATTTTACAACCAAGGCTTGCATCTGCTCAGAGCTTCGCGTGACTCAATAACAACCATGTGTTTACAAACGCGGCAGTTCCTTGCCGTGGGAGCGGAGTGCTGGCGCTCGATTTGTTATTGCAATAGCTGTGCAGTGGTCGAGACTGTGTTGGATCTGCGCCGTGGGGCCAAGCTGTTTGCTTCTTCCCTTGCGGCTGTCCCTTTCATTTACTTGCTTCTCTAATTTTGATTTCCTATTATTTAAATTATGTGGCCATGCTAATTGAACTGTATCTGTTTCAATTTCAGGGCGACCCGGCTAACGTCATTCACGATGGGTAATCGTTTGACCCATGTCTCTGTGGAGGCGCTTACGAACGCCTTAGAGAACCCCCAAGGTAGAGTTTTGGAAGATTGGGTGCGAGCAAATGCACTCGTCGACATCCTTCCAGATAGGGTGTCGAACCTCGGACTTTTGCTCATTTTTCCAGCCACCCTGGCATTAGGTGTTTCTTTCTTCTACCTGCGCCGAGAAATTAATTTGTTAGCGGATCGTCTGCGATCCGAAGATGCGATACTCCGACGACAGCAGCTGAGGTCCAGCAATGCTGACCCGCAGTTGCGCCACCTGCAGGTAAATAGCGAAGTTTAATGAGACAGTGCGGTGTGTGATTTAAAATGTGACGGTATTTCAAAAATTTGTGTGTCGCCTATGGGGCGTTAATCACACATAGGTAATGTAAACGGACGTTCTCATATTACTCAGGAACTAATATTAAGTCCTTTATAACTTTTATGATTGTAGTATGTAATTTTACTTTGTTTAGGAACATGTTCGAGAAGAATTCAAGGTTCAAGCATGTGATTATGAACTGTTTCGTTTTTATTTTTCAATAAGTAAATTTATGCGAATATTTTGTTAACTTAATTTCAGAAGCATTGCGTCATTTCATTTTTCATGTGTGTGTAATATAATTTTACAGAGATATTGTTTTATCTAACTTTCATGACAAGTGTCGAGTTTAGTGTACGAAGTATATAATTGCGGTATTTCATTTAATTTTGTTGAGTAGCGAATAACAATTCTTTTAGAGAATTTTCAAACTTGCATTTGTATTTTAAATTAATATTGATTGTTGTTTTATTCTTTTCACTCATGACAGCGCGGATTGACGATGTAGTTCATTTATTCCGTTAATGTTTCGCGTTTTAGTTTCGATTTGTTCTTTACGTGTTACTCGGTGGAAAGATAGTTGAATGCTGGTTCCTAGAACCGTGGATTTTTTGTTTAATGTTCTGGATATTCCTGCTAGTTTTTACAATGAGCCGGTATTATTCTGTTGCGATTATTGTCGACTATACTTCGACGCGTTTTATATTCTTTAAGGATGATTTTCTGTTAGGCGAAATAAAATTTTTTTGTTGTTGTTTTACTATTACGCTCTTAGTATAGAAATGTTGCTAAAAATTTTTTTTTTGTTTTGCATATGTGTAGTCGAACTGCGGCTCTGAACATACTTTTTTTATTGGTGGGGATATATTGTTACTTTTCAGTTTGCGGTGCCTAGTCGAAATACATTTGATGTTTTTGTTTTACTGATTGTCACGAAAGGGTAATTTTCAATTTTAGTTCTATTGGGATGCACTTAGATGCCTTTGTCGATTGTTGAGTTGTGACTATTAAACTTTGATTGATTTATTTCGAGATTGGTAATAAATCTGGCATGGGGGGGGAGGTGTGTGCCAAACCGGTTACGCACTTTCCCTGTACATGCGTCAGTACGTACGTTAATGCCACGCCTGGGTGCGACTCTGGCGCAGTGCGCTGCTTACTCAGCACTTTGACTCTATAAGTACTAGGTGTGCGACTTCTAGAGGCGCATTTGGTCTCCTGTATTCTCTATACCAAGTACAACGGAAGCTCTTCATCGCCTTTTACTAAACCCCCGACCGTGACAACTATGGATGTGACAATATGCAGCGTAAAATATGCTGCACATTTGCTGATTTTTGTAGCGCATATGCAGCATAAAATATGAAGGCTTCGGCAAGAATTATGCTAGTAAAACCATAAGATATATAGAAACACTCGATGCATATATGGTACACTCTATGCATAATTGTGGAAGCGCATATTACATGCTAAGCAGAAATATGTATCCATATAAATGCTTCACTTGAATATCTCCAAATTTATGTTTTTTGTGAGGAAAATAGTACAGAAACAATGATACAGGATACAGTGTACTTCTTCATACACGGAAAAAATAATTTCTTTCATAATTTTCTATTAATAACTAAGTGTATACAATTCTCAACTAAGTTTTATAACTTTTCTGAACATAAATATTTTGATACAGTAATAATTCTAATCTGAACGAGTCAAGGACGATGATAACGAACGAAAAAAAAGTAATCTAATCCAAGGTTGGTTCTGAACTATATATGTTTTTCATGAATGCAAGGAACATTTCTTAATCCTTCTTATATACGAGGAATATATTTTAGCGTCAAATTCGAGGGTTGCACTTGATAATTGCGTGGTAGTTGAGATTTTTAAAAACAAATCTTCTACGATTATCTGCCAGCAAAGTTTTATATTGCGAAAACTTCCACTCGACATCGCAAGAAACAAGTGCAGCAGAAGTGAAGCAAGTTAGTTCGGAAGGTGAATATTCCTTAATGGATTCAGCCATTGCGTCAGAGATCTCACGAGTCAAAATTGAGTTGATTGTTTTTATCTTTTCAAAACCTTTGTTTATCACCAAAATGCATTTTAACTCTTGATAATACCTTTTATCATATCTGTTCTTCAATGTTTCCTCTACGATATCCATTAATTTTATTGCTCTCGAAGTAAGAAGTCCCTGTGTTGTTATGCAAGAGCAATAATAATTATTCATATCCTTCGATAACAATAATTTGATAAAGTGTGCACTAAGCCCAACATGGTTCTACGTGACAATATTTAGAAACTAAACCTTGTACCACGCAAAACTTCTCTAACGTGTTCTGAGTGAAAAAAAGTTTATATTTCACCTGTTTCTCGCAATAAATGCGATAGAGAAATTCTTCCTCGGCTTAAAAATCTTCAAATTCCTTGAAGTATTCTAAAAATGATGCTCCTTGTTCACTTTCGGCATGATTGTAGATCACTACTAGCCGTACTAATCTCAAATACACTTCATTAGGTAACTATATCTAAAAAAACTTTAGCTAATTCCCGCAAAATTAATGTAAACATTTGAAGTAGCTGTAGCAACTTACAATTTTATTGATTTATGACAAATTTAATTTACAAAACTGATCCAGTTGTACAAAAAGAATTACATAAAACTGGATGAAAAAAATAATATAATTTAAAAGTAATGGGAAGGTTTTGCTAGGTTTCAGTTTACTGCCACTTACAGTTAATCATGCATGTTCGTCATATTTTATGCTGTTCCAAGGAAAATATGCGATATGCTCACACTGCATATATACTTGCGGGCATATTTTATGCTATCTAAAATATACTCAAAAGCATATATATGCAATATGTTCAATATCACATCCCTACTGATGACATGCTGCAGGCTACGGCTCATCTGTAGATGGAGTGATTGACGGGCAGGCGGCGGCAAAGAATGGCTAGGGAAAATGTCCAAGTGAACCTCACTTTGCCCGCCTGCTAGCCCGGCAGCACCCACGTCAAGTTCGCACATTTCCATGTACGTGTGTTGCAGCGTCCGTGTGCGTGAAGGATGCGTCTTGGGCACTAGTCCAGATTTTACTTCATTGCCAGAAGTCGCTGTTTCGTCTATCATGAGTTACGAGATGTCGCAATGCAATTAGATTATGCTCTTGAAATTTCTTAAATTTAAGAAATACTCATGAGTTTAATAGAAGTATTTCTTAAATTTTGTGTTCATTTCCCGTATATTTGTATTTATTTATCTTGGTATTGTTCATTTCAGACAACTTGTACAGATGATGAGCCTGGTGCTCGAAACGTTTACTTCCGAATATCTGACAGTAGTAAATATTTTTAACAATGTTGACTGTGAGAGTAGCAACCTTGGGGTTTTTATTTACGATTGGTTTGCGTAAAAATGCAGTTGATGATGTTCTTCATTCATTCTGATTGTATGCAATAATGCTTCAACAAAATTCTTCCATATGTTTCTTTGAGGTAATTGTTTACTGGTTGCCTCAATAATCAAGCAATCTAAATCAAATTAATGGTAGATAATGAAAGTTACGATGAATAACACTAAATAAATATTGAGCAAAGGAAAATCTATTTTTCGAAGCAAATTTACAATAAAAGAAATGGAGAAGAAGTACTTTAAAAACATTTACTTTAAACGCCTTCGATCCTTGGCCATAAAATAATAGACAAGACAGTAAACCCAAAATTACAGAAGCACAGAATATAAGCACAAATAATAATAATAATAATAATAATAATAATTTATCGGCTGACTATTTTCAGAGGGTATGCACTCTGCATTTCGTTGAGAGGAGATTTGAGTTTATGAATGAATAATGACTCCAAAATACGTAGGTTCAAGTTGGCGGTACGAGTATCTAATATTTTAAATTTGCCAATGTCAATAATGTGTTCAGAGGAACCATTACTACAATGTTGTCTTATACTAGACTGAGTAGGAGAATTAAGCGAGTGACCTGTACAATGACTTCGACCTGCATCGTACATCGTACAGGTCGCTTTCTCACTTCTCCTACTCAGTCTAGTATAAGACAAAATTGTAGTAATGGAACAGGTTATTGAAATTAGCAAATTTAAAATATTAGACACTTGTACCGCCAACTTAGACCTTAGTATTTTGGAGTCATTATTAATTCATAAACTCAAATCTTCTCTCAACGAAATGCAGAGTGCATACCCTCTGAAAATAGTCAGCCGATAATTTTTTTTTTCTTGCTTATATTCTGCGCTTCTGTAATTTTGGGTGTACTGACATGTCTATTATTTTATTTGCAGACTTTTTGTTCCGAATGAGCCACGGCTCAAAACGTTCGATGTTTTTAAAGCACTTCTTCTCCATTCCTTTCATTATATATGATTCATAATTATAGGAATAATGAATAATGAAATAATGTATCACATATTTAAGTACATATTATTAAATGTAAATGTCTTTATTTTTAATATACTTTCTATGACTTACAAAGGAAGTTTTGAAAATTACAATAAATATCGTCTAAAATATTATAGTTGTCACGTGAAGTCAGAATAAATGAACAAACTTTGTAGTTTTAAGTAGCGTGGTCACAAGCATTAATTTCATTTAAAAACTGTCTCATTACCGCCAGCGCAACTGAAAAGAATTCGGTATTGATGAAGCTTGTATGTCATATATGATTTGGTAAGTGGTGTGTGCAGAGGCTGTACACAATTTCCTGACGCAAACGAAAAAGGCGCAATATTTGTGATGAAATCCATAACATTTATTACTTTGTGTGTGAGCGTATCTTTTTTTGTCCCCAGTATGAGCATAGAGGTTTTTTTATTTTGCACTTTACGACCTAAATTGCAATAACGAAAGGAGCGTGACAATTAATTATACTGATATGAGCACATAAAATTTTTTAGTCACATATTCTAGGTAAAGTAATCGAATTCATTTGGCGTAAATATGCAAAAAAAATTAAACTTACGAAACGCTTCAGCTCTAAAATATTTTTTATTCAGTTGATATAACACTTGGTAATTTCTCAAATTAACTACCAATTTAATTGAATTTATAATAGAAACTAAATGCGATTTGCATGGGTAACGATACATTTTGACACACAAACAATGCATTATGACATACGGTAGTATCGCAATAACTGTGCTGTTGTTTGGTCTAACTCATTTTATATTGTGTGCCGTTTAAAACCGCAGTGACTTTCAAGTGTAAAATGGCACGTAATGTATTTTATTTCATTATTAAATGAAACTTATATGGCAGAGCTATACAATAATAAATGTCTGCAATTGAGTTTTGTCATATAGCGACATGTGGCACTGTTGAAGTGCGCATCGCATGGTAGTGGTTCTTGGTGGTGGTGACAAGCCATACACGTACACGGACTCGCACACGCACACTCAAAATGTGCGAGGTTGACGTGGGTGCTACCCGGCAGCCCTCACCACAGCCCCCGCTGTACCCGGCAGCCCTCACCACAGCCCCCGCTGTACCCGGCTGCCCTCACCACAGCCCCCGCTGTACCCGGCAGCCCTCACCACAGCCCCCGCTGTACCCGGCAGCCCTCACCACAGGGCCGCTACGTGGTCGTGCGTACAGCGGGGGCAGAAGTGATGTAATCTTAATCATCCATGTCAACAAAAAAAGAGCGGGTCTAGAAATTTCCTCCGCTCCAGTGCCTCATTTCACAGACTTCTTCACAGCCGAAACTTCGTGCTTGCGATGAGTTCATTTGAAACACTTAAACTCCGAGTATTGGCTTCTTCCCGCGTCCAGTATTGGATGGGCGATTACTGTGTATTGGCTCCTGCATCCAGTATTGGATGGGCCATTTCTGAGTATTGGCTCCTGCGTCCAGTATTGAATAGGTAATTACTGATTATTGGCTTCAGCTTCTGGTATGAGGAAGCCAATTACAAAGTATTGGTTCTTGCGTAAAGTATTTAATGAGCAATTGCTGAGTATTGGGCTGGCAATTACTGACCATTTGCCAATATTCGACAATATTCTGTTATTTTGTACTAGTCCACCCCCTTTTTTGAAATAAGAAAGAAGGCAAAACGAAAGAAAGGCCGTAAAATATAAAAATTAAACCTCTCGAGAGTTGATGAGGCCGAGTGGACACGGCCTATCACAGATACGCTCATCAAGCACTTTCGGCTGGCTTCGGACAGACAGAGAGAGACGGACGGACACGGCTCTTATTATAGTTTAGATTTGAGATAAAAATATCGATCTGATATAGGAAATAAGTTCAGACAATATTGGCCACAAATTAATGTAGTATTGGATGCTGATTAGGAGATGGATTGGCTGCTGAGTTTATTAATTTAATTGTTATTAGTAAAAAATGAAACCTTATTGATATAAACATTATCAATAAATAATGATTATTTAATGTATATTATGTAAATAATAATAATTAATATAGTTACTATATCATGCGTACTGCTGCATGCAGACTTGTGTTGGTAGTACCAAACTTCAACAATTCATTAGACACAGCCCCAACAATCAGGAATTTCCCATGGAATTGGTCACGTGCTTCACTTTGTTTCTCATTGGCAATTCGAGAACATTGTCAGCAAATCAATCATCCTTTGAAAATAAAGAATTTCTCCACTCGGTGCATGTAGTATCGTCGCAGTTTCATAAACCTGTCTCAATAAGCCATCAATTTACCTGTTCTAATAAGCCAGTAATTTAGGACGCCGTGCAAAGTCCAATAATGATATTAAATACATCGACCGTGTGTGTTGCAGGGACAGCGTTGAACTAAATTATTTGAGTTGGTCTCGTTCGTCCAACATTTTCTAGGACTATAGAAAATATTTTTACGGTGACTAATTAATTATTACTTTGCGTCGGCAGTGTGGGAATTGATTGATCAATTCTGTGAAAGAAAATGGAGACGTAAACAATATAATTTTAGGTAATACGGATGTGTTTTCCAATGGAATATTATTCATTTGAGCACACAGCCGTCAAAATAGACCGAATTCGACATTTTTCTTGAATAAAGTTTCCAGATATGGGTGAAATCAAATGTATGTAAAAGATACGGTCATTAAGCATCCTTTAAGAACGTGAATAAGATACGGACCAACCAGGCGTCTGCAGGTGTTGTTGTCTGCCACTAGCTACTGCGTCTGCAGGTGTTGTCTGCCACTAGTTACTGCGTCTGCAGGTGTTGTTGTCTGCAACTAGCTACTGCGTCTGCAGTTGCTGTTGTCTGCCACTAGTTACTGCGTCTGCAGGTGTTGTCTGACACTAGTTACTGCGTTTGCAGGTGTTGTTGTCTGCCACTAGCTACTGCGTCTGCAGGTGTTGTCTGCCACTAGTTACTGCGTCTGCAGGTGTTGTTGTCTGCCACTAGCTACTGCGTCTGCAGGTGTTGTCTGCCACTAGTTACTGCGTCTGCAGGTGTTGTTGTCTGCCACTAGCTACTGCGTCTGCAGGTGTTGTCTGCCACTAGTTACTGCGTCTGCAGGTGTTGTTGTCTGCCACTAGCTACTGCGTCTGCAGGTGCTGTTGTCTGCCACTAGTTACTGCGTCTCCAGGTGTTGTCTGTCACTTGTTACTGCGTTTGCAGGTATTGTTGTCTGCCACTAGCTACTGCGTCTGCAGGTGTTGTCTGCCACTAGTTACTGCGTCTGCAGGTGTTGTGTTCACGGCACCTGTACTACGGTCAACCAAAAACATCCCCACCACCATCAGCTAACATGTCACATTATCTACGGCTAAAGTGACCCAGTGATGTTCACTAATTTTTGCAGGAGATCCACTTCGGTTAAACGCATTGATTGAGGGAGCCGCGGCTACTGTAAGTTAGCTTATGTTATTTAAATTATGCAATGATTAATTATTTGATGTATTTTTCGAGAGCTGCGCAATGAATAAAACTGGGCAAGCGATGCAATTTTGAATAATCAGGCAGTAAGCTGCATAGGAACATGGCGGCGTGCTAGCATACATTGACTAACGGTTTGTGTTTAGGAAGTCGAGTTCTCACCTATCGCCCAACTCAAGTAACCAGCTCTCTACTATGCATCTATAACTAAATCGAAATTGACGATAACCTTTAAGTAACCCACCGCTCGATTTTCACTTCAGATCACATTTGGGAGCCAAAATAGGCTCTAAGAATATTTTAGCTTTGGAGCTAGCGACAGGGTTCAAGCTCAGTGATTTGGCTGTGGTCTCCTTCAACTTTGGAAATATGAATTCGACAACTAAATATATATTTGTCAGGTGATTGTAAATCAGCAACATCATTTTAAATTCAATCTATTACAAGCTTCATTAAATTGTTTTTCGTTTTCATTTTCTATCTTATTTTATAAATATTTCACACAAATCGTTTGGTAATTGTGTAATTCATGTCTAAATAAATTATTTCGAGATAAGGCCATCGAAATTCATATTGGACAGTTTTTCATTCATGTTTTCAAATCCACTCAACATCAACACGACATCAGTGGAATTGAAGCCTATAGTAACTCAATACGACAATAATTTAGTAAGCCATGACTGAAGGAAAAGAGTTTCTCTGGTTTTGTGCTAAATTATGCTAAAATACTATGAAAAATTAAGACAAAAATTAATTTATTGAAATTTTTCATAGACCGAATTTTCCATTTTGTTGAAGTTTTGCCATGTTTTGTTTTGTTGATGTTTTGTTGATGTCCAATATTTACTGTCGTGTCGCATTCATATAGATATATTTAAGTGGGCAAAACCAATTATCTATTCCCCCATGAAATGTGCCCAGCTCGGACACTAAATATCTTTACAGCCAATTGTCTCTCCTTACAGCGTATCGCATTGCGTGGGGAAAGGTGGGATAGTTGATGTTTTCTATACATACGACGGGGTACGAGGTGCGTGAGAGCTGTTTGGTTGAGTAAGGCTATTGGTTGAGCTGTTAGACTTCCTGAACACCAACCAACCTGTGATTAGTTTCTGCCAGCACGCCGCCATTTTCCTGCACATCTCACTGCCCGAATGTTAAAAATTGCATCGTTTAGCCATGAGTAATGAGACGTTTTGGACGGTGATGGTGGAGATAATTGTTAGTTAACATCTATACTACATCTCACGTGAACACAACACCTGCAGACGCAGTAACTAGTGACAGACAACAACACCTGCAGACGCAGTAACTAGGGACAGACAACAACACCTGCAGACGCAGTAACTAGTGGCAGACAACAACACCTGCAGATGCAGTAACTAGTGGCAGACAACACCTGCACACGCAGTAACGAGTGGCAGACAACACCTGCAGACGCAGTAACTAGTGGCAGACAACGACCCCTGCAGACGCAGTAACTAGTGGCAGACAACAACACCTGCAGATGCTGTAAATAGTGGCAGACAACAACACTTGTATAAGCAGTAACTAGTGGCAGATAACGACACCTGCAGACGCAGTAACGATTGACAGACAACACCTGCAGACGCAGTAACTAGCGGCAGACAACAACACCTGCAGACGCAGTAACTAGTGGCATACAACACCTGCAGACGCAGTAACTAGTGGCAGACAACAACACCTCAGAAGCAGTAACTAGTGGCAGACAACAACACCTGTAGACGCAGTAACTAATGGCAGACAACAACACCTGCAAACGCAGTAACTAGTAGCAAACAACACCTACAGACGCAGTAACTAGTGGCAGACAACAACACCTGCAGACGCAGTAACTAGTGGCAGACAACAACACCTGTAGACGCAGTAACTAGTGGCAGACAACAACACCTGCAGACGCAGTAACTAGTAGCAGACAACACCTGCAGACGCAGTAACTAGTGGCAGACAGCAACACCTGTAGACGCAGTAACTAGTGGCAGACAACACCTGCAGACGCAGTAACTAGTAGCAGACAACACCTGCAGACGCAGTAACTAGTGGCAGACAACAACACCTGCAGACGCAGTAACTAGTAGCAGACAACACCTGCAGACGCAGTAACTAGTGGCAGACAACAACACCTGCAGACGCAGTAACTAGTAGCAGACAACACCTGCAGACGCCGTAACTAGTGGCAGACAACACAACAATGGCGGATCCAATAGAATCAAAAGATAAAGTTAAAAAAATTACTTCACAAATATTTTGGTACGAAATTATTGAAATCATTTAGTCTGCCATTGAATATTAAACAATTTCCAGCAGATTTCGTGTGTATCGATATCGAAATTCGATAATAAATGTGAACATAAATGATTTTGTTGCAACTTGACATCAAAGGAATTTTCAATTTTTCAAGCTTTCATAACAACTTTACATATATTTTTAGCTGTCTAATTCGTATTCACAGAAGTCAGGTGGTGCGAAACCAATTACCCAAATGTGACAGTAACGTTGAATTTTCTCTGCTTGGGCTTAATATATTGTTACAGCCTGAGCGGCTCATTGGCGTGTAATGCAACACTGAGACGGCAGAGGTGGGATAGTTGGGTCGCTTGGTTGGGTGAGCCGGGGGTAGCCGCCGTGGCGTCCTGGCAGGGTGGCGTGACACTCGACACTTGCCAGCTAACACCGGCAGGGTAAATTATTTGCGGGTACCTGCAGATCCACATGTGAACATCCTATTCTCCAACCACACACTCAACATAGCATTCAAAATAAATGTTTTGCTTGCATTCATATTGCCTTTGAAATCATGTCCGCCCGGCTACTTCTCGTCATAACTGCCTAAACTGCTCTGTTTCTTTTTGTTATATCTGTGGTAGTTCCACCATCAGATGATTTGGTTACCATTTCCATCACCGCATTTGTGAAGCAAACATATTATGCATATCTCAAAGCAAAACTCGGTGATCAGGACAAGAGTTTGTGGAGAGTAAACGAGTGTACACCAAAGGAACACGTCATCAGTTGCCATTTGATAAACCCATGGTTTAGCTTTAGCAAACTCATTGCACAAGCTCTTACTTCTGTTCAGGGAAGACTTCACGATCGAACGAGGTAAACAATAGAAATAGAGAACAACCTAATCAACCTGCATTAAATGCAAAGCCGCCATTCGCACGCCGTGTCCAGCGTTGATTAGCATTTATATAGCTTGTGAGCGTGAGGTGCGCTTAATATCCTACCGCTCAGGGGACTTGAGGCCGGTTGGAAAGCTCACCTTGGTTGCCAGCAGATATAATTACATGAAACTGATTCTCCTTCAGTCTTGGGAACAATCAACGGCTCAAATTTTCATGAGATACGAAGCTCTCATAGGAGTAAATATTGTTGGGGGAAGAAAATATGGAAATAAGCAGGACAAGTAATGATTAAAATTATTTATGGCCTCTGACCTGGACGAAGGGAGGTCATTTGGGAGCTGTGTCCGGCCGTGAATCTCTCTCCCAGGTCCCTCACTTTCAAACAACCACGGCTTCTCAGTCAACCCCTCAACGAGCAAACGATCCAACAAACGATCGAATGCTTCCACCACATGAGTATACGGAAAATAAATTGAAATACATAACTTAACACTCTGACTGCGGCAGGTAAACTGAAGTTTATTATTCAACTCAAATTCAAAGTCAATTGTGGTAAGCATTGTTGAATATCGCAAACATTAACTGGATTGTGCCTTAATTTAGTTTTAATGAAGTATTTAATAAAATTTAGTTTGTTAAAACTGGTGATTCAGCTGCATAATGAAAACTCCGTCAGTGACCACCGGTGGTTCACGTCGCAGCCAAAGTGCTAGGGATAGCCAACGGAGAACGAGGAGACAAAACTGGCAGCGCTTGGTGGCTCCAGCGAGGCATTCCAGCTCACGAGAACACGTCGAGGACTGGGACGCGTCGCTGGTGAGGCGAGCACAGGAGGCTCTGTGAGCCGTGCTGGTAAGGTCACAAAATGCACTCCTTACTTTGCCAGTACAAACTTAGAGCCTACCCAGCCTCCTCGCCTCCGGCCTCACGTGAGCCTTGAGGTGCACACTGATAGGAAGGGCACGTAGCGCTGATAGCGCGTGGTCGTTATCAGTAACTGCAAGGGCTCTGATGCCGTGCGTTGTGTCGCTGATAAGGGAGCGGTAACGGCAGGCCAGGTATCGTCGCAAACACAGCAAATACCTACGTAAATAAAACATTAGTTTGCAGTACTACAGACACGTCGTGTTTGTAGAATACGGAACTCGTGGCCTCCCTTGGCTGCGCTACTGCCTGTCGTCATCGTTGAAGGTAACGATCCAAAATTTCCATCATCAGAGTAATAATGCGCAAAATGACGTAAATTGTAAAAGAATTGTAATCCAAACAAAACATCAGCTTAGGCTTCCATCTCAGTTTTTATATTTTTCAATGATTTCGCTCGCTGTCGACATCACAGAACGATACGCTGCCTAACCTAAGCCAACCACCCAAAACTTAGCCAGGCCGTTATCGGTCCTCTTAACTCAAACCTCTAACTTACTCTGTATGGACGCAGGTATTTTTTCACTATATTATTTTATGAGTGGTAAATTCAAACCCAGAATCAGATTTGATTCAATTATCAATAATTACCATTAAAACATCATGAATATATGACTGAATAAAACTGATCGCAAAAATAACGATAGAAACACTGGTGGCCATGAAATAAAATAAGTTCCTATAAATGCCGGTGATAATACAGCGGCAAGTGCTGTGCAGGCAATTATTGTCCAATATACGCGATGGTGTTCTCAGGAGATGATATTGAGCGAGGTGTACGAAGATTTTCCATGTTAATTAAATTGTCGCGCCTATCGGCTAAAGCGCATACTTCCAGATTTATCTGGCATTAACATAGTCCCTTCTGCATTAAGATGAATAAACATATGACAAGCAAAGACAATAAGTAAGGATCGCTCACCTGAACTTCGAAGAAAAGTTGTCCAGGGAACACTTCCTCAATGATAGCCGGCTATCCGGGCCCAGAGCAGCCCGAAAGCAGGAACCGGTTTAGAAGTCGTAACGCACAAGTCACGTGCTTCCGACTCCGTAGGTGGTTGTCTTCTGACGTGTCAGCCCGCGAAGGCCTCGACGTCAAGTGCGCTCCGAATCCGCTGTTGTGACTTCGGATTCAGCTCGCGAAGATAAACGAACATATTAAGGCTGTTCGACATACGCATTTGTTGCCAGGAAGGGGAAGCAATCCATTATTGCCTGCTTGTCATATTTAATTAATATAATTCTTTTAGGTCAATTAAGAATTGATTTTGACCCAGTCCCTTATACTACAAGATATTAATTAACTTGCATGGGACATACAAGAGGAGCAGGCTGGAGTTGCGACACAATCCCGGCAAAAGAAAAAACGGAGTTTTCATTTGAAAATTCCGTGAAATACACAAAGACATGCAATGTCCTCCCAGCTCAATACTGGAAAGGACCAAGTAATAATATCTGCGCATAACACATAATTGAAAGGGTTTACAAATGCCCTTTCTTAATAAGATAAGTTGATTTACTGCGTTGCTGACGCGCCGCTTCCCTTAGAGGGCGGTCAGCAGGAGTAACTACTGGTTCTTCGGACAAGACCGAAGAATCCGTATCAGAAGAATTTGAAGAATTGAGCTGCTGAACTCTAGGGTGTTCAGAGGTAGAACTACCCCTTTGAGTTTCAAACCTCGCGGGAGGCTCGGAACGAGGGTATGATTCCGCGTCCGAACCACTCCCGTCTGCGCTATCTCCCACCTCCTCTGGAGTAGGATCGGTCACAACTAACTCCAGTGGGTACAGCAACGAGACTTTGATGGCGCTTTCGGTGTTATCAGCCCTTATAATCCTTACAACACGGACCTTGCCGTCGCGACCAGGGAGCAAAGCACTGATGCGAGCCAAGGCCCAAAATGGTCTGGGTTTTATAGGGTGTTTTATAAGTACCACTTGACCCACAGATAAGAATTTGTTTTGCAAAGGTAAAGATTTCAGAGGATATGGACCTCGCAAAGAAATAAGATACTGAGAGTACCAAAGCTCCCGGAACTTGGCGACCATGACATCGCGTCTCTCCAAAAGAGTGAGCAAATGCTCGCGATGCTCAACATCGTCAGTCTCCAAGTCCGGAAGCTCATCGGACAAAATAAGAGAATTAGATGTAGGATAAAGTTGAAGAAATTGAAGGGGCATTATAGGTAAAATCGAGTCCCCCATCTGAGTGTACGAGAGAGGACGCCGATTAAGGTTGAGAGAAATATCAGAAATAACAGTTATGAAAGAAGAATAAGAATAAGTGCTCCGTCCAAAAAGTTTATATATGCAATCCTTTATGGACTTGAACAGGCGTTCCCATATCGCTCCAAATTGAGGACTGTAGATAGGGATAGTTTTGAATTTAATATTAAAAGGGCGAAATCACTCTTCATACAAGGAGGAAGTTAGCACTTCCGATAGAAGATCGGGAGCGGCGGTGAAAGTCCTAGCATTGTCAGAATAAACAGTGTTAGGAATGCCCTTTTCGTTCGTAAATCTTATGAAGGCAAAACAAAATTCCTCCAGAGTCATAGAAGGAAGAACTTCAATGTGAATAGCCCTAGTCTGAAAACACGTAAATAACAGTAAGTACACCTTTTGCTTGTAACCAAAAGGGTCTAATACCCAAAAGTGGGCAGAGAAATCCATGCCAGTTGTGGCAAATGGCCTCACGAAATTAGTACGCGAGTCAGGTAGAGCAGGAGGATCGGGATAAGAAAAAGCTTTGGCGTTTAGCTTCTTGCATACAATGCACTTAGCCAAGACGCCGCGAACTGTGCGCTTGCAGCGAGGCACGACATAACCGTCTAACTTAAGTTTCTGAACGGTGATGTCGAGCCCCTGATGGTTGAGAAGTTTGTGAGTGTGCGAAATTAGCAAATGAGTCAAATGTGAAGAACTAGACAGCAAGATGGGGTTGCGAGTGTTATAGTCTAATTCCTCAGCATTCGCAATACGACTATTCGAACGACTGATACCGTGCGAATCGAGAAAGAGGTTTAAAGTTCTAACTAACAGCGGCGGCCGAGGACTTTGGTTTTCAAGGCCTCGAGCTCGCCTGCAAAGTATGTACTTTGCATAGAAGAAATAAGGAACAGGAAAGCTCGCAATTTTGCATTGCCCAAATCTGCATGTCGGAAAATAGCGACAGCTTTAAACACCTTCTCAACCGTACCTATTAACTTAGGATAGGAGGAGAAGCGTTCAATCTCCAGAATAGGAGCTTTACACGGAGGGACAACATTAACATTAATACATGCAGAGGATACAAATTGATGGGGAATGCATCCCAAGTGGCCCTTAGGCCACTGGTCCTTACCTTCGCGTATCCAGTCAGGACCTTTTAACCACACATTTTTACTCTCGAGAAACTTTGATGCTTTTATGCCGCGAGTTAACATGTCTGCCACATTGTACGTGGTGGGTACATATTCATAGTGAAAAGAAGCTTTAGTTGTACCTTCCAACGTTAGTCGCATGCCATCTATATCCTTAATTCTATTACTGACAAAAATATTCTTTCGAGGAGGCTTACCACTCAATAACCAAGCCAAGGTAACCTGGGAATCGGTAAGAAAAGTTACACTTGAGACCTTATAGGGAAAGTTGACGTCGCACATCAGGGAAACAAGACACTGATATGCTAGAAACACAGCCAGAAGTTCAAGAGAAGGAAGAGTTCTTTGCCTAGGAGGTGAAACCTTAACTTTCGAGAAAATTAGCGAGCTGCGCTCTTTTTGGACACCGTACATACAGGTTCCAAAAGCTCTCGCACTGGCATCACAAAAAATTACAAGGTCAATTTTCTCAGTTTCAACAAGATTCATCCTAGGGAACTCAAATGCATGCAATTCAGAAAATTCCTGACAAAAATTACGCCATTCTTTACAGATATCATCTGGAACGTCTTGATCCCAGCCTAGTCTCAATGGTGTTAATTTACGTAAGATGAGTTTTCCTCTAACAGAGAATGGTAATAGAATCCCTAAAGGATCATACAAAGAAGCAATGTCTGACAGCATACTCCTACGAGTTTTACAGGAAGGATTTAAGCTCTTTAAAGATACGGAAAGAGAATCAGAAGAAGAATTAAAGTTGTAACCCAACACTCTGGAGTGCTCACTGGAGCTACAAAGAGAAGGGTCAATTTGAGTCAGAAGATCAGAGTTGTTAGACTGCCACTGACGCAAAGGAAAGCCGCTTTCTTTAAAAGCTCAGTTTGCGCGTTGAAAAGTGTCAAGCGCAAGCTCGGGACTATTAGTCGTGAAAATAAGGTTGTCAACGTACAGTTTGTTGGCCATTATGTCTTTAACCACCAAATCGTTAATAGTTTTAGCATGGAGTTTGAGAAGAAAATTAAGAATATAAGGGGAAGCGACAAAACCGAACAACAAGGTTGTGTATCGGAAATATTTGAACTCACCATTCTCAAAGAGAACAAAACTAAATTGATTACGGTCAAAGATCTTGGCCAACTTTACCTGAAGAAACGCCTTAAAAATATCTGATAGTACAACAATGGAATTAGATCGAAAGTACACCAACAGACCAAGCAAATCATTCATGAGGTTAGGACCCACGTATGAGGCCTCGTTTAGACTAGGCAATTTACCTCGCTTGAGCGAGCAATTAAACACTGGGCGTATTTTGGAAGTGGAAACGTGTTCTCTCACGACAGGCCTATGAGGTATCCACTTATGTTCACACACATTTAAATTCCCGAGAGAAAGAGGCTCAATTATACCTAGCTCGAGTTGTTCCTGAAAGACATCGTTATATTGCTTCTCTATCCCTTTACGAGAGTTAGAAGCAGCAACTTTCTGCGCGAGATAGCGCGCCAACCCGAAACTATGTGGAACTTTCGCTAGTATACAGGGTGTTTCAAAAATACACGGCATAATTTCAGGTATGTATTTCCCACATGTAGACAATCAAAATAGTTCATTACAACATATGTCCGGAAATGCTTCATTTCCGAGTTATGGCCTTCACAACATTGAAATTCACCGGAACGTTTTTCTTTCCGCAGGTCGTTGCCATTACAGAAGATGTTCAAAATGACCACCTCCTGCTTGAATACAGACCTCACATCGATGTCTCATTGACCTGCGAACACGATCCCACACTCCAGGAATGTTGCGTATGTCCTCAGAGCGTGCCACAATTCGATTCCGAAGGGATTCCAAATCAGGCACCGGAGACGAATAAACCAATGATTTTAAATGGCCCCACAAGTAGAAATCGAGAGGGTTCAGATCAGGTGAGCGTGGAGGCCAAGCAATTGGGCCACCTCTACCTATCCATCGATCAGGAAATCTTCGATCCAAGTACCGGCGAGCCGTACGACTGAAGTGTGCAGGAGCGCCGTCATGCAAGAAGTGAGCGTGCTGACGATCGATCAGTGGAGTGTCGTCATAAACATCAGGTATGATGTTTTCCAGGAAGTTTGTGTACGCCTGCCCCGTAAGTCTGTTTACAAGTACATGGGGTCCAACTAACCGATCACCAATGATACCGGCCCACATGTTGAGGGAGAACCGCACCTGGTGATGAGATACAACAGTTGCATTTGGGTTTTCATACGCCCATACATGCTGATTGTGGAGATTTGTTATGCCATCTCGTGTGAACTGTGCTTCATCTGTAAATAATACTAAGGCAGGAAAGTTCGGATTTGCAGCACATTGCTGCAAGAACCACTGACAGTACCTAACTCGTGCAGGGTAATCTGCTGGTGACAGCGCCTGTACACGTTGCAAATGGTAAGGATACAATTGATACTCTTTCAGCAGTCTCCAGACAGTCGTATGGGGAACATTCACTTGCAACGCTAACCTTCGTGTGCTGATAGAAGGAGTTCTGTTCACAATCTCCAGAATCTCCTCCTGTTCTTCTGGAGTTGTAGATCTTGGTCGTCCCCTTCCCAATCCAGGAGAGTCAAATTTTCCATACTCGCACAGACGCTGATGGAGACTTACAAATGTCTTCCGATCTGGACATTGTCGCTGTGGGTACCTCTCCTGGTACAAACGACGAGCCAGCGCAGCATTGCCGTCTGCCTTACCGTAGATCAAGTGCATCTCTGCCAGCTCCTGATTTGTGTACATGACACACAGTCGAACGCCAAACACAACACTGAATTTAACCTTCGCCTAGGAATGATCTGTCAGAGTGCCCTCTTAATGTGTCCTTTGACGGCAACGACCTGCGGAAAGAAAAACGTTCCGGTGAATTTCAATGTTGTGAAGGCCATAACTCGGAAATGAAGCATTTCCGGACATATGTTGTAATGAACTATTTTGATTGTCTACATGTGGGAAATACATACCTGAAATTATGCCGTGTATTTTTGAAACACCCTGTATTACGATTCCACGGTATGTGAACATGATAGCGGCCTTCGTCGTAAACTACGCTACTCTTAAAGTCTGTTAGCTCTTTATCATTCTCCACTTCCTTAGCAGGCACCCCTATTAATTCCAAGTCTAGAAGTCTATCAAGACCGGCCTGCACATCACACTCGGTCCCATCCAAGGCAGAAGAACAAACTTTAGGAGGCTCAAAAAATGCCTCCAACATATGTAGCATACCGCTACATAAGAGTAAAAATTAGAAATTTGCCATTCTCACTGAAATAAATTAATCATTAGCATTAAAAATCTTACTATAATTTATTATTAATTATTTTCTACTTCTAACTCGTAACCATTAAAGTTTTTGTGTAAATACATGAGACGATAAAATAACAATTTCCATTTTTCGAGAGAGAAGCCCTCTGTTGGCAATACTGCGCAATGCGCGTCTCCTCTTTCAAAAAGCCACTCTTACCTTGGCGTCCTACGTTAGCGCTCACAGCATCTTTCCTGTGAGTAATCAGTGTTAGAAAATAATCGTGTTCTTTCTCCGTTCTCGTGAGTAATCAGTGTTAGAAAATAATCGTGTTCTTTCTTCGTGTTCAGTGAATATTAATAGTTGACAGTGCCGTGCTATTAAGATACGTAGTTATGCGTAGGAATATTGATGTAGCATGTTTTTCATTCAGTGCTTTGTTTGTCTTTTCTCAACGTGACTTAGCGTAAAAATATTGCGTCAGACGTGCATTGCATTTCCGTGTCATGATTTTATTATCAAAGCATAATCATGTTCGTTCCTTTTCTTTTCGATAATCTACTAATCTACGATAATCTCTGCTTGGAATGAACGCGGCGAAATTTGCCGGCGTTCGTTGTCGATAGCGTCTTTGTGTAATGGCGGAACCTCGCACCGCCGTCTCTTGTCACTACTCTGTGATTATAAATACTATAGGCATGTGTTATAATAGCATTTATTCTTTTTGTTATAAACCGACTCGCAGTAGTCTTAAATTACGAAAAGTATTCCTGTCTATGCTTGTTGAGTTTTGGAATTTCATTTCTTAATTCCATACTCTTTTGGAAACCTTTACGTAAACGCCCTTATTTCAATAGAGAAACATTCCAATGAAATTTAATTTAACTCATCGCATTCTTGTGACAAAGAACACTCACTACCATCTGCCTATCTGGAGTGTGTGCAAATTGCTGGCGGCTCTGGCTGAGGCCGACGCGTACAGTCGCCGGCTAAATCGCCACACGGAACTCTCATGCTTTCGTTTTTCTTTCTTCGCGTATTTTCCGCCTGTGAAATCAACGCTTAGGTTTTTCCTTTTCCTTTTTATTATTGGGGATATATATTATTCCTTAAATTCCTTTAGTATTGCAAATGATCTACCAGGATTTTTTAGTAGGATTTTTATGTTTTTTTTACTGCTTTCAAAAGTGCAGTCACTTGATATTTTCACGATATTCCGTAAAATCTCGTGTTTACTTGCCCGTAGTCACTGTAAGGAATCACGATCCTTATTATCGGAAGTTCTTAAACATAATACTCAGATTTTTTAAAGCCAGAGGCATTAGTAAACAGTTGACAGCTAAACAGCTTAAACCATTTATTTATTGTTAAAATCTGTCAACCAAAAATCTGTCCTATCTCTTTTGAGTTTGCCAAAATGAGAATCCTAAAGTAGCTGGAGTCAAACCTGTAGGAGTTTCTCGGATTTCTCCGTGTGGGAAGAGTTGTCATTATATGTGGGACTGTCAGTGGTGGAATGTCTTGATGTCTTTCCTGGAACGTTTCATCCAGCGTCTTGGACTCCTGTGCAGGATCTCTACATCATCGCCATACACACAACACTCACCGTTTTTGAATCTCCCTGGGTTCCCTGAGTGCCATTGCTAAATGTTACTCTCACATAAGCAGTAACTTAACTTACTCCCGTTAATGAGCTAATGTGCTAATGTGCCGACTTGCTTCTGCTCACATGAGCCGGATTTGACTTGCTCACTCAAACCTCACCTTATGTTGAGTCATTAGTTCTACCTGAACTAAGTCACTGACCCTCGATCAATCATCTCAAATTGCTTAATTCAAGTTCCCAAATACAACTCACTCACCCTGCTTACTCCATCGCGTGGCGCCCTTCGTCAACGCCAGCCTGGTCCTCCGGCACGGATTGCCCACCTAGACAAGCTCTCCGAGATCAAGATCAAGACAAGCCAGTTTTCCTGGTTTCCTCTTCCAATAAACTCCACCGAAATAAGCTGAGTTCCAATCCGCTTTTCATTATCCCTCTTGTAATTTCCCACCACGCTATCGAGAGAAATCGTTCGAGTTTTAATTTTGGCCGTCACAAAGCTACCACACACGGTCATTGTAAAAACCCGACACTGGTGCGATGGCCGGGAAATTGTAAAAATAAAAAAAACTCAACTCGAAGTGTTGGGAGATTGTGAGAGGATAATGTTGGCGTATCATTGTGGTGATAAATTTTCCCATGTCGTAGTGGTTTGAGAGATTCCTGTGGATTTTGACCGTGCTAATTATTCTCTGAGCAGCTCACAAAATTTTTTTTTTCAGCGTCAGCGCTATCCTGTCCTTGTTTTGTTTGTTTTATGTGCCTCAGTAGGTAGGAAAAAATATTTTTTTTCTATTTCCGTGCTTACGTCCATTCTGACTACCGTAAAATTCGTGTTTCCATTCTCCATTTTTCCTCCGTTTTCTTCAACGTTATTGATTGATTGAGTAGGTAGGAAAATAATTTTTCACCTGCTTTATTCTTGTGCCTACGCAAATTGCCGCATACCGCAGAAATTTTTCTCGTTTCCAACTTCATATTTCCTTCCTTCTGTTTCAACTTAACCTGAATGATTGAGTAGGTAAAGAATTAACGCAACCCCTTTTGCTACTTAATCCCAAAATCTTAGGCACTGATATCATTAATTGTGCATTCCCACAAGTGATCGCTAGCATGACTGAGTCAGATAATGAAGATCGAGCCTCCTCAAAACCCATTAGGCTCCCGCCTTTTATTCCGGAGGACGCTCACACCTGGTTTCAACAGTGTGAAGCCGTGTTTAGGTATCATAAAATAATAAATGACATAGACAAATTCTATGCTCTTGTGAGCGCCGCGCCCACAAAATTATTAAATGACTCAAACGAAATCTTAGAAAACCCTCCACCTCTCAATCCTTACGGAATCTTAAAAGGCAAAATTTTGGCAAGGCTTCAGATGTCCGATGCGGACAAATTCCGAAGTCTTGTAGACGCCTCAGCAATTCCATCTGTCTCTGTCTCTTTCTCACCCACTTCGCTAGTGAAAGAACTGAGGAAACTCGCTACGGGTGTTGCCGTAGCTGAGGGATTTCTGAAGGAAGTTTTCATGACTAAGCTTCCCCCGAATGTGCGTCCTTTTCTGTCGCTAGCAGGGCCCGAGCAAACGTTAGAAAAATTAGCGGAGTCCGCAGAAACAGTGATGCGGAATATTAATTCGTCACGAGAACCGCAAGTTGCTTCCTTGAATGTAGGAGCTACAAATTTTAGCCCGTCAAATACGGCGCAAAATCAATCCTCAGCCACAATAGATAAGATGCAGCAGGACATCGCTGAAATAAAGCAAGCTCTCCAAAATTTTCAAATAGGTCAGAGTGTGGCTCACATTCAGCAAGGCCCAGGGAGATTCCAAAGCCACCAAAATGCCCACGACTATCCCTCTGACTATCACTCAAACTATCCTTCTCCTCCTCCTCAACGCTTTGATAGAGGTAGATCTTATGATAGGTCAAATCAAGACCGCCGCTTCAGGTCGCGCTCTCGTGATGCTAGTAGCAATTTATGCTGGTACCACATGAAATTTAGTGACCAAGCTCGCAAATGTGCCTCTAGATACTGTCCTCGTTATACCGAAATGACTTCGGGAAACGCCAACAGCGACGCATAGTAGCGAGTACTGCGTTGCCTCATTCCCAGACTACTCGCCTCCTTACTATTCTCGATCCCGTCACCAAGTATCGATTTTTAATCGACACTGGGTCCAGTGTGTCAATTATCCCAGCCACAGCAAAAGACAAAAACAACTCATCTTTGGCGACATTACGCGCCGCAAACGGCACGCCAATACCATGTTACGGTGAAAGAGTTTTAGAGTGCGGTCTGGGATTGAGGAGAAAATTCTGCTTTACTTTCATGATAGCTGATGTTCAAGAACCAATAATTGGTGCTGACTTTCTAGCCAAATTCGGCATCGTTGTAGACGTTAAGAATCGGTGTATTAGGGACGAGGAGACACAGATCTCAATTCCCGCTTGTAGCATAACTAGAGCTAATGTCTTGCATTCCTTCTCGATTGCTTTCAAAGATGAGTGCATGTTTGAACAAGAACTTAAAAATTTCCCAGCATTAACAAACCCTAACTTAGCTTCTAATAACATGCAAACATGCACAAAGCACTTCATAGAGACGACGGGACCGCCAGTTTCCTCCCGTGCTAGGCGACTGCCGCCTGACCGATTGGCGTTAGCTAAGAAAGAATTTGCGCGCTTGCTCGAAAGTGGCATCATTCGCACTTCCAAAAGCCCTTGGGCTAGCCCTCTTTTGCTAGTACCCAAGGCTAACGGTGAATTCAGACCATGCGGGGACTTCCGCAGGTTGAACGCCGTTACTTTACCTGATCGATACCCTATTCCCTACCTTCATGATTTCAGTGCAAATTTAGAGGGAGCACAAATTTTCTCTAAGATAGACCTTCAGTCTGCCTTCCATCAAATTCCCTTGGATGAGTCTGCGATTCCTAAGACCGCGGTAATCACTCCGTTTGGTCTCTTTGAATTCCTAAAAATGCCTTACGGCTTGAGGAACGCCCCTCAGACGTTCCAAAGGCACATGGCTGAAATTTTCTCTGATCTCACTTTCGCCTATGTCTATCTAGACGACATCCTAGTGGCGTCCACAACCCCAGAGTTGCACAAAGACCATCTTAGGGTCGTTTTTCAAAGATTGTCCGACAATGGACTCCTCTTAAATCCTGCAAAATGTGAGCTCGGAAAGCCATCACTTATTTACTTAGGTCATGAAATCTCTAGCCTAGGTCTAAAACCTTTGCCTTCCAAAGTAGAAGTGATCAAAAACTTTCCTCTTCCACAGACCCAGAAGGAACTAAGAAGGTTCCTAGGTTCTGTTAACTTCTACCATCGTTTCATACGCAACTGTGCTCAAACTTTAGCGCCCTTGTCTGACCTCCTCGAACCGAAACGAAAAGGCAAATCTATTGAGGTAAAATGGACAGAAGAAGCGCGCAAAGCTTTCGAAACAATCAAGCACAAGTTAGCCTCCGCGACTGAACTATCCTACCCTATTGCTAATGCTGATTTCAGCCTCGTTGTGGACGCATCCAGTACCGCCGTAGGTGCTGTTTTGCAACAACAAGTAGGTACTAATATCTCTCCTCTTGCCTTCTTTTCCAAAAAGCTGTCGCCCACTGAGCGTGCTTATAGCGCGTTCGGTAGGGAACTTCTTGCTATCTACTTATCTGTGAGACACTTTCGCTATGCTCTAGAGGCAAGGGAGTTTGTGATCTACACAGATCACAAACCTCTGACCTCAGCGATCAAAATGCCTTCTGAAAGACATTCCCCTAGGGAAGCTCGACACTTGTCGTTTATCAGTCAGTTTACCACTGACATCCGCTACATTAAGGGACTAGACAATACCGTTGCCGATTGTCTCTCCCGAATTAATTCTGTCCAAACCAGTGGTGAAATCTCTTTCGGCAATATTTGTAATGCTCAGAAGGAGGATCCCGAACTTCAGGACCTTCTCAAACCTTCTAATACTTCCTCTCCAAAACTAACCTTGGTTGACGGCGTGTACCGTGATGCCGAGCGACCTTCTCGTTTGTATCTTCCTGCGACGCTCCGCAGAGTAGCTGTCCTCCACTACCATTCCCTCTCTCACCCTGGTATTAACCGTACATTGCGTTTGATTTCTGATCGTTACGTCTGGCCAGCGATGCGTAAGGAGGTCAAGCAAATTGTGCAAAATTGCCATACGTGTCAGAGTAGTAAGGTGGTGAAACATAATCGTGCGGCGCTGCAGAGTTGTGCATTCACAGGTCACAAGTTTGACTCTGTACACCTAGATTTGGTGGGTCCCTTACCTTTATCGCGCGGTTATTCTTATTTGTTGACCATCATTGATAGGTTCACACGTTGGGTTGAGGCTGTTCCTCTTCCTGATATCCAAACAGAGACTGTAGCTCGCGCCTTCATGTCCAACTGGATCTCCAGATTCGGGGTTCCCTTAAGTGTCACACATGACCGGGGATCACAATTCACCTCCAAATTCTGGAGTGAGCTTAGCACCGTCTTAGGGTGTGCAAATACATCCACGACAGCGTACCATCCGCAGTCAAATGGACTTATTGAGAGAGTCCACAGAGACCTCAAGGTTGCATTGCGCTGCCTTAATTGCAGTCACGATTGGACCGATAGACTTCCAGTAGTACTACTTAGCATTCGAAATTTACACAGACAAGATCAGCAGTGCACAGCGGCTGAAATGTTGTACGGGAAAACGCTTCGTCTCCCCGGCGACATTGTTGACCCAAAACCTTTGCCTGAATTTTCATCCGCTGACCGTTCCGCATATGTAACCTGCCTAAAAGATTGCATGCGCCAGATCAAGTATGTGGCTCCACGAATGCCTCAGACTCAGGACAAACTAGATTCTGCCCTGCAAGACTGCACACATGTGTATGTCCGCAATGATGCTATAAAACCTACACTCACGCGCCCTTATGATGGCCCATTCAAAGTACTTAAACGCAAGCAAAAATATTTCATCCTCGAACGATTCGGGTCACACGACCCTGTGAGCATTGACCGATTAAAAGTCGCATACACTTCTGATCATAGTGTAACTTATAACTCATCGTCTTCTCCGCAGATTTCTCCTTCCACTGAGACTCGATCTTATCTACCATCTCAGCTTCCTCAGTTGGCTGCCTTGTTGCCTAGTCAACTTGAGTGTAACCCTTTCTACGTGTCTGTACATTCAAACCCTATCCCTAAGCCTATCGTAGACTCTAATTCTAGCCCTCTTACTGACACAGCGACAAGTCTGGAGAGACCAGACGAGCCCGCTGCAGTAACTCCTGTTCCTAGGACTCTTGCCGATCTAAACTTGCAGACCCGTTTGGTGAAACTTCCCCGCTCAGTATCATTTGCCAATTGCCGAACTCGGCAGGGTCGTGTAGTTCGCCCTCCTTCCCGCTACAGATGATTGCAGCGGGTGGACCTTTCGGTCTGCGCCTTGGGGGGTAATGTAGCATACCGCTACATAAGAGTAAAAATTAGAAATTTGCCATTCTCACTGAAATAAATTAATCATTAGCATTAAAAATCTTACTATAATTTATTATTAATTATTTTCTACTTCTAACTCGTAACCATTAAAGTTTTTGTGTAAATACATGAGACGATAAAATAACAATTTCCATTTTTCGAGAGAGAAGCCCTCTGTTGGCAATACTGCGCAATGCGCGTCTCCTCTTTCAAAAAGCCACTCTTACCTTGGCGTCCTACGTTAGCGCTCACAGCATCTTTCCTGTGAGTAATCAGTGTTAGAAAATAATCGTGTTCTTTCTCCGTTCTCGTGAGTAATCAGTGTTAGAAAATAATCGTGTTCTTTCTTCGTGTTCAGTGAATATTAATAGTTGACAGTGCCGTGCTATTAAGATACGTAGTTATGCGTAGGAATATTGATGTAGCATGTTTTTCATTCAGTGCTTTGTTTGTCTTTTCTCAACGTGACTTAGCGTAAAAATATTGCGTCAGACGTGCATTGCATTTCCGTGTCATGATTTTATTATCAAAGCATAATCATGTTCGTTCCTTTTCTTTTCGATAATCTACTAATCTACGATAATCTCTGCTTGGAATGAACGCGGCGAAATTTGCCGGCGTTCGTTGTCGATAGCGTCTTTGTGTAATGGCGGAACTTCGCACCGCCGTCTCTTGTCACTACTCTGTGATTATAAATACTATAGGCATGTGTTATAATAGCATTTATTCTTTTTGTTATAAACCGACTCGCAGTAGTCTTAAATTACGAAAAGTATTCCTGTCTATGCTTGTTGAGTTTTGGAATTTCATTTCTTAATTCCATACTCTTTTGGAAACCTTTACGTAAACGCCCTTATTTCAATAGAGAAACATTCCAATGAAATTTAATTTAACTCATCGCATTCTTGTGACAAAGAACACTCACTACCATCTGCCTATCTGGAGTGTGTGCAAATTGCTGGCGGCTCTGGCTGAGGCCGACGCGTACAGTCGCCGGCTAAATCGCCACACGGAACTCTCATGCTTTCGTTTTTCTTTCTTCGCGTATTTTCCGCCTGTGAAATCAACGCTCAGGTTTTTCCTTTTCCTTTTTATTATTGGGGATATATATTATTCCTTAAATTCCTTTAGTATTGCAAATGATCTACCAGGATTTTTTAGTAGGATTTTTATGTTTTTTTTACTGCTTTCAAAAGTGCAGTCACTTGATATTTTCACGATATTCCGTAAAATCTCGTGTTTACTTGCCCGTAGTCACTGTAAGGAATCACGATCCTTATTATCGGAAGTTCTTAAACATAATACTCAGATTTTTTAAAGCCAGAGGCATTAGTAAACAGTTGACAGCTAAACAGCTTAAACCATTTATTTATTGTTAAAATCTGTCAACCAAAAATCTGTCCTATCTCTTTTGAGTTTGCCAAAATGAGAATCCTAAAGTAGCTGGAGTCAAACCTGTAGGAGTTTCTCGGATTTCTCCGTGTGGGAAGAGTTGTCATTATATGTGGGACTGTCAGTGGTGGAATGTCTTGATGTCTTTCCTGGAACGTTTCATCCAGCGTCTTGGACTCCTGTGCAGGATCTCTACATCATCGCCATACACACAACACTCACCGTTTTTGAATCTCCCTGGGTTCCCTGAGTGCCATTGCTAAATGTTACTCTCACATAAGCAGTAACTTAACTTACTCCCGTTAATGAGCTAATGTGCTAATGTGCCGACTTGCTTCTGCTCACATGAGCCGGATTTGACTTGCTCACTCAAACCTCACCTTATGTTGAGTCATTAGTTCTACCTGAACTAAGTCACTGACCCTCGATCAATCATCTCAAATTGCTTAATTCAAGTTCCCAAATACAACTCACTCACCCTGCTTACTCCATCGCGTGGCGCCCTTCGTCAACGCCAGCCTGGTCCTCCGGCACGGATTGCCCACCTAGACAAGCTCTCCGAGATCAAGATCAAGACAAGCCAGTTTTCCTGGTTTCCTCTTCCAATAAACTCCACCGAAATAAGCTGAGTTCCAATCCGCTTTTCATTATCCCTCTTGTAATTTCCCACCACGCTATCGAGAGAAATCGTTCGAGTTTTAATTTTGGCCGTCACAAAGCTACCACACACGGTCATTGTAAAAACCCGACACATACCATGATAACGCTTAGTTTTAGGTTTACTCTTTTTTGTTTGCTTTTTTGTTTATTTGCAATAGTCAAGGAAGAAGAAACTCCATGCAGTGCAGAAGAAGAGGAAGAAACGTCAGGCGAAACAACAGAAGGAGAAGAACTCCTAGGCAAAACAACAGAACAAGCCGAGCCACCGTCTTGCTTTTTAGCGGCCGAAGCCACGATAGGAAACAAAGAGGATTTATAACATTTTAGATCCCCGAAGGGTAAAAAACCGATAGCTACACGCATAACTTTATAGCCAGCGACGTTTTGCAATTCAAGCACTCGAAAAGCTTGAAGAGCATCAATCCCCAGAATGCCATTGATTTGAATATTGTCATCAACGACTTCAGGAAAGGAAGTAGACAGAGGAAGCTTAGTCTTAAGGAGCTCGAGTTTAGATTTCAAACCCTTCATCCCCATCTGTAGGTGCAAATTTTGCATTGCAAAAATATCAAGCTCATGCTTCTCACAGTCAGGAAGCACGAGCTCGACGTTAATGTGCTTGCCCAGCAACGGGACAGAGGCACCTACCGTGTTTACAGTAATTTGCTGCAAATCAGCGGTAGAACTGTTAGGACTAACAGTATCCAGGTCAATCAACGTTTGTTGACTCCCGGTGTCGATTACGAAATTTACACGTTTAGAAAGATTATTAATTTTAGTGGAAAGAGCGATTACAGGGCACATTCGAAAACGTGCCTTTAACCGTCAAGAAGATGAGGCGGCAAGAGAAGGAAAACTTACAAACTTAGGGCATAACGGGCTAACGTGGGTATTAGCCTTACATAACGAACAATTAAAGGGCACGCCTCTGCTTTTTGCAGGGCAAGACTTAGCTACGTGGTTGTGACTAAGACATACGGAACACAATTGCAACTCGCCTACTTGCTTCACGCGTTTTTCGTGAGTATCAAATTTACGGCAAGAAAAAGACGTGTGACCGGTCTGCTTACAAAACCGGCACACTTTCACGTTAGGAAGGTTAGAAGATACAGGAGAAGATTTAAACTTAGTTTCAGCTCGAGTCTTCTCCTCCACCCTATCATTGCGAAGGGTGAGACATTTCTTAGGTTTGGATTTAGTTTCCAACAGAGACAGCACATGATGCGCGTTCTCAAACATTTCCAAAGAGAAGAAACTAGCTTTACAGTAACGAAGAAGTTCTAACAAAAAAAAGTCAGGCAGTTTGGTTTTAATTATAGCAGAAAACAAGAGATTGCCTGATTTCTCGTTACGAAAATCTACTCCAAGCTTAGAGAGCTCAAGTAGACGAAACTTAACTTTAGAAAGAAAAGTCCCTATTTCTGCAAAGCTAAAGACACTGGGAGAATTTATTAATTCGTCCAGTGCAAGAGAAACTAGTTTGTCTGCGTTCAAAAATTCCTGCTTGAGCAAAGCCCAAGCAGCTTGGAAACAATTCTCATTGGGAAGTCCCTCAACCAGACTAAGGGCTCTTCCCTGTAATTGATTTTTTAAGAATATAAATCTTTGCTCCTCGCTCATATTAGGATAGGCTTGAAGAGCATTAAGAAAAGATTCCTGAAAATGGAGAAAAGAAAAAGGACAGTGTTCATTATCACTGAACTTTCTTAAAGTTAACTGAGGAGCTCGGAAAATGTTTAATGGTACATCCACAACAGAAACCTTACTAGCCTCAGAAGGAGGCGCGGTATCATTAGAGTTTGATACCTGTGCCGAAAAAACTGAATTTTTCAATTCGGCTATTAATTCAACAATTTGTACTTCATATTCAGCTCGTCTAACTAACTCCTCTTCAGAAATTTCCTCAAGGTCAGAAGGTAGAATAGAGGAGAGATGGCGAAAGTCCTTTAGAAGGCTACTCAACTGAGGAATAGCCTCCCTTAGGAGAGAAGGTGCACAGCCAGGAGCTAGCACTTTCTTTCGCAAAGCGGTAATACTACATTTTACTCCCCGCATTTTCATGCTAAGGGCTGAGGCATTAAACGTTTCGGTCATGTTTGCAAAAAAAAGATAATAAGTAAGTAGGTTAATAGGCTTATTAGAAAAAAGTTCAGCTAATAATGGTCTACACTATTAAAAGTGGACAGGTTAGGTTTACATCCTCCTATTACATAGATAGAAAAAATACAAATGAGACAAAATACACAAAAAGGTTACATCCCTCACCTAATTAAAGTTTTGTCACATTAGAATGTTTTACACGGTTAAGTTTTTCACAAAAATTTTAATTAAATTTTTGCTGCAATATTTTAATTTTTTCACTTACATACTAGCACACAAAAAATGCAATCAGAAAAAATTATAATTGTGCAAGGTAAACAAGAGACTAGCTCCCAAAAGCACAGGGAGCCAGTAATACGAACAATAGTACCTTGCACAAAAACGACACGAAAAAATGTACCTTAATCTAAATGAGAAGAGAACCACCCCGGCTTCAAGCCCGGAAAGCTCGGCAACCAACAAAATTTTCCTAATTACGGAAAATTTATTACATTTATTTTAAGTTTTTTTTTATGAAAAACAGTTATTTAAACTGGAGAAAGAAGAAACAAAAAGATATAGTCACCAGGATTATTCCTGAAGCAACTCCAGCCTTACTTAGCAGCTGACGAACGAATTGCGCACGTCAGAACTGCTTTTCATAAGAAGTTACAATTTCGAACTTTCAAATGAAATGAAGAATTTTATAATTTAAGAAATTCTTCGTATAAATGAATAATGAGTTAAATTTCTAAGAACAAAGATTTGAAGATTAGATCACTTTCTTCAAACGAAGTATTTGAAGATTAAATCACTTTCCTCAAAAAGTTGCGAAGATTAAAATTACGTTAAACATTTCTTCGAAAAAAGAACTTTCGAAGAAAACCAATATTAAGAATTATAAAAAACTTTTCTTCGAAAAAAGATAACTATGTCGCGCCTATCGGCTAAAGCGCATACTTCCAGATTTATCTGGCATTAACATAGTCCCTTCTGCATTAAGATGAATAAACATATGACAAGCAAAGACAATAGGTAAGGATCGCTCACCTGAACTTCGAAGAAAAGTTGTCCAGGGAACACTTCCTCAATGATAGCCGGCTATCCGGGCCCAGAGCAGCCCGAAAGCAGGAACCGGTTTAGAAGTCGTAACGCACAAGTCACGTGCTTCCGACTCCGTAGGTGGTTGTCTTCTGACGTGTCAGCCCGCGAAGGCCTCGACGTCAAGTGCGCTCCGAATCCGCTGTTGTGACTTCGGATTCAGCTCGCGAAGATAAACGAACATATTAAGGCTGTTCGACATACGCATTTGTTGCCAGGAAGGGGAAGCAATCCATTATTGCCTGCTTGTCCTATTTAATTAATATAATTCTTTTAGGTCAATTAAGAATTGATTTTGACCCAGTCCCTTATACTACAAGATATTAATTAACTTGCATGGGACATACAAGAGGAGCAGGCTGGAGTTGCGACAGAATACTAAATTGGAAGAATATAAAAATATAAACTCTAGATATGATGCGTATTGGAATATTTCTGACAGTCTCCCAAGTTATAAAGCGGAGGCAAAAAAATCTATAATTCAAACTCTACGAAGACAACCTGTTCAGGTTACGGATATACGACTTGGGTGAACCGGCGGAAGAACAAGAATAAGGTTTAACAGTTTACTAAAGCTCAACATTTTAAATGACATTTAGTGCAGAGCACATAACTAATACACAAAATTGAATTGAATACAGGATACAATAACAAAATAAGGACACCCGGTCAGCTATAGTTCATAAATTAAAACAACATGTTCTTCACGCCGAACTTTACCCACAAGAGGACTACCATAGCAACAAAATATAGAACTCCTAAACACTATCAGAATCGACTGCTTCGGGCCGGTCTGATCGTAGCTTCTAGTGTAGAACGTAAAGTTGTGGATCGAATGAATCCAGGAAGAGTTGCGAAGTGAAGTCCACGAAAAGTGGCAAGTATTGAAGCCAGGATATTTTCTGGTTTCCAGAAACCGCCACCCGCAGCCGCCTTTGGCACACTTCTGTTTTCAGCTCTTAGTTACATTGAACAATACTAACTCTTCTAGACATACAGGAACCAGTTGGGTTGTGGCCGGGCTTGCCCCGAGTATCCCTGTCTGGGGGTCGACTGAAGACCTCACTGATGAACAAATCAAAACAAAAGTGATACACTCTAAAACACGAAATAATAAAAATATTGTCAGGGCTATTCAAAACGGATAAATAAAGCACATCAGTTTCGTAACCCAAAACGCACCTCTGCCTCGAGCGGTGACTGCTGAAGCTATGAATAAATTCATTGAAATCCCAGACTATATAAGACAAGGTGTTGCGCTCAGCAGCCGTTGTTTTCAAACGCAAGACTACTGTAATGAAGGCCGATGACATAACAAAAGCAAGCTGAATCACAATACCGGCCGACATAAATTTAGAAAAAAGTGTTACCCGAAAACCCTTATGTAATATAGCGAGTAGTGTAAGTTTTAGTTAGAGAGACCAATAGTTGGCAACGCTCGAGACAGCAACACTCGCAGTCAGTCTACAAGTGAACTCGGGCTCGACAACAAGTAAATGTTGACCGAGTGTGTAAATAATATTACCTACTGTGGTTGGTATCTAACTTCTTAATTTCTAAACTAATGTACTAATTCTATGCTACCCTATTCTATATATTCCTTTCTATCTCCGCTCTGCTCTCGCTAACCACATTCTGGTATCTGAGTATCTAGTTATGTTGTAAGGTATCCAAGAGGTGAGTAAACTATTTTACCTAACTTGATGTCTATTACTATGTTGTGTCTAGGTCTATGTGAAACCTATACCGTGCTATAGTGTAGGTTGTGATATTGGCGACGAGGATTTGGTAGAACTGCTGGAAGTGACTAAGTGGTAGTGACTACTGACTAGTGAGGGAACATAAAATTTGCCTAGTGAAATTTCTTGTTATTGTTTTTCTGCTCACTGGTGTTGCTAGACTGGCTAGACTAGTGGAGAAAATTAAAATTGATCAAGTGATTGTACTATTTGTGCTGTGAAGTTTTTTTTTTTTTACAGTGTGTTTTTGACTTACCAAAAATTCAATATGCCATTGATAGGTTCAGTAGGAGAATTTAATCCTGTAGAGGAGGAATTTGGAGACTATGAAACTAGATTACACTGCTATTTTTAATAAACAAAATAGAGGAAAATAAAAAAGCCCCCACCTTAATTTCACTAGTGGGTCCTAAAATTGCTAGGCTCATTAGAGACCTCGTGTCTCCTAAAAAAGTACTTGATGCTACTTATGACGAGATTGTGGAAGCGTTGAGACGGCATTTTAAGCCAACAAGAAATCAAATCTTTGAGAGGTTTAGGTTTCATAAGCGGAACCAGAGACAAGGGGAAAGCATTGCGGATTTTGTGGCTAGCTTGAAAGCACTTTCTAATACCTGTAATTTCAAACAGGAAGTGCTAGAAGAGACCCTGCTGGATCGTTTCATTTTGGGTGTGTCCAGTAATGAAATTCAAAATTGCTTGCTAAATGAGGCTGGCCTGACATGGCAAAAGGCCATGGATCTAGCTACTGCTAAAGAAACCACACTGAGAGAAACAGTGGGGTTGAGGCAACCAAATTCAATTCTAAATGTAGGCCAGAGCAGAGTTAAGCAAACTGCTATTAAGCCTCAGGGCAAAACTCAGACTCAAGCTAACCCCAAATCAGCATGCAGCGGCTGTGGTAATCTGCACTGGCGTAGAGATTGCCCCTATAAAGACAGTGTTTGTCATGGTTGTGGCCAAAAAGGCCATCTTAAGAAATGTTGTTTTAAATTGACAATTAAGAAATCTGATAAAGGCAACAAAAATAATTTTGTGCATGCTATGCATGAAAAAAGGGGGAGGGAAAACCACCCTAACCCTAATGGAACTAGCAATGGAACCAGTGCAGACTACCCAGCCCCCAATCCAGAATGTTATGGGGACATTTTTGCTTTAGCCGAGGAAATGAAACCCCCAATCAAAATAAAATTGTTACTAAATGGTGTGCCATTAGAGATGGAGGTAGATACAGGTGCTGCCAGGTCTATCCTTTCAATGGCCACCTACTCTAAAATTCCAGCTAAGTCAAGACCCGAGCTGAGACCTTCTGATGTTAAGCTTAGGACTTATGGGGGAGCAGAGCTGGTAGTTTGTGGGGAGATTAGGGCTAACATCCAGCGTGAATCTAGTGGTATGGTTCCTCAGCTAGCAACTATTGTGGTTGTAGACAGGGAGGGGCCAGCCTTGCTGGGTAGGGACCTGATTGATTTCCTTGGGCTAACTATAGTTTCAAATAATGTCAACAAAGTGATCACTTGCCCTGAAGAGTTAGCAAATAAATTCCCCGACCTTTTTCAACAAGGTCTAGGTTGCTTTAAGGGAAGAAAATTCAAAATAGAAGTGGATCCAGCCATACCACCAAAGTTCTGTAAGGCCAGGAACGTGCCTTACACACTTAGACCTAAGGTGGAGGCTGAACTTGATAGACTGGTGCAGGAAGGTATCCTCACCCCTGTACAGTATTCGAGATGGGCGGCGGCGATCGTCCCTGTGCTCAAGGCTGATCAAAGCATCCGCATATGTGGGGATTACAAACTCACAGTCAACAGAGCCACTAGGCTTGATACCTACCCCATACCCCGAGTGAAGGATCTATTTAGCGGGTTAGCAGGAGGAGTTATATACTCCAAGCTAGATATGTCTCAGGCATACGCTCAACTACCCTTGGATGAAGACTCCAAGGAACTCACGGTAATAAACACCCACAGAGGTTTATTTGCCTACAACCGTCTCAGCTTTGGAATTGCGTCCGCACCTGGAATCTTTCAGCGTGCCATGGAAGGACTATTGCAGGGCCTCCCAGGAGTGTTCTGCTACCTGGATGACGTCCTGGTGAGTGCCACTAATGAGAAAGAGCACAACAAGCGTCTCTATCAAGTCTTATCTAAACTACAGGAGGCAGGGCTAAAACTGAAAATGGATAAATGTCAAATTGGAGTGCCACAGGTATCCTACCTTGGATACCAAATCGACAAGGACGGATTGCACCCCACTGCTGAGAAGGTAGCAGCAATCCAGAATGCACCAGCTCCTACTAATGTGACTCAACTGAGAGCCTACCTGGGGCTGTTAAATTTCTATAGGAAATTTCTAAAATCATCTGCAACCATGCTGGAGCCCCTAAATACCTTACTGAGGGATAAAACCCCTTGGAAATGGGATGCAAGTCAGGAGAGAGCCTTCCAGAAATCTAAACAAGCCCTCCTGGCCTCTCAGACTCTAGTCCACTTTGACCCTCAGAAACCCATAGTGGTAGTGGCTGACAGTAGTGCGTATGGTGTGGGAGCGGTGCTGTGTCACCTTATTGATGGGATTGAACGCCCCGCCTATTTTGCCTCCCGAACTCTAACAGCAACAGAACGCAACTACTCTCAAACTGAGAAAGAAGCCCTAGCTATGGTGTTCGCACTTCGAAAATTTCATTGCTACCTGTGGGGACAGGATTTCACTGTGGTTACGGACCACAAACCTTTGTTAGGACTATTTGATCCGGGTAGAAGCATTCCTCCGATGGCATCCGGGCGCATCCAAAGGTGGGCTTTACTACTGCAGTCCTACAAGTTCACCTTGCGTCACCGGTCTGGCGTGCTGTTGGGTACGGCTGATGCTCTCAGTCGTCTACCCTTGACAACTCCCGAGGAAGCCACACCTATTCCTGCGGAATGGACGTCCTTAGTAAACTTCCTCGAGTCAGCTCCAGTCACCAGCACCCACATCCGCGACAGCACCCTAAGGGACCCAGTACTTTCAAAGGTATACAAATACTGCCAAGTAGGCTGGCCTTCGATGGTAATTGGTGACCCTGATCTCGCTCCGTATACTAGGAGGCGAGACGAATTGTCCACACAAAATGGCTGTGTGCTCTGGGGGGCAAGAATTATTGTACCCCAAGCTCTCAGACAAGCCATTGTGGAGGAACTTCACTCTGGTCATGCGGGATCATCCAGGATGAAGGAGTTAGCTCGCAGCTACGTGTGGTGGCCCCTTCTGGATAAAGATCTAGAAGAAACAACTAAGTCATGCAGCGAGTGCCTGAGCACTCGAGCCGCACCGACGAAAGCTGAACTCCATCCGTGGGAATGGCCTGCGAAGCCTTGGCATCGCATACACATTGACTACGCGGGCCCAATGGATGGAAAATACTACCTAGTGATCGTGGATGCACACTCTAAGTGGGTTGAAATTTTTCCCACATCTACTACAACCTCTAGCGAAACGATCTTGTGCCTGAAACACACTTTTGCGACATTTGGATTCCCAGTAACAATTGTTTCAGACAACGCAACGTGTTTCACATCGGCTGAATTCCAAGAATTTGTGAAGGCATGTGGTATGCGACATATTACAAGCGCACCATACCACCCTTCAACTAATGGACTGGCAGAGCGCATGGTACAAACTTTCAAGAAGAATATACGGAAGTCAACGGAACCCCTACGCCTAGCACTAGACAGGTTCCTGTTCAACTATCGGCTAACACCTCACACGACAACAGGTGTTACGCCTGCCGAACTGATGTTAGGCAGGAAAGTTCGCTCTCGTCTTGATCTGCTTTGGCCGTCAGAAGCAATCGCGTCCAAAGTTGCTCAACGCCAGGACGCTCAGAAAAGATACCACCCAGGGTCTCGCGCGGTTGACATTCCGCTGGAGTCACCAGTGATGGTCCGTCAATACACGCCGGGTTCCCCAAAATGGACCCCTGCTACCACCATTGAGAAAACAGGCCCGGTATCCTACAAGTGCCAACTGAAGGGGGGAGAGGTCGTTCGTCGACACCAGGACCAAGTTATTACCTGCTCGAACACCATCCCTGAACCCTTGGAACAACCTACGGAGGAAACCGTTGTGTTTCCACAACCTGCTCAAAATTCATACCCACCACCTCCGACCCATGAACCTGACTCCGAAACACCTGATTACCCGATTCCCACCCAGGAGGCTAGGATGCACGAGCCTCCAAGCGCTAGCATCTCGCGCAGGTCTACCCGAGCTCGGAAGCCTGTGGTGAGAATGGACCTTTAGGATTGACTATACTGAATAAGGGGACTGGGGATACAGGGGGGGTTTCTAATTAAGGAGGGAGGGGTGTAATATAGCGAGTAGTGTAAGTTCTAGTTAGAGAGACCAATAGTTGGCAACGCTCGAGACAGCAACACTCGCAGTCAGTCTACAAGTGAACTCGGGCTCGACAACAAGTAAATGTTGACCGAGTGTGTAAATAATATTACCTACTGTGGTTGGTATCTAACTTCTTAATTTCTAAACTAATGTACTAATTCTATGCTACCCTATTCTATATATTCCTTTCTATCTCCGCTCTGCTCTCGCTAACCACATTCTGGTATCTGAGTATCTAGTTATGTTGTAAGGTATCCAAGAGGTGAGTAAACTATTTTACCTAACTTGATGTCTATTACTATGTTGTGTCTAGGTCTATGTGAAACCTATACCGTGCTATAGTGTAGGTTGTGATACCTTAATTCCTACGGCTTTCCCTTCCTTGACATAACCCAGAACTGAAAATATGGTCTTGAAGAAAACAAAAAATTTGGTTCTCGAACTGACGACGTTTACTAACCAAAACTATGGTTGAGATCTTCTCAGCTTTTTAAAAGATGTTATCTGCGATAACGTAGCTTCCCAATCTAGCTTCTGATGCGATGGAGTTTCTAATTACTGTATCCGCTTTCTGAATTTTTTCAGTCACTTTGTGGAAAAGCTGCTGAAACATAGGTACTTAGAGCCACATATACTTTCAGAATATTCTCTCATCAGTACTCAGCTCTTGAAAAATAGATCTGTAGCTACCAAGAGTTTTTCTATGTTGTAGCCGCTCTCTTCAGTACATTGATTGCGTTGACTGCAGGCGGTAACTCCGTGTATAAGCTTCAGCTGCGCGCGCAATTACTCTAATAGGCGTGGCTGGTCGTCAATTGACGAATAATAGTCCACACTCCGCACTTCTATATTGGCATTAAAGCCCCGCAAGCGCCTGAAAAATATTTAGAACAATAATATCAGGTGATTCATTCTCCCCACCCTCGGTATATTATGTTTACCAGCCTAATTTAAAAATTCGGTATTTGAAAGTTGATAATATATATTTCACGTTGTTCTGTGATATCGATAAACTCAAGATTTTAAACCAAAAAATTGCAAAAATATGTTTTCGTTTGTACATATTGAAGTTTTTCGGTACAATCTCATATTAACACGATATCAGTTAAAACAATAAAAACGTTTTTTGAGGCTAATAAATTTACTTTAATATTGAGTGATTAGAATCGAAGAAAAAATATTTTTTCACTCAAGTTTTCAGTTCCCCTGAACAACAACATGCTGACTTCCACTAGTGATGCTATATCGCTTCTTAAAATTGCATGAATGTAAATATCAATACATTACCGTTTTGTTCTTCTTATTACGTTATGTTACGTCCATTGTAGGCATTCATTTTAGAAATACTTTGCAAATGTCCTTAAATCGTTAAATAAATGAATGATTTTTTGTGCGTAATTTCTATTACGTTTTTACAGTGAGGATATCATTGAAAAAATTTATTTGGTTGGTCCGTTTTTTTTTTACGCTCGTAAAGGATGCTTAATGACCATATTTTTCATATCCATCTGATTTCACCCACAACTGGAAGCTCTACATAAGAAAAATGTCGAATCCCGTCTATTTTGACGGCTGTGTGCCCAAATGAATAATATTCCATTGGAAAACACGGTCGTATTACCTTAAATTATATTGTATACGTCCCCATTTTCTTTCACATAGGCCTAATTGATCAATCAATTACCCCACTTCCGGTGCAATGTAATAATTAATGAGTTACCGTAGAAACTATTTTTGACAGTCATAGAAAATGTTGGACTAACGTGATCAACTGAAATAATTGAGTTTAACGCTGTCCCTGCAACAGTTGCTGAAGTTGCTGAAAAACTGGTATAGTGTGTATATTCACGTGAGTACAGTGTGTGACTTTGTATGGAGTGCTCGTGAGAGTAGTTTTTTTTGCTGCGTGAGAGTTGAGACTGAGCATTGGACTTTGGTGTGGTGACTTGCAATTTTTGACTGAGGTGTTTTGACTGGTAAGCTTTCTTTGCATATAAAGAGTATAGTGTGTGACATTGTAGAGAGTGACTGTGAGAGTAGTAGGAAACGTTTTTGTTTCTTCTGGTTTGATAACTTGATTTTCAGTAGATTTGGTGAGTGAAGACATCTTCTGCCTGTGAAATTTGTACTGAGAGAGAAGTCTGTGTTTGAGGATGGCAAGAAATAGGACTGGTCGTAGGAAGGGAGGTGCAAGTGGAATGGATGAGGAGATTGAGTGCATGACTTGTAAAGAGTGGATAGATATAGATGCATGCAAAGGTTTGAGAGAAATGAGTCGGAGAAAGTTGAGTGATCTTGTGTTTACGTGCTGGAAATGTTTGAATGATGAGAGTAAGAAGTTGAAAGAGGAGGTTGAGAGATTGACAATTTTGATGGTTGCTTTAGAGGCTGACTTGAAGGATGAAAGGAAGCTGAACGAAGGAAAGAATGAGAATGGTGCAAATGCAGTGAATGAAGAGGTAAATGGTGGTGCAAGGAGTGCAAATGAAGTGGATGATAATGCAAATGATGGTGCAAGGAGTGTGAATGAAGTAAATGATGGTGCAAATGTGACAGATGAGAGTAGAAGGATGAATGAGCATGATGAAAGAGGTAAAAATGGAAAGAGAGTGAATGAGCCACCTGTTGTGGTGCCACATGAGGTGCAAAAGCCTGTAGTGGAAGCAAATGAAAGGAAGATGAATGGAAAGAATGATCTGAGTGAAAGAAGTGAGCGAAAGAGTAGCATGAAAGGGAGAGTAAGACCTATGATTAGAATATGTGGAGATAGCATGGTGAAGAATGTTGATAGGTTCGTATGTATGAGTGACAGTAGTGGATGTATGAGCATGAGAGGGAAAGGAGTGGAGGAGATTTGTAGCCATGCTGAGAGAGTGATAGATGGAATGGATGAAGGAATGGTTGTACTGCAAGGAGGTGGCAATGGGTTGCTTGAATGTGGGAGAGAACGTATGGTGAATGCAATTATGAAAGTTGTTGATAGGGCGCGGAAGAAGAATGTTAGAGTGGCAGTGACTAGCCTCCTAAGAAGGCCTGCGTGTGATGAGGAGTATGAAAGGGTGCGAAAGGAGGTGAATAGAGAGTTGCATGAAAGGATTATGAGTATGAGAGCTGAGAGTGTGAGAAAGCGTGAGCTGGGTTCCAGCTTCCTTGACATGGATAGCGTGATCCAGGATGGGTGTTTTCTTGGAGATGGAGTCCATCTTACAAAAGAAGGTGAGATGAAACTCTCCAAGAGATATATCCGGTGGATCAGGGCTACTCATGTCATAATGGAAGCTGGAACTGGATGAATGAAAATCCGTCAGAGCAAAAGTGAGGAACGTCTGGAATTGTCCAATTGTGTTGTAAGGTTTGGAAGTATAAATGTGCGTGGATGGAATGCAGGAAAGTTAGATGACCTCGTAGTAGAATTTGAGAATGGAAAATTGGATTGTGTTGGTGTAGTAGAGACCCAAATGCGTGATAGAGTCAGTTTAACATGTAAGGAGAATAAGTATCATATGATAGGAAAAGGGCGTGTAAATTGGCAAAAAAGAGGTGGTGGAGTTGGTTTGATTGTAAAGAATGCTCTAAATTGGAAATTAGAGGAACTTCCTGTTGGAAATGAACCTGAAAGTGAAGATTTGTTAGCAATTAAGTGTGAAAGAATGCATGCCAGAGAATGTATTGTTGTGATTGTATGTTATATGACAACTGATGGGATTTTAGCTCATGAAGAGAATGTAAAAAAGTATGAAATATTAACAAGGATTGTACGAGAACACTGCAGGTGCCCTCTGATTGTGATGGGTGACATGAATGGCCATGTTGGTATACTTGGTGAGCCGGTGAATGCAAATGGACAAAAATTGATAGATTTTTGTGATGAGAATGAACTTGAAAACCTGAATGTAACAATAGGAAATGGCTTGCATACATGGCAAAGCAGGGAATGGAAAACTGCAATTGACTATATGATTGTGAATAGTAGAGCAAGAGAGTGTGTCAATGAAATGTTTGTAGATGAAGATG